>OY728167.1:255158976-256547368 GCA_963277665.1 Viscum album | reverse complement strand
TTGAATACACCAGTATTGTAATTACCCAATGTTTTGTTAATGAAAATCCCTCTTGATCCAATTAAATGTATTATTATATAGAATTATAATATAAAAATTACGCACTACCTTCACTTTATGTTTTTCGTTTTCAAAATACCATTAATAATTATTAACATTCCTAATATTTCCATTGAACAATGATCACATGATTAGTATAAATATTGGGCTGTAACAAATCCAATTTACTCAGAAAAAGGAAGTGATGGCCTCATCCAGCAGAATTGCCCCATATGAAGCCCATTTTTTGGAGCTCGGAAAGGAGGTGGGGTCATTAGGATTTTCTCTTGACCAAGTCCAAGCTGATCTTCAACAGGTTAAGCTCGAACGGAACAGTCTATAGGAAATATAAAAGTTGATAGATATTACCACACATGAAATGTTATCCGAGCCACCCCAAGAGTCTGTCACCATCGCGCACCTTACCCTTAGGACTTATGCGGCTGTTTGAAGGGGTTATATTACAAATATATAGAACTATGATTATGTGAACTAATTTTTTTATAGAATAATGAATATACATTCATTTTTATTATTATTACGCTATAAATAGTTTTTAAAAGCACAAATAGTATTTTCAGTTAATATTTAACTAAGAAATTTATTTTAGTAAATTATGGGATTTTTGAATTAAATAAAATTTTAATAAAATATTATTATTATTAAATTAATTTTTTAATGATAATTGAACTTATAATTTTTATAATACAATTTCTATTTTTATTAAGGTTTGAAATATACTTTTTTCAAAACCCATTAATTTTTTATAAATGTCAGTATTTTTTTAAAAGTAAAAATTAACATATTTATAAAATTATTTAGATAAAATGGTTATTATTTTTGGAATTAGGATGTTGATATTATCCAATGGTGAATTTTTCATAATTTTCTGAGACAGTCAAATTTTTGGGTAAAAATTAAATATTGTTTAAATATATAATGTGTTTTATGACATCCTAATGACACAATATTGATGTAATAAAATTATATAAACATTATTTTCGGCCAATATATGTTTTAAAATAAAAAAAATGTGATTTTAGGTTTATTTTATTTATTTTACAAAGCCTTAGTGGACCCTCCAAGACTTATAAACCATTTTATCTTTTTAGATTGTTATCCTTAGAGTGTGACTCACCTTCACATAAGAAACCCAATTATTTTAAAAAGTTCGTCCATTGGCCTTATAAAATATTTTTTTCCACTTCCCTTTGGAATAAAACATGGGCAAAGCCCATGGGCTGGTGTGTGGTTTTGATTAGTTTAATATGTGGTTTCCCAAACCTAAATTCTAAAGAATTTCCCCTCCTTTCTTATATAAACAGACCCATGTTCCCTCTACATCTTCACTCAAATCCATTTAAGTCCTTCCAACCTCTTCCCTCATCTCTCTATAACCCTCCTAAGGAATCCCATGCTTCCAATAATCCTCTCTCAATCCTCTCGTAGGCCTTTGGGATCACACTTCCAAATAAGGGATTCATTCCTTCCTCATTTTTTCCAAATTTCTTAATATTGTTATTCCATATTAATTTCAATTATAACTATAGGGGTATGATTTAACACCTCCCCAATACATCCATATTAATTTTTTAATGTTTAGAGACTCGTTTATTTCTCATTTAATTCCTCCCATGTACAATTGTTACCATGCCGTAATTCCTAAGGATTTTATCTCTCCTCCTTTACATTAAAGAAATTCCATTGTATTGTGAATCTAAATTCAATTAATTATGTTGGTACATGTATCTATATGACCCCATTACTATACATTTTATGTAAATATTATGTGAAACACCTTTCTCTCTCATCAACCATTTTTACAAATTTTTATGTCACGCCGTTATGCTGCTGAAATTGCACTGCGATTTTCCAAGACAAAATCATTGTGTAGTGAATACCATATCCATGCCTCTATCAAGGGTATTCAACTTTAAGAACATATACATATTCAATGGAAATTTAATGTATTTATTCCACATTCCATATTCATCGAATAACTTATGACGTTGAACGATTCAATGTTATATGATCCATGTGGCACACATACACATTAAATGAAATGTTTAAGAAGGGTGTGCCCTAACAGCGCTCCAATGCATTGAGTAAAGATTAGTATCAGGACACATCTAGTGAAATAAGGATTTACTCATGATAATTCATGTAAAATTAGGATTTACTCATGCTCCACATGTAATGAGACTTGGCTCATGCTAAACCATGTTAAGTGTTGTTTACACATTTCCATGTTATGATAATCATGCTATATCATGACTTTATGTTTATATTTCTTTTGCACTCCATTGATATGCCTATTTCCTAAAATGTATTATAATATTCATGTCATTCTTTTTTAACTCCATTTCTGGGCATTATATCTCACCCTTTTCTTATGCATGTCCTCAGGTTATCCCATTTATGCTATGTACGAGGGAATGTAGTGGTCATGTAAAGGATGTTTTCAATAAATATGATGTGTTTCAGGTTTTAAGTCTTTATGTAATGTTTCTAATCCCAAAATACAGTAGAAATCTCAATATTCAATGTTGTTTCAAGTGAAGGTTAAATGTAATAAATCAAGTTTATGTGTGAAATGAAAATTAGGGTTATTATAGTTGGTATCATAGGATAGGTTTAGTGATTTTGGGATTAGGATTATAAAACCCTAGTGAAGCATTAGTGATAAGACTATGTATAATAAAAACATCACAAAATTTTGGTGAGTATTGGGTAAGTGGTTTATCAAGGAAATACACCTCTTTCTGGATATGAGCAAGTAGAGGCAACTCTGGCACAAATGTACCTAGGAGTGAAAAATCCGAAAAGGTGTTTCAGGTTTGACTTGGGGTATCCTAGTACATGACAATAGGCCTTGCTACACTCGTGGTTAAGTCACTCATGGGGGATATGATTTGGAAACTTTATAATCATAGTATGAACCATTATTTGGGAAATAAAAAAATTGCACCTAAGAATATATGTTAGAATGTATATCATGGATAACATTGATTGAAGCCTATAGATTTATAAGTTATGGAATAAAAGTAATTTATAAGTCATCCATTTTTTCTGTGGATGACACATTATGTTTTACCCCTAAATTTTGTTTTATTCCAACCAATCGATGGTAATATTACTCATACATACAACCATTTCGAAAACCAATGTGATGACTGTTCTAATGAGATGCCTAATCCGATGGGAGCAAGAATCACAAACTTTTTCATGATACTCTCTTAGTTAAATCATGCTCTGAAAAGAAACATGGGACAACCAGAACATTCTACCTTCCTAAGAAAGAACAATTCGCTGTTAACAGCTTCATGAGACAAAGGCATCCTACTTTTAATGGTCTGCTGATCCCTCAATCGATGAAAAATGGATCAACTCCATTGAAAAAGTCTTCTCCATCATTCAATGTTATGAACAAGAGAATGTTCTTCTGGATTCAAATCATAGAGAGGGTGAATTTGATCAATGGTGGACATTGATCTGAAATATGAAGCCTACGGAGGAGATCGAGGCGTTGGAATGGAAGGATTTCCAGAAGATGTTTTTCAATAAATATTTTCCGCGCGCCCTCCGTCTTAATAATGAAAGGGACTTCCTTTCCCTAAATAGGAAAGATGATGAATCTGTAGTATCGTACGAGGAAAACTTCAAATGGATTTTACAATATGCCTCCAGATTTTTCGTTAACCCTGAATGAAAGGTTTACCACTTCTTTGGTGTGCCGAAACCTATCCTACAGAAATCCCTGACGATCCGTGACTTCGAATGCTGTGAGGAAATTTTCTGATGGTCCCTCAAGGTCAAAATAGAGATCAGTGAATCTTAGATTTACCATGGGGATAAGAAGGGTAAGGGGGAATTAAATTCTAGCGGTCTAATAGAAAAATCCAATGGTTCTAAGAAAATCCATCACCCCACTAGCCAAAGGTGCGAAAAGAAGCACCCCAGAAATTGCTTCAAGGGGATGAGGAAATGCATTATGTGTGGAAGATATGGACACCTAGCAGTTAACTTCCGACAAGAAAAACCCACGGCTTCAAAAGAGGAGAGTAACACTCCATTCAACTCTCAAAGAATTGTTCATTACTTCAACCACAAATAAACATGGCATAATTTAAATCAGTTCCCCAAGGCAACAGTTTTTTGAGGAAACCAACAACCTCCAAGGCAACAAGGGTGAAAATTCACCATCACTACAGCCGAAGTGAACCTCGAAAACTATGTGGTGAAAAAAATGCATGTTATTAATTCATGAATAGAAAACTTACTTTGTTATTCTTGATCTATGCATTATTTTATATCCCAAATGTTTAGTAGAAACATCACATCACAACCATAAATCGTGGATGTGAAGATGTCGTTGAGTACATAAAATTGGGAAATCATTGCATCCATGAATATAACTCCTCCCCTAGATTTAAATTCCTAGAGAACCTCTTCACACTACCTCTGGTGGAATTTAAATCAATTCTCAGCATGGATTGCATTTCCTTATATAGAGACAACATAAATTTTAGTGAGAGGAAAATCACTCTCCATGTGGAGAATCGACCCCCCAATTATATACAAGTGCAAGGAGGGGGGTGAATCTTTTTTAGCTCCATCTTATCAGGAATTGATATTATATCCCTATGAGAACACATATTTGGCTTATATGATTGAGTCCAAGAAAAAAATTATCCTTGAATACAAGCCTATTGTGAGGGAATTCGATGAAGTGTTTCTTGAGGAATTGTCTGGTCTTCCTCTTAGAACAGATTTTGAATTTTCAATTAATCTTATACCTGGGGTTTTTCCAATATCTAATACACTATATATAATGGATGTTGTGGAGCTTGAGGAGATAATGAAACAACTATATGAGGATCTGGATAAAGGGTTTATACGCCCAAGTGCTTCACCATGGGGTGAACCAGTCCTCTTTATCCAGAAGAAGGATGGGTCAATGAACCTTTTAATTGATTTTTGTGATCTCAACGAAATTATGATAACGAAAAAGTATCCTCTTCCACGGATTGATGAATTGTTCGATCAGATACGTACAGTACAATACTTCTCGAAGGTGTATTTCTGGTTGAGATATTACCAAGTATGGGTGTAGATGGAGGATATCCCCAAGACTACTTTTCGTACAAGATACAGGCACAATGAATTCATGGTAATTCCTTTCGGACTCAATAATTCTCCAGAAATATTTATGGACTTGCGAAAGGAGAAGCTCTATGAAAATTATAGAAAGTGTGAGTTCTTGTTGTTGGAGTTCTCATTCTTGGGTCATATCATCACATGAAATAGGGTATCTGTGGATCCCTCGAAGATAGCTACCATAGAGTGATGGTTGAGGCCAACATCGGTAACGTATATCTGTAGCTTCTTAGGGTCAGATGGATATTATCGATGATTTGTGAGAAATTTATCATGATTTTCAAACCCTATTACCAAGATAACTTGGAAGGGAGTCACTTTTTCTAGAAGTGATGAATGAGAATAATGCATCAAGGAGATAAATAAGAGGCTTATCACTACACCCATTCTCAGATTACCACAAGTAGAGAAATTTTTATGGTATTCATTGATTCTTTAAAGAAGGTCCTATGACGTGTTTTGATGAAAAATGACAAATTCATTACCTATGATTCATGGTAATTGAATGTTCATGAGAAGAACTATCCAAAACATGACCTAGATTTTGCTGTAGTGATCTTCTCTTTGAAAATTTGGAGGCATTATCTCTTTAGGGAGAAGTGGGAGATATATATGGACGACAAAATACTCAAGTATATATTCACACATAAAGACTTGAACATGCTCCAATGAATATGATTAAAGCTGATGAAAGACTATGACTGCTCAATCCATTACCACCTTGGGAAAGCGAACAAGGTGGTGGATGCTTTATGTAGAAAGGATTCGACATCATTATCAATGATGAGAATTAAAAAGGATCCAATCCTCTTAGATTTGAAGAGGATAGACAAGGGATTTATTAAGGGCATAACATCATCAATCCTTTATCAAATGACTGCTAAACCATCCCTCATGGAGAAAATAAAGGTTGTTCAAAGAAAGTATGTGGAAATTCTGAAAAGGGTGGAAGATATCAGAAATGGGATGTCCTTGGAGTTTTTGGTTTAAAAGGATATAATAGTGAGATTTCTATCATGATTATGTGTACCATCCGATCCATAGATAATGAAGGAGCTACTGAATGACGCAAAAAACTCAACCTTCTCCATTAACTCAGGGAGCACAAAGATGTATTGATATCTCCGTGGAAAATTTAGGTGGGACAATGTGAAAATATAGAATACTGAATATACATCAAATTGCATGGTATTTCAGCATGTGAAGGCTGAGAGGAAAAATTCTAAGGGGATTATGCAACAACTACCAACACCAACATGGATGTGGGAAACAATTCCATGGACTTTTTCACAGTACTTCCAAAGACATCCAGAGGAAACAATGTTATATGATTAGTTGTGGATCATCTTATGAAGGCAATTCACTTTATCACGATACAAGAGGACCTCTCATTGGATTAATTTGCATGGATTTACATCAAATAAGTGGTATGGCTACATGGAGTACCACTATATATTGTATCCGATCGTGATCCAAGATTCACCTCAATGTTCTGGAAAAGTCTCCAACATGTTCTAAGTAATGAACGGAACATCAGTATGGCCTATCATCCTCAAACTGATGGCCAATGTGAACGAACTATTCAGATACTAGAAGATTTTTTAATATCAAGTTCTATGGACTTCGAAGTAGGATGGTACCAATATCTTCCACTGGTTGATTTCTCCTACAATAACAATTTCCACCCGAGCATCTGAATGGAACCATATGAATAACTATATGGGAAAATTTGTATAAAACCAGCATGTTGGGATGATGTCGGTGAGTGTAAGCTTCTAGGAACTAAAATTGTTGAAGAAATGGTGGATAAGGTGAAAACTATTCCACAACATATCAAGAAAGACCAAAGTCGATAGAAGAGTTTTGCAGATAACCATCGATGGGACCTTGAGTTTAAAGTCGTAGACCTAGTATTTCTATGAATATATCCATGGAAGAATGTCATGAGATTTGGAAAGAAAGGGAAGTTATTTCCTAGGTACATCGACCCCTTCTATATTCTTGATTTTGTCCTGGCTGTGGCCTATAGACTAGAACTTCCACCTACCATAGCCAAAGTATAGGATGTATTTCATGTATCCCTCTTAAGGAAGAAAATTCAAGACCCTTCACATGTACTCTCTTAAGAGGTAGTACAATTAGAGTATGATCATTATTACAAGGAGAAAGTAGTGAAAATCTTAGATCACATAGAAAATTTTCTATGATATAAGACAATGCCCCTTGTCAAGGTGTTGTGGCGAAACCAAAAGTTTGAAGAAGAGACATGGGAATCAGAGGATGTGGTGAATTAGAGTTATCCACATCTATTATAGTTTGGAAAACATAAATTTCAAGGGAGAAATTTCTTAAGGGGGGAAGATTTTAATGAACCAAAATTTTGTTAATGAATATCCTTCTTGATCCAATTAAATGTCTTATTATGTAGAATGATCATATAAAACTTATGAACATCCTTGGTTTTATGTTTTTGGATTTCAAAATACCATTATGAATTATGACAGTTTCTAATATAGATGCTGCATAGTGATCACATGATTATTATAAATATAGGTCTTTAAAAAATCCAATTTATTCAGACAAATGAAGAGATGACCTCATCTAGTAGAATTTTCCCATATGAAGCCCATTTTTTGGAGCTCAGAAATGAGGTGGTTTCATTGGGATTCTCTCTTGACCAAGCCCAATTTTATATTCAACATGTTAAGCTCGAATAGAACCTTCTACGGGAGAAGTGGTGGTTGATTGAGTTTACCATGCGTGCAATGTTATCCAAGCCACCCAAGAGTCTGTCACCATCGCACACCTTACCCTTAGGTCTTATACAGCTGTTTTAAGGGGTTAGGTTACAAATCCCTAGCACTATGATTATGTGAACTACTTTTTTATAGAATATTGAATAAGCATTCAATTTGATTATTGTTGTGTTTTAAATAGTTTTTAAAATCACAAATAGTATTTTTAGTTAATATTTATCTATGAAATCTATTTTTTAAAATTAATTTATTTTTTAAATAAATATTATTTTAATAAAATATTATTATAATTAAATTACTTTTTATTAAATAAAAATGATCGTGTAATTTTTATAACACAATTTCAATTTTTATTATGCTTTGAAATCTACTTTCGTCAAAACCCATGAATTTTTTATAAGAGTAGGTTTTATTTTAAAAGTAAAAATTATCAAATTTTGAAAATTATTTAGATAAAATTTATATTATTTTTGGAATCAGGATGTCAAAATTTTCCAACGGTGAATTTTTCATAATTTTTTGAGAAAGTCGATTTTTTGCGTAAAAATTAAATACCATTTAAATATATAATGTTTTTATGACTTCATAATGACCCAATGGTGATGTAATAAAATACAATAAACATAATGTTCGGAAAATATATGTTATACAATTAAAATAATGTATTTTTAGGTTTATTTTATTTATTTTACAAGACCACAGTGGACCCTCAAAATCTTATAAAACATTTTATCTTTTTATATTGTTTTTCTTAAGAGTGTCACTCACCTCCACATAAAAAACATTATTATTTTAAAAATTTAAGACATTTTCCTTATAAAATATTGTTCTCAAATCCCCTTTGGAAAAAATGGTCAAAAACAATGGGCTGGTTTGTGGTTTTGATTAGTTTAATGTGTGGTGTCCCAAACCTAAATAATAATGAATTCCCTCTCCTTTCCTATATAGTCCCACCCATGATCCAACTTCCTATTCACTCAAATCCTTTTTAGTTCGTCCAAACTCATCCATCAACTCTCTATAATCCTCACAAGGCACACCAAGCTCCCAATAATCCCCTCTCAAGCCTCTCCCAAGCCTTTGGGATCACACTTCTAAGTAAGGGATTCCTTCCTTCCACAATTTATCCACGTTTTTTAATGTTGTTATGCCCTTTTAATATCAATTATAAATGTTGGGGTATGATTTTTCACGTCCCCCATACATACATCTTTATGTTCTAATGATGATAGTCCCATTTTTCTCTCATTTAGTGCCTCCCATGTACACCCATTACCATGCCGAAATTCCGTAACGATTTCTCTCTCCTCTTATGAATCTAAATTCCTTTTTATTATGAATTTAAATTCCATTACATATGTTGGGAAATGTTTCTATATGACACAATTACATTAAATTTAATCTACATATAATTGGAAACACCTTTCTCTCTCATCAACCATTTTTACAAATTTTTATGTCACACCATTATGCTGCCAAAATTGCATCGCGTTTTTCCAAGCCAAAATCACTGTGTAGTGAATACCATACCCATATATCTATCAAGGGTAGTCACCTTTATGCACATATACATATATAATGGTACATTCATGTATGTGTACCACATTCTTCAATCGTGTAATAACTTTTTATGTTGAATTATTCCATGATATATGAATCATGTGGCACACTTACGCATGAAATGAAATGGTTAAGAAGGGTGCACACTGACAGCGCTCCAGTGCATTGGGTAAAGATTAGTATCATGATACATTAAGTGCAATGAGGTTTTACTCATGCTAATTTAAGTTCAATGAGGTTTTAATCATTCTCCATGTGCAATGATCCTTGGTTCATACTAACACCATGTTAAGTGTTGTTGCCACATTTTCATTCTATGATTATCATGCTATATCATACCTTCATGTTTATGTTTGTCTTACACTCCATTGAGAAGCCTATTTCCTAACACAACCAAAAATAATCCAGATACCTTTGAAATATATGATTCATTAATTCCATAAAGATGGATGGTACATTTATAAGACAGAAAAGACATAACCACATAAATATAATGGACATATATACTTCTGAAATCTATCTTCAAAATATCCTCCTTACGAACCTTAATTTTCTGATTCCCTAAATGAAATTCATTTTTATACAACCACTAGGATCCCCTCAATTGAGAAAATAGTTCTTCAATTCATGCAAGAGGATACTGATTCATTATTGTAACTTGGTTAAGCTTAGTATAATACATAAAAATCATAAGAGTTTCATCAGCGTATTTTACAAATTAAACTGATGTTGCCCATGAAGACATACTCGGTCGGATAAACCCTTTACTTTCCAGCATTTCCAATTGATTCTTCAATTACATTAATTTGTTTAGTACCATCTAATAAGAAGAAATTGTTATAGTACTAGTCCCCTGTAGGAGATCAATCATAAACTCCACTTCGCTTTTGGGTGGAAACCTTGAGAAATTTTTAAAAAAATAATAATAGAAAATTGGTCGATGATGTTTTGAAAAAATCTATTACTAACATCATCCATATATTAAAAATGTACTCCTTCCAAATAATAAGTGATAGTTCTGACTATCAACGCCCTATGTTCTGTTTTACCAGCCTTTACAACCCAATCTTCTCTAAAGTGATGTTTGACACCGTACAATAATGTGTAACCAACCTTTCGATCATAACTATCAATGCATTACTTGAATGATGTCAACCAATCCATATCAAAGATCAATTCATATGTATCTATCTCCATAACAAATAAATCCCAAATCAACTCAACCCCATCGATTACTATACAAAAAACTTTTCACCTAAATTCTTAGCATTCCCTTTGTCCAAGAAGTGTTTTTATTTAAAAAAGAAATCATCTCAACACACAACCCCATACCATAAATGAAATGAGAATCAATATATGATTAGAACATTCCCATATCAAACAATGTTTTTATAGGGCTATAATTCGAAGGAATCGTACCTATCATTGTCGAAGGTCCTGATTGATCATACATGTTCACTTCCTTAGCTCCATAAAATTTTGTACCCAGTGTACTTTTCTATTTGTTAACCTATTGAGATCACATTTCCTGTGGAGTAATGGTATTCCTATAATCATCATGAATTTCTTAATTTTTATGACAAGAGTTACTCTACTACACTTTTGAAATTGAAGCATAAGATGCCTAATTAGTATGAGATTTTTCATTATCCCCCGACCCTGGAGAACTATGACAATAGTGCTAATGATGTCCATTATGATTGTAATTGTGACATTCTATAGTTGGTTCCATACAATATAGCTACATATTATCAAAAGAACCACTAAAATTATCCCAGATTACTCTTCATATGAGGAGAAAAGTTGATTGATCCCATTGTCTAATTTTGAGATATACCACCCACTTAAGAATAGGTGCCCCTTATCTTATTTCTGCCATTAGAGCTCCCACCTATTCCCATAGTAATAAATATTCTTCCTACAAACATTTTTCACAAGATGTCTCTTTCTTATATCATTTCTCTTTTGACCATCTCTTTATAATCCATTATAAAAAGAACAAAAATCTTTGATCGAATTTCTAGTTTCAACTCCGACTCAAAAATGAATTACATTAAGGATGAAATTATAGAAACATCCAATGATAAAATGGACTAAATTCATAAATTTAGTTTCATACTCTATTATCATGATATTTTCCTACTTCATACAGAAAAAGTCAATTATTCTAGAAATCTGAAAGAAGTGAGGATATAATTTTTTTGGAACAATTATTAAAATTCCTCCCATGTCATGCCTTGTTCTACTTTAGTATGAACAAACAAATCCCACCATTAGTTTGCTGGGTACTCTAGCATATACGTTATTATATTTACATTCAACCCTGCTGATGTACCATGGAAATAAAATATTCAATTCAACCTATTCAACCAACCTTATTATTTTTCCATCATAGAATCCCCCCAAAACATAGGTGGATTCTGGTTTTTGAACCGAACCATAAGATCATCTTTCCAAGGTTCATCCTACCTATTAACCCTATCCACAACTTTAACAACATCGATGATAATATAGAACAATTTTTGGTTCACTTGTAGATCAGGTGCATCCATATTCATAGCGGTCTCCTCCTGTTGGTTCCTATGACGTTTACCCAGTTCCATTCACTATAACCAATACAAACTCCATTAAGTATCACTTATTAAAAATTGAAGGCCTATAAATTTCAAATTTACCACATCAAGAATAACACAACATTGATTCCCAAAATATAACCATTTCATCTTTCAAACCATATTTAAAATATAATAACCATGCTTTTCAAAATTAAACAATTTCAATTATTTAAAAAACAGTCCTTTTTTCCACATAACAGATCATTACCCAAATTGAATTATGAAATACTAGTGTGAATTAATTTCTATAAATTCATTTCATTCTATTATCATCAGCTATACCCCTGACAATGTGGTGAGAACTCCTAGAATTGTCTCAAACACTCATGCACCCAATCACCGAGGTAATTTGAAGCTCAGAATAAAATGGCTACCTATGTATTTTTATTCTATAATTTTCATGTTCCAAAGAAAATATCTCCTTAATAACAACCCAACTCAAGAACTAAACAAATAATACCATTTAAGTAATGAACAAGCTAATAACACTTGAAACATCCTTCCCCTCACCGATTTTCTTGGGAAGAGGCAGTGGGTGTTATTGGCCTTAGGTGACATCCCCAAGACACCAAAGGCTGGAAATAAATTCCAAGGGCCTCAAGAAAATTTTGGGTATGAATTTTAATTTAAAATATAAACATCCAAACCACATGAAAATAACCAAAGAAACCATTATATGATTCATGGGTATAAAAATAAAACTCCAGACATAACTAACGATACATAACCAAGAAAACCACTATATCAAAGTACAAGAGAAAACCAAGTGACATAACCAAATGAATAAAACAAAACAAAACCCAAAGTCTACAAATACATAGAAACATCATCTATCAACCTTATCCATGCTCCAAATTGATAATCCACGAATATGGTATCAATAAGCATCACTAAAAAACATGGACATCATGCCTTTATCTATGTATCGATAGATGACATCTACAGATGCAAAAAAAAATCCCAAGTACGGGGTGAGTCTAAACATAGTAGGATTTCCCTGATGACATAGCAACTCACACCACTAGGATAAAATTTTTTGGAATAATTTATATAAAATTGTTTGGAAATATTTAATCGATTTCTATCCAATTATAAGGAATTTCCAAGGCAAAAAATTCACCAAGAAACAAATCCTTGCTAAACTATTTGACAAACCAACAATCATGTCTCCACTCACACACCATGCATACCGAGGTAATAGTTCTATACTCAGGAGCAGTCTCTCATCACTGTCATGGCCCATCCCCCGGTGCATGTGTCGTGACTACCCCAAGCTCTCCTTCCATAGGCCAGGGGATGGCGACTAGCACCAAAGGTGTAAATCCCTAAATCCGGGAAGGCTTATCCTTTTTAAAATGGAAACACACACAACAGAGTAAGAAGAGGATGTAAAAATATAAGTAATGTTGTATACAAAAGAAGTGATGAAATGTAAAAGGGCCGGAAATACAATCCCAACAGGAAAGTATAGGTACAACTGAAAAGCACGTAAAACTGAAGAACATAAAGGAAGCTATTGGGTCGTCCTCCGGGGTTCCTACCTAAAGGGTTAGTATAGATGGCCTCCTCATCAATCCAAGTCTGTCAGTCTCTTCCTGGTACGAACTAGTTGTAAGGTCCACCTCTGGGTACCGTCTAGTCCTACTACTCAGCCTCAGTCAGCGATGTTCGTCGTCTGCATCCAACACAACGAGGTGTGAGCATAGCCCGTGCAGGTGGGAGTATAATGATAATCAATAGGGACCTCGAGACCCTCAAGGTCCCAAAAATCCAACAAGGATAAACCACAATGTATGAAATAGACAGATAATCCCCTACTTGGCATATGCTCATACGTATACCTAAGTTATCAAGTAATCCATCTCATACACGAGGAAACACAAGAGTTGCGGACTCAGCTCACATAGGTATACAAAATATGTAGAGAGAAAGATATGATCAAATATAGCCACTGAATCATCAAAACTGTCGGATAAACACATGATCCAGGAACAGTTGTCCAAGCTGTTGGACCAACACATGATCCAGGACCAGCTATTCTATCAGACCAACATATGATCTAGGAACAGAAGTTAGAACTATCAGACCAACACATGATCCAGGAATAGTTGTCAGAGCTGTCGGACCAACACATCATCCAGGACCAGCTATTCTTTCGGACCAACACATAAACCATGATGAAAAGTTAAAACTCTCGGACCAACACATGATCTAGGAACAGTCACCAGAGTGCAGCCATCCACAAGGTTTCCCAAAATCACACTTTATTCCAGGACAGTCTGGTCCTCAAGCCAAGTGTCGACACGTCAACTTCCACCATGTCCAATGAAGAAGTATCTCAAAGGTTCATCTCATCATAAAGATCTCAATGCAATAGACGGCGCGTCAACTACATCCTGAACTATAGTGGGGTTTACTCAAAGGGACTGTTGCGCTTCAAGAAAACGAACACCGCTAACGTTTCGTCAAACAGTCCTCTAGGGCCAAAGTTATGGCCAAAGGAAGTAACAGGGTCTGTGATGGGCCTGGGCCCGGTCCGACCCGGTCAGACTAACTCAGCCCAACCCAGATTGGGCCAACCTAGTCTGGGTCGACCTGGTCAGCCTGCTATGTTTTTCCAGGTCTGCTGGGCCCGGCCCTGCGGACTGCGGGGGCGGTTCGGCCCGGGCTCAGGGGTAGTTCGGCCCGGAGCGTTGCAAGGGCGTGACGTAGTGTGAGGGGCACGGGGGAGCCGGAATGACGGCTCGGTCGGGAGAGTGCTAGTCGTGTGGAGGTCAGATCGGGGTTGGTCGGTTCAGAGTGGTGCACATGAATGTCGGCTTGGGGCGGCCGGGCAGGCCGTGGCAGCGTACCAGGGGGGCCGCAGGCAGGTGGCCTGGGCACTAGGCAACATGCCGAGAGGGCCGCAAGTAGGCAGCCGGGCACCGGGTAGGGTGCCGGGGGGCCGCGGGTAGGCAGCCTGAGTGCCGGGAAGCCTTTCGGGAGGTCGCAGGCAGGAAGCTGGGTGCCGGGAAGGGCGTATGGGGGCCATGGGAAGGGGGTCGATGCGACGGGTAGCGCGCCAGGCGGTCGGGGCACCGGTCAGGGCACCAGGGGTCGCGAGTAGGCGGCCTAGGCACCGGGCAGCGCGTCGGGAGGCTTCGGGCAGGGCATTGGGTGCCGAGCAGCGCGCCGGGGGGGGGGGGGGGGGGGGGGCTGTTCGTCAGATCTCGGGTCGACACGGGCCATCGACATGATTCGCGGAGTCCACAAGTCTCATGACCTTTGTTATTTCCGCCTCCATCACCTCTTCATTAATATGTCACCATGTCGTAGAACATCACAAGAAGAGATAGATCGACAAAGGATGTTGATCCATGTTAGGTTGGACCACACCCTCCATGTGTAGGGGTGTATCATTTGGCACATCATGAGGAGAAGATGATCAATAATACGTCCGCAATAATCCCTTTTTATCCGATGAAGAAGGTTAGAAAATGTATAACATCATCAAGTAATAAAAAACCTACCTTTGATTCGCTGGTTGTTGTTCGTCGCGTCTTCCGCACGTCTCAAATCCCGAGCTTTGTCTGCTCGTCGATAACATTGCGGAGGGTAGGTCGGTAGGTGTCTGAGGTAGAAGTCGAAGATGAATCGTTGCCGGCATTCTTCATTGGAAGAACGCGTTCTTCGTTCTTCGATGGAAGAATGGTTCTTCATTGGGAGCATCCTTCAAAAATACTTTAATCATCCTCTTCCAACAAAATGAAATATGCCCATGAAATAATAGATTGTATATTATTTTAATGATGGCGCGTAATTCAAAATGGAAGAATTAAATTAAAATGGCTACTCCTATTTAATTCATGAGGTTAGAACATAAATTAAAGGGGGTTGGATCCATTTAATTAAAGGGGAAGGTGGAGAGTCTCTCCCTCGTTAATGAGGGAGAGTTGAGAGGTTAATATCCCCACCAATTAATTGGGGTGGTGTGGTCCCCACGCCTATTATTCAAATGGGAGGTTATGGTCTCAGGGGGTCCCCACATCATAACGTCTCGAGGGAGGTTATGTTCGGGTGGACCACACCACCATAACCTCTCATGGGAGGTTAGGGTATGGTCGTCCCACATCAAACACCCATGTTTAGATTTTAACCAACAATCACCTACAAGGCAGCATAAAAAAAATATAGTGTTGCATACTTTATTTTATTATTTCACCAAGAAAACACAAAAAACTAACTCTCTATCTCGATCATCTGCTGTCGAGGTGCAAGTCTTCTTAAGTGAATACCGGCACTGTGATTTCAACTGTGCCCTCAGATTTTAGTTCCGAGCACTGATTCAAAAGTTATAAAATCTCGCTCGTACGTTTAATGAACGTACCCGATTAAAACTTCTGAACTTGGTTCCAGGAACACCTGGCCTCGGAATCAGGCACTGTTAAATTTCACGGACTCGTAGAATTCCCATGTTTTTTTGAAAAAAAATCCATTGAAATTCCGGGTCATTACATACTCCCAACATCAGGGCTTTACGTCCTCGTAAGCTACAAATCAATCTAAGGGAACAAGAGGGGGTACGAAGCACGCATATGTGCCTCCCTCTCTCATGTGCTCTCCTGGAGGTTCCTGTGCTACCAGCTAACACGCACCAGAGGTATCGACCATCCTCATAGGACCCTCTCATGTCGTTCCTCAATCTCCACTAGAACCTCCATGAATGTCACCCCAACATCGGTGTTCATCTCTCCATGGTTGATGATGTGGGTAGGATTGTGCACGTATCTCCTCAGCTGAGATACGTGGAAGATTTCATGCACCCGGTTCAACTAAGGTGGATGATCCAGGCAGTATGCCACCCCGCCAACTCTAATGAGGACCTGAAAAGGTCCGATGAATCTCAGATATAACTTGCCTCCTAGTCCAAATCTCCATAGACCTCATCGCGGTGAGACCCATATGAGGACGTGGTCACCATCCTCAAACTCCAGAGGTCTCCGTCTCCTCTCATCATACGACTTATGTTTGCTCTGTGCAGTCTTCATGTGCTAATGGATGATCTGCACCTTCTCCATGGTAACTCGTACCATCTCTGGTCCCACCAATGCTGACTCCCCAGGGTCTGTCCATCACAAGGGTGATCTGCAAGGTCATACGTACAATGCCTATAAAGGTTCCATCCCGATGGTGGAGTGATTGATGTTGGTGTAGGAAAATTCCACCAATGGTAAGTGATCCTCCAAGATGCTACCGAAGTCTAGGATGCATGCACGAAGCATGTCCTCAAGAGTCTGAATGGTCCACTTGGTGTAGCCATTAGTCTGAGGATGGAAGGCGGTGCTCATATGCAGCTGCATCCCGAAATCCTCTTGCGACCCGTTCTATAGTCAGGATGTAAACCGTGCATCATAATCGGAGACAATAGATGTGGGTACTCCATGTAGCCGAAGAATCTCTGGCACATAAAGGCATCCCAAGCTCTCTTCTGAACCCAGCTTTCTGATCAGTAGGAAGTGGGCCGACTGGGTGAGTCGGTCGACGATCACCCAAATTGAGTCATGAACCCGGGATGTACGTGGAAGACCCGTAATGAAGTCCATAATATCCCACCCCACTTCCAATATGGGACCTCTAAATGATTCACCAAGCCTACCAGTACCTTGTGCTCCGCCTTCACTTGTTGAAAATTGAGGCATCGAGGGAAAAACTCTACGACCACCTTCTTCGTACCTGGCCACAAGTGTTGTCATCTGAGGTCCTGATACATCTTCTCCACTCCTGGATGTACCACTAGAGGGGACGTGTGAAACTCCCTCAACACATCCTACTAGGAAATATTGCTAGACCGAGCGGACATAGGCCGTGCAGGCATAGCCCGTGCAAGGTTGAGTATGACAATACTCAGTAGAGACCACGAGACCCTCAAGGTCTCACAAAATCCAACAAGGATAAACCAAGAGGTATGAAATAAAGAAATAAACGCACTTAGGTATATGCCCATACATATACCAAATTTACCAAGTAATCCATCTCAATCAGGAGGTAAACACAAAAGTTACTTACTCATCTCAACCAGGATTTTTATTCACATTAACGAAACCACGGATGCTGAAGAACTCCTCCACTGTTGAGTAAAGTGGGCATGCTACGACACCAAGGCGCTTTCGACTAACCATGGACTGCTGCGGTACTCCTCTTGTCGAGTACTCTGGGTCTTCCGCACTCACAGAGAGGCACTCTCCACTGTGGGTCTGCCGCCAACTACCAGGAACTCCCCCAAATAGCCTGTTGAGGTACTCCTCCTGTCATGTACCGCGGGTTTACCGCTAACTACCCGGCACTCCTCTGCCAGGGGTCTACCACCTCTACCAGGTGTGGGCTAGTTGAATCCCTCCGAGTTGAATTGGTCAAGCATTTGTCAGGTCTCAACCAGCTACTAGGTATCTATACCCTGCTCGCTCGTCTATGGGAGGGTCCGCTCAACGAGCTACAGGTTGATACTCAATCTTTCACGATGTACCACATATGTGTATCTCAATGATCCGCCTCGTCATAGGGGTTTCAATGCAACAGACGACGCATCAATCGGACGCCCAGTCTGTGAGTTATAAGATTTTTTGTCCTGGGGGCCTGGTTGGATTCGTGTATGAACCGACCTGAACATATCTCATCATTACCCTGATATCCAGTGGAATGTACTCAATGATCCGCCTCATCATAGGGGTCTCAACGCAACAGATGGGGCGTCAATTGGACGCCCGGTCTGTGAGTTATAAGCTTTTTAGTCTCGGGGGCCTAGTTGGATTCGTGTACGATCCAAACTGAAGGTATCTTAACATTATCCTAAACTCCAGTGGAGTATACTCAATGGGACCTTCGTGCTCCCAGAAAAATCATCACTGCTGAAAATTCGTCAAACGGTCATCTAGTTCCAATGATATGGCCAAAGGATGTAACAGTCACTAGTGGGCCCAGGTTCGGTCCGACCAGGTCGGACCGACTCAGCCCAACCCAGACTGGGCCGACCCGGTTTGGGCCGACCTGGTGAGACCCACTGCGTCTGACCCGGCCCATTGGGTGGGTCAGCCTGCAAATTTTTCCCAGTCCGTTGGGCCTAGCCCAGCGGACAGATGGGAGGTTCGTCCCGGGCTCGGGGGCAGTTCAGCCTGGAGAGTTGCGAGTGTGCGGCTCAGCCCGGAGGGCGCAAGGGGACCAGGACCCCAGCTCGGCCAGGAGTGTGCGGGACGCGCATAGGCCGACACGAGGGCACCCGATTTGGGAAGGATGCAATGACAAAGGTCATCCTCCCTGGGCCTCCACAACCCGCACCACCCTCGTGGCACTCCGATCGAACCGGTCCCTACCGGGCCGCGCCCCGGCCTCACCGCCGACCCATGCCGGCTCGGGTCATGCCGAACCGGCCTGCCCGGCCACATGCTTGTCTGGTCGTGCCATGCCCGGTTCCCTTCTGGTCTTGGCCCGCCTAGTCGCACCCTGCTCGGCGCCCTACCGTCCACTTGTTGGCCTACCCAGCTCTCAGCCACCTGCCCCCCCTGGTGCCCTGCCGTGGCCTACCCGGCCACCCCCAAACTGGCCTTCACGCGAGCCGCCATGAACCGACTTCCCCCGATCCGGCCTCTGTGCGTCCTGCTTGCTCTCGGCCGTGTTGGGGTCCTGGTTCCCTTGCGCCCTCCATGACGAGTCGCGCCCTCGCAAGGCTCTAGGCCGAACTGCCCCCGAGCCCGGGCCGACCCGCCACGCAGTCTGCTGGGCCAAGCCCAGCGGATTGGGCCAAACATAGCATGCTGACCAGCCCTATGGGCCCGGTCAGACCCATTGGGTCTCTCCGGGTTGACCCAGTCTGGGTTGGCCAAGTATGGGAAGGGCTGAGTAGGTCTGACCAGGTCGGACCGAACCCGGGCCCACTACAGACTGTTACTTCCTTTGGCCATATCTTTGGCACCAGATGACCATTTGAAAAAACGCCAGCGGCGCTGATTTTTCTTGGAGCACGATGGTCCCTTTGAGTATACTCCACTGGAGTTTAAAAAAATGTTGAGATACGGTCAGGTCGGATCGTACATGAATCCAACCGGGCCCCTGAGACTAAAATGATTATAACTCACAGACCGGTCCTCCGATGGACGCGCCATCTGTTGCCTTGAGACCCCTATGATGAGGCGGATCATTGAGTATACTCCACTAGAGTTCAGGGTAATGTTGAGATATGGTATGTTTGGATTGTACACGAATCCAACCGGGCCCCCGGGACTAAAATGCTTATAACTCACAGACCGAGCGTCCGATTGATGTGCTACCTGTTTCGTTAAGACCCCAGTGACGAGGCAGATCTTTGAGATACTTCTACGTGGGACTACATGAAAGATGGATTATTAGCCTATAGCTCGTGGATCTGACCCTCATAGAGACGAGTGAGCGGAGAATGAAGACCTAGTAGCTGGTAGAGACCTTGCGACTGCATGACTGATTCGACTCAGAGGGATTCGACTAGCCCAGTGGGGAGCGCCTGGTTGCGGTGGGAAACCCACGACAGAGGATCCCCTGGTAGTTGCCAGTAGACCCAAGGTACTTGACAGGAGGAGTACCTTTACAGGCTATTAGAGGGAGTGCCTGGTAGTTGGTTGCAGACACATAGTGGGGAGAACCTCTGTGTGAGCGTGGCAGACCCACGTTACTCGACAGGAGGAGTACCTCAGTAGTGCAAGGTCAGTGGAAAGCTCCTTAGTGTCGCAGTAGGCCCACTCTACTTGACAGAGGAGGATTTCTCCCATAGCCGAGGTTTTGTTAATGTGAATAAAAATCTTGGTTGAGCTGAGTCAGTAACTTTTGTGTTTACCTCATGATTGAGATAGATTACTTGGTAACTTTGGTATATGTATGGGCATATACCTAAGTGAGGTAATCTCTTGATTTCATACCTTGTGGTTTATCCTTATTAACCTTTGTGAGACCTTGAGGGTCTCAGGGTCCCTACTAAGTATCTTTATACTCTCCCCTGCATGGACAATTCCCACACCTCGTTGTGTTGGTTGAAGATGATGAACATTGCTGACTGAGCATCAGAGTATCCAGACTGGATGGTATCCAGAGGCGGACCTTAAGACGAGTCGGTACATGGAAGATACTGATAAACGTGGAGTGATGAGGAGGTTATATGTACCTACCCTTGAGGTAGGAATTCCCATAGGACGACCCAATAACTACTTTAATTTTCTTCAGTTGTACTTCTACTCTCCTATTGGGCTAGTATTTCAAGCCCCTTTTACTTTTTCAACACTCCATTGTATACAATTTTGCTTACTGTTTTACTCCCAACTCGTACTCTGTTGTGTGTGTTTGCACTTTATAAAGGTTATGCCTTCCCAGTATTAGATATTTACGCCTTTGGTGCTAGTTACCAGCTCCTGGCCTATAGAAGGCAGGCTTGGGGTAGTCACAACATGGGCCCCGGGGAACGGGTCCTGACAATCCCTCCACCAAGTCGTCACTAGGAGGCCAAACACATTTTACCCCAATGTCACCCACCCCCTTTTCTGGTTCATGTATCTTGTACCCAAATAGAATACATGCCTTATTTATGGTCATTTAAAAATCATGAACATACTCCAATAATGTATCCCAAATACCATGGAAAATTATTCCACATGAAACCCATCTTTCCTTAAAACATTCCAACAACCATATTCCATGATTTAAAACCAAAACAAAAAAAAATTAATTCGTAAACCAAATCAAATCTTCTACTGTCCATCTAATTTCTATAGTTTCCCAAAACCATCACCAAATTTATTTCCAACAATAATCACATAAGGTTTTCTCTACCTTTTCAATAAATTAAATCAATTTAATACCAAACATTTAATTTCTCATCAAGTGATAGTGAGAATGAATCCACCTACCTCAAAAACCATTTGAAAAAAGAATAAAAAAATTATCTATATTTGATTACGAAACACCTTTATTTCCCTAGATACAGTAACAAAAAAATCATAATTCCCATCAAAGAAGATGGATATATCTACAAAAGATCAAATTTAAGGTTCCGTGAAATATAAGGTGAAGTGATCTAATACGAATGTCCAATAAAGGGGATTTAATGATGAATATAGATATCCAAAGGGCTTCGAATCTCTGAAAACATTCTCCTAGATTGAATGGAATATCCTCTTCAGAATTGAGAGGAAAATGAATCCATGATTATAAAATATTGGGAAATAAAAAGTGGTATTGGGTGTTAATTTGAGTTAAATCCACAATTTTGGGATATGAAACTATTTGGTGAATGGTTAGGGTTCACAGTTAGTCAAACCATGAAATATCTTGCATGATTTGTTTTCTTATGACACCCCTCAAATGGGTCGATCAAACAGTTAGAAAAACTATGTTCCAAAAATTCCATTCCTATATGTCCAAGCATGTACGGTTTCTCCTAAGCATCCACACAATTTTTCTAAACCATGCACCTTCCCAATGGCCACTATTACACATTCTGGTCTCTTAGAGACATGTCATTATTTAAACTAATCGTGAACCAAGGGAAAATCCCCCAAAAAAGTTAAAAAAGGCTCATTACCTCCTGAAATTCAACCCAAGCATTGTACTAACCCAAAATAAATGCATGAAGAGACATGTAACTAAAACTAATGGTGGTAAATTCTCCCCACCATTGGCCTTTATATCCTTATAAAGTAGGAAACAACCACAATGATGTAAGAGTTAATTCCACTACTCCATCAGTTTCTTTTTTGGATCCAATATTTCATCTTGAATCTTACCACATTTACAAAAACAAATATGTACTAGATTGATGATTTTCCAATGAAATAATTTATCTTTCCTATCAAGAATCCATAGAAACATATGAACCAAAATATAATCTATATCTAGGTCTATACAATCCCATAAAATCACATAGTCAGTATTATGCTTGTACTTATTTAACTGAGATACATGAAGTACATTATGAAATGAACTGATCTTTGGTGGAAAATCGAAATGATATGTCACCTCCACAACATGTTCAGGTATATAAAAAATGTCTAAATATTGAGGAGATAACATACCCTGATCACCAAAACAATGATTCCCAAGCCTTTGAGATATTCTCATGAACACATGACCACTCAAATCAAATAAATAAGGTCATCGACGGTGATACACATGTTATTTTTTAAGACTCTAATCCATCACCATACTCATCCTTAAAAAGTTTATATTCTCTAATTATTCTTGCACAAGGTTTATACCAACTAGTAAATTATCTTATGTTTCAAACCAAAAAAGTGGATAGAGATGAGGATTCCCATACAATTCTTGAAAAGGATCCATTTGTATTGAGGCCTCATAACAATTGTTTTATGAAAACTCCCTTAATGATATATTATCTTCCCATGAGCCAAAATAATCAATTACACAAGACCTAAGCATTCCCTCTAATGTTTTGATTGTCTATTTAGATTGTCTATCCATTTGAGGATGATATTTCAATCTCATTTTCAATTGGGTTCCAAGTTATTTCTATTAGGTTTTCAAAAAATGAGATATAAAACATAGATCATTGTATGATAAAATCGAAATTGGTATTCCATTCTTTTTTACCACTTGATAGATATAGAGTTTGGAAAAGTCTTCAATCATATTTCATTCACAAATAGGGATGAAATGATCTGACATTCTGAGGTGATCCACAATCACCCATATGAAATCATGTTTGTTAACAATTATTGGTATACTTGTGACAAAGTCTATACTTTTATTCTCCTACTTCCACATAGAATTGGTAAATACTATAAAATACCCACTAGATATGGATGATCTACCTTGACCTACTAATAGTTGAGGCATCTCAAAACAAATTCCTCCACTTTTCTCTTCATGATTTCCCACAAAAACTATGCTTTCAATGTCCTATACATCATTCATATTCTAGGATGAACATTCCTTCGGTAACGGTGGTAAGTATTATGATTTTTTTCTTGATATATCATAGGTACCACAATATGATCTCCAAAACACAACACAAATATCTCATCAGGCATCCATCCCTCAATGGTCTCCTAACTATTTATTTTTGACCTAATGTAAAAACATTCAGAATTGGTTATTTTTTCCACATTAACCTTCTCAACCAAATAAACAATAAAAAATACAAGAAAGATAGCTGCAACTGTACCTTGATCCACACAATCCAAGTGCATGTCATCCATCACTGACATTAGCTTCCATTGATCTAAAGAATCTTTCGCTAACTGACTATATGACATCCATCATAATTCAAATTCCATAGAGTTCTATTTACCTGTTGTATACATTAAGTCGATGTCAAGAATTTGAAGATACTCCATCCATATTTTATTTCTAATAATCTGATATATTTACGATAAAATGGGTTTTAATATCTTATAATCCATACACACCATAAATTTCTCACCAAATAGACACTGACACCAAATATTCAATGCATGCACTATAATAGATAATTCCAAATCACGTGTTCTGTAGTTATTATCATGAACCAAAAACTATCATGAGTCAAATGAAATTAAATGATCTCCTTGTGTGAGAACATATCAAAACCCCGCTCTTGATGCATCCCAATACACCAAATATCCTTGTCCAAATTCTAGAAATATCAATATAGGAGCTGATGTAAGGTGAAATTTATGCCTTTGAAAAGTCTTATGAAATTCATCGTCCCATTCAAATGGAATAATCATTCTCGTCAAAGCTATATTTTGTGAATCCATTCATGAAAAATAACACACAAAGCATTAGTAATAACCGAATAATCCGAATAAACTGTGTATCTCAAACACATTCTTTGGATGTTTCCAAGACATAAAAACCTATATCTTCTTAGGATCTATAGAAACAACCTTTTTAGAAATGAAATCTACAAGGAAACACACCTATTATATCCAAATTTGACACTTTGAGGGTTTTTTGTATAGACAATGATCCCACAAGATACCCAACAATACTTCCAAGTGTTGCTCGTGATATTCCTTTTTCCATGAATACACCAGTATGTCATCCAAAAACACCACCAAAAAAGAATCCAGATAGCTTTGAAATATTTGATTCACCAGTTCCACAAATTTGGCTAGTGCATTCGAAAAACCGAAAGGAATAAACACATAATCAAAATTTCTATATCTACTTATAAAATATTTCTTTAGAATATCCTATTTTGAACCCACGGATAGGGATACTGTGAATGTAAATCCATTTTAGAAAACCATTGGGATCCCTTAAAATGATCAAACAGGTCATCAATTCAATTAATATGATATTTATTCCTTACCATATCTTGTTTAATATTAAAATAATCCTTAAAAATCCTAAGATTTTCATCCTCCTTTTTCACAAACAAAACCCATACTTCCCATAGAGATACACTCGGTCAGATGAGACCTTTAATTTCTTACTATTCCAACTGATTCTTCAATTACCTTAATTTTTTTGGTGCAATATGATAATACAGAAGTGTGGTAGTATTATTCCATAACAGGTGATCAATAGTAAAATCCACTTCTATTTTGGTTGAAAATCCTAACAAAATTTAACGAAAAACATCAAAAAATTGGATGACGAAGTTTGGAAAACATCTATTCCCGATCTCATCCAAAAATTCCAAATATAATACGGCCAACTGATAAGAAATAATTCTAACTATCAGGGACCAAAGTTATACAATACTAGCCTTTACATCCCAATATCCTCTAAATAGATGATCGATTCCATCCCACGATGTAAAACAAACCTTCCAATCATAATAGTCTATGCAACCCTTGAATGATGTCGTCCAATCAAAAATCAAGATCAATTCATGTAAATGATTCTCCAAAATTGAGAAATTGCAAACCAACTCAACCCCACATATTATTACTAAACAATATTTTCTTTTAATGGATCAACATTATCTTTTTCAAAGTAGATTATGTAGTTTTAAAACAAAAGTCATCATCTCAACACACAAACACATATCATCAATAACACAAGAAAAAATTAATGAGTGGGACACACCCATATAAAACAAAAAATTCATAAGGTTTTTTAATTAAAACAAATTATACCTATCACCGTTGAAGATCCTAATTTATAATCCATGATAACATGCTTATATCTTTATAATTTCTTAATTGGTTCACTTTTTTCTTTGTCACCCTATTGAGATTCCATTTTTAAGGAGTCATGGTATTCCTAGAATCACTTTGGGTTCCTCTATTTTTATGATGATTGTTACTCTATTGGACTCATCTTGTTAATGTATAAGATTCCTGATTAGTATGAGATGTGTCTTTAGCACCCGACATGGGAGCCCTATCACAATTTCACTGAAGATGTACCATCTAACTGAAATGGGTACATGATCTAGGTGATTCCATACAATATCGCTTTATATTCTGAAAATAACCAAACTGAAAAACAAATTCCATGATTACTCTTTTATTGAAGAGGAATGTTGACTGATCCCATGGTATTATTATGAGATATACTACCCCCTTGAGAATAGGTATCTCTCCTCTACTTGTTTCAAGTATATGAGTTTCCACCTATTCCTGTAGGAAAAAATATGCTTCCTCTAACCATGTTTACCACGATTTCTATTTCTTATACCATTTACCTATTGACCATTTATGTATAATACGTTATAAAAAAGACAACAATATATGAGTGAATTTAGGATTTTGAACCAAAATTAAATATTCATGCTATTAAGGATTAACTTGAAACAACTTCTAGGGAAAAAATAGACAACATTTATAATTTTAGCCGCATACTCTATTACCAAGAGATTATCCTGCTTCAAACTGAAGAAATTCGTTACTCTAAATAGAAAAAAGGTCTGATGATATAATTATTTTTTGAACAATTATTCACAATCGAACCATGTCAATCCATTTTTTACTATATCATGAATTGATAAATTCCATCATTGGTGTGGTAGGTCATTTAGAACATTTGTTTCTAACTTCACATTCAACCTTACTGGTCTCCCATGGAAATTAATGATTTGATTCATCCTATTCAACCATAATAATGAATTTTTCTACTTGAAATCCCCCTGATAGATTTTTGGATTCTACTTTTTGAACTGAACTAAATGATCAACTTTTCAAAGCTCATCCCACCTATCCCCAATCCATAGCATGAAAATCCTAGTTGATACTATGGAACAACTATTGGTTCAGCTATAGTTAGGGTGAAACCACATTCTCAATATCCTAATCTATTTGGTTACTATGAAGTATACCCAATACCATTCATTATAACCAAGAAAAAATCCATTTAATATCACTTATTAAGAATTAAAGGCTTAACAATTTCAAATTTAACACATCAAAAATATGAAAAAATTTCTCTCCAAAATCAAACCATTTTAGCATTCATATAATTTTGGAAAATATCACAACCATAATTTCCAGAATTAAACCATTTCATGTATTTTCAAAATCTATACCTTCTTCACCATATCAAAAGTAATTACTCAGAATGAATGATAAAATACTAGTGGGAAGTCACTGCAATCGATGCATGTCATGATCTTCTCATCAGCTAATCCCATGATGTTCAGTTGGAAAATCCTAGAAGTGACTCAAATACTAATGTATATGGACACCATAGTAACTTGTAGTTCATAAAAAAGGTTAGATATATATTTTTTATTTTATAAATTTAATGTTTTGACAATCCTATCTCCTTGATACCTACCCTACTCAAGAAATGAACAACTATACTATTCAAGGACTGAACAAGATGATACTGTCTATAACATCTCACCCCTCACCCATTGACTTGGGAATATGTGGTGGTTGTTACAGTTAGGTGACATCCCCAAGACAACAAAGGTTGGAAATAAATTCTAAAGGCTTAAATAAAATTTGTGGGACGATTCTCCCTTTAAAATATAAAAATCCAAACCATAATTCAATAGCCAAAAAAACCTTTATATGATGAATGAGTAAAAAAATAAAACATAAAAACCTAACCAAAAATACATAACTTAGACAAACACAATATCAATGTACAAACATAAACCAAGTGAAATTACTAAAGGAATCAAAATACAACAAAACCAAAAGACTCTAAATACATAAAACCATCATCTCCCAAAATACTCCAAGCTTCTATTCAAAAATCCATGACCACAGTATCAAGAAGCATCACTAAAGATGTGGGATACCATTCCATTACCTATGTATTGATAGATGTCCTATATAAATGTAAAATAGTTCCCATGTAGGGGGTGAGTCTAAACCCAATAGGATTTCCCTAATAACATCCCAACTCACACATAAAAGATGTAACTTGTTTGAAAATTTATATAAAATAGTTTGAAAACATTTAAATAGTTTATATCCAACCATTATCAATTTATAAGGAAAACATTTCACAAATCATAAAACCATTATTTACATTATTTAGACTAGCCAAATAAATGTCTCAACACACACATACGACATACATGCCCAAGTTAAAGTACTAAATTCATGAATGTTCTCTTGTCCATCCACCATCTTATCACTAGGTTCAAAATATACTTGTGCCCCAATGGAACACACCCCTTATCAAGGGTCACATCTCTAGTTCCCCAATGGTAAAATCACTTTATTTAGGGTCACATCAACATAATAAACTCACCCCAATTTTGTACGCCAAATACAATTCCAAATAATTCCTAATAAAACATTTCAACATCCATTTTCCATGCTTTAAAACCAATTTTTTTTTTAAAAAAATCATCATTTTAAAATCATAAACTAAAGATCAAGTTCTATAATCCATCCACTTTCTATAATATCCAGAAGCCATCACTAAATTGGTTTCCTACAAGAATAAGACAAGTATTTCACAACCATTTCAAGAAATTAAATCAATTTAAAACCAATCCTCCAAGTTCTAATAATGTGACAATGAGAAAGAAGCCACCTACCTAATAAAAGTTTATAAAAACAAAGAATGAACCAATTATTCTATAGATTCAATCATGAAACACCTTTCATTACCTATATCCAATAATACAACGTCACAATTCCAATCAAGGAACATGGATCTATCCATAGCGTATCATATTTAAGGTTCTGGGAAAGAGAATGAGAATAGATCTAAGAAAAACCACCATAGACAGAGACTTACAGGAAAATCTAGATCACTAATCATCATCAAATTTCCTATATCTTTCTCCCAAATCTAATGAAATCACATATTAATCCTTGAGAGGAAAAGGAATTTAGTATCATGAAATATTAGGCAATAAATAGGGTCCCTGAGAATTAATCTGAGTTAGATCTACATTTTTTGGATATGAAACTACACAATGCATGGTTAGGGCTCACGGTTAGTCAAACCATGTGATAGTCTTTACCAATCTACTATCACAAGGCACCCCTCACAAAATTGGCTTGTACAGTTAGAAAAACCCTTTTCTAACCAAGAAATTCCTCTTTATCAAAGCATGTATGATTATATTAGGAATCCACATGGTTTGGACACACCGCACGCCTAACCGTGCGCCAGCCCAGTGCCTACTATTTCACTTGTATGATATTTTGGAGTTTCTACATGATTTCCACTAACCATGAACTTCTATAAAATCCTATTAAAAGTTCCAATACCCCTCCGAACCACCTAAAACTCTACCCAATAATTGTACCAACTCAAAATATATGAATATTGTGTCATGTACATAAAACTGGGGGTGCTATAATAACTAAATGAATCTCTTTTCATTTTCATTTGTCATCACATATCCTAAAATATTTACTGTATTAATTTAAGAACACTTTAACTATAGACCAATTTAATCATTTTTTAGTTAACTTTATACTTATCAATGTCCAAAAATACTCCCACTACATTCAAACATACCATATTCTATGCAAATATATTAATAAGATATGATATCATTTTTGTGTTAGGAAAATATACTTATTTTCTTTTAGTAGGAATATTTAACAAATCAACCATTATCTCCATATCATAAATGGAATTATATGTGTTTGAAGTATTTTAATTTTTGTAAATATTTTTTTTAATATTTCACTGATGGGAGGTGAGAACTCAATCTCTTATATATTAACAAATATATATATATATACACTTTATCTTGTATAAAACATTTTTAGCATTTTATTTATCCCAAGAAATGTTCTCGAATCCAATGAATTTTAAACCATGTGTATATAAATAATCATATCATGTTTTTTATAACAAATATTTATTATATAATAACTTATTTTACCATTTAAGAGAAATTAGATGAAGTTACACACACTTTACTTAGATTTACCCTAGATTGATATGTTCTTTTATAATCAAATATTTATTATGGAAACTCATTCCTAGATCATTTAACTGAAAACTACAATATCTATCAATTATTACCTTAATTTTAAACTCCTTTATATTTATAAAACTTATAAAATATATATTTATTATCACATAACCTTAAATATAAATGAATTTATTTCTACAACCCCTATAATTGACATGAACATTCCATGGAGTTTCCTAAAACCCCTTCAGCTATCTTGATAATTCATCATACATAATTATTATCCCTTATCCCTAACAACCCTAGATTTTAATGACCTTGAATAGATTCATATATAAAAATTGTTGAACATTTAAATTCACTTTTATTCGCCCAGTTTTAATTTTTACCCATTTTCACTATTAACACAGTGCCTAGATCTAGACATAATATTTCTAGTTCATCTATTCTCCATAGTTTTAGAATACCATGTAAAATATTCTTCAATCCATGCACATCATAATAATATTTCCATAAATGACAATAGTATGAATTTCCTGACTAGAATAAACCATATATAGTCTACCATATCATGTTATAGAATTGAAAAAACCATAGACTATGTGTATTAAAAAAACCCATCTTGTTTTATTATACATAATTGTTTGCAAGATGTTTTCAGGAGAAAAATCAAACAATACACATATTATGACATGTTTATCCAATCTTGAAGAATCCATGTTATCAATAACACAAATACTTTACTTAATTTCTTCAATCTCCATTCTTTAACTCGTTTCTATTTCTAACCATTTATATATTTAAAACTTTTTTAAATCATATATTTGATGTCACGGATCTATTAAAAAAAATAGAATTGAATCCTATAACCCATAATTATTTAAATAAACATTTATTTTCACTAATTCATTAATATATTCAGTAATATTGAATATAATTTAGCATACAAATTTTTATTTAATATATGAGACTAAAATTCATTAAATTATTGATGTATCCTATCAGATTAAGTACATCTATGGTGACTATTATTCCTTTGGTTTCTTTGCATCTAATAAATTACAATCCTTAATTTAATCATTCGATGTTTCATAGGAATCTAAATTCACTTGTTGGAAAATTTATAATGTTTTTTACTTAGGAGTAGGTTCTTTTCATATGCATATAATATTTATGATGAAGATATTCATCTATAATAGATGATTTTATTAGATACATATCATGTTTTATAATAATTTAATAAAGAATTTTATTAAATGGATTCCCACTAAAATGATGACACCTTTTAAAATCCATCATACCCATTAGTTGACCAAGATCAATATTTCACTAAGAAATGAGTCCACTATGACATTTATATCACAACTTAGTTATTTTGGTTTGGAATTATCCCAGTTATATAAAATATTATTATTGGATTGTCCATCAGAAAAATCATTGTCCAATCGATCAAATGGATAAAATAAACCTAATCCTCTCGTAACCTAATCCTATCAAGGTCTCCTGGGTAGTGTAACCTAAAGAAAAATCCAAGAAAATGTTATACAAGGATTATGCAGGGTAAAAAATATATGGCATGCCCCACCCAATGAATTTTTAAGGTCACCTATACTTACTTGCCTTACAAAATTATCACTGGGCACCCAGCTATGACATGACCTAATTGAATGGATGATCAATAGCTGGATAACTATCACAATAAAATTATTATAAAAATTAGTATTTTATGGATATTTAATCTTACAATCACATATCTTGTTATTAATTATTATATATGTTTTCTTATAGTGATTTATTTTTAAATCACATTCCCTTCACCAAACAAATATGTTCAAACCATATTTATGTGTAACTCTTTATACAACCCAACAGTTTTTGTTACTCACCCAAAAATAGATGTCAATTATATTTTCACATATCCAAATACATCATATTCATAAGGTATATGAACATTTCAAGTAAAAGAATAGAGTTGTATAAAATTGACAATCTTTACATGAGTAAGACCATAGTGACAGATAGCCATATGCATTCACCTTTTTATACAATGAATAACCCTCCAGGATGGTAGGTAGTCTCACCCCAAGTTCCTCAACCCATGGATACATTACATAAGAGAGAAATCATTTCATTGAAACTCTAAAACCTAATATGAATAATCTATATTAAAAAACTAAATTCAATCTAATAACCTCAATTAAAACCTAGGGTCAAGGTAGATGAAAAATTAAATTTATTATTAAACATAATGTGTAATACATGTTTCTATTTCCTAAAATTAGTTTAATAGTTAAACAAAAGAATACATGATTCATAATAAAAATAATTTATAACTACGAGTAAAATAATGAATAAGATTTTAAATAAATGAATAATTCAAATATTTTAACATGTGATCATCAATTATGAATAATTCATAATCAAATATAATTATAAACATTTTATAATCATTATTATAATTATGTACATAACATAATTTTTAATATAAACCCTTTGTATTGATTCTAATATGACAACTTTAATATTATTCTTTATATGAAAATTTTCATTATAAGATATTTTAAGAATTATAAACAATTTATATTCCAACATTTTTCAAAATCTAAATATCATATACATAACATTAATTAAAACATGATAATATCAATCGTCAAAAATATTTTGATGTGGCCAAAATATTATCCCAAATATGGACCTTTAATTTGAACAGTTGAAATTTAATAATTAAAAACAATTCACAAATTAAATATAACCAATTTATTTTTTGGCCTTATTTATATCCCTTTATAAATTAACTATTATGATTTCTAAATAAAAAATTTATTTCTAGATCATAAGGAATTATTTATAAATTTACTAAAAGGTATTTCAAATATCAACATTTAATATTTATGGAATGTTTATTAATAAATGTTTCAAAAACATTTATTAATTAATTATAAACCCTTTATAATTAATAAATTAATAAATATTTTATTAATTAATAAATATACCCAAAATATTTTTTAATATATTTTAAGGCCCATTAATAAATTACAATAATATAATAATAAAATATTAAATTTTGAAAATTATATGTTACCTTTATGTAGCAGGAGCTACCCGTGTGAAGGTAATATCTACTACCTTGACAAATGACACCTTCAGAAAGGTGATGCTAAATTTTTTATCTTGCGTAAAGGTAAAACCTATATTAACTTTACACATATTCCTTCACATACGGAAAACCCATGAGTTATCTCCTTTATAAATTTAATAAAAAACATCTTTACAAAGGTCTAATATATACATGTTTATCTTCAAGTACACCTTGTTGTGTAAAGGTACACATGAATTACCATTACGAAGACCCATTTGTGTCAAGGTTATACGATCTGAACTTTACATAGACCCCTATAATTAATGTTAAAACTCCAATGAAATTTATATAGAATATTTATACATAAAGGTATATAGGGATGACCCTTATATAGACTCTTCATTGTAAGGGTAAAATAGACCAACCCCTATATAGACTACACTTTGTAAGGGTATAATGAAATGAAATTCACATAAAACTATTATATGTAATGGTAACTCATTTGGTATATAATTTTCATAATTCTAATGCGTGATGATCTATTTTTCTATTTTAATCATTTTTAATTCATGATTTAATAAACTTAATGTATGGGATGGATTTTATACCATTTAATGGATTCGAACAAGTCTATTAACAATTACTAGAAAATGAAAAAATTGATTTTATCCTATTCCCATGATTAACCATACAAGACATATGAAACCCGTGTAAAATTGGAAATGAAGAAAACGTTTTATATATTTACACCATACATTGAAGAGAAACTGAAACATCTCGATCAATATCACATGGTAATGAGAGTGATCACTAAGGAAAACTAGAATACATCCCTTCTCTTTAGTGTTTCTACCGGCTATGTTGAATCATATGACTTTTGGATGAGAACCATAATTATTCTATGATGTTCTTGAACCTCTCAAGTATAAGGAAGAGGATAGAGAGTGGTTCATGTTTTTGGGAGTCTTTTCCAAGAATGGTTAACCACACCACCTTATTCCATTTCATTAAAGTGATATATATAATCACTCTTGGATTCTCCTTCAGTATTGGTGAATTTAATCATGCATTATAACACATGATTAAATGAATTGAACATTATATTCATCATAGTAATGTGTCTCCAACATTACATTATATCTTATACAATAACTTAATAAATTATTTTCAGTGTGGGTGATTGATTAAATCTATATGAAACATGAAATGATACACTCATAATGCATTCAAGTCATAATTTGTATGCAAGATAATACAACACACACACACACACACATATATATATATATATCATATACTTATAAGTCTTTAAGGCATATCTACTTCAATATATCTATTTAATTAAATATCTACATCCATAAGATACCTACTTATGCTAATTGTAATATTTTTTCACAACCGAAGACTTTACATAGAAATCATTTATTATTTTGATGCCTAGACCCGTACTCCCAGAACTAGTGCTAAAACACTTTCTTTACAAACATGATTTGATACCAACTATAGATTCCCATACATAAAAATCTCATAATTACATGACTTAAATAAAATAATATATTACATACATTCCCATGACCTTTTAGGTTTATATATTTAGAGAATTAGGAAAGATTATAATCTAAAAAAGCCCATGAATATCTCAACTAATGGATATTGTTTTTTACACTATATAAGAAACTAATTAATCCACAATATGTCTTAAATATATCCCACAAATTCTCCACTCAAGATATTGTATTATACATATCATGTATAATACTTTTATTTATAACTTGGGTAAATAGAAACCTAATTGAAACATCTCAAGTTTTTTAAGGTAAACACTTTGTTTGATAGCGTACATGATACGCTAGATTGAGCTTAAATGGAAAACTAAATATTATTATTTAAATGTTACCAATATAACCTAGCCATGTGAATGGAGGGGATGCACCAGATTAAATGAATTATGAAATTATGGCTTATAGATTTATAAATAATATATTCTTTGATCAATTTTTTATAAATTAAAATAAAACCCTTTTTAAAATAAAAGATAATGTTTTTCTGAAAAACATTATAAATGCGCGAAGCTGTGTTTTCTACCAATAAATAAAAAATAACTCTTGTTAGATTAAATTTAATAAATTTATAATATATTCAATATAATGTTTAATATTCATTTTATAAGTTTTCTAGAAATGATATAAGAACAAATCCAATGTTACTTATGCGTTATTATAAAAATGAAGCTTTGTCGCCTTTTGATGATGCACTTGTTTTAAATGTAGTTTTGAAAATTCTCTAAATCATATTTGAAAAAATAAAATTATAATTTTCAATAATAATATCATAATTTACATTGGTTTAATTTTAAGTATTTTTCTTATCTGTTTTATGTTTTGATAAATAGTGAAAAATACTACATTTTAATTGATAATAGATTCTTCATCTAAATAATTAATAGTTTAAATTAAAATTTTAATTTATTTTAAAATATAATTAGATAAATTTTATATCATTTAATCCAATTTAGTCATTGGAAAAAAATTCATATTTAAATTTGATATAAAATCATTGTAATATTTTGAACATTTTTACTTTAAAAACCTGCTGTTTTGTCCCATATACGAGATTAATTTTTAACTAATTTCTAAAATTTTGGTGAATTGAATATTGAAAAATGGATTCCATATTTGGAATATTAATTTTAAAATTTTATAAATAGTTTTTTTATCTTTTGACCTTATAATAGTAAATTTAGTAATTTTTAATAACAAAATTAAGGGTAAATTGGGTAATTAAGGGTAAAAATAATATTGTAAATATTATAAAATTACCCTAGAACATGTAATAATTTTTAATGAGTTATTTGATCCCTTATAATTAATGTATTGGTTATTTTACCATTTATTTCTATTTGGAAGAGAATTTAACGTTTATAATATTTTATTCAAAGAAAAGTTAAATTTGTCATTCTTCTGTTTTTTACAAGTTCATTTTTTTAATATGGGGTAATATAGTTGATAAGTTCAACTATAAATTGTAATTTCAAATATAAAATATTTATATACATAATGGTAATTTATTTATAATTTTAACTTTCAAAATAATTACTTTAAATTGTGACACAATGATGATGCAATGATTGCTTAATTAACGGAAGAATCAAATAAATGATATTAAAAATATTAAAATAAACATAATTGGATATAATTAATGTCATAAAATAATTTTATTAATGACTTTGACATATTTTTAATATTTTAGAATATTTGTTTCGAATATATTGGGTATTTATAATATTTTTGAAATGTCAAGTATTGAATAGTGTCAAAATTGACATTAATGATTTGTTAAAATAATAAATATTTTATTAAATGATATAATTTTGTTTAAGAATATAAACTTTCTCCAATTATTTTGACAAGGATTAAAATTTCATCAATGACTCATTTATTGGTACTTTATCATTTTATACTAATTATATTAACCCCCAAAGTGTAAATGGCATGATATCATGGTAATAGTTAAAAGGGTTAAATAAGGTTTAAAATAAAAATATACGGATTAAAAAATTATGAAAACTTGTATAATTATAATTTTATAATTTTATTTGGACCCATATTAATCATACATATTAAATAAACCCGTTTTCAGCCATTTGGAATAGAAAATTAACTTATATTAATTTAATATTTTGAAGAATTCCTAGAGTTCCCATTTCCTATCCTATAAGAGGGCCCCCTTATTCTCTTTTCTTAACACATAAAAACAAATTTTTATTATCCAATATCTAGCCAATTCACTTCCTCTAAACCCTCCCCACATTCTGAATGCCTTATTTTAGGAATAATAACCTTATAGAAGTGTTAAGGTGTAAATCAAAGAAGATCATTTGTTGAATATGTATAATTTTTTATTAAGTGTTTCTATTTTATTTCTTCTCACACTTCCTTAAAATATTCTTCAACCGTGATAAAATAAAAAATTCAATCTAATAAATAAACCTATATGTTATTATTTTAATATCATCACCTATATCCATCTCTTTTTCAATCACATGAAGAAATAATTGATCATCTCTGTGTATGGAAGACTACCTCCTCGCGAACCGATGATTTTTTTCCGTAAACATCACCAAAAAGTGACTATATTGTTGGAATTAATGTTTAGATATTATATATTTATCATTATAAAATAGCAATATATCATTTACATTCTTAGCTTTTCCTGGACAAACAAATGATAACATCTTTCATTCGTATGTGTGAACTATCACCTCCACGAAGCGTTGTGTTTCATTTTTCATCCCCACATCACATGGATGATATATATAAGTATATTTATATTATTAATATGATATAAATGATATTATGATCATTCTATAAATATGAAATTATACTTATATTCTTCCAATTATGATCATTGTAAAAATGGAAACGTAACTAATGCGTACGTACGACCTACCTTCTTTAGGATTATAACATAGTTGATTTTCCATAAAAATAATTAATTCATTGATTTAAAAGTATAATTTTTATATAAAAATTATAATAATATCATGAATATTAATCTGGATATTATGTAATAATTACCACTTTGACGATAGATATCATACTAAAATTATTTTGGACTTAAGTACCAAATATCGACAAAACGTATGACATGGACATAAATAATTAAGTAATCATTATAACCAGATAATAAGTGATAGAAAAGGAATAATAAAATTTAAAAAGGTTTCTAATAAAGTATATAATTAACCCAAGTTTATTATTTATTAATATAAAGATTGTTCGTGAGGATTCATACTCAGGGCATGAGACTTTATTTTAAAAACCCTCATTTAAAGTTCCCTTTTTAACTCTTTTAAAAAAGTCAAAGGTAATTTTTATTAACATATACAGCATGAGTGGATTATCCCTAATTCATGATACCTTATCAATTTAATTTTTTATTTATAAATTTGCATATTTAGTTTCTAAGGAAATGGTTTCATTATTTTGTTCGTGTTTTTAGTATTTTAAATGTGCTTTTACAAGAAAATGGTATTTCGATATCTAAAAGTGTTTTTATCATGGGTTTAAAAGTTTTTTCAAGGGTTTTATTCATGATATGTTATTTTTAAAATGATTAGGATGGGTTTATCTCGTTATATGTCAATATATGATGGGTTAAACCCCATTATATCTTATGATATGACGGGTTGAGCACCATTATAGTTCAAGCTATGATAGGTGAGCCCCATTATAGCTCTCCAATGCAATGGGTACTATGGAGATAGAATTTGACCTTAAGTTTAGTCCATTTGTTATGGTAAATTTAAGAGATATTTTTAAATGATGTCCTAAGGCACCTGAATTATTTTTCTATGCATGCTAATTATTTTTTAAGAAAATGTTTTTTAATTGGTTTTCATGTTTTCACTAGACTAACGATTTCTTTCTTTCTGTCCTCTACTGAACTTTTATGCTCTTCCTAAGTTTTTAGAAACATTAAGTAGGGTGTAAGGATGGGTAATATAATGAATTAATTCAAAATTTTTGTTATGAATATTTATCATGAAAAATATACCATTTTTTATTTTAAAAAGTTTTATATCAGAAAAAATGGATACTATTTTAATAGTATCCATTTAGTATAAATGTGGAATGTTATGTATGAATTATTAACTAATTATCCAGAAAATTATACCTGAATGTGAATTCTAGTTCAAAAGCACTATAATATGTAATTTTTAAGGTCGGGTCCTTAAATTTGATATCAAAGCATGGTTTAGACAAATTTAGAGGATTGGATGTTATTTAATCCTAAGTCACAGGTCTAATATAACCAAAATGGTTATAATGGTAGAAATATTGATATTTATTTTAGATAAATTTAATGAGTTTGAGATAAAATGAATGAGGATATTTTATATTTATCATCCTCATATGAAATTATAATACAATTTTAGTGCTCACACTAACCTTTTTGGTTTTAGTAAATGTTTTGATGCATTAGAGTCCCTTGTAAAATTAGATGTGAAGGAAAATGTGGTGGTTCACTGAATAAGAAACCGAATGAAATGGAACTACAATGAGAACTATTTTTGTTCTTCTAAAAAACTATAAGGAGTAATGATGAACCACTTAAACATTGGTGAGTTTTCTAATGTATTATATATGAGAGAAATTAATCCTTGTCGAAGTTCAGGTAACTAGGATAATAAAGGTAAATATATTCAATGACATATGTGCCAAGGATGTCGAAATAAACACGTAGAAAAATGTCTTAGTGTGAAAGTAATATGTTATAAGTGTGGTAAAGTAGGTCATAAATAAATAATATTCTATGGAAAAAGGATGTATTCAGTTGACTCCATGAAAGAGAAATATGTTCTTCTTGAGTTATCAATAAAATGTTTTAAATGTGGGGAGTATAGTAATTAAAAAAATTGATATCATAGAAAGAAGGATCATGAATGGGATCAGTAGGACCATACAAATATCTATTTAGGAATACATAATTACATTAAAATTGAAGACATGTAAACTGAAAATGACTTATGAAAGGTAAGAATTATTTATTAGTTCATGTTTCAACATTAATAAATATTAGGATATGATTTTTATTTTTGATTATGGGGAATAAGTATTAAGGAATAAGGAGGAAATAAATAGTAAATGGATTATGAATATTGATGAATTATTAAGATGTATGGATACATGGAATTCAATAAATATATTAAATCTAAGGTTGATGGAAAGTTTAAAAGTACTAATACTCTTTTTATAATTTTAGTACTTTGGAAGACTTTCTTAGTTTATGTTAGATGTAACCCTTAAGTTTGTTATGTGAAAATTTCATTTAAGGAATAATTATCTTTTCTTTTTTGGAAATAATTATAAAGTTATGGATAAACATTATGGTTTAAATGACCTTTTATTTTGATGTAATATTGGGATATTAATTTTTTAGATGAAAAATGAGAGGTATAGGATAACCTTTGAGGTTAAAACTTGTTATGGTTATTTTGCATGATTTTATCATCTTTTTGGAATGTTATAAGAAATATATCATTTTATAAATTAGATAACCTAAAGGATGGGTGAAAACCTGTCGCATCTGAAGAGGTTATGTTAATCGAACTATCAACTGAAGGGTGACAAGGGTGCATAAATTACAACTGGCCTACACAAATTCTTTGTCAGTATGAATTTTATTTTTTATTTAAATTATTTTATTGATGTAGAATAAGTCGTTTCATGGATAATATGTTTTTTCAAATATATAACCTTGGTATTGGAAGATGATTTAGTGATTAATGATTAATGTTATGTCGAAGGATGTTTACAATTTTGGGAATCCATTTATGATTAAGGTAAATAGGGTACAATGAGATTTTAATGTGGATTTATCATGACTAATGTTATTTAGGGAAATGGTTATCAAATTATGTAGATTTTTAGGACAAATACATTTTGGTATAAGAATTCATGAGTAATTGATGTTATTTGGAGATAATTGTTAACATTTATCTTGAAAGACTATGTGATCAAATACTTATGGATTTTGGGTTTTAATCTTAGTTTGAATTTGTTGAATGATTTTTATGGACAATTATTGATCAGATGGTCTATTTTGAACTTTGGGTATTAGTAATTAATTTTGGGGATTGAATTTTTTTTCATAATAAAATGGTTTATTATTTTTAAATAATTATCTTATTTTCTACTAACCATTTTGGTTTTGGTTAATATTTCAAGATAAGAGAAATAAGTAGTTATTCTTTTTTGACTATATGATTAAATAAATGGTAATTATAGTTCTTATGATCTAAAAAAGCCTTCGTGAATACTCAATGTTTACAGAAAAAGTTGATTTTGTGATGGAAGTTGATTAAGGAATGAAAATATACTTTTCAATGTAAGTATATTTCCTTATGTTTCTAGTCTAGGTAGTAAAACAATTCCTCAAATCATTGAAAATAATCTTGAAACAAAAATGTAATCCTTTAAATATTATTACTAAGTAATCAATGAAGTTTTAGCCCACCACAAATTTATGGTTTTTAATTTTTAACTTTCTCATGAACAAATTATTTATCACTCTCCATCAGAACATGATAGTTATTTTTCTCTTCTATGTCCATGTTTTTCTACATGTAACCCAATTTTTGGTTATCTCAGGTGACCTTCACATTTCCCTTTCTCTATTTCAATGGGGAGGTTTTATTAACCATTTTTCTGACGTGGGATTTCAAAAAAGGTATTTTGAAAATTCAAACCCCATGTTTTTTATCATGAGTTAAAATTGAGAGGAATTGGTTTATTAAAGGAGGTGATAATGTAACATCCTGAGTTCTTAAAAGAAAACACTATGTTCGATAGCATATATGATATGCCACATCGATCATAAAAGAACAACTAAATATTATTATTTAAATTTTACCATTATAACATAGAAATTAGAATGGATGGTATTAATATGATTAACTAAATTATGAAATTACAGTTTACAAATGTATATACAATAAATTAATTGATCAATTAATCCAAAATATAAATAAAAACTTTTTATGAATAAAAAGAAACTGTTTTTATGAAACCCTTTTTAAATGTACACAAGTGTGTTTTATAGAAATAGACACACAAATAAATATTTTTTGTATTATATTAAATAATTTTATAATATATTAAATATAACTATTTATTAATCATCCTATATGTTTTCTAGACATGATATAAGAACATATCCAATTTTACTCATGTATTATTCTAAAAAGGTAGTTTTTCTACCTTTTAATGGAACACTTGTTTAAAATCTAGTTTTTGAAAATTTTATAAATTATATTTTGAAAATATAAACTTTTCATTTGAGAAAAGATTATAAAAATTTCCTTTGGATTAATTTTTGGTATTTTTTTGATAATTTTCACATTTTTATGAATATTGAAACATATTGTGTTATAATTGAAAACAAATTTTTCGTCTAAATAAAAATATAGTTCTAAATTATATTTGTAATTGATTTTATATTATAATTATGTCAATTATATATTTTTTAATCCTATTTAGGTCATTGTAATTAATTTCATATTGAAATTACATATAAAAACTTTGTGAATTTTTTTAACATTTCTACTTTAAAAACCAGTTGTTTCATCCCATCCACATGATTATTTTTTAATTAATTTCTATAAGTTTTGTGAATGAATATTTTCAAAATACATTCCATATGTGGAGTTAGATTGTAATTTTCTTTTTAAATTGGTCCCATTTATTTTTTTCCATTATGAATAGTAACTTTATTAATTTTTATTAATATGGTTAAGGGTAAGTTGAATAATTAAGGGTAAAAATAATATTGTAAATATTAAGAAATTACACTAATAGTTGTCCTAATTTTATTGGATTAGTATATATTGTCCCTAAGCATTGTATTATTGGTTATGTGACCATTTATGGGCATTTGAATGAGATTTTATCCTCTATAATATTTTATTCAAAGAAAAGTCATACTTTTCATACTATTGTTTATAACAAGATATATATTTTTAAAGTGGGGTTATATAGGTTATATGTTTAGCTATAAATCGAAATTTTAAATTTAAAATATATATCTAAATCATGGTAATTTATTTATAATATTTAGTGATAAAATAATTACATTAAATGGAGACACAATGATGATGGAGTAATTATTTAATTACAGGTGGGTGGTTGGGGACAACATGATATTCCACGAAGCAGTCCACAATGCCCCTACATTGGTACTCCACAATTACCTAGTCATTTATGTTGGCAGTCGCGGTCCCCCCAATCTATGGGGGTGGGGTGAATCCCTTATTTCCCCTCCATCACTCGTCCCCCTCATTTCATTTTGGTTTCCAAACCATATCTTATCCCACACTTCTCTGTGATTGATCTTTGTAAAAAAGTGGCTTTCCTCTTCAATGGTTACCCACTACATTCAATTTCGATGGCGGAGTTCATGGAGGCTTCGAACATGTTAAATCTGACATTGGTTGCGCGTTTCACTTGTTGTCACCCTTCGGTGGATGTTTTTTATCGTTTCGTCTCTAGCTCTTGGGGATTGTCCAATGTGATTATTTTCATCCTCCTTCAAAGACATCATATAATGGTCCATTTCTTCACAGAGGAAGATTTTATATTGTATTGGTATTTAGTTCATTTCATCTGCTAGGGATATCATTTATTTATATTCCTCTAGAATTATGATCTTCACAAGAAGAATGATTCTACATTGATGGAAATATCTGTAAGTCTCCCTAAACCCCTCCTTCCCTTTCATAATCCATCTATTCTTTGTATGTTATAGAATTAGATAGGCCTTTTTGTATATGGATAGGAGAACCAATACAGTGATTCACCATGATTCACTGCGTATATGTGTAGATATCGATGTTTTCAAACATCTAGTTAACTGGGTGTAGATATCAGTTGGCCAAGAGTTTCATTATAAGAAGAGGGATGTCTTAGAATTTTGGTCCAACAATGAAGAACACAGAGAATGGGTGGGTGGAAAGCACAAGAACAAAGGTGTATGCATCATTATCCAAGAATTATTAGAAATTGATTATAAATCGGTAATATCAATGATGATATCAAGTCAAAATAATAAATAAATTTAAATCAACAATTCAATTTATTAATATGGGATCATGAAAAGGATTGAATAATCACATATCAGAAGCAGATAATAAATCAATACTAAATATTTTAATCAAAAGGGAAAAATCCATAATTGATGAGCCCTATCTCGACTCAGATCAATCCTTTGTGAAGATTGTTTTCACTAGGGATGAAGAATACACACTACCTTCAATGCCTCTCATTCCATTTTGATCTGATCACTTTTCTTTCTCCGATATGACTCGCCAATGAAGAATGCTCAGAGAACCTCTCAATTCTCCAAGGGTTTATGCAGATAACCTTAAAGAATTTCTAAAGAGAAGTATTTATTGAGGTAATTATGTCATGGGTATTTAAAAAAATTAAAAAAAATTAAATATTTAATTTAATTAAACGCACCTGTAACAACTTCCTCAACCGAATGTCTAGCTTTGACCAACCTTAGGACATGCATAGGGTAAACCCCACATTCCATAATCAATCATGGTCTCATATTTCCAATCCAAAATTCCATTTGGATGTTATTCAATATTTTCCGAAAAACTACATGCATGTGATATTAATATATTTATTATATTTGTTATATCAATTCCTGGCTCACTAGGCCTCAAAATCTCACACAGTCACAACACCTAGCTATGAAAATAATACATATAATATTCCAAAGTAATACATGAAAAAAAAATAGATTCTTTAAAACCTTTATTACATAATCTATAAATTATGTATAACACCCCAAGCTTCCACTGTACGTTTCCCTTTGAATAATGCAATGGCGTGCATTGTACACAATTTCGAGATTCTAACACACCACAACCAATGAAACTAGTCGTTATAGTAATACCTACTTTTTGAAATTTTATAAATTTTATCTTTCGAAATGGACTTCATTTTTGGATTTTTAATATCGAAATTAGATTAGGGTGAAATTTTGGTACTTTTCGGATAACCTTCATATTTTTGATGAATAGTGAAAATTACTAAATTTTAATTAAAAACAACTTTTTTAATCAAAATAATTAATCGTGATAAATTATTAATTTGAGGGGTTTTAAAGTATATTTAGAATATATTTTTACCATTTAATACAATGTTGGTCATTAGATGTAATTTCACATTTAAACCAGACATAAACAAGTGTCAATCTTTTTATAGTTATTATCTCTTAAAAACACGCTATTTGTTTTGAGGACGGGAATTAATTTTTAAATTAATTAATGCAACTGATATGTTTTGAATTTGGTAAAATATACATCATTTTTTAATTCATAATATCAAATATATCTTAGGCCTAATTTTTGGTATTTTTCTGGAAAGTTTCATTTTTTGATGAATAGTAAAACCACTAAGTGGTAGTTAAAAAACTGATTTTCTCATAAAACATAATTTTACCGCTTCTGTGAGTGGAATTTTGAAAATCCGAGAGACACAGTTAATATCAAGGAGTAAAATGTGGTTCAATGAGATGAAAATAATTTTTGGTGAATAGTAACTTTTTGCTTTTATTTACCGCGGTTAAAAGTAAATAGGGTAATTAAGGGTAAAAATGATATTAATATTACCCCAACACATGTCCTAATTCTATTGGAAAAGTGTATCTCGACCATAAACAACCATAGAAGTAAAATATTATCATTTAGATCCACTTGTATTAGACTATGACATTAATTATTATTTAATTCGAAGAAGAGTTAAAAGAGTTAAAATCAATGTTTATTTATTAAAATATTTGTAATATAGGGTTATACATAAGATAAATTCGATTGTAAATATTCATTAGAAATCTAAAAGGATTTTCTACATAATGGTATTTTATTTATAATTTTTAGACATTATGTAAGTTAATTTATTTATGATACAATTGTGATGTAGTAATTAACTAATTAATGAAATATTAAAATAATTTATATTATAAATATCAAAATAAATGTAATTTGAGACATTTTATGAATTCCACTAATTTTATAGGTTAATATGAATTATTTGGATTGATTATATAAATTGTTTTAGAAGTAATAATCCTGTTAGGAATTTATCAAAAACAAAATACCCAATAGTGTCAAAATTGACTTAATGGAGTTTTTAAAACAAATATTATATTATTAATTTATATTCAATTCCTAAAAATCTAAGGTTCGGCCCAGAGACTTATTTAATTATAGGTGTATCATTAATGGTCCACTTGGGGGTCACTTGGATGTATATAGTACGTTTATTAACCATATAATATAAAAATACAAAGAGGCATTGTAAAAGTGAAACTAATTAACTAAGAGTTAATAATTAAACATAAGGTTAATATAATAACCCAAACCTGTATAAATTCTATTGGTCGAGTGGTTTTCGACCCATCCCCGCCTTAATATTTAAATAATCCACTTTGGAGCTATTAGAAACCGAATATGAATTTATTATAAAATAATATGTTTTTCTTTTCCAAAGGTGCCCCTCACCCATCTTATAAAAGGTGACTCCCCCTTCTCACTAATTAACACATTCAAAGCCTTTTGGCTCGGCCAAACCCTGCCCAAATACTCTCTAAATTTACCTCACTACAACCTAGAGGCCTTATTTTGATTAGAAAGACAACCGAATGAGCTCTTTTGATCAAATCAAAATGAAGAACCCGAAGAAGAGGTAATGTTTTCACCACCCTCTTTCAAGTTTCTTCTTCAACTTCTTCATTCTTTGATATTTCTATTCAAAAATAATAACTCCAGTATCATCTATATACTATGATTTTATTATAAATATGGTACAACCATATTCAATATTCTATCCATCCTTTGAATGGCATGTCACCAAACGTACGTACGTACGGCTTGCCGTCTCCACATCATGGTGTAATTGCCATTCAATAAATTATTATTTGTATGGGTATAATAATGATGTTTAATTAATCTAAATAATAAATATAACATGGTAATTATTCTTTCTATATGATATACCATCCAATTATATATTATTTTAACATCAAAAGAATGATATTGTCGCTCGTGCGTATGTACGGACTACCATCTCCACGAACGCGATGAGATTCATTCTCCATCGTATCCATTCAAGTATAATTCTCATTTAAAGATTAATAATAATGTTTAAGGACTTAATATCATTCTGAATATGAATAAGATACAATCTATCCATAACAAACATGGCTTACATAACAAAACATATAAAAGAAAATGATTAAGTTAACACCCGAAATGACTATAATATTAAGATATTATTAACCAAGCAATGTTAAAATATCATATATGATATCATATTAAAGTATATGATTCTTGTATAATTTAATAACAATTATTTCACCGTTATATAGGAGGTTAACCTACCCCCAACCAAGGAAAAGTTCAAGGTAAGGGGGTTTCTTATCTCACTTTTAATTCTGTGAGATTTCCATTATTCACCACTTATATATTGCATGTGGTTTGTGTACTTCCCATGATTGTATTCGTTGTGTAATATACGTCAATTCATGTATATTTACATCATAATTGTATGATCCTTCTTTCATGGGTGTATGTTTTGTATGTTACCAAATCAATAAGGGAATTTGGAATTTCAATTTCCACTCATTCAGCTTTACGCATTCTTCATTGATTATTTTACTCCAAGATTATGTGTGGAATCACTATTCATTTGATTATGTCATAATTTCCACTCCCCTTTCTGTGGATATACTTTTTATACACATAATCACTCCATTGATAAATTCTCAAGTCATCGGTATGAACTTGATAAGAGTAATTTTTACTCAATCTCGATTTTCTGAGATAAATATCCAATTCATTGGTGTTGTTTTGACAAGAATATGTGTGAATGTCCTTTGGTAGTCTTACAATAATATCCAATCATATTTAGTGTATTTATATTTGTCACACATAATTATTTCGTTTATTTATCCTTAACCTAAGGATACGGCTTTTATGAGAGATTTCATCTCAATTTACATTCCATTGAGACTTCTTTGTTGTTATACACCAAATCACTTTTATGTGGTGTATATAATGTACTATGACATAGTATATCATGATTCCCTTTATTCTCATGATATTAAATTGTTTTTATTACCTCCATTATTTTTATTCAAGTGTCTCTCTTTTGGTTATAAACTCTAACTAAAATATCATTTTTAAATGTTTTAAAGACTTATTCTTCTAAATCTTGCTCATTAATGTCCATGATTTAAAAATGGTTTTAAGGGTTTATTTATATGGAAATTAAAGTTTTAAAATTAAAACTCCTTTTAAAAGTTTCAAAGTGGTATGGGACACTTTGATTCAAAAATCTCTTTTTAAATGGCTTCTTAACAAATAGTGTGACTTTTAAATGATTTCAAAAAAAGGGGAGACATTTCATTTTAATTGTTTTAATAATTATTTTCCTTTATGTCAATATCCTTCATTATTCTCGATTGAGGTTAATATGATACAATACAATATTTCATATTGTATTTAATGAGTTATGTTTGACTGTGGATGTTTTATTTTTATACCATTCATGGTTTGTGGATAAAGTATTTAAATTTTGTATGCTAGTTTTAATACGAATGTTTATGTTATGTTTAAAAATTTTCATATTGTAACACCCCAAGCTTCCACGGTACGTTTCCCTTTGAATAATGTGATAGCGTGTGTTGTACGCAACACCGAGTTCTAACACACCATTACCAATCAAACTAGCCGTTATGAATAGTAATACCTAATTTTTGAAATTATATATATTTTATATTTCAAAATGGACTTCATTTTTGGATTCGGAATATCGAATTTAGCCTAAGGTGAAATTTTGGTACATTTCGGATAACTTTCATATTTTGATGAATAGTGAAAATTACTAAATTTTAATTAAAAACAACTTTTTTAATCAAAATAATTAATAGTGATGAATTATGAATTTTAGTAGTTTTAAAGTATATTTAGAATATATTTTTACCATTTAATATAATGTTGGTCATTGGACATAATTTTACAATTAAACCGAACATAAACAAGTGTCAATCTTTTGATAGTTATTATCTCTTAAAAACACGCTTTTTGTTTTGACAGCGGGAATTAATTTTAAATTAATTTCTGCCACTTCTGTGTTTTGAATTTAGGAAAATTGATTCCATATTTGGAATCAGGATGTTCAAATTGTGTAAATAGGTAACTTTTATTTTTAGACATTTTGAATAATTACTGCGGTAAATATTTTATTTACCATGGTTAAGGGTAAATCCGGTAAATAAGGGTTAAACAAATAATATTATAATAATACTAAATTACCCTAAAACGTGTCTTAACCCTATTGGTTGATACATGGTCGACCATGGGCATCTTTGTGTTAATTTGGGGACCCCATGGATCCACTTGTAAGTGATAATGACACTTTATTTTAATTAAGTTAAAATGAATACAAAAATGACACAAGCATATATCTTTTAGCAAAACAATTGTTTAATAGGGTTATATATGTTGGATTTTAGATTATAAATATTCATTAGAAAGATACAAATATTTCCTACATAATTATAGTTTATTTATAATTTTTATACATTAAATAATTTATTTTATTTATGACCCAATGATGATGCAGTAATTACTATAATAGTGAAAAATTAAAATAATTGATATTATAAATACCCAAATAAATATAATATGAAACTTTTAATGAATTAAACTAATTTTCTAGGATAATATGATATATTAGGATTGATTTAATTGACTTTTTTAGAAGTAATCAATCTGTTATGAGTTTCACAAAAATCAACTATTAAATAGTGTCAAAATTGACATAAAAGAGTTCTTAAAACAAATATTATATTATTAATTGATATTAAATTCCTAAAAATCTAAGGTTCGGCCAAGAGACTTATATCATGATAGGTTCATCATTAATGGACCACTTGGGGATCTCTTGTATGTATATGGTAAGTTTAGTAACCATATAATATAAAAATACAAAGAGACATTGTAAAAGTGAAACTAATTAACTTAGAGGTAATACTTAAAGATAAGGTTAATATAAGTACCCAAACCTGTCTAAATTCTATTGGTTGAGTTTTTTTCGACCCATCCCCACCTTAACCTTTGAATAATCAACTTTGTAGCCATTGGAAACCGAATATGAATTTATTATAAATTAATATTTCTAGATTTTCCAAAGGTGCCCCTCACCCCTCTTATAAAAGGGCACTCCTCCTTCTCATTCCTCACACCTCTCAAGCCACTTGGCTCGTCCAAACCCTGCCCAAATACGCTCCCCACATCCCTCTACTCCTCCTTGAAGCTTCCCCTTAGGCAGAAATCATTTCAAGAAGTCCTTTGGTTCCAACCAAAGTGAGTTACCTAAATTAAAGGTAACGATTTCTCTTAAATTATTTTCATTTATTTTGCTTCTCCAACCCCCAAACTCTTTTTATTTCCTTTCTATTGTAACAACACCAGTATCCACAATATACTAGGATGTTGTTATAAGAAGGATTCAAACTACACATACACACAACTCCATCTAATGGATGATGAACATAATGTTTCTGTGGATGGCAAACTAACGCCTCACGAAACGATGATTGTTCAAATACATCTTACCGCCTCTCATGGTGGCCATTATGATGGCACTGTAATTAAATATGATATTAATGATATATATTTTATATATAAGCTTCTGTAATTCCATTTTATTTCATATCATTATTCGTTTCATGTTGTATATACATACGATAATTTCTTTTGAGGAAGTGCGGACTACCGCCCCCTTTAAAATGATATGACTCGTTCAAACCACACATGGAACGTATAAAAGATGGTGTTAATGAACTTAAGTAACATATATAAAATATTATATTATACTGGAATATTAATATACCTATTTATCATTTGGATTCGATTCTTTTAAAATAAAAATTAAATGGAAGTAGCGTTCGTGCATACGTACGGACTACCGTCTCCACGAACGCGATGAGATTCATTCTCCATCGTATCCATTCAAGTCTTATTCTCATTTTAGGGTTAAAAATAATGTTAATATCATTCTGATTATGAATAAGATATAATCTATCCATTACAAACATGTCTTACGTAACCAAACATTTTAAGAAGAACGAATCGATTATCACCCGAAACGACGATAATACTAAGGTATTATTAATAAAGCAATGTTAAAAGATCATATATGATATCATATTAATGTATATGATTCTTGTATAATTTAATAACAATTATTTCACCATTATACATGAGGTTAACCTACCCCAACAAAGGAAAAGTACAAGGTAAGGGTTATTTCACAATCTCTTCATTATCCGAGGTTGTTTATATGTAATAATCTTCTGGGATCTCTTTATCATCCACATACATGTTTCTTAAAAATGTATTTCAAAACATTTTTACTATTTACTAGAGTATGAGTTAAAGTCATTTATACCCTTTTTGACTTTTATAAGTGGTTTATAAAGGAATCTTTCCGTCGTTTTCAAAACAAGGTCCTTTTTAACCTTTTCGACAGAATTAAGGTAAGAATGTTTTTTTACTTATACGGTGGGTGCGGTTATCTTCCGCCGTTATAAAATCTTCAAAGCGTTCCTTACAATCTTATAATATTATTTTCTAAGAAAATGTTTTATTTCATATGGCTCTCAAATGATTTCAAAAATAGAAAGAGATATTTCTTTAAAAAGAATTTTGATTTCATCTATGTCAACATCCTTTGATGGATTTTACGCTTATTTGAAGTTGATTTATTGTGATACAAAACTTCTATATTGTATTGAAGGTTTTGTGATATGTTTGACTGTGGATGTGCTATTTTTATACCATTCATAGTTTATGGTGAAATTATTGACATTTCGTATGCTAGTTTTAATACGAATGTTTATGTTATGTATAAACCTTTTCATATGGGAATGCATTGGACTTAATATGTGACGGGTGGAGCCCGCTATAGCTCCTCGATGCATCAGTAGGTCTCATGAGACAAACTAGTGTCTTGGCACAAGGCCTTGGCAAAATCTTATTTGTAGTCTTGGCACGAGGCCTTGACTATGTGGTTATGATAGTCTGGCATTATGCATTCCAACATTATGAAAGTGGTTTTTGATTTTTGCATGTGATTATTCGATTAGTAGAATATCCATGTGAATAAGTAAATGGCATTATTTCATTTTACATTTGCCATACTATGTTGAAGTTCAAGTTTAAAAGGATTTTTTTTAGTAATGCATTGCCTTAAATGTTTATGCTTATTTTGAATGTTCCGCTATATTGTCATCCTTACTGGGCATTTGAGCTCACCCCTTTTCTATGTTTTATTTTTCCCAGGATGTGAAGATGTAATTTATGAATGACCTTCAGGGATATTATGAGGGGATAATAGTGTGGATTGTGGAAACATTATGTTGTTGTATTAGTTTTTCATTTTATGATGTAATGTAAAACTTATGAATATATCTAGTGTTTCCAAGGCTACTAAACCAATCGGTCTTTCGAGATTTGATCTTTCTTGTGATCATGCCAATTTTATGTAATTAATGCACCGACTCTGGGCAACTGGGGTCGGGGCGTTACAGTTGGTATCAGAGGAAGTTTAGTACAAACCTTGGAAGCTAGATTTAGATAAACTCTGATTAGAGCACATAGACCTAAGATGAACTTTGAGGATTAGTATAGAAGAACATCCTAGAATTTTGGTATTGTAAAGATTTTGCGAGTTTTCCGAGCAATACATCCCTGTCTGGATACGAGCAGGTAGAGGCGGCTCTGGCACAGATGTACCTAGGGGTAAAACCCGAAAACACCGCTTTGAGCTAGACTCGAATGGGAACTGGTGCACGACAACGGGCCTTGCTGCACTCTTGGTTACGACACTCCCGGGGGATATGCTTAGGATAACTTTCATTTTCTTTACAAATCATTTTGAAGGGATTATGAGTATATACTTTCTCAAAGAAAACATTCTTATGATTATGGATTATATCCATAAATAGTTCAATTTATGTTAAGTGTTTTATAAGTATGGGATTATGTATTTTGATTCATAAACTGATCTAGTTTATGCCATTGTTTAGAAATGGCGCCTAGTGGAAGAAATGGAAACCGTATCATTGCACGCACTCCATGTAGGGATTTCCCTCCTGCTCAAGATAATTATAGTGGGGCTGGTGATGCAACTGGTGCCGATCAGCTAATCACCATACTGGGACAACTTACTCAGGTTATGAATAATAACCTTACCCGTATGGAGCACCCAGATCCGCAGCGTGGAGGATCAATGTTAGATCGATTCATGAGGAAACAACCACCAACGTTCAATGGGAATACAAATCCCTTAGTAGCTGAGCAATGGATAAATTCCCTAGAGAAAATATTTCAGGCTTTGGGGAGCAGTGAAAGGGAAAAAGTTATCATGGCAGTTTACCGCCTCACTGGAGATGCTGATCAATGGTGGTCATTGATTCAAAACATGAAGGAAGATGATGAAGTATCAAATATGGAATGGAGGGAGTTCAAAGATCTGTTTTTAGAAAAATACTTTCCTCGTGACCATCGAGCGGATATGGAAAGGCAATTTCTGAGTCTGAGACAAAAGGAGGATGAGAATGTCACAAAGTATGAGGCTAACTTTACAAGGTTAGCGAGGTATGCTGGAGATTATATTCGCAACCCAAGAAGTAAGATTGATCGTTTCTTTGATGGGTTGAAACCATTTCTTCGTCGAGCATTATTCTCACAATCCTTTTCATCGTACGAAGACATTGTCTCATGTGCTATAAAGACCGAAAAGGAATTCTCTAAGTCTTATGACTTTAAAGCAAAGTAAGAGAAGAAGAGACCTGCTGATCAATCTGGGAATGGAAATAAGGGGAAGAAGGGAAAGGTTGAATATCCATCTTGTGGTAAATGCGGGAAGAAACACCCCGGTGCTTGCTTGAAGGGAATGGGAGTCTGTTACAAGTGTGGTGAAAAAGGCCACCAAGCTCATGATTGCAAGGGGAAGAAGGAAGCTACCAACGTTCAGTGCTACAATTGCAGGGAGATGGGGCATTATGCAAATGCATGTCCTAAGCGTCAGGAGAACTTACCTCATAAAAGGCCAAGGGATCACGACCAGGCTTATGCTATCACTACTGCTGAGGTAGAAGCTCCGAAAGACGTGGTGGCAGGTAATTTAATGGTTTCCTCAAGTTTAGAAAATGCATTATTTGATTCTGGATCATCGCATTGTTTCATATCTTCCCAGTTTGCTAAGAAAATTAGATATTTCCAATTTGATTTAATAAGGGAGTTGTCAGTTAAAACTCCTAAGGGAAGTATCATTGCAACAAAGTTTTGTGAATCAGTCCCCATTAGAGCACATAAATTTTCTTTATCTTCTGATCTCATCGTCATACCTATGATTGAGTTTGATATAATCCTCGGTATGGATTGGCTTTCAGACTATGATGCGAAGATTTATTGTAAGAAGAAAGAGGTTACGATTCTTGATGATAATGATAAGGAACACCTTATTTTCAGAGCAGAATCGTCACCACCTAATTCCTATTTAGATCCACCCCCAGTAGCTCAACTTAATTCAATTATTGGGGAGTAAGAGAATGAAATAACTGCGGGTGAGGAAAGGAATGTTCAAATAGAGGATGTACCTGTTGTGAAAGAATTTGTAGATGTATTTCCAGAAGATTTACCTGGACATCCTCCAGAACGAGAAGTTGAGTTTTCTGTTGATTTGATTCCTGGATCAAGGCCTATATCGAAGACCCCTTATAGAATGGCCACCGTAGAGTTAGTTGAACTAAAGAAACAACTAGAGGAATTGAGTAATAAGGGATTTATTCGCCCTAGTGTTTCTCCATGGGGAGCCCCTGTTCTTTTTGTTAAAAAGAAAGATGGATCTATGAGGTTATGTATCGACTACAGGGAGATCAATGCTATAACGATAAAGAACAAGTATCCCCTACCTCGTATTGATGATTTATTTGACCAACTACATGGAGCTCAATACTTTTCAAAGATTGACCTTCGATCTGGATACCATCAGTTGTGTGTGAAGAAGGAAGACATTTCGAAGACAACATTTCGAACCAGGTACGGGCATTACGAGTTTTCCGTAATGCCGTTTGGATTGACTAATGCACCATCTGTATTCATGGATCTGATGAATAGAGTTTTCAAGGAGTATCTCGATGAATTTGTGGTGGTATTTATTGATGATATCTTGGTATACTCCAAAACGTACGAAGATCATGAAAATCACTTACGCATTATCTTGAAGACTCTGAGGAGGCATGAATTATAGGGAAGTTTAGTAAGTGTGAATTCTGGCTTCAGGAGATTTCTTTTCTTGGCCATATTGCCTCAAAAGATGGAATCTTTGTTGATCCTTCTAAGACCAAGGCAATCCAAGAATGGCCAGCACCTACGAGTATAACTGAGGTACGCAGTTTTATTGGTTTGACAGGTTATTATCGACGTTTCGTCCAGAATTTTGCCCGATTGGCTAACCCTTTAACGATGCTCACACGTAAAGGGGTTAAATTTGTTTGGACAAAAGAGTGTGAAGAATGTTTCGAAGAACTGAAGAGAAGATTAGTCAATTCTCCTATATTGACTCTACCATCGGGGAATGATGGGTTCGTTATTTATAGTGATGAATCAAAGAAAGGACTTGGTTGTGTCCTTATGCAGAATGATAGAGTTATTGCCTATGTATCACGACAGTTGAAAATTCATGAACAAAACTATCCTCCTCATGATCTCGAGTTAGCAGCAGTGATCTTTGCTTTGAAGATATGGAGGCACTACCTCTATGGTGAAAAATGTGATATTTATACTGATCAGAAGAGTTTGAAGTATATTTTCTCACAAAAAGAACTCAACATGAGGCAATGGAGATGGCTTGAATTACTCAAGGATTATGATTGCACGATACACTACCACCCGGGGAAAGCAAAAAAAGTAGCAGATGCTTTGAGCAGAAAAGACCATGGAGTTTTGAACATGATGAGAATTGAAAGGGATCCAATTTTTATGGATCTAGTGAAGATGGACATGGGAATAACCAGGGAAGGTGAAACATCAATGCTTTTTCAAATGGTTGCCAAACCATCTTTACTAGAAAGGATTAAGAGTTCTCAGACCAATGATGAAGAATTTCAGAAGAGGATTAAAGCTGTGAATGATGGGAGAGTGAGAGACTTTGTGTATGAAGATGTAATTTTGAAATTCGGGAAGAGACTTTGTGTTCCCAATATACCTGATCTAAAAAGGGAATTGCTGGATTATTCTCATAGTTCCAATTTCTCTATACACCCTGGGAGCACAAAAATGTATAAAGATTTGAAGGAACATTTTTGTTGGGACAACATGAAGAGGGAGATTGCTGATTTTGTGTCAAGATGTATGGTTTGTCAACAAGTGAAAGCTGGAAGGCAACAGCCTGGAGGAGTCATGCAACCTCTTCCCATACCGGAGTGGAAATTGGACAATATTACGATGGACTTTGTCATGGGGCTACCAAAGACTCCTAGAAGGAATGATGCAATATGGATTATTGTTGATCGTCTTACCAAGTCAGCACATTTTCTTGCTATAAGAGAAGATCTACCCCTGGAACGTCTAGCAAGACTATATATTAATGAAGTTGTGAGACTTCATGGAGTACCCCTATCGATTGTTTCTGATCGTGATCCCCGTTTTACTTCAAGATTTTGGAAAAGTCTTCAGAAATCCCTGGATACTGAACTTCATTTGAGCACTGCTTACCACCCTCAGACAGATGGACAATCAGAACGGACTATTCAGACCTTAGAAGACATGTTGAGATCTTGCTCACTTGATTTTTAGGGTATGTGGGATCAATATTTACCTCTGGTAGAATTTTCCTATAACAATAGCTTCCATTCGAGTATTCAGATGGCACCATATGAAGCGTTATACGGAAAGAGATGTCGTACACCAACCTGTTGGGATGACGTTGGTGAAAGAAAACTTGTAGGCCCAGAACTGGTGGAGGAAACGGTGGAAAAGGTGAAAGTAATCCAAAATCACATCAAAGCAGCTCAAAGTAGGCAGAAGAGCTATGCCGATAATCGAAGGAAGGATTTGGAATTTCAAGTCGGTGATCATGTTTTCCCGAAGGTATCTACATGGAAGGGAGTCATACGTTTTGGTAAGAAAGGTAAATTGAGTCCCAGGTACATCGGACCTTTCGAAATTCTTGAACGAATTGGGGTTGTAGCTTACCGATTGGCAATGCCGCCAAGTCTCTCTAAAGTTCATGATGTGTTCCACGTATCTCTGTTGAGGAAATACATGCATGACCCAACGCATGTACTCACCTATGAAGAATTAGAACTGGAACCCGATATTTCTTATTGCGAAGAGCCCGTCAAGATTCTTGATACGAGAGAACAAGTGCTGAGAAACTGGATGACGCGTCTGGTAAAAGTTCTGTGGAGAAACCATAAGATGGAAGAGGCAACGTGGGAACCCGAGGAACTTATGTTGAAGAACCACCCGAGTCTTTTTATGCAGTAATACCCTAGAAATTGCGAGGACCCAATTATTTGAAGGAGGGGAGAATGTAACACCCCAAGCTTCCACGGTACGTTTCCCTTTGAATAATGTGATAGCGTGTGTTGTACGCAACACCGAGTTCTAACACACCATAACCAATCAAACTAGCCGTTATGAATAGTAATACCTAATTTTTGAAATTATATATATTTTATATTTCAAAATGGACTTCATTTTTGGATTTGGAATATCAAATTTATCCTAAGGTGAAATTTTGGTACATTTCGGATAACTTTCATATTTTGATGAATAGTGAAAATTACTAAATTTTAATTAAAAACAACTTTTTTAATCAAAATAATTAATAGTGATAAATTATGAATTTTAGTAGTTTTAAAGTATATTTAGAATATATTTTTACCATTTAATATATTGTTGGTCATTGGACATAATTTTACAATTAAACCGAACATAAATAAGTGTCAATCTTTTGATAGTTATTATCTCTTAAAAACACGCTTTTTGTTTTGACAGCGGGAATTAATTTTAAATTAATTTCTGCCACTTCTGTGTTTTGAATTTAGGAAAATGGATTCCATATTTGGAATCAGGATGTTCAAATTGTGTAAATAGGTAACTTTTATTTTTAGACATTTTGAATAATTACTGCGGTAAATATTTTATTTACCATGGTTAAGGGTAAATCCGGTAAATAAGGGTTAAAAAATAATATTATAATAATACTAAATTACCCTAAAACGTGTCTTAACCCTATTGGTTGATACATGGTCTACCATGGGCATCTTTGTGTCAATTTGGGGACCCCATGGATCCACTTGTAAGTGATAATGACACTTTATTTTAATTAAGTTAAAATGAATACAAAAATGACACAAGCATATATCTTTTAGAAAAACAATTTTTACCTAGGGTTATATATGTTGGATTTTAGATTATAAATATTCATTAGAAATATAGAAAGATTTCCTAAATAATGATATTTTATTTATAATTTTTATACATTAAATAATTTATTTTATTTATGACCCAATGATGATGCAGTAATTACTATAATAGTGAAAAATTAAAATAATTGATATTATAAATACCCAAATAAATATAATATGAAACTTTTAATGAATTAAACTAATTTTCTAGGATAATATGATATATTAGGATTGATTTAATTTACTTTTTTCGAAGTAATCAATCTGTTATGAGTTTCACAAAAATCAACTATTGAATAGTGTCAAAATTGACATAAAAGAGTTCTTAAAACAAATATTATATTATTAATTGATATTAAATTCCTAAAAATCTAAGGTTCGGCCAAGAGACTTATATCATGATAGGTTCATCATTAATGGACCACTTGGGGGTCGCTTTTATGTATATCGTAAGTTTATTAACCATATAATATAAAAATACGAAGAGACATTGTAAAAGTGAAACTAATTAACTTAGAGGTAATACTTAAAGATAAGGTTAATATAAGTACCCAAACCTGTCTAAATTCTATTGGTTGAGTTTTGTTCGACCCATCCCCACCTTAACCTTTGAATAATCAACTTTGGAACCATTAGAAACCGAATATGAATTTATTATAAATTAATATTTCTAGCTTTTCCAAAGGTGCCCCTCACCCCTCTTATAAAAGGTCACTCCTCCTTCTCATTCCTCACACCTCTCAAGCCACTTGGCTCGTCCATACCCTGCCCAAATAAGCTCCCCACATCCCTCTCCTCCTCCTTGAAGCTTCCCCTTAGGCAGAAAGCATTTCAAGAAGTCCTTTGGTTCCAACCAAAGTGAGTTACCTAAATTAAAGGTAACGATTTCTCTTAAATTATTTTCATTTATTTTGCTTCTCCAACCCCCAAACTCTTTTTGTTTCCTTTCTTTTTTAACAACACCAGTATCCACAATATACTAGGATGTTTTTATAAGAAGGATTCAAACTACACATACACACAACTCCATCTAATGGATGATGAACATAATGTTTCTGTGGATGGCAAACTAACGCCTCACGAAACGATGATTGTTCAAATACATCTTACCGCCTCTCATGGTGGCCATTATGATGGCACTGTAATTAAATATGATATTAATGATATATATTTTATATATAAGCTTCTGTAATTCCATTTTATTTCATATCATTATTCGTTTCATGTTGTATATACATACGATAATTTCATTTGAGGAAGTGCGGACTACAGCCCCCTTTAAAATGATATGACTCGTTCATACCACACATGGAACGTATAAAGGATGGTGTTAATGAACTTAAGTAACATATATAAAATATTATATTATACTGGAATATTAATATACCTATGTATCATTTGGATTCGATTCTTTTAAAATAAAAATTAAATGGAAGTAGCGTTCGTGCGTACGTACGGACTACCGTCTCCACGAACGTGATGAGATTCATTCTCCATCGTATCCATTCAAGTCTTATTCTCATTTTAGGGTTAAAAATAACGTTAATATCATTCTGATTATGAATAAGATATAATCTATCCATTACAAACATGTCTTACGTAACCAAACATTTTAAGAAGAACGAATCGATTATCACCCGAAACGACGATAATACTAAGGTATTATTAATAAAGCAATGTTAAAAGATCATATATGATATCATATTAATGTATATGATTCTTGTATAATTTAATAACAATTATTTCACCATTATACAGGAGGTTAACCTACCCCAACAAAGGAAAAGTACAAGGTAAGGGTTATTTCACAATCTCTTCATTATCCGAGGTTGTTTATATGTAATAATATACTGGGATCTCTTTATCATCCACATCCATGTTTCTTAAAAATGTATTTCAAAACATTTTTACTATTTACTAGAGTATGAGTTAAAGTCATTTATACCCTTTTTGACTTTTATAAGTGGTTTAGAAAGGAATCTTTCCGTCGTTTTCAAAACAAGGTCCTTTTTAACCTTTTCGACAGAATTAAGGTAAGAATGTTTTTTTAACTTATACGGTGGGTGCGGTTATCTTCCGCCGTTATAAAATCTTCAAAGCTTTCCTTACAAGCTTATAATATTATTTTCAAAGAAAATTTTTTATTTCATATGGCTCTCAAATGATTTCAAAAATAGAAAGAGATATTTCTTTAAAAAGAATTTTGATTTCATCTATGTCAACATCCTTTGATGGATTTTACGCTTATTTGAAGTTGATTTATTGTGATACAAAACATCTATATTGTATTGAAGGTTTTGTGATATGTTTGACTGTGGATGTGCTATTTTTATACCATTCATAGTTTATGGTGAAATTATTGACATTTCGTATGCTAGTTTTAATACGAATGTTTATGTTATGTTTAAAACTTTTCATATGGGAATGCATTGGACTTAATATGTGACGGGTGGAGCCCGCTATAGCTCCTCGATGCATCGGTAGGTCTCATGAGACAAACTAGTGTCTTGGCACAAGGCCTTGGAAAAATCTTATTTGTAGTCTTGGCACGAGGCCTTGACTATGTGGTTATGATAGTCTGGCATTATGCATTCCAACATTATGAAAGTGGTTTTTGATTTTTGCAAATGATTATTCGATTAGTAGAATATCCATGTGAATAAGTAAATGGCATTATTTCATTTTACTTTTGCCATACTATGTTGAAGTTCAAGTTTAAAAGGCTTTTGTTTTAGTAATGCATTGCCTTAAATGTTTATGCTTATTTTGAATGTTCCGCTATATTGTCATCCTTACTGGGCATTTGAGCTCACCCCTTTTCTTTGTTTTATTTTTCCCAGGATGTGAAGATGTAAGTTATGAATGACCTTCAGGGATATTATGAGGGGATAATAGTGTGGATTGTGGAAACATTATGTTGTTGTATTAGTTTTTCATTTTATGATGTAATGTAAAACTTATGAATATATCTAGTGTTTCCAAGGCTACTAAACCAATCGGTCTTTCGAGATTTGATCTTTCTTGTGATCATGCCAATGTTATGTAATAATGCACTGACTCTGGGTAACTGGGGTCGGGGCGTTACACATATGAGGAATTCATTGGACTTAGTAAGTGACGGGTAGAGCCCACTATAGCTCCTCGATACATCAGTAGGTCTCATGAGACAAACTAGTGTCTTGGCACAAGGCCTTGACAAAATATTATTTGTAGTATTGGAACGAGGCCTTGGCTATGTGGTTATGATAGTCTGGCATTATGCATTCCATCATAATGAATGTGGTTATTGATATTGCATGTGATTATTCGATTAGTAGAATATCCATGTGAATAAGTAAATGGCATTATTTCATTTTATTTTTGCCATACTATGTTGAAGTTCAAGTTTAAAAGTCTATTGTTTTATTTATACATTGTCTTAAATGTTTATTATTATTTATGAATGTTTCCTCTATTTTGTTATCCTTACTGGGAATATGAGCTCACCCCCTTTCTATGTTTTATTTTTCCCAGGATGTGAAGAAATAACTTATGAATGACATGTAAGGATAGTATGAGGGGATAAGAGTGTAGACTATGGTGACTATGTTGTTGTAGTTTTCATTTAATGATGTAATGTAAACGTTATGAATATATCTAGTGTTTCCAAGGATACTAAACTAATCGGTCTTTCGAGACTTGATCTTTTGTGATCATGCCAATGTTATGTAATAATGCACCGACTCTGGGTAACTGGGGTCGGGGCATTACAGTTGATACCAGAGGAAGTTTAGTACAATCCTTGGAAGCTAGATTCAGATAAACTCCGATTAGAGCACGTAGACCTAAGATGAACTCTAAGGATTAGTATAGGATAACTTCCTAGAAATTTGGTATTGTAGAGATTTTGTGAGTTATCCGAGCAATACATCCCTGTCTGGATACGAGCAGGTAGAGGCGGCTCTTTCACAGATGTACCTAAGAGTAAAACTTGAAAACACCGCTTTGAGCTAGACTCGAATGGGAACTGATGCACGACAACGGGCCTTGCTGCACTCTTGGTTACGACACTCCAGGGGGATATGCTTAGGATAATTTACATTTTCTTTACAAACCAAATTGAAGTATTATATATATATGATGAGAGTAAATGACCTTGGTTAATCCTAATGTGTTTCAAATTAAGAATATGGTGACATGATATTCTCTAAATGAATTTATGGCTACTGTTACACACACAATGCTTTCTGGTTTTAGTCAATGGCTGGATTCCAAGGAAGTCATAGTGACTTTGAGAGTGATGTACAATTTGGGAACGATGGTGGAAATAATCAAAAAAATGGAATGTTGATAGGCGTAACAGATATCGTCTTTATTCCAAATAAATTTTCCAAAAATATGATCAAAAATTTATATATTAACCAATTTCAGGACTCAACAAAGAAGAGAAAGGCGATGAATGATAAAAACTCCAGTAGTGAAGAAAATGGAGAAAGGAATCCTAAATTTCCATCATGATGTAAATGGGGAAGGAGACACCCAGGAATGTGTCTCAATGGGACAATGAAATGATTTACGTGCGGGAAGGAAGGACCTAAAGTGAAGAATTGCAGATGAAAAATGAAGAGTACTATGGAAGAATATAAAAACGTTCCCAAGAATACATTTACAGTCATTTTCCATAAATGTAGGGGACCTGGACATTACCTGAGTGAATGCCCTATTATATAGGATATTTTCTTGGTCAAAGAAGAAGCTATGTTGAAATAAATGGTTGGAGAACTGTTTAAAAAGTATTAGTGATCCTTGTTGATGGGTTTACTTTGGAATAATTTTCTCTTGTATTTTTAAACCTATAGATTTCAATGTGAGAATGGTATTTGAGGAAGAATTATCTTTTCTCTTATGGATATAGTTATAAATAACCATTTGGTTTTATATGATCGTTGTGTTTGAGGGAATTATAAGTTATTATAATTTGGGACGAAAATTCAAGGTATGAGATAAGATTTGTGGTTAAGTTATTTTATGGTTATTTTGAGGAATTTCTCTCATTTTGGTAATGTTATAAAATATTGTTTTCGAAAAAGGACAACACGCAGACCGTGTGACAACCCGTCGCGCCGGACAAAGCTGTGGGAATCGAACCCACAACCAAAGTGAGGTTGTGATTTATCGCCTACCACAAGAGTATGTGAAGTACCTGGTTAGTGTGACTATTATTTTTAGTTTAATGATTTTATTGATCAATAATAATTTTATTTTGGATCTTATGTCTTATAAAATGAATACCATTAGTATAGGAAAATGATTTAGTGATTAAGTGATAAATGTTATTTTGGAAGTTGTTCGCTTTGTTGTGAACAATATATGCCCAAGGAAAAGAGAATAGTATGGGATTTCATTTGAGGAGTAATGGTAGATTTTTATCTATGTTTTTATTGTGGATTTATAGTGATTTGGGTTATTAATGGAAATGATTAGGTTAATTACTTTTAAGTATGTGACTTTAAGAGTAATTAATTTCATTTGGAGATACAATTTAATGTTGAAGACTACATTCTTATAAGTTTTGGGTTTCAATATTAGTTTGGATTATATTGAGTGATTTTAAGTACAATTGATTATTGAATGGTATTTATTTAACTTTGGGGTATTGATGGTTTAATTTTTGAAATTAAGATTAGTTTTTCTTTCTCTAATGGAATATTCATTTGGGGGATCATCAGATCTTATACTAACGATTTTGGTTTTGATTAATCTCTAATGACATGGTAAATATATAGTTTATCCTATGTGGATCATGTATTTCTAAAGAATTTTATTCAAGCTCTTCCATTGTGACCAAGTCTTCTTGAATACTCATTGTTCAAAAAAATGAGTTAGTGGTAAAAATTTATTAATGAATGAAACTCTACTTAAAAAGTAAGAATATCTCTTTATGTTCTTAGTCAATATCATAAATGAATTCCTCGTCCTTATGTAATGTAACTTAAAACCAAAAATGTTTTCTGTTTACTTTTCCTACTGGGAGACTAATGACCGTTTGTCCCAACACAAGTTTGTGAGTTTCTTACTGTTAACTTTCTCCTGCTCCTGTTTTCTATCCCCCTCCATCAGAAAATAACTCTTAGTTTATCATCCATATCCATGTTTTCCTACATGGAATCCTAGTATGGGTTATCTTGGGTGACCTTTATACCTCTCTTCATTTATTTTAAAGTGATAGTTTTGTTGATTCTTTTTCCGATGTGGGACTTTCCATTACATTATCAAGACCAATTATAAAAATTGCGAGGACACAATTTATTGAAGCAGGGGAGAATGTAACACCCCAAGCTTCCACTGTACGTTTCCCTTTGAATAATGCAATGGCGTGCATTGTACGCAACTTCGAGATTCTAACACACCACAACCAATCAAAATAGCCGTTATATTAATAACTACATTTTGAAATTTTATAAATTTTATCTTTCGAAATAGACTTCATTTTTGGATTTGTAATATCGAAATTATCTTAGTGTGAAATTTTGGTACTTTTCGGATTACCTTCATATTTTGATGAATAGTGAAAATTGCTAAATTTTAATTAAAAACAACTTTTTTAATCGAAATAATTAATAGTGATAAATTATTAATTTGAGTGGTTTTATAGTATATTTAGAATATATTTTTACCATTTAATACAATGTTGGTCATTGGATGTAATTTCACATTTAAACTAGACAAAAACAAGTGTCAATCTTTTGATAGTTATTATCTCTTCAAAACATGCTATTTGTTTTGACGACGAGAATTAATATTTAAATTAATTAATGAAACTGATATGTTATTAATTTGGTAAAATAGAAATAATTTTTCAATTCATAATATCAAATATAGCTTAGGCCTAATTTTTGTCTTTTCCTGGAAACTTTCATTTTTTGATTAATAGTGAAACCACTAAGTGGTAGTTAGAAAACTTATTTTGTCATAAAACATAATTTTACCGCTTCTGTGAGTGGAATTTCGAAAATCCGAGAGACACGGTTAATATGAAAGAGTAAAATGTGGTTCAATGAGATTAAAATAATTTTTGGTGAATAGTATCTTTTTACTTTTATTTACCATGGTTAAAAGTAAATAGGGTAATTATGGGTAAAAATGATATTAATATTAACCTAACACATGTCCTAATTCTATTGGACAAGTTTATCTCGTTCAAAAACAACCTTAGGAGTAAACTATTAAAATTTAGGTCCACCTGTATTAGATTAGGACATTTATTATTATTTAATTCAAAGAAGAGTTAAAAGAGTTAAAATCAATGTTTATTTATAAAAACATTTTTAATATAGGGTTATTCATAAGATAAAGTCTATTTTAAATAATTATTAGAAATATAAAAAGATTTCCTACATAATGGTATTTTATTTATAATTTTTAGACATTAAATAATTTAATTTATTTAAGATACAATGGTGATGCAGTAATTACCTAATTAATGAAATATTAAAATAATTGATATTATAAATATCAAAATAAATGTAATTTGAGACTTTTTATGAATTACACTAATTTTCTAGGTTAATATGACATATTAGGATTGATTATATAAATTGTTTTCGAAGTAATAATGCGGTTATGAATTTATCAAAAACAAAATACCCAATAGTGTCAAAATTGACATAAAGGAGTTTTTAAAAAAAATATTATATTATTAATTTATATTCAATTCCTAAAAATATAAGGTTCATAAAAGAGACTTATTTCATGATATGTGCATCATTAATGGACCACTTGGGGGTCGCTTGGATGTATATAGTAAGTTTATTAACTATATAATATAAAAATACAAAGAGACATTCTGAAAATGAAACTAATTAACTAATAGTTAATACTAAAATATAAGGTTAATATAATAAACCAAACCTGTATAAATTATATTGGTTGAGTGGTTTTAGTCCCATCCCCACATTTAACATAAAATAATCTTCTTTGGAGTCATTAGAAATCGAATATTAATTTATTATAAAATAATATTTTTAGCTTTTCCAAAGGTGCCCCTCACCCCTCTTATAAAAGGGAACTCCCCCTTCTCACTAATTCACACATTCAAATCCTTTTGGCTCGGCCAAACCCTGACCAAATACACTCTAAAGTTCCATCAATACAACCTATAGTCCTTAGTTTGATCAGAAAAACAACCTAATGATCCCTTTTGATCAAATCAAAAGGAAGAACCCGAAGAAGAGGTAATGTTTTCACCACCCTCTTTCAAGTTCCTTTCTTCTTCAACTTATTCATTATTTACTATTTATATTCTAAAATAATAAATCCAGTATCTTCTATATACTTTGATTTTATTATAAATATGGTACATCCATATTCATTATTCTATCCATCCTTTGAATGGCATGTCACCATACGTGCGTACGTACGGCTTACCGTCTACACGTCGTGGTGTAATTGTCATTCAATAAATTATTATTGCATGGGTATAATAATGATGTGTAATTCATATAAATAATAAATATAACATGATAATTATTCTGTCTATATGTTATACCATCCAATTATATATTATTTTAACATCAAAATAATGATATTGTTGCTCGCGCGTATGTACGGACTACTGTCTCCACGAACGCGATGAGATTCATTCACCATCGTATCCATTCAAGTATAATTCTCATTTAATGATTAATAATAATGTTTAAGGACTTAATTTCATTCTGGATATGAATAAGATACAACCTATTCATAACAAACATGGCTTACATAACAAAACATATAAAAGAAAATGATTAAGTTAACACCCGAAACGACAATAATATTAAGATATTATTAACAAAGAAATGTTAAAAGATCATATATGATATCATATTAATGCATATGATTCTTGTATAATTTAATAACAATTATTTCACCATTATACAGGAGGTTAAGCTACCCCCAACCAAAGCAAGGTACAAGGTAAGGGGGTTTCTTATCTCACTTTTAATTCCGTGAGATTTCCATAATTCACCACTTATTTATTGCATGTGGTTTGTGTACATCCCATGATTGTATTCATCATGTAATATAAGTTAATTCATGTATATTTACATCATCATTGTATGATCCTTCTTTCACAGGTGTATGTTTTGTAAGTTACCAAATCAATAAGGGAATTTGGAATTTCAATTTCCACTCATTCGGCTTTATGCATTCGACATTGATTATTTTACTCCAAGATTATGTGTGGAATCACTATTCATTTGATTATGTCATAATTTCCCCTCCTCTTTCTGTGGATATACTTTTTATACACATAATCACTCCATTTATAAATTCTCAATTCCTCGATATGAACTTGATAAGAGTAATTTTTACTCAATCTCGATTTATTGAGATAAACATCCAATTCATTGGTGTTGTTTTTACAAGAATATGTGTGAATGTAATTTTATAGTTTTACACTAAATATCTAATCATATTTAGTGTATTTATTTTTTTCACACATAATTATGTCATTGATTTATCCTTAACCTAAGGATACGGCCTTTATGAGAGATTTCATCTCAATTTACATTCCATTTAGACTTCTTTGTTGTTAACACCAAATCACTTTTATGTGGTATATATAATGTACATTGACATAGTATATCATGAATCCCTTTATTCTCATGATATTACAATGTTTTGATTACCTCCATTATTTTTAATCAATTGCCTCTCTTTTGGTTATAAACTCTAAATAAAATACCATTTTAAAATGTTTTAAAGACTTATTCTTCTAAATCTTGCTTATTAATGACCATGTTTTAAAAATTGTTTTAAGGATTTATTTATATGGACATTAAAGATTTAAAATTAAAACTCCTTTTAAATTTTTCAATGTGGTATGGGACACTTTGATTCATAAATCTATTTTTAAATGGCCTCTTGAAAAATAGTGTGACTTCTAAATGATTTCAAGAAAAAGGGGACATTTCATTCTAATTGTTCTGATGATTATTTTCATCTATGTCAATATCCTTCATCATTCTCGATTGAGGTTAATATGATACAATACAATCTTTCATATTGTATTGAATGAGTTATGTTTGACTGTGGATGTGCTATTTTTATACCATTCATGGTTTGTGGATAAATTTTTGACATTTCATATGCTAGTTTTAATACGAATGTTTATGTTATGTTTAAAACTTTTCATATGAGGAATGCATTGGACTTAGTTAGTGACGGGTTGAGCCCACTATAGCTCCTCGATGCATCGGTAGGTCTCATTAGACAAACTAGTGTCTTGGCATAAGGCCTTGACAAAATCTTTTTTGTAGTCTTGGCACAAGGCCTTGGCTATGTGGTTATGATAGTCTGAATTGTGCATTCCATCATTATGAAAGTGGTTATTGATATTTCATGTGATTATTCGATTAGGAGAATATCCATGTGAATAAGTATATGGAATTATTTCATTTTATTTTTTCTATACTATGTTGAAGTTCAAGTTTAAAAATCTTTTGTTTTAGTTGTACATTTCCCTAAATGTTTATTCTTATTTATGAATGTTTTCTCTATATTGTAATCCTTACTGGGCATTTGAGCTCACCCCTTTTCTATGTTTTATTTTTCCCAAGATGTGAAGAAGTAAATTATGAATGACCTGCAAGGATAGTATGAGGGGATACGAGTGTAGACAATGGAGACTATGTTGTTGTAGTTTTCATTTTATGGTGTAATGTAAACTCTATGAATATTTCAAGTGTTTCCAAGGCTACTAAACTAATCGGTCTTTCGAGACTTGATCTTTTGTGATCATGCCAATATTATGTAATAATGCACCGACTCTGGGTAACTTGGGTCGGGGCGTTACAGTTGGTATCAGAGGAAGTTTAGTACAAACCTTGGATGCCAGATTCAGATAATCTCTGATTAGAGCACGTAGACCTAAGATGAACTTTGAGGATTAGTATAGAAGAACTTCCTAGAATTTTGGTATTGTACAGATTTTGTGAGTTTTACGAGCAATAAATCCCTATCTGGATACGAGCAGGTAGAGGAGGCTCTGGCACAGATGTACCTAGGAGTAAAACCCGAAAACACCGCTTTGAGCTAGACTCGAACGGGAACTGGTGCATGACAACGGGCCTTGCTGCACTCTTGGTTACGACACTCCCGGGGGATATGCTTAGGATAATTTACATTTTGTTTACAAACTGATTTGAAGTATTATATATATACGATGAGAGTAAATGACCATTGTTAATCCTAATGTGTTTCAAATTAAGAATATGGTGACATGATATTCTATAAAGGATATTATTACTACTATTACTCACACAATGCTTTCTGGTCTTAGTCGATGGCTGGATTCCAAGGAAGTCATAGTGACTTTGAGAATGATGTACAAGGTTGGAACGGTGGTGGAAATAAGCAACAAAATGGAATGTTGATAGGCGTAATGGATATCGTCTTTATTCTAAATAAATTTTCCAAAAATATGATCAAAAATATATATATTATCCAATTTCTGGACTCAACAATGAAGAGAAAGGTGATGAATTATAAGAGCTCCAACAGTGGAGACCATGGAGAAAGGAATCATCAATTTCCATCATACAGGAAATGTGGAAGGAGACACCCATGAATGTGTCTCCATGGGACAAGTAAATGCTTTACGTGCAGGAAGGAAGGACATAAAGTGAAGAATTTCTGAAGAAAAATGAAGAGTACTATGGAACAATATAAAAATGGCCCCAAGAATCCATTTACAGTCATTGGTCGTAAATGTAGGGGACCGGGACATTACCCGATTGAATACCCTATTCTATAGGATATTTTCTAGGTCAAGGAAGAAGCTATGTGGAAATAAATGGTTGGAGAAATGATTAAAAAGTATTAGTGCTCCTTGTTGAAGGGTTTACTTTGGAATAATTTTCTCTCGTATTTTTAACCCTGCAGTTTTCCATGTGAGAATGATATTTGAGGAAGAATTATATTTTCTCTTATGGATATAGTTATAAATAACCATTTGGTTTTATATGATCGTTGGGTTTGAGGTAATTATAAGTTATTATAATTTGGGATGAAAATGTAAGGTATGAGATAAGATTTGTGGTTAAATTATGTTATTGTTATTTTGAGCAATTTATCTCATTTTGGTAATGTCATAAAATATAGTTTTTGAAAAAGGACAACACGTAGACCGTTTGACAACCCGTCGCGTCGGACAAAGCTATGGGAATCGAACCCACAACCAAAGTGCGATTAGGATTTATCGCCTACCACGGGACTATGTGAATTCCCTCGTTAGTGTGACTATTATTTTTAATTAAAGGATTTTATTGATCAATAATAATTTGATTTGGGATCTTATGTCTTATCAAATGAATACCCTTAGTATAGGAAAATGATTTGGTGATTAAGTGATAAATTTTATTTTGGAATTTTTTCTCTTTGTTGTGAACACTATATGACCAAGGAAAATAGAATAGTATGGGATTTCATTTGAGGAGTAATGGTGGATTTTTATCTATGTTTTTATTGTGGATTTATAGTGATTTGGGTTATTTATGGAAATGATTAGGTTAATTACTTTTATGTATGTGACTTTAAGAGTAATTAATGTCATTTGGAGAAACAATTTAACGTTGAAGACTACATTCTTATAAGATTTGGGATTCAATATTAGTTTGGATTATATTGAAGGATCTTAAGGAAAATTGATTATTGAATGGTATTTATTTAACTTTGGGGTATTGATGGTTTAATTTTAGATATTAAGATTAGTTTTTTTCTCTAATGGAATATCCATTTGGGGGATCATCGGATATTATACTAACGGTTTTGGTTTTGATTACTCTCTAAACACAAGGTAAATATATATTTTATCCTACGTGGATCATGTATTTCAATAGATGTTTATTCTAGCTCTTCCATTTTGACCAAGTCTTCTTGAATACTCATTGTTCAAAAAAATTATTTAGTGGTAATTTTTTTTTAAAGAATGAAACTCTACTTCAAAAGTAAGTATATCTCTTTATGTTCTTAGTCAATATCATAAACTAATTCCTCGTCCTTAGGTAATGTAACTAAAAACAAAAAATGTTTTCTGTTTACATTTCCTACTGGGAGACTAAGGATAGTTTGTCCCAACACAAGTTTGTGATTTTCATATTGTTTACTTTCTCCTACTCATGTTTTATATCCCTCTCAATCAGAACATAACACTTATTTTATCATCCATATCCATGTTTTCCTACATGGAATCCTAGTATGGGTTATCTTAGGTGACCTTTATACCTCTCTTCATTTCTTTTAAAGTGATAGTTTTGTTGACTATTTTAACGATGTGGGACATTCCATTACATTCCCAAGACCAATTTTAAAAATTGCGAGGACGTAATTTATTGAAGGAGAAAATAATGTAACATCCCAAGCTTCCACTGTACATTTACCTTGGAATAATGCAATGGCGTGCATTGTACGTAACTTCGAGATTCTAATACACCACAACCAATTAAACTAGCCGTTATATTAATACCTACTTTTTTGAAATTTTATAAATTGTATCTTTTGAAATGGACTTCATTTTTGGATTTGTAATATCGAAATTAGCTTAGGGTGATGTTTTGGTACTTTTCGGATAACTTTCATATTTTGATGAATAGTGAAAATTACTAAATTTTAATTAAAAACAAATTTATTAATTGAAATAATTAATACTGATAAATTTTTAGTTTGAGTGGTTTTAAAGTATATTTAGAATATATTTTTACCATTTAATACAATTTTGGTCATTGGATGTAATTTTACATTTAAACCAGACATAAACAAGTCTAAATCTTTTGATAGTTATTATCTCTTAAAAACACGCTATTTGTTTTGACGACGAGAATTAATTTTTAAATTAATTAATTCAACTGATATGTTTTTAATTTGGTAAAATAGACATCATTTTTGAATTCATAATATCAAATATAGCTTAGGCCTAATTTTTGGTATTTTTCTGGAAACTTTCATTTTTTGATGAATAGTGAAACCACTAAGTGGTAGTTTAAAAACTGATTTTTTCATAAAACATAATTTTACCGCTTCTGAGAGTGGAATTTTGAAATTCCGAGACACACGGTTAATATCAAGGAGTAAAATTTGTTTCAATGAGATGAAAATAATTTTTTTTGAATAGTAACTTTTTACTTTTATTTACCACGGTTAAAAGTAAATAGGGTAATTAAGGGTAAAAATGATATTAATATTACCCTAAAACATGTACTAATTCTATTGGACAAGTTCTTCTAGGACAAAAACAACCTTAAGAGTAAAATAATATCATTTAGGTCCACTTGTATTAGATTTGGAAATTTATTATTATTTAATTCAAAGAAGAGTTAAAAGAGTTACAATCAATGTTTATTTACTAAAACATTTTTAATATAGGGGTATACATAAGATAAATTCGATTGTAAATAATCATTAGAAATCTAAAAATATTTCCAACATAATGGTATTTTATTTATAATTTTTAGAAATTAAATACTTTAATTTATTTATGATACAATGGTGATGCAGTAATTACCTAATTAATGAAATATTAAAATAATTGATATTATAAATATCAAACTAAATGTAATTTCAGACATTTTATGAATTAAACTAATTTGATAAGTTAATATGACATATTAGGATTGATTATATAAATTTTTTTCGATTTAATAATGCTGTTATTAATTTATCAAAAACAAAATACCCAATAGTTTCAAAATTGACATAAAGGAGTTTTTAAAACAAATATTATATTATTAATTTATATTTAATTCTTAAAAATCTAAGGTTCGGCCAAGAGACTTATTTTATGATATATGTATCATTAATGGACCACTTTGGGGTCGCTTTGATGTATATAGTAATTCTATTAACTGTATAATATAAAAATACAAAGAGACATTCTAAAAGTGAAACTAATTAACTGAGAGTTATTACTTAAAGATAAGGTTAATATAATAACCCCAACCTGTCTAAATTCTATTGGTTGAGTTGCTTTCGACCCATCCCCACCTAAACCTTCAAATAATCCACTTTTGATCCATTAGAAACCGAATATTAATTTATTATAAAATAATATTTTTAGCTTTTCCAAAGGTACCCCTCACCCCTCTTATAAAAGGGCACTCCCCCTTCTCACTAATTCACACATTAAAAGCCTTTTGGCTCGGCCAAAAACTACCAAAATACTCTATAAACTTCCCTCAATGGAACCTAGAGGCCTCAGTTTGATCATAAAGTCAACATAATGATCCCTTTTGATCAAATCAAAAGGAAGAACCTGAAGAAGAGGTAATGTTTTCACCACCATCTTTCAAGTTCCATTCTTCTTCAACATCTTATTTTTTTTGTTATTTCTAGTCAAAAATCATTAAATATAGTATATTCTATATACTGTGATGTTATTATAAATATGGTACAACCATATTCATTATTCTATCCATCCTTTGAATGGCATGTCACCATACGTGCGTACGTATGACTTACCATCTCCACGTCGTGGTGTAATTGTCATTCAATAAATTATTATTTGGATGGTATAATAATGATGTGTAATTCATCTAAATAATAAATATAACATGATAATTAATCTTTCTATATGATATACCATCCAAATATATATTATTTTAACATCAAAAGAATGATATTGTCGCTCGTGCGTATGTACGGACTACCGTCTCCACGAACGCGATGCGATTCATTCTCCATCGTATCCATTCAAGTCTAATTCTCATATAAAGATTAATAATAATGTTTAAGGACTTAATATCATTCTGGATATGAATAAGATACAATCTATCCATAAAAAACATGGCTTACATAACAAAACATATAAAAGAAAATTAGTAAGTTAACACCTGAAACGACAATAATATTAAGATATTATTAACAAAGCAATGTTAAAAGAGCATATATGATATCATATTAATGTATATGATTCTTGAATAATTTTATAACAATTATTTCCCCATTATATATGAGGTTAACCTACCCCCAACCAAGGCAATGTACTAGGTAAGGGTGTTTCTTATCTCACTTTTAATTCCGTGAGATTTCCATTATTCACCACTTATTTATTGCATGTGGTTTGTGTACTTCCCATGATTGTATTCATTGTGTAATATACTTTAATTCATGTATATTTACATCATCATTGTTTGATCCTTCTATCATGGGTGTATGTTTTTTATGTTACCAAATCAATAAGGAAATTTGGAATTTCGATTTCCACACATTCGGCTTTACGCATACTTCATTGATTATTTTACTCCAAGATTATGTGTGGAATCACTGATTATGTCATAATTTCCACTCCCCTTTCTGTTTATATACTTTTTATACACATAATCACTCCATTGATAAATTCCCAAGTCATCGGTATGAACTTGATAAGAGTAATTTTTACTCAATCTTGATTTATTGAGATAAACATCCAAGTCAGTGGTGTTGTTTTAACAAGAATATGTGTGAATGTCCTTTGATAGTTTTACAATAAATATCCAATAATATTTAGTGTATTTATATTGGCCACACATAATTATGTCGTTGATTTATCCTTTACCTAAGGATATGGCCTTTATGAGAGATTTCATCGAAATTTACATTCTATTGAGACTTTTTGTTGTTATACACCAAATCACTTTTATGTGGTGTATATAATGTACTTTGACATAGTATATCATAAATACCTTTATTCTCATGATATTATAATGTTTTGATTACCTCCATTATTTGTATTCAAGTGTCTCCCTTTTGGTTATAAACCCTAACTAAAATACCATTTTTAAATGTTTTAAAGACTTATTCTTCTAAATCTTGCTCATTAATGTCCATGTTTTAAAAATGGTTTGAAGGATTTAATTATATGGACATTAAAGTTTTAAAATTAAAACTCCTTTTAAAATTTTCAAAGTGGTATTGGACACTTTGATTCAAAAATATATTTTTAAATGGCTTCTTGACAAATAGTGTGACTTTTAAATGATTTCAAGAAAAGGGAGACATTTCATTTTAATTTTTTTGATGATTATTTTCAACTATGTCAATATCCTTCATCATTCTAGATTGAGGTTAATATGATGCAATACAATCTTTAATATGGTATTGAATGAGTTATGTTTGACTGTGGATGTGCTATTTTTATTCCATTCATGGTTTGTGGATAAAGTATTAACATTTCGTATGCTAGTTTTAATATGAATGTTTATGTTATGTTTAAAACTTTTCATATGAGGAATGCATTGGACTTAGTAAGTGACAGGTGAAGCCCACTATATCTCAACGATGCATTGGTAGGTCTCATGAGACAAACTAGTTTCTTGGCACAAGGCCTTGACAAAATCTTATTTGTAGTCTTGGCATGAGGCCTTGGCTATGTGGTTATTATAGTATGGAATTATGCATTCCATCATTTTGAAATTGGTTATTGATATTGCATGTGATTATTCAATTAGTAGAATATTCATGTGAATAAGTAAATGGAATTATTTTATTTTATTTTTTCCATACTATGTTGAAGATCAAGTTTAAAAGGCTTTTGTTTTAGTTATACATTGCCTCAAATGTTTATTCTTATTTATGAATGTTTCTGCAATATTGTTATCCTTAATGGGCATTTGAGCTCACACCTTTTCTATGTTTTATTTTTCCCAGGATGTGAAGAAGTAAATTATGAATGACCTGTAAGGATAGTATGAGGGGATAAGATTGTAGACTATGGAGACTATGTTGTTGTAGTTTTTCTTCCTTTCACTTTTTTTGTCCAATTTTCTTAATATTGTTATGCATTTTTAATTTCAATTATAAATTCTGGGGTATTTTTTATCACACTCCCATAATGCCCTTTTATTGTTTTAATGATGGGATACCCCTTTCTCCATCATTAAATTCCTCCTATGTACACCTGTTAATATGATGAAATTCGGAAAGGAACTTCCCTCTCTTCATTTACATTCAAGAAATACTTTTGTATCTTGAATATAAATTCCATTACAATTGTTTGGACATAAATATATATGAACCACTTTCTTTCCATCTCATGTAAATATGATGAGACACCACTTTCTTTCTCATCAACCATTTTTATTAATTCTTATGTCACGCCGTTACGCTGCCGAAATTGCACCGATTTTCTAACCCAATGCCATTGTGTAGTGACTACCATGCCCATTTCTCCATCAAGTGTATTCACCTTTATGCACATTTACATATTTAGTATAATGTTTCATGTATTAATTCCAAATTTTTATCATGGAATAAATTATTATGTTTAATGAATCCATGTTATATGATCCATGTGGCACACTTATGCATGAAATGAAATGTCTAAGAAAGGTTTACCCTTATAGCGCTCAAATGCATTGGATAAAGTATAGTATCATGATACGTCATGTGAAATGAGTTTTGAATCATGATAATTAAATTGCAACAAGGGTTTACTCATTATTCATGTGCAATGAGGATTTACTCATTCTCCATGTGAAATTGGCCTTAGCTCATGCTAATTCCATGTTAAGTGTTGTTGCCACATTTCCATGTTATGATTATCATGCTTTATCATGCCTTTATGTTCATGTTTCTTTTGTTCTCTATTTATATGCCTAATTTCTAACATTTATTTTACTCCTCTTGTTTTCCATGTTTATTCCCTTATTGGGCTTTATAGCTCACCCTATTCTTATGCATGTCCCCAGGTTATCCCATGCAATGCTAAGTACGAGTGAATATAGTGGTCATGTAAATGAAGTTTTCAATAAAGATGTAGTATTTCATGTTCTAAGTTTTTATGTAATGATCCTAAGACCCAAAGATACTAAACATCTTGATCTTCATTGTTGTAGCAAGTGAAATTTTATGTAATAAATCATGTTTATGTTTTTAATAAAAAGAAGGTTTGTCATAGTTGGTATCAGAGGATAGGTTTAGTTATTTTGGGGATTAGGATTAGAAAACCCTAGTAAAGCCTTAGATACAAGAATAAGTACAATAAAAACGTCCCTATGTTTTGGTGAGTATTGAGTAAGTGGGTTATCAAGAAAATGCATCCATGTCTAGATACGAGCAGGTAGAGGCGGCTCTGGCACAGATGTATCCTAGGGATAAAACCCAAAAACACCGCTTTGAGCTAGACTCGAATGGGAACTGGTGCACGACAACAGTCCTGGCTGCACTCTTGGTTACGACACTCCCGGGGGATATGCTTTGTTAAATTCAAAAGCTTAGTATGATCCCTTATTAAGGGATTTAAAAAAAATTCGCCAAGAATATATGTTAGAAAGTAGATCACGAAAAGCCTAGATTGATGCCTATAGTTTAATAAGTTAAGGAAATAAAATTTAATGTATGAGTCAACAACATTTGTCATTGGAATAACCTTTATGTGTTAGCACTAAATTTCCTTTTATTCCAGCCAATGGCCGGTAATAGGAGGACTCGGTCTAACAACCGATGTGAACATTAGTGTGATGACTGTACGAATGAGATGCCCAATCCAATGGGAGTGGGAATCAAGATCTTTGTCATTCTTATCTCTCAGCTAACTCAAGAATTGAATAGAAACATGGGTCAAGATGAACGTCTAAACCCCCCTATGAAAGAACAAGTCGCTATCGAGAGCTTCATGAGACAAAGGCCTCCTACTTTTAGTGGATCATCTGATCCCACAATCGCTGAACAATCGATCAACTCCATTGAAAAGATCTTCTCCATCCATCAATGTTATGAACAAGAGAAGGTTCTCCTGGCAGCTTATCGTATGGAGGTTGAAGCCGATCAATGGTGGACATTGATCAAAAATACAAATCATGAGGAAGAATAATAAAAAAGAGAGAGTGTTTTACATTAACCACTACACAATTAACAAGAAAAAATAAATGAAAATCGAAATACAATACCAAAGAATATATGAGACATTGGGTATCAAAGGAGTAGAGAGAACCAACTCCGCTTATACCTGTTCATGTCAACAAACATGAAGGTGATAGTTCCAAGGTAGTAACAAGATCACACGTACTATTCATTGTAGAAGTAAATGAAGATATGATGACTTTTCAACATTACCTTCTATTTGATGATATTTATAATGAGAAAGTTGAGTGATCAAGCCTATAGTATAAATATACATTTTAAAATTCCAATGTAGATGAAGAAACATTTTTTGTTTCATATGCCATACAACATGTTTACTGTTGTGATCAAGGTAACCTATTGATTTATTCACATTAAGTAATATATAAAACCCATTTTTTCTAAGGATATATATATTACACAACATGATCTAATTCAAGGTGATAAAATCCAAATCTTGTGTGTGAAGAATTCTAGTTGGTGATAACATAAGTATGGGTCCGTGGGCATAACCTTTCCTAAACATATTTTGATAATAAATAGGAAGATATGAATGTGGGATAATAACCATGATGTACTTGGGACACTATATTCCATATCAGAGGATAACCTTGTTAATAAATTTTGGTATCCTATTGTGTTTTTTTTATTATCACTTATTCATGTGAAGAAATGGAGAAATAATATGAAATATAAAGAGAGATATTTTCTTTTCACAAGTGAAGAGTTCAAAAGGAATAAAAAATTTAATATTGTTTAAAAGTACGAAGACTAATTCAACCCCCCCCCTCAAGGTTATACAGATACCTTTTGGATAAAAACAAGTGGTATTATAGCTACAGTCACACCACTGTTAGATTAATTATAATTTTACTGTTTTTTTTGTTTCTCTTCTAAAGGAAACATGGAATGAAAAATTAGAGTAATTTTATCAAGTGATGATTAAATTTTCATTTCTTAAAAGACTCGGAAGAAAAAAATATAGTTAAAAAAGATAAATAAGGTCTCCCTATTTTTCAAAGAGGAAGAAAATATAACTTCTATGTGTTGGAATCTTGGTTTGCATAAATATTCAATAATTGGTTGAAAAATATAATGACAACAAGAATAATAAATCTTATACATCAAGCACATCATATATCCTATATGAATATTAGGTAAATATTAAATATTTTATTGATAGTTCCCATAGTGGATAAAGTATAATTTGAGAAAATTATTTCTCTTAAGATCTATTTAGTATAAAATATCATGATTAACATGATTACTTTGAAGAAAAATTAAAATAATTTCCAAAATATATTTATTAATTTATTATTGGATACCTCATTGAATTGTAGGAATATGAAACTTACATTGAGGGGGAATTAGAGATAATGTAAAAATCATGGCTAAAATTAAATTGGTGTTAAAAAATATCACCAATCAAGTTGAGGTAAAAATTACAACAAATTTAAAGATCAAATATAAATTATTTAAACATGAGATGGAATTTAAAATGGAAATTAGAGAGAAATAAGAATCCTTTAAAATTTTGTATTAAATGTACCATGAACTAAATGAATAATAATATTCCATAATTCATGTTAAACATGCTAAATTAGGAGTCATGCAGGGAATTTTACTACATGAAAAGACCAATATGTATGATGATTTGGAGGAAAAATTAACAATGTACTGTGAATAAATGTTAAGGATATTATAGGATAATAAAAATATACCTAATATGAAATTATATGAACTTGAGATCAATATTGAATTTTTTTAAACTATTCAAGATATTTCCCTATAATAAACTGAGAATAATTGTGTTTTCACACATAATTGCATGGAGGCATTTTTTAAAAGATAACCTATATTTGGTGGAAACAATTTATTGAGATCATTTGAAGAGACATCTCAAATAGCTAAAAAAGTAAAGGTAACAGCCATATTAAATTAAAAATCTTGTATTAAATCTATTTTCACAAAAAAAATATGTTTAAATAAAAAACTAGTATATAAATGGATGAGGATATGTTAAGAGAATCTTATAACTATTTCAAGGGTGAATGAATTGAGATTTAGTACCTATTCCCTAAAATAACACAAAATATTGGTTGAAAAAACCCAAACACAATATGATATTAGTTTGGAAAATTAGGGACAACATATACTAGAGAATAGAATATAAATATTTTCACATCATTTCTGGTAGTATAAAATGATTGGGCATAAGGAATTAGATTATTTTAAAATCCATAAATTCTAAAATTCCAAAAGAATCCCATTTTAAGTAAAATAAATCTTTAAAATATGAACCAAATAGAATATAAGAAAAATATTTATAATAAAAATATATTTTAAATTCTTAAAAATTTATATGGTATTTGAAATGAGTATGGTCCAGAAGAAGATGAAAGCTTATCTCATAATGTATCAAATTTATTTTAGAATAGAAGACCCAAAATGTTAATGAAGAAAGAGGAAACATCCTTGGGATAGAAGTAAAAGAATGCTAGAAATCAGAATCCTCCTAAGATGTATGAGAAGAAGTTTGAGTCAACCTTGTACCAAAAATAGAATTTAAATCATGTTCAAAGAAAATATATTAATTATAAAATAAGTTCACTATGCAAGGGATCAAATTTAGTAAAGATCACTCATAAATTTCAATGTGGAGACTACAGGAAGGCCAAGTGTGTTCCAAAATAATGTTCGGTTATTTGGCCAATAGATTTGGAAAATCCAAAAAAATGGAAAAACAAGTAAAAAAAATCCCGTGATAATGCAAAATATAATATTTCATTGTATGATCCTAAATTTCCTGATAGGTTGTTAACAAATGATAACCCATGTGAAAAATAAGTGTTTTTTGGGAGATGTAACATGGTTGGGTACACTAATAATTATTGTTTAACTATGATTCCTTCATAATAATTATCATTAAGAGGATAATGTCTAAATTGGGCATGAATATTGTTGAAAAGATACGTTTTCCACTCAACGAATCTAATGTTGAGTAGTGTTCTATGTTGTCGAAGATAACGATGAATATGAAACCCAGATGTGAATGTTTGAATAATAGATAAAATGAAGCATCTTCGTTGTGAGAAATATCTCAAACTTATATATCACATTGTTTAGTAAAGATATCCACCTTAACCTATGAAATTTTAATTTTTATTAGTTATTACAATGTTTGAGATTGATGTCGAATCAAGCTCTTAGATAAAAAACCTAATAAAGAGTGAATGATGTCAATACTAGAAAACACAACTGATGTGATCAATTCACGTTCATTATCAACATGAAATAACTTGTAATTTATTTATGAAAGAGATTCACCATGATTAATGTTTTTTGGTGTGTATTCATATGGGGGAGATAAGTGAAGAAGATGTTTAAATAATCTTCTAGTGTTGATAATTTATCCCAGTCTGAAGTTCTGGAAGGTGCTTGATGAAGAATTATCAGAAGGTTATGTCTTGGCTTTCTATCACCCATGTATTTTCAAGAAATGGTTTTGATATTAAGGGGGATAAATTATTTTTATAATGGAATGAAAAATATAAATTTGATAAGTTCATGGGATGATTGAAATTAAAACATACTAGATGTGACTTGAATAATTTTAATAGGAGTGTTGAGTGGGTGCAAAAATTCATGTTACAAATAAAATTATAAATATACTTTCAAAAACCAGTGTTAAAATGTGGCATAAACCAGAAATATTTTTGTAACTCCCTAAAGAAGTAATTTTGAAAGTGATAATAGTTGGTATCATTTTATTTCAATCATTGTAAACCTTTATTGACTAATTCAAACCCTAACGTTTTTACACTGATCATGGATGACATATACTTTGGGTGGGATGTATGAAGTTTATTGCTTAAGAATGAATTGATTCCACCCTCTTCTATATAATTTGAAATTTTTATCAATAAAGGGGATATAATAAAATGATATAAGATAATGAGAAAATAGGAGAGAAGAAAAAACGATTACATTGGTTGTAAATAATAATTAGAAGGACATATTGACATAACATTTTCTATAATAGGTATTGAAAAAAAATTGGGTGATTATTGAGCCCAGTTTGTGATTTTTGCTTCATTTTTTATTAATGGATATAATATGTAAAAATGGTGTCAATGTGTTAATGAAGATATACTTGGATGTTTTTTTGTAATTCCCATGAAAGCATGACTAAATGAAAATATTTTGATTTGAAGAGTTCCATCCTTAAGATTATAATCTTGGAAAGTGAGAAAATTAATTTGAAAATTATTTGGATAAGGTTTCAATTTAAAAATAATGGTTGAAGGATTTTTTAATTTGAAAGCCCAGGATGTTAAGACGCTACCAATATATTTTAAAGATCAGAATTATATTTGGAAAATGAATTTTAGTTTTTCATGACATAAGAAGGCATTTCATATGAATTTTGAGTTTGTGAGGATTTAAAAAAAATTGAAGATCATATGATTTATGGAATGGATTCCGATTTGAGTTTCTAAGACTTTAACATATAAGTAATATAAAAACAATTTCTAACTGTTGTCCCGCTCATCCAACCATTTATCCTAGCCATCATTAGCATCTGACCAATCTTAAAGCCAAGATCTAACCAAAAATGGTACTAGAGGGTGTTTAACCTACATGGGTCAGTATGGGTATCAGTTTTCATGTCAATATAGGTAGTTATGTGAAGGATTATTAACATCCACATGATCTGGTTGATATAGTGACCCAAAAGAGGGTATTTCCTCCCATCAGACTTCACTGATTCAGAGATGACTAATTTTTTTATTAATTAATTTCATTTAATGTTAAAATTCAATGCAGGACTTAAAAATACCATGTATTGTTCATCCTTTTAAAAAGATACAAACACAAAAAATTTAAACTGAAATGATTCCATATTAGTCATATTTAACCATATTCATTGAGATAATTTCATTCCACTAATTAAAATTCATGTCACAATGAGTTTTATTCTATCAAGTGGTCACCATGTAAGATCCTAAGTAGTCCTTGGAATACCCATGGATTTGCCGAAATATTGATGTTGAATTTCATAACATAATGTGGAGAAGAGGATGACGGGATTTTAGAGACCCGGTTTTTTCATGTTAGAATTTGAGATATTTATAAACATATTTACAAATCTAGGCACTGAGATGGCATGAAATTATGAGATCCTTCATTCCTAGAAATAATTTTATAAAAATATTAATTATATTTTATATTCCACACATTGATAATAAAAGAAAATGGGATAACTATTAAAAGTTTGATTAGATCAGACAACTGAGACCATGGTTGGGTCCAGAATGAGGTGTTTACCATTGTAACGACATAAATTGATTCGATGTAGGATGTTTGGACCCCTCACTCACTAGAAGTATGTTTAAACGAATTAAAGAATGAATGAATGAATTAAATTAATTTTTGACCAAATGCGATCCTATAAAATTACTATTTGGGAGAATTATCTATGGTTGGATCATAATTCTCCCACCGCTGGTGAAGCTCTCATCCACCCCCTTGGTGAATATCTATTACAAACAACAAACCTCTAGATCTAGGAAGATCAAAGTGAAATGGACACATCATCTTCTTCTGGTCATTGCACGAGCACATTATTCACCAACGATCAATCCAAACTGAGATAGGGATCATTATATATGGGTTTCTCCCTTATAGTTAAATGATTTAGTACATCATATTTTTTCCTCCAATTTGTTCCCTAATTTTGACCTTTTCAAGCGCCAATGTACTTAAACATAATTTGTTATCAACTTTTTTCTAACCCAAAATCTCTATTCTAAATCATTGACCAAAAACAATTGGCCAAAAACATTTGAAAACCTCTGATATTGTGATTTTCCAAACACTTATTCATCTTATTCTTCCTTGATAGAAACCTGTGGTTCTCAGTTAAATATTATCCAAACAACCCTAGCTCAATCGGGTGCCCAGATTTAAGGTGGATCCAAAAAACATAAATGATATCATGATCGGAGAATAGATCTAGAATCATAACGATGAAATGATGTTAAATCCTACGATTTGAGGACATATTATAAATTTTTAAAGCCTTAGGAGCGCATTTATTGAAGAATGATACACCCATGTGTAACAATAATCGATTTTCAATGAACGGTGGTTCAGAACCATGATACATGGCTAGATCTGATGTTTTTAGGAATAATTGAGGCATAATAGTAGGTGGTTGAAGCTGATTCGAAGGACAGATGAAGTTCTGAAAAAATATGAATGTTCTTGAAAAATCCCAACTACACACCAGGTAGGATGAAGAGAACGTGGTGTGTTTCCTCACTCAGCGGTGGTGTTAGTGTTTGGAAAAAGATAAGGATGACATGGGATGTAGTCTTGGATTACATGCCATGTATACCCTCCCCGACTGGAAAATCTGTGTGATGGGTCACACGAGTGGTGACTCAGTGTAAGAGAATGCAAGCATGGGTTGGCCACATGGCCAGGATCCCATGTGGACCGATACTACATGTACTAGAGTACATGGACATGGGGTATGTGTACAAAGACACAACGACAAGACATGTACCTATCCTCGAATTGGTGGAACGTGCCATATATTCCACCAAAATAGAGTATACCCCTACACAGACATGATCCATGATACCCACTAGATACACTGAGAGGAAGTGAAGAGGGACCATATGTCATGTGGCTCCCCCCACATGTTGTGTACTACTCAAGCTCTTTCAAGCGAACATTGAATGTTTGTATCTCCTTCGTTTAAACATATATTTGGGATCATGAGATACCTATATTGAGTGTTTTTCTATGTAGTAAGTGATGCCACCCTCAAAAGAGGATTTAATGATTATAAGTTAAAATTTATAGGTTTCGAACGCATTGAGGTGACACCCGATGATGAAACAATCATAAAAAATCACTAGAGTAGTATCAGGCTTACTCTCTAGCAGGGCTGGTCAGGGGAGTTCTCCAATGATATTTCTGAGTAACCCTTTAGTAGTATTGGGAAGTGGAGTTCCTAGATATTCCAAACATAACCTCAATCATGGTTGGGTTGCAGCATTCACTGATGATAGCTCCATGTTTATGCTCCATCAAGGTTAGGAAGTGGAATTTTCGAATGTCGTCTACTAGGCGTCACCCTCCTGCAGGGCAGGGGAGTGGAGTTTCCCTAAAAACACATTGATCATACCATCCTATGGGATTGGGTGTTAGAATTCCTTGATGGCCTTCCTAAGTGGTACCCCCTAGTAGAAATGAACATTATATTTTCTTTGTGTCTACTAGAGTAGGACCCTCCCAACGTACCAGGGCACGAGATCCTTTCCTAAAACCAACGACCCAATGACTATGCAATACAGCGAAGAGGTGTGGTTTGGTATACCATTGAACTCATGAGAAAGAGGGACCCACTGAGACACGTTCTTGTGAAGCAACCTAAAAAAATGTGGGTGAGTCAGTACCACCCAAAGAATATAGTATCATGGTGTGGTGATTGAGTCTCTTAGACTTGTATGTTCTTGGTAGACACTTGAGATAATGGGCATCATAGATGGTTTTCCTTTGGAAATGTTGGTTACTCTTCTTCTTGGGCTGAGATATGAGATGGATATCTCCTTACTCTTCTATTTGGGTTTCTTTTACTAAGAATAATATATATATATATGTCATGTTTCAGTACACACTCCATGGGTTTTGGTCACTCTCCTTCTAAGAGAGATGAAGACGCGCAGGGTATGACACGTTCTTTCTTTTTCTAGCTTCTCATGGTTGGATGATTCAAATCTCTAGATAGAGGTAATGAAGAATCGGTGAGAGGATTATATCCTCACCATGTTGGGGTCCTTATGTTTTGATTAGTCTACTTTCACTCTCTTCTTAGGTTGAATTGTACTCTCTTCATGTACATTGTTCTCACTATTTCTTTCCTCTTCAGTTTTATCTCTTACTACTCCCCCTTCACCTTTTTGGGGTGTTCTATTAGGTATTTATATACACACCATTTTATGTTCTTTTTTCAACACGTTTCATGTCTTTTGTAGAAGGTGAATATATTGATCCTGACTTTAGAGTAGCATAGGGATACGAGAAGCATTGGCCACTTACAGTGGTCATAGCTTGGGATCTAGGAGTTGGGCTCTCTCACTTATTTTACTATTGCAGTTTTAGTTATGTAGGGACACATTTTTGGTTGGGTGTGTATTTTTACCATTTTATTTTTAGTTTACACTACTTCATTTCAAGTTGTTTAGAGGTCCATGCATATTTGGTTTATTTATAATAGTGTTGAATCTTTTATTTCATTCCCAATAAACCTTTTCATTGAGTTAGATGTGTGTGTGTATAGGTAATTAATAAAATAAATCCTCGAGTTAGTTGTGCCCTTGATGCGTTTTTTCCACCCCTGGCCTATAGAGGAAGTCATTGAGTAGTTGTAGCTCAGGCCACAGATTGGGTCGGGTTGTGATAGATCGGTATCAAAGAAAGTTCATTCCTTTGGTTGTTTTTTGGAAATTTTCCTTTAAGAGGATTGGTTGGTTTTACGGAAATATTGTCAAATTGTCTCGAGTGTATCTCTCACGCCATGGAGTCCATTGATGGTGTGATGGTCGACATATCAATTCACCATGACCTTGATTTCCTATTTTTTGACTCAGCATGTAAAGATATTTATTATAGGGAACAATGGTTCATGATCATATAGGATTTATTTTTTACTATAATTATTGAGTCAAATCCCCATTGTTGTTTATATATATATACTCATCTGGCCCCAGTATTCCTTGATATCTTTTAGGATGCCTTTGTGTGATAGCCAGCTAGGATACTAGATCTGGTTCATAACAACGACCCTTTGAGAGATGAGGCCTCATTTCAATGTCCATTCTATGATCCCCTTCCTCCAAGTGGAAAGGTAGTAGAACCTCCACCGGTTGAGAAGTAGATTTTCTCACCAGATCATGTTAAGGACATGCTCAAGATGAGAGAACTCCACGAGTTACAACATCAGAGACCGCCAAGGTTCCGCAGTGAGCCAGATCCCCATGTAGAAGAGGATTGTCTAGACTTGGTAGTCCATATATTCAGGGTTATCTAGACACTAACAGATCATATGGTGGATTTGGTAGAGAGTCTTTTCCATAGAGTATATTATCATTGGTGGAGCTTGGTTACTCAAATACATGATGATTCGTCACTTGCATGGGATGAGTTCTAGTAGCTATTTTGTGAGGATTACTACCCCTCCTTCTTACAATCCATTTGGATTTAGGAGATTATAGAGATTTTTTAGGGAGGGATCATAGTGGCTAAGTACGAAGCCGGGTTTATAGACCTTATGCTCTACTCTTTTGACATGATCCATGATTTCATCTTTTGAGCATACAAGTTGGAGAAGAGACACTTCAAAGCGGTCCAATCTATCTTAATACCCTTGTATATCCCCACCCATGTTGGGGAGTTAGAGAGGTAACTTGTGATAGAGGGTTTACTATCATAGATAGTCCAGACTGCTAGAGATAGTAGTGGGCATGGTAGAGTTGAGTCATCTACAGTAGTAGGTAGGTGCCAGAAATCTAGGAACAATAGATCCTTTTGTGAGAAGGCTCAAGGAAATGATCATACAGTCTAGGAGAACCTCATAGATTAGGGGAAAATAGCCGATGGACCACCATGATAGAGAGAATAATATGATCCAGGATATCCTTGGAATGGGAAAGGAGGTCCCTAAGGGGGTGGATTAGGAAGTGGAGCTGGAGGAACATTAGGTGTAAGAAGATTCTACGAGGTCCTTCCACCACCACCACCAAGAGGCCCATGTGAGGTTCTTGGAGTTGGTGACTAGAGAAGAAGACTGCTACAAGCATTGGAAATCTATGATCCTGCAGTTCATGAGATGATTCGAGGTACGATCTATGTTAATTATTCTATTTCCTCCATATTAGTTGAAATAGGTTTAAGGCATTATTTTATCTATCGAATCTTGGTGTGAGATCTAGAACTCCCCGTAGATATGCTAGTACAATAGCTTAGTCTTGATGTTACTATAGGGAACACTTATTCTATATCTATTGTGTACTGGAAGTGCAAGATATAACATGTAAGAGATAGGTTAACATGGAACCATATGTTCATCATAATGGAAACATATGATGTCATATTGGATATCGATTGGATTTCAATGGTTCGAGACCAGATCAACTGTCACTACAGACTAGGCAGATGCCTACACACTAATGGGATTTGGTTCTCCTTTTTCAGTGAGAGAGACATTGTAGCAGGACAAGTGAATACTGTAAGAAGGAAGCTTTAGCCTATCACCCATAAATTAATAAGCGTAACACTTGTTGTAATATAATCATCAAGATTTTGGGTTTATTCAGTTGTGGAGGTTTATATAGACATCTTCCATGATGAAATTTCTAGACTAAATTAGAGGTGAGAGAGAGAGTTTTGTATAGACATTATTTTTGGGACTGCCCAGATATCTTCTACTGTATATTAGATGGTACATACAAACCATCCAAAGCTATGGTTGGAGTTGGAGGACCTTCATGGGAGAGGTTTCATCTGAACTAGTATGTCCCCATGGGTAACTCCAGTTCTTTTTGTGAAAAAGGCAGACAGGATCTTGTTGGTTTTCATAGAGTATCATTGATTGAAACCTGAAATGTTAAATAACAAGTACCCCATACCAAGGATTGAGGACCTATTTGACCAGTTGTAAGTTGAAAGATTTTTCTCAAAGATCGATCTTAGATTCGTCTACAAACAGTTGCATGTTTGGTAGGATGATATTCTAATTTTGGAAGTACCATGTCTCTATGGAGACTATGAGTTCCTGGTGATACCATTTGGTTTGACAATTGACCCCTCCATATTTATGGATTTCAAAAACTAGGTCTTCTAACTGCACTTAGATGAGATTATTATTTTCTCCATCAACAACATACTCATCTACTCTACAAAAGAGGAGGACCATGCAGAGAACTTGAGGATGGTTCTTGATTTTCTTTTAGAGCACCAGCTTTATGGAAATGTCTCGAAATTCTAGTTCTAGATACATGAAGTTCACATTATGGTGAATATTGTTTGTGAACATGTTTTATCCATGGATCCAAAAAATATCAATGTATTTCTTTCTTGGGATACAAATAAGAATGTTCTAGATGTGTGGAGTTTTGTTTTGGATTGGTAGGGTAATACCAGAGGTTTGAGGTATAATTGTCTTAAATCGAATACCCATTGATCGCCTTGATGTGGAAGGTATGGTTGTTTACCTGGTCTGAGTAGTGAAAGAAGGGCTTTGAGGAGTTGTAGAAAAGGATTATGAGTGATCTGGTGTTGAGACTACTATAGGAGGGCTTGGAGTTCCTGGTGTTTTTTGATGCCTCAGATGGTGGTATCAATTGCATGTTGATGCAATGTTAGGAATTCATTACGTATGGGTCCAGGAATTTGAGACCCCATGACCAGAACTACATGAATCATCACCTTGAGTTAGTGGTGGTATACTTCACCTTGATGATGTAGAGGCACTACCTCCCGGGAGAACCTTTTATAGTTTACTCAAACCACCATAGTCTTAGGTATGGATTCACTTAGAGATACATGAACTTGAGGAAGTGATGCTGCTTGGAGTTCCTGTAGGAAATTGACTTCAAGATAGTCTATAATCAATTAAAGGGATACTTTGTAGAAGATTCCCTTAGCAGGAAGTTCCAGGATTGTCCAGTGTGGGAAGCTTCAGAGTAGTTAGCTTCCCTACAACCAACCCTTGTGGAATAGAAAGGTACAAATTTTCCACAGTTGATGGTGTTTAATCCTTCCCTCCTAGAGTATATGAAAGAGTTCAATCTAGGATACATCAATTGTGAGGGCGAATCGCGAGATCTTTATCCAGGGGAAAACAATGGTTCTAGTTTTGATGCAGGAGTTCGACAGTTCTCTATTATTTGAACACCTTAATATAGGGAAGATGTACAGAGAACTTCAAAATCTGTTTTTGTGGTTCGGAATGAGATGAAGAGTAGTTTAGTTCATCTCATAGTGCCTCATCTATCATCAGGTGAAATATGTGCACTATGCTCCAACCGGTTTGTTATAGCCTTTCGTGATTCCAGAGTGTAAATGGGATAACATATCGGTCGAATTTTTCGTAGTACTTCCATGCACAACAAAGGGACATGACACCATCGGGGTTATATTCTACCGACTCATGAAGATAGCACACTTCCCTACTATTAGGGAGAAGAGTTTAGTAGAGAGTTTAGGGCAGTTGTACATATGGGAGATCCTTAATCTTCATGGGGTACCTCGATGATTGTTTCTAATCCTGATGTGTGATCTAAATAATGATTATGGAGATGCCAACATGAGGAAATCTAGACCAAGTTGTGGATAAGTACCACCATTCACCACTAGACTGATAGGTGGACCGAGCACACTATCCAGGTGCTAAAGGATATGCTGAGGGCTTGCATGTTACACTTCAGATGGTGCTAGGAGGATCACCGGAAAAAGGTAGATTTTATATAAAACAACTGATACCACTATACAATTGGTATGAAATTTTTTGATACCCTATATGGGAGACCGTTCAGGTCACCCTTATGCTATATAGATATTGTATAGTTATCTCTCGTGGGTATAGAGTAGGCACATGAGACAATAGAGAAAGTTCAAGTCATCCATTTTTAGATGAAGACAACCAAATTCAAATACAAATCCTATATAGGTCTCCATCATAGGCCCTTGGAGTTTGATTAGGGAGACCATATATTCTTGATACTCTCTACACAATGAGGAATGCAGAGGTTTGGTTAGGGAGGAATGCTATACCTGTGGTTCATCAGGAATTTCGAGATCATGCATTGGGTTGGTGACGTTGCCTACCGCCTTGACCAACCTACAATGTTGGAACAGGTGCAAGACATTTTCTATGTGTCGCAACTGAGGAAATTTGTACCTGAACATATGCACATAATTGACTGGGGTGAGCTGGTCGTCAAGGATGGATCCACCTTTATAGAGAACTCAATGGTGATCAAGGACTATTAGGATTAGACACTGTAAGGATGGACCATCTTTTCTTTTTTTGCATATTTTGGCAGCACAAAAACGTGCATGAGAGTTCATAAGAGAGGGAGAGCGAGATGCAGGCCCAGTATCGATATTTTTTCCTAGTTTTTCTTTTGGGGAAGAAAATATTGCAGGAGGAGATGATGTTGAGACCCAGTTTTTCTTTGTATGCCTTTGAAATATTTCTAAATATATTTCTAGAGCTAGGAACTGAGACAAAAAGAAATTTTGAGGCCTGGTGTGTCCAAGATTAATTTTATAAAAATATTAAAAATATTTTATATGGCACACATGGATAATCAATGAAAATAGGATAAATCTTAAATAGTTGATCGGATGAGAAATCTGAGACGATGGTTTGGTCTAGAACATTGTTTTTATCATAGTAAAAACATAAAATGATTCGTAATGGGATGTCCAAACCCCATTCTAATTGGCGGTACATTTATGTGAATTAATTAATTAATTAATTAATTAATTTTTTGGACCTAATAAGATCCTATAATATATAGTTAGGGAAAATTTACCCGGTTTGGATCCAAATTCTCCCAAAACTAGAGAATCTCAAATCCAACTCCATTTGGAGTATCTCTCTAATGAATGATAATCCTCTGGATCATGGTAGATAGAAGCATAACGGATGCAAAAGCATCTTCTGATCATTGAACAAGCATGTTCTTCACCAATTATCAATCCAAAATATGGTAGGACTTAATATATTTGGTTTTTGACCTTATAATTAAATTATTTATTAGATCGTATTTCGTCTATCGATCTGCACCATGGTTTTGACCTTTTCATGCGCCAACATACTGAAACATAATTTTTTATCTACTATTTATAACATAGAATCCATGTTCTAAGTCATTTGACAAGAATTATTGTAAAATGGTGTTTGAAAAACATTGATCTTTTCCTTTTTCTCCCACCTATTATTCGCTTTTTTTGTCGATAGAACCATATGGTTCCCAGTTCGACTGTTATCGGGCAACCAGAGCTCGATCAGGTGCCCAGATTTGAGGTAGATCAATGAAACAATGATGAAATATTGATAAAAGCATAGATATGGAATATTCATGATGAAAGGATGTTAAATATGAAAATTTAGGTTTGAATTATCTATTGTTATATCATCAGGTTCTTTCAGAATAAAGAACGAAACCCGTGTGAGTGACAATGATTGATTTCCGATGAACAATGGTCTGGAACCACGATTTGTAGCTAGATACGATGTTTTTTTAGCAGAATCTAGGTTGAATCCAAGATGGTTGAAGCTGATTCGAAGAAGATATGAAGATCAAAAAATAGGAATGTTCTATAAAAATCCCAACTACACACCATGTAAGATAAAGAAAACACAATGTGTAGCCTCCCATAATAGCGGTGCTAGGGGATTGGAAAAGTTAAGGATGACATGACCTATAGTTATGACTTATATGCCGTATACACCCTCCTGGTTGGACAACCCATGTGAAGGGTCACACATGTGGGGAATCATTGTAAGAGAACATAGACACAGGTTTTCCACACGGGTGTAATCCGGTGTGGACAACGACGCCATGTACCAGTGTATAGAGACACAATATTTGAGTATATAGACACAGCTAGAAGACATGGCCCAGTCCCCAGATAGGTGGTATATGATATGTATTACACCTACATGGTGTGTAAACCTACACGGATGGGACCTGTGTATGGACCTGAGACATGACCAGACAGTGAAGAAGGACCACACGTTGTGTGGGTCCCCTCACACAATGTGAACTACCTGAGATCTTTAGAGTGAATTTCAAACAAACGAATCTCATTCATTTGAACTTCAATTTTTGATCGTGATATCCCTACCCTGATATTTTTTCCATGTAGAACATGATTGTGACCTTGAAATCATCTTTTGAGATATGATGTGAAATGTTCCAGGATTGGAATGTGATGAGGTGACACCTGATGATGGAAGGGATCATAGAGAATCGCCAGATCAGTACTGTGCATACCTTCTAGAAGGTCTTGGCAGTAGCATTCCCTATTGATCTTTCTACAATACCCTCTAGTAGGACTGGGTAGTGGAGTTCCTCAACGTTTCGGGCTTACCCTCCAGTTGGGATGGGAAATGGTGTTCCCTGATGACAGTTCTAGGCTTACCCTCAAGTAGGGCTAGGTAGTGTCATTCCCTGATGACATCTTCCAGGCCTAACCCTCCATCAGGGATGGGCAGTGGTGTTTCCCAGACCAATCACCCGGATTAACCTCCAGTATGACTGAATAGTGGTGTGCCCCAATGACCTTCCCATGTGGTACCCTTTAGTAGGACTAGGTAGTGGAGTTCCTCAGTGACTACCATAGTAGGAATTTCATGACCCATCCCAAAGGGCCAGTGCTGTGACTACCCCAAGCCCACCTTCCATAGGCCAGGGGCTAGAGACTAGCACCAAAGGCGCAATTCCCTGAAATTGTTAAGACATTTCCTTTATAACCTATAAACACACACAGAAGCAAGCACACAGCTGGACGAAACACCAAGTAAATTGTATTACAAAAGTGTGATGAAAGTAATAGGGGCCAGAATACAAGCCCAACTAGAAATTACAAGTTCAAAAGAGATACAATACAACCGAAAGATAAGGGAAGAAAACTATTGGATAGTCCATTGGGGTTCCTATTTGAATGGTAAGTACAGATCGGCTTTGAAGCACTCCACGACCGTCCTTCTCCTCCGCGTATCGACACGTCGTATCGTCCACCTCCGGGATCCTTCCTGTCCTAGTACTCTTATACATAGTTAGAGTTGTACGTCGTCTGCATCCAACACAAAAATATGGAGGAATATCCCATGCAGGGGAGAGTATGACGATACTCAGTAGGGACCCCGAGACCCTCAAGGTCTCACAAAAATCTACCATGGATAATCCACAAAGTAAGAAATCAAAAGATAACCTTACATAGGTATATGCCCATAAATATACCTAATCTATCTTGTAATCCATCTCAATCATGAGGAAAACACAGAAAAAACAAAATCAGCTCAAACAAAGGTTTTATTCTGGGGGTAGTATCAAGAAACAACCCCCGTCACATTATTGAGACCTCGGCTGCAGGAGAACACCTCCTCTATCGAGTACAGTGGCCCTACCGTGACACAAAGCGTGCTTCCCCCTAACCATGGACTTCTGAGGTACTCCTCCTGTCGAGTACCGTGGGTCTGTTGCGTCACCAAGGCACTCCCACCATGGGTCTGCCGCATCACCATGTGCGCTCCCCTTGTAGCCTACTGAGGTACTGATCATGTTGTGTATCATGGGTCTGTCGCGACACCAACGTGCTCCACACAGTGGGTCTACCGTGACACCAAGACACTCCCCACTGGGCTACTAGTGTCACTTCAAGTCAAACGATCAGCAGTTGTCAGGTCTCAGCCAGCTACTAGGTCTCCGCACTACGCTTGCTCGTCTATGAGATGATCCACTCCACGAGCTACGGGTCGGTACTCCAACTCTAACGAAGTCCCATGAAGAAGTATCTCAAAATACCACCATGTCAAGGGGGTCTCAATGCAATAGACGTCGTGTCAATCGGACGCCTGGTTTTTGAGTTATTAGCCTTTTAGGTCTGGGGTCTAGGTTGGATTCGTGCCCGATCCAACCTGACCATAACTTATCTATACCCAAAACTCTAGTAGGGAATACTCAAAGGGACGGTCTCGCTCCAAGATTTCCAGTGCCACTAATGGTTCATCAAATGGATGCATGGGGCCAAAGATACAGCCGATGGAGCGTAAATAGGTCATAGTGGGCCCGAGTTTGGGCCGACCCGATCCAACCGACCCGGCCCGACCCGGCCGGGCCCGAACCAGTTTGAGTTGGCCCGACCTCACCTGTTGTGTCTCGCCCATCCCGTTGAGTGGGCAGACCCCTTGGGTTCGGCCCAGCCCAGCAGGTCGCGAGGGGCCATGGAGAGCCATGAGGGTGCGGACTGGCCGTGAGGGCACAGACCGGTCACCGGTCAGTAGGGGGAGGTTTGGCCCAATGGTTACCACGTGGTCAGCTCATTCTAGAGGGATCCACGAGGGCAGATCAGCCCGGGGCGCGGGGCCTGTTCGGCTCAGAAGGCCATGAGGACGAGGCTCGGGGCGGCTCGGCCCGGAGGCCGGGGTGGTGCAGCCAGGGCCGGTTCGGCCGGCGGGCGGCGCAACTAGGGCAAGTTCGGCTGGGAGGTTGGAGCGGTCGGGGTGGCTCAGCCGGTGGATGGCGCGGCCAGGGAAACTCAGTTAGGAGGCCGGGGTGGTCGGGGGCCCTTTCGGCCAGGAGGTCGGGGAGGCCAATGCGTGGCGCGGCCTAGAGCCAGTTCGGTCGGTGGCTGCACGGGGCCGGTTCGGATGGAAGGCCAGAGCACCGCGGGGGTGGCGTGGTTCATAGAGGCCGTGGGTGGCGGCATCATTGCCTTCGTCACCTTCCTCCATTTCGAAGAACACTGCAAATCAACGCAAGGGTTACGGAGAGGGCGAGCCATGTTATTTTGTCCTGCACTCTTCACATTAGAGTGGTAGCAAGTGCTTAACAAGAAGAAATCACATCAAACCCTCCCAAAAATATTCCTCCCATCCCGTATAATAAATAGAAGGTGTGTACTTGTGAAGTGTTAATCATATAGAATTAAACCCCAACCTTGGGTTATTCGTTGACAGAGTCGCATGGAAGAAGACCAATTATTGGGAAAAGGTAGACATTGGTGTCTTCAGAGTTTTCCTCGATCGTTGGTTAGTGCGTTAGTTTGTCCTACCCGAAGATGCCCTACGTCAGAGGAAGTCCCGAGGAAGAAGGTCGAATAGAGTTGGCATTGTTCGTCTATGGGGCGTTCTTTGTGTAGGAACATGTTATTCATTGGAGATCATAATCCTCCATGTGTTGGGCGTCGTGTCACTTTATGAGAGTCTCATCTCTTGGTGAAGCTATCCCAAATCCTCCTCCATAGATCCCTATATATTGAAGAGGGGGGAAGGTAAGTAACAATCATCAAATTTATGATGGTTTATTTATTAGGAACCTTCCTAAATTCCAATGATGCTGTTACATAATATTTAGAAAGGGTCAAGCCAATTAATTTATGTTGGAAAAATTTGATGTGGTATGTGCGTTGGCACAATTAATGTGGAGTGAACTCAAGAGGCTCCTCCACATTAATGTGGGCTTTGAGAGGTTTCTCTCCCATTAAGAGGGGGTTGAGAGGTTTGGGCCTCGGGTGGTCCCCAGCACCATAACCCCTCACGGGAGGTTAGGGTCTGGTGGTCCCCACCACCATAACCTCTCATGGTAGGTTAAGGTCTGGTGGTCCCCACTTCCCAAATTCCACAAGGAGGTTCAGTTCCAGTGGACCCCACCTTCCAACACCCACATGCGTGTTGCAAATAAAAATAACCTATCACACACTTTTATTTTTATTTTATTCATTCATGAAAAACCCAAAAACTAACTTTCACTGTCGACCATCTACTGTCAAGGTGAAAGTATCCTTAAGCGAATACTGGCACTGCGAGTTAAACGATGCCCTCATATTTCAATTCCATGCATCGGTTCAAAAGTTAGAAAAACACGCTCGCATTCTTACTAAACATACCTGAACAAATGTTCATAAATTCATTTCAGGCACCCCGGGCCTCTAAATCATGCGCCTTCAATTTTCACAGACTCGTAAAATTTCAATTTATTTAAAAAAACTTACATTTAAATTCCAGGTCTTTACATTCTCCCCACCTCAGGTATCTACATCCCCATAAGACACAACTCAAACTAGGTAAACAAGTAGGGGTACTAAGCACAGAACTGAGCGTCCCGCTCCCAAGTGCTCTCCTGGAGGTTCTCGTGCTGCCAGCAAACACGCACCAGAGGAATCAACCGTCCAAGAAGGACCCGGTCCTACCGAACCTCAATATCTACTTGATCCTCCGTGAATGTCGCCCCATCATCAATGTCCAGTTCTTCATGGTAGATGATATGAGAAGAGTTGTGCACGTATCTCCTCACCTGGGATACGTCCAAGACATCATGCACCCAGTGCGATTGAGGTGGAAGAGCTAAGCGGTATACCACCTCGCCAACTCTTCCAAGGACCTAAAAGGGTCTGATGAATCTCGAAGATCACTTGATGCCTCGGCCAAATACCCATAGACCTCATTTGGGTGAGACCTATAGAAATACATGGTATCCATCATCGAACTCCATAGGTCTCCGTCTTCTATCGGCATACGACTTATGCCTGCTCTTTGCAGTGTTCATCTGCTCCTGGATGATCTACACCATCTCTATGGTAGCCCGTACCATCTCTAGTCCCACGAGTGCTCACTCCCCTGGGTCAGTCCAGCACAAAGGTGATCTGCAAGGTCGCCCATACAACACCTCAATAGGCGCCATACCTATGGTGGTGTGATAGCTGTTGTTGTATGAAAACTCCACCAAAGTTAAGTGATCCTCACAGCTTCGATGAAGTTGAGTGGACAATCACGTAGCATATCCTCGATGGTCTGAATGGTCGACTCAGTCTGGCCATCCATATGAGGATGGATGGTGGTGCCTAAACGAAGCTATTTCCCAAAAGCCTCATGCAACCCCTTCCATATCCTAGAAGTGAAACGTGATCACAATCAGAGACAATCGTCAATGGTAATACATGTAACCACAAAATCTTCTACACATATAGGCGTTACGTTCTATCAACTGAACCCTACTCTCTGATCGGTAGGAAGTGGGCCAACATGGTGAGTCGGTCGATGATCACACAAATCTAGTCATAACCCTTGTTCGTACGTGGAAGTCCTGTCACAACGTCCATGGGTATCCCATCCCACATCTACTATGGGACCTCTAAAGGCAAAACTAAGCCTCATTATTGGAAATACATGCTTTCCCAATGTTTTTGAACCGTTGGGAAAGGCTGCAAAACCGTTGGTATAAGTTATACCAACGGTTCTACAAACCGTAGGGATGTAAGACGTTGGGAATGCTTTTCCCAATGGTTTACAGTAAACCCTTGGGATAGATTGTAAAAAAACTGACTTATCCCAACGGTTGTGCCAACCCGTTGGGATAGTTTTCTCCAATTGTTTGGCTTGAACTGTTGGGAAAACTCAACACTCTTTGGTTTTCCAACGGTTTAGAAACCATTGGGAAAAGAGTTATACAAACAGTTCTATGAACTGTTGTTAAAAAATCTCAGAGAGGCCATGCCAACGGTTTCAAACCGTTGGCATCGCCTATGCTGTGCAAATTGCACAGCAGCCTACAAATTCCACAGCAGGTCTGATTTGGTGCAATTTGCACAGTAGGTTTCATTTTGTACATTCCCTCTCATTTTCAATCCTATTATTGTACCTGCAATAACCAACTAACACACACATATAGAGAACAAATTCATACACATTTAACTTATAATGCATCCTAGATCTATACACATCCATAATTAAATTATAATTCATAACATAATTATAAACATACATAATTCATTCAGAATTCATTTTAAAATTTAGATTACAATTATATGTGGAATCCGGAATTCAATTCATAATTTGATCGATTTTTCATATACCATATATTAGTACATGAAAAGATGTCTAGTTTAAAAAAATACATACATGTGGAGTGATATCGGTCACACCATGCCTCGAATTGAGGTGAGGTTAACTCTTAAACGTCAAAAATGACCCATCGATCATTGTCCTAAAGTATCAACATATTCCGAAAGCGTTTGGTTGGTTTTCCGTATGTCTGTTGTTGTTACCCTTAAAATAAAGTGCCTTTTAAATAAAAGAGAGACACATTGAATCATTCTGGTCAAACCACGCCTCGTATTGAGGCGAGGTTGACTCATACACATCACAAATGACCCATGGATCGTTGTGCTAAAATATCAACACAATCAGAATCTGTTTGGTCGGTTTTCCATATGTACTTAAAATGTTCTCAATTTTAAACATAAGAGAGACATTTTGGGTGGTCCAGGCCACACCGCGACTTGGATTGAGGTGTCGTTGGCTCGTACACTTAACATATGACCCATGGATCGTTGTGATAAATTATCAACTGATTCCAAATGCGTTTGGTCAGTTTTCCGTATGCCAGTTGTTCCTTTCACTTATAATCCTGTCCATTTTAATCAAAAGAGACATTGTTAGGCCAGTGCTGGCCACACCGCATCTTGGATTGAGGCGGGGTTGACTAGTAAACGTCACATAAGACCCATGGATCATTGTGCTAAAGTATCGACACAAACCAAATGCATTTGGTCGGTTTTCTATATGCCAGTTGATGTTTTTCACTTAAAATGATGTCCTTTTGAAACAAAAGACATACAATTTGAGTGGTGTCGGCCACACTGCATGCCATATTAAGGCGGGGATGATTCTTACATGTCACATATGACCCATGGATCATTTTGCTAATGTATCAACACCATCAGAATCTGTTTGGTCAGTTTTCCATATGTACATAAAATGTTGTCCATTTTAAACAAAAGAGACCCACTTAGAATGATTTCGGCCACACCGTGCCCCGGATTAAGGTGGGGATGACTCATACACGTCACATATGACCCATGGATCATTTTCCTAAAGCATAAACGCATTCTGAATGTGTTTGGTCAGTTTTTCGTATGTCAGTTAGTGTTTTCACTTAAAATGATGTCCATTTTAAACAAAAGAGAGACACTATGAATGGTGTCAGCTACACAGTGCCTCAGATTTAGGCGGGGTTGACTTGTACACATCACATATGACCCATGGATCGTTTTTCTAGTGTATATACATAATCAGAATCTGTTTGGTCTGTTTTTCGTATGCTAGTTGTTTTTTTCACTTAAAATGAAGTTAATTTTAAACAAAAGAGAGACACTTTGAGTGGTGTTGGCCACACCGTGCCTCAGATTGAGGTGGGGTTGAATTTTAAACATCACATATGACCCATGCATCATTCTCCTAAAGTTTCAATGGAAACAGAATGTTTTTGGTTGGTTTTACGTATGTACTTAAAATGTTGTCCATTATAAACAAAAGAGATACACTTAGACTGATCCCGGACACACCGCGACTCGGATTGAGCCCGGGTTGGCTCGTACACGTCACATATGACCCATGGATCTATTTCCTAAAGCATCAACACATTTAGAATTCGTTTGGTCAGTTTTTCGTATGTCAGTTGTTCTTTTCACTTATAATCCTGTCCATTTTAATCAAAAGAGAGACACTATGAATGGTGTCAGCCCCAACGCATCTTGGATTGAGGCGGGGTTGACTCGTACACATCACAAATGTCCCATGGATCATTGTTATAAAGTATTGACACAATCTGAATGCATTTGGTTGGTTTTTCGTATGCCAGATGATGTTTCTCAATTAAAATGATGTCATTTTGAAATAAAAGACATACACTTTGAGTGGTGCTGGCCACACTGCATCTCCGATTGAGGTGGGGTTGATTTGAACATGTCACATATGACCCATGGATCGTTGTTCAAAATTATCAAGACAATCAGAATCCGTTTGGTCAGTTTTCCGTATGTACTTAAAATGTTGTCCATTTTAAACAAAAGATAGACACTTAGATTGATCCTGGCCACACCACGACTCAGATTGAGCCTAGGTTGGCTCGTACACATCACATATGACCCATGGATCATTGTCCTAAAGCATCAACACATTTAGAATTCGTTCGGTCAGTTTTTCATATGTAAGACGTTCTTTTCACTTGTAATCCTGTCCATTTTAAAAAAAAAGAGACACTATGAATGGTGTCAGTCACACCACTCCTCGGATTGAGGCGGGGTTTACTCGTACATGTCACATATGACCCATGGATCGTTGTACTAAAGTATAGGCACAATCCGAATGTGTTTTGTCATTTTTCTGTATGCTAGTTGATGTTTTTCACTTAAAATGACGTCCTTTTGAAACAAATGAAAGACACTTTGAGTGGTGCCGGCCACACCGCGTATCCGATTGAGGAAGAGTTTATTTGTACACGTCACATATGACACATGGATCATTGTTCTAAAGTATCAACATAATCAGAATCTGTTTGGTCAGTTTTCCGTATGTACCTAAAATGATGTCCATTTTAAACAAAAGAGAGACACTTAGACAGATCCCAGCCACACTGCGACTTAGATTGAGCCCGGGTGGGCTCGTACACATCACATATGACCCATGTATAGTTTTCCTAAAGCATCAACACATTTTGATTTCATTTGGTCAGTTTTTCGTATGTCAGATGTTGTATTCCCTTATAATCAGGTCCATTTTAAACAAAAGAGAGACACTATGAATAGTGTTGGCCACACCACGCCTCGTATTGAGGTTGGGTTGACTCATACATGTCACATATGACCAATGGATTGTTTTTCTGAAGTATCGACACAATCCTAATGCATCAGGTTGGTTTTTCATATGTCAGTTGTTCTTTTCACTTAAAATGGTGTCCTTTTGAAACAAAAGACAGACACTTTGAGTGGTGTCAGCCACACCATGCCCCGGATTGAGGCGGGGTTGACTCGTACACATCACATATGACCCATGGATCGTTGGCTAAGGTATCGACAAAATCCGAATGCGTTTGGTTGGTTTTCTGTATGCCAGTTGATGTTTTTCACTTAAAATGATGTCCTTTTGAAACAAAAGTCATACACTTTTAGTGGTGTCGGCCACACCACCTCTTCAATTAAGGTAGGGTTGATTCATATGTGTCACATATGACCCATGGAACATTGTGATAAAGTATCAACACAATCAGAATCTGTTTGGTCAGTTTTCCGTATGTACTTAAAATGTTGTCCATTTTAAACAAAAGAGAGACACTTAGAGTGATCCCAGCCACACTGTGCCTCAAATTAAGGTTTGGTTGACTCATATACGTCACATATGACACATGAATCGTTTTCCTAAAGCATAAACAAATTTAGAATGCGTTTGGTCAGTTTTTCGTATGTCAGTTGTTGTTTCACTTAAAATAATGTCCATTTTAAACAATAGAGAGACACTATGAATGGGGTTGGACACATCGCACCTCGGAATGAAGAGGGGTTGACTCTTACATGTCACATATTACCCAAGGATCATTTTTCTAAAGTATCAACACAATACGAAGGTGTTTGGTCAGATTTCTATATGCCAGTTGTTGTTTTTCACTTAAAATGATGTCCTTTTGAAACAACAGACAGACACTTTGAGTGGTGTCGGCCACACCGTGTCTCTGATTGAGGTGGGGTCGATTTGTACATGTCACAAATGACCCATGGATAATTCTCCTAAATTTTCAATGGAAACCAAATGTGTTTGGTTGGTTTTCTGTATGTACTTAAAATGTTGTCCATTTAAAACAAAAGAGAGCCACTTAGAGTGATCCCAGCCACACTGTGCCCTGGATTAAGGCGTGATTGACTCCCACACATCACATATGACCCATGGATCGTTTTCCTAAAGAATCAATACATTTCTAATGTGTTTAGTCATTTTTTCATATGTCAATTTTTGTTTTCACTTAAAATGATGTCCATTTTAAACAAAAGAGACACTATGAATGGTGTCGGCCACACTGCGCCTCAGATTGTGGCGGTGTTGACTCGTACATGTCACATATGACCCATGGACCAGTGTGCTAAAGTATCGACACAATCAGAATGCATTTGGTTGTTTTTCCGTATGCCAGTTGATGTTTTTCACATAAAATGATATCCTTTTGAAACAAAAGACAGACACTATCAGTGGTGCCGACCACACCGCATCTCGGATTGAGTCGGAATTGATTCGTACATGTCACATATGACCTATGGATCGGTATCCTAATGGTTCAACAAAAACCGAATGTGTTTGGTCGGTTTTATGGATGTACATAAAATGTTTTCCATTTTAAACAAAAGAAAGACACTTTGAGTGATCCTGGCCATACCATGCCTCAGATTAAGGCGGTGTTGACTCGTACACGTCACATATGACCCATGGATCGTTTTCCAAAAGCATAAACATATTTCGAATGCGTTTGGTCTGTTTTTCATAAGTCAGTTGTTCTTTTTAGTTATAATCCTGTCCATTTTAAACATGATTTATGAGAATCCTCATGTGTCTATTAGTGGAATGGTATTTACTTAAAATCTGGTGGAAATTCATATAGAATATTTTTATATCATTCTTAGTATGTATTACATTTTAGTTTATCATGATGTGAAACATTTCAGAGCTAACAATGTCATGCCCAATGAATACATCCCTTTTAAAACATACCAAGAATCTATGATACTCATTAGATGTGTAAATGTGATTTACATTGATTAATATGATGAAAATAAATAAAATATATATTTTAGATTTTCTAGTTGTAAATGAAATCAAGGAGGGTGGGGGGCTGTCTAGGGGGGATGTCTGGGGGGCTGTCCGGTGGGTGTCTGGGGGGCTGTCCGAGGACGAAGGAGGAGGGTGGGGGGCTATGCGGGGGGGGGGGGGGTGTCCGGGGTGTGTTTGGGGGGTTATTTGGGGTCCAAAGAGGAGGGTGGGGGGCTGTCTGGGGGTCTGTTCGGGGGGCTATCCGAGGGGGCTGTTCGGGGCCAAGGAGGATGGTGGGGGGGCTGTCTGGGTGGGTGTCTGGGTTCCAAGGAGGAGGGTGGGGGGGGGGGGGGTGCTTCCGGGGGGCTGTCGGGGGGATGTCTGGGGAGCTATCTGGGGACCAAAGAGGATGGTGGGGGCTGTCCAAGGGGATGTCCGGGGTCCAAGGAGGATGGTGGGGGGTTGTACAGGGTCCTGGAAGGTGGGGGGTTTTCCAGGGAGTTCCCAAACACACAACCACTAAAAGACAAAAAATACATAAAAATAGATATTATATTAAAATAAATCAACTCCAATACTATACTACGAGTCTAGATAAAGCTAACAGCTAAAATAGATTAAATATCAAATCTCAGTAATATTAATCAAAAATGTAATGGAACAATTTGTCCCACATCACCATCACCATCACCATCATCACTTCCTCGTCCCCATCATCATCCTCGCCCTCCTCAGCACCCTCCTCATCATCCTCTCCCTCCTCCTCACCCTCGACACCCGCCTCGCCCACTTCCTCTCCCTCCTCTACAGCATCAGACTCCTCACCATCATCATCGTCAAGATGGAAATCATCTTGAACACCACTAGAACTGCCACCTGGTGCACCATATATAGAACGTATCGATGAAATATTTTCATCAAAATCTGGGCTGGACTCTGCTGGAAGTGTTGGACATAAAAATTCAATAAATTTCATAAACACACTGTTATCCCTAGAAGACTGTTTTGCCATCTCTGTGGCCCTTTTCCCAGCATGTTCTGCCTGTACCCTAACTTGCTGCAGCTCGGTGGCACAACAACTCGTACCTGCGGAGGTCCAATACCTCGTCGGGGCTATCCTAGGTCGGCAGCATACACTGCCAGGATACTCCTCTCCCAACACCTGATGTAAGTGATTAGTTGGCCCAAAATTGTCTAGTTCATGGGCATTGAGGGCCTCTAAAGCAACCTGTTACAAATATAAATATATTATTAAGTTACAAAATAGATATTAAAATATAAAATCAATAGATTAAAACTTACAATCGGCTGCTGAGTCGATTCGTTGACGGCACTTCCATCCTTTTTTCGTCTACTCGAGCAAAACAGTTTTGCTCGAGGCACACGTCCTTCAATATTCTGTATTTGCCTCTACAATGACTTTGAAAACTAAAGTTATATGAAAAAATTATTAAACAATTAAATAATTGGGAAAACCAAAAGAAAATGTAAGTCGTAAAGAAAACTTATAAAAAATTGTCATACCTGCTTTCTCTTATGATCCGACATCATAGTGCGTCCTAGTGTGTGGAGGTATTTTTTTGCATCAATGTTTTTTTATTTTTTCCAGATGATTCCTAAATAAAATTCGATAATAAAAAGGATAATATTAACGAAAAACATGAAATTTATTATTTAAATAGCTCAAATGTAATTTATACCTTAAACTGTGTACTTGTCCAAGGAGTAATCATCTGATGAGACTGCTCTATAGGACAATCATCCACAACTGGTACAACCTCTCACTCAGTGACAACTCTATCATGCTAGCCAATATATAACTCATGCTTGTAGGCTCTCCAATGATCGCATAAATCACTTAGATGTTCTGATCGTGCACCCTCACCATCGGGAACTTTAAATCGAAGCAGACATCAAAATATTAATTCATATAAATACAAAAATAATTCATGGCATTAAATTCAACAGATTTTTTTACCCATATCTCTGCCCAAGCTCTATCCTTGACCTCATGTGGAACATGCCTCCATGACAGCGGGCTGATGGGAATGATGTCAGATATTTGGCAAGCATCTCCAAAAAACCCCGACATTGGCGCCCTGATTTCTCAACCATTTGGTTGTCTTCATTGAAATCCACCATTACTTATGTGTGGAGGTTCAACACCGAACGCATGCGTGTACTCCCCCGCCCCCACCTCCTCTTAGTATATGTATCTGTTAAGAACTAAAAACAAATATTTTATCAAAACATGTTGCAATAAAAATAAATATTGCTATAAAAATTGTTAGGGTTTTATAAATATACCTGAACATGTCTGATTGTTGAGCGCCAACGGATCCACAGAAACTGATGGAACACCCTATGGTGGAACAAGAGTTGAAGAAGATGGAATATAAAAGCTTGGAGAGACAGAAGTAGAAGAAAAAGAAGATGGGACAGCTGTATGACTTGATTCTGACTGGGGAGTGGGAATCATCATGGGATGTGAAAATGATGGGCCAGAAGATGCCGAAGTTAGCGAAAACATGGGAGGACTAAATATCCTATGTGTCTCTAATGACAGACCGAGATTAGAATGTGGGAAGTACGACATGTCAGTGGGAGGGGTAGGGCCTAGTCAGGCACGCGCAGCTGTTCGTCCACCTCTGGTATGAACCCTCCTCATACCACCTACCTGAGTACTAGGAGAAGAACTAGGCTCTTCGTCGAATAACTGTCGACGTATAGGTGGATCCTAAAAAAAATTTTATGAAAAAATTAATCACATGACATTATATATTATTTAAATATATATTTTTTAAATAAAGTACTAATTGTTGGCACTAATGGTGGAACGCCCATCTCCCCCATCCGACGATTGTTATCCATCATTTTTTCCTTCATCTCTCTTCAATTGGCTGCATTTCCTTCTTTTGAAAACAAATATGTAATTAATTAGAAAATGGAAACTAACGTGTAAACCAAAAAACTAAATATACGAGGGAATAGGGGGATTCATTCGTAATTTAGCTATCAATTGTTTTAAAAGAGCTTGAATGGATTTAGTAAATCATACAAGTTGTAATGTTCACCATTTTTGAAATATTGTATGACTAGGTTTGAATACAGTTCAATTCCAAATTAGAAAATGCAATTAAAATAAAACAGCAACCAATAAACATTGAAAATTCACATAACGGTCAAGTCAGCTAAAACATATTTGTGATCATTACTAAATCAATTTCAATATTACCAACCTTAACAACCCAACTCGAGGTAAACCAAAATAATTGAGAACATAGATGAATGATTCTATATATTTTCAACCACAACATCATGTTCACAATCAACTCTGAAAATTGAGCTATTGGAGTCATCAAAAGAAATAAATGGTTTGGTTGCAATGGCACTAGGGAAAGTGTCAATTCCATCATCAGCATCATCAAAAATATGTCTTGGAATTACTTCAACTATGACATCAAATTCAGGTCGAAGTTGGTCTTTGACATAAAAAACTTTTTTATCCATTGATGCCAACACATATAGTTCTTCGGTAGCAAGAGTGAGAGTCATATTAATTACTCAAAATCCGCAATCATCAATAAATGTTCCATGTCTCATCACCGAATCCAAACAATGGAATTTCATCACTGTGACTCGTCCATGAGAGTTATAATCCAATACTATTATTTTCTCAACGACTCAATAATAACCCACATTTTCAAATATCGGTCTGCTATCTGATGCATTGGAATAACAATCTATTGTGAAAATAACCATAACACCATCATGTTGTTTTCTCATGTTCTTTTCTTGTTTAGTGACAATAAATTTGTACCCATTGATAACAATTGATTTACAGTCACGAACCATGGTATTAGGACCAAAAGCCAAAGCTCTTATTTCCTCAGAGATAGAGTCAGCAGACAAACTCAATACCTGCAATATAAATGACTGTTAAAATTAATTAAAAATTGATATAATTAATTTAAACAGTAATTTTTTCCATCAATTTTAACCAAGAAGAAAACCCTTTTCTATGAAAAGTACCTCTCCTTCTCAAAGATAAAGAACGATGATTTCTATTTATCATTGTTTTATGTTTCCTGTAGATAGAAAATATGAATAGTTTAACATATATATGCGTGATATAAATATTCGATAGAGTAACCTAATACAGTCATCAAAAAAATCACCGTTGAACAAAATGGTGCGATGTGCCATCTCCCGCTCTTCATGGATTAATTACTTCAATGTTTATGATCCTGGAATTCCTCCTGTTTGAGGAAGTGATGGAAAACTGGGTTCAATTTTCTCATATTGTTCTTCTTCATTTTTCATTGGTCTGTTCATTCCTGTAGTAAGACCAGACAAATAAATTGAGCAGAAATCCATACATTCTTGAGCCAAGTAACCGTTCACGATAGAACCTTCGGGATGATTCATGTTTCGAACATACGACATTAATGTGTACATATTTTTTTCAGTTGGATACATCCAATGAAAAGAAAAAGGTCATTCGAGAAGTATTTCAGTGGTAATACGGACAGTCAGTTTCAACATGCATTTGAAAAATTATGGAGAAAATATTTTTCTCCAACTCACACAAAATTAATGGGGCATCTGTCAAAATTTTTTGCAAGAAGGACTTGGACAACTTCTTAGCCCAAAGATCTCTAAAAAAATGTCACAACCGAATAACAGTCACCCTTAAATTATTATACAAAAGATAAAGAATTACTATTGAAAAAAACTCATGTTGTAGAACGTGATAATCATGAGTCTTCAAATATTTTAGCATCAACTCACTTCTGTTGACCCGTTTAGATATGTTCCTTGAATAGCCATTAGGAACTTTAATAGTATCTAATGCTTCAAGAAATTGTTTTTTTCATTCGTTTCATCACATAAGAAGCACATAAAAGTTTCCCTTTATTTTCACTGATAAGCACAGGATGCAATTCGGGTCTGATTCACAAATCCACCAAGTCACGCCGAGATCGTAAATCATCTTTTGTCTTCCCCTTGACATTTAGAAGTACCGAAAGAAACATTTCTCATATATTCTTTCCAATATGAATTACGTCTAAGAAATGACGTAACAAATTGGTTGACCAATAAGTCAAATAAAAAAATATACTCCTCTTCCTCCAATTGTAACAAGTTTCAGTGGAAACATTCTTTCTCTTTAGAGATTTCATTTGACCCTTCCCGAATGAAAAACTGAAATCCTTCAATTCATTAAGTACATCAGTTCGAGACATACTCTGAGGTGGATCATCGGTCTCTATGGTGTTATAAAATCATTGACGATTCATTCTATATGGATGATCCTCTGGAAAGAATCATCGATGTCCCATAAAACTGAAACTACAGCGATGTTTCAGTCTTCTGGATCGTGTATTCTTCATAAAAACTGGACATGACAGTTTTCCCTTCGTGCTCCATCCAGCCATCATTGCATAAGCTGGAAAATCATTGATCATCCACATAAGTGCCGCACACATCTGAAATATGTCTTTTTAACATGAATCGTATGTGCGCACACCCACATCCCAAAGAAGTTTCAACTATTTTATTAAAGGTTTCATGTATACATCAATATCAATGCCGGAATCAGAAGGACCCGATATGAGTATACTCATGAAAGTGAAAGGTTTTTTCCTACAAAACCATGGGGGAAGATTATAAATGTGATTAAAAACTGGCCATGTGTTGTGCGAAGTAAGCATCTTCCCGAACAGAGTAAAACCGTCGGATAAAAGACCCAGCCTCACATTACGCACGTCAGCTACAAAATCAGGATGTCGAGCCTCAAATATCTGCCATCCAAATCCATCTGCAGGATAAACCAACTCATCATTAGTCTTCTTTCTCTCTGTATCATTCCATCTCATTTTTATTGATATGTCACAAGACATAAAAAGATTCTCGAGTCTGGGGATCAATGGAAAGTGCCACATTACTTTCTGTGGAACGCAGGATGGTGTTCCATAAGATATTGACTTCCAGTGGGATGTGCCACATTTTATAAAATCATTTCATTCAGCGGTTTCCTCCCAAAATAAACTGCAATCTTTCGTCCAAGCATGAATTTTGTTTCTTTAAAATCCAAGTTCCTCGACTAACTTCCATGACATATAGTGGTTTGAGGGAATATCTACATCAATTCGAGTAAATCCTTCAAGAGGGTAAGAATGCAATTTATTTATGTATTAGAAATCCCATACATAGTTTTCCCAAGAAACAATCAGATTAAAAATTCCTGCTTTTTCCTTTAATCGCATTGTCGATAAACTAGAGTCGTGGCAGCATCATTCAAATTTTTCGACCTATAAATATCATCATTTTCACTAGAAGCATCATTTTTTCTCATATCAAAGTCTTCTTGAGTCGAAATCCTTTATTTTTCATGATGGCGAATAAATGGAAACCGATCATCTAACAAATTCTCCATTCCAGTCCTTCCATTTTGATCATCACCATTTTGAGATTTCATTTTCTCCCCATTGTGATACCACACAAAGTAGTTTTCCTGAAAACCATTTTTGGTTATGTGGTAGCCGACATCTTTACGGCTCAACCAAGGTCTACCAACACAATTGGAACATGGGAAGTGTATGCGACCACTATCTGAAGCATTGTCAAATGAAAAATATATAAAGATCTCCAATTTTTTTTTGAAAATCTCTTGAGATCTGATCAGTTACATACATCCATCTTCTGTACATTTTGTAAAAAGAATTTATATAATTCATTTTGCAATAAACAATTCAATAGGATGGATCTATAATGGAAAATACATTTATGTAAATGATAAAGGAAGAAGTTTCTGGTCGATGTACTGAACTATTAAAATAATGTAAAGAACAAGTACTCATAAATTAAATTAAATTTTATTTATATTCATTTTCATTAGGTCTATAAGAGGCACCTGCCTTAGGTCCCATCATGTGTTATAGGCATCCCAAATCATTCACTCATGTTCAATAACTCATTATTGGCACCTCTATGGCCATACCATTCATTACCCAATTACTTCCCCAAGTCAAGCACACCACATGGATGAATAAATTTTAGGCTTCTACACTAATAGGTTGTTCATGGCTTGTAAAAGGATTTAATTTCATTATGTATAGACAAAAACATTTCTTTTTAAATTTTAGATTAATAATAAAGTATGTCAATGATAACAACATTACTGAATTAAACTTGTGACTTATCTAACATTTTTATGGATGTCTACACATGCTAGAATGGATAGTGAAAATTACCCCACCCTCATAAAAGTGAGTATTGGACAAGAAGGACACATTATATACATCGTACAATGAGAACCATATTTAATTAACCCTAAAGTTATATTTGTACAGTCAGCTGGGGGGAAATGGAATATATGATCCTGGTTAACTGATGAATTCAAAATCTCGTATTTCATATTTTGGACACTATCTAAGGTGAGAAATCATGTGAGGATGGGTATACACCATTCAATTTCTTACATGCTAGTGATAATGAAGGCCTGAATTAATGACTTGAGTTCACTGATTAAATGAGGGTAGATTTTTCATACTCTGTGTAAACAGAATGATTAAATAGGTAAATATCTCAAAATATCTTTAAAACAACTCATAATAGGCTCAAAACGTAAATATAATCTTGATCCAACCATGGAATCTCTTTCACAACACAATCTCGCACACCAGTTATCTCATGTGTTACTAAATACCAAAAATATTCACATAACAAGTGAACTATAAAAAAATACATTACACAAGCCTTATTAAAAAAATTCACATTTTAATAAAACACTTTCCTTAATATTAAATAATTATTGAAATATCTTTCGAAATCCATTTTAAATAATAAAATCCATTTTATCATTCTAAAAAAATATTCAGAGTATTCTAAAGGCACCCCCATTTGGAAAAGTCACATTAAATGCCCAATTTCCATGCCAAACCATTGAAAACAATTAAGAAGAGACAATCATCAACCACAAATAACTGAACTAGAAATTAAAAAAACAAAAACCAAATTTGATATAGAATTTCATGTTAAGATAGGGGAAATGAGATTAAATAGAGACAACAACATCATAAATGGTTCCAACATCATAACTTTTGATTAAAACCACCCATAATAGGAATGGGAATGCCTCATACACCTAATCCCTAATAAAGCAAACCAAATATCTAATTAAAACATTGAATTTACGGTTTCCACCCCAATTGGACATCCCTACCCCCACCCCACCCACCCCACTTGGACAACCCTACCCCACAACCCACTTTGAAACCACACCCCCCCCACCCCACCTGGACAGCCCTACCATCACCCCACTTGGATAACCCATCCCGCCCACCCTACCTGGACAGCCCCTCCCCCACCCCACCTGCACACCCTCCCCACTGCACTTGGACGACCCTGACTGGACACCCTCCCCAACCCCACCTGCACACCGCCCCCACCCCAAACAGCCCTACCCCCACCCCATTTGGACAACCCATCCCCCTACCCCACCCTACCTAGACAGCCGACCCACCCCCACCACACCCGCACACCCTCCCCACCCCTCTTGGACAACCCTGCCTAGACACCCTCCCTCACCCCACCATAGCTAGAAAACCCCTCCCCCACCCCACCTGCACACCCTCCCCCACCCCAAACAGCCCTACCCCCACCCCATTTGGACAACCCATCCCCCTCCCCCACCCTACCTAGACAGCCCCTCCCCCACTCCACCTGCACACCCTCCCCACCCCACTTGGACAACCCTGACTGGACACCCTCCCCAACCCCACCTGCACACCCTCCCCACCCCACTTGGATAACCCTCCCTGGACACCCTCCCCTACCCCACCTTCACACCCTCCCCACCCCAATAAGCCCTACCCCCACCCCATTTGGACAACCCATCCCCTTCCCCACAATACCTAGTCAACCCCTCCCCCACCCCACTTGGATAGCCCTCGACATCCTCCCCCACCCCATCTGCACACCCTCCCCCACCTCAAATGGAAACATAAATTCACCCAAATCAAAATCCAATTTTCAAATAAATAAATTCCACCAAAAGTACCATATCAACCCCCTAAACAAACACTTTATCATGTTTTAAGTGTAGAACAAAAAACAGAAAACAAATCCAAGGGTACGTAGACAGCAACCCTAATTTAGCCTAAATCAAAACCTCAAACACCAAAAAATATAGGAATAACGCTAAAACTAAGGTAACACATACTAATTTGAAGTGTGAAATAAGATTATTTTTGATTGAAGATGGATATTGGCTGGATGGAGTCTCGTGGTCGAGAAGAATTAAGGAGGATCTTGATTAGGGTCTGTTTTCAATCGGGCTGAGTGGGGGCTCGGGTGGTCTAAATTTGGGGGAAATCATTCCCAACAGTTATTAAAAACCATTGGTAAAGATAGAGTTTTCCCAATGGTCTCATTAACCCGTTGGGAAAACTTATTTTTTTCCCATCTTTCCCAACGGTTTGATGAAACTGTTGGGAAAACTAATTTTCTTCCAATATTTCCCAACAGTTTCATCAAACCGTTGGGGAAAATCAATTTTTATAGATCATTACCGACGGTTAATGAAAACCGTTTGTAAAGGTCACCTATACCAATAGTTCAAAAGAACTGTTGGTATACAACTTTTGGGAAAACCATGATTTCCAGTAGTGCCTACTGATACATGATGATCCGCCTTCACTTACTGAAAATTTAGTCACCGAGAAACAAACTCAGCAACTACTTTCTTCATTCCCGGCCACCAGTGTTGTCGCCCAAGATCCTAGTACATCTTCTCTGCTCCTGGATGTACCTCTAGAGGGGAAATTTGGAACTCCCACAACACTTCCTCCTGAAGTGTCACTGGTACCATGGTACGTTATCTAAAGAGGATGACGTTCTCTCTACCTTCATAAAATCCATTAGGTACGTGTCCTATGGATATCTGAGCATGTTTTGACTTGAAGTCAGTGTCCCACATTGCAACTACCTAACTCGCTGAATAAGTGGGGGAGTGACTGTAAGAGACTATAGAAAAGCAGCTCTATCTCTATCCAAAATGGATATCTGCAAAGCGGTCAGCTACTCTGTTGCCAACCCTAGTAGCTGTTTACCAGATCTCTTAACGAGTGAATCTACAACAACGTTCCCCTTCCCAGGAGTATAGACTATCTCGAAGTCATAGTCCTAGAAGAACTCAAGCCAAAATCATTGTCTCAGGTTCAGGTCCTTCGGAGAGAAGATATACATGAGACTCATGTGATCAGAGTACACGATAAATTGTTCTTCAATAAGATAGTGTCGCCATATATTCAAGGAGAAGACCACTACTACTAACTTTTGGTCATCGGTAGCGTAGTTCTTCCAATGTTGTCTCAGCTATCGAGAACCATATGTGATCACTACTCGCTCTTGTATTAGGACACATCCTAGTCCGGTCCTTGATTCATCACAGTAGACTATGTACCCTACGCCCTCCTCTGGAAGCTTCATGATGGGGGCACTAGTCAGCCTCTGCCTCAACTCTTGATAGCTCTACTGGCATCTCTCTAACCACATGAATGATTTCCCCTTCATAGTCAATGACGATAGTGGTGCTGTAACTCTTGAGAAAACTAGCACAAACCAATTGTAATATACAGCCAAACCCAGCAAAACACTGTACCTACATCACAATCAAGGGTGGCTCCCAAGTAAGTACCTCCTCAATCGTTTCTGGATCCACTAAAACTCCAGCCTCTGAGATGACATGTCCCAGAAAATGAACCTCTCGAATCCAAAACTAGAACTTCAAGAGCTTACCATAAAACTGGCACTCTCAAAGTGTGTCTAGTGCTACCCGCAAATGATAGGCATGCTCCTCCTTAGTAGTCAAGTAGATATGAATGTCGTTGATGAAGACTACTACGAATGGATTAAGGTATGGCTGAAAGATCCGGTTCATGAGTCCCATCGACATTTCTGAAGCATTGGTCATGCCGAATGGCATAACCAAGAACTCGTAATGGCCATACCGATATCTGAATATAATCTCCTACACATCCTCGTCTCGCACTCGGAGCAGGCGATAGCCTGATCTGACATCTATCATGGAGAACCATCGTGCTCCTTTCAGCTGATCACAGAGGTCATCGATCCTCAGGAGTGGGTACATGTTCTTCACGGTCACCTGATTTGGGAAAATATTGTCAAAAAAAGGCCTCAAGATCCCATCCACCTTCTTGGAGAATATAATCGAAGATTCCCAAGGAAAAACACTGGGCCGAATGAATCTCTTCCCATGAATGTCCTCTAGCTGTACTCGCAGCTCACGAAGCTCCGCGGGAGCCATCTGATATGCTGGTGTAGATATCGATGTCTTTACTAGGTACAAGTCAATGTAAAAGTCCACATCTCTAGGAGGAGGTAGACCTGGGACATCATCAGAGAAAACATCCGCGTACTGGTCCACCACTATAGGATAATTCAAACTCTCCACATCAACAGCTCTATGGGTAAGGCTAGCCAACTGATGAGTGATTGGTTTTACCCTCCTCTGAGCAAGTCCATCTTGTGCTGCAACGGCTCCCTTCTCACCGGTGAAGGTAAACCCGGTCCCATCCGTGCGGACACACCACACTTTGTGCCTAATATAGTCTATCTTGGCATGGACTGTAGATAACCAGTCTATACCCAAGATGACATCGTAAAGTCTCGGTGTCGCTTCTAGGAGATCCCAGCCGAAGCTCTCGCCTCCTAGAGTAATCTTACACAACCGGCAGCAGTGCGTAATCGTCGAATCCACTCCGGTAGGAATCTCTAGCCATAAGGATCGAGCCAATGACTTTTTTCAGAATCTCCAAGATCCGAATGAGGGTAGTGGAAATAAAAGAATGACAGGAACCTGTGTCTATAAGTACTATAATTATTGTGGAGTAGACATAGATCATACCTCGAATCATCTCCGAGTGCCATGATCGTAAGAATAAACTGCCTGGAGCTGAGCTCTCCCCTGTCCACCCACTCCCAGCTGTTGGAGTGGACTTCCTAGTGGTTGTGGTGGTATCATCTCAAAACATTTCCCACTGCTAGCTGCACAACCAGCTCCTCTACCACGTATGTATCCTACCTATAGACCTCCTCGGTCGAACCTTTGTCTCTACATGGGCAGTCCTTCGATCATCTACTGATCATATGCATGGCGGGTCGGACAGTCACGAGACATGTGACCATGCCCGCTGCATGCGTAACACTACTCGCTCCTGGAATGACTGGATCCGCTTTGGGTTCCACACAGTACCGATCCAGAGTCATGCAGTTGTCCACCTATAGGTCTAGTCCTCTTTGACATCTGTGATGTCTATCTTCTTCTAGCTATAGAAGACTCTGCTATATGATGAATGGTAATGGGTCTCACTGCTGGTGTCTGTTCAGAAAGGATAATCTCCACCATGAAATCTCTCTCTAATTCCCCCACCTCTATAGGGATGCAATGTGAGATCGTCGAAGCCCTGATATCTTGCCTCAGTCCCTTCTCGAAGGTCCGGGCCCTGACGAATGTGTCTCACACCATATCAGTGGAGTAGTGTGAGTGGTCAGTGAACCTCACTGAGTATTGAGTCACAGTCATGCTGCCCTGCTACAGATGAAGTAACTCCTGATTGTGCACTGCGTGAAGAGTTGCTGAAACAAATTCTTCCCAAACCAGGATCTTGATGTCTGCCCAGAGAAGCGTCACCCTGTCATGGACTTGGAACATCAAGCTCCACCATCTGCCCCCTTCTTCCTATAGAACGTGGGCATCAAGAATCACCATGAGGTCTGCTGGTGTCCCTACCAGTTGGAAAACACTCACTACAACCTCCATCCAATCCTCTGCCACCTGTGGGTCCATCTCTCCCCAGAACCTGGGTGGCCTCTGGTACAATAACTCTTGCAACCCGCTCAAGTGGCATGCACTGTCTGCTGCTGGGGCTGGTGGAATCGATGACCCAATGTGTAATAGTACTGCTAGTTCCTCCACTGGTACCTCTACTGGAAGAGGGACCTATATTGAGGCCTCATCACTCGGTGGACTATCATTGCATACAACTCTCGGATCTCTAACTTTTTGTCTGCGTGGAGACATCCTGAAAGAAACAGATGTTGCACGGTCAAAAGATTATACCCGGTGAGCTGACATGGTGAGATTACATAAAGAAAACTTTTGGAAACACTCAAGCAATCAGTGTTTTTGTGCAATGATTCAGGAATCAGAAGTCAGAGTCCTAGTGTATGGATACATCGGCCAGCACACCAATATTGGACTCCCTGAACTGAAAACAACACTCACTACACTTTACACTATTGCTTCATAGAAAAGAAAGATCATAGTCCTATATTCTACGGTAGATCTAACTCCTCTAATACCAATTTGTCCTAACCCATCCCCTGGGGCCCGTGTCGTGACTATCCCAAACCTTCCCTCCATATGTCAGGGGCTAGCGTCTAGCACCAAAGGCATAATTCCCTAAAACATGGAAGGCATGGCCTTTATAACCTTTAAAAACACACACAAGCAAGCACACAGATGGATGACACACCAACTAAACTGTATTAAAAAAGAGTGATGAATGTAAAGGGGGATAGAATACAAGCCCAACTGAAAAGTACATGTACAAAAGTGATACAATACAACTGAAAGATAAGGGAAGAAAACTACTGGATAGTACTTTGGGGTGTCTACCAGAAGGGTAGGTACAGATCACCTCTACAGCACTCCACCTTTTTCTGTATCCTCCATGTATCGACACGCTGTATGGTCCACCTCTGGTTATTGTCCATTCCTGGTACTTTCAGCCTCAGTCAGTGTTGTATGTCATCTACATCCAACAAAAGAAGGTACGGGCATAGACTGTGTAGGGGTGAGTATAATGATACTCAGTATGGACCCGAGACCCTCAAGGTCTCACAAAAATCCACCAAGGATAAACGAAAAAGTAAGAAATCAACAGATAACCTTAAATAGTTATATGACCATACATATACATAAGTTATCAAGTAATCCATCTCAATCACGAGGAAGACATAGAAAAAACTGACTCAGCTCAAACTAGGATTTTATTCTAGGGGTAGTATCAAGTAACGTCCCAAGTCACATTATAAAAACCTTGAATGTTGGAGAACTCCTCCTCTATTGAGTAGAGTGGGCCTACCGTGACACCAAGAGCCCTTCCCACTAACCTTGGACAGCTGAGGTACTACTCATGTCGAGTACTGTGGGTCTGCTGTGTCACTAAGGCAATCCCCACCATGGGTCTGCCGCATCACCAAGTGTTATTCCCCTCATATCCTACTTAGGAACTCCTCCTGTTGAGTACCATGGGTCTGCCGCGACACCAAGGTGTTCCCCACTGTGGGTCTACCATGACACCAAGGCTCTCCCCATTGGGATAGTAGAGTCACTCTGAGTCAAATGGTTAGCAGTCATCAGGTCTTATCCTTCTACTAGGTCTCTGCACTACGCTCGCTCATCTCTGGGAGGATATACTCCATGAGCTACTGGTCGATACTAAACTATCACGAAGTCCCACTAAGAAGTATCTCAAAGGACTACAATTTCAAGGGGGTATCAATGCAATAGATAGTGCGTCAACCAGATGCTCGGTCTGTGAGTTATTATTTGTTTAGTTTTGGGAGCCCGGTTGGATTCGTGCTCGATCCAACATGACCGTACCTAAACTCTACACAAAAATTCAGTATGGTATACTCAAAGGACTGTCTCGCTCCAAGGTTTGCAGTGCCGCTGAGGGTTCATGAAACAGATGTTTGGTGCCAATGAAATGGAAAAAGGAGAGAAAATGGGTTGTAGTGGGCCGGGTCATGTCTGACCTAGTTGGGCCGACCCACTCCGACCCAGCCTAGGCTGACCTGGTTCAGGTCGACCTGGCCTGGCCCGTTGGGTCTAGCCTAACTGGTTGGTGGGCTGACTCCTAGGGTTTATCCCATCCCACGAGGCCTAGCCCAGCAGGCCGCGAGGAGGCATATAGAGCCATGAGGGTGTGGACTAGCCGTGAGGGCATGGACTGGCCGCTGGTCAGCGTGATGGTGGTTTGGCTCGGAGGGCACCACATGGGTGGCTCGACCCGGAAGGCGCTGTGAGGGTGACTCGGCCCGGGGCGCGGGGCCGGTTCGGCGCGTAGGGCCGCAGGGGCGTGACTTGGAGGGCCACGAGGGCGTGGCTTGGGGGGCCGTGGTGGCGCGGTTCGGAGGGCCACAGGGGCGCAGCTCAGGGCGGCTCAGCCCGGAGGCCGGGGGGGCGCGGCCGGGGCCGGATCGGCCGGTGGGTGGGGCGACCGGAGCCGGTTCGGCTGAAGCGGACGGGGTGGCAAGACCGGCAGATGGCGCGACTAGGGTGGCTCGGCTTGGAGGTCAGGCTGGCCGGGAGATGGTTTAGCCGGGAGGCCGTGGGGGATGGGGTGTGGCGCGGCCGGTGCGCGGCGTGGCCGGGGTGTGGCACGGTTGGGGTGTGACACGGCTCGGGGCTAGTTCGTCTGGCGACAGTGCGAGGCTGATTCAGCCAGAAGGCTGGAGCGCTGCGGGGGAGGCACGGTTCGCAGCGGCCATGGGTGGTGACGCCGTTTCTTTCTTCGCCTTCATTTCCCTCCTCCGTTTCGAAGAACAACCCAAATCAACACAATGGTTACAAAGAGGATAGGCCATGTGAGTTTGGCCTGCACACTCCGTATTATAGTAGTAGAAAGTGGTTCACAAGAATGAAGCACATCAAACCCTCCCACAAAGATTCTTCCCTACCCGCAAAAGAAATATAAGGGGCTACTTTTAATGTGTTAATCATACAACACTCAATCCTTACCTCGGGTTATTCGTCGATGGAGTTGCGCATAAGAAGATGAGTCGTTGGGAAAAGGCGGGCGTCAGTGTCCTCAGCGTTTTCCTCGATAGTTGGTTTGTGTGTCGGTTTGTTGTATGTGAAGATGTCCTACATCAGAGGAAGTCTTGTAGAAGAAGGTCTAAGGGAGTTGGTGTTCTTTGTTGATGGAGTGTTCTTCATGGAAGAACACGTTCTTCGTTGGTGAGTGTAATCCTCCATGTGATGGGAGTCACGTCACTTTACCAGTACCTCGTTTCTTGATGAAGTCAACCCAAAGCCTCCTCTCAAGCTCCCAATAAAATGGAGAGAGGGGAAGGTAAGTAATGATAGTGGAATTTATGACGGTTCATTTATTAGGAACCTTCATAAATTCAAACGACGCTATTACTTAATATTTTAAAAGGGTCATGCCAATAAATCTACATTGGCACAATATAATGTGGTATGTGAGTTGGCGCAATTAATGTCGAGGAAGCTCAAGAGGCTTCTACACATTAATGAGGGAGTTGAGAGGTTTCTCCATCATTTAAAGGGGGTTGAGATGTTTAGGCCTCGGGTGGTCCCCACTGCCATAACCCATCATGGGAGGTTAGGGTCTAGTGGTCCCCACTGCCATAAAATCTCATGGGAGGTTAAGGTATGGTGGTCCCCACTTCCCAACTTCCACAAGGAGGTTTAGTTCCAGTGGACCCCACCTCCCAACACCCACATGGGTGTTTAAAATAAAAAAACAGCGTCACACACTTTTATTTTCATTTTATTCTTTCATGGAAAACCAAAAAACTGACCTTCACTCTCGACCATCTGACGTTGAGGTGAAAGTCTCCTTATGCGAATACGGGTGATGCGAGTTCAATAATACCTCAGATTTAAATTTCGAGCACCGGGTAAAAAGTTAGAAAAACCTGCTCATACGTTTACTAAACGTACCTGAACAAAAGTTTAGAAATTAATTCCGGGCACCCCGGGCCTCAGAATAACACGCCGTCAATTTTCAAGGACTCGTAAAATTCCCATTTATTTAAAAAAAATTACATTGAAATTCTGGGTCTTTACAAGGATCCTCCTGTCATACCAGGGCATGAGATCCTTTCTAATGATTTGTGACCCATAAGCTATGCAGCATAGTGACGAGGTGTGCTTTGACGTACCATTGAAGTCATGAGATAGGGGGATTCTTTCGCCACAATGACACATTCATGTGACATGGGCTAAAACAATGTGGGTGAGCCAGTGCCTCCCAATGTGGATAGTATCATGGTGTGGTGATTAAGTCCCTTAAATTTTTTTGTTCTGGGAAGATGCCTGAGATACTTGGCATTGTATATTGTTTTCCTTTAGAACTGTTGGCTACACTTCATCTTGGGATAAGTTGTGAGATGGAGATCCCCTTACTGTCTTGTTTGTGTTTCTTTAACTAAGAATATATATATATATATATATATATATCCTATTTCAGTACCCACTCCTTGAGTTTTTGTTACTCTCCTTCCACTAGAGGTGAAGATGCATGGGGTATGACATGTGATTTCTGTGTCTATATTCTCATGTTTGGATGACTCTAATATCATTTTATAGGTAGTGAAGACTTGATGAGATGTTCATCTTCTCACCGTTTCAGGATCCTTGTGTTTGGATGAGTTTACTTTCAATCTCTGGTTGGGTCGAGTTGTACTCTCTTACCATAAATTTTTCAATTTTTTCTTTACTCTTTAGTTGTATCTTTTATTTCTCCCCCTTCACCTTTTCAGGGAATTATAATGGGTATGTATACACTCACCCATGAATGGAATTTTCCCAACATGTGTCGTGTCTTATACAGATAGTGGATAGGTCGAACGTGACTTCAGAGGAGCGTAGGGATACGGATTTCTTGGAACACGTACGATGGTCATATCTTGTGATCCAGGAGTTCGGATCTCTCAACTGCATTAATTTTGTAGTTTTAGATAGTTTGGGATACATTTATTAATGGTTGTGTATTTTTTCCCTTTCCTTTTAAGTTTACACTTCTATACTTCGTACTGTTTATAGGTCCATGCATATTTGGTTTATTTATAGCAGTAATGAATCGTTTATTTAGTTCCTTATGCAGTTTTTTTATTGAGTTGGCTATGTTCATGTGTACGGGTACATAGTAAAAGTCCTCCTTGAGTTAGTTGTGCCCTTGGAACTTGTCACCACCCCATGGACTATGGAGCTGGGTGGGGGTAGTTGCATCTTGAACTCCGTCTTGGGTTGGGTCATGACAGGGGTTATATAGAAGATAAATCTAGATGGAAAGTGGTGATGATATGTTTATTATATCATGTAAGAAAAATCAATGTGATTATAATTACTCTATGTATCAAGATAAAGAATGGTTGAGAATATAGAAGGTTGAGAGATTCTATAAAAGAAATCAATGATCCATGTAAGGGTAATGAGGAACTGTGTAAGAGTATCTACTCCTAAGAGTGAGATTCATAAAGATAACTCTAGAGATATGGTTCCCCATAAGGATACCATGAATTTTATATCTAGTGGGGTGGAAATTTGATAACAACATAAGGGTCATCTATGAGTTGCACTATTTTCAAAAGGGTAAGGTGGGTAACTGCATAAATGTAATCTAAAGAATGGAATTTGCATAAGAGTAATGAGGAAGAGTCGAAGGTTATATAAGGGTAACACTATTCTATAAAAAGGTAATTCTTTCATTCAACGTACTATGTAAAGACTATTTATGAGCCATGTGAATGTGAACGAGACCTATGTAATAATAAATTGGAAGTTGAGAATCATGAATATTTATATTCTATTCAATTTGGATGAATTTATTGATGCTTTGTGGTTTTTTATTAATATCCTAAATAGCACGAAGCAAGCACCCTGATTCTAATAGTATTTTAAAGATGAAAAAATATTTTTGGAGAGTCTTGTGCTACAAATAAATGTTACATGACTACAACAGTTTTTGAATGAATTATTTCAATTATAAAGATATCATTATCTGAAGATATTTTTGGGTTACAGTGGTAAAAAAGAATGGAGTGACAGACGTGATATTTAAACATATTTATGGAAGATTTTGATTCTTCATCCTAATTTATAGAGAGTTTAAATGAGAAAAATATTGAATGTCACGTCTTAAAAGGAATAGATTTCATGAAATACATGAATATTGGGTTTTAGAAACTATAAAAGTATATGACTTATAGATATTGAGTCTTATGATATATTGAAGACAAAATATTAATGAAAATAAAATTTACATAATTTGGGAATATGTATTGTGTGAGAGAGAAAAAGAATAATAAATGAGTAATTGACTGTAACTGTAAGGAACTGAACTTAATCATTACATATTATAGTTAATTTTAACTGGAATTAATTTTATTTCATTCCTAAAGATATTTTAGGTTTAAATTTGTAGATAGTTAGGAAAAACTCCCATACATTACAACTGGACACTTCTATATTGTATCTATTTTTTATATAAAAAATGTCTTTAAAATGAATCATATTTTCACTTCATGAATAATCTTAAAAATTTTCTGATTAATCTCATACTTATATCTATTCCCCCTTAAATCCTATAATTTTTTTTAAAAACATGGGATGATAATTAAAATCATAGTAAGAGACATAAGAAGAAGGAAAACTATTATTCCATTGATATATATGGAAAATCATATAATGATTACCTTTTCCTTCAATGCTCTTTGAGTGTATGAAAGAAAACATTTTCACATGAAAAATAAACACAGATTTTTTTTCAAGTAATGTTTTTATAACCCATAAAAAACAATTAAAAACACTTTTCCTATAACTTATAGCATCATAATATTAAAATCATTTCAAAACCATTATTAATTGGAATAACAAATAATGAACTTCCAATATAATCACTAACAAATGAATTGGAGATCTATAGTGGGAATAACCCTACTTATAAGCTATATCGTGCTCAATTGTGAGCTATAAATGGTCTTAACCCTTCATATAATCTATATCAGGAACACCCATGTGCTATAATAGGGTACATCCTTTCATATAATCCATATCAGGCTAACCCATGAGCTATAACGTGGCTCAGCCATGCCTGTATATTATATCAGGCTCAACCATTTCATATAATACTCAAGTACCATATCATGATTAAAATCCATGGAAACTATTTTGAACCCATGTTTAAAACTGTTTCAAATATCAAAGTACCCATTTATTGTAAAAATAATTTTTATAATCTAAAAAACACACACAGACTAATGAAACCATTTTCTTTGAAAATAACAAATGAAAACTTATAAAGGAAACATTGGAGCATTAAAGCATCATGAAAGTGGGAGAATCCATTCATGCTTTATATAAAAAATAACATTTTGTTTGACCTTTTTAAAAAGATATGAAAGAGAAACATTAAAAGAGGGTTTTTAAAAGAAAGCCCTTTATATATAACCTTAAAAAAGATCTCTTTTTGAAAAAAATTTAGAGAAATTAGAAAATTACATTTTAAAAAAATTGCGTAACATATAAAAAATTTATCAAAAATCATTTTCATTAAATTATAATATAATGTTTTACTTAATGAATCCCTTACCAAATTGTCATTAGTCGAATTGTATCCCCATGAAATAAAAAAATTTAATAAATATTTAATTATAATGATTATAAATAAATTCATGATATAAAATTTCAAAGGGGTATTATATACACCTCATTAAATATTATAGGTTCATGACATAAAAAAATTTCATCAATGAAAGGAAATTAAGACAAAGACCATTGCAAACATCTGATCACTGAAGTGAGCGTTAATCAAATGAATAGATTATGTCCTTTCATTGTAAATCCACATAAAAAAGTGGAAATAGAACAAAATATAATCAAATGTAATTTCACATATAATCTTTACATGACATAACTAATAAATTAGGTGTTTAACTCAAAAATTAGAAAATAAGATCAGAATTCCCTTACATTGAGTCTGAATTACCAGACACATTATTTATATTTCTGAATAATAAACTTTGGTTAATTATTTATGGATATATATAATTTTTAAAGTTTATTATTCTTTTTTTATCACTTATTCTTAGGTTATAAAAAAACATAATTATTTAGGTTCATGACTGATGTTTTGACGGTATTCGGTACATGAGTCCAAAATGACTTTAGTATGATTTCTATAGTCATGGTTTTCATTAGTAAATAATATAAATAATAATATTAATTATATAATAATAATTTTTATACATGAATTAAATTTTAAATCCATCCATTAAATATGGATATGAAAAATGAACTATGTTACAATCATGGAGATCATAAGTTGTATAAATAGATGAGTAACATTTCCATTTTTCAATGATCCTTATGGAATGAAGGTCAGTATAGTTTTATATTTCCAGAATAATAATAATATCATTAATTTCATATAAAATATTTAAATATTCTTATATATAACATCCATGTGATTTAGTGATGAAAAACTAATCATATAGCTTCGTGGAGGTGATTATTCACACGTACACACGAACAATGTTATAATTTTTGTGTGCATGGAATGGAAAGAATGAAAATGATATATAATATTTTAATAATAATAAATATTTAATTAATTTCATTTATAAACATTAATTATATCATTATAACTAGTCCTGATTGATGGTGATGGATGATGAATTGTATCTGTTCGTGAGGTGGTAGTCCGTCGTACACACGAATGATAACTTATTTTACCATTTGATGGAATTGGAGAAGTATTTAGGTGATGATATTAACATAATATGTATATATATATATTATACATACGTTATTATTTCATCATGGTTGAATAATATTTGAAGGAGGTGGAAGAAGAAAAAACTCAGAAACAGTTAATTGAAAACAATACATTTTCTTCGGACAATCTCATTTTCATAACACCTTAAGACCATAAAGGGTGGTGTTTTTCCTAAAATAATGCTTTTATAATGTAGATAGGGATTCTATTAATGTATATGGGATGATTTGGGATGAACAAAATATGTTTTTATGTGTGATGAAAAGGAAAGATTTTGTTCCATTTTATAAGAGAGGGGAGGGACACTTTTGGAATTTCTCCAAACATTAAATAAATATAAATTTATTTTATTTTGAAAATAGATTCAAAATTATTTATTAAAAATATAGATAATTATGGGTAAAAATAAATTCATAAAATAAAAATTATATATATTTGGACTATTTGTTATCCTTATAATTTGGTTTTAACCCTTATTTAATCCCTTTAATTTATACCATGACATCATGAATTTTTACCCATTGAGGGTTAATATAGAAATTAGAAAATAAAAAACGACCCGAAAATCGATCATAGATGATATTTTATATCATATAAGAATAATTTGGATAAATAATATATTTTTGGGAATTTTGTATCAATTAAAAATATATTATTTATTTTAAAATATCATTAATTTTAATTTTGACACTGTCATTAATTTGACATTATAAAATATCAAGTTAACTATTATAATTCAAAAAAAATATTGTATAAAATTAGAAACATGTTATGTTCATCTATAAAATCAGTTTAGGAAATTAAATATGTCAAAATATGTTTATTTTATTATTTTTAATAACATTTATTTGATATTTAAATTAATTTATTAATTATTGCATCATCATTGTGCAAGCCTTTAGGGTAATTATTTCTTCCCAAAATAATAAAAAAAATTATCATGTTGAATATAAATATATGAGATTTAAAATTACTATTTATAGTCAAATATATATTCTGAATGACACTATATTAGAAAAATTTATAATTTCTAAAAATATAATTATGACATCTTTGACTTTTCTTTAAAATAAAATACTATAAGGGGATTAAATTCATCCAAGAGGCTCAAAGAGGTCCTCAATTTGGAAAAGGATGAGGTTTTTTGACACTCACTCATCCAATAAAATTAGGACACGGTTTAGGGTAATTTTATAATATTAATAATATTATTTTTACCCTTTATTACCCAATTTACCCTTAATCGTGGTAATAAAATTACTGTATTTACTATTCACAGTATCCAAAAATAAAAGGGATATATTTAATAAATTTAAAATTATGATTAAAAATATGGAATCCATTTTTCAAAATTCAAACATAGAATTAACTAAAATTAATTTAAAATTAATTCACAGATGGGTTGAGAAAGCGGGTATTGAACTAAAAATGTTCAAATATTTGAAATATTTTTCTATCCAAATTCAACATGAAAATGATTTAAATGACCTAAATTGGATTAATATATATATATATAATTGATCTCATTTTACATTAAAACCAATTTAAAATATAATTTAACATTAGACATTATTTAAATGAAGAATCTGTTTTCAATTAAAATTCGGTATTTTTTTTACTATTCATCAAAAAATAAAACATATCAGAAAAATATCAAAAAATAAACCAAATTAAATTTTGATATTAATATTTAAAAAATGAATTATTTTTACAAAATAAAATTTATAAAAGTTTCAACATTTGGTTTTATAGAAGTCCTCTATTAAAAGGTGGGAAAACTACTTTTTTTGAAAAATATATATTTTAGGCATGAAATTCGATTTTTTATTATCTTATTCCAATAATAAATATTGAATTATGGTAATTGTTTTATCAAAATTTATAGGCATAAAATAGTTATTCATATTTATACTCACCAATATAATGGATAGGGGATAACTACAATATTAAATAATGATATTTAGTTGTTTGTCTAAGCACAATGTGGCATATCATGTACATTATCAAACATAGTGTTTCCTTCATAAAATATTGAGATGTTACAGTAACCACTACATATTTTTCAAGTTGAATGAAATGAAAATACTAAATTTAATATAGAATAACATTGTAGATACTGTGTATTAAACGACTAGATATAACCTACTTTTTATATTCTAGTTCGTATCTATAGTCAAAAGAGATGGTTCCAATGTAGTAACAATAGCACAAATACTATGTTATGATGAAGAAGATGATAAAGTGTATATTTATCATTATTTCCCACTATTTTATGATATTCAGGCTATGAATGTTGAGTGATCTAGCCTAAATGTAAACATATATTGTAGAATTCTAATCCAGATGATGTAACCAAATTTTCTATATATTTGAGAAAACATACTAATTGTTGTAATTGATTTTTTATGAAGATTACTTCAAATTAAATAAGAGATCAAAACCATTCTATCTAGGGGATACATGAAGCTTACACTACATGATAGAATTTAAGGTGGCATAAGCCAAATCTCATGTGTGATGAATTTTTTCTGGTTTAAACACTTGTACAGGTACAAGGACATACCCCTGATTGATATTTTTATGATAATAAATATGTACTTTTGTGCATGGGATAACAACCATGATTTACTGGGGAGATAGTAATCCATATTTGGGTAAAAAACATTAAAAAAACATTTGTGTCATGTTGTGTGCTTTCTATGTTTTCACTTATAGATACCAACCAAAGGATAAATAAGATGGAATAAAAAGTGAGATCCATTCATTGAATTCATAAAGAGGTGAAAAGCGATAGAAGTTTTAAATTGGTTTAAAAGTACCAAAACTTATTCACCCACCCTCGGTGTTGGAAAAATCCCATCATGATCTTAACAATAGCTATATTTTTCTCACAAAACAACTCTATTAAACCTGATATGTTAAAACAATGCACTCAACTTCTATTATAGAATCAACCAATTTTTACCACTTATAAATTTTCAAGCTAATTGCACCACCATTTGGAAAAAAACACAAATGTAGATCAATAATTTCATTAAAAATTTTCATTTTGGAAGCTAGTATCATTTTAACCCTTTACAATGACAACCTCCTCTCCTCCAATGACGCTAAATACATCCTTAGTTATTTGAGATTACTTAAGGATATTGTTTACCATTACCTTATTAATCGAACTATGATATAATTCTTAAATACCAATAAAATTTGGTTCGAGTGTACAACATATCACAAATGATTGATCACTTTCAAAAATCATAAGGAATATCATTCATGTGTTTCTGTCTAATCTCTATAAAAGGTTACCGATCCGGCATAGGGCTAAGACTATATATCACCATAAAAAACCCCATCTTGGATTTATCCATATAAATCATTTTTAACTCTTTACAGATATATTCTCATTGGATCATACCAAGAATCCTCTTAGATATATCTTTATAGAGCTTCTTACGCAGTATGAAGGTTACTTCCCCCATGTTTTTCATTGAGAGTCATTTACGCAACTAGGTATTTACAAAATTCAAACAAGGGATATCATTTTCTATGAGTAGGATGTACAATAAAAAACATAAATAAAATTTCTATTTATCGAGGAAACATTGTAATAATTTTATAATTCCAATAAAAATACACTAGGAAGATGTAGATCATAAGGGTTTACCTCTCTTAAAACAAAAATTTATCTATTTCGAGAACAAATCCATTAAGAAGTTGTATATCATATGTGGTTACCTCTAATTTGACATATATTTATCCATTTATAACATGTTGGTCAATTTATCTATTAATAAATTTTCTTAAACTTCCAAGACCCCTTAAATCAATACAATCGTGCGATGCATAATAGATATCCAATATCATTGAGTAAGAATTATAAATATTTAATTCTATTACATCAAAGTCATTTTGTTGATTTTTATTTTCCAAATAACCAATAATTCTTCTTAATTTATGATACCAATCTATAATGAATATCAAAATGAACTATGACTTTAATTCCATTATTATCTATAAAAATACATTTATCAAGTGAGTATCATGTTTTACAATGTTCTAAAACATATTTTTTTGACTATGAACCATCTAAAATTATAACCCCATAAATCATGTTTATTAGTGGGCTACGATACATATTTCAAAATTATTTTATTATATTTAAAATTTATCATATTGTATAACTATTTAGATATACAATATTGTCAATTATATCTTGTATAACTCTTATATATTTTGGAAGACAATAAATTATTGATGTTTATATTGGAATTCATCCTAAGTTCATTTGACTAAATAGTAAAATATTAGGGTAATGTAGTTAAGTGTCACTCAATGCTTTCAACGTGATGTAGTTACCAAAATTTCAAGATTAGTCATACTCATTATGCCTTACATCAGATAATTCATGAGAACTTATCTTTTAGGGTAACTTATATTGAATGATGGAGGACATGATGAATTTTTACTTTGGAAGTAAAATATTACTTAATATTTTATGGTATTTTACTAATACCACCATTCCATTATATTAATCTCATACATTACAAATTTTTATACATGATTATAACATTTTAAATTTCATATTTTATAACTTTATCCTAATCAATAATTTTCAGTCACATTAATGTATAAAACTTATACAATTAGTGATTCTTGTTATAATACCCCCAAGAAAACATAATTATAATATTTAATATATATATATATATATCCATATACATCTCATGAATTAGGTATATGAAATTAATAGAACTTATATGAACTCGAAACCCTACTTAAGAGTAATTATGCAAACAAAAGTATTCAATCCCACCTTTAAAAAAAATAGTAGTCCACATTTTAGTGGAAGTATGAACCAAAGTGCCATTATTCATAGATCAATTCCCAAGAGGTAACATAATCCCAACACAATTTTGAAACATATACGAACAAATAATTATAAAAAATACCCATTTTAGAATTAAAACAGATAAATAATTAATTTTGGTTGAACTAAATTAAAAATTAAATTATGCTTAGAAATAAAATCATTAAATGCATGAGATAATAATTACAATAACCAATTTAATAATTTTAAATTAAAGAATAAAAATATTGATTATATATTCAATTTATATACATGTATATGAAATATATAATTTAAATAAATAAATGAATAATGATATTTATTATTATTAATATAAAAAATATAAATTATTTTATGTATTTTATTATTTAATATGAACGTTTCATATAATCTAATATATAAATTTTTATTGGATTTTTTTAATTTATAAACACTTCATAAACTACCCTTTTAAATTCTCAAGTTTTTTAAATTTTTGTTAAGAACTATATAAAGGGAAATGATATCCATATATTCTTGGACCCAATATTGGTATTACTATACCAAAAAAATCATCTAATAACATATAACACTTTTTTATGGATAAAACTTTCACTACATTACTTCTTGTGATATCTATGATAATTATTATAACTGCGTTAGCATGATTTTGCCTCTAAGTATGATATGTTTCATAAATAATGATATATATATATATCACTCCAACCTAAAAATTAACTATTTAAACTATATCATTCATAACAATATCTCTATATTTTTATTATGTTATATTGCTCTGTTTTAGAGTAAAAAACTAAGGCATATCATAGTTAGTTATATTTTATATCATTTTTTGTTATAGCATAATGAATGAACATGATTTATCTACACCATATGATGGAAAATGATATCTATATATCACTGCCTATGATTATACATTGGATTTTGATATTCATATATCATAGCCAATCAAATTGATTGTTCATTATTTTCTATAAAATTTTGAATTCAAGGTTTCTTTGATTTCTCTCTAAATATGACTCCAACAACATTGATGGGTTTTAAAATTACCAATTATATCTAAATTTTATGGAAGTTAAAATTCATTTTTCCAGAAGCCGTGAGAGTGGGTACCATAAACCCAACTTGAGTAGTACTTTTAATTTAACATATCATCTATCTAGATTAAGGTATACAACATTTCTTCTTACTATTATATTTATATCTCTTTTACTTACACTATTCATTTGGTAATATTTTTAGACTACATTATGTATCAAAATTTTATAGAAGTTCCCAACTATAGTGAGAACCTCATGATATTATGGAAATAATCATAAATATATGTCATATGTTTTAGAGACATAAATATAATGGGGCAGATATTATGTATTTCTATTATATGTTAGATAATCATAATCATTGAGACTTATTCTCATCATTTTTTCACTTGGTGATTTCAATTAATGGAGATCATTTGGAAAAATCCACCAATATGAACACCAAATGTTTTGGGTGTCATTGTATATTCCTATATATGAGCAAGGGTATTGGTATATTAACTTGATATCACTATCAATGTGTATCATTAAATAAAATACCTTGATTCATATTGAAAACGATGCTAATTTATGTTTTTGGAACAATATCATGCTTCAGGCTTGTGATTGCCGACATAACATTGATTGAATGACCCAGATATGATTTATTACCTTCAAATAGAGTAAAAAGACATCTCTAACCCTTTTTCTCATAGGTAGTTCCATGAATAAATCTTTATAAATGGAAAATGAAGGAAATTATAGCTAATAACACAAAATAAAGAAAAAAATCATTAAATGAATATTACATAATGTATATATCTTTCTTTACAAGATATAATGATGAAAATAGATTATATTATACAGTAAATGTTCATAGGAGGTTGTCATAGCTATGAATTATCCTAATCTCTATAAGGGATATGATTTATTAGTAGATGATACTCTTGGTATATGATCATTACACAATTTTATAAAGATAAATCTTGGATACTCACATACAAAGGGTATTTAGAAGTTCCACCAATTCAGATAAATTGGAATTTTGGATGAAGTGGACCGCTTGTTCACGAGCTGATGAACGTTCGAGTATGAACAAAAAAACATATGATTTAATAAATTAAATTATTTTAAATTTTAACTTATAATTATAAGAATTGAATTTATTTATCAAGGTATTCATAAGTTATTTACGTATAAAAATTTAATATGATATAATTAGTTTTTGGATCGAATATTATTTATTTATGGTTTGTTAATCATATTCAGGAGGAAAAACCTGAGTTAAAGGATAATATTTCATTACAAGACATATGAGAGTGTCAAAAGTGAGTGATGAAACATCTATGACCCTTAAAATAATTTAACTAAACTCCTAGTTGGTAAACAAGACAATTTTTGAGGTTAAACTTCTTTTAAGACTAAAGTGAAATGAAAATAAATTTACCCTAAGTATAAAAATAAATTTTTAGACCCTATAATAGTTGTTAAAATATTTTACATGAATTTGAGTCCTCTCATATATTCTTTCAATATTTATAGAGATAATGAAGAGAGATGAACAAGAAAACTTCAATTTCTCCTTCCTGAATAAAACTTGTAATATCCAATATTTTCTTAGGTACTTTCCTCTTGGAGTTTTCATTTGAGCCTTGGTGGCTGAGTCTTGTTTCGGGATAGAGACACATTTTTGGGGAAAATGGCATAAATTTCAATGATGTATTTGTTTTTTAATTAATGGAGTCTGGCTATAAATGGGTTTAGTGTTTCATGGGTTTTTGTTTAGTAGAGAATCTTTAAAGGAGGTTCGGTTTGTTTAAAGGGGAATGGGATGAAAAACCATCTGAAAAACATTTACACACCATGTAAATAAATTAAATGTCATGTTGTTGTTTGGGTGTTTAAATTAAATAAATACAAGGTGATGGGTTTTTCGGTGTATTCCATTAATAATATCAAAACATTTTGTAACTAGATTACATGCCATGAAATTCATAGACCTACTATTTTAATTTTGTTGTGCAGCGTAATTTCATTCTATTTTAGCTAAATACTTCTTCCATCGACCCTAAGGCATTCTCTAAGTAAATATATAGTGCCAATCACCCTTTTAGACATCCCGTTAACACCTTTTATCCCTGGTAAGTGTATTTGGTCCAATTTTTCTTTCTCTCATCTGGTACTCTAACCATTGCGGTGAACTACATTGACCGTGTTCATTGTTTTTTTTATCATGATCAGCATTTACCTAAGAGCCTCTTTGTGATCATCTATACCTTATTCCTTGTGGTTGTTTTCCATTGGAAGTGTTGCTGTATTATCAGATAAAGGCAGAGGTCTAAATCATATCCCTATGTTTTGATAATTTCCAAGTTTACTAAAAGTTGTGATTCATCAAAAAATCATGTTCCCAAATAAATAAATTAATGAATAGTATTATTATTTAAATTCATTTGGTTTCAATTGGCTTCCAACTTGTCCTATTGCTACCTTTTGGCTGAAAAAACATTGAGAATAATTGATTTGAATAATGTCTTAAAGTGTTCTAGCATGATATGAGACCTTAGGTGATTACATGGTATAAAATCCATAAGTGGTGTCATATTTCTTATTTATATAACTATTATTAAATTATGAATTAAATTGAAAGTGTTATTTGTATGATAAATACTATTTCAAATAATTAACCATTGAGATATATAATGTGATATTGTGATATCCTTGCTGTTTGACAGGACTTGCGACCCATGTTTTAATGCTTATATATCAGCTTCAGGCTTGGAACTTGCACACTTATATGATGTAATTCTAATATTGAGTGGGATCTGCCTAATACCATTCTATAATTCTTATAGAGACTAGGCTATTCCCATCCTCATGTTGTAATGATTATAGGGATCTAACTTGGATATTGTAGTTATTATGGGGCTTTGACTCAGATTTTTGAGATTATAACATGGTTATATGGTTGTGGTTGAGATGGTCATAATACATGCTTAGATATATTTTGATATGGTTCTAACACATGTTATTTTACCTCAGTTATATGGTTGTGGTTAACATTTTTGTAAGACATTCTTAGAGATATTCCAACGCTGTAACATCTCTGATTTTCCCATGTATTATTTTTAGGAATAATATGGATTAATTTTGAGACCAAAAATTGATATGGCATATGATTCCGAGCCTCAATTTTCCCAGAACATGTATTTTAAAGAATATTAAAATTTTAATAGTACACATATGAAGTTTCCTAAAAAAGTTTAATAACACTTAAAAAGTTCCCCGTATTAGAAATATAAGGGCACTATTGAGTTTACAGCAGAGGATTTACCCTTGAAGTGACATAAAGTTTTTTCGCATGGTTTGTCTACAGAAAAATCTATGGAGGGTGAAACTGTAAATAAAAATTTCTATCAAAAAATATTTTCTATGATAGAAACATTTAGTTTTATTCATCATTTTTCAAGAATTCAGTTTAATCACTATAATACTGTAATTACTCTTAGACATGGAGAATTATCTCTCTCTATCAAAGGGAAACAGATTGTGGATCGACGATCGATATGCAACCGATTTGGAGAAACATAGACAGTGATGGTGATGCAACAATATTTCATCAAGGACAGATTCGAATTGAGGAAGGGAGGGTGTTCTTTTTCATTTTCCCCATTTATTGATTTCCAAAATGAATTAGGTTCAATCCACGAAAATATTTATCCACGGTTTGATCATTGCTGGATGGGCTATAATTATAGGGATTTTTTCAGAGTTTCTTTTATTTCTCCTTCATTATTTGTTCTAACATTAATGAATTGATGAAGACATGAAAAAAGGATGAGGTTCATTCCTCTGAGATTTATTTGTCCTTTTATCTCCCTTGTTCTTTGTGTTCTTCACCTTTGGAACCTTATGTACACGGATAGACATGCAGGGTGGCTCCGAATTCGATGAGACCCTTGGAATGAAGGTAAACCGACAACAGAGGCCTGATCTATATAGACAGGGACTCGAGGATCCTAGATATATAACCATTATGAATTACGGGTATCAGAGGTTTATTGGGGTCTGCGGAAGGGCCTAATGGCATGAATGATTGAGGTGGTGGTATGGTAGTTCAGCGAGGTGGCACGACGGTTTTGCGATATGGAAACCAGAGGTATAAGCAGTGTCGCAGAGGGTAGATGCGTCTGGGTGTCGTGGGATGTGGTCGGGCCAAGGGGTGATGTGGGCGTGGTCACGTGGCCGCGTGGGACACAAAGAGGCCTGTGTGTGGTGTCCCTGGAATCCCACACACAAGATGGATGGGTCGAGTCCAAGCGGAGTGTGCCAGGTCGAGCCTAGTCAGAGCGTGCTCGGTTGAGCAATGCTCAGGGCCGAGTGGGTATGACTGAGTGGGTTAGACCTAGTGGGTCAGGTCGGACCCAGAGGATCTGGGTTAGACTCAAGTTGGACCTGAAGTCCAACCATGGTAGTCGCACAGTCGACCACCATGGTCAGTGGACCAACCATGAGGTCGGTGCATAGCCCCAATGACCCCCTTTTGAATCTTCAAACTATGATAACTTTCAAATGGTGCATCTGATTGAGGAGATGTACATGGTGCTCTGAACCTCATGTTGAGATGGTACTTTTGAGATAATGCGGTGGGTTTTTAGATTATCCAATGTAGGTGGATATAATTCCCATTGGTCCCTTCCTCGAGGGTTCAATATGGTATTACGTCCACATCATTGGATTGTAATCCCTTCTAGAGGCAGAGTCCCAGATAGAGTCAGGTTTCCCTCCCCAGGACTAGAGTGTTATCCTCTATCAACCATGTTAGTGTTTTTTTGGAATCAGTGTAACCACTGAGATCTAGCCTCTGGTCCGCCATCAAGGTGGCCACATCAGTAGGGTCAGTTGTATCCCCTATGGTGTTGGGAAAGATCCCCTATATTGTGAATTGATTCATATTGGGATAGTGGTATTCCCCAAGGTTTTGGGAATGATCCCCTATACGTGTATCATAGTCTTCCTTTTCTAATACATTATCAGTTAAGTAGGTCCCAAATGAGCTAGACCACTTTGTGAGTGTCTCCAATGATATCATGGCTCGAGGAGTGAGTTCTCCCAGAACGACCATGATTTGAGATGAATCCTATGGATGGAAATTGGTGGTGGATTACCTCTAGAATTTGGGTATTGGATTTATAATATTTGGATATTCTTATTATATGTAATGTATAAATATATATGCATCGACTGACTGTGCTTTCCTTTGTGGTATTTCCATCGTGGTATTTCCTTTGTTATATTTTCCTTTTTGGTTTTATGGAGTAATACTAGGTATTGTTATACTCACACCTGCATGAGATTTTCCCAAAAAATGTGATGTTTTGTGCAGAGGATAAAATCTTTCATGGAGTCCTTGGAATACTAAGACCATGTGGTGCATAGAGAGGACTGACAGATGAGGTGTGTTCCGATGATTTAGACAGTAGTCACAATACATATTTTCATATAGGTTAGACTTGTAGTTACCGACTCCTTTTGGTGGGCTTGTATTCTGGCTCTATTTTATTTATAACACTTTGACTGTTGTACAATGGTTGTGGGATATAGTGGATGAAATGAACTGTTGACATAGTGTTTTGTCATTTCTTCATTTTTTCTTGGATATGTGTGCATGAATACATTTACAAAATGATGATGACTCCCCTTTGTTGGATATGCCCACATGATTATAGTCACCAACCCTTGACCTATTGGAGGTTGTTTTGGGGTAGTCATAGTATGGTCCCCTCCTGGACAGGTCGTGACAGAGTGGTATCAGATCCATGTAGGTTATACTTTAGGGATGGGAATCTGTGAGGTTGGTTTGGGTAATGAGTCTGGAGTGTTTCGAGTATGAATTTCATGTAAGGGACTCTAGTGTTGGTGTGGAGACCCACATATCCATACACTTGGACTCTAATTACCTTATTTTCTACTTGATACATGAAAACACTAGTGGTGGGGAAAACAATATACATGCGTCATATAGTTATGGTTATATTTTCCAAGTCCCTCTTGAGTCCACTATCCAGATATACTCTATTGATCATGGTACATATGGTTTTATTTTAGGATTCCTCCATAAAGTCAACCAACAATGATTGCACTGAATGATCATGAGGATGATCTTCTTAGTGATGAGGAATACGTACAGGGACCTATACCAGAGATGAAACCTCTATGTCGTTTACCAACAATACCACCATCCGTCGAGAAACAACTTCTACCAGGACAACCAACTGATGATGCATACTGTTTGAGTGAATTTCACGAGTTTCAGAGGCAGAGACATCCTAGGTTTTGGGGTGAACCAGACCCCTAGTTGGCTAAATATTGGCTAGAGTCATTCACCCATGTTTTCAACCTTTTGAGTATTCCTACAGACTATATGGCAGTCCTCAATTTGATTCTTCTTCAGGGCTCTGTGGGGAAATGTTAGAGATTGGTGACATAGTATCATGGAAAGACAACTCTCTCCTAAATTCAATTTGAGTGTCTCTTTTGGGAGGATTTCTAACCAAACACGTTGCGATCAGTATGCATACAGAAGCTTCGGAATCTACAGTAGGGATATATGACAGTGGTGGAGTACTCATCGAGGACTACAGATATTTTGCAATACTCTAAGGATATAGTGAATGACCCATTATTTAGGCCTCAGAAATTCGAGAAGGGATTATACTAGGACATCATGGAATTAGTGGTATCCCTTATAATTTCTACTTATGATATTGTACTTGAGAGATCCCTAATAGTGTAGATTTTTCTCGTAGTGAAAACACCGATAGTGGGAGCTAGTAGTGGGCACTGAGTAGATAAGACCTCAGTAGTAGGAAGACGATGACATTTATTGGGATCAAAGCGGGTCAGGCACATTAGGGGATGATCCAGAGATGCAAGGTCAATAGTGTATGGATATTAGGATGGCTTGAGTCATCCCAGGGAAAAATGGTGTTTCACATTTGGTGGTCATGGACATCGAGCATGTGATTTCCTGACCCATCATACAACTGATCGAGGAATGGTGGAGGGACCGCTCAGGCAGAGGCAAAGATAGGAAATGGGTGGTCCGAAGGGTTGTAAATGTGGATGAGGAGAAGGAAGGGTGGGAGGAAAAGTTCAGAGGTTTGACCAATTACCAAGACCACCCCAGGTATTCCACTCTAGGCTTAGGGAGCTGGTGCATAGGGATGAGGGTAGTTGCGGGTGACGGAGGCTTATGGCCCTGATACTCCCAGAATGATTCGAGGTATGATCTGTGTATTTTTTACCTTGTATACATTTTTGATAGAATTTGGTTCTAGTCATTAATTTATAACCACATACCTTGTTTGGGTAATGTATATTCCTATTGGACCATTAAATTAACACTTATTCTCAGAGACTCATACGTGAAGAGATTTGACAATCACACACCGGTGTAGATAATGTGATTTGACTACTTGACGTGAGAGATTTGGTTAGTATATATTAGTAATGGCATCGAGTTATTACAACATCATTCTTGGAATGGGATGGTTATCCACAATTCATGCTCATATTGACTATTTTATACATAGATTTCGGTGTGTCTATAGTGATGGAACCACATCTTCCTTTGCTGGTGAAAATGAATCACTTGTAGCGCAGGATGGAAACACACATAAGAGGGTTCAGTTGATTACACATCATTTGGATAGTCTCACCCTTAGTGTAGTGGATGATATGAGTCCTTAGTTTCTTGTAGTGTTGGGGATGTATGAGGATGTCTTTCTAGAAAATGTTCCTGGTTTACCTCCCCACAGGGATTTGGACTTTTCCATTGATCTACACTCTGCAACGACATTGCTATCTACACCTTCATATTAGATGGCTCCCATAGAGATTCTTGATCTGATGGTGCATTTGGAGTTAATAACACTCCAAGCTTCATGGGAAATTTCTATTTGAATAATAAAATAGCATGCGATGTACGTAACACTAAGTTCAAGACCACCACAACCTATCAAACTAGATGTTTTAGAAGCAGTTATGAATAGTTATACCCACTTTTTTTAAATTTTATAAATTTTATTCTTCAAATAGGACTTTATTTTTGGATTTGGAATATCAATAATGTATTAGGGTGAATTTGTGGTTCTTATCGGGTGACTTTCATATTTGGATGAATAGTAAAAAAATACTAAATTTTAATTAAAAACATCTTTTTTAATCGAAATAATTTATATAGTTTAATTATAAATTTCAGTGGTTTCAAGTATCATTAGATTATATTTTTATCATTTAATATAATTTTGGTCATTTAATGTAATTTCACATTTAATTTTTATATATATGCATGTCAATCATTTGATAGTTTTTATTTCATAAAAACCTACTTTTTGTTTTTGACAACGGGAATTAATTTTAAATTAATTTTTCAAACTACTATGTTTTGAATTTGGAAAGGTTGATTCCATATTTGGAATCATGATTTCCAAATTTTGTAAACCAGTAACTTTTATTTTTAGACATTATGAATAGTAATTTCAGTAAATATTTTATTTACATTGGTTAAAGTGTAAATATAGTAAATAGGGGTAACATAATAATATTATAATAATATTTAATTAACTTAATAGGTTTCCTAACCCTATTTGATGATACATATACGACCATGGGTCTCCTTGTTTAGATTTTGGGACCTCAAGGAGCCACTTTTATGTGAAAAAGACACATAATATAAATTAATTTAAAGTCAAGGATAATGTACCATAAACATATATCGTTTAGTAAAACAATTTTTATATGGGGTTATATAACTGATATTTTCAACTATAAATATTAATTAGAAATCTAAAAATATTTCCTACCTAATGGTAATCATTATATTATTTTTAGACATCATATAAATATATTTATTTAGGACACAATACTGATGTAGTGATTACCTTATTAATTAAGGTTTTAAATAAATGAGATTATAAAAAATAAAATAATTTTATTTTGAAACTTTTTATTCCATCCACAAATTTATTCTATAATTATTGATTGTTATATTTTATTTAATTAATGTATTTTGAAAGAATCAAGTTGTTATAGATTTGTTTAAAGTTTTGATATTAATAGTTTATAAATTGAAATAAATGAGTTTTTAAAACAATTAATATTTTATTAAATGAAAAATAATCTTATAAATATAAGATTAAAAAAAACTGAAATATATGATGTTAAAAATGTGATTAGTGATCCATTTTTTGGTCTTAGGTATTTTTTTTGTAAATATATAAACCATATATTATGAATATACAAGAGGACATGCTAAAGGTTAAATTAGTCCACTAAGGGTTAAAGCTAAAAGATAAGGATTAAAAAATAACCAAAACATCTCCAATTATTATTAGATGACTTTATTTAGACTCATAATCTTATTATAATATATTTTAATTATTTTTGGAAATTTTTAAACTGAAAAATATTTTATAATATAATAATTCATTCAAACTTTCCTAAGAGCCCCTTCTTCCCCTTATCAAAGGCCATCACCTCTAACCCATTACTCACACCTCTCAAGCCCATTTTCTTGTCGAAACTCTACCCAAATAATCTTTTAACATATCTATATTCCTCCTAGAATCCTTCCCCTTGGAATAAGGCAATTTAAGAAAGCGTTTTGGTTCAATCCAAAGGGAGTTTCCCGATTGAAATGTAACAAATTCTCTCAAGTTATTTTCTTTTATTTTCCTTCTACACTCCCTATGATCATCTTATTATTTAATTACATAAAAACACCTGTATCATAATTATACTTGGTTTTTGATATGATATTTATTCGAACTACAATTTCACACACCTCTATCTAATGGACTTAGAATATACTGTTTCTGTGGATGGCGAACTACTGCCTCATGAAATGATGATTGTTCAATTATCTCCTACCGCCTCTCTTAGTGGACATTATGATGGAACTGTAATTATATATGATATTTTTTTTATTTTATCTATATTCTTATTCAATTTTCATTTATAACATACCGTTATTCCTTTTATTTTTTATAAATATGATAATTTTATTTGAGGAAGTGCGGACTACCGCCCCGTCAAAGTGATATGACTCGTTCATCCCATACATGGAACATATAAAGCATGGATTTAATTAAATTATGTAACATATATAATTTATTTTATTATACTATAACTATAATATACCAATGTATCATTAAGTTTTTATTCCATTAAATACAAAATCGAAATGAAAATAGCGTTCATGCATATGTACGGCTTATTGTCTCCGCGACACGATGAGGTTTCATTCCCCATCATATCCATTAAAGAATAATTTTAATTTTATGATTAAAAATAATTTTTAAGAATTTGATATAATTCTATATATGAATAAAATAAATTCTATCCATGACAATCATGACTTACATACCAAAACATATAAATAAAAACGAATCAGTTAACACCCGAAACAGTGATACTTCTCAAATAATATTAACAAAAAATTATTAAAGCACAATATATGATCTCGTATTTATGTATTTGTTTATTTTATAGTTTAATAACAATTATATAACAATTATACATGAGTTTAACATACCCTAAAGTAAATAAAATTACAAGTTCAGTGTTAACTTTTCAATCTAATTATTATCCGAGATTGTTTGTAGAGACCCGAAGCCTAACGTACATGAACATTACATTACTTTTGCAGAATACTTAGTACATTACAAAAACACACACACAAGGATCGTAATAGTTTAGTGTCTTTGGAAACTCGGAACGTAATCTTCTAATCGTGGAGAAAGATCTTCAATATCTCCCATAACGATCTTCCCTTAGTTTTTACCTAAAACCTTTCTTTACATCCTGGGGAAAAGAAAACATAAAAGGGTGAGCTCAAATGCTCAGTAAGGGTAAACAAAAGAAATATCAATCACATCGTATTCATAAGAACATAACATTTTGGAAATCATAACCTGCAAAAGAGAGCATAATTTCATAACATGGGATAAATCATGGTAGTGAAATGTAATCACAATAATCATAACTTAAAACATGAAACTTTGTGGCATACACACATAATCATAGAGAATAATTTCTTGTTAGTCAAGACTCATTTCCAAGACTATCTTAGTGGACAAAGTCCCTTTCTGAATCGAGTGACCCTCGTTTCAGTCCTGTTTCACTGAACCGGTATAACCTACCCTTCCAGCCCTGTCTATCTCATGAGATATAAAATCTTTACCCAATGCATGGGAGGGAGATATAGGTCCCACCCATCTCTTAATGAATCCTTTCTTATGTGTGCCACAAAATCATAAAACATACATCATCGCATAACACATGTAACAAAAATGGGATTCTTGAAACATCATGACATCATAAATCAATTCATATAAGATAAAAATAATTCCATCACAACATGATCAAATCAATTTAATAATAGGGATAAAAACAGAACCCTTTATTATCGTAGATGGAATATAATTTTGATAAAACACTTGAACTCCATTCTTGAGGAAAATATCCTTTTTACTTCAAAAACATTTTCATTTCTTAACATGTCTTACAATTTAAAACTAAAAGAAGTTGATTAAAAATAAACTTGAAAACTTGTAAAGGAATCTTCTTGGAAATAATGTTTTAAAAATCCATTCATGCCGTATAAGTTAAAAAAAACATTCTTCGTACTTTTGTCAGAAAAGTCATAATGTACATCGTGCGAAAAACGACAAAAGATTCCTTTCATATCTTTTACAAAAAACTTACCGAAGGGTAAAATTGGATATAAACAATTTTAAGTGGATGGAAATAATATTACATATTGAGTAAACATGGATGTGGATGATAAAATACACCCCAGTAAATACTTACGAATAAACAATCTCTGATAAGAATGAGATTGTGATATTTCCCTTACCTTAGGTCCGACTTGCTTTGTAAGTGTCCGAACCTCCTGTATAATGATTTAAATCATGTTATTGACTTATTAAAGAATCATATTCATTGTTATGATATCATATATGGTTCACTTATGACATTATATTACCCGTTCTTTTGTAAATTCCATGTTAAAGAAGCGTTTTGGGTAAAATCGTTTCATTTATCGTAGGTGTTTTGACTTGTTGTTCTTGACATCATTATTACTTATATCATGATTTACTTACTTCCAGAATATAAAATATGATTTATATATCATATATATTCAGTATATATATATATATAATAGGTAGATAAATAAAATGAAAAACACCGTTCATGGAGACGGTAGTCCGTACGTACGCATGAACGCTGTTTTCCTTTCCTTATTGTCTTGAAATGGAAGTAAGTAGATGACATACATATGTATATATATACATAAATCCAGTAGTTTTATAATGTCATATATTTCATTATTATTTCTTATATATACTTTATAATCATTCTTAAATGGTTAACATGGAGAATAAATCTCATCGCGTCGTGGAGACGGTAGTCCGTACGTACGCACGAGCGATGATATCATTTCTATAAATATTGAATTGAATTAGAGTGGATTATAAAATATATCAGAATTATTATGATGTTGTAATAACTATGTATAGTTATTCTTTACACCATTATACCCATCCATGTAAGGTGGTGGTGGAAAATAGATTACACCACGGCGTGGAGACGGTATTCCGTACGTACGCACGCGCGGTGATTTCTTTTTCCGTAGGATGGATAGATGGTGAAATAGGGTTGTTTCATACTTATAATAACATATCAGTATATGAGTGATACTGATGTTATTACTTCATAATGAAACAACCTATGAAGAAGAAGTGGAAGAAGAAATAAAGATGAAAGAATTGGTAACGGTAATTACCTCTTCTTTGAAGTGCCTCTTTGAGACCTCCTCTTAGGGTACTAAAATTGGTCTTTGAGGAAGACCATAACCTCTAGGATGTTGCTAGGGAAGTGGAGAAGAGATTTTGGCAGGGGTTGGCCGAGCTTGAGTGCTCAAATTGGTGTGAGGAGGAGGGGGAGGAGGTGTCCTTTTATAGGGGAGGAGAGGGGCACCTTAGGAATATCTCAAAATATTATTTTATATTAAAGTCAAAATCGGTATATAATGGTTCCAAAGGGTCTTATTTCGAATATAAAGTGGGGATGGGTCGAAATCCTATCAACCAATAGAATTTAGACATGTTTAGGATATTATTTTAACCTTATCAATTAAATTTAACTCTAAGTTAAATAATTTAACTTTTACCATGTCTTTTTGTTTTCTTTCACTATATGGTTAATAAACTTACTATAACATGCCAAACGAACCCCAAATTGTTTATTATTAATATATATATCCTTATCTAAGTCATTTGTCTGAACCTTAGATTTTTAGGAATACAATAACAATTAATAATATAATATTTGATTTAAAAACTATTTTGTGTCAATTTTGACACTATTTGATATATGATTTTTGTGAAAGTCATAACAGAATTATATGTTCAAACCAAGTTGATTAAATCAACACTAATATATCATAGTAACCTAGAAAATTAGTGGAATTCATAGAAAGTCTTAAATTACATTTATTTTGGTATTTATATTATCAATTATGTCAATATTTCATTAATAAGATAATTACTGCATCATTTTTGTGTCATAAATAAATTATATTATTTGATGTATAAAAATTACAAATAAAAACCCATAATGTAGGAAATTGTTTTAGCTTTCTAATGAATATTTATAGTCGAATTTATCTTATGTATAACCCCATATTAAAAATGATTACTTTTTAAACTTTGATTTTAACTATTTTAACCCTTCTTTAAATAAATTAATAATAAATGTCCTAATCTAATCCAAGTGGGCCTAAATGGTCATATTTTATTCCTAAGTTTGTTTTTGGTCGAATTACACTTGTCCAATAGATTTAGGACATGTGTTAGGGTAATATTAATATCATATTTACCCTTAGTTACCTTATTTACTATTAACCGTGGTAAAAAAAGTAAAAAGTTACTATTCACCAAAAAATTATTTTCATCTCATTGAACCAAATTTTAGTCCTTGATATTAACCGTGTCTCTCGGATTTTCGAAATTCCATTCACAGAAGCGGTCAAATTAAGTTTTATGCAAAATTCAGTTTTTAACTACCACTTAGTAGTTTCACTATTCATCAAAAATTGATGTTTTTCAGAACAATGCCAAAATTTCATCCTAAGCTATATTTCATATTCCGAATTCAAAAATGAAGTTTATTTTACCAAATTCATAACATAGAAGTTTCATTAATTAATTTTATAATTAAATCCCGCTGTTAAAACAAATAGCGTGTTTTTAAGAAACAATATCTATCAAAAGATTGACACTTGTTTATGTCTAGTTTAAATGTGAAACTAATCCAATGACCAACATTGTATTAAATTGTAAAAATATATTCTAAATATACTTTAAAACCACTCAAATTAATGATTTATCACTATTAATTATTTCGATTAAAAAAGTTGTTTTTAATTATAATTTAGTAATTTTCACTATTCATCAGAATATGAAAGTTATCCGAAAAGTACCAAAATTTCACCTTAGGCTAAATTCGATACTCCGAATCCAAAAATAAAGTTCATTTTGAAAAATAAGATTTACTGGATTTCAAAAAGTGGTTATTACTATTCATAACGGCTAGTTTTAATAATATTTTTATAGCATATCGTTGTTTAGTGAAACTCGGTATTGCGTACTACACACGCTATCGAGGAAGGTCGTGATTGCGTGTAATGCAAGTCAAGTCAAGGATGTGTGTTGTGCAAGCTCCTTTTGGTGTAGCGTACAACACAAGACATTAATAAAATTAAAAAGAATATTTTTTTTATAAAATCTTGGGCTGTTACATTCTACCCCCCTTAAAATGAATTTCGCCCTCGAAATTCGTCGGGGTTATAAATGGTTTACTATTTGAAAGTTTCTTTAATAGAAACCCACATCGTAAAAGGGAATACCAAAACTTGGCTTTAAAAACTAAAGTATGAAATGTAACGATTACCCAAATAAACTAATCACTGGGTTTCCACATAGGTGAAAATATGGATATGGAAGAGAAATCTAACCATCATGTTCTGATGGAGAGTGGTAGAGAACATGGCTATGGAAAATCCAGTAATCACAAATCCATAAATTTGTGACGATCTAAGGTACCATCTGATTCATCTGGTATAAGATCACTAGGACAACATTTTTGGTTTTCAAGATCATTTCCCTAAAGTTGAAAATTTGAATTAGAATAAATACTTACTTTATTTTGGTACAATCTCACTGTTGTTCGTGCCTTTAACAATTTCCACTTCATCTCTTAAATAAATGAAGTTGAATTTATTATTCGTGAAGTGTTAGCAGATCATGTGATAGAATGACGGGTCATTCCATCTGTCTCAAACAAAAGGTTAGCAAAAATTATATGCATAAGTCGATCTATAGTGAGATTAATCATATATGGTTCCTATAATGGACTTATACATCATATATCATACTGCTTAATATAATAAAACTAGTTTCTACTAAACAGGGACTTCCTGTAGGCCAGTGGTAGGCGATAAAGGCCAGTCGCACTTTGGTTGTGGGTTCGATTCCTGCAGCCTTGTCCAAAGCGATGGGTTGTCGCCCGTCCTGCAGGTTGTCCTTTTTCCAAAACTATATTACTATAACATCCCATCAATAATATCGGAAAAAAAATTCTATCCTTAAACAATACTAACTTACGTCCAACATAATCTAGTCTAATCTTTAGGCTTATACATAATACTGTAGTCGACTCTCATAATATAGTGAAAATGATTACCAGAGATTTAACACCATCATCGATCCCCATATATCATAAGATATGTTTTGTTGGTCACATTCCAAACATTCAAAGTCCTTAATCGTGTATTCTCTTGAATACCTTAGTGAAAACATGAATGCAATTAAAAGTTAACACTTTTCACATACCAAAATCCTCAAAATTCTATATACTCAAACTTAGTCCTTATATCAATCATGAGCTCATGAATACTGTTAAACATTTCATTTTCTCGTTTTCACTTCATTATGCGCATAATATCTCAATCACTTTGAATACCACATTAGACCAATACATAAATATTCCAATACACCATAAAAGTACCTCAACAACATTATTCTTGAATACCAATACATAAACACTTCAGTCCATCCACATCAATGACTGTCCTGGAATAAGTCCTTCCTTGATTTAGAAGTATCTTTTTAGGTTAGGGCATTGAGTTGGGTAATGCCCATGTTCTCCAGAAATAAGACATTGAACTCCATAACAGTCTGTCACCCTATGACCCTTTTCTCCACACAGATAACATCGGTCCCTCCATTTGAGGTATTCCTCAAGATTCTTCTTCCCTTCTTTAGAAATCTCAATCTTCCTTTCTTTATGCTCCTCAACATGCGAACATGAATAATAGTTTATCTTCCTCTTCTTTGATGAATTAGGCATACCACTAAATTTCACCTTGTTAATCATATATCGTGATGACTGATTTGGCATAATCACAATATCTTTATCTTTAGGCATTACACAATTTTGTTGCTCATAGTCACCAATTTGTCCATTGGATTCAATGTTAACCGAATTCCTTCTGGTTCCCTCCATTAACTAAAACACAAAAAGAATTTTGTGAGAGACGAAATCATGCTAGGGAAGACAACATAGTAAAGGGGGAGAACCCTCAATATCTAACATCTTAGGTTAAATTCTAAGATCGTTACCGTAGTTCTAGGACTATATCCTATACGTATACTTATCTATAGGGACATCCCTAGACATACCTTAGAAATATCTCTAGGGATCTCACTAACGTTTTCGCATCCTAGTTTCCAAAGGTTGACTAAACCTTTCCTCTGATACCAACTGTAGAGACCCGAAGCCTAACGTACATGAACATTACATTACTTTTGCGGAATACTTAGTACATTACAAAAACACACACACAAGGATCGTAATAGTTTAGTGTCTTTGGAAACTCGGAACGTAATCTTCTAATCGTGGAGAAAGATCTTCAATATCTCCCATAACGATCTTCCCTTAGTTTTTACCTAAAACCTTTCTTTACATCCCGGGGAAAAGAAAACATAAAAGGGTGAGCTCAAATGCTCAGTAAGGGTAAACAAAAGAAATATCAATCACATCGTATTCATAAGAACATAACATTTTGGAAATCATAACCTGCAAAAGAGAGCATAATTTCATAACATGGGATAAATCATGGTAGTGAAATGTAATCACAATAATCATAACTTAAAACATGAAACTTTGTGGCATACACACATAATCATAGAGAATCATTTCTTGTTAGTCAAGACTCATTGCCAACACTATCTTAGTGGACAAAGTCCCTTTCTGAATCGAGTGACCCTCGTTTCAGTCCTGTTTCACTGAACCGGTATAACCTACCGTTCCAGCCCTGTCTATCTCATGAGATATAAAATCTTTACCCAATGCATTGGAGGGAGATATAGGTCCCACCCATCTCTTAATGAATCCTTTCTTATGTGTGCCACAAAATCATAAAACATACATCATCGCATAACACATGTAACAAAAATGGGATTCTTGAAAAATCATGACATCATAAATCAATTCATATAAGATAAAAATAATTCCATCACAACATGATCAAATCAATTTAATAATAGTGATAAAAACAGAACCCTTTATTATCTTAGATGGAAAATAATTTTGATAAAACACTTGAACTCCATTCTTGAGGAAAATATCCTTTTTACTTCAAAAACATTTTCATTTCTTAACATGTCTTACAATTTAAAACTAAAAGAAGTTGATTAAAAATAAACTTGAAAACTTGTAAAGGAATATTCTTGGAAATAATGTTTTAAAAATCCATTCATGCCGTATAAGTTAAAAAAAACATTCTTCGTACTTTTGTCGGAAAAGTCATAATGTACATCGTACGAAAAACGACAAAAGATTCCTTTCATATCTTTTACAAAAAACTTACCGAAGGGTAAAATTGGATATAAACAATTTTAAGTGGATGGAAATAATATTACATATTGAGTAAACATGGATGTGGATGATAAAATACACCCCAGTAAATACTTACGAATAAACAATCTCTGATAAGAATGAGATTGTGATATTTCCCTTACCTTAGGTCCGACTTGCTTTGTAAGTGTCCGAACCTCTTGTATAATGATTTAAATCATGTTATTGACTTATTACAGAATCATATTCATTGTTATGATATCATATATGGTTCACTTATGACATTATATTACCCGTTCTTTTGTAAATTCCATGTTAAAGAAGCGTTTTGGGTAAAATCGTTTCATTTATCGTAGGTGTTTTGACTTGTTGTTCTTGACATCATTATTACTTATATCATGATTTACTTACTTCCAGAATATAAAATATGATTTATATATCATATATATTCAGTATATATATATATATAATAGGTAGATAAATAAAATGAAAAACACCGTTCATGGAGACGGTAGTCCGTACGTACGCATGAACGCTGTTTTCCTTTCCTTATTGTCTTGAAATGGAAGTAAGTAGATGACATACATATGTATATATATACATAAATCCAGTAGTTTTATAATGTCATATATTTCATTATTATTTCTTATATATACTTTATAATCATTCTTAAATGGTTAACATGGAGAATGACTCTCATCGCGTCGTGGAGACGGTAGTCCGTACGTACGCACGAGCGATGATATCATTTCTATAAATATTGAATTGAATTAGAGTGGATTATAAAATATATCAGAATCAATATGATGTTGTAATAACTATGTATAGTTATTCTTTACACCATTATACCCATCCATGTAAGGTGGTGGTGGAAAATAGATTACACCACGGCGTGGAGACGGTATTCCGTACGTACGCACGCACGGTGATTTCTTTTTCCGTAGGATGGATAGATGGTGAAATAGGGTTGTTTCATACTTATAATAACATATCAGTATATGAGTGATACTGATGTTATTACTTCATAATGAAACAACCTAAGAAGAAGAAGTGGAAGAAGAAATAAAGATGAAAGAATTGGTAACGGTAATTACCTCTTCTTTGAAGTGCCTCTTTGAGACCTCCTCTTTGGGTACTAAAATTGGTCTTTGAGGAAGAACATAACCTCTAGGATGTTGCTAGGGAAGTGGAGAAGAGATTTTGGCAGGGGTTGGCCGAGCTTGAGTGCTCAAATTGGTGTGAGGAGGAGGGGGAGGAGGTGTCCTTTTATAGGGGAGGAGAGGGGCACCTTAGGAATATCTCAAAATATTATTTTATATTAAAGTCAAAATCGGTTTATAATGGTTCCAAAGGGTCTTATTTCGAAGATAAAGTGGGGATGGGTCTAAATACTATCAACCAATAGAATTTAGACAAGTTTAGGATATTATTTTAACCTTATCAATTAAATTTAACTCTAAGTTAAATAATTTAACTTTTACCATGTCTTTTTTTTTCTTTCACTATATGGTTAATAAACTTACTATAACATGCCAAACGAACCCCAAATTGTTTATTATTAATATATATATCCTTATCTAAGTCATTTGGCTGAACCTTAGATTTTTAGGAATACAATAACAATTAATAATATAATATTTGATTTAAAAACTATTTTGTGTCAATTTTGACACTATTTGATATATGATTTTTGTGAAAGTCATAACAGAATTATATGTTCGAACAAAGTTGATTAAATCAACACTAATATATCATAGTAACCTAGAAAATTAGTGGAATTCATAAAAAGTCTTAAATTACATTTATTTTGGTATTTATATTATCAATTATGTCAATATTTCATTAATAAGATAATTACTGCATCATTTTTGTGTCATATATAAATTATATTATTTGATGTATAAAAATTACAAATAAAATCCCATAATGTAGGAAATTGTTCTATCTTTCTAATGAATATTTATAGTCGAATTTATCTTATGTATAACCCCATATTAAAAATGATTTACTTATTAAACTTTGATTTTAACTATTTTAACCCTTCTTTAAATAAATTAATAATAAATGTCCTAATCTAATCCAAGTGGGCCTAAATGGTCATATTTTATTCCTAAGTTTGTTTTTGGTCGAATTACACTTGTCCAATAGATTTAGGACATGTGTTAGGGTAATATTAATATCATATTTACCCTTAGTTACCTTATTTACTATTAACCGTGGTAAAAAAAGTAAAAAGTTACTATTCACCAAAAAATTATTTTCATCTCATTGAACCACATTTTAGTCCTTGATATTAACCGTGTCTCTCGGATTTTCGAAATTCCATTCACAGAAGCGGTAAAATTAAGTTTTATGCAAAATTCAGTTTTTAACTACCACTTAGTAGTTTCACTATTCATCAAAAATTGATGTTTTTCAGAACAATGCCAAAATTTCATCCTAAGCTATATTTCATATTCCGAATTCAAAAATGAAGTTTATTTTACCAAATTCATAACATAGAAGTTGCATTAATTAATTTTATAATTAAATCCCGCTGTTAAAACAAATAGCGTGTTTTTAAGAAACAATATCTATCAAAAGATTGACACTTGTTTATGTCTAGTTTAAATGTGAAACTACATCCAATGACCTACATTGTATTAAATTGTAAAAATATATTCTAAATATACTTTAAAACCACTCAAATTAATGATTTATCACTATTAATTATTTCGATTAAAAAAGTTGTTTTTAATTATAATTTAGTAATTTTCACTATTCATCAGAATATGAAAGTTATCCGAAAAGTACCAAAATTTAACCTTAGGCTAAATTCGATACTCCGAATCCAAAAATAAAGTTCATTTTGAAAAATAAGATTTACTGGATTTCAAAAAGTGGTTATTACTATTCATAACGGCTAGTTTTAATAATATTTTTATAGCATATCGTTGTTTAGTGAAACTCGGTATTGCGTACTACACACGCTATCGAGGAAGGTCGTGATTGCGTGTAATGCAAGTCAAGTCAAGGATGTGTGTTGTGCAAGCTCCTTTTGGTGTAGCGTACAACACAAGACATTAATAAAATTAAAAAGAATATTTTTTTTATAAAATCTTGGGCTGTTACATTGCTTATGTGTAAGTTTTTACTAGGAAATATTTGTTATCCATGTCCATGTTTCAAAAAATAGTATTCAAAATGATTATTTTTAATGGATTATTTAACTAAAACATCGTTTTAATTTTTTAAAATATTTATTCTTCTAAATATTTTTCATTAATGTCCATGTTTACAAAATGGGTTTAAGTATTTGTTTATATGGACTTGAATGTTTTAAAATGTTAATTACATTAAAAATATTCAAAGTGGTATGGGAATATTTGATATTAAAATATATCTTAAATTTGTTCCTTTATAATTTTTTTGGCTTTTAAATGATTTCATGAAAAATGTATATTTCTCTCAAAGAGTTTTACTGATCATTTTCAACTATGTCAACATCCTTTAGGGGACATTATTCTTGATTGATGTTGATTAATTATTATAAAATATTACATATTATATTAAATGACTTATGATATATTTGAATATGGATGTGATATTGTATACCATTCATGGTTTATTTTTAAGGTATTGACATTTCATTTTTTAGTATTAATATGGATTCTTATGTTCTTTTCAAACATTTTCATATGAGAAATGCATTGGACATAGTAAGTGATGGGGGGCCGATATATCCCCTCGATGCATGAGTAGGTCTCATGATACAAATTAGTGTCTTGGCACACGACCTTGACAAAAATTTTATTTTTAGTTATGGAACGAGGCCATGAATATGTGGTTATGATATCCGACATTATTCCTTCCATCATTATGAAAATAGGTATTGATATTACATGTAATTTTAAGACCATTAGAATATCCATGTGATTAAGAAAATGAAATTATTTAATTTATATTTTCCATATTATGCTAAATTTTAAGTTTAAAAGGATTATGTTTTAGTCTTATACATTTACTTAAATTTTTATGCTTGTTTATGATAGTTTCTGCTATATTTTTATCCTTGCTGAGAATCTGATCTCACCCCATTATTATGTTTTATTTTACCCAGGATGTGAAGAAGAACCTACAGGAATAGGTAAGAGGTATGAGTTTGTTCAAAGGGGAAACAATGTTGTTGTTTTTCAATATCATAATGTAATGTAAAACAAATGTATGTATCTAGTACTTACAAGGCTACTAAAACGATCGGCCTTTCTAGGCATGATGCCTTGAATCATGCCAATGTTATGTAATAATGCACCGACTCGCGTAATTGGAGTCGGGGTGTTACATTTGGTATTAGAGGAAGTTTAGTACAAACCTTGAAAACTAGATTTAGAAAAACTCTGATTAGATAACATTGTCCTAATATAAACTTTGAGGATTAATATAGAAGAACTTAAATTAATATTGGTAATGCAAAGGTTTTGTGAATTTTACAAGCAATACATCACTGCGTGGATACGAGTAGTTATAGTAGGCTCTGACACAAATGTATCTTGGGGTAAAACTCGAAAACACCGATTTGAGCTAGACTCAAATGGGAACTAGTGCATGAAAATAGGGCTTTCTACACTTTGGGTTACGACACTCCCAGGGTATATGCTTAGGATAATTCAAATTTTATTTACAAAACATTAGGAAGGATTTAAGAGTAAATAATTCCCCAATGAAAACAATTTTATGAATCTAGATTATATACACAAATTGTTCAATTTATGTTATGTTTTTTATAAATGTGGAATTATGCATTATGTTTCATAAACTAACCTAGTGTATTCCATTGATTAGAAATGGTTCCTAGTGTATTAATGTAATCATATTTTCAGTATGTGAAAATAAGAGAAACTTTATGATGTTGGGGGAATCTGATGTTACATTTCATTTGGGAAATATAGAGACCTTTTAGAGAGAGTTTGGGAAAAAGTATTTTGAATAACTATAAATGTTTGAATGGATTAAGTGAAAGTTGGATATAATTGTTTAATGTTAAAATATTTCTTAAGATTATTTTTGGAATATTATATTACAACAATTTATAAAACGAAAACCTAAAAGTTGGGCGATAACCCGTCGTATCAAACAATGCTATGAGAATCAAACCCACAACCAAAGTGCGATGAGTCTTTATCACCTACCACAAGCCTACAGGAAGTCCCTGGTTATTATAAAATAGTTTTCTTCATTTAAATGGTTTATATTTATATTTGTATCCTTATACTATTGAGATAAATAGAATATTTTGGAGTTTTGAAGAGAAATATGATTTTTTTTATAGGGAATGAAACTCTACATGGAAATTAAGTATGTTTCCTTGTGTTCTTATTCTATGAATTAAATTAATTATACAAAACTAGGAATAGGATCATAAAACCAAAAATGTATTTCTAGCACCTTCTTTTACGATGGATCAAATGGTTCCTTTTATCATCGCAAATTTATGGCTTTCTTATTATTATCATTCACCTAAAAATATTCCTTATCAATATTTATCAAAACATGATGGTTTGTTTTCTCTTTCATATACATGTTTTCCTATATATAACTCTAGTATGTGTTATTTCCAGAAACCTTTCTACTTACCATTCATTATTTTAAAATTGGTCCCTAATTTATCCAATTTTCGATGTGGGGTTTCAACTATGATATTTTGAAATGCCAAACCCCATGTTTTCAATCCCATATTTAAATTATGAGGGAGAAATTTAGTGAATTAGGTAAGAATATAACACCCCAATCTTCAACGATGCGTTTCTCTTTGAATAATACAATAGTGTGCGATGTACGCTACACCGAGTTCAAGTGCACCACAACCTATCAAACTAGCCATTTTAAAAGTCGTTATTAATTATAAAACCCACTTTTTAAAATTTTATAACTTTTATTTTTCAAATTGGACTTCATTTTTGGATTTTGAATATCAAAATTAGCTTAGGGTAAATTTTTGGTACTTTTCTGATAACTATCAAATTTTGATAAATAGTGAAAAATACTATAAAACAAATTTTCTAATCAAAATATTTTATAGTGTTAAATTTTATATTTTAGTGGTTTTAAATTATTATTAGACTTTTTTTTATCATATAATATAATGTACGTCAATAAAAAAGAAGGCCTTCGGAAAACCCAATTTTTGGTTTTGACAACGGGAATAAATATTAAATTAATTTATACAACTTATGTGTTTTGAATTTGAAAAAATGGATTTCATATTTGGAATCCGGATATCCAAATTGTGTAAATATGTAACTTCTATTTTTAGAAATTATGAATAGTAAATTCGGTAAATATTTTTTTCACCACGGTTAAAGGGTAAATCTAGAAAATGAGGGTAAAAAACAATATTATAATAATATTATATTACCATAACAGGTGTCCTAACCCAATTGGATGAAACATGTCCAACCATGGGCATCATTGGGATGATTTTGGGATGTCATAGAGACAGTTGTATGTGAAAATGAGGCTTTATATAAATTAATTTAAAGGAATGGAAAATTTAACATAAACATATATATTTTAGTAAAAAAAATTAAATGAGGTTACATAACTGATATTTTCAAATTTAAATAGTAATTTGAAATATAAACTTATTTCCTAAATCATGGTATTTTCTTCATAATTTTTAGACATCACATAAATAAATTTATTTATGAAAAATAATGATGTAGTGATTACCTTATTAATGAAAGATTTAAATAAATGAAATTATAGAAATTAAATTAAATTTATTTTGAAACTTTTTATGCCATACAAGAATTTTATGGAAAATTATGACATGTTATATTTTATTTAATGAAGGTATTATGAAAGAATCAAGTTGTTATATATTTCATAAAAGACTTGATATGAATAATTTATAAATGGACATAAATAATTTTTTAAAACAATTAATATTTTATGAAATGATAAAATAATCCTAAAAATCTAATATTCCGAAAAGGGAAATATATGATGTTAAAAATGTCATTAATGATTCATTTTTTGTTCTCTTGGATTTTTATAGTAAATATATTTACCATATAGTGTGAATATACAAGAGGACATGGTAAAGGTTAAATTAGTTAACTAAGGGTTAATGCAAAGAAAACAAGGATTAAAAAATAAACAAAAAATATCCAATTCTTATTGGATTATTTTATTTCGACATATATTCATTTTATATTCGAATTTATTGATTTTTGGACCATTTTAAACCTAAAATCATTTTATAATAAAATAATACATTCAAACATTCCTAAAGAGCCCCTCCTCCCCCCTATAAAAGGCCATCACCTCTAACCCATTACTCACACATCTCAATCACATTGGCTCATACATAATCAACAAAAAATAATCTCTAAAAATCCATCTATTCCTCCTAGAATCCTTCCCCTAGGTAGATGTCAATTCAAGAAATCCTTTTGGGTTAAACCAAATGGAGTTCCCCAATTCAAAGGTTACGAATTCTCTCAAGTTCTTTTCTTTTATTTTCCTTCTCCACTCCCTATGATCATTTTGTTATTATTTTACATAAAAAAACTAATATCATTAATATAATAAGTTTTTTATGATAATTATTCAAACTAAACTTACACACACCTCCATCTAATGGACTTAGAACGTATTGTTTCTGTGGACGAGGAACTACTAACTTAGGAAATGATGATTGTTCACATATCTCCTACCGCCTCTCATGGTGGCCATTATGAAGGAACTGCAATTATATATGATATTTATTATATTTATTTTATCTATATTCTTCTTTAATAATCCTTTATAACATAACTTTATGCATTTTATTAGGTATAAATATGATAATTTCAATTAAGGAAGTGTGGACTACCACCCCTCTCAATGTGATATGACTCGTTCATGACATACATGGAATGTGTAAAAAATTTCTTTAATGAACTTATGTAACATATATAAGATATTTTATTATACTTTATTTATAATATAAGTATGTATCATTATGTTTTTATTCCTTTAAATACAAAATAGAAATGAAAGTAGCATTCAGGCGTATGTTCGGCTTACTGTCTCCACGATGCGATGAGGTTTCATTCCCTATCGTATCCATTCAAGAATACTTTTCATTTTATGATTAAAAATAATTTTTGCAAACTTGATATCATTATCAATATGAATCAAATATATACTATTAATAACATAGATGACTTTCGTAACAAAACACATAAAGAAAAATGAATGAGTTAACACCTGAAACAATGAAACTACTAAAATATTTTTAACAATGAAATAGTATAGAATCATATATGATATCATATTTACATATTTGGTTCTTTTATAATTTAAAAACAATTATTTATCCATTACACATGAGATTAACATACCCTTGACTGTGAAAAAGTACAAGATAAGTGTTAATTCCTCATTCTCATTATTATCTGATATTGTTTATGTGTAAGTATTTACCGGGAAATATTTATTAACCATGTCAATGTTTTATAAAATAGTTTTCAAACGGATTATTTTTAAACAAATCTTTAACTAAAATATCATTTTAAATGTTTCAAATATTCATTCTTCTAAATCATTCTCATTAATGTCTAAGTTTTCAAAATGGTTTAAGGATTTAATTATATGGACATGAACGTTTTAAAATGTTAATTCCATTCAGAGGTTTCTATGTGGTGTGGGAAAATTTAATTCAAAAATATCTTTTAAATTCCTTCATTTATAAATTGTGTAAATTTTTTAAGTGATTTCATGAGAAAGGTATATTTCTCTCAAAGGGTTTTACTACTAATTTTCAACTATGTCAACATCCTTTACTAGATATTATTCTTGATTGAGGTTGATTAATTATAATACAATATTCCATATTGTATTGAATGGTTTATGATATGTTGTACTATGGATGTTCTATTTTAATACCATTCATGGTTTATAGTTAATTTATTGACATTTCGTATGCTAGTTTTAATACGAATGTTTATGTTTTGTTTCACCCTTTTCATATGAGGAATGCATTTGACTTAGTAAGTGACGGGTGGGGCCTGCTATAGCCACTTGATGCATTGGTAGGTCTCCTCAGACTAATTAGTGTCTTGTCAGAAGGCATTGACAAAAATTTTATTTGTTGTCTTGGCATGAGGGTTTGATGATGCGGTATGATGTCTGACATTCTGTATTCCATCATTATGAAATTATCTATTGATATTACATGTGATTATTCAACTTATATAATATCTATATGAATAAGTAAATTTCATAATTTGGCATGAAGAATTCCCCAGCAGTGTTCATGGGAAACATGAACCTGATATTTCAACCTTACTTATACTAGTTCTTGTTGGTCTTCATAAATGACATCCTATTGTACTCGATGTCCGAGGAGGAGCACATGAGACACTCGAGGATGATCCTGAACACACTCTAAGAGCACCAAATGGACAAGAAGCTCTCAAAGTGTCAGTTTTTTATTCAAGAGGTATATTTTATTGGGAACTTCATATCATAGGCTGGAGCTAAAGTGGATGTAGCGAAGGTTGAGGCGGTTTTTACCTGGGAGACACCCAAGAGTGTTGCCAAGGTATGAAGTTTCCTAGGATTGGAAGGGTAATATTAGAAGTCTGTACGTGACTATTCTAGGATACTGTTACCCTTGATAGATTTGACACAAATGGGAAAGACATTTATGTCGATAGAAATGTGCCACCAGTGATTTTGGGACCTAAGATAGAGGTTGAAGATCACTCCCATCCTGAAGTTACCAAAGGAAGGTGTCAAGTACATTGTGTTCTAAGATGAAAAAAAGACATTTCCTGGTTGTCTCCTAATGTAGGGGAAAGTGGGGATTACTTATGGTTCATGCCAGTTGAAAACACATTAGAATAATTATAAAACCCATTAACTTGAGCTAGAAGTGGAAGTATTCACATTGAAGATGTGGAGACACTACCTGATGGAAGAGTGCTTTATTGTCTACTTTGATCATAAGATTCCCAAGTATATTTTCTATCAGAAGGATCTAAACTTGTGAAAGAGGAAATGGATAGAGTTCCTCTAGGATTGTGACTTTTATTTTTTCTATAATCCTGGGAAGGGAAACATGGTGGAAGATGCGCTTAGTAGGAGATCTAGCTTTCATTTTCTGAATGAGGTTTCAGAGTAGGTGGTCTCATTGAAGTTATTATTTGTGGATAAATATAGAGAAGCTCACCTCTAATAAATGGTTTTAACACTTCCACTATTACAGTTAGTTATGGAGGCACATCTTGGGGATACCTATTGCGAGATCCTACATGCTCAATTTTCTATAGGGCATTCTCCAGATCGATATTCAAATAGTAGGGATAATGTTGTTCTTTACCTAGGGTTCACAATTGTATCATTGGAATTGTGGGAGGGGGTTTTGGGGGAGTTCCATACATACCCTTTGGTGGTACATCTAGGTGTGGTGAAGATGTACCAAGACCTCCGGGATTAGTTTTGGTGGATTGGGATGAAGAATAATGTTATTGAGTTCATTTCACGAATCCTCACTTGTCATTATGTGAAGGCTGATCACCAGGTTCCAACAAGTTCAGCTCAACCCCTTGAGTTTCCAGAATGGAAGCAGGATAAGATATCGATGAACTTTGTGTTAGTTTTACAATGTATGTCATGGGGAAATGATTCCATTTGTGTGATTGATGGATGAATCACTATGTCACCCAACTTCCTAGCTATCTGAGAGAAGATATATATATAGATCTTGGGAAGCCTCTATGTGTAGGAGTTAATTAGACTCCCTGGAGTTCCATTTATGATATTTTAATATCGTGATTCTCACTTTAGATCCGGGTTGTGTATGGGATTTCATGTGGATTTTGGGAATCAGTTATGCATCATAACAGCATTCCACACGCAGACTGATGAATATATTGAATGGACCATTCGGGTTCTAGAGGACATGCTAGGAGAATGCATGTTAGACATCAGACATAGGTGGTAGGATCACCTACCACTCGTGGATTTTTCATAAAACAATAGATATCACTCCACCATTGGTATTTGTATGGGAGACACTGTAGGTCACCACATTGTTGGACTTAATCACTAGAGTCAGCACTAATGGGCCACGAATTTGTGTGATCTACTATGGAGAAGCTTCAAATCATCTAGGAGTAGATGAAGACTGCACATAGCCATCATAAGTCTTATGCTGACATGCGATGGAGCCTTTTAGAGTTTGAGGAAGGATACCATGTATTCCTTTAGGTTTCACCTCGACGGGGATTGTAGAGATTTGTATGGGGAGGCAAGCTATGTTTGAGATTCATTAGTCCTTTTCAAATACTCTTTATATTTGGAGAGGTGGTGTACCGCTTGGCTCTACCACCACAGTTAGATTGGGTACACGATGTCTTCCATGTGTTGCATCTGAGGAGGTACATGCATAACCCATCACACATCATCGACTGGGGAAAGCTAGAAATCAAGGATGAGGTGGATTTTTAGGAGTAACTAGTGGAGATTGAGGATCGATAGCAGAGTATCTTTTGTGAGTGGTTGATTTCTCTAGTGTGTGTCTAGTAGCAACATGGGAATCTCTAGGAGAGCACATTGGAGTAGGAGGAACCGATTCATGCTCAGTACCCTCAACTGTTTGACTAGAATTGTTTTGGATTTTGGGGATGTAAAGCCCCAAGGTGGGGAGAATGTAAAATCTCAAAATTTCCTATGTATTATTTTTATAAATTATATGATTTCATTTAGAGACCATTCACTTAGACGAAATGTGATTCCGAGATCCGGTTTTCAGGGAATGATTGTTTGAAGAATATTATACTTTTAATAGAACCAGTGTGATATTTTCCTGAAAAATTAGAACAACTCTTAAATGGGTGCCCAAATAAGAAATACAAGGGCACTGTTGATCTTGGAGTAGTGGCTTTACCATTTGTGCAACAAACTTTTGTCGGTGCAGGTCGTTTGTAGAAAAATCCATTTAGGTAAAAACTGTAAATAAAATATTTTTATAACAAAAATATTTATTTTTCTCAATGAAATTTCTTTTTATTAACACCTTTTTGGGAATTCCGGTTTATCACCATAACCCTATAATTCCTCTGATACATGGAGAAATATATCCCTCGAATAAATGATGATGGATAATGGATTGATGATTGATACACAATTAATTGAAAGGAACATCACCAACGAAGACGAGGCAACGATCATTTGTCAACGACTGATCCGAATCATGGTAAGGTATTTGTTCTTTTGTGTATTCCCTATTCATTATTTCCATGATGAATACGGGTCAATCCGAAAACATATTGATTTTTGGGTTGATCATTGTAGGATGGGAAATAATTGAGGGGATTTTTGTGGGTTTCTTTTATTTCTTGTCCATTCTTCATTATAACGAGAATGAATTGAGGATGATACAAAAAAGTCTGATTTTCATTACAATGGGTGTTCTTTGTGCTTTTCTCACCCTGTTATTCACCATTGGACCCCAGTGGCCATGGTTTGACTTTCCGAGTGGCATCGAACGTGATTGGAATGCCAAATTTGAAGAAAAACAATAAAAGAGGCCAAATATGTGTAGATTGGGACATGAGGATCCTAGATCTGCAACCGTTTCAAATTTTAGGCATCAGAGGATGATCCATGGTCTGCAGAAAGGACTACCGGTGTGGGATTGGCATGGTGATCAGACAAGACCAGGAGGTATCGAGGCGAGGCGAAACAGTGGTGGGGCGGTGATGGAGATGCGGCGGGAGACTGTGGGATGTGGAGGGGCCATGGGGAATGATGGGGCCACAGGGTACAATGAGAGAGTCCTCAGGGGATGAAAATCATGGATGCGGCAGGCTGCATGTGGTGGCCCAGGCAGCCCACGCGTGAGCGGCCCGTGCCAGGGGAGACAGGTCGGAAACAAGATGAATAAGATGTGCCCAGGAGGAATAGGACGAGTGGATAAAAGGACAGGGATGAGCAATGGGATTGGATGATTGGGTCAGAATGAGAAATTCAGGTCAGACCAAGCGGTTGGGACCCAATCAATTGGGTCAAATCCAATGGATCCAGGTCGGACCCGGGTCGGACCTTGGGTTGACCGTGGTGGTCGACCGCCACAGAATCTCAAGATACTATGACTCGGATTGACAATCGATGATCGAATGGTGGGAAGATTGACCATGGAGGGTCAACCATGGGGCATATATTCCATGGACGGTTGATCGTGGTGTGGATCGAACATGGCGGTTGACGGCCATGGTTGCTAGACCGGCCATGTGGTCGGTCCACAGGCCTAGTGACGCCCTTTTGAATCTTTAAACTATGATAAAATTCAAAGAGTTTGTCCATTTTATTATTCATCAATGGAATTATAACCCTAACATTGAGATGGTCCTTTTTAGATAATGTGGTTATTTTTTTATCTTAGACTATTATATGTGGAGTTCATTCCCTTTGGTCCTTTCCTTGATGGTTCAATACAACATTATGTCCACATCACTGGACTATAATCCCCTCTAGAGGCTGAGTCCCATATAGAGTCATGTATCCCTATCCAATATTGTATTATAATCCTCTATAACCCCTAGTGGAGTTTTTTTGGAATCAACATAACCACCGAGAACAGGTAGTTGGTCCTCTATCTAGTGGTCCACATTAGTATGGTTAGTAGTATTCCCCTTGGTTTTTCGAAGAATCCTCTAGGTTGTGAATTGATTCAGATTGGTTTAATGGTATTCCCAAGGGTGTTGGGGATGATACCCTATATGTGCATCATAATATTCCTTGACCAATAATTTCTCATTTGGGAAGGGCCCAAATGAGTTTGACCTATTTGTGAGTGTCCCTGATTATATCACAACTCGAGGAGTGAGTTCTCCTGGAACAAGCATGATTCGATTAGAATTTTGCAAATAGAAATTAGTGGTGGATTAACTCAAGACTTTTTATCTTGGATTGAGTATATCTAGATAATATTTTTATATGTACTCCAGACATATACTAGTGTGGAGATAACTGTACTTTCCTTTGTGGTATTTATTTCATGGTAATTTTTTGTGATATTTTTCTTTATGGTTTTATGGTGTCCTAATGGGTAATGTTATATTCACCAATGAATAGGCTTTGCCCACATGTTTGGTGTCTTGTGTAAATGATTGACCATTTGATGGAGTCATAGGATGACCAGGACTAGATGGTGAATAGCGTGGTCAGACAACTGCGGTGTGTTCCCATGGTTCAGACAGTATTCATAGTACCTCTTTTTCTACAGGATGGACTTATAGTTACAGACACTTTCTAGTGGGCTTGTATTCAGGCCTAGTTTAAATTACAACACATTTACTATCGTAATCCTATGGTGGGATATAGTGGTTCCCATGAATTGTTTACTTAGTGTTTTTACATTTCAGAATTTGTGTCATAGAGATGTGTATGTGCGTACAAGTACTTTAGGCTAATGCCTCCCATTTGTGGGATATTCCTACATGGTTCTACTCACCAGCCCCTAGCCTATTGGAGGCGATATTGGGGGTAGTCATGAGGTGGGCCCCTCCGATATGGGTCATGACAAGAGCGAAGTCGAAGCAGGTTGATGTTTTATTTAATAATTTTTGAATGAATCAATACACATATTTATCAACTTATTTCATACAATTCATATCATATTTTTTAGTTTAGACATTGAAGTTTCAAAATTATGAGTTATACTCATATCCTATTTGGGTTGTCATTTGGTAATTGAGATGATTACATGGATGTAGGTTTCCGCATTGGAAAGGGATCTTGCTGTTGATTTTTTATTGCTGGATGGGTAGGAGTTTGGAGAGGGGACCAACGTGGGGTTTAAGATGAGGATTTTTTAACCATTATTTTAGGCTTCTAGTATTTTAATTGTATTGTTTCTAGCTGGAAATTTAGTTACATTCCAACATGTCATTACATTATTCCTTTATTATTTATTATATTATTCAGTTTTCTCTTATTTTTGACTTCTACTATGTCTATAATTTGATTTTTTTTGTTTATATAGTTTTTATACTACTATAACACTTCATAATAGGGGGTATATTATCCCCAATATACATTTAACACCCCCACTGCTCATCGGTAGCCTCTGGCGTATGGGGAGGTGCGCTTGAGGTCTTGTAACGGAACCTCTTTGGCAACATGAGAGAGTTTCAAACTGTGAGACATTACAAAGTGGCATAAAATGAGTTTATTTTTTGTTCTTCTAGTTTACTAGTTGTAAATGGTAAGATGTATACTAGGATATTTCAGGTCATTGTAATGATATTCATCATGGAAGTAGTTAACCCATATACAAAGGAAAATATATGTGCCTAGGGATGGGATTACTAATGTGATGTGTGATTATTACAGTTGATGTTATTTTACCTTGGTTGATTCACTTACTGTGTGAGGTTATTGTTTTATGATGTCTGTGTTTCTTTATATATGTACTTGTGTCTTGGTATGGTGCGAGATGTGAATACATGCTTCATAATTGGCACATAAAGATATATTGACATTCATTATTCATGATAGTGGTATATTTATTTTTTCATTTCATATATAATATCCTGTTGAACTGTGATATGGGATATCTATTTCACTGGTTAAATGAAATGAATTGATGTGTCTTATTAAAACACATATAATCCATGTTTAGGGAAACCATGATTCATTGGTTCTCTTTTATAAAAAAATATTGAGGTTGAATTTTTTGTTATCCAGTTCTCTAAGATGCGTGTTTGTCTTGTAGAGAAAATTATTTTTCTTCATATTTTCCTTGAGCATAAGGAGAGTGGAAATAAACACAATCCTTACATAGATGAAACAGAGAATCCTGTAATTTTTTAGGATTATATGGATGTTATGCTTAAAAATAGCTTCCTAAGGGTCATGTGATCCATGTAAAGGGAGACTTTCCATACCATTACATTGATGTATGAGCTAACAAGAGGGTTTCAACTACAAAATAAACAAAAATTTACTTGGGAAGGAGGACCCCAAATAGCAGAGTTCTTGTTCGAGTAATTCCAAATGGTATTCAAGAATCTCAAGACACTTGTAGATAGAATGGTGAAGCTTCATGAATATATGCTTGATGAACTAACAAAGCATTGGTCATATATTATGGAGGAATATGGGAAGTAGGAAGAGAAATATTGGAAGGACCTAGATAAAAAAGTTACTGATCCATTTCCATCCTATAACATTTAGGGATGAAAATTCATATGGGTTCATGCATCTAACATAGGAGTTCATGTCAGTGTTAGAATATGTTGGACATTTCACAAACCTAAAACACTTGTGCTACCCATGTAAGCTGATGAGATCTCAAGGGAGATACATTTTCTCGATGTTCTTCACAATGAGATCAGGTCGTAGGTGAACATCATCCTTTTAAGTAGCTTTGAGGGAGTTATGAAACAAACACTCATGATAGAAGCAAATTTGAGAGTTGATCAGAGTGGAATCCATCCTATTTCTACAAGGAAAGCTCAGAGCTCTTCTTAATATAGAAAGAATCACTCCAATGATAGTTTCTACTAATGAAGTAGTGGTCAAAGTAGGTAGTTAACTATAAAACTGTATCAAGACCGTTTTTTGTTATAGTGCTATCAGTGTGAAAAGGTTATCCACAAGACCCCATAGTGTCCTTACCCCACATTAGAGTGTCTTATCTATAGAAGACTGGGTCATCTTTAGAGGATTTGTGTGAAATTTCCATAGAAGATCAGTGGAAGGGGATCAGGATAGACCGCAAAGTTGGGAAGGGCCACAACTACCCCTCAACAGGCTAGTAGCAGGAGTTCCATTGACCATTCAGGATGAGGTTGGGGACATGCTACCTCAGTTCTTGATCAGTAGTACTTGGAACGGGAAATAGATCATGGTAGTTAGACTAGAGCCCAGGTAATAGGGATAAATAATCTGTATGTAATACATACTACTTTGACTATAAGGGATGCAAGATCATCAACCATTACAAGTATAATTATTATATCATCAACCTTGAACTGTGTTTTTTTTATACATGATCATCACAACCTATTATATTTTATATTTTTTCAAATAGTTGGGGCATTAATTTGATAATATTTGACGGATATTTTACCATCAATATGCTATTGTAAGTTAGGTTAGATAATATCAAACTTTGTAAGGAATATTATCTAGATATTGGTGGTTAACATTTTTTGGGAATGGTTCATCCTGAAAATGATAGGATTAGACTTCATTCATGGTGTGGATTGTCTAGTTCTATTCTAGGATCATATTTATTGTTAAAAAATGAGAGTTAACTTCCTATCTCTAGAAGGATATATCTATTTTCACCAAGGTGTGTGGGATCTTTAGGTTAGTGGTGCTAGAAAAAGTCAATTTAGATTGTATTGTATCACATATCATATATCATGTATTGATCTAGATGATGGTAGAATATAGCATGATTATATTCATCCAATGGTAGAAAATTTTAAATATGTTTTACCTAATGTCTTCTATGATTTACCACTAGAGATTTGGATTGAGTTCATGATTGAGTTGGTTTTAGGGGAAGTGCCAATTCTTATCCTACCTTAAATAATGAAAATAGTGGAGTTTCGGGAGTTGAAAGTTTAATTGGAAGATCTAGAATCTATAGGCTTCATATAGCCTAGTACATCTCCTTGGGGTTCTCCAGTTCTACTTTCTTAGAAGGATAATGGATCTTTATGCTTATGTGTTGATTATTAGAGGTTGAACCAGATGAAGGTAAAGAAACGATATCCTCTTCAACACATTGATGATCGTTCTAGTCAATTGAGAGATGTTAAGATCTTCTCCAAGATTTATTTTATATTGGGGTATCATTAGTTGAGGGTGATACCATTAGACATATCTCAAACTACTTTTAAGTGAAGGTATGGCTTGTTTGATTCATATTGATTCCATTTGGGTTAACTAATGAACCGATAGGATTCATGGCCATAATGAATAGGATATTAAAACCATTACTAGACCAGTTTGTGGTGGTTTTTTTCAATGATATCTTTGTGTAATCCGATTTAGCAGATGATCATGCCAAACATCTCCACATCATCCTGATTACATTGAGCGGGCATCCGTTTTATGCCAATCTAACCAAATGCAGTGTTTCGATTAATAAAGTGAACTTTTTGGGCCATTTCATCCTAGAGGATTGAGTTTTATTGGACATTGAGAAAATTTAAGAAATTATATCTTGGGAATAACATAAGAAAGTCTTTAAGATTATGTTATTTCTAGGTTTAACATGATATTATCGGTGATTTATTTAGGATTTATCCCAATTGGGAGCACGAATGTTTGTGATGAACAAGAAATGGGTGATGTTTGTTTGTCTGATGCTTACAAGACAGATTATTAAGATATAAAAGGCAGATCGACCTTAGTACCTATCCTCATGTTACCTATGATGGGTAAAGTATAGGTCGTGTAATATGATACATATAGAGTTAGGATCAGAGCATTTCTAATGTTAGAGTAATGAGTGGTTCCTAATGGATCCAGACAATTGAGACTCTATGATAGGAATTATGCTACTCAAGATCTAGAGTTAGCAGCATTGGTACTTGTCCTGAGATTTTGGAGACACTTTCCCATGGGTGAGAGGTTTGTGGTATACATGGACCACAGGAGCCTCAGGTTCATCTTTTCTCAAAAAGAACTGAAACTTCAATAGAGGTGGTGAGTTGAGTATCTATTGTTTCCTGATGTAGAGTTGGATTATACCACATGAAAGGGAAACATCATTGCAGATTCCTTGAGAAAAAATAAATAGATAGAGTAAGTATGGTAGTCATTTAATAAGAAGTGGATAATGGCCCTCTTCAAATACATGTTTCTGGATGTTCAGGAGTCAGTTGGTTGGTAGCTGTAATGTCAACATCTATTATACCCATGCTATTAGACTTGATTAGGACAAAGTAATTATCTGATCTAGAGATCATAGTTATGAGAGAAAAATTATATGGTGGGGATACACCATCATGATGGTCTCTGGGCTATGAAAATTCTCTTCTTTTCCATGGTCGGGTATGGGTTCCTATGGGCTTACACAAGGAGCTGATGAGGGAGTTTCATGCTTCTAGATGGGTGGTTCATCATGTTTTAACAAAGATATATAATGACCTTAGTAGATAATACTTGTTGTTTGGATTGAAGACGGAGGTGGAATGATTTGTTTCTAGATGATTCACATATCAGTAGGTTAAAGAAGCGAATAATAGGCCTGCTGGGATTTTTTCGCCTTTTCTGATTCCTGAGTTGAAATGGGATGATGTAATAATGGATTTTGTGATAGGATTACCCAAGAAAAATCATATTTATGATGTTTTATGGGTGATTGTGGATTTATTGACTAATTTATCCCACCATTTAATGATCATGGAAACCTTCATAGTTGATGATATGAGATGATTTTATGTGTATGAGGTTGTTTGATTTCATGGTGTTCTGAGGAGTATCGTTTTAGACAGATACACTCATTTCACATCATGTTTCTAGTAGGGTATTCAGAAGCCACTAGGTTCACATGTTCTTCTGAGCATTTCCAATCATCCACATATTGATGTTCAATTTGAATGAACAATTCTGGTTCTAGAGGATATGTTATGAGCATGTGTTTTAGATTTTGGTGGTTCATGGGAGAAACATATGGAAATCATGGAGTTTACATATAAGAATAACTACCTAAAATATATTCAAATAGAACCTATTTGGGATTTTTATGGAAGGATGTGCTTTTTTTATTTTTGTTGGCCAGAGGGAATTATGTCAGCACTCGTTGGGCCTAGTCTCATTCCGGAGACATCAGTTCATGTTTAGTTGACCAGACAACGGTTTGTGATCATGAAGAGTATGCAAGATTCATATTATTGTCATCAAATATGACGTCTATAATTCTTGGTTGGTCATTATTTTTCCCTTTGGGTGTCATCTATGTGGGGGAAACATCATATTAAGAAATAAGGAATGCTAGCGCCCAGGTTTTGTCGGGTCCTTTGAGATAGTGGGAAGTGTTGGTCTAGTGACGTACCATTTAACCATGCCACAATGCTACAGTTCCATGCAAAATGTGTTCCACATTTCAATGTTATAAATATATCATCTAGATCCTTCCCATGTGATAAACATAGCAGACATCTAGCTTTGTACAGAGGCATCCATTAATGAGAATCTGATACGGGTTGTTGACCTTAGGGAGAAATATGTTTAGGATAGGACATTACCAGTGATATAAGTGAAGTGTAAGTATGAATTTATTCATGAGGAGACAACGAAGATAGAATCTAATATGTGAACATAGTGGTCATAATTATTTTTAGAGACCTCATAGTGACACTTAGAGTATCTTGGAGAAGAGAAGTTATATGGTTGGTAGGTTGTAAGTTCTCATCTTTTTCCATGTACATCACCCCTTTTGTTTTATTTGAGTCTTTTTTGTTCAATTTTATTTAGAGATGGAGAGACTTTGTTAGTGAATGGGCACTAATGTTCAAGGATGTATTCTTGTTTTAATTAATGGAGTTCGAGCATAAATTGGTTAAGTGTTTCATGGGTTCTTTGTAAGTTGAGAAGCATTAAAGGGTGTTCAGGTTATTTAAAAGAAAAATGAGATGAAACCCCATTTTCAAAACATTTACAAAATGTGTAAATAGATTACACATCATGAAATTGTTTGGGTGATTCAATTAAATAAATCCAAGGCAACGAGTTTTTCGGTGTATTCCATTAAAAATATTTACATGAAGTCTAACTACATTACAGACAGAGTAATTCCCCAACCTATTTTTTTAAGTATTCTATATGGATAAATATCATTCTATTTATCCTATAACCCTCTCCTCTCAACCCTAGGGTATCCTCAAAGTGAATTTAGAGTTCCAAAATCCATTCTGAATGTCCTGTTAATGCATTCGATCTATGGTAACTGTATTTGTTCATATTTTCGTTCTCTCCTTTAGTTCTCCAAATGCTATGGTGAAATCCATTGATCGTGTTCATTGTTGTTTTTTATCATGATCATTTTTCATCTAGGTACCTCTTTGTGATCATACACACCTTCTTCTTCATGTTTTTTTTCCATTGAAATCATTGATGGGTCGTCAGTTAAAGGTAGGGGGTCTAAATCTTATCCCAATGGTTTGATTATTTACTTGTTTATGAAATATTGTGATTTTGATAATGTAGAATTAAACTAAATAAATTAAATATTGAATTATATTATTCTTTTAAGTCCTTTGGTTTCAATTGGCTTTTTTTTGGCTTATGTTTCCCCATTGGGTGAGAAAACCTTCAAAATAATTGAATTGGATAATGGATTAAAATGTTTTAGTATGACCTGAGATCTTAGGTGAATGCTTGGTATAAAATCTGTAAGTGGTTGAATATTGATTATTGATATAACTTTTAATAAATTTTTATTCAAATTTAATGTGGTATTTTGATATAAAAATGGTAATTCAAATAATTGAGCATTGATATATATGATGTGATATTATGATATCCATGTTGTCTTGAAGGAATTGTGTCCCATGCTTAATTGCTTATATATCAGGCTCCACTCAAACACTTTCCAAATTATATGATGTAATGATGATATTGAGTGGGTTTGGCCCAGTACCATGTTGTAATGCTTATAGAGAGCAGGCTATACCCAATCCATTATTATAATGCTTATAGGGCATTGACCCAGATGATATAGTGCTTATAGGACTTTGACTCGAATTGTTTTCACTATACCATGGTTATTTGATTGTGGTTGGCATGGTCATATGAATTTATCATAGATAATCCAACATGGTATCAAATAAGGTTATTTTAACTTGGTTATAAGGTTTTTGTTGACATGTCTGTAAGACATGTTCATAGATATTCTGGCACGAAGCCTAAGTAGGATGTTGTTGTATTTTATTAATTTTTTAATTATTTAATACACATGTTTATCACTTTATTGCATACACTTACTATCAGAATGGTCAGTTTAGGCATGTAGGTGTTGACTAGCAGAGTTGTACTCACTACCTATTCTTACCTCCATTTGTTACTCGAGCTGATTATGTGGATGTAATTTTGGACATGGGAAACCACCTTATCATTGATTTCTTTCTTGCCAAATGGGATGGATATTGGAGAGTGGACTTATGCGGGGTTCGATATCACAGATTTTTGAGTCTTTATATTAGTTTTCTAGTATTTTTTTTTATTTTTCTGTTATAAAAGTATTTACATTCTAACATATCATTAAATATTTCTTTTATTATTTATTTTATAATTTATTTGGCTCTTATTATTTTCTTTCGCTATGTATAAACATTGATTTCATTTTTTATATGGTTTATTTTATATTACTTTGACAGTTCATACTTGGGAGTATAGTTTCTCCACTATACATTTCATACCTCCACTAATAGTAGACATCCTCTAGCGTAGGGGAGGTGCACTTGAGGTCACATAACCAACCCTTTTTGGAAACATAAGAGAGTGTCAAATTGAGGGACATTATAAAAATCATTTTGTTAAGATGATCACATTGGAATTTAAAAAGAACTAAAGTATCTTCTTTTAGCACAAAAATTCTAAAGAATGATGAACCAAATTTTTTTTATATGTGTGTATGATCTTGAGGGTTCTTCACTTAGTTCCATCATTCTATAATTATTCAGTGATGAGTGAAGAATGTTGTGATCACATCATTCCATATAGGTGTCATTTTATTATTTTTCTTAATTTACTCATTCTTAAATGAAATCTTGGAAAGATCAACAAGAGAATTCAAAAATTTACATTTTTTATCTTTTGTTGTCACACAGTTTTGGTTGATTTTTTTTCATACTAATACCGAAAACTTATGATGCATCCAAATCACATAATATAGTATATGGGTCATTAGATACAATTTAATTTGAATATTTTTAATTAATTTTTATATAATTAAAGTAGAGGGATTAGATATGGTCCCATTGCCACACAATATTTATAAAGAGGATTTTAGATTTCCGCGAATTGACACTAGGAAGTAGAGTAGAATTTTGAGAGAGAGAGAGAGGAAAGAGGTCTGGCATGCACCATGCACATGTTGAGGGGAGGGGAGTAATATGGGGAATGAATTATTCTAAAAAATTAGAGAAACATAGGTGGAGGGTATAATACACCACCATTTCTAACTACACCAGTAGACCAGTGGGGTTGTACCCTACAAGACCTGCACCTCAAATTCTGATAAATCAATTTTATTCATGTTTTTTATTATGAATTTAATTTTTTATTTGTTAATTTATCTAATTTTTATTAGTTTTAACAACTTATGGTAGTAATACCATATATTTTAATTTGGGAGAATTTTGAAGAAAAATTGGAATGAAATGGAGAGAAATTCATGTGAAATCCTAACAGTATATTATTAACTCACATGGAGACCTACGTGTTTCAGATTAAATCATGGGTTAGTAGTTACATAATGAGATTCATGTCAATTTGAAGTCTACGTAAGGAATATCACATAGAGCCTATCTCACATAGGGATTGAGAGGAACAAAAGAGGCCGATTGACTCACATATTAATAAAATACGTGGTGACTTCATCACATCAGAATAAACAAAAGGCCCTGGACCTAAGGTTTGAAAAAATATAGGTTTTAGAGGCTCATGTAAGAATAATCATGGTGGGAGAAATCACCGTGCAATAATAATTCACATGGGAAACCATGAAATATCTCTCTTTGTAGGAATAAAATTGTTATCAAGTCATATTAATTCATGCCAGAGACTACATATGTATGATTAATTGATGTCATTTTGTGTGATTAAATAAATCCACACCACTATTTGTGTGATATTAATTCTTAGACAAATGATATAAAATATGGGGTAACAAGTCCACATAAGATTAAAATGAATATGTTTAAGATGAAATTGAAAGATTAATTCATTGTGAGTCACTGTAGTAGATTAATAAAGAAGAGGAAACAACTCATTCCTCATCCTACAACCCTTTCACTATGAACACCTATATACATGAGATATTTTGAAATCCATGAATATATTTGTGCCATTGTTTTGGGAGGATTCTTTATGAAGGGACAATAAGAAGTTAGATAGAGGACAAATGAATATTCATAATGAAGGGATTTTTCCAAGAGGATGTTTACTATGTCTATTAGAAATGCCTAAATTATGTTTTTGATGATGAAGAGGATGGTTCAATGATGAGGATATGATGAATACAATGTGGATATATTCACTTGTTTCAGGATCATGGGAATGTTAGAAACTGAAGGTGGAGAAAAATATCTTCTTTCTTTGTAGCCTATTTTGTTTCACCATGATAATATATCTACAACAAATATTGCCTCGTGATTATGTCCTATTTTATGGAACATTGAATATATATTTCTAATAGATAATTGGTATTATTCTATAATTAATTCTAAGGATCCGTTTGGATGTTTCATATGGATGTAAATAAAGATACATGGAGATATAATGGAAGGTGTCTTTTCATAAAAATAAAGTTTATAACTGCACTTAGAATACAATATTTTGAGGAGGTTCCTTTATGGAGAACTTGGCCGTATGTTAGAAGGGTAAAAAAAATTCTATTTGAGAAAGGGATTTATTTTAGTCTTCTCTTGGATAGCATGGGGTTGTAATTTTTTTAGAGATGAGTATTGTAATGAAGGTGAATTTTATATTGAAGTATTTTATTTATAATGGTTGTTTTATTAGGTTTTTTTCATTCACCTTTTATTCAATATCTCATCTAAACTCTCCATGTTTGAATAATGTATGTTAATGGTTGATATAATTTATAATTAATAAATTTTTTCTTATATTATTGAATGATCATTGGGATAATTAAGTGACATTTGTTAAAAAGAGTTTGTGTCACCTAATTTTTTTAGAAAATAGAAGCAGTTGACCATATAAAAAGGAGAGTTTAGTAATTAGAGAGTGAATTATTGACCATGAGTTTTCTTAGATCATATTCCAAAAATGTCATGAATAACCATTTAAAAAAGTTTATGCTTCAATATATCATGAACATATATTTATAAAAAATCAATGCACTCAACACTCATAGTTTTCTTGTTTATTATAATATTTTATTTTTAATTATATTCATCAGTTTAATTATTGTATTAGGATTTTTCATGCTAAGTACTAGTCTCTATGTGTTTGACCTTGGACTTGAGAGGTACTATACATTTGTTTTTTTTGTTTTAATGAAGTCTAATAAAAATGTTTGAAATTAATTCCCAATGAGAATTAATAATGACTCGTAGGAAACCAAGGTTTTTGGTATCATTAATTAGGACCCGTGACTTAGTAGAATCGTATGTTTGATATATTAGGATAAAAAAAAAATTTCATCCCTTTAGATTATTTATTTTTATTTTGGGTTATTTTATTTTTTTATAATATTATGTATTTCTGGTTGTGATGAAAGGTTCTGAATGAATCATGAGTGATCAAATTAATTTGTCCAAACATGTTTCAAATATTGCACATAATATTGATCAACTCAAGGTGAAGGTGTAATAATAAGGATTTGGCCCATGTACGTACCCAAGTGATGATGAGATAGTCATCTATTACATGGAGTGAGTGTTCAAATAGGCATGTAAAGACATGGAAATAATACCAAAGGTGTATTATGGATCAGAGGATGTACCCAAGGTGGATGATGTATTTGAGACAGAACTTAATGAGAAATTGAAAAGGGAGGATGAGATTGAGGTTGAATATTAGGTTATTTTTAATGATGAATCCAAATATGAAATAGAACACAAGGAGTCCACCATCGATTGTGAATAAACTAAAGTGGAATAAAAAGGATAAGCCTTACTCGATAAAGAAAATGTAGAATAAGATGTATATATTACATAAGTAGATAAGAATATGGAATATTTTAAAGAGTAGTATAACAAAAAAGTTACAAAGGAGTAATATTACTAGGTTTGGTTAGTCCATGAGTTTTTTCCCCATTCTATAAAACTATCGAAATTCTGGTTTTCACCTCAAGGAAGTATCAATATAAATTCAACTAAGAAGAAGAGAATAATATCTATAGATGAGTATAAATTCATGACATGGTCAAATACTGATCAGGTAACTTATTTCTATTCTCCTATTATGTGATTGAAAAACAGGTAATGTATATCTAAAATTCATTAAACAAAGTTCATGTGAAAGGAAACTCAAATTTTTTATGATTTCATTAGATTTAGTTTTTTGGGATTTATTTTACTATTTTTGTTAGATGTAAATTCAATGACCCTATATTCTTGAGCATTATTTTAATGACCCATTTAATTATGTTTTTATTTTGATTTTTTAGGATTAAAATAATGAATATCCTTGAAAAAATAAGATAACACCACACACCAACACATGCATGGAACTTTTAAGGGAATAAATTCCTTCCAAGGATCATGTAAAATAGGCTATAAAAAACATGGAATAAATGCAATATATTTTATTATTTGGATCCATCCCTTTTATCCACATAAAATAATAAATGAATAAATCTCTTAACTTAGACAAACATTGAATAAAATGTGTACTTTAATTATTGGTGAGAGAACCTTGGACATCTCTTTTTATTTTTTTCCCCTGATTGATCTGGGACACATCATTAATTAGAAGAAATGATATGACATGTTGGAAATATTTCACTATTCCTGAACATATTTAATAGATATAGGTGGAAAGTTTCTGAATTATCATACTTATTCCAAATTTAGAGTTATTTTAAAATGATTGATGATATTATTCTGATTTTTTATTTTAATCATTTTAAATTTGAAATTTTTAGAATGATAATTTTTTCCATTCCATGACATTATTTACCAATACATTTTGATTCCCATTCCCTAGACGTACTCTATGAATTTTTTTTATATTCTATCTTATAAAGTCATTATTTAGAGAATCTTGGGATATAAATGACTACTATAACTTTCTAGTTAAAATTAACAAAGCATGATGATTTTTAACCACATTAAAATGATTGAGGCTATAATTTAATTATTTTATTACCATTTGATCTTGATACCTACCCATTATTTCAATTTTTGAAAATTAGTACAGACCTGGAATTTACATGGTTGAATAAAAATTACAAGATTATTTTCTCATCCCACCTTAATTATTTCATTTAAATTCATGGTTTTAAATGATCTTCAAAAGGGAGATTGGGTGATTTCATGGAGCTATTGGAAATTATATGCTAAAATAGAAAATGTGGGTATGATATCTTTATAGTTTAGAAGAAATGTCATATTATATTTAGTTATTATATTACATTTATTCCATTATTTTTTGGATAATAAAAAATGAAAAGAAAAAAGAATGAAAAAGTGAGAGATGATACACTTTGGATTGACCTTTGGCTACCCACCTTCTCCATTATTATCATAACTATCAAAAATAGTATTAATAATAGATTGATGGTGAGTATGAATGTGCTATTTTGTTTTTTCTTCCAAGGGTGAAATACTTGTTTTTGAAAAAATTCTATTGAAAAAATGAGATAAAAAAATTAAAAAAGAGGACAAATTAATCAATGTTTTGAAAATTGAAATTGAGATCTATTGATATAGAAGATTAAATTAAAGTGGTAGATAATGTATTTTAAAGGAGAATAAGGACATGATATCATTTATTAAAATTAAATGAAAAATATTCACTTTACTTTAGAACTCAACCTCCACATTAATGATTGGATGCAATTTTTACATCAATGCCAACCAACCATTATCCTCAAAGAAATTAGAACCATAATGAAAAAAATATATTTATATTTATGCTTTGATCTATATGTGTAGATTTATATAAATTTAAATCATATGGATATATTGTATATATTTTAGATAGAATATTACTCCATTAATATGATCTTGATTAAATAGTGTCTTTATTTTCAGGTGAGTTAAAACATAAGTGGCATGGAAATTAATGAAATGTTGAATAATGTGTATAGAATAGAAGAAGTGTCATGAATTTAGATTGATAAAGGAATCATGATTGAAACATTTTGAATTTAATGATATTTGTGATTTTGAAATTATTATTTATGAATTTATGTTTATAATAATGAAAGATTGAATGTTTCTATTATTAATGTATATATTCTTTTTGACATGATGTTGAGATAATTATATGGTAAATGACAAAATTTATGTATGGGGGGATACGATAACTTAATTTATACATCTTTTTTGGGGAATTTAAATGTTTTTGTTAGTTATTTATTCAACTTTTTTTTGTTTAATGTTTCATTGTAAGAATATCAAATATTTCAATTTTGGGGAATTTTCAAGAAATGAAGATATAAAAAGGATAAAAATTAATGTGAGATCATATATTTATTTTATAAACTAGAACATTTAACTTCACATGTTAGATTAAATCAATAGTTGGAAGTAGTGTAAAGAGAGTCAGATGAGTTTTATGGTTTCATAACGAATTTCCCATGGAAACTTGCTCATGAATGGAATGTAAAGCATTAAAGATATTGGATGGATCACGTTAAAATAAAACATGTTGTAACTTTTTTGTTTTGGAATAAAATGAAGTCACTTGACCTTATGCATGTATAAATAGGGGTTTAGAGGATCATGTAAGAAAAATAATGGTAGGATAAATCATTGTATAAGATTAACTCATATTGGAACCCATTATAGATCTTATTATAGAGAAAAAAATGGATAATTTATGAGTTTAATTTAGGCCAACTACTACTTATGTGAGTTTAAATAAAGGGATTTCATGGGATTAAAGAAAAATATTCCAATATCTACGTGATATTAATTCATTGTTACATGGTATTAATGTTTTTTCCTGATTTTGTGTAAGATTAAAATGAACATGCACAAGATGAATCTGATAGATAATTTTAAAGTGAGTCGCTACGGAAGATTAATAAGGAAGAGGAAACACCTTGCACCAAGAGCACCTATATTCAGGGAATATTTTGAAAGTCATGAAGACAATTGATCCATATTTCAAGGAGGATGTACAATGAAGGGAGAATAATAAGTTATAAATATGTGAATAGAATATTCATAAGGGAAGGTGTTGTGTCACAAGGGTGTTTACTATAGTGAGTTATAGCATTTCCCCTAGTTTTGATGATGAAGTATAGAGTGGTGAGATGAAGGTATTATGGCTACAACCTGGAGATATTCCCTTTGATCATGATAATTTGAAAATTAGAAAAGAGTAGTAGAGAAATATATCTGGTTTCACCATTACCTATTATGTTGTGTCCTGATAGAATATTAATATTAGATTTATACTTGTGATTATATTCAATATTTAATTCAGTTAAAAGATATATTAGTGGGTGATAATTTTTGATATTTTGGTTATATTTTTATGGACATTAGGATCGTTTGAGAAAATGATATATGATGATTCATGGAGATATCATGGGAGGTTTCTTTGAATATAAATAAAGGTTATCACTGCACATTGAATTCAATCTTTTTGGGAGGTTTATTGTTGGAGTATGTGGTTGGATGTCAGAATACAAGAGTTCCAAGTCAATTTACATAAAGTTTTATTTTACGCTCATCATAGATATAATTAGGTCGTAAATTATTTTTTACTGAGTTTTTTTAATGAAGTGATATTGGATATTGTACTATTTTATTTGTAATGGTTATTGATAGGCCCCAAGGTACCCAAAGAGGGGAGTTGAATTATGGTGTGATAGTATAATACCTTTTAGCCCTTTAAACTGATTTTTTTAATTATAAATTGTTACCACATGGATAAAACCATTGTTCAACCAATCTCTAGACTTTTCTAGAAATACACCTTAGTAATATGTATGCATATATATATGAATTCAATTTACGAAGAGACATAATTATTTTAACTTGGTTCACCAACATTTGGATAATTCGAGGAGAATGCTAACGATAATGTGATCATACACATGAATCCATGAGGTTTACTACCATTGGGTGGACACATGATTTCATGGTCACTCCACACCTTGGCTCACTACCTTACAACTATTTTGGGTGGAATCACTATAACCCAAGTCTCACTTCCTTTATTTTCCTTCACCAAATACATTTGGAAGATCACTTCAATATTTTTTAGACATGTAGGTCCCTTAATAAATACCACTTATTTTTTTAGCTATTAATATGGATGATTCATTTGAAATATGGGTTTCTCCTTAACATATTATCACTGGATTCCTCCATTGAAAAAAATGAATCATTTGGTAGTTATGAAAAATATCTCACTTCTAGAATTAATCTGGAACCCCTTCTTATTCTCTTTACTGTAATAAAACAACTCATTCCCCTCTTCTTGATATTTTGATATTCAGGTTGGTACATGTTCATTTTCATCGATGTATGGATTTATTCAAGGAATGATGTATCATTGATATTCTATTTTTTCTTATGAACATATGTATTAGGATGATTTTGTGTAGAGTATCACTCAATCTTTTGTTAATTTTAATATTCGTTATAGAATAAAAAATTATTTATCAGAGACAACCTTATATATTTAAAATATATATATACGCCATAAATATCTGTCTAAAGATTTCACCAACATTAATTTTCCCTTATTTATTGGTCCATCATTATTAAAATATTTCTATATGAAATATATTTCGATATTTCAATATTAAAAACATTGATAATTCTTCCCACTTTAACTTGACAAAACCTCATTAACTCCATGCGTGTAACTAATGTGCATTGTGGGTCCTCATTTTTTAGCATATTTAAATATTTCTTTTAAAATTATATAATTCCAATGAAACTAATTTGTAATTTTATACTAGAATCACAATAATATTTATTATCATGATATTTGAATATCTTAATTTTAATTCATGAATCATCTGCTAAAGTCTCATATTCAGAATATTAAAAGCTCTAAATATCATGGAATAGTTACTTATATCATTTAATCTTACTAGAATCATGGAAAAAATATCTCCATGATCCATAATATTGTTCATCATCACTATGGCGTTGGTTTTTCTCATATGATGTAGTCATGTTCTTCCATAACTTTACTATAGAATAACACTTCCTGTTAAACTATAGAATGAGAGCTTAATCAGAACATATAGTGTGGAATTCTTCCATGTGGCGTAACCTCATACGGTTATAGTGAAATTTAAATCATTTGTGCTGCCGAAATTACACCCTCTTCAATGTGCCTACGGTGTAGTCAATTTTTAACAGTGTAAGAATCTTTAGAATTCCAATTATAGGTAAACAGGATCACTGTTATATGATATTTTGAAGTCATGTATCCCCTACATGATGACCAAATCATCTTTATATGAAGATGGGTTTACATTTAAATGAACTCTACCCTTACATGATTACCCTCATGTAAAAACCATGGTAGATACGTATTCATAGTAGAGTATAACCCCAAACACAACTCCCTATGCGGAAACCCTATGTAACTGGTGAATTTTATGCATGATGCATTTTTATTGAGTTACCTTTATGTGTAAAGTGGAAAATTGAATTAAACTTATGTTGATCATGATTACCTTTATTACATGTGGTCAGAATACAACACGACATGGTATGCTTCTATTCCCTTATGCAATTCAAGGTTCTAAATTTATGTAGATACGATCCTCTACCCTTAACTAAGTTAAAGTAAAACCCTTAAATAGATTCAATTTACTCTATATACCCAAATGCTTTTACAGTTTCTAGGTCTTACCTTTATGTAGATCATTGGAGTTATAGAATACTTTTACATAATAATAGGTGCTACCTAAAATCCACATTACAGGGCTTGACTATTTAAATTTATGTATGTGGAGTTAGTTGATACCATGTAACTCTTTATATATATATATATATTCCTTTAAGTAAAAGATATCAAAATAACTTCAACCTTAACAACCTTTGTGGATTTAATGAATCTATAACAGTCCTCCAAGTATCACAAAAAATATTCAATAACTAGAAAAACAATATTATCATTCAATTATCCATAAAGAAATATCATAAAAAATACTCTAAATTCAATAATTATTGTAAAAAAATCCAACATACACCCATTGGGTGAAACAATATCCCCTTTGTATTTATTTAACAATAATACTTCAATATATTTCTTATCCCCCTTATTTTTAAATAAAATACAGAGTGTTATTTTCTTGTGATAACTCTTCAAAAAAAATATTTCCCCCTTTTCCAATTAAGAATAAAATGTCCAATTCGAAGGAACATACCTTTTAATTCCGTTTTTTCATTTGTATGTGAGAGGTAATTCTCTATAACCATTTAACCCCCTTGATTTATGTGTTTTATGGAAAAAACTCAACTTCATTTTTCCACTTCTTGATATCAAATTTTGAACTTTATAGTAAAACTTCCCAATTCTATAATTCTATTTTATACAATATAAAAAATTACATTATATATAATAAATTCATAAACTAATAAAAATATATGAAGTGAAATTAAAACATATATTTTGAGTTGTCAATAAGTTTTTAAAAACCATTGAGTCTAGGATTAGTGTAGGAAACAATAGTATAAGTTAACCCTCACAAAGCTATCCATGTAAGTCATTGATACAAAAAAACAACAAAAACGTGGTCTTTCAACATTCCCAAACTAAATCACAAATGTAGGCAGGAACCATAGTCTAATTAAGGGGATGAAGCATGGTGGACCATAGTCATGGAGACCATTACATGGGAGCGAGTGGTGGTGTTTTGGGGGAATGAACAAGGGTACAACCCCGAGGTTTAATGGTGGGTGGAGGCTCCCACAAGGGGTTACCTTGTGATATAGCCCTTAGGGGCGATGTTTCAAAAGGGGAAGGCCCTTGAGGATGGATTCCTATAACCTATAGATGGGTCACATCACATCACATGGGACATTACATATCATTAGACCTAGTTAAGGAAAAATATGATACAATCCTCAGGGGTTTCACCATGGAGTGGTTTGTTGGGGTACCCCTACCTCATGGGATTTAGTTGAACTGAAATTTGGGTGGCTACACCACAATTGGGTTCTTAGAGAGGGGACTGTGTTATGGACTCTATATTCATGCCATATATATTCCCCCACCCAATTGTTTTCAGTGGTTGAAGATTGCTAATTTATCATTTGACTACACCTTTTTAGTTAGGGCACATGGGTGATGCAGGGTGGGATATATGGAAGGTTCCTCCCCCTCTCCCCCTAGATCCTCCTTGTCTGGGGATGTTTTTTTGTAATCATTACATTATTACATTCATTTCCTTCCATTTTACATTTTTTTGTAGTCTTCATATTTTGTTGATTTTAAAGATGGTGTTTCAGTGATGATTTCACCATATCATGGTGAAATCATCCTTATTCAATGAGGATTTTGTGTGTGGTAGTTAGATGAGGTCCTGAAAGGTTAATCACATTCCATTAGAATGGGGTTTAGTGTGGTGAGGTCACAAAATGAGCTTTAGTTTATTATTAAAATTTAATTTAAAATTGAATAATTAATGATAAATTATTATTATTAATTATTAATGTTGAGTGACTTGAGATAGGATCTTGAGTGGTGGTGTAAAATTGAGAGAGGCATGATATGAGGGTGATAAGATCTTAGTTAGATGGTAACTCCATTAAAAAGGTAGGTTATTCAATTAATAAAAATCCATATAACTATTCCTACATTATTTCCCACAATATCAATGTTTCACATGACTATATAGAATGAATAGGGACTGATAATTCCCTAGAGAAAGAGAGAGGATGAATTTTGGCCTTTAATAGTTGAAACGCGTTCTTCTTAATACATAGATGGGTTGGTATTTCCTAATAACTATTTCACTAAGGGGTGAGGATATTTTTTATGTTAAAAAAAGAGATATCAGGTGGGTCTCACGGTGAAAGATGGGATGCTGATATCCAAGGTGTGTTTCCTAGTGCATTTCGGTAGTTTAGAGATGCTTGTGCCTAGTGGAGATGGGTACGACAACCAGAAATATCATTCCGGATGAGTTACACCCGTTTTAGCATATATGAAGGCCTAGTGAGTGATGTTAAAGAGTTAGGTCCTCTGGGATTAGTCAAGCTGTGATGAAGATGGAGTTCTTATTGGGGAAAAGTTAAGGAATCTCCCTTAATAGATGTGATATGGGACCTAGCTATGGGTTGGGAAAACTATTTGGGACGTGGAATTGAGTTTCCCATGATAATAGAGTATAATAACTTTAGAAAACCCTTGGATAGTTAGACTGAGAGTATTGAGAAGTAATTTTGATGTTGGATTGATCCTTGATGTCTGGGTCAGAAGACACTTTGGGCAGTGTTGCCATTGATGGGTGATGGGTGAAATATTTTGTTAACAAGTAGTGACCATGATAAGTCTATGGACGTAGTGGATTGTAAGATTCCATCTTTAATACATGGTATGAATTTCTTAAATTTTCATTAATTTTCTTTTTAAATGGTTAATGGAATGCTTCCCAAGATTATGAGAGGTCTTAGGAATTCCCCAAGGTGTTGGGACATGAAAAAGTGGTAAAAAGAACTAAATTGTTTAGGGATCTTGATTGGAACATGGTTAGTACTAACCGTGATCCATGACCGTGTGCCATGAATGAGGTAGGTGCACAATTGAAAATTCATTCACAAGGGGCCTAAAAACTATTGAGACTTGGAAAGATTCCAATCGTAAAGAATCCACATGGTTTTTCAAACCATGTTAGTGCCCTAGGAGACTATTAATCATGGTTTCCTCTTAGATAGTGGAGGCCGCATAGTTGGGTCATTATTGTTTAAAACATAGACAAACTATGTACCTCATTAAAATTTAATAAACAATCATTTTCCCAATAAACCGTTAGATGATTTCCAAAAATATCTCACCCCATTTCTTCTCCAACAAAAACCATTGCAAATAAAAAACTCCCCTAATCTTCCACAGATTGACCATACATAATTTTAATGTCTTTGGAGTGTTTTTTGTGTGAATCAATGCTCTGAGTAAGTCATTGACTCAATTTCCATCTTTTATATAGAAAAACTATTGTGGGTTGTTATATTTTTTTCCAATAATTATAAAATCTATTTTTAGAGGATCCTTTCTATTGTTGATTTTGGTTTTTTTTAATCTGAATCAAGGGATGATATTGGACCAGTGTCCATAAATTACCATATGGTAGGAGGTATTCAAGCTATTTGCCATATTATTAATGGTTGTCCATATGCATGTGATATGTTTTAGTTCAATGTTATGTTATGAAATTGTTTTCTTATTATAAATGATAAATGGGGCACTTAAATGATGTGATAGAACCACCACGGATCCTATTGGGTATGTGGATAATTATTAGACTAGGACTTAGGACACCCATGGTGTGTTCCATTCCATTGAAAATGGTGAAATGGATTGTAATTGATTGAATAGAGGTTTTATGAGATTAGAATAGTTTCAGAAGATGTTGAAGTGGAAAGAATGAAAAACATGGTCATTTAGTTGGATTTGGGTGTTGAAGGGTTTATTAGATCATAAATATGTGAAATGGGAAATGGTAAAAATGGGAACATCCTTTTTATTAAATAGCTTTTAGAGATTTAAAATATTGTGTTTTTTGAATAATGAGAATTTATATGTGGTTTACCATGTTTTTTAATGTGTTCAAAAGGCCACGTAGTTGGTCCTTATGTCTGGTTTTTGATATATGATTGAGATGATGGACATTACATTCCACAATCATGGGTAAGAAGGTTGAACATGATGTTCATTCTCCTTGATTATGTATATTGGACATGATTTTCTTGGTCCTTAGATAAGGATTATCATACACGACATTCCATATCCTTAGTTTATATTGATGAGCATGATGCCTCATAATATTGATTGGATGTCGACAAGGTGATTCATACATATAATTTTATAATATGATTTGACATTTGGTTAGGAAACCATTTTGACATGAAGAATTTATTTGACAATTTATTTCCTTTTTTGTTAATTTGTGTGACCTTATGGTATATGATTCGGAATTTTGGTATGTGTAAAGAAATAATGGCTTGAGAGGTTTCATAGTGGCGCTTTGGAACCCCAATGGAAAATTTATAACTAGTTGTTGTGATAAATGATTCACTTATTTACTTGTTTATTAGTTACAACAAATGCCGGTCCTAGCGGCGGTTTTTTTGCCGTTTAGCGGCGGTTTAAACTGCCGCTATATTGTGTGGCGGCAGTTTACAAAAACCGCCGCTAAGTTTGGCGTCGGCAATCTATTAGCGGCGGTTTTTTCGATTCCCCGGCGGTTTTAGAAATGTGTCGTAGGTCCTTCATTTAGCGGCGGTTATACGGGCAGCTTATTCGCGGTGGTTTTAACCGCCGCTAAATTCAGGCGTTTGATGCGCCTATTCTGCGGCGGTGAATACCGCCGCGAAATATCAGCATAATAAATTTAGCGGCGGTTAAAACCACCGCTAAATTCTTCCTAGTTCATCATTTAGCGGCGGTTTTAACCGCCGCTAAATGTTCACAGGTATGGCATTTAGCGGCGGTTAAAACCGCCGCTACATGTTGAACTAGAAAAAAAAAATATATTGGATCTGCTCCACCACTGCCCTAAATTTTCCAAAACTACAGCCACATCTCACCCATCAGCCCCACATAATATCACATCCACACATATTTGTAATGTACAACAGCTTACAACATTATTACATCATCACCATTTCATATTCCATCACTAAAAGAATACTACCACAAACCCCTACACACAAAAACCAACATCCTCATAATAGTGACCATAACATCTCTTACCATAATAAAAACCAACATTAAAAATGGACACAGGTCACACATTAGTGGTAGCGGTCACACCGTGCCTTGGATTGAGGCGGAGTTGACTCGTACATGTCACCAACATCCTCATAACAGTGACCATAACATCTCATATGTCAGTTGTTGATTTCACTTAAAATTAAGTCCATTTTTAACAAAACATTGACACTGTGAGTGGTGTTGGCCACACCGGGCCTCAGATTGATGCGGTGTTGAATCTTACACGTCACACATGAGTCATTGATTGTTGTGAAAATGTATCAACGCAATCAGAAGCCTTTAGATCGGTTTGGCGTATGTACGTAAAATATTATCCATTTTAAACTAAATACATACACTTGGAGTGATACCGGTCACACCGCTTCTCTGATTGAGGCGGGGTTGAATCTTACACGTCACATTTGACCCATGGATAGTTGTACTTAAGTTTCAATAGAATCCCAATGTGTTTGGTCGGTTTGTCGTATGTCAGTTGTTGATTTCACTTAAAATTAAGTCCATTTTTAACAAAACAGTGACACTGTGAGTGGTGTCGGCCACACCGGGCCTCGGCTTGATGCGGTGTTGAATCGTACACGTCACACATGATTCATTGATCATTGTGAAAAAGTATTAATGCAATCAGAAGACGTTAGATCAGTTTGGCGTATGTACGTAAAATATTGTCCATTTTAAACTAAATACATACACTTGGAGTGATACCGGTCACACCGCGTCTCGGATTGAGGTGGGGTTGAGTCGTACACGTCACATATAACCCATGAATCATTGTCCTAAAGTGTCAACACAATCCGAAGGCATTTGGTCGGTTTCCCGTATGTCAGTTGTTGATTTCTCACTTAAAAATAAGTCCATTTTGAACAAAACAGAGGCACTTGGAGTTGTGTCAGTCACAACAGGCCTCAGATTGAGGCGGGGTTGACTCGTACACGTCACATTTGAAGGTGAGTATGCATACACGATAGTTGACCTTCTTAGAGAAGGGTTTCTAGAAGAGTATAAAAGACATTAAGAAATGAAGATCATTAGAGTGTTGGAGCAAATGTGGTTGCTACAAAAATGTGGAAATCGTCTTGTGCAAAGCGACCTAAGTTACAACTTGCAGGTACTGTACTCTATTTTTTTCTGGAAGGTTTCAGTTTAAATGCATTTTGGAATGATCATTGCTAGCCATTGTCTTTTAGGTTTTTTTGACAGCCGAGGGGAAAGGGTGGGGTCTGAAGACATTGTAGGATATGTCGAAGGGTGACCGCTACCACCCAAAGAGTCGCTCTCTTGTTTAAAATGGACACCACTTTAATTGGAAACAAAAACTGACCTACGTAAATCTGACCAGACGCATCCAGATTGCCTTCATCCTTTTGGAGAAGGATCCACGGGTCCTTGGTGACGTGTACGAGTCAACCCCGCCTCAATCCGAGGCACGGTGTGACCTCTACCACCCAAAGAGTCACTCTCTTGTTTAAAATGGACACCACTTTAATTGGAAACAACAACTGACCTACGTAAATCTGACCAGACGCATCCGGATTGCCTTCATCCTTTAGGAGAAGGATCCACGGGTCCTTGGTGACGTGTACGAGTAACATGCAAGAATGATGGACCACATTTCTTTGGCCTTTGGACAAAAAAACCAGTAAAATCTCCAAAATACCTTCATATCATGCATTAACCAGTAAAATCTCCAAAATACCTTCATATCACGCAGTTCTGAAAAGAGTCACTATTTAAAAGAAAGTCACAAATTTAGATACATCTCGAGATGGTCAGTTTAAAAACATTTTGAGGGACACTACTAAAGACATTCTCAGATATGCACACATCCCCCACTTTTAGATCGTTGTCTACTACAATGATCTTCCAAACAAGATATGGATTAGAACGCTCATGATACATAGAGCAATTCACTGTCCACCTTCGAGAATGATCTGAAGCACAAACCATGACAGCATTATGTTTTTAACTTCAGCACCTCAATTGAGAATGTGACACCTTTCAGGACTTGGCGCCATTGTATGTCGTTTCGTCCACTGAATGGGTCTATCCTTTTATTTAATTTTTTTAACTTCAGTCAAATATTCTAGAATGATGTCGCGGCAGATCCTTCACCATTTTGTTTTGCTGAACATCTCATTACATTGTTAAAAAAAAGCAGGGTGTCTTGCATGGGCAATACGTTCCTGTATTGACGATGATGCACTCCCATTTATTCGAACCCACAAAACCACCCCACGGCGCGACGGTCATCGGCAGGTGCCTGGGTTCCTCCCCGCATGAGAAAACAGGGACTCATATTTTACTAGAAGTCAGGGAGGAACCCAGGCACCTGCCGATGACCGTCGCGCCGTGGGGTGGTTTTGTGTGTTCGAATAAATGGGAGTGCATCATCTTAAATACAGGAACGTATTGCCCATGCAATACACCCTGCTTTTTTTTAACAATGTAATGAGATGTTCAGAAAAACAAAATGGTGAAGGATCTGCCGCGACATCATTCTAGAATATTTGACTGAAGTTTAAAAAATTAAATAAAAGGATAGACCCATTCAGTGGACGAAACGACATACAATGGCGCCAAGTCCTGAAAGGTGTCACATTCTCAATTGAGGTGCTGAAGTTAAAAACATAATGCTGTCATGGTTTGTGCTTCAGATCATTCTCGAAGGTGGCCAGTGAATTGCTCTATGTATCATGAGCGTTCTAATGCATATCTTGTTTGGAAGATCATTGTAGTAGACAACGATCTAAAAGTGGGGGATGTGTGTATATCTGAGAATGTCTTTAGTAGTGTCCCTCAAAATGTTTTTAAACTGACCATCTCGAGATGTATCTAAATTTGTGACTTTCTTTTAAATAGTGACTCTTTTCAGAACTGCGTGATATGAAAGTATTTTGGAGATTTTACTGGTTAATGCATGATATGAAGGTATTTTGGAGATTTTACTGGTTTTTTTGTCCAAAGGCCAAAGAAATGTGGTCCATCATTCTTGCATGTTACTCGTACACGTCACCAAGGACCCGTGGATCCTTCTCCTAAAGGATGAAGGCAATCCGGATGCGTCTGGTTGGAATCTATGTGTCCCTTCAGCGACAATGAGTTTGTGTCACCATTATAATTTTGGTAACTAGGTGAGGTGGTGCTAAGAATTTTGGGCCATGAGTTGTGGAGAGGATTGGAACAAAGGTGTTCCGATTGTCTCTCCACAGGGTAGTGTAGTGCCTTATCGATATCCTCTTGTGCGGTGGTATAGTAACATTACCTAAACCTTTAATTTTCATTTTATGTTGATAATAAATAGTTGAGAGATGAACTTTAGTCATTTTTATTAAAAATACACACTATAAACCTATCAATTATCCTTGAGAGATGAACTAGGGTATTAACTAGACCATAAACCAACTTTAAAGATATAATCAATTTGACGTGTCATGACAATGTGGTCAGTTCCTATTGGAAAAACCAAGGGGATCGACACTACAATGTAGATTAGGAAACCCTAAGAGTGGGAGAATCCACAATGGGAGATTTCGGAACCATCCTCACAATAAAATACACAAATCAATCACCATTTTCCATGATTAAAATTTCATTTATTCACTTAAAATAGGGAGTTAAATTACCTATATGTTACTGTCGGTGCTTCCCATCATTAAATATCTTAATCACTATTCGATGATAGAAAGTTGACTCAATTTATTTACTTTATTCTATTTTTAGATTAATTATTTGGGAAATACACCTCACCCTATTCATTTGAATGGTCATGGAATAAAATCCCAACCATGAAAACTATAAAAAATACCCCATTAAATCATCATATAATCATTCTATAATCACTGATTAATCATAACACCACTTGTTCACACCAGGATTCCCCACACTACTAAAATTCTATCACATCAATGTCTGTACTTGTACCCACCAAAATGAAGTGTGAGTTGATCACTAGATTAATTTACCCCCACCCTCTTACATGTTTCTCCATAATTTCTAGATCTCCCACAATATCTCACCCTAGTGGATTTTTATAGACCACTTTACATGGTCAAGATGAAATTTCCCTTGATTTCAACCCCAGATGAACACTCTTACCACATTGATATTTTATTATTATCCCATTATATTATGATATACATATGAATTAAGATCCAAATCAACCAACCTTATCACCTATTTACAAAATCACCACCTTAAATCATTAGAACGAGTGTATCCATTTCCTAGAATTCTTTCCTTACACCCCATCTGTGAATCACCTTGAAAAGGTTTCCTTTTCCCTAAACCCCATTAATATTTAATGTATTTATATTTTTTACTCATATCTTAGTGTATAATTTAGTTATCAAGACTTCCATGCATTCCAACCATGCTTCTAAAAACTTACAATCATCCTAATTTCCTTATGAGTAAAATAATTATGCTAACATGAAATCCCTATCTCAAATGAATGATAAGTATCTTATCAAAGGTCACTTTTTCCTAGATTAACTAACCTTTATAAGGATTATTATTGATAACTATCCAATTATTATTTCACCTGGATGAATCATTTTTCCACATTATCCAAATCATCCCAAGACTAGGCTGAATATGATTTTACCTTGCAACCCCAAATCAATATCCCTATTTTTCAACATCTGAGAATAAATACATATTGAATCAAACCCAAGTCAAGTACCAAATCCCTTAAAAATCCTGTAAAAATAAAAAACACAAATCATCCTAGACATATCATAAGTCCTCACCCCTATCATAGAACTAACCTTCAGTGATAATAACATCCTCACCATAGGTTTCACCATATGGTCGGGTCTATGGGTACGATTCATGGATCATAAACTTGGTCATTATATCTAGTAAAACCTATAATACAACTTGAAATACATTTAACTTTTATATAAAAATCACAATCAGTCACCCCCATCAATATAAAATAATACCACAAGGATAGTCACACTTATATACATCGCATATCTAGTATATTATGAAGTAAAACTCTTAGATCTTGGCCAACTAAGATATCATTGATCAACCTCTTAATTCATTATCAAGTGATCATTGGTGATGTTTAATCCAACTAACATAACCCTAATCTATAATTTACCCTAGTCTATTAATTAACTTTACACCAATTAATCATTTAATTCCAAATTAATTACTAACCAATAACTTTTAATTAATCCAAGACTGTTCTCATTTTCATTTAAAAACACTATCGTATCATCATAAAAATAATGCATCAACATTGTATCCACACAAATAATTTTCTCATTATAAAATTTTATATGGTACATGAATAATCACGAGTATGTCAAGCAGTAGACATAGAGAAAACTCACATTGGGGCCGAAGTCGAAGCGAGAAAGGTCGTCGGGAGAAGGGGGTCGCGGGTTGCCGGTCGCAGGCACCGCCGGAGGAGGTTGCGTGCTCGCCGGCGGAGGTCGCGGGGTCGCCGGAGGAGGTCGCGGGGTCGCCGGAGGAGGTCGCGGGGTCACCGGAGGAGGTCGCGGGATCGCCGGGGGGTCGCGGGGGGCTGCGGGCGAGGGTTGCAGGGAAGGGTCGCGGGGGGCTGCGGGCGAGGGTTGCAGGGAAAGGGGCCGGGGTAGGGAAGGGTCGGGGTTTTTTAAAAAAAACAATGGTTTATCGGCGGTTTATTAAAAACCGCCGCGAAATGTATTTCGGAAAACGTTTAGCGGCGGTTTTGTGAACTGCCGCCACAAAACCGCCGCTAAACACTGTTTATTTTGTAGTGATATTTCTGTAGACACCATTGGTTATGACCTACTGAGTTGTATTCACACCCTGATCGGGCCACCATTGGGTACCTAAGAAAATTACATGGTTAAAGGTTCAGGTAAGGGAAACAGACCTATGATAGATGGTTTAAAATGGAATTGAGCATAGATGAGATGACTAGACATGTTTTCGGTATTTTTGTGGGGATCGTCTTGGTGTCTTTATTTTTGTTTCTATTTGGAACTTTAGACTATCATGACATGACATGTTTACTATATTCGATTATAGGTATTTTTCCAATTTGGAAATATGGTATTAGATGTTTGGATATTATTTACTATTTCATGTTCAAATTTATTTAGATTTCCACTATTGGTTACTCTATTAAAGTGGTTATATTCTATCGACATATCTAATTTGAACCTCACTTCTAGTCAGCAGCCTCTGACACAAGGGGAGGCATGCATGAGGTCATGTGACATACCAACTTGAAGAACCAATTTAGTGGATCTTGGGATAGTGTTTCACAAAGTGAAATCATAAATGATTTATTTTCTACTGTCTTACTATTTTTGAAAGGTATACAGGAGGCTGGGATGTGTTAGACCATGGTAATGAGCGTAGTCATGGGTGTTTCTAACATAGGTGTGGGGGAAAACTCATGTTCCTAGTGTGGAATTAATGTTCTTGATGTTTTATTATTATAGTTGGATGTAATATCAACATTGGTGAATCACTTATTGTGTAATATTATTATTTTAGATATTTTACATATTAGATAGTATTCCTGGATAATTTTTATTCATGAAACATTTTAGGCAATTTTGGGTTTATGTGACATGTATCATGTTATGCATAAATAGGGAAAAGCAAGTGGGTCATGAGAGATAAAATGGTTTTTAGTTTTTTATAGTATCAAAGAAAGGTGTCTAATAAAGAATTTTTTATTGATTTTAATTTTTTAGAAATGTTAAATTAATATGGTAAAAGTATTACCTCGTAAGATGTGTAAATTTATCAAAATAGTGTTGTAAAAATGGTTGAATTGAGGACATAGCTTGTGATATGGAATTTTGAGGGTAATAATATTAATGTGGTTGAATATGTTGGGATAGTGCACACAAAGTAACGTGTTATGGCTAGTTTTGAACACTATTTTTTAAAGTTGTCTAATGATATGTCATGTTCCTTAAAATGTGTATTTGGTATTGTAGAGAAATTCCTACTTGATTACATTTATTGGAAGGGAGATATGAGGAAATTGGTGAGAATGATTATCCAATAGTAGAACTATAACCCCATTTGGTTATTTTAAATATGGAAGAAGTGCAGTTACATGAGAACATTTTCATTTCATGATGTTTATGGAGAGATACTCATGGTGGGATGAACTGAGTATGTTTTATTTGACTTAGTAGTTTCAGTTGCAGCATCATAAAATGTTTTATTGGGAGGGTAGACCTGAGGTAGTGGAGATATAGATATAGTCTATCTAGTTGTTACTATAACATTTAGATAAACCTCACAATAAGAGGGAGAAACTGGCAGATTTTATGTTATGAGGCTAACAATTAGGTGGTGGGATATTTAGGCTCATGCTAAAAAGAATGATGGTATTTTATGGAAGGACATCTAGGAGATATTTTTAGAGAAATTTTATCTAGAAACATTAATGTATGAGAGTGAAATAGATTCTAAGTGACTGACTCAGGGACTATACCAGTGATGGATTATGATTACCTATTCATGTAATTTTTGTTTTTTTATGCTGACAAGGGATGATGTTGCAATGACCAAAAAATTTTAAGATATAATTTGTTGTGAGATCATGTTCTTGGTGATTATATTTTGTTTGAAAAGGTTTTTCAAGGTGGTGAATTGTGCTATCATTTCCATGGGGAGACATAAGGAGGAATCTAGTGGTGGAAAAATAGTTTCATTTGGGTGGTCAAGTGGTAAAAAATATCAAGGTAGGAAGTGTGATTATGATAAATTCCATCATGGAATTGGAAGAAATGGTAACCAAGGGAGTGGATCACCCTTATAGGGATGAGTTCGTGCGGTCTAATAATAATGTTTAAATCATGGTTACAGTGAGGATAATTAATCTTACCACTATTAGAGTGTTGAGCATATAGCAAGACGATACACCTATATAGGTTCTATATGAACGCTTGATAGATGGTAAGTGATATAGGACCTTGAACAATGCAGAGTAATAATAAGGGGTCATCTACCATGTATTAGTCAGGAAGTTGAAATTTCATGGGCCATACTAGTTAGCCTAGAGGAAATGGTGCCTTAGGATAAGAGTGTCTTTATCAGTAGAATAGTGCAGCTCATGGTACTCGAACAGGTGTTCAATGTCAAGGTATGGGTTAGCTACATATAGTCCATCTTATGCTAGATAGTTGAGAGGTGGGGCCCTCGACAGTTCGAGGCATGATTCTGTTATCTTCCCCTCTTTCCAGTGCCTTATTTGATACATGAGCCTCTCATTATTTTAATTCATCTTTATTAGTGAATAGTTTGGGTCTGATGGTGGAGTACCAATTTGGGGTTATGTCAATAAACATTCCCCTAGGGGTACAATTAGAGGGTGCCCAAAACTTTATGGATTATTCCCATGAGATTGGTGGGTACCACCTCCTTTGGGTCTATATATGCCTGAGATATCATGTGTCAACCTTATATTGTGATTGGAATGGTTGGATATATACTAAGATCACATTGATTTATACTGTTGGATATTGAGTTTCACATATCCTGAGGGTGACCTTTATGTTCATCATGGAGAATGGAATATCTAGGAAGGTCGTGCCAGGATAATTTATCCAAAGTTATGTGATATCATAGCCCAGGTGGTGAGAATCATGCTTGATGTTGGGGGAGTGGATCATGGTGTCTTCCCTCCAATAGTGGATCAGTCTTACGAAGTATTTCATAAAGAATTTGTATTCTTACCACCTAAGAGGGTGATTGAGTTCATAAATTAGATGTTGCTGGGAGAAGAAACAATTTATATTCCACCTTATATAATGGACAGAACATATATTTAAGATCTTAGGATTTAGTTGGAGGATTTGGAGGATAAAGGGTCTATCATTCCATGAATTTCCCATTGGGGATCTCTTATTATATTTTCCCTGATAGTTTTCAGGACATTGCGATGTATTTAAACTATCTAAAGTTAAAACAGATGATGATTATGAACTTATATCCTCTTCCATGTATCAATTACCTTTTTGACTAGCTGAGGGGTTCATGTATGTTCTCTAAGATTGATTTGCGATAGAGGTATCATCAGCTAAGGGTGAGACCTTTTGATACACCACATACTACTTTTTGGAGAAATTATGGTTTTTATGAGTTCATCATGATTCCATTCGAGATAAATAATTCTCATTCTATGTTTATGGATTTTATGAATATATTATTCCACACATTCTTAGACCATTTTGTTGTTATGTTCATCGATGAAATATTTGTGTACTCCCAAAAACGTGATGACCAGGATAAACATCTTAACATCATTCTGAATACACTGAGAGGGCGTAATATATATTCCATGATATATAAGTGTCACTTTTGGATCGATAAGGTACATCTCATAGGTTATATAATCTCAATGTAAAGTGTGACAACGGATCCTAATAAGGTTCAATTGGTTGTTTCTAGGGAGCATCACAAAAACGTTTTTTTACATATGAAACTTGTTAGGTTTGGTGGGATATTTCTAAAGGTTCATCAAATATTGTTTCACACTTAGAAGCAACACTCTCAAGCTTGAAGGACAAGGGTGTCAAGTTTGAGGTATTTAGGGAATGTAATTATTCTTTTAAAGAGACAATGATGAATTTGAACACCACCCCAATTCTGATATTAACTTAGCTGGGTGAAGAGTATACTTTTTTTTATTCATTTGGGATTGTACATGGGGAAGTGATGATATAGAGAGATCGATTAATAGTGCATGGATAATGATATTTGAGTCCAAATGAGTAAAAAAATCCTATACATGACCTCGAGTTGACCGTAGTGGTGTATGAATTAATGTATTATCAACATTACCTTATGGGTGAGAATTTTTATATCTTTACAGATCATAAACATCTCAAATACATATTTTTATAGAATTATTTAAATATTTGACATCAAATATGGGTTTAATACATGAAATATTTTTATTTTGAATTGGATTATATGCTAGTTAAATGTAATAGTGTTACGGATGATTTGAGAAAGAAGATGCAGAGCCAGGTAGTTCAAGAGTCTAGTTTTGAGTGGAATGTGACGCCCGTGTCTAAAGAGAAGAATATCAGTATCCAGGAGAAGAGGGAATATGTGACCCTTTTGTCTTAATCCATTGAAGACACTCTTTTATCATGGTAAATATGAGACCATAGTAGGATCTAGAGTTCCTGGTGTTGATGGATAACTTTGATGGATGGGAGTTCCCCCTGACATGACCATTGATGATGATGATATTATCTGTAACCAAGGATTCACTATTATCCTTACTTGTATGTATGAGGAACTCATATTTGAGTTTCATTCCTAAAAGTTTGAGGTGCATCACAATTAGACCAAAATGTATTGTGACATTTGTAGATAGTGTTGGTGTCCACGAATAAAGAACAGGATAATATTTTTGTGATGAGATGATACACTTTTCAGTTCATGATGTTCTTGAATCATTGTCTTGCTGGTTTGTTATAGCCATTTACCATTCCAAAATTGAAGTGGGACAGTGTCACTATGGACTTCATGGTGTGATTCCCTAAGACTCCTCAAAAATGAAATGTTTTATGGTTTAATGTGGTTTAGTTAAAAAAAAATATCCCATTTCTTTCTAATCTAGGAGAACTTAGCCATTTAATAGTTGGGTGACTTATACGTTCAGGAGATAATATGTTTTCATGGGCTACAACAAAGAATAGTTTCAGGTCAAGGATGTTGTTTTACATCATTATTATTGAAGGGGTTGGAGATGGTGCTTTTTTATCATGCATTTTTTAGTACCACCTATCACCCATAGTTGGACAGGCAGCCAGAATGTACTATAAATTTGTTAGAGTGTATGTTGAGAGCATGCATCATAAAATTTAGTGGACCTTGGGAGAAACAATGATTTATTATTGAGCTCATCTATGAAACTAGTTATCATGATAAAATTAATATAGAACTATATAAGGCGCTCTATGGTTTTCCATATAGATAACCATTATGTTGGATGGAGGTTGGTGAGTCCGAGTTAATGGGGACGAGTCTCATGTAGGAGACATCATATCATGTTCAATTGATCAGGAAACATATGTCTATGGTACAAAGTATATAGAAGTGATATTATGATTGAATTCATCGAACTCTTGTTTTTATGGTCGGTGACCATTTATTCCTTTATTGTTTCGCCATGGTTGGGTCATTGTCAGATTTAGAAATAAGGAAATTTTCTTCCAAGGTATGTTGGACCATTTGTGGTTATAGAGAGGATCATACCATTGGTATACCGATTGGATATTCTATTGGGATACGATGTTTTGTAAGGCTTTTTTCATGTGTCACTACATCAGTAGTATCAACCTGACCCTTATCATGTGATGCATGTTGATGATTTTAAGAATGAGGTTGAAATTTCTTTTAAGGAGTAACTCGTTTGTATTTTGGATCATAGTGAGAATATTTTTTGGGGTAACTGTACTATTGGTCCAAGCTATGTGGAAGCATAGCCATGTTTAAGAGGAAATGTGGAAGAGGGAAACTGATATGCGGGCCCAGTGGCCCAATATTTTTACAATGTAATCGTAGTGATGAGGGAGAAGATAACACGAGGAAGAGCTTTTATAAATAATATAGGTTGTAATATCTCAACTATAATGTTAGGATTTTTTTGTATAAATTATGGTAAATTTAATTTTTAAATACTTTATGGAATTCATCTTGAGATTATGAGAGGTGACAAGGATTTATTGAGGGGTTGAGACTCAAAAAATGGGTAAAGTGACACAATGTAAAAGGATCATGGTTGGTGCACATATAGTACTAATGGTGTTCGAATACCATGTGGCCTGGAAGAGGTAGTTGTACGATTGACTAACCAAGCACAAAGGACCTAGAAACCACACATACTTGGATAGAGACAAACCATAAATCATTCTTATTATTTTCAAGACTATGAGGGTAATCGAAGAGATCATCTAGCATAGATTTATCTTGGATAGATGTGACCACATAGTGGACACATTATTGTTCAAAAAATGTGGCCAAATCATGCACCTCATTAAATGTGAATAAATGAACATTTTCCCTCCCAAACCTTATACAATTTCACCTGATTTTTTCACCCCATTTATAATATATAAGTAACCCTTTTGAACCAAAACCCCCTCATCCATGGATCGATCTACCATGATTCTATGGTGTTTGAAGTGGAATGTTTTGTAAAAAAAAGCTCAGAGTAAGACTTCGACTTAGTTCCCTTCCTTTTTCTGGAAGAACCATTGTGGGTTGTTATCTTTTCTTCCAAATATTATAAACCCTATTTCCAACATATTCTTCCCCTTTGTGATTTTGGTTGTTTTAGGTTGAATCAGGGCCGAGATTTGGTTAGTTTCCACCAACAGCCTTAAGGTAGGTCCATTAAAAACTATTTCCCATATTGTTGATGTTTTTTTATTTGTATGTGATAAGGTTTATTATTCTTTGTTGTGTAATTTTTTTCTAGTTATAAAGTAAAATTGGACATTTAAATGATGTGATAAACCCTTCACGGACCCCATTGGGTCCATGAATGCTTATTATATCGGGACTAAGGCCACCAATGGTGTGTACCACTCCCTTGAAATTGGTGAAAAATACTGCAATAGATAGAATATAGGGTTTATGCAATTAGACTGGTTTCAGATGACTTTGAAATGGTAAAATGAAAAATATGGACATTTGTTTTGACTTAGGGGTTTAATGGTGTACGACATGATAAATATAGGAAATCTGAAATGGTTAAAAGAGGGAATGTCTTTGTTATTAAATTTATTATAGATCATTAAATTAATGTGCTATTTGAATATTGATAATTGTGATATATTGAACCAAGATGTATAATTTTTTGAAATGGTTATGTAGTTGGGCCTTGAGTTTAGCTGTTGATATATGATTGAGATGATGGATGTGATTTTCCATAGCCATGTGTACGGAGGTTATACATGATGGTTCTTCTTTATAATTAAGAATATTGGACATTACATTCCTTATCCATGGATAAGGATTTCTAGACACGATGCTTTGCATCCTTAGTTAAATTGATGGGCATGAGAGCTCATTATCATGATTGGGTGGTGACATGGAGATTCAAAAAAAATGGTGATGACATGATTTGAAATTTTATTGGGGATCCCTTTTGGAATTAAGAATTGAATTGTAAATTAACTCACATTGGGTTATATTGTGTGACCCTATGGTGTTTGATTTTGATTTTCTGCCTGGAAAAATAATGTATTGTTGGTTGGGTGTTATGATGGAACTCTGGGACCCTAATAACTAATTAATAACTGGTTATTGTGATACATGATACACTAATTTACATGTTTATTAGTTCTTATATACTATTTCATGCCCAGTTGTTAGACTGGATATTGCTTTAGTCACCGTTAGTGGCGGCCTACTGATATTACTCATACCCAACATTGGCATCCATTGGGTAATCAAGTAGATTACATGGATTCTTATTCTGATTCGGGTAGGTTATTGGATTTGGTTCCCTAGAACCATCTTCTTTGTACTTTTTGATAACTTTTTATTCATGGTTTTGGATATTAATAAACTACTTATCACATCATGATTGTTATTTTACATGACATTGTATGTGATAATGTCCCATGAGTAGCTGTCTCACTAAAAGGTCATAGTAGTTCCCCGTTATGATGAGAACCCAAAAGTGATATAATACTATCTTTAAATATATTTTCTATATCCAGATGATATGATTTGATGGAAAAAATGATATGGGTTATTAGGGGTGGAGACTTATTGGACATTGAGGTACCTTCTCATGGTGTACGCCCTTGGTAATATCCAGTATAATATTATGAGAACGTGGTCTGACAGTGGGAGATCTAGATTTATATGTGTAAATGGTTGTTCCTATCTGTGCATATTTGTAATGTTCCTTCAAATTTAATATTATTGATAATTAGTTCTATGATTTGTGAACATGATGATTGATGTTCGCACCGAGGTAGGATACATTGGGTGAGTCATGGGTAATAATTCATTAATGTAAACTGCGAGAAATGATTTATCCCTCTTATTTAGTAATGGATGTTAACATATCATTCGCTTTGATGGGAATGATATAGACTAAATAAATCCATGACCATGGTGTTCTGTAGGAAATTTCTATTTTCAAAAAGTCAAAGTAAGAGAGATCGGGCATATATGTTGGTGGCACTGGCATGAAAACTACATGATTATAGATATTGTGATAAAGGGATAATATTACATAGTATGAGTATGTATGAGGAAACATATCATTAGGACATTAACTTCTTTCTCTATGGGTTCCTTGGTGTGTTGCTAAATGATATTCCTGGACTTCAGGTTGGTTCAGCTAATGCCACTAAGAAAGAGGCCTAGAGGGTAAAACACTAAGTGAATCTAGAATCTCAATTATATAATATATTATTATTTATTATTTACTAGTTTCAATAAATATTATTCCTATATGTGGTTTAATAACTATTCAGGTATTCTTGATCACATTTGTTCTGTCTCTATTTATTTCGGACAATATACTGTGAGAGAAATATTTAATAAATAAATATTTTCTATTTAGTGAATAAAATATTTATTTATTTTTTAGTAAATAATGCAGCGACTTTGATTTAGTAAATAAATAGAAATTATTCAAGCCCCGATAAATATTGTGGAGGAATGGAGAACAGATTTTAATGGTCCGGTGAGAAATAATAAAAAGGGAGTATTATTTAATTATATAATATTTAATAATAATTCACAAGTTAGAGACATGTCAAGAAATAATAATATTTTTATTATTATTATTTGGCATGGTGTTTTTCTAGGATTAAATAAAATAATTAATGGGAACATGTGATATTATTTTATTTTAATGCTAGAAATATAAATAACCAATTATGTAATTTCCCAAGAGAGAAAATTCATTTTCTTGGTTGTGCACAACAATCTTGGAGAATCCTATTAAGCATAGAGATCTCCCTTCTCCAATAATTCTCCCAAGAACAGAGAGCAATCCTTCTCCAACGGATCAATAGAATAATTTGGAAGCGATTATCGATGTGATAAAAGGTAGATGATGCAAGTGCAAGGATCTTCCGTGTTATCACCCAGAGACTCCTCTGGAAATTTTACGGAGATTTTTTAAACACATCTGGACCATTTCTAGAGGAAATCTACACTTTGTTATTACAATGCAAATATAGTGCACCGTAGATCTGTCACCAGATTCATCAACAAAGAAATAATTACTTAGAGGTAATTCTTTATCTAATTAAATTTATTATAAAAAATATGTGTCTATGTCCTCTCTCTCAGTTATGGAATTCTATATATTGTCTATTTCTTTTATTCAATTCCATTTATCATGGTGTTTATCATCTCATAGATCTCTGATTAATCATTGATTATTGAAAAGAAATTTTGGGAACTACCCATTGCATGTTTCCGATGTGCCCAGAAACTACAATTGGTATTAGAGAATGCATATAATTGATTATAATTATATAAAAACATTTTGGTGATTTACAAATTTATCTTTTAGTTTTTCAATTCATGTTTAATCATCCTCTTAATCTGAATTTCAAGATATGTTTCTTCCTTATTCATTTCTCATATATCTAATTGAGATGTTTAATTTTATATTTAAAAGAAAATCATGTAACTCATCTGGAGGAGCCGTGTTTTTTGGCTGGAAAACACAACACTAAAAACGGTTTAATAAGAGTTACAGTCCATGTATTCATGTTCAGTTCATCAAGAATTAGTTCAAAAAATAATTTCAGTCGTATGCATTAAATACATGCATTAAATTGCACAATGTTTTGACCTGATTTTAATGGTGCACAGTCAGTCAGACTACATGCTGTGTACCCCAGATACATGTATTGTACTCCCCTTGAGTCGCATACAGGGTGTGAATTCAATACATGGCCTACCTAACTACTTACCATGTAAACATAGAGTCAACAGGGCGTGTGGCCCACTGGACACACCGTGTACTCCAAATTTTATGATGCACAAACTACATGTCTGGTTCCTAGGCGTGTGTCTCAGATAGATAGTGAGAGATGTAAAATTCATTTATATCGGATCTATACTCCATGTACTTATACCAAATTACATATATTAACATTTTATTTATTTTACAACGTAATCCTTGAGGCATGTTCTTGCATGTGGTTGTAAAGACATGGCATTCCATGTGATAGGTTTTAATGTACATACATATTTAAATGCATAATAAATATCTATGTACTGTTCATATTTTCATATCATGTAAGAGTCTTATTATATATTTTTAATCTATGTGCATCGAAACATAACACGTGATCAAAAAAATCATGTAATTCATGTAACCATCTATGAAGTACATGCTGTGAAAGTTTGTGATATGTCGTGTATGCCATATGTCAGAAGCGTAAAATAGTGTATGAGTGTTATACATGTATGGTTGATTCATGTGGGTATTCAAGATGTTTCCTCCAAGGTAAATTTATGTACAATGTTAATTTTAAATGAATTTATTTAATTTGTTTAAAATTATATTCGATAAGAATCTCAAGGAAATTCGGATAAGAATTAAGATAAAAGAATTGGTTAATTAATGATAATAATTAATTGATTCGAGCACTATTTATCTTAAATAATAATGAATAATAATTTAATTCTAGTTTTATTAAATCCAAAATTTATTTCCTAAATGTGGATGATCATGATCTAGACCAGACCTTTTCATGTGATTGGTTTCATTTAATTTATTATTAAATTAAATTATTTGTATGTGTTCCTTCTCTCCTGTATTTATATAGGGCTTGCATTCCCATGGTTTGTTTTATGCAAACCAATTTTCCCCAAACCTATGTGTGAGTAAAAGGAAAATGTAAACGATGGAGATCCAAAGCTAGTGGAGGATGTTTCAAGTTCGGAGATGAGGTGAAACCAATCCAAGGAGATACATAGATGGGCAAATAGACAGCTAAAAAAAACCTTAATGGGTTCAAGGTGTTTTTTACCTAGGTTAATGGTTATTTTATTAACTGCCGGATAAACTGACCACTAGAATAATATTAGGATCATACCACTTTATTATTAGATTCCTTTGAGTTTCATGTTTATTTCATTATGAATGTCTTGTTGCGATCACATAATTGATGAATTAATGAACATGCAATATAGAACTAAAATAAACCCCCTTATGCATACATATTTTCTAAGATGTGGTTAATCAATTAATCAATACCATTTAATATTAAAAAGTATTTGATAAAGATAATAATTTTAAATGTATGTATAAATGGATAAAATCCCTCAATAAAATATTAGGTCAGTATAGCCTTTCACAACTTTAGTAAAAATTGAACTACAATTCAAAGTACTTAACCCGCCCAGGTTGGGGTGTTTTCAATTATTGGTGAATTCTTAGTTGATGTTTTGGGTTGAATTAGCTTATTTTACTCCAAGGTTTGACTACCAAAGTAGGACATGGTTTAACTGAGAAGCAAGAGTTATGGAAATCTAAATTAATGATTTTAGGAATGGGGAGTCCAATAAATTGATCAAGGAACTATAATTTATTATAGATGAAATTTTGAACGCCTACCTAAAACCAATCATGTTACTTGACCAACCCATGTTGGGGTAATGAGAAGGGGAATATTTATTCTTGCCACTAAAATTTCAAAGCAACTAGATATTCTGAATCCAATGGCGATGTCCATTGGGTTTCGATAAAATAGTGGGAGACTAGTAAATATAATATTTATTAATTATATAAGTTTTATTAGATAATGTATTAATATTCTTCTTATATTATTTTGAAGGAAAAATATTAAAATGACATCAAACATACCATTACTATCCATAATTGAAAAGGAAAACCTTCTCAGTGACACAAATTTCCTAGAGTGGAAAAAGCACCACCATGTCATCCTTCACCATGAAAGGAAATTGTATGTACTGGAAGAACCTTTACCAAATTTTTCCTAACAATGAGTTAAGTGCTGAAGAGATATCACTCTATGAGAAACATTAGAATAATGTTACAGATGTTTAGTGATTCATGTTATCATCCATGTCCATTGAAATTTTGAAGAAACATGAGTATATGTATCCCTATAGAATGATGTCTCAACTTTGGGATATATATTAAGAGAAGGCATGAAAGGAGAGGTTTAATATCTCCAATTATTTTTTCACAACTAATCTTGGAGATTCTGTAGCAGCTGGACCTTCTGTATTCAATCATATTTACTACATTGAACACCTAGACATGTTAGGGTTTAAATTCCCTAATGAATGGTGTATATGTCAAATACTTGTATCACTGCCCAAGGCCTTCTCCAACATTATTGTTCATTACAATATGATCAATAATTATAAGATACTTTTATAACCTCAAACATTAATTTTCCATGTGGACAAGGATATGGGACGGGACAAACCCACAGAGCTTATAGTGAATAATAAAAGTAAGAACATGTAAGAGGGGCCCAATACAAGTAAAAAGTATAAAGATCCCACTCACCATCCATCCAATAAGAAGAAGATCTAGAGATATGGGAAGGAAAAGGATGCAGTGTCCTTTGCATGTGGCAAGTTAGGCCACTACAAGAGGAACTGTACCCAAAATTAAGATGAAACTAAAAGTGAATTCGTTATTGAGTATAATCTTTCTATGTCTAAACATTGGGTATTAGATACAGCTTACAGGGCTAACATATATATCCAAATGTAGCAACCAAGTATATTCAGAAAGATTTATAGAGGAGAGGTGGATCTGAGAGATGAAAATAGTGTGTGGCTGTCATCTCTGGCTATTGGTGACTACCACCTCTCATTTCTTATGTGAATTATTTTTGGTTTTAAAATATATTTATTATGTAACATCAGTTACCAATAACATAACTTCTTGTATCATTCCTAGATATATATGTGTTTATTTTCAAATTTGGAAATAAAATATGTTTCATTAATATGGAAAACATATGTTATGGTATGACACATGTAAATAATGGTCTTTATGAATTAAATTATATAAAACCTTGTTTTTTTAATCAATAATGAATCATGCTCACATGACTCATATAACACCCATCAATGGCATCATCATCCTGGTCATGTAAATGGGAAGCATTTGACAATTCCCTTTAGAGATGTTTATTTAGACCATTTGGAGCTAAAACCACTTGATATATGTCGTGCCTATTTACATGGGAAAATTAACAAACCACCATTCGATCTTTAGGGTGAAATGGGAATATAGCTTCTAGGATTGGTCCACACAGATATGTGTGGACCATTTTCAGTAGAAGCTAAAGGTGGGTATTCTTACGTTTTAACCTTTACTGATGACTTTTGTAGGTATGGCTATGTCTACATAATGAGGTATAAGTTCGAGTTATTTGAGAAATTCATGGAATTATTGAATGAGGTAGATAATCAACTTGGTAAAAAGATAAAGATGCTTCCATCAGATCGAGATAGGGAATATCTTATCTAAGAGTTTATCGAATTTTTATGGGATTTTGAGATTATATATCAAATTACCCCACCTTACACACCATAGTTGAATGGGTTTAGTGGAAGGAAGAACCATACCTTGTTAGACATGGTATGGTTGATGATGATTCATGCAGATCTTCTATTTCCCTTTTGGGGATATGCATTACAAACTGCGACATACACATTAAATCGAGTACCATCTAAAGTGAAAAATAGAATTCCCTTAAAGCTATAGAGTGGAAAGAAACCCATTTTATCACTCACATGTGTATGGGGTTGTGAGGATTTTTTAAGGCTTTCTCAAGAAACAATCTACCAACATGTGGGATGAATTGTATCTTTAAAGGGTATCCCAAGGAAACAAGGGATACTACTTATATAAACCCTAAAAAAATAAAGCGATTATATCCACACATGATATATCTCATGAGAGGGATAAAATCTTTAAAAGGGATAGTTGGTACAATATTGACTTTGATGATGTTCATTCTCAAGATACAGAATTTTGGGTATAAGAACAAATTCTATAGGTTTCTATGGTTTATGTAGTTCCTAAAACACAAGTATTGTGTAGGAGCATAAGATAGTAATGAGAACTATAGTGATATGGTTTTCTAGCCACCGAAGATTGTGGCTCATTGTTGGTCGACAATAATGAACCTCTCTCATACAATGAGTTGGTAGAGAGATCAGAAGATACAAGATGGAAAGAATCCATGAAATCATAAATGGATTCAATGTATCAGAATCAAATTTGTGTTCTGGTCGATGCACGAGTTGATGTAAATACTATTAGGTGAAAATAGTTATTCAAGAGGAAACTACATTTCTAATGTAAATTAAATAACTGTAAAGAAAGGCAATTGGATAAAGGATTTAAACAACAAAAAGGAATTGACTACGATGAATCATTTTCACCAATTTCCATGTTTAAATCCATCAGAATTCTACTTCCTATAGTATCTTACCATGACTATGATATTTGGATGATGGATGTCAAACTATATTCCTTAATGGGGACCTTCAAGAAGATAACTATATGACACAACCAGAAGTTTTTTTGACTCCAGGTGATGCCAAGAATATTTTCAAGAGTTATTGACCAATTTATGGATAAAAGGAAGAATCCAAATTATGGAACTTTTGATTTTATGAGGCCATAAAATAATATTTTTTCATTAATAATGAATGTCATCCAAGTGTTTACAAGATGTTTTGTGGTAATGTGGTCATTATTCTATTAGTATACGTTGATAACAAATTACTTATTGGAAAAGACATACCAGTCTTACAGTCAGTTAAGTACTATTTAAATATGTTGTTTTCAATGAAGGACTTATGTGAAGTAGGCTATATTCTAGGGATGAATATATTTTTTGAGAGATTAAATAGGTGCCTTGGACTATTTCAAAGTACATATATTGACCCGAAACTAAAGAGATTTAGTATGGAACAATTTAGAGGGAATTGGTTCAAATGTCACGTGGTTTACATATTTCTATTAATATTTTTCCTTATACATAGTAGGAGAAAGATATAATTAGTGAGATCCCATATGCTTTATATATATCATCAATAATGTATTCCATTTTATTTACTAGACTTGATGTTTCCTATGCATTAATCTTGGTAGGTGGATTTCGAGAAGATCTAGGAGAATAACATTAGACTATTATTAAGGCCATCATTATGTATCTGAGAAGAATTACGGATATGTTCCAAGTATATGGAGGGGAAGAGGATCTGGTCATCATGGGTTATACTGATGCTGGTTATCAGAAAGATCAAATTTATTTGAAGTCAAAATTAGGAAATGATTTATGTTTCAATGGAGGAGCAGTGAGCTAAAAGAGTTCAAAAAACTAGTTTTCGGCAACTCTTTATTTGATTATGAGTATATAAGAACTTCTAACAGAGATAGGTAATCCATTTTGATTGGGAACTTTGTTTAAGTGCTTGATGTGGTACCTAGCAGTAAAGACCCTATCAAATTGTATTATTATAATACCATAGTGGTGTCTCTTGCAGAAGTACCAAGGTCACACCAACTAACAAAGAATATACATTAGAAATATCACCCCTTGATGGATTTCTATCAGAGGGGTTATGTTGATGTAAGTATATTACCCATGGAAGAGAACATGGTGGAACCCTTGACTAAGGGCCTCTCCTAGTAGAAGTATTAGTATCATGTGAGAACTAACAGAGTAAAGGTTGTTAGAAGTTGGCTCTAATATAAGTAAGAGCGTATTGGAATTGGTTCCCTAGAAACAACTTCTATGTACATTATGATAACTTGTATTCATGGTTTTGGATATCAATAAACTACTTATCACATAATGATTGTTCTTTTCTGTGACATTGTATGTTATAATGTCCCAAGAATTGTTTTTTCACTAAAAGGTCATAGTAATTCCCCTCTATGATGAGAATATGGAAGTGCTACAAAACTATTCTTAAATATACGTTCTATAGTCAGATGATACCATTTGTGGGACACAAATGATAGATACTATCATGGATGGATACTCATAGGGAATTGAGGCACCTTATCGTGATTTACTCCCTTGGTAATATCTAGTAGGATATTATTAGAACAATGCCCAACAATAGGAAATCCACAATTATATGTATCATTGGATGTTCTTATCTACAAACATTTTTTTGGTCTTTATACATTAATATTGTTATTAATGTGTATTATGAGTCATGTACATCTATTTATTGATGAAAACTATGACATCAGATGTTCATAGTGAAGTAGGGTATGTTGGGTGCGTCATGAGTAATATTTCATTAATGAATAATGTGAGAATGGATTAATCCTTTATATTCATTAACGAAAGTTAATATCATAGGACCTTTGATTGAAATGATATAACCTAAATAAATCCAAGTCCATGGTCTTCTATAGGCAAGTTATATTTTCAAAATTTAGAGAAAGATATATCAAACATATAGGTTGATTGGAGTGGAATTCAACCTACTCGATTAGAGATATTGTGATAAAGGGATTATATTATATAGTAAGTGTACTTATAAAGTAACATGTCATTGCAGCATTAAGTTCTTTCTCTATGGGTTCCTTGGCGTGTTGCTAAATGATAACCTTGGAATTTTGGCTGGTTCTCCTAATTCCACTGAGAGAGAGGCCTAAAGGGTCACACACTAAGTTTATCTAGACTCTCAGATAAATAATATATTATTATTTATTATTTAATAGTTTGAATTAATATTATTTCTTTATGTGGTTTAATAATTATTTATTGATGCTTGCTCACATTTATTTCGTCACTAGTCATTTGAGAGAATATATTTTGATCAGAATATTTATCAAGTATTTATTTACTATTTAGTGAATATAATATTTATTTATTTATTGTAGAATAATGTAGGGAAATTTATTTAATTAAAAAAAATTAGGGCTCGATAAATATTGTAGAGGACTTGTAGACTGAGTTTAATGGTCCTATGAGAAATAATATATATTGGATATTTTTTAATTATATAATACATAATTTTAATTATCATGTAATGCGCATGTCGAGAAATAATAATATTATTATTATTATTATTTTACATGGGGTTTTCATTGATTAAATAAAATAATCAAGGGGAATTTGTGAGAATAATTTATTTTTAACCTAGGAATATAAATACAGAATTATTTTATTTTTTCAAGAGAGAAAATTCATTTTGTTAGTTGTGTAAAAAAATAATTGAGAATACTCTCAAGCCTAGAGATCCCCAATATCCAAGAATTATCCCAATAAGATAGAGCAATCATCCTCCCTTAGATCAAGGAAAATTCTTTTGAATCTATTTTCGAGGTGATCACAAGTGGATGAAACAAGTGAAAAGATATTTCATGAGAGAACCTAGAGTCTCCTTTAGAAATATCTGGAGATTCATGGAACATGTATGGATAACCACTAAATGAAATCTACACTATCTTTCTACAATGCATTGATGGTGCACCATATTTCTGTCACTGAATTCATCAGTGAAGAAAAAATTACTTTGAGGAAAATATTTATCTAATTAAATTAATTATAAACCATAAGTGTTGATATCCTCCATATCATTTCTAGAATTCTATCCCGCATATATTTCTTTTATTCAATTCCGTTGATCATGATGTTCATTGTCACATAGATCTTAGATTGATCATTTATTATGGAATAGGCAAAGTTGGGTGGCACCCATCGCATGCTTCCGCAATGTTATGAACCTACAAAATGGACTTATAATATATGGTTGACTTGGGATGATGAATGGATGAGAGGAACATAAATTTTTTACGTCTTATTGTGGGGATCATCTTAGTGTCAAAATTTTAGTTTTTTTTGGAACTATTGACTATCATGACATAAATTGTTTACATTGTTGGATTATCGGTATTTACCTAATTTGTGAATATGGTATGTGATGGATGGTTATTGTTTTTTTATTATTTTTAAGTGTTTATTAGGATTTATGCTATTTGTTAATCTGTTAAATAGGATGTATCTTCCCCATATATATCATTAGAACCTTGTTGGTAGTTAGTAGGCTCTGGTACACAGGGAGGTGCACCAAACGTCATTTGATGTATCGACTCAAAGAACCTATTTTGTGGCTCCCAGACCGGGGCTTAACATAGATTACCTAACAGGAATTATGAGATGTGCTTCATTATGGGGGGTTAGTTTGAGTGACTATCACCTTGGGGATGATCCATCTAATGGGGTTTGGGCCCTGTTTTCTACTATATGTGTGTGCTTGTGATGGGAATCATGCATTATAGGGTAGATGTATCTTGATTCATGGACCTACTATGTGTGAGATATCGCTGTCTCAACTACCATGGTTGAGATAGAGTCATTATGTGAATGAAGTAGGACCTTTCCTTGAGTTGGCTTGGGTATAAATAATAGAATTTTCTTTGATTAGGCTTGGGTCATGATAATGAATCACCAAAGTGAGAGGGATGGATAATGGTAGGACACAATGTATGAGTGATAGATCCTACCATGAGTGATGAGGTAGTGGGTTTGGATTTAGATGTAGGACCATATTTTATCCTTTCAGGTAGTGGGTTGAGGTATTTTTAATGAAACCTTCACGAAGTCTTCATGTACGAGGTATTTTATGACTTATTTGGCATGAGAAGAGATGAATAATTTATTTGGCTATGGTTATAAATTAGGAATTATTAGGTATCATAATATCCTAGTTAGCATATGAAGACTTGATACATAGGTTTTCATAATGGCCTTATTAACACACAGTGACCAATGTTTATGCCTAACATATTTATTTAACCTCCTGTGTGATGCTGTATAATAGGATAACTTTGCGAGACTATACATAGATGTATTTTTTGCACCTGGTATGGGACCCATATGTGCATGAAAAACTTATATATGTTTTATAGGTTTGATCACATGTCATGTGGTGGATCATGATGTAACAACTCAAGGATATTAGAAGAATATGTTTTCATTGTGTCCTGGAGATGGATGTAAGGTTGGTTGTATTTTTAGCATTTTATTATTATGTATATGTGATTTTTCCAATGGTTGATCAGTTTCGTGCTTGTATGATCATGGGTCTCTATGAATACTGTATGATACATTTATTATAACATTATTTTTATTTATTTTACATACTCTAATTATGCGATTGATGTTTTTTTGTCATACCATTGTTGTATGTCTCTGATTCCAGGTCACAATCACCCACTAAATGGATTAGTCCCTCCCCACTAGTCAGTATCCTTTGGCATACATGGAGGTATGCTTGAGGCCTTATAGCTTATTGTCTTAGAAAATTTTTTTAGGTTAGGGTATTACAAGTGGTATGATAAATTTTTTATATCACTATTTTGGGAGATAATAGACATGTGATTTATGAATGTTTCAGAGCTTGTGATGGACCTAGGATTAGTGTACTGTGAACATCTTTTTAGTGGTGAGTTCTTGTTGTTGGGGGGATGTGATTAATATTCTTGGATTTTGTTATTTTGTTTGAGATGTTTATTCAATAGGATGTTCTTACCAAAGGTTTTGATCAACGTTTTGGGCTGTTGTCTAATTGGAATGTAGCTTATGTACATAACCATTCTTAGCATGTAGATTTCACATGACATATGTGTATTGTGTGTGATTAGTTTTTATAACAAGTGGAAATATATTTAATGTTTGAATAATAACTTATACAATGTTTACTATATAACATTTTGGTGCAATTATACATAGTTTGACCATGATTTTCACTCATGTGATATTTTATAATGATAGTTCTTGTGGATATTACAGTAAGTAATTCTCCAATTACAGCTATATGGTCCCTTGTGTAAAGTATGTACATATATCCTCAGTAAGTTAGTTCATACATTTTATGCATCGTTAATTGAACCCTGATGGGTTTAGTGTTGGAATTTTATGCCTATGGAATGATCAGAGGATCGGAATGGGATTCCTCAAGGATAAGGATCTGTTACATAAAGTTTCAACGACAAACTATATGGTTTTTACCATATATATTCTTGGTTAAATTTTACGTAACTATTCCAAGAAGTTGAGGAAAGGCAAGTAAATTATTTTTGGTTTTGCATATGAAACACACCAAGTGATTATGGTATCGAGGATGGTTATCAAGGGAATGATCAGTTGGACTCCAAACCTTATTAATTTGGGAATCACTTTTGGTTAAATGATGAGATTGTGGGATGGACATTCATGGTTTTGGAATAATGTCTATTTGGTTGGGTAACCGTGTTGTTAGAATTAGAATGAGATAGATGCCTTTGGTTGTTGGGAGATTATAAAATGAATGAGGATCATGGTTAGTGGGTTAGGAATGTCATCCTATGTTAGTAGAGACATGACTTATAGAAGAATGAGTTTGTATGTGGGATTGGATTGTAATGGATCGTGAAACCATGGGATTTTGTGAGGCAGAGGAGGATAGAGGGAAAAACATGTGGGAGGGTTCTCAGTGGATCACATTGCCTCAATGAGAAGATTGATCCATAGTGTGGTTTTTTGGGAAAGGAATTAGTCTGCAAGGATATGTCTGAATTGGTTATGTGTGGTGTTAGGTTGTGTTGTGGTTTGGTGAATTTTTCATGTGTGGGTTCATTGATAAATTTTTAGGTTTTGGGAAGACATGATAAGTGTGTCTGTAGTAGTGTGCTAGAGGTTCACTCACGGGAATTGAAGTTTGAGGTTTTGAGTGACATAGGGGGATGTCCCCTTATGTGAATATGTGTCATTATAATTGGATTAGGGACCATATTATAGTTTATTAGGGTCTGTCCTTAAAAATTATTAACAATTTTTTCGGAGGTTTGTTGTTGGTTGTATCGAGAATTGTTTTTTTTTAGAATATTATGGGAATCCATATGGTGGGGGAAGATACCTTTAGCTATCAAAAGGTGTGTTTTACATGTTAAGGGGTTTGTTCAACATCAAGGATGCCATTCCAGGTTGGACAGGGATGGGTGGTGGTTAGTGTTTTGTGTGAGAAATAGAGTATGAGTGGGATGACAATGTCCAATTGTTACATATGGTGATGGATGGAGTTTGGGATATGAATATTATGTGTTGGTTGGGTGAAGTGATGATAATGATATTCTGATGGTGGGGAGAATCATATTAATCATGGTTAGGAGACCCTCATGTTGGACGGGTTGTTGTTATGGTGAGACTGGTCAGATAGATAGTTAAGGAAACACCAGCATTTTATTGAGTGGGAAGATCCAATTTTATCTATTCCCTTAGTAAATAAAATATATAGGTTTTAGATGCAGTGTTGGATGGAGTCAGTGAATTGGAATCAGGCTTGGAATAGAGTTAATGTGATTCAAGGGTTAGTCAGATTGATGCTGAACCATTTCTCATGATGTGAACCTGATGACTGGGGAGGATGGTGATTATCCAACCATAGAATTACATCATGAGTTAGATTCATACTTCAGTGTGGGTGTTCGATGATTTTTTGATACCTCCATGGTTAAATTCATCATGACTAAGTGAGGTTGTGTGATGAAGAATTTATAGGCATAGTTGATCAATTTTAGTTAAATTTAACCAGTGGAGGTATGACCAGTGTTTATGCATTGAATTTGGTGTGATATGTTGTAAATGATGTCTATCATGTCATTTGAAATATAAAAGAGAGCTTGTTAGGTGATTAATATGGTATGGATAATCCTGGATAAGAATTGACCATTGTGATAGGTGTCTCATGGTGGGGATCCGAATCCACCATTAGTTGAGAAATATCTAAGTGTCTGTATTGTTGGTGAGTGAGTGGCTCAGTTTGTAGTTAATAGTGCACATGGTGTTTGAAGTAGTGTAGTGGAAGTGATTTTGGATTTCCAAAATGAAATGCAGAAGTCCATGGTGTTTTGACGATTCTGATAGGTCTAGAGACAAAGATCAATGACTACTAAGGCTAGTTGGGGAAAATAAGAGAAATATCGTGGAGGTTTTAACTCCTTATAATTTTTCTGGTCATTACATTTTAGAAGATGTTTGAAATTTTGATATGGAGAAGGAATCATTTAATAAATTGATATTTGGGTATAGAATCTGAGTATTTTTTAATCTTAGAGATGTGTTTTTATGTTAGGAAAGAGGCCCATATAGGTGTTTAAGATCCCAGTTGAGTAGAGGACCAATGTCTTTGTGGCTTGTCGCCAAGGATCACATGACAATTTAGAAAGGGTATCACTATGGTGGTGTCCTAATGGAGAACACCAATTTATAAATGAAACACCCCAAACTTACACAGTATGCTTCTCTTTGAATAGTATATTAGTGTGTGTTGTATGCAACTTCAAGTTCTAACACACACCACAACCAATCAAAATAGCCGTTATGAATAGTAATACCTAATTTTTGAAATTTTATAAATTTTATCTCTCAAAATTGACTTCATTTTTGGATTTGGAATATCGAATTTATCCTAGGGTGAAATTTTGGTACTTTTCGGATAACTTTTATATTTTGATGAATAGTGAAAATTACTAAATTTTGATTAAAAACAACTTCTTAATCAAAATAACTAATAGCGATAAATTATGTATTTGAGTGTTTTTAAAGTATATTTAGAATATATTTTTTCAAATTAATACAATTTTTGTCATTGGACATAAAATCACAATTAAACCGGACATAAACAAGTGTCAATCTTTTGATAGTTATTATATCTTGAAAACACGCTTTTTGTTTTGACAGCGGGGATTATTTTTAAATTAATTTCTACCACTTCAGTGTCTTGAATTTTGAAAAATGGATTCCATATTTGGAATCAGTATGTCCTAATTGTGTAAATATGTAACTTTTTTTTACATTTTTGAATAATTACTTCGGTAAATATTTTATTTACCATGGTTAAAGTGTAAATCCTGTAAATAAGGGTAAAACAAATAATATTATAATACTAATAAATTACCCTAAAACATTTCCTAACCTTATTGGTGGATACATGTCCGACCATGGGCATCTTTGGGTCGATTGTGGGACCCCATGGAGCCACTTGTATGTGATAGGGACACTTTATATTAATTAAGTTAAAGTAAATACCAAAATTCCATAAGCTTATATATTTTAACAAAACAATTTTTACATAAGGTTATATATGTTATATTTTCGATTATAAATATTCATTAGAAAGATAAAAAGATTTCCTACATAATGGTATTTTATTTATAATATTTAGAAATTTACAAATTAAAAATATATATGACACAATAATGATGCAGTATTTTCCTTATTAATGAAAGAATCAAATAATTGGTATTATAAATGTTAGAATAAATATAATTTAAAAGTTTTTATGACATAAAATAATTTTATTGTTTAATATGACATTTTATTATTTCTTAAATGCATTTTTTTTGAATTAATAAAGTTGTTAAGACTTAAAAACAATCCATTATTGAGTAGTGTCAAAATTGACATAAAGGAGTTTTTAAAAAAATATATTATATTATTAATTTATATTATATTCATAAAAATCTAAGGTTTGGCCAAATGACTCATATCATTATTGGTATATCATTAATATACCACTATTGGGACGTTTGGATGTATATAGTACGTTTATTAGCTATATATTATAAAAATACAAAGTGACATAGTAAGTGTCAAACTAATTTACTAAGAGTTAAAACTAAAAGATAAGGATAATATAATAAGGCCCAAACCTTTCTAAAATCTATTGGTTGAAATTATTTAGACTCATACCTACATTATTCGTCTAATAATAAACTTTGGAGCCTTTAGAAACTGAATATGATTTTATTATAAAATAATACTTTATGTTTTTCCTAAAGAGCCCATCACCCCTATTATAAAAGGGCACTCCCCCTTCTCATTATTTCACACCATGAAAGACATTTGCCTTGGAAAAACCCTGCCCAAATATCCTCCCATCTTCCCTCACATAATCTTAGAGGCCTCAGTTTGATCTGAAAGCCAACCTAAGGAGCCCTTTTGATCAAATCAAAAGGAAGAACCCGAAGAAGAGGTAACGTGTTCACCTCCCTATTTAAAGTTCCATTCTTCTTCAACTTATTCTTTCCTTGTTATTTCCATTCTAAAATAATAAATCCAGTATTATCTATATAATTTTATGTTATTATAATTATGTAACAAACAAATTCATTATTCTATCTATCCATTGAATGACATGTCACCATACATGCGTACGTACGACCTACCGTCTCCACGTTGTGGTGTAATTTTTGTTCAATATATTATTATTTAGATGGCTATAATAATGATGTATAGTTAATTTAAATAATAAATATAACATGATAATGATTCTGTCTATATGATATACCATGCAATTATATATTATTTTAATATCAAAAGAATGATATTGTCGCTCGTGCGTACGTACGGACTACCGTCTCCACGAACGCGATGAGATTCATTCCCCATCGTATCCATGAAATTATAATTCTCATTTGATGATTAAAAATAATTTTTAAAGACACGATATAATTCTATATATGAATAAGATACAACCTATCCATAATAAAAACTACATATTTCACAAAACATGTAAAAGTAAACAAGTAAGTTAAGACCCGAAACGACGAAAATACTATGAAATTATCAACAAATCATTGTTAAAAGATCATATATGATATCATATTAATGTATATGATTCTTGTATAATTTAATAACAATTATTTAACCATTATACAGGAGGTTAACTTACCCTCAACAAGGAAAAGTACAAGGTAAGGGTTCATTTCACAATCTTTTCATTACCCGAGGTTGTTTATATGTAATTATCTACTGGGACCTCTTTATCATCCACACCCATGTTTCTTAAAAATGTATTTCAAAAAATTCTTAATACTTTACAAAATATGGGTTAAAGTCATTTATAACCTTGTGTGAATTTTTAAAAGAACTTTATAAAGGAATATTTCTATCGTTTTCCAGACAACGTCTTTTTTAACCTTTTCGACAGAAATAATGTATGAATGTTTTTTTAACTTATGCAGCGTATGCGGCTATTTTATGCCATTATAAAATCTTCAAAGATTTCCTTAAAAGATTACAAAGTTATTTTAAAATTAAATTTTTTATTTTATAATTATGTGACATTTAAATTATTCCAAAAAAGAGATATTTCTCTCAAATAGTTTTGATTTCATCTATGTCAACATCCTTTGATGAATTTTAAGCTTATATGAAGTTGAGTTATTATGAAACAAAACGTCCACATTGTATTGAAGGTTTTGTGATATGTTTGTCTGTGGATGTGTTATTTTTATACCATTCATGGTTTATGGAGAAAGTATTGAAATTTTGTATGCTAGTTTTAATACGAATGTTTATGTTTTGTTGAAAATTGTTCATATAAGGAATGCATTGGACTTAATAAGTGACAGGTGGATCCCGCTACAGCTCCTCGATGCATCGGTAGGTCTCATGAGACAAACTAGTGTATTGGCATGAGGCCTTGAAAAAATCTTACTTGTAGTCTTGGCACGTGGCCTTGGCTACGTGGTTATGATAGTCTGGCATTATGCATTCCATCATTACGAAAGTGGTTATAGATATTTCATGTGATTATTCGACTAGTAGAAAATCCATGTGAATAAGTAAATGGAATTATTTCATTTTAACTTTGCCATATAATTCTGAATTTCAAGTTTAAAAGGCTTTTGTTTTAGTTATACATTGCCTTAAATGTTTAAGCTTAATTATGAAAGTTTCCGCTATATTGTTATCCTTACTGAGCATCTGAGCTCACCCCTTTCAATGTTTTATTTTTTCCAAGATGTGAAGAAGTAATTTATGAATGACCTGTAGGGATAGTATGAGGGGATATGAAGACAAGAAGTTGTTGTAGTAGTTTTCACTTTATGATGTAATGTAAACATTATGAATATATCTAGTGTTTCCAAGGATACTAAACTAATCGGTCTTTCGAGACATGATCTTTCTTGTGATCATGAAAATGTTATTTAATAATGCACCGACTCTAGGTAACTAGGGTCAGGGCATTACAGTTAGTATCAGAGGAAGTTTAGTACAAACCATGGAAGCTAGATTTAGAAAAACTCTGATTAGAGCACATAGACCTAACAAAAACTTTGAGAATTAGTGTAGAAGATCTTCCTAGAATTTTGGTATTGTAGAGATTTTGTGAGTTTTCCGAGCACTACATCCCTATCTGGATACGATTAGGTAGAGGCAACTCTGGCATAGATGTTCCTAGTGGTAAAATCTGAAAACATCGCTTTGAGCTAGACTCGAATGGGAACTGATGCACGACAATGGGCCTTGCTGCACTCTTGGTTACGACACTCTAGGGGGATATGCTTAGGATAATTATCATTTTCATTACAAACCATTATGAAGGTTTTATGAGTATATACATCCTCCAAGAAAACTTTTTTATGATTATGGATTATATCCATAAACTGTTGAATTTATGTTAAGTGTTTTAGAAGTTTGGAATTATTTATTTCAATTCATAAACTAATCTAGTTTATGCCATTATTTAGAAATGGCGCCTAGTGGAAGGAATTGAAACCATATCAATGAACGCACTCCATGTAGGGATTTCCCTCCTACTCAAGATAATTATAATGGAGCTAGTGATGTAACTGGTGCTGATCAACTTATCACCATAGTGAGACAACTCACTCAGGATATGAATAATAACATTACCCGTATGGAGCACCCAGATCCACAATGTGGATGATCAATGTTATATCGCTTCATGAGGAAAAACCCACCAAAATTCAATGGGAGTACTAATCCATTAGTAGCTGAGCAATGGAAAAGTTCCTTAGAGAAAATATTTCATGCCTTGGGGAGTAGTGAAAGGGAATAAGTTATCATGGATGTTTACTTCCTCGCTTGAGATGCTGATCAATGGTGGTCATTGATTAAAAACACGAAGGAAGATGATGAAGTATCAAATATGGAATGGAGGGAGTTCAAAGAGCTTTTCATAGAAAAATAATTTCTTCGTGACCATCGAGCTGTATGGAAAGGCAATTTCTGAGTCCGAGGCAAAAGGAGGATGATAATGTCGCAAAGTATGAGGCTAACATTACAAGGTTAGCAACGTATGCTAGAGATTATATACATAACCCAAGAAATAAGATTGATCATTTCATTGATGGTTTAAAACCATTTCTTCGTCGAGCATTAGTCTCACAATCCTTCTCGTCATACGAAGTCATTGTCTCATGCGCTATCAAGACAGAAAAGGAATTCTCTATGTCTTAAGACTTTAATGAAAATCAAGAGAAGAATATATCTGCTGATAAATATTGAAATGGAAATAATGGGAGGAATGGAAAAGTTGAATATCAATCCGGTAGGAAATGTGGGAAGGACATCCCTGGTACTTGCTTGAAGGGAATGGGTGTCTTTTACAAGTGTGGTGAAAAGGCCGCCAAGCTCATGATTGCAAAGGGAAGAAGGAAGCTACCAATGTTCAGTGCTACAATTGCAGGGAGATGGGAAATTATGAAAATGAATGTTCTAAGAGTTAGGGGAACTTACCTCATAAATGGCCAAGGGATCAAGGACAATCTTGTGTTATCACTACTGCTAAGGTAGAAGCTCTGAAAGACATGTTGGTAGGAAATTTAATGGTTTCCTCAAGTTTAGAAAATGCTTTATTTGATTCTGGATCATCGCATTGTTTCATATATTCCCAGTTTGCTAAGAAAATTAAATATTTCCAATTTGATTTAACAAAGGAGTTGTTAGTTAAAACTCCAAAGGGAAGTATCATTGCAACAATGTTTTGTGAATCGGTCCCCATTAGAGCACATAAAAGTTCTTTATCTGCTGATCTCATTTTCATACCTATGATTGAGTTTGACATAATCATCGGTATGGATTGGATTTCATACTATGATGCGAAGATTTATTCATAGAAGAAGGAGGTTATGATTTTTGATGATGATGATAAGGAACACTTTATTTTTAGAGAAGAATTGACACTACCTAATTTATATCTAGATCCACCCCCAATAGCTCAACAAAATTCAATTATCGTGGAGGAAGATAATTAAATATATGTGTGTGAGGAAAGGAATGTTCAAATATAGGATTTACCTATTGTGAAATAATATGTAGATTTGTTTCCAGATGATTTACCTGGACATCCTCTAGAACGAGAAGTTGAGTTTTCCATTTATTTAATTCCTGGATCAAGGACTATATCGAAAACCCCTTATAAAATTTCCACTATGGAATTAGTTGAACTAAAGAACCAACTAGAGGAATTGAGTAATAAGGGATTTACTCACCCTAGTATTTCTCAAGGGGGATCCCCTGTTCTTTTTGTTAAAAAGAATGATGGATCTATGAGGTTTTGTATCGACTACAGGGAGATCAATGCTATAAAATTAATGAACAAGTATCCCCAACCTTGCATTGATGATTTATTGGACCAACTACATGGAGCTCAATTCATTTCAAAGATTGACCTTCGATCGGGATACAATCAGTTGTGTGTGAAGAATGAAGACATTACGAAAACAACATTTCGAACAAGGTACAAGCATTTCGAGTTTACTGTAATGCCTTTTGGATTGACTAATGCACCCTCTGTATTCATGGATCTAATGAGTAGACTTTTCAAGGAATATCTCGATGATTTTGTGGTGGTATTTATTGATGATATCTTGGTATACTCCAAAAGATAATAAGATCATGAAAATCACTTGCGCATTATATTGAAGACTCTGAAAAGACATTAATTATATGGGAAGTTTAGTAAGTGTGAATTCTGGCTTCAATAGATTTATTTTCTGGGCCATATTGCCTCTAAAGATGGAATTTCGGTTGATCCTTCTAGGAACAGGGCAATCCAAAAAAGGCCAGCACCAACGACTATAACTGAGGTACCCAGTTTTATTGGTTTGGAAGGTTATTGTTGATGTTTCGTCCAAAATTTTGCCCGATTCGCTAACCTATTAACGAAGCTCACATGTAAAGGGGTTAAATTTGTCTGGAAAAAAGAGTGAAGAATGTTGTGATGAACTGAATAGAAGATTAGTCAATTCTCCTTTATTAACTCTCCAATCAGGTAATGATGGTTTCGTAATTTATAGTGATGCATCAATGAAAGGACATGGTTGTGTCCTTATGCAGAATGATAGAGTTATTGATTATGCATCACGACAGATGAAAATTCATTGGAAAAACTATCTTACTCATGATCATGAGTTACCTACTGTAATATTTTCTTTGAAGATATGAAGGCATTATCTCTATGATGAGAAATGTGATATTTATACTGATCACAAGAGTTTGAAGTATATTTTCTCACAGAAAGAACTCAACATGAGGCAAAGGAGATGGCTTGAACTACTCAAGGATTATGATTGCATGATACACTACCACCCAGGGAAGGAAAATAAGGTGGTAGATTCTTTGAGTAGAAAGGATCATGTAGTTTTGAATGTGATGAGAATTTCAAGGGATCCTATTTTCATGGATCTAGTGAAGATTGATATGGGAATCACCATGGAAGGTGAAACATCAATTATTTTTCAAATGGTTTCCAAACCATCTTTAATATAAAGGATAAAGAGTTCTCAGACCGATGATAAAGAGTTACAAAGGAATATTAAAGCTGTGAATGAGGGGAAATTGAGTGAATTTGTGTATGAAGATGAAATTTTAAAGTTTGGGAAGAGACTTTGTGTTCCCAATATACCTGATCTAAAAAGAGAATTGTTTTATGATGCTCATAGTTCCAATTTCTCTATAAACCCTGGGGGAAACAAAATGTATAGATATTTGAAGTAACATTTTTGGTTGGACAACACGAAGAGGGAGATTGCTAATTTTGTGTCAAGATGTATGGTTTTTCAACAAGTGAAAGCTGGAAGGAAAAACCCTGGAGGAGTCATGTAACCTCTTCCCATACCTAAGTGGAAATGAGATAATATCACGATGGACTTTGTGATGGGACTACCAAAGACTCCTAGAAGGAATGATGCAATATGGGCCATTGTTGATCGTCTTTCCAAGTCAGCACATTTTCGTTCTATAAGGGAGGATTTACCACTTGAACGTCTAGGAAGACTATATATTAATGAAGTTGTGAGACTACATGGAGTACCCCTATCGATTGTTTCAGATCGTTTTTCCCATTTTACTTCAAGATTCGGGAAGAGTCTTCAGAAGGCCTTGGATACTAACCTTCGTTTGAGCACTTCTTACCACCCTCAAATAGATGGACAATCAGAACAAACTATTCAAACCTTAGAATACATGTTGAGATCATTCTCACTTGGCTTTTAGGGTATGTGGGATCAATATTTACCTCTGGTAGAATTTTCCTATAACAATAGATTCCATTCAATTATTCGGATGGCACCATATGAAGCGTTATATAGAAAGAGATGTCACACACTAACCTGTTGGGATGACGTTGTTGAAATAAAACATGTTGGCCCAGAACTGGTGGTGGAACAGAAGGAAAAGGTAACGGTAATCCAAAACCACATCAAAGCAGCTCAAAGTAGGCAGAAGAGCTATGCCGATAACCGATGGAAGGATTTATAATTTTAGGTGGGAGATTATGTTTTCATGAAGGTATCTCCATGGAAGGGAGTTATACATTTTGGTAAGAAGGGTAATTTGAGTCCCAGGTACATCAGACCTTTTGAAATTCTAGAACGAATTGGGGTTGTAGCATACCGTTTGGAAATGTCGCTAAATCTCTCCAAAGTTCCTGATGTGTTCCACGTATCACTGTTGAGAAAATACATTCCTGACCCAACACATATACTCACCTATGAGGCATTAGAAATGGAACATGATATGTCTTGTTGGGAAGATCCTGTCAGGATTCTTGATACAAGAGAACAAGTGCTGGTAAATCGGACGACTCGTCTGGTAAAAGTTCTATGGAGAAACCATAAGATGGAAGAGGCAACATGGGAACCCGAGCAACTTATGATGAAAATCACCCGAGTATTTTAATGTAGTAATATTATAAGAAATTTTGAGGATGAAATTATTTGAAGGAGAGGATAATGTAACAACCCAAGCTTCCATGGTACACTTCTCTTTGAATAGTATAGTAGTGTGTGTTGTACGCAACTTCGAGTTCTAACACACACCGCAACCAATCAAACTAGCCATTATGAATAGTAATACATAAATTTTGAAATTTTATAAATTTAATCTCTCAAAATGGACTTCAATTTTGGATTTGGAATATCGATTTCTGCCTACGGTGAAATTTTGGTACTTTTCAGATAAATTTTATATTTTAATGAATAGTGAAAATTACTAAATTTGAATTAAAAACAACATTATTAATCCAAATAATTAATAGCAATATATTATGAATTTGAGTGGTTTTAAAGTATATTTAGATTATATTTTTACCATTTAATACAATTTAGTCATTGGACATAAAATCACAATTAGACTGAACATAAACAAGTGTCAATCTTTTGATAGTTATTATATCTTAAAAACACGCTTTTTGTTTTGACAGCGGGAATTAATTTTAAATTAATTTCTGCCACTTATGTGTTTTGAATTTGGAAAAATTTATTCCATATTTGGAATCAGGATGTCAAAATTGTGTAAATTGGTAATTTTTTTAGACATTTTTGAATAATTACTTCTGAAAATATTTTATTTACCAAGGTTAAAGGGTAAATCCGGTAAATAAGGGTAAACATAATAATATTATAATAATAATAAATTACCCTAAAATGTGTCCTAACCTTATTGGTGGATACTGGTTCGACAATGGGCATCTTTGGGTCTATTTTTGGAACCCATGGAGCCACTTGTAGGTGATAGGGACACTTTATATTAATTATGTTAAAGTAAATACAAAAATGTCATAAGCTTATATCTTTTAACAAAACAATTTGTACATAGGATTATATATGTTATATTTTAGATTATAAATATTCATTAGAAAGATAAAATTATTTCCTACATAATGGTATTTTATTTATAATATTTAGACATTTAAAAAGTAAAAATATATATGACACAATAATGATGCATTATTTTCCTTATTAATGAACGAATCAAATAATTGGTATTATAAATGATAACATAAATATAATATGAAAGTTTTGAGGACATAAACGAATTTTACTGGTTAATATGATATTTTAGGATTGCTTAAATTAATTTTTTTTGAATTAATAATGTTTTTAAGACTTCCCCAAAAATCAATTATTGAGTAGTGTCAAAATTGACATAAATGAGTGTTTAAAAAAATATTATATTATTAATTTATAATATATTCCTACAAATCTAAGGTTCGGCCAATTGACCCATATAATTATTGGTATATCATTAATGGACCACTTTAGGGTGGGTTGGATGTATATAGTATGTTTATTAACTATATATTATAAAAATACAAAGGGACATAGTAAGTGTCAAACTAATTAACTAAGAGTTAAAAATAAAAGATAAGGTTAATATAATGACCCAAACCTATCTGAAATCTATTGGATGAAAGGATTTAGACCCATCCCGACCTTGGACTTTTAATAATCCACTTTTGAGCCTTTATAAATGGAATATTATTTTTTTGTAAAATTATAATCATAGATTTTTCTAAAGAGCCCCTCACCCTCTTATAAAAGGGCACTCCCCCTTCTCAATATTTCACACCATTAAAGCCATTTGGCTCGGCCGAACCCTGCCCAAATACCCTCCCAACTTCCCTAAATTCATCCTATAGGCCTTATTTTGATAGGAAATCTATCCTAAGGATCCCCTTTGATGAAATAAAAAGTAAGAACCCGAAGAAGAGGTAACGTCTTCTCCACCCTCTTTAAAGTTCCTTTCTTCTTCAATTTCTTTTTTCCTTGTTATTTACATTATAAAATAATATCTCCAGTATATTATATATACTGTGATGTTATTATAATTATGGAACAAACAAATTTACTATTCTATCCATCCCTTGGTTGACATGTCACCATACGTGCATACGTACGGCCTACCGTCTCCACGTTGTGGTGTAATTGTTGTTCAATATATTATTATTTAGATGGTTGTAATAATGATGTATAATTCATGTAAATAATAAATATAACTTGATAAGGATTCTTTCTATATGATATACCATCCAATTATATATTATTTTATTATCAAAAGAATGATATTGTCGCTCGTGCGTACGTACAGACTGCCGTCTGCATGAACGCGATTAGATTCATTCCCCATCGTATCCATGCAATTATAACTCTCATTTAATGATTAAAAATAATGTTTAAGGACTCTATATCATTCTGGATATGAACAATATGCAACATATCCATAATAAAAATGACATATGTCACAAAACGTAAAAAACAAAATGGGTAAGTTAACACTCGAAACGATGATAATACAAAGATATTATCAACAAATCAATGTTAAAAGATCATATATGACATCAAATTAATGTATATGATTCTTGTATAATTTAATAAAAATTATTTAACCACTATACAGGAGGTTAAACTACCCTCAACAATGGAAAAGTACAAGGTAAGGGTTTATTTCACAATAGCTTCATTACTCGAAGTTGTTTATACGTAATTATCTACTAGGACCTCTTTATCATCCACATCCATGTTTCTTAAAAATGTATTTCAAAACATTCTGAATATTTTTCAGAATATGGGTTAAATTCATTTATACCCTTGTTTGACTTTTTATAAGATGTTTATAAAGGAATCTTTCTGTCATTTTCCAAACAAGGTCTTTTTAACCTTTTCGACAGAATTACGGTAAGAATTTTTATTAACTTATACGGCGTAGGTGGCTATTTTACGCCGTTATAAAATCTTCAAAGCTTCCCTTACAATATTATAAGGATATTTTCAAAGTAAATGTTTTATTTTATAATTATGTTACTTTTAAATGATTTAAAAAAAGAGATATTTCTCTCAAATAGTTTTGATTTCATCTATGTCAACATCCTTTGATGAATTTTAAGCTAATTTGAAGTTGAGTTATTATGAAACAAAACGTCCACTTTTTATTGAAGGTTTTGTGATATGCTTGACTGTGGATGTGTTATTTTTATACCATTCATGGTTTCTGGAGAAATTATTGACATTTCATATGCTAGTTTTAATACGAATGTTTATGTTATGTTTAAACATGTTCATATGATGAATGCATTGGGCTTAATAAGTGACGGATGGAGCCAGCTATAGCTCCTCGATGAATCGGTAGGTCTCATGAGACAAAATAGTGTCTTGGCACTAGGCCTTGAAAAAATATTACTTCTATTTTTGGCGCGAGGCCTTGGCTATGTGGTTATGATAGTCTGGCATTATGCATTCCATCATTATGAAAGCATTTATTGATATTCCATTTGATTATTCGACTAGTATAATATCCATGTGAATAAGTAAATGGTATTATTTCATTTTATCTTTGCCATATTATACTGAATTTCAAATTTTAAAAGGCTTTTGTTTTAGTTATACATCTCCTTAAATTTTTATGCATATTTATGAAAGATTCTTCTATATTGGTATCCTTACGGAGCATCTAAGCTCACCGCTTTCGATGTTTTATTTTTCCTAGGATGTGAAGAAGTAATTTATGAATGACCTGTAGGGATAATATGAGGGGATATGAAGACAAGATGTTGTTGTAGTAGTTTTCACTTTATGATGTAATGTATGGTTTATGAATATATCTAGTATTTCCAAGGCTACTAAACTAATCGGTCTTTCGAGACTTGATCATTCTTGTGATCATAGGAACCATGCCTCTAGAGATTTGTTGCACCTCAACCCAAGGGCTACGATGTAGTGTGGCCTTGGTTGTGGGAAATAAAAGTATAGATATGAGGGGATCAACCATGGAGTGGGGTTATCATGGTATTACTTGACTCAAAGAGCATGGTTACGTCACATCCAAGTAGGCCATTCCACACTCAGGTTCTTGGTGAGGGGATTATTATATCGTTTATATGGTCACACTGATGAAATCTCCACACCCAGTTTTTATTGAGTGCGATAAGACTGATAATTTACTGGTATTTCTCATTTTTATTTAGGGAATAATGGAAACATAGGGATGACTATTCATTCCAAATACTACCCCTCCTATCCTTCACTTGTATTCCCTGTGTTGGTGGGATGTTTTTGGTGTGGTCTAGAAGTGCTCCAGGCGTGTTCTTCCATTTCTTTCACTCCATTTTGGTTTCAATTTCAGCTTGTTGATTTTGATGATTTCAGGGTTAGGGATTTGATTATTATTTCACCAAATCATGGTGAAATCATCCTCATTTGATGGTGATTTTCTATGTGGTCCCTAGAGGAGGTCCCAAAAGGTTTACCAAACAGTGTCATTAGTGTTTTCTTTTCTGTAAGGATGCACAATGAGTTATAAATTATTATTCCCATTTTCAAGAAATTTATTTATTAATTATTAATTGTTATAATTAATTAATTATATTATATGCAATGATATAAGAGCTCAGGTATTTGTGTGAGATTGGGTAAGGCTTGGAAGAGACTGGCCTAGGGAAATTGGAGCTTGCCGTGGATGGTAACTATATTTCGAGGTTAGGTGGTCCCTTTAATACAAAACCATATTCACCTTTATGAATGATTACCTACAACATGTATATTTCATTTTACTAGATTGAATGGATAGGTAATGAGAAAAACTTAGAGAATGACATAGGATGGGACTCAGACTTCTATGCTCAAAATAATTTCTATTTAGCACTTAGTTGGGTTGGAATTTCATGATTACTATATCTTTAAGGGGATTGGATTTTGTATGATTTAGCAAGAGACCTCGACTGGGTCCCGAGGTGTGATATGAGATTTGGGTATCCTAGGTGAGATTATATGGAACCTACCTATTACAATTTTTATTATATTATATTATATTATCTTATTTTGAAAAAATTTCAGTTTCTAGGATGTTTCTTATCAAAACATTAAAATCAAAACCTTTTCATTTTATGAATGGTTTGGAAGGATATATTAAGGAAAACCTTATGGTTACACATAAAAAGGAGGTATTTTGTTCATATTTTATTTTCCAATGTTAATTTACATGGGTTTTCCAAGGTTCGGTGCAAATGATGTGAATCCTAGAATAGACCGTATAAGATCTTTTATAAGTATGGGTACTAGTCAACATATTCTACATGGTAAGAGGAAAATAATTGAAAAATGTGCTACAAGTATATAGTTTTCAATATTTTTGTTTTGTACGGATGTATGTGTTTTGGAAACTATGTTTTCAAACTAGGAATGGCTGCTTTTCTTAGGTAGTTCTATCCACACAGGTGGAACACAATTTAAAAAACATTGCGGTCTACCCACTTTTCATTCACCAACAAATTTTTATGTTTTACCTTCCTACACTCCTCTATAGTATTTGTAGTGGTGGGATGAATATTGGGGAGCTACTTCCATCTCAAATTCCTCAATCTCAAGCTCTCTTTTCCCCAAATTTCAATAGGTTTTGAATAGTAATACCAACCTCCTCCTCCTCATTTCCTATTCCCATCAATTATTATTTACCTTTCCTTTGATTTTACACTATTTATAAAAATCTATCCATTATTTTTGTGTGTATTATGGTTCAGTATAGTTCTAATAAAGTGGATTTTTGTGATTATAAGTTTTCTAGGTATTTTCCTTTCTCAGTTGTGTATTCACCACTGAAGACGATATGGTTCGGTTGCATTTTCACTTGGATGAGGTTGGTATTTCATTGGAATTCCCTTACAATACGTGATACAAATTTATTATATGTTTTTAATTACCTCCTTATTAATTAAAAGTGTGTGATAAATCCATAGTGGGCGTGCTCATGATTTTTAAAGGGTTTACAAATGGTTTCAAAACCTGTCTTGGAAGTTTTGTATTCAAAGTGTTTGTTAAAATTAAAGAGAGGTTATTTTGAAATTATTTAGATGTTTTGAATGGGTGTATGACACTAGTTTCATTTTTAATGGAGTTTTTTGATATTTTAAAGATGTTATTTATAAAAATTAGGTAGTTAGACCTTTTTTAAATTTTTTTTTGACTATTGGGTCTCAATGTTGTTTAAAATTCATTTAAAATGAAATGTTAGAAATTTTAGTTTCCAAATGATTTTCAAAATATTGGTTGGTAAATTTATTTAGAGGAATGTTTTGATATGAGATCTCAAATGTTGTGTAAAAGATTTTTATACCAACCATATTTTAAAATTCCATGTTAGAACTATTTTTAAAGGAGTTGTTTTTTAAAATATGTTAGACCCTCATTAAACCCCTTGTGATTGGAATGCCATTGTGAATTGTGAACTCTATAGGGGATGGTTTATATTGATGTATCTATCTGTGATACTTATATATGCATGCGAAAGAGAATTTTTTGTGCAAGTGTGTAGGAGGTGAGAAGAGGTTTCTTTAAATTGCGGATTATCTTTTCTATTTGATAATTGTTTTCTCACCACCATATGACTTTTAATGGAAGTCCTATGAATTTCAGTAGATGTTTGGATAAGTGAAACCTCAAGAGTAGGTTTTTCTATAACCAGGGAGTCATTTCCCAAGGAGGATGACTGCTTTGGGGGTGTGTTATTTTCCTTTAGTATCATATATTCCCTTAGGATGGTTATAGGGCCCGACGATTTGAATGGTACTACTATGATAGATTGGTTCTTTAGCACTATACTAGGGTGTTTCCCATTTGGATCATGTTATTTGAGTCTTTGGATGTTTTCGATGATGATTAGTTTCTTTTTAGGACTATTCAAGTGATCCTAATTTATTTTTAACCCCTAGTTCTTAATAATATTTAATCTATGCATGATTGAGATAATATTGTTTATGTGTTCTTAATATGATATGTATTTTTTCTGATTTTATTTCACCATGAGTGTGTTTTTGTCCTTTCAAACCAATTTCTAAAATAGTTTGTAAAATGAAGTTTATAGGGAAATGTTTGAATTTTTCTTAAATGGGTTTTATGAAAAAGGTTTTAAATTCTTTTTTAGGATAATAAAATTTTTAGATAACGTTTTGAAATAGGAATGAAAAGCAAATTTTTTTATTTCAATGATTATAAATGTACTCTTTCCATTTTTTTTAAAATGTTTTAACTAAATTAAATCACTATCATCATTTTATAAGGAAGGGTGTTTGTTTTAGAAAGGTGAGAATTCCATGTTATTGGATTTATTTTATAAAACATGTAAAAATAATATTTTATACTTAAGGTTCAAACTAATATTTAATAAATTATATTATAAAGTGAATTTCATGGACTATTTAGTGAGATCCTACATGACATTTTAGCTCACACCATTTATATGAACCGATGTCTGGGGGAATATAAAACTATTATATTTCTCTTTTAGGTTCCTAGTTTTTTTTCCATCCTTTGATGTTCGGGTTGGTTTGTTGATGGATATGTGGATATGGTGGTTGATCAGGTGTCCCCAATGGTGATGTTAGAGTCATTATTGTTCCATTATCTTTCCTTATAGGATGTTGTATCAACGAATTTATATTGTGAGGTTTATTTATATCTTCTTCCATGATATTTTATTCCAGCTATATATTTTTTATAGATGTTTAATTATTATTCCATGTTTGGTTAGTTTATGTTTTTCATTTCTTATTAATATTTATATTTGGCGGTGAAATCATCCCCAAGTTTATGTTCTCGAATCCCATCCACGATTTTTAATACCTTGGGAATCAATAATTCCTTTTTTCCCAATGGCAGATCGATTCAGTGATGTTTTGGGTTAGCCCAAACAAGTTCACTACAAATGGTTTCATAGACTAGGTTTCATAGTAGGGTTTTAGGTTCTTAAAATTTTCTTTTATTTTTTGGCCATGTCATGGTCTATTCGAGTTAGGATTTTTCATTACAAATTCAAAGGTTTTTCATGACTAGGTAATTGATCACCCCCTTTTGTGATGAAATTTTAGTTAGAATGGGTAGGGGGATTTAGATTGTGTTTGATCAATTTTTATACTAATTAGTTATTAAATATTCATATTTTATGATCAGTGAATCATCCATCCATCCTTTAATTGTATAGCATTATGTGTGTCAACATTTAAGTTATAAAATTTATTCTCATATATAAAATTCCCCATTACCTTCATGTTGATATACATCATAAAGAATGGAGATGATCATGAAGAGATAATTCATGATAATATATGATATAAATCCAAATGAGTAAAGTACATGGTATGAAAAGAACACTATAACTCAATATATATTGACAATATAAGAAGTTTCATTAGGGGGTGAGTCCATTATACACTCAATGAATTAACCTGTTATAATTTGGTATGGTATGGCCTTTAGTATGTGTTTCTGGTGACTAATATAGACATTGAACTAGTTAATATTACGCACTGGTTGGTGTTGGTTTAAATTTGGTTGGATTATCCATGAGATGTTTACCGAGGTATTTGGTAAAAGTTAATCCCTTTCACTTATTTTTATAACACAATGTCAAAGACCATATCATTTAATATTTTTGGAATTATTTTAGATGCTATTTTCATTGGATGTTTTGGAATGTGATAGTTTTTGGGACCTTTTCATATGTTTGAGGATAATAGAATCTCATTGTTTACTTATTTGATTTATGGAATCAATTTTTTGGTATAACTCTTATTTTAACGTGGTTATTTGATACATAACTATTTTAGATGAATTATAAATGGTGGGAGACCAATGTTAGGTCTCTATCTTCTTCAATTTTCATATTCGATAGTTATGCTTAGATATTTCTTAAGGATATTTTCATTGATTTAGTATTTTTATTGTTTTATAAAGGATGGATCTCATTATTTTCTTTTATTGGTGTTAGGGTCTTCTTGAGTTATCCCCGAGCCTCCAAAATCTCACATTTGAGGGTTTAGGTTTTCCTTCCAATAATTTTTCTATTCTGACAAGGGACTTTCTAGAGGTAGAAAGTGGCATGTTGGGGAGAAATGTGACACCTTATTATTACCATAATTTTATTATTTTAATATTATTCAATCTCATATTGGGGTAATTTATGTTTCATGGAATTTATTCTTGAAACTTGAAAATATGGAAGTTTTCATTCTATTCATGGTTTTCAAGCATGAGTTCGGGGAAACAGGGTGGTTATCCTTATGCAAGGATGTTTTTAGTTAATTTTTTCTAGTTAATGGTTTGTATATATGTTTAGTACACAGTTTGTTCCAAAACATGTGAATCCCAACATAAATCATAAAAGACCATTTTTTCTTATGGGTACTAGTTCACATCTTACACATAGTTATATGAAAATATGTGATATGAGTGTAGAAGGTATATAGTTTTTAGCAGTGTGGTATTATATTTTAAATACATGGCTTGGAAACCATGCATCCAAACTATTTAAGGCTGTTTCACTTAAGCATATTTCTCTGCACAATAGGTTCATGGTTTGAAAAACAATTTGGTAAAATTGTGTGGCCAAATCATTTTGTCTTCCCAGTTTTCATTTAAAATTAAAATTTTGTTTCCCCCCTCTATATTTCTATGATTGGATTCCATCATCTCAACTATCATTCAATTAGGGTTGTTTTTCACATGAAGTAGCTTCTTCCCTGTCCCATTCTTCCATATCATTCTCTCTTTAACATTGATTCCAAGTGATTTGAAATGGTAATATGTTCTTCCTCCTCTTTTCCTCTTCCCTTTCCTTCTCTATCCCCTTCTCTTTGATTCTTCACTCTTCAAAAAACCCTTACTGCTATTTGAATTGGGATTAGGGTTTGAGAAGATTCCATTGAATATGATTTAGGGGTTCAGTGGTTCATGAGGTATCTTCCTTACTGGTTTGTTCATTCTCCACCATAGGAGATATGGATCTATTGTATTTCCTCTTAGAATAGGTAAGATTTTCATTGAAATTTTAATTTAATGCATGTAATAAATTTTTGGGATGTTTTTAATTACTTTTTTATAGATTAAAATTATTTGATATACCCATATTGGGTGTGAATATGTTTTTCAAAGGGTTTATAAATGGTTTTAACACATGGAATGAACTTTCCACATGAAAAGAGTCCATCAAAATGCTTGAGTTCTTCTTTTTAATAAATTTAAATATTATGATTTTGAACGGGAGTTTGGAAATGGATTAATTTTTAAAGTAAACAATTGATGTTTCAAAGGGTAATTTTATAAAATAACTACTTTGGACCTTATTTGATTTTTTTGAGACCACTCAGATTCAGTGCTATTTGAAATAAATAAAATGGAAATTATAAAAAATGTTGGTTTCAAAATTTGGGTTGTTAATTTATTTCATGAAATTATTTAAATAAGATTTCAAATTTTATGAAATAGATTAGCATACCAAGACTCTTTTCAATGGCATAGATTTAACTCTCATTGAAGGAGTTGATTTCTAAAATGAGTGAGGACCTCATTGGATCCCCCTTATGACTAGCACACCATTTTGAATTATTACCCCTTAAGGGCGTGGTTTATATTGATGTTTTTATCGGTTATTCTTATGAATTAATGTGAAATGGTACGTTCTACATAATGGTGTAAGAGGTGAGATGAGGTTTATTTGAATTTATTATTATTAGATATATGAGATTATTGTTTCCTCACCTCTATTTTACTTGTCATGGGAGTCATAGGAATTTAAGTAGATGTATAGATAAGTACAACCCCTTGTATAGATTTTTCTCTTGTAAGGGATTCATTTCCTATAGATAATGAGTTTTCATGGGATTTACTATGTTCCCATAGTAGCTTCAGTGCTCCTGAGATATTTATAGGGGATGCCTAGTTTGACTATACTATCGACATAGATGGGTTCTTGAGTGGCATCCTGGGGATCATTTTCTTGTTTGGATTAGGTTATTGAGTCCTATGATGTTTCCCATTATACTTAGGTCATTCTTATTATGAATCAAGTTATCCTATTCGATAATTGGTTTGTATAACTTATTTCTCAATTTTATGACGCCAATGATTGGTTGGGTTTAATTTTTTTATGTTTTCTTGATTCCCTAGGTGATATTTGGTGATTTTATTTCACCTTGTGTGTGTTTTGGTACTTTAAAAATGATTTCTAAAATAGTTTGGAAAATATGGTTTAAAAGGAATTTTTTGATTGTTTCCTAAATGAGATTTATGAAGTAGGTTTTAAGTGGGTTTATTTCTGAAAATGAGATTTTGATATAATGTTTGGAAAGAGGAATAAAAATTAATTTTTTTTCTATGATTATAAACGTACGCTTCCCTTATTTTAGAATGGAATTAACTAAAAAATTTCATTCATTATTTTATGTGAATTAGTGGTTGTTTTATAAAGGTGAGAGTGTCATGTTATTATATTTATTTTATAATGCATATGAAATTCATAGTTTACACCATATGTTCAGGCAATATTTATATATACTATATTATGAAGGGAATTGTATGGACTTGTTTATTAGATCTTTCTAGGCATGTTTAGCTCTCACCCTACGTATTCACTAGTTACCCGGGTGCCTATACAGAACTCATGTATCCCTTTCAGGTTCCCAGTTCCATTTCAATCCTTTGAGGTTTGGGTTGGATAGTTAATGGGAAAGTGGATATGGTGGGTGAACAGAGGCCACTGGTCGTGATATCAGAGTTATTTAGGGTTTTTATGTTTTCTTCTAGGATATTTTGTCAGCCAGTTTTTCCTAGTTGTTTATTTGTATATTCTTATGATCTATTTTATCTCTGTGGTATATATTTTATGGATGATTATTTATTTTTCAATATTTGGAAGGTTTATTTATTTGTTTTTACTATTTTATTTATACTAAAATCCAAGGGTGAAATTATTCTTGAGTGTATGTGATTAATACTCAGGCACCAGTTTTTAGCTTGTGGGGATTATATATGCCCTTTGGGCCTAGTGACAGATCGGTTTAGGTTATATATTAGGTAATCACTAGCAAGACTTTATAGTTTCCAAGGTCTATTTTGGGTTAGTGTAAAATTATTACGCCTATTGGTGTTGGGTGGGACATCCAGTCATCTCATGTATAGTGAGTGATAACCTTATGAGGTTGTATTGAGGTATAGTGAGTGTTTTGTGTGGGATGAGTCCTTCAGGAGGAGACATGGTGTGATGGAGAGGGATTTCTTCCAGGAAATGATTTGAGGAATCTCCCTTGGGATATTCGATATCGGACCCAGTTGTGGGTTGGAAAAACTATTCAGTAAATGTAATCAGGTTTCAAAAGTTCATATAGATGAATATTGGGTGAGTTTCATTGGTTAAGAGGACCAAGATTGTTGACTAGTTTTGGTGATGTTGGGTCGGGTCTTGAAGTCAGGTTCGAAGGAGACTTTGGATAGTATTTTCATCAATGGGTGCTGAGAGAAGGATTACATCGATGAGAGGATATCATGATAGATCTGGTGACCCTGTGGACACCCTGACATGAGATATGAGATGTGATTAATGATGAGGGTTTAGGTACAAATTACTAGAAATTGAGTGATGAGTTGGTGTGCTTTGTGATGGTCTCTGAGCCCTATTTTTTCTTTCATACATGTTCTTGTGCTGTCGATAGGTGACAAACTAGATGGCGGAAATAAATATTGAGGTCCATACCCACAATGAGTGAGATGGGAACCTTATGTGCTTGAAGAGGATATTACCTTATATAGGCTTCTATCGGGATTGTGGACCTTACCTTGAGTTGGGTTTGGATTGGGATAGTATATTTCCTCTAGTGAGATTGATGTGTTTTTTCATAGTGTGATGCATGAAAAATAGAACATACATTGATTGATAAGGTAATACATTGAGATTGGGTGTAGGATTGTACCTAGTTCATTTGAGTGGATGGATTAGGTCATGGATGATTCCTACCATAATTCTTAAGGTATAGGGTGTGTTATGAGTTTTATAGAATAAGGTTAGGTAAATTTGAGATTCCTGCATGGAACCGAAGTAGGTATCATCAGGTGTGATGATGACTGGGTTTGTGGGTTGAGGTCTTGGAGGATGCCTACCATGAGTCTTCATGTACGTGTTGGGTTATGGGATTGATGGCATGATTCGTGTTGATGATGAGATTATGAAATGGTGTTGAAGTGGGTATGATCAAGTATCATGGTGGTCAGGAAAGCACATGATGACCTGATGCACAGGGAGTCGTGGTGGTATGGTTAATTCACGACGTCTGATGATCATGCATGGCTTTATTATTTCCTCTCAAGCATACATGTATATAATGGTGTATACTAATGAAACATGGAGGGACCCTAATGAGTTATATTTCTAACACCCTTCAGGGGAACCCCATTATGTCTGTATAAATTTTATTTTTTGTATAGGTTTGAGAACATGTCATGTGATAGATTGGGCTGGAGTAGTTCATGTGTATCAGTAGACTATGTGTGTAGTGTGTCCCAATTAGGGAAGTTGGATCAAGTGTGTTTTTTAGGTGATTGGCCTAATGGGTGATCAATTGCATGATTTTATGGTTGTAAGTTTGTATGAATTCTACATGAGAAATTTATTATGGTATTTGTTTATTGATTACGTGTATTCTGATAATATAATAGACATTTTGGTTATTTTTTACTATTGTTTGACTCAGATTAGATGGCATAGTCTCTCCACTTCATGGATCAGGTCATCATCACTAGTTGGTATCCTATGGTTTTGGGGAGGTTTGATTATGACCATGTATCCCTTCATCATATATGGGTGTTCTGGGCCAGGGTGCTAAAACATTAACTAGTTCTTAAATTATTTTATAACTATTTGAAGGTTTAAGTTTTATGTTTAAATATTGTTTTGTATCATCTGATTTCTAAATATATCAAATCACATGACCATATTAAAATGGAGATTAGTAATCAGAGAGTGAAAGTATAACCATTGGATTGTTTAGAAGCAATCCAGATAATGATATGACTCCCCATTACCGCTCTTTATGCTTCAATATCTTATGTATATGGTTTTATAGAAATTTAGAGTTCTTATCATTCATAATGTTCTTTTTTAGTATTAGATTTAATTTTTTAACAAAGATGTTTATCTTTACTATTGGATTATGTTTTTTCATGCTACTTACTATTCTCTGTGGTTTTTATCTCAAACATGAACTATACTACACCTTGTTAGATTTATTTTTAAGGAAGAGTAATATAAATTTATAAACATGATTCACTATGAGAATTAACAATGCCTCATGGGAGGTCAATTGGATTAAAGAGATTTTATTTTATTTTATTTTTTTAATATTTTGGACACCTCGTAGATCTACATTCATTGACCGATCCCAGGATGGGCGAAACTGGGTCCTCCCTTACCCGACTAACCAAATATATCCTCACCAATTCCATTTTTTTCATTTAGAGCCACCTATAAGGTCGACATGAACTTGAATTTTTTTTAAGAGTTATTTCTTTTATTTTAATTTCTAGGGAATTTAATAAATTATTTTGGGAAACAAGATACATATTGATAATAAATTAAAAATATATTTATTATAATTTAGTGCATTAAAAATGATCTCAAGTAAATTTTATCTTATTTAATTATTTTATGAAATGTCAATGACTGTTTATTGATCATGATCTATTATTGAACCATATATGTTGCATTTAATATTATTTAGTTTTAATAACTACAATAAGTGGAATTTTTTAATAATAAGTTATTAAATATTAGTATTTGATGATCGGTGAAACATCCATCCAATAATTAATTTTATAGCGGTCTATGTGTCAATATTTATGTTATGAAATTTATTCTCATACTTAAAATTCCCCATCACCTTCGGGTGGGTATACATCATAAATAATGGAGATGATAATGATGAGATAATTCATGATAATATCTGTTATAAATCCAAATGAGTAAAATACATGGGATGAAAAGAACACTATAACTCAATATATGTTGACAATAAAAAGATTTTCCTTACGGGGGTCAGTCTATAATACATTCGATGAAATAACCTATTAGGATTGGTTTGAGAATCTATTTTTTATTCTAGTGTTGATTTTATATAAACGGTGTAACTATTAATGTTTTTACTTCAATTAGATGCTGATATATTAGCTCTCAGAACCAAAAGTATAGAACATAAAAACAATGGAAGTTTCGAATGTTTAAATAGATATAAGCATCAGATCTAAAGGAAGTGCTTAAAAATATGGCACTGGTGCACTATTCATGAGGTGATCTAGTTGGGGAAATGATTACATTTAATTGAGTGATTCAATGTTCTTAATGATAGGATCCCTAATCCTTTATCTCTGGGAAGATCATTTGGTTATGGAATTGGTAAAATGATAAGATGACTACTATATATCTCCAGACTGGGGGGTCATTTGTACTATGATGTGTGATAAAGTGATTTACTCAACCATAAGATTATATTATCTTATGCTTTATATTTTATCTTCTATTGTAATCTCATATTTACAAATCTAGTAAAAGTTTTTGTTTATCAAGGATTAATACTTTTTTCAAACCATTTAACCCCTGTGGTTCATTCATCTTTTCTTTAATTTCATTCATTTTATGTTTATTCTATGAATTTATATTGTGAGGGTATCTATCAAAATTTATTTGTATGGTTCGAGATCAAGTTGTGTGGTAGTGATGTTTTGATTCCCCATTACAGAGACATCTTCCACTAGAACCAATATATTCTACAAATTCAGGTGTCATAATTCTACACTTGAGTTCTGGATGTTTTAAATTTCAAAAGTTACAGATTCCAATGTAGAAAATGGTATCGAGTATGTTTTGAAGTTATAAAGGGAAGATCAGACAACAACCTCATGAAATAATGATGTACTTTTCCTTTACCCTATTTTGAATTTAGTGGGTCATTTATCTCTTTGATGCATGTCCTTAGAAGAGTTCATGTTGAGGTTGGATAATTTTTATGGTTTATAATTTGGATTTTGGAAAATTCTTGTAGTTGGGTATTTGTTTCAAATGGATCTCAATCATATATTGGATAGGATGAATTAAAATGTAATGAAAAATATAGATTGTTAAATGCCGGATAGGAAGGCACTAGTTTTCATCTAGATGATGCTAGCATAGAATATTGAGATCAACATCTATGAAAGGAATAAAACTATAATATTGATGGCTATTGCTATGAACATATTTGGGAAGCCTTCCACTAGGAAGAAAGTGTTCATGTTTCAAATAAATTGCTGCTTCGGCAGTGGCATAGTGGTGAAGGATAGCGGTACAACAATGTAATTATTTTGGAGGTACAGGGTTTGAATCCTGGGATTCCCCTTTTGGGGTGAAACTCCCCCCTAGGATCCTCTCTTCTTGTCATGTCACCCAGTTTCTGACTGGGTGGGAAAAATGAGGTGCAACCCACCCGTGCTTATGGATTGCTTGACGAACCATCATTTCCCAGGTTTTCACCCTCCAGGACACTCTTCTATCTGGACTAGAAACAGATCCTTCCAGGATGGGGCTCGCTCTAGAGTGACCTCTTCATGGGGAGGGGGTTTCCTTTTTTGGAGGGTTCGAAAAGGCCACACATGGGATTTCCTTTTTAAAAATTAAAATAAATAAGTGTCAACGTTTCAGTGACTTTTCTGTATGAGGTTTTCATAAATAATGTCTACGAATGACCATATTGATGAATTAAATATGATCCAGAGTTAGTTGGAGTTAGTTGGAGTGATGTCTAATGAAGGCATTCATGCCTTAATACTATTGTCATCACTTCTCCAATCATGGGATACGCTGATGATAGTTGTGAGTAATTCAAATGGATTGACTGACTTGGTCATTATAGAGACCCATGATCTAATCTTGAATGAAGTTATCTAGAAGAATGTGGTACCCACTAATTCTAGAAGTTGTTCTCATTTTTTCAGAATATAGAGGATTTTCTACCAAAAGGATTCAAAAGAAAATAAGAGAAAATAGAAGAGATAATAACAACAAAAATACAGATAGTATTGAATACGCGGTATGTTGGAACTATGTAATGAAGGGGCACATATATAAGGATTAACAAGATAGGAATGTAAACACTCAAAAGTATGATTTTTGATCACCAAAAAACTATTCATTTTAAGGTGAGTGTGGTATTTTGGTTCTATGTGTGATGATTTCAATGTATTTATGGTTCCATGATTTTGGATCTTTATTTAATTTAACTTTTGAAAGTGTATACATGTTAAATTATGCATCTAATAGCCTTTGAACAGTTTACCTTGTGAAGAGAGATGTGTATGAGGTTATTGGTAAACTATATGTGATAATTCAAATAATGAATGTATTTTTGTTTCATTTTTGTGGAATCTGGAATATTCAAAGACTAAAAAATATCCTCATTTTCATTGGTTAGATTAATGATATAGGGTCCTCTACGCTGTTTTTTTATAGTGTGTGGAAGATAACACATGGTTCCATGGTGGTGGACCATTCTGTGAAATACATAAATTTATACCGAACTAGGGTTATATAAGGTATAATTTATGTTAAGTAACACCTTATAGAATAGAAAATTTGTGACACGGCCATCTGGTAACATTGGTGAGAAAGGTTTAAGGAACATGGTTGATAGTGTATTTTTGAAACTCGGTTGTATGAATTAAAAAACATGCGGGGGTTTCATCCATAAAATTTAAGTTTATTGTTTCATTCATTCAAATGAAAGGAAACCTATGAAATAAAATCACAAGCTGGTTTACATGGATGTACAGGGACCAACACTCATTCGTTCTCATTAAGGTACCCTTTTTTATCTCACCTTCATTGATGATTTCTCCTTGAAAGTGTTGGTATTTTACTCAAACAAACATCTGAAATCTTCAAGACTTTCATCAGATGGAGAGATATTGTGGAAGTTGATATTAGAATGATGTTTTTATGAATTTAGTTTGATGATGGAGGTGAGTATTTGGGAAGGGAATTAAGAATGTTCTATTGGATAAATGGAATCCAGATAAAGAATATTGTTCTTAGAACACCTTATTTGATTAGTGTTATATAATGGATGAGATAGATACTGAATGAGATATCAAAGATCATGAGTTTATGTTCTAGTTTCCCAAAGTAATTTTTGGCCTAAGTGGTTAACCATGAAGCTCATCTCTTGAATAAGAGTCCTTTTGTACCTTTGGTATAACAACTTCTTAAGGAACTCTAGTATGACCGTAAGGTGTGATCTTATTACCTAGGAGTTTTCAAAGGATTCACATATATCCATGTCAATGCCAAGGATATAGATAATTTTGGTGATAACTCTCGAACATTTATCTTTATAGGATACAGTGTTGAAAACATTTATTTAAAACTCTGGGATAATAGCTAATGGATGGTTATCAATGTTCAGAACATCCTCTTTAAAGTGGAAATTTTATAGAAGGGTAAACACCTGGTAGAAGATGTTCTTGGAAGTAAGAAACCAATAGAGTAGGCCAAGGCTGAGCTGAGTAGAGGTCAGGTGATACATGACAGTTTAGGAAGAATGAAATATGGAGTCTAAGATACATAACTGAAATTTGAAATTTGGGACACTATTCATGATTTAAAATTATAAAGGGTCGATGTAAAAAAATGTGTATGGACAATGAAAGCTCGAGGTTGAGTTTCCGAAGAGATATATTTGAAAGGATTTGAACCTCATGAGTTTAGGTGTCTACTAAGGTTAGAATGCCAATGAAAAGGTTTGATTCTAAAATTGATATTCTATTTTCATAGATGGTGGGGAACTTGAAATCTTGATTAACATGAGAAGCTTTTTCCAATCATTTCATTGGGAGTTATAAATTATGGAATGGTTATATTCCTTGAATTTTACATGTACATGGGAGCTAAAACATCTTTTGGAAGGTATGAGGGAACTATAAAATAATGAGTTTATTTTATAAAGGACGAAATAAATGGCAGAGTTTGGTACAGGGAGTTAATGGTTGTGAAGGGGATCCGCTAATCAAGAGGGGTGGATTTTAGTGAGATTTTATCTTATGTTGTGAAACACATAATGATTCAAACGTTTCTTATATTGGTTTCTATGGAAGGCTTATTTCATGAAAAATTGGATGTCAAAATAGTGTTCCATCATGGATATTTTGTGATATAAATATATATGTAGAAACCATAATTTGTCTAAAATATATGTTTTTATTGGGGTCATTTGTACTATACTATGTAATAGGGTGATTTAATTGGCCATAATTTGGTTCCATCTTTTTATTTAGAGTTGATCTTATATTATAATATCTTGTTTACTCCTCTAGTAAAATTTGGTTTTCTTGTGGTCTTGGAATTTTTATGAACCATAAAATATTTTTTTCCATTTTTTACTTACATTCACTCATTTCATGTTTCCACTTTGAGTGTCGGCTATGAGTTTCTCGTTCAAAATTTTAGTTAGAATTTGAAATGTCAAGGTGATGGTATGTGTTGCAATAATTCTGGATTATGAAGAAATATTTTATTGGCACCAATATCTTCCAAACTATTGGTTTACATGTTTCACACTTGATACCCTTAGGTTTGACACTTCATAGGATACAACTTCTGATGCAACACAAATAGTAACATACAACTCATGATTAAGTATTTATTTATTTATTTTTACAATTCACTGTTAATTATTTATAATTTTAATGCATGGATGGTGTATTATCACATAAGATAGTCAAAAATCGTGAAAGGATAAAAATTACGGAATTGAAATGAATTAATTCAATTAATATTGGGTTAAATTTTGTGAATGTGATCACATAGTTAAATTAATAAGAATGATAAATAAAATATAATTTCATTTTCTAATTTAATAAAGATAAAATAATTCAATGTAATATTAAGCCATAAACACCTTCCATCACATAAATTAGAATGAAACCAAAGTTTGGGTTGATTTTTAGCATTAGTTGAGTGCGCCTCCTTATATTAGGGAGTTCTAATAAGAGTTCTGGGTTGACATAATTACAATTTTCATCTAAAAGTATCCATATATATCATGGTTAAATTTTAGAGGTAATGTGTTGAGTAGATCAAAGTTCATAATTTAAAGAAGATGACACTCTACTCTATTGATCAAGGATCCGTGAGTTAATCTGGTTGACCAACCAAAATCTTAGTTTGAAACTCTCTACATATTGGTGTATTCATAACATATATTATTAAGAGAGGCTTTAAGAATCATCTTCACTATAGTATTCACATGGTTGAATATTTTGAATCCAATGGTTGATGGTTGTCAGGATTTGAAGAAAATAATGAGATAAATTAAGATTAATAATTCAAACTTTCTTAAATAATTTGTAATTAAGATAGAATTATAAATATTATAATGTTTTATGTTATTTAAATATGGTATGTAATACCACAAAAATCATAACAATCAATCTGGTAAAATTAAAATTTCCCCATTGAAACAAATTTTCAAGAGTAGTATTGGATCTTATGCATGGTACTGTGACATGAAAGAAATTGTTTTGGTATTGTAGTTCCCATTATCTGATGAGTGACATCCTGAAGAAAGTGAGGGAGAGAAAGAAACTTACAGAAGACTCATATATGATTAATTTGATGCTTACATAATAATGTCATCGTCAATTCCTATTGTGTTGTGAAAGAAACATGGGGGAATGGATGGTTACACAATATTGCTTCATCTCTGGTACATTTATAAAGATAAAGAGAATCATTAAACTAATTATATTTTCAATAAACTCTAGAAATATAAGAAAAAACATAGAATCCAAGTTGGTCCTCATGTATTCATGATGATAGAGTACAATGATCAATTGATAGAGTTAATATTTAGGATGACTAATGATCTACCCATACATTCATACTTGTATCCTAATAACCAAGTTTCTCTAGTTTTTTTTAGAAATTATAAAATGAAATTTATCAATAAATAACTTAAATATATTTTGTATAAGGTTCACCAAGTTGATAATAACAAATACAGAGATAAATATTTAGTTATTTTGGTGAAAAAAGAGAGGCAAGGTAAAAACATTAATGGAAATTACAATGATAAAGGTAATTTTGAGGAATCATTACAAGAAAAAATTGATTAAGAGGAATAAAATTATACCATAGATTTTTTATTCATATTTGGTAAGGAATGTTACATGAAAATTAATTGAAATTGTTTGAATAAGAATCAATAAAAACATACACTTCCGGTATATTCATCATTACATGACATATTTATTATTCACTTGTTGAGTATTAGATAAAAAAATTTATTCCTAGAGTTTATCTAAATATAAGAATGAATAATTCTTAGACAAGTTACTATAGTTTAAGTGGATATTTATTCTGCTAATGGATCTCAAGTCCGATGTTAGTTAGAGAATGTCATAAATCTTAATTTCCAAGTGGAAATATTATTGTATGTGAAAACTATTATGATGAATTATGTGTTACCAAATACATTATCTCGGTATAGAGTTTAACTGTGGTGATATTTTATTTCAATAATGTAAATAAAATTATCATGGTATACCATACATGAATATTAGTTTACTTATAATTGAATAAAAGTAACATATGTTGGAAATTAAAAATGAATATAACACATATGAATCAAATTGTAATCAATTTTTGAAATATAATACCGAGAAAAATAATACAAGAATAAAATGTCAAGAATATACCAAGAAGGGTGTTTAGACACATTTGAGTTAAAACTCATTGGTATTTGACATTTTTTTAATAAGGTATAATGACCAAGACAACTTCCAATATTCAAGATGATAAAGTCAAAAAATTTATAGAATTAGTTAAATAAGATATACGACAACTATATTAGGTTGATACTAGAGATAAATTATCAAGCGTCCAAATATTCCGTCAATGGGTTTAAGGAATATTAAATTGAAGTAGATAATATTCTTGGTAAGAAGATAAAAAATTCCTTAGTTGAGGTATGTAAAATATATTTTAACTAATCACTCACTAATCATTATATTTAGAGTGGATATAATTACTAAAATATCATTTTAATATAAACATTAGAGTAATTATGTTAGTAAATAGGAGTAATTAAACTTTTATTTCAATAATGAGATTGATGATAATCCCTATAAGCCTTTTATTATTTCTTTAAGGACATAATTTTAAAATAGTTTCACTAACACTTAATAATATACCAACTAAAATGAAAAATTTAATTTTATATGAGTCATAATATGAATGAAAAACATTATGTCACAAAATTTTGTATTAGTATAAGAAATATTTGTTAAGGAAAATTATAGAAATAAACTTGAATCTTCAAGAAAAAATGTTTCAATGTATATTATCCTAAAGATACAATGGATATTAAATTTACTATACCAAAATAGAAAAGTGATATTCAAGTGAAAGACTATATTTCTATGAGAGGTATCACAAATTTATTTGAGATAGTTGGATTAAGATAAACTCTGATAATTTCAAGGCTCCTGATGCACAATAAGTTTCCATAATAATAAATTTCAAAAGAGATCATTATAGTTATAAAAGAACATATAACATAGGAATGTTAAAAACCAAAGGAGATAGTTTTTATAATATCCATGTTAGGTGATATATTACTTATCAAGAATAAAAAATATTATCCGATAAAGAACAAATAAATGAAAAAAAACTAAAAAGTTAAGTGAATATGAATTCATAAAAATTGATTCCATGTACCAAAATGATGTTTGTATTTTCAAACCCACTAGGTCCAACATGGTATTCAATAAAGAATTGGGAGTTCATAGTAAATCTAATACCGATAAAGAAATAATGGTTGTAAATGTATATGGTAAGTTAAGGTATTGAATACGATGATAATTTTTCACCAATAGTGATTCTGATATCCATTTGAATTCACATTGTCATAGTAGTTTACAATTATTATTATATTAAATGATATAATGTCAACATTTAAATATTATGAAAAATTTTACTCGATATAAATAGAATTTTTTAACATTAAATGTAGATATATTATGTGAAATTTATATGGATTCCTTTATGGATCAAAATCATATATTAAAACATGGGATAATTATTTTTAAAAGTGTCTATAAGAGGTTAGTGGTGGTACCTTGATTTTCCAAGTGATATATGTTGAAAACATAATGAAAATATATATTAGTATTATAATTAGTTAATACTTATTATAAAATATTTATTTATTAATGAATTAACATATAAACTCAAGTTATAGAGAATAATATAAGTTGAAATTTATCTATGGGTTGATTAGAATAAGTCAATGTATATAAATTGGAAAGATATTTAAATATAAATTTTTTAAATTTTCAAGAGAGAACTATTTTCTATTTAACATTGAAAAAATATAAAATCTCTCTGAGATTTTGTGTTTAATTCACATGGTGGGAAAATATGAAAATAATACATGAAAACATTATTTTCTAGGAATTATTACAATCTAATAATAATTGAGAAATAATAAGGGATATGTAATTGGTAATTGTAGAGGAAGGAGATTAAGGCATTATGTGGGGCATAAAACTAGAATTAAAATAGATCAATATGATCTAGTATCATAGTTTAGTTAAGAAAATGAAAAAGTGAATATCATTTTAGATATTGGTAGAAAACTATAAAAAACACATGATTGTTGTGATGGAACTAAAGAATCAGTATAAACAACAACATTGTTTCAGATCATGTCGTGATATCAAGCAAGTGTTGTATTGTCACAATAATTAATAGTATAGAATATTATAGTGGTAGTAATAGAACTATGGATCCTAGAATATAGAAGTGTAGAAATTATATACTTCACATATATCATCTCTTGAGGTATTTTAATCAATGTGGTGAATTTTTTAAAAATAAAATTAGTCATATTGATATATATGGAATTATTAGTGAGTAGAGTCAGGTCATAGTAGAATCATTAATATAATATAATATCTAACAAGTTGATGGTTAAAAAGTTTTATTTATTGCAAGTTTGATTGTTGTTAGAGTTGGTTACATAGAACCAAATGGATTATATCTTTTCACAGGCATGTAAAAGGGGAGGGTTGGGTCTAAATAGGCATGGACAATATGGATTGAGACTTGTTTATACCTCCTATATTTTGGTCCATTTTTATGTATGAACTAAATTTTACAATCACAATAAATTTTATATTTTTCCTAATAATTCTCATGGGTTAACCCATTTTTTTATATACTGAGAAATATAATATATATATATAGATATAAAAATCTACAATAAAATTTTAAAAATTGTAGGTTGGAGGCCTTTTTTATTTAAATGATTGTGTTTAGATGTCGGATCGTGTGACATATATTCATGATTTCCTATTTTTCTAGCCCCTTACTGAAAATATATGATATATATATATATATATGTATATATAACTATTTATTTAATAGGTTATATTTCAAAAAATGTGTAAGTTTGATGGTGTGAAAAGTCACCTTATAACGAATCCATCCTCACAATTGAATTGAATAACTTTAAAATGTTTTATTGGTAGTGGGAAATATATATTCTGAATTTTCCATCCTTTGAGGCGGATTTTTGTGAGGCTTTTAAATGGGAAACATGGTGAGTGATGGTACATCAGGATAAAAAATTAATAGTGTCAAAAATTAAAAATAAAATTGATTAGATAAATATTATACATTCATGAGACAACATGTACCCATATAAGTAAATCTATATGAATACAATCCCATTATGAAAATCTAGTTTAATCCCAGTTTATAAAAAAGTATCAATTTTTAAGCCCATCTTGTATAAAATTCACAGTATTTACCATGAATCCCATGGGCTTAGGCATGTTTTATTCACATCTACCACAACATGCATATAGTTTTATCTACGCATGATTTTTTCTTAACATGATATTGTCATTAAATTTGCACACACTATTTAAAATTTTATTATTTTAGATTACATGGGATATCCAAATGTTATTACAGTTCCCGGATATAATTTAAACCTTATGATTCTGTGAAATTAATCTTCATCATATGTCCTATAGTCTACATACATCAATATGATGGTATATAGATGATTTTTTAATAATAGGTGATGCGAATCATAATCATTGATACTTATTTTCATGATGTTTTCACTAGGTGATCTTAAGTAATATAGATCATGGGGCATGACCTGTTAATAGGAACAACACACGTTTTTGGGTTTTATTGGATATTCCCAAATATGATCATGTATATTTGGCCTCTCAAATTAATATCATTATCAATGTTCATCTTTCAATCTTGTATTTTTTTACATGATAAAATATATGATAGTATTTATTTTTGGGGATGTATTTTGTGGCTGGTGGGTCATTAGTGGATTGACATTGATTGAATGATCAAGAAAAGTTTTATCACTTTTAATTGAGGAAGATGATATATTTGGACCATTTACTAGTTTGTAGTTTCTTAGCTAAATCCATATCCATCGAAGAAAAGGTAAATTCCATCGAATAATGTAAAAGAAAAATTAATAAATCATAAAAGGATGATGAAACAAAGCATACATCCAACATTATGAAATATATTAAGATAAAGAGATTATATTACATAGTAAATATTCATAATATGTTGTCACAAATTTGAATTATCCTTAACTATTTAGGTTTTATGATGTGTTTCTATATATCAAACGTTGTTTTCAATGGAACTTACTACTATCAAGATAACTTCCAAGTGGTTCACACATAATGTGTATCCTTGAGTTCCACCAATTCAAATGAATTGGAGATGAGGTTGAAGTGGGACTCATGTTTGTTGGATGATGAACATTTGAGTGTGAATGATAATAAATATTTTAATTAAAAAAATTAAATTACACGTTATAACTATTTTTAACAAACATAAGTGGATTTATTTCTCAATGAATTCAGATGTTATTTAAGTAAAAACGTGAATATGATAAAATTAGTTTTTCAATCTAATATTATTTATTTATGGTTCATTAAGAATATTTTGGTGGAACGTGATGAGTTAATGACTAATATTCATTACATGAAATATGAGACTGTCATAATTGAGTGATAATATATTCATGATACTTACACAAGTTTAGTAAAAACATTACTGTCTAAATAGGTTAATTTTTAAGTTTAGATCTTATAAGAACTAAAGTGAAATGAATAGAAGTTTAAACTAATTAAAAAATTTATATTTAAGACCGTATAATATTTTTGTACATCTATTTCATGGATTTGGATCTTTCCATATATTCTCTCAAAGTCTTGAAAGTGAAACAAGAGAGAAGAAAAAGAAAGATTTGATTTCTCTTTCTTAGATCAAACTTGTTTTGTTCTAGTGATCTCATGTGAATTATAGTGCACTTCATTCTATCACTCTAGAATAAAAAGGTTATAGAATGATGAAGCTAGAGGTTAAATATATGTGTGTATGATCTCATTCTTTCCTCTCTTAGTTTCTTCAATCTATGATAATATGATAATGAGCAAAGCAAACTGGGATCATTTCATTCACCAAGGTATCATTTTATTATTTCCCTTAATTTCTTCATGCTTACATTTTTTTCATATGAAGTTCACTAGAGGAATATAGTTATTTCAATGCTGAATTTTGTGTTATGACATATATATATATATATATATATACCAATACCTAACACTTCTTCCATTCCCATGTTCCATCACTAGGATAATTTATATTAAATGAAATAATAATAATAATGAAGAAAAAAAATAATATGCATCTATCTAATAGCCCTATCTTGTGAAATTGATTATAATCACATATTTACTACCCATTTGTTCTTTCCAAATATAACAATGGACTAGATATAGAAACTATAAACAACTTTTAAATGACCATTTTTATCATTTGTTAGGACCACTAGGCCGAATACCCTAAGAGGGGGTGAATCGGGGTATGACATATTAAGACTTATGCCCCTTAAGATCTTGTTTTTCTATTAAAAACAAACTTATATCTTTCTACCGTGGCAATATATGAATAGAAATGAAATCATGCACATGAAACATCAATTTTTATTGGTTCACCCTCACTGGGCTATGTCCAAAGTGAATACAACCAGTGATGTGCCGTTGTACAAAATTCACTAAGGCTCACTGCCAATATTGATTATAAGGTTTGGGCTATATCTCACTACCATTACCAGGATTAGGGTCTTCTCACTGTATTCCCATGTGTCACTCCCTATTCCTCTATCTCTAGCTCACAACTAGTGGAAAGGCTCAATGTCTTTATCTTCCATCAATCACTGCTCTTGGAAAGGAATCCACTCACAGTTAATAGACTCGTAGGTCAAACATAGGTTATAGACCTGTATTTCCTTTCATTTGCATGAATTCCTACATCCTCAACTATAGGTAGATGAACTATTTAAGTCCCTTTTTCACCTAAATATGATTTCCACCTTCCCAAGTACTATTACATATCGTAAAATACATTCAAAAACTGATTTTATGATTTCTCAAGACTCCTTCAGTGTTCTACGAACCACCTACTCCTCATGTGTACTATGTAGAGGGTTTACTTTGTGGATCACCTTCTCCACATATTTTTTACTTTTTCAAGAACCACCTTCATCTGTGTAATGCCTTCATGCTCCACCTCTGTGAACTACCTCCATATGCTACATCTGCATACCACGTCCGAGTACCAACCCTACTTTTACGAATCACCCTCTATCCACGAACTATTCTCTATTCATAGACTACCTTTTCTTCAGTGTACTGAAGATTCCCCTTTCTGTATCTTTTTATTATTACATGGATGTTCTTCCTTTGAGGCCTAAAAATACCCTGAAAAACTATCCTCGAAATTCCTTCTATGTGAACCACTTCCCTTCATGGAAACAAACTCATGAACAACTTTTCCCTTTACGAGCTTCAAAACCCCGCAAGAACCTTTGCTAGAATTTCTTCTACACGAACTACCTTCATACTTTGCTGAATTTATAGAGAAAAGAGATGTTATATAATGATATTCACTCTACTTTCTAATAGATAGTGTTAGTTCTCCTTATGTAGGAAAAGATATATGCATAATACACTAATCCACGATTTACCAAATCTTCAACACTGCACTGCCTTCACCGCATCCTGCTTCTACCACCGCGAACTAAGATCCATCAACATACCATTTCCATACGCAGTTTGTGTACTTCCTTTTCTCCTCTGTGGATGATTCTACAAATAGTATCAGCAAAAAATCATATATCTTCAGAATACCTCTTGGTGCTTTCTTAAACCCATATTATTCATTCTTCATCCAAAAAACTATGTTCTCTTCTTCATGAAAAGAAAACTGTTTGGATGCTCAATGTAGAATTCCTCTTCTATAAACCCATTTAGAAATTCTTACTTCACATATATCAATATTAACATTAACTACCTATCGATTTCAGCAATTTTCTTCTTTCTTTGTGTAGATGTTGAATCATTATCCTCCTTCTCATCATCTGTGTCTTCTTTTGAACCAACCTATGGAACTAGAGCATCTCTTCTTCTTCATATATCTTCATCACTATCCTTCTGAGATTAATCATGTATTTTATAAATATTCTGCTCATTATACACTATGGTAACATCATGGATTTAAACAATATTTCCTATCCATTTATTAAAACATTTATATTTTCTTATTTTCTTTGAGTATCCAAAGAATATCCCTTCATCTCCACAATATTCAAACATCCTTTTTTTCTCCTTATTGAGAATGAAACACTTACTTCCAAAGATTCAAAATAGAATCAATGATGGATTTCGTCCATACCATATCTCATGCCGAGTATTCTCTTATTTTGGACACATTAAGGCTCTATTTGATGTGTAGACTGCTATCATCACGACTTCTTTCCAAAAAATCTCTAAAAGATCTTTCTCAATGAGAATTGTTCTAGACATGTTGTTCACAATCTTATTTATCCTCTCAGCTAGTCCATTATACTGGGGAGTTCTTACCACAAAAATCTGATGCCTTATCTCACATTTATGGACATAATCCTCCACTTGGCTGTTTGTGATATTTGTTCCATTATCAGTTCAAATCTTCTAGATTTTATAACCAAGAATCTTTTCTCATTCCCGTCAATATCTTATAATGTAACTAAACACCTCATATTTGACTGTGATGGTTGATACCAATTCCATTGTAATATAATCATCAATTAAGAGACCATAATATCTCCTCCCATAAATATACCTTGGTGATATTGGTAATAACACATCAATATGAACCAAATCAAAATATCCTTTTGATATTTTATTTTTGCCTCATATGCCATTTGATTAATCTTTCTTTGTTGGAAAGAATCATACATATGTGTACGATCACATGATAATCTCGGTAGATCATGAGAAACATCATATTTCCCCTGGTCTTCAAAGTAAGTTTGGCTCGTGTGGCGAAGACACATATTCCACAACTTATTTCCATCATCCTTGGACAGAAAGTAAAAATATTCTTCTCCACTCACAAGGAAGAGAGTCACTTTTGTACACTTTCCCTGCACAAAAATAGAACCATATTTTTACTTGAGGACATATAATTTCTTAGAAAATCATATTCCATGTCATGAGTCACACTATTTACATTCACTTAAAAAGATGTGACTAAGAACTTCAACAAAAAGACATTTTCATGTCTCAAGTCCTTTCCCCCAAACCTCACATTCCCAGAGCCAATAATTTTCAACCCTTCATCATTGCCATGTATTAAAATACCTTCTTTATCATACCTAATTACCATCATCAGATCCGTGTTTCCTTTCACATGGGTGGTGTATCCACTATCAATGATCCATATCCCAATGCGACCTAATTACTTGAATGTAATTTCTTTTACAACCTGCTTAGATCATTTCTTATTAATCCATGTTTCTGATTTCATACATGGTATGAATTTAGCCTCTTAACATTCCTCAGAATATAACATAATAGCTCCATCAAAACTAACCCATGTTTATCTTAAAATCAACTCAACCATTAATAATATCACTCATCATAGTTTTCCATACCCAATCCTCACTACAATCAATGCTCCCAAAAATAGCTTTAGTAAATAAATATTGGTGTTGAGAGGTTAGAATTTCCATAGACATCAACCATCACACAACCACGAGTAGATACACTTTTTTTGGTAAATTGTGGATAAATCCAACCAGGAAGACCCAACCCTCACCGAGAAAAAATTTAGAGATCTCATAAAGGATAACCTCACTATGTATTAGTGTAGTCCAAGATACATAAATTCTCCCACATTACATCATCATCATCACTCTCCATCAAAATAAATTGAAAACTTACAAACTCTAGCATTAGAGATTTTGAAACTCCCTAATATTGCATATGTCAAACTGATCCATCTCAATCAATCATTATTGAAATCAATGGTTTCAAAGTAAGTGAATCATCACAATAAAACCCATGGATGAAAAAAATCATACTATTAACATGAAAGGGTTATAAATATAAATCAAACATATCAAAGTCTCTATACAATCTTATTAGCTAGCCTCATGGTGATATCATTGAAATCAAACAATAAAGTTTTAAACCATAAAATTAACACCATTAGTATATTTCAATATCATCATCTATCATCAATGATCACATGACTAAATAGTATATATAGATATGAATTATATGTAGTGGTGAAGAAATCTGAAAATCCCATATAATTCCAAAAAAAACCAATAATCTCATTACCTTTACTTATCCCACTATGTTGCTTTATGATCACCTATTTAGGTTTATTGGTGGATTAGAATTAATATTATAAGTCAAAAATAATTCTATCATTTAATATTTGGTCAATCGAATAACATTTTACAGAAGAGTTGTCCTCAATTTAAGGACCTATCATGGTTTCCATGGTCATCATAATTATATCAAACTCTTAATTCATAAACTCACACTCCATTTCATACTACTCTCCTATTTGTATGAGTAAACAAAATAAGAACCATATTCACACCACCTTATAGAATTGAGTCAGTTGAATAACAATGAGTATTCAAAACACATATTTCTCATTTCTATGATGTATATATTAGACCATACCTCATTTAACATACTAAAGGTACATTTTATGTTTTTCTCATGAATAATATCAACAAAAACTCCTTCCTTAATGAATTACTTATGCGCGAGGGTCCAAATAACCCAACCCATGTTCATGGTATCCATTGGAAGCTTCAAAAGTGTCATAGCCTCAAAATAACTAATCAAACTATTCAATTGTATGTTTATATCTAAAATATAATTTAAGAGAAATATTATAATTTTATGCTTTAAATGATGTAATATAAGATACCATTTCAATTTACATTTTTAAATGAACACATGTGTACTCTTGTATTTTTTTGGGCTAAGTCACATATATTTTTAGTGTCTAAATATCTAAAATCACAAGAAAAACCCTTTAAATGATCTCAATGGAATTAAAATCCTTATAGTCACTATATATTAGGTTATATAAGAAAAATCATCTATTTAATAGTCCAAAATTGTATTACATTATGAAAATATATTTTCATAAATAATAAAAAGATTTCAGTCATGAGTCCTTAGGGCGCACCACGTAATGCCTTTGGGTGGTGCCACATAAAGGTGCATATGCCCCATGTTTGTGGGGAATAATAATATTGGGATGAGTCCCAACCAAAAATGTGCAATCCATTCACTTGCCTAACCCATTTTGATTGGACCACTCATCATTATCCAACCCATCACTATTCACTGAGTGTGACACATCAAGATGACCCGTTATAGAACCCTTTTTCAACTAACAACAGTCCCCATACTGGGGACCATATTTTATAGATCTCCGCATTTTTTTAGAAAGGGAGGGGGATTTTACATTTATTTTAAGATATAAATATTTATAAAATTAACCTCACTAATACAAACCATCCTTAATCAGTGCTCACAAGAACCCATTATTAGTCTTTTTTGGTCATTAATAAATCTGACACTAACACAATGGGTAAGCATTTTATTAGTGCTAAAAACTAGTGCTAATAAAATCCACCATTTATCATCACTAGATTTAGCACTGATAAAGCCTTAGGATTTTTAAAAAATCTTTTCAAGTAAAACAATCATGCTGAACCACATCCCCTCTTGGAAAGACACACACACCACACACAAACACATGTGAACCTAGGTGATCTCACACAATTGAAATTCCAAATTAATTCTACATTGGTGTGTGTCATGACCCATCCCCTAAGGCCCATTCCATGACTCCCCCAAGCATTCCTCCTGAAGGCTAGGGGTTGTCAACTAGCACCAAAAATTTTAACCTATAAGTGGGATGAATTTTCCTATGTACCTGAACACATGCACAGACAACCACGTCCCATGAAAATTGGAAAAGGGAAAATGCATGCTACTAAACAACCACTGAGTGTAAAAGTAAAACCAAAATTAAATGGGCCGGAATACAACCCCAACAGAGTAAAATGGCAAAAAGAGTAAGAACGAGTTTGAGGATAATTCGTTCGCTAAAAACCACACCTGAGGGGTAAGTATAGAGTAGCTTCCGGAAGTCGTAGAAGCATGTGTTGCCTGCATAATATCATTGGGCACCACCTGGTGATAGGCCACCAAGTCCTCTGGAAATTCATTGATCATCTACACCACACACAACATGTTTGGGTGAATCTCGTGCATTGGTGAGTAACAAAATACTCATTAGGGACCCCAAACCAACAAGGATATACCACAAAAAAATCCATAAGAAAACTACTAAGCGTGATCACAAATAAATACAAATCACACCAGGTATAATCTAGAGAAGGAATGTAAGACCATCAATTATATCACTGAACACCTTGGGCTACTGGTGTACTCCTCCCTAATATGTACAGAGGGTATGCTGGGTCACACCGAGCTGATTCCCACCGTGGCTCGGCTGGGCCACACAGAGCTACAACCCACAATCCTTGAACTAATGTGGTACTCATCCTTGATGAGTACCGTGGGTATGCTTGGTTACACAAAGATTCTCCCCACCATAGTCCTTCTAGGTCAAACAGAGTCGCTTAACACTTTGGTCTTTGTATTGAGGTACTCCATACTGATGAGAAACATAGGTCTGCCGAGTCACACTGATACACTCCCCACTATGGGCCTACTGGGTCACACTAAGCTTCTTCCCACTAGGCTATCATAACTAATCCACAAACGGTCAATTTTCAAGAATCTTCTGGTCTCATTCACCTATAGGATCTCTGCACATAGTGCGCTTGATTCTGGTAGAAACTACTGCTCAATCCATTAGTCGTATTCCAACTTCCATAAAAGCCTCCTATGAGTATTACAAAAGATTTTCCTTTCAGTAAGGATCCCCACGCCACAAACGACTCCCCTATATTTGAGAACCACCTCACTCCCTTAAGCTGATCGAAAATGTCATCAATTCTTGGAAGTGGATATTTGATCTTTATGGTCTCCGAGTTCGGGAACCGATAGTCCATGCACATCCTCAAGATTCGTTCTTCCTTAATAGAAAAAACACAGGGGCCACCCATAGTGAAATGTTGGGCCTCACGAAGCCCTTGTCCTATAATTTCACTATTTTTACCCTCAACTTGTGAAGTTATGCAGGGCGAATCCGATATGCTATTTTAAACATCAATGTCGCCCCGGGGTACAGGTGGATAGAGAAGTCTACCTTTTTGAAGGGAGGTATCCCCAGAACAACGTTAGGAATTATTTTTCATACTCTTCCACTACTATAGGAATGTTTGGACTCCTCTCATCCACTACACTGAGAGTGAGGTTAGCCAACTGGTGAATGAACGGATGCATCCTCCTCCAAGAAATTACATCATGCACTACAAGACTTCCCTTCTTGCAGGTGAAGGAAAACCTCATACCATATACATGGACACACCACACACTACGCCTAATACAGTCGATCTATGCATGAAAGATGGATAACCAGTCCATGCCAAAGATAATTTCGCAAGGCCTTAATGACACTACTAGGAGATCCCAATAAAATATCGTGCCTCAAAGAGTAAGATCACACTACCAGTACCAGTGTGTAATCATAGAATCCCCTCCCATAGGAGTCTCTAATTGTGAGGATCTAGACAACGACTCCACTAGAATATCTGAGCCTCGAACGAGGTTCATGGAAAGGAAAGTGTAACTTGAACCTATGTCTATAAGAAATAAAAATAAGGTAGAAAAGACACATATTGTACATCGAATTATCTCCATAGCCCCATGGTCATAGGCTTACACCACCTGAATATGAGCTCACCACTATCCATCTTCTCCCTGAGGTCATGTTGGACCACCTGGGGGTGGTGGTGGTAGTAACTCAAACCATCTCCCACCACCTACTACTTGGATTGGTCCACCACCATGTCTTCCACCCAATATACCTTCTTGCTCGAACCTCTGTGGTCCCTCGACCATCTTCTGATCATTTTTGTGGCGGGTCGGACAGTCACGATCCATGTGTCCATTCCCACTACACATGAAGAACACCCTAGCTTCCTACTGCCCCCACTACTATAGGAGCCCCACACTACTGACCATGATTCCTAGGGTTCTCCCCGGAATGATCTGACCTGCTTGGGTCCCCACGTCTGATTCCTGCTGCTCACTATTGAAGACCCTATCTCATGTCACCTTGTGGTGGCTCCGACCATCGATGCCTGCTTTATGAAGAAGCTCTATAGTAGTAGACCATGCTCTAGCACTCCATCATGAGTGAGGATACTAAGGGAAATCATTTGTTCCTTGATCTCCTATTAGAGTCCCTGGTCAAAGGTCTGGGACCTGTATATTGGGTCCCATAATATATCTGTAGAGTAACAGGATAGGTTTGAAAAACTCAAAGTGTACTCAGCCACTGACATGTTGTCGAACTATAGATAAACCAACTCTTGTATGTGCGCGGAGCACAAGGTCATATGAAATAAATCCTCCCAGAAAATACACTCGATGTTAGCCCAGGAGAGGGTCGCCTCATCATGACTCTGAATCGTCAAACTCCACCATCTCCCGGTTGAGCCTGGAAGAAGGCTCAAGGCTAAGATTTCCATATGGTCAAGTGGTGTCATCACTAAGAGAAAGACCCACGTCACCGCCTCCAGCCTATCCTCAACAGCCTGAGGATCTGTCTCTCCCATAATCCTAGAAGGTCTCTGTCTCTGAAACTTGTGAAATGCACTAAGGCTACCTTCATCCTCTACAAATAAAGCTTTTAGTAACTACTGATCAATGGGTGGTGGGAACTCTGGTGCACCACCAAGCGGGGCCATCTCTAGCATGTGTTCCTGAACTGATGCCTCATCACTAGGAGTGTTGTCCTCACGGTCAGGCATAAGAATCCTAGCTCGCTGGCTACGTGGAGGCATCCTGAAAAAGATTTTGAAATACCATGGTCAATAGATTATACCTAGTTAGCTGACTCTAATTCAAGAATAACTTGAAGGAAAACTCAATTACAATATGATTCATGCAATCGATTTTTTAATGTATATATCCAAAAAGAAGAATTCATGGTCTTTGAATAAGGATACATCCGCCTCTTCACAAACACTGGACTCCCCAAATCTGAAAGACCATGTTGAAACATTTAACATGGCTTCCAAAAAACAACAGACTCATAGTCTTTGAGGTAGAACTGACACCTATGATACCACTTTGTCATGACTCATTCCTCGAGGACCCTGCCATGACTCCCCTAATACCACCTCCCGAAGGGCAAGGGTTAGAGTCTAGTGCCAAAGGTGTCATCTTGCATGTGGCAGGAAATTTTCTGAGTACATGTACACACGCACAAAATACCACATCCCATGAAAATAGGAAAAATATAACATGCATGCAACTAAACAAACAATGAGTGTAAAAGTAAAACCAAAAGTAAATGGTCCAAAATAAATACCCAACTAAAGACAAATGCAACTAGAGTAAATATGAGATTGATGACAAGGCATCTGTTGAAAACTCAACCTGATTAGAAAGTATAGGTTAGCTTTCAGAATTTGTAGAAGCACGTCCTGCCTACCTGATCTCACTAGGAACCACCTATTCATGTGACTCCTAGTCCTATTCCATGTTGTTGGTTGTTTTCACCAGACACAACATGTGTGAGTGAAGCCCGTGAAGGGTTGAGTAACAAAATACATTTCAGGGATCCCAAAACAATAAGGAAAGACCACAAAGAAATCCACAAGAAAACTACGTATCCTTATAACGGAGCAAGACAACTCGCACTAGGTATAATCTATAGTAGGAAAGTAAGATAATCTATCGTATCACATGACACCTTGGGCTACAGGGGTACTCCTCCCTGAATAGTACCATGAGTACGTTGGGTCACACAGAGATTCTCCCCAGCAAGGGCCTCACAGGTCACACTGAGCCGCTTCCCACTAGCCTTGGATTATTGTGGTACTCATATCTAATCAGTACCATGGGTATGATGGGTCACAAAGAGCTTCTCCCCACTGTGGCCCTACCGAGTCACACAAAGACACTTCCCACGTTGGCCTTCATATTGAGGTACTCCTTCCCGATGAGTACTGTGGGTCTGTCGGGTCATACAGATTCGGTCCTCACTATGGGCCTTCCAGGTCACATAGAGCTAATTCTCATGGGGCCATTATAGCTGATCTACATAGGGTCTCTTGTTAGTGGTCTTCAAGTATCAGTTAGTCATAGGATCTCCGCACGTTGTGCGCTTGATTCAAGGAGAAACCTCTCTTCAAGACATTAATCATATTACAACTTCCATAAAATCCTCCTCTGTGCATTCTAATATAACTTCATCGTCGTGAGGATTCCAATTCTATAAAAGGATTGTTAATCGGATGCTCGGTTTGAGAGATATTGGCGTTTTAGTAAAAAGGGGCAGGTTGCGTCTGGGTCGGGTCCGACACGGTCAGACCTACCCGACCTACCTAGCTCTGGGGCCCCACATGCCCCGATATGGTTAGGCTAACTCGACCCAACCTGGCCTGACTAGGCCGTAGGTCAGGCCCATTGGGCTGTGTTGGACCTGGCCTTGTTCTGTCGGGGGTCCAGCCCGCCGGATCACCCGGTGACCCAGTCTCATCCAGCCCGACCCAAAACGGGTGGGCCGGACTCCCGCTATTTAGATTCTAAATGGTGTATGGTTCATTTTGCCACAGTTTTCTAGGTCGACCACATTTTGTTCCTTACAAGTGGTCATTGGACTGTGTGCCAGTGGAGAACAGCAGCCTGCACGATGCATGGAGCCCACCAACATAGCTGAGGGACCACGTCCCCTATCCTCTAGCCACCATCCATTTTTCGATGGATCCTAACACTTCACTGCGGCATGATATGGCCATGGATTCCACCTCTGTTGCTCTATCGCGGCCCACCGCCACCCATTGAAGGTGCCTTCTTCAGACTGCTATGTCCAGTTCTGTGGGTCGTTCTTCATGTCATCTATGACTCTGGCCTCCAAGAGGTGTCTTCTTCCCTGCTAAGGCCTCAAAACCTTCTTTCCAACATTTTGATGTTTTTTCCATGCAGAATGCACAAGGCGATGGGGATAAGGCCTTGTTCATGTCAGCCTGCACCCTCATCATTAGAGTTTAATCATGGTGAGGTTTAGGATTGAAGTTCTATCAGAAAAATACTTAATCCCAACACAAGAATTCCAATAAAAAGGAACCCTCCTAGAAGAATGAGCGATCCATGTATCAACCTATCCCTGGGATGATCCACATTCGTTGTTTTTGAATCAAGAATGGGGAAAATGAATTCAAATAAAAAACCCTACCTATGATCAAGTTTGTCACTGGAGTGAATCGATAGTGGGGATCCAATTTCCGTTCTTCGATGTCTTTGGCATTCATCACACATCAGTACTATTCATCTAGGTGTGCCAATGTCACTGGAAATTTGCTAGCATTCTTCATTGGAGATAAAAACCTTCACCGTGGGTCAGAGAAATTCCACCTTCTGATTCTCCAACCTCTTATCTCATTAATAGTGAAACACGTCACATCATTTCTATTATGTTGTGTCACCATATTGTTACACTTTTTCATTAATGAAATAGTGTATCTCTTTTTCTTCAGTTAAAGAGTCTCATTAAAGTGGATCTTTACCGACTCATCACCACACCGCTGTGCAGACATACCACAACTCAAGGGTGAGGGAATAAAAAGAAAATAATTTTTTAATTTATTTTATTTATCTTCTGAAAATTCCAAATGTTATATTTTCAAGTCGACCCTCTCTAGTCAATTCTAAGTCCTTTCTAGGTTAATCCCAACACTCTGAGTTAAACGGTTCCCTCATATTTTCGATCCGAGCACCAGTTTAAAAGTTATAAAAACCCGCTCACACGTTTATTTAAATGAACTTAAAAAAAGGTCAAAATTCTATTAAAGGATCATCGGGCCTCAGAATAAAGTGTTTTTAAAGCGTCTGGTCTAGAAATAATCCCATATATATCTTCTTATTAAAAATTACATGGAATTTCCCAGACATTACAGTATGATTCAAACCCCCACCTACACATTATCAGCACCCAACTTTACCACTAGCCCATACGATTTTACATGTTATATTATTTATATATTTATATATTAGTATATATATATATATTAATATCTAGATAGTTTAATATTTATATACATATATTATAATACAAATACATAAATAAATATATGTTTATTAATATAATTATGCACATATACATACATATATATAAACATTGCATATATTTATATAAATTTGAATACATTTGTATATTTGTATATATACATATAATTTGATTTCCATATTTAAATAAACATTTTGAGATGAAATGATCATAATATGAATATATTTTATATCATTTTCATAATTTAAACATTACATCTCACAAATAAACAGACAATTCCAGAACCTAATGGTTTAGTGTCTCTAAAGATTAGTTATATGTATGTATCATTGAACATTATTTTTTCATTATTTTAAATAAACTTATCTATACGTGAATTCCACTTAAAAATATTACTACATACAGTTTCCTGGGTAAATGGGAAATCATAATAAGGAATGAGATTATAATACCCCTACCAAATCATGTGGTTAATTCGGTGTGTCACATGACCACATGTATGTATCCCATACATAAGAGGATTCCAATAAGTAAGAATGGAATGAAAAATTTCATGGGGATAATAGACCCTCAGTATCAAGATGAATGCACAAATGTCATGAAAAGTAATAATAAACAGCCAAAAACAACACAAAGGTGACATCATGGAAAAGTAAATGGCATAAAATTATACAAAGAAAATAAATATAAGACTCTCAATGGGGTAAGTTAACTAATTTATTATAACCATGTAAATAAAGTAAAACACTACAAAAGATTTTCTAGGGTATGTATCATCATTACCTCCATCTTCCATGATACACATGATCATCTCTTTGACACAATGCCATTACCCTTAGTTGTATCCCAGACAGTGAAATCTCCATGCACATCGAGATTCCCATGTAGCATATCAGGAAAAACCCAGTAGGACACCACCAATGCATCATATACATAAATATATAATACACATTCAAATGTTTATTCCATGAAAGGAGGGTAAAATCATAAATAAACAATCATGTTTTGAGTCATCATGCCCTAACCAAGCTGCCACAAACCCTAACTCTACTTGATTTAGTTCCATTCCAGAATGAAGGTGATGAGTAAATGTTACATGACATAGATCATTCCATGTGATCACATGAAGACTAAAAAAACTTATCCAAATATTGAATATCAATGTCTCACCATTAAGAAACAATTATTTATCCACCTTTTAGGGAAAATCATGGTGTGCACTTTTCGACCAAATTCACGGATCAGGGGAAATCCAAATTCACACATGTCAACCTAATATCTAGCTCTAAGAAAATCCATATCCAAACATGTTTACACAATTTCTAGCTATGGTCCAAGACATATCCACACATGTGATCTGTGAAGGTGAAATCAGAACCTTCAACCCACAAAATGTCAATCCCCCCTAAGGGACTAATAATCAAGGTATACCCACCTAGTACCTTGAAACCATTCAATGATAATAAAAATCAATCCAAACACAAGCCCTAATAAAGTATGTAATAAGCATGTCATGTCAATAAATGGTCTCTTGAGACACACACACCCACATGCATGTTTCTAGAAGAAAGAGTATCACGTGCTACACACACATATGAATCATATCAAGAAAGGGTCTCATGACACATGCATGCACACAATAATTTCATAGTCTCCAACTAACATATAAATTTCATAAAATGGTAAGGAATTCCTACCTTAATAGTATAATTGCCCCATGTGAAGAATCACAACCAATGTTATGATCACTCAAGGAATTACCTATAACTCTACAAATGATGCTTTTTGTTTGAACTCAACATCCTCACCATCAATCACATTCATAAGATAGTGATCGTACCCCAAAATATGAGAAACAGGGAAAACATTATGCATACTTTAATATCATGGAGGGTGGTCTGATAAATATGACACTATTCTGATATGCTCAATATTTTTAAATGCTCCCACAAAATATGGTGTTAACTTTCCATGTTCCCATAACTATTGATTTCCCAGCCGTGTTGACTCCCTAAGAAAATATGATATACCACCCAAACTCTAAGGGTCATCGCCTCCAGTTAGTATATGAGTGATACATACTCTGAGTAGTAAAAAGAAACTTTCGAATCAATTGGAAACAATCTAAGGACATATACACAGTACTCATCCTGAAAATTGTAATCTCACCTGCTTCATGCCAACACAATGGTGATCAACTTGACTAAACATAAAGATACTCAAATAGTATTATCTGAATCGAATATTGGTAACAAATATTTAAGAAATTCTCTAACAATAAAAGGTGATCATCCCATCCTCCATCAAAATCTAGGACGTATGGATAGAGAATATCATCCAAAATATAGATCATCCACTCTCACTACCCATCGTTCAATAGATGATACATCCTACTTAGCTTCAATTAATTTACAATCATCCTTTTAAATCTTCTTTAATAACATGATATGAAAGCAATATCTCAGTTATGTACTATGCTCATTGGCACTCCATATAGTCATACCATCACCCAGGTATAGATTTCTCCCAAATCATTTATGGAATGATTCTATGATATTGAAATGAAATGTGTCACCTTTAATAGCCAATCAACCACAACCCACACAACATATTGACCTCTCGGGGCCCTGAGAAATGCAATAAAAAGTCTATTATAACCTATTCTAAATTCAACATGGGAATAAGAAATGGTTGAAGAAAACCCTTCGGTCACTGATACTCGACCTTAATCCTCTAAAATGTTATACAACAAGATATAAAGTTTTCAATTTCCCTCTTCGTAACCAGTCACAAGAAATTCAATTTGAAATCATGATACATCTTCATTGATCTTGAGTGTAGTTTCCAATATGAACCTTGTGAGTATCTAATTATATTTTCCCTCATTTAACTAGGAATAAAAACTCACCCATAAACATAGATCACATCATCTTTATCTAAAGATAAAATTGGAGCTAGTTCATTCCCCTCCATTGTTCTTGTATCACTACAAACTCAAAATATGAATACTAGTTAGGTTTCACTCAATTCACCATGGTAGACCTGATAATTGAGGGAGAACAATTCATCACCGCTTAACTTATAGATACACCCACATAATATTCCTCCAATAGGCTCATCATTATGCATTCTTCCTCTGAAGGGTTCTCTCTAGTCTCTTCCATTTTCCTACTAAGACAATGTTTAACACTATTAACCCTTATAATAACATAATCTACCTCAATGTAAAAGGTTTTAAGATAACCAACCCAATTAAGCTACTAGATATTTAAGCCCCACTAAGGGAATATATACCAAAATCTATTTTGGTCCATATAAATAAAAAATATGTCACTGAAATGATAGTGTCTCTAAAATTTGAAAGAATGAACCACTACATAAAACTCCACATCATGCTTAGGGTAGTTCTTTTCATGAGGCGATGGCTGATTGAATCCATAAGAAAATACTTCATCTCCCTATATCCAAATATCTCTCGAACCAATACCCTAGGAATTATAGTAGACCATGTAACAAATCCCTGACTCAGATAAGGTACCAATTAGAGCTAATAACATTATTATATTCAAAAATTGGAAGGATTATTCAAATTGATTTTTCCCCTCAAACATCACTCTCATCTTGGTAAGACCGGTCATAACTGCTTCCAAATTGTAAAAGTACGTAGTAGCTAAAAAACCTAGAAATCTCTAAATTTTAGAGACATTCATATGGCGTGCAAGTAATCACTTCCACTACATTCTTTGGAACACATGAGACTCCAAAATTATAAATCACATACCAAAGGAATCACATCTCTTGAATCCAAAAGTGACAATTTTAAATCTTCACATAAATTCAGAGTACCCAAGGTGTACTCAATATAATCTCAAGGTGTATAAAATGAAACTATAGGGTCGGTGAGTATATCATGATGTCATCAAAAAATACAATGATAGAGTCAAGATATGGATGAAATTTCCTATTCAATAATGAAGTGAAAACCAATGTATAATTATTTCACTCAAAATGAATGAAAAGATTACCAAATATTCTATAGCTTCTTATAAACACTATCTTAGGTATATAGTATTATTGATCTGAAGCTAGTGGAAGCCTAATCATAAGTAAATCTTAGAGAACCACTGGGATCCCCTCAGTTGATAAAAAATATTAAATCCTTGATAAAAGTTACCTATTCTTTATTAATACAAGATTTAGCTTATTTTACCTCTTCCATAATGTAATGATTCCATTTTCCTACTTAGTGAACAAAACATGATCACCTCAAGGAGAAGTGTTTTGTCTGAAAATTCCCATTGCCTCTAGATCCTCTTGTTATACGTTGATTTCATTTAACTTGTCAAATTATATAAGATATGGAGGATTCAATATGGGTTGTTATAATATCATTAGTTATACTCAAAATCAATATCTATAATAGGAGTAAGTCTTGTGAAATATTCTAGAAAAACATCCTGATAACAGTCCACCACTTGAGGAAAATATGAGGGAGTTAGAGTCTGGATGGCTGCAAGAACCAGGCATGATACCTATGTTATAATCGATCAAAAATGACATTGGTCTAGTCACTTCCTGGCTACTCCAACACCTCAATCTCTGGTCAAAAAAAACATTCTATCCCACATGTGTATTATTGGATACTCGCCTCTTGTAATAGTCGATGTGCACATGATAGTTGGTCAACTGGTCCATGAAAAAAATCACATCGAAGCTAGTAATATCTAAGATCATGAAATCTCATAAACTCCTATAATGAAAAACTAATATAGGACACTATTTTTAACTCTTGTGATTTTCTACATTCCTCCCTAAGGGTGTATCAATATAAATCAATTTAGAAGTCAATTTGACCGAAAATCGTATCCCAACAATGACATAAGTAGATATAAAAAAATTAAAAGCTCATTTATCAAAACAAGTAGTATAGATTGAAAATATAATCATAACAATGCCTCGAACTAGTGAAGGTACCTACCCACCATTTACCAGAACCTATTCCACCACATAAACCATTCATGTGTCAGATCCAAAACCCTACACAAGTGGGTAATGAATTTCATGGGCTATATAATTTTGTCAAGTAGGAATCAACTAACGAGGTCCTATGAGCACCCCATAAGATAATCTCAAAAAAAACCATGATGAATTTATAAATAATTTCCATAGATAACTTTTCTTTCCATATTTTTGGAAATATTTAAGATACTTGAGACAAAACATAAAACAATTCCCTTTCATTCCGCAATTATAACACCAGACATTACTTCTTCCTACAAAGGTAGTTTCAGATCCATTATTTTATTCCAACAGTATATCACCATCATGGAAGATGAATTCTAATATCTTCATCCTATTATAGGATAATACACCCATAAAACTGATAGGGATGTTACTCACTAGTCCACTGAGAGTTGTAAGAGAACCTGCCTCTTTGTCCTCAATTAGTCCCTTCTCAATTGTGTGATCCTCGAAAATCACTTTAGCGTATGTTTTTTGTTTACAATTACTAATATAGAACATCATTTATAGTCAAAGTCCAATCTCAAAAATTCATGGATTTACACCTTATTCCCAACCAAAATAGGTGTGAATTGAAGATACTCTTGGAAATGAGAATAATAGAATGATACAAACATCATCCCCTACTAGAGCTCCCTAAACCCCTGATCTTGATCTAGATTTAGTATATCTAATAAGAAAATGTCAAAGAAGAAATTCTTGAAACTCTCCCAAGTCAAACCATCATGCATATACACATGTTTCATGACACACCACCATCTCCTAGTGGGTCCTTGATTCATGGATGAATCCAACTTAACTCATCAATAATTTAGACACTCCATAATATCAAAGATTCCCTCAATGATTTCTATCCAATCCTCAACATCCTAGGGTCTAGTAGGACCCTAGAAGGATGGGGGATGATGAAGATGAAATACCTGAGCATAATCAACAGTCATCCCATGAGATCCTCCACCTTGAACATGCATTATTCGAAATACTCTAGGCTAATGTGTTTCCATTTCGTAAACCACTGGAGCAACTATTGGATCATGCTTTTTTGCACCCTCCTGCATGAATGAAGACACAATAGGAGCTACCTACCATACATTATAATCATTACCCACTTCATTTAGTGGACATTTAAGATGATTTCCTATAGTAATTATCAAAAATTACAAACAAAAAATTAAAATTCATTCAAAATCTTATAGGGAAACAATACTAAAGTAGTTAAAATAATAGACAAAAGATTACTACAATAAGACTCATCCTATGAGGCTACCCATTTATATAAGGCCCAAGATAAGTATTCGATTCCTACATATTAGTCACAATCATCTATTAATACAAAACATGGCATGATCATTATAATTAATTAATATTTTAGTAAAAATATATAACAAAATAAAAAATCACAAATTACCAATGACATTAAATTAATTGAATTGTTATAGACAACAATAAATAATATTCATAGCATGTGAACCAACATGCATAGTCATGATTCATGAATTCACCAAAAAAACCATAAATAAGAACATAAAGTAAATTATATGAACCACTTAAGGTGAAATATATCAATAGAAAAAGATAAATTGAAAAAATAATCCCACACACTAGTAAATCGAATGTATGTTACACATGATCTGGGCTTGCATAAGCATGAATCCCCTACCTGGGTTACGAATAGAGAATATTGTTTCTTCCTTTAACCAAACATAATCAGGAATAAAATAAATTAATAAAAAAATAAAAAAATCACTTTGTACCAGTTTGTAATGTTGCGACCAAATCATCAGGTCCAGCTGGTGTGTCACATGAACTCATGCACCTCTCCCAATACAGAAGAGGATATCAAATGGTGGCGAGGATCCAAATAGCGCATTGGGGATACTATAACCTCATTATCACGATTTATTCACCAATATCGCAATAATCAATGATAAACATCCCAATGAAAAACAACAATAACATCATGGAATAATAAATGGAATACAAATTTTATAAAGAAAGTAACTAAAAGACTCCCTATGTGCTATGTTAACCAATGTTTCATAACCAAGAAAATAAACTAAACCACTATATTAAAATTATAAGGTCATTCATGGCATTTCCTCTATTTTCCAATCTCCACTTGGTCAACTCCTTGGTGTGGGGCCCCTCACCTTAGCGAGATCCCAGAACATGAAACATACAAATGTATTGAGATTCCCATGAATGTTGTATGTATAAAAAGAGAAGTACAACACCAATGATACCATAAGATAAGTGAAAAATACATTTATAAAAGATTATTCCATGATATGAAGTTAAACAAATAAAACATCAATTTTTGTGTCATCATGTAGTAACCAATCTACCATGAATCCCAGATTTACCTTCTTCTGCACCATCTGGGAAGGAAGGTCAAAATTTATAATTACATGACATGGATAATTCCATGTGAGCACACATCATATCGAAAAACTTATCCAACAATCCAATATCCATGTACCACATTTAATGAATAATTTTTCATCTGATATTAAGTAAAAATCACAGTGTCCACATGTCAACCCTCTTCACAGCTCTCGGGAAATCCACACTCACACATGTCAACCCAATATACGGCTCTAGGGTATGCCATGTACACATATGTTCACCTAATATCTAGATCGAGTGAAAGACTTATCCATACTTGTTGTCTCTACAAATGAAATCACAACCTTCAACTCACAATGGTGGAACCCCCCTCCATAGGCCCATATAATTGAGTTAGACCCACATGGTACCTTGAAACTCAACATAGAGAAAAAAAGAAATAATAAATCAAGTAATAATAATTTCCTATCAAAAAAGGATATCATGAGCTACACCCCCACCCACATACATGTTTCATCAAGAAAGAGTCTCACAAGCTATATCAATCAAGACCCCCACGACACACACATTCACAAGCATATCATAGCACAAAACTAAATAATAAAGGTCATTAAAAGGTAAAGACTTCCATATTCAATATTATAAACAACCAAGGTTAATAATCTCCACAGAGATCAATACCAATTAAGGAATTCCCTATAATCAATCCCGATACATCTCGTAGGAAATTATAGATTCAAAATTTTAGAATAAGAACATGATAATGTCTTTAATTAGATTAGGATTACCCAATGAGAAATACTATCACCAAAAAAATATATAATAGATCAAGATAAGATGATAATTATTTAGATATATCTCTCAATATATTGATAAAATGATAATCACTTTTTAGATTACAAAATAATTCACAAATCTATCCAAAACATCCTAGATATATGATTATTTCCAAGAAGTAGAGAGGAGATCAGGAAGGAATGTAAATAAAGGAGGAATAAAAACCTCTTACCTTCAATACACATGAGAAAAATCCTATATATCCACTAGAATTAGAGTAAATTGGGAGAGGAATCTCCCGGAATGAACTTCAAAATCCCAAAATATTAAGTTCCCTAGGAATGAGGGAGAAACAAGTTTTTAGGGGGTTTTGTGTAAAAACCCAAATTATTGGATTAAATAAAAACCCATATACAATTTTGTCCCATAGTTTACTAAAATGTGTTCAAAATATGTGAGGATCTATACCACTTATCTGCACGCCCATGGGTTTTCCAAATGATTTGGAAAACCTTGTGCCAACAGTTTATTTTACATCTATCCTGAGTTATATGATTTCCTAGAGGATGCGACTTGGTTTCCCCTATGCTTGAACAATATATTACCCCTATCCAACTATATATAGATTCTATTAGGGAGACCCACATGCTATTCCCTATCTATTCTCAAATCATACACCCTATTAAAATCCCTTAAGGTTCTCTAAAACCGTTTGAAAGTTACTCAAGACATCACCCAAGAGAAGTATAACTCAAAACCCTTAAAGAAGGGCCAAATTAAGTTGTGAAGTACCTAAAAAAATTGATCCATTATAGATGTCAAATTATAGGTAAGGGGAAAACATATCAACAAGTTATTAAGGATTATACTGTAATAATGTGAGAAAACATTTAAAAGGAAAAAATTGATGATTATAAACAATATAGAATCATAAGAGTTGTTTATAAGGCATGATAGGAAAAAATAAAACCTCAAAAGGATCACTATGAAAGAATAAAATATACCAGGGAATAAGAATGTGAAAATATGGGAAATTAATCATGATTTATGGGGAATAAAATATGCATGTGGAATACACACAATCAAAGTTAATTACAACATTGAGAACATAGCTAACCATAATCAAAACTATACATAATTTTGTGATCATGACTAACCAAAATCATGCTCACTAATAAAGTTATGAACATAGATAACCCAACCATTCCCACACATAAAGTTTTAGACACAACTAACTATAGTCATTCACATACATATATTCATGAACATAGTTAACCATAACCATATACACACATAACAACATTATATAATGAGGTGAAATGCTTTACCCAATGTTTTGGAGTGTTATATAGAACCCATCCATAACATAATTATAACCATAAATATGTGTGTCACATTAAATCAATCATACATATTACCATTACATTAATACCTGATATCAACATGTAGTAGGTAAACACCACATCCTAAGACTATTTCCCAATATACATCCAATTATTTTATCATTATAATAGAAATAAAACATTGTTATATTAAAAATTAAAATTTATTAAATTATAATTTTATTTTGATATAATGGTTATCATTTTAGATTTTTTAAAATAAAATTTATCTTAGGGTGAATGTTTGATAATTTTCAAAAATAGTTGACTTTTTTTGTGAATAGTAAAAAACAAATTTTATAAAAAATGTCACTTTTTTGAAATTATCATGTAATAAGAATGAAATGAAATATTATGAATCCTTTTATAGATAAAATATAAATTTTATAATTTGTATAATTCATTTAATATAAAATTTTGAACATAGAAATATAATGCGGTTAATCATGATATAATTTTCAAGAAAAGCAGTAAGTCTGGGATTGTGATTTGGCATAGAAGACGTGTCCCTGGATAACATATTTTAATCTTAGAATTTAACATTTAATTCATAATTAGAATATAATAATAAACACTCTAATCCAATATAAGGAAAACTAAAAATATAATATCTAGTATCCCTCCTACGTAACTACAAATGACCAATGACATATGAGTCTATCCAAGGTGATCTATAAATGGAATCTCAAGTATCACTCTCGACATGGCCAAGGTATCAGACATAAGGGACCAAGTATTACTCAAGGCATGTGATTTCCATCTAGGAACGGATATCATCCATGGTGTCTCCCCTAGGGAACTGGTATCTCTCATGTGAAGGTATGAAAAATTCATTTTGAGAACGAACAAGGCATACTGAGTATCTCTCCTTACATAAGTCAGAAATGAGTAAACCATGAGGAAATCCATTGAATTCACTAATTTGGAGACCCAAGTATCACCGAAGGTACATATAATATATAATATCATATAATCTGATCCATGGAATTCCATAATAATGAACCCAAGAATCAATCTAGTCATTCATGGTTCACATAATCATTGAAGATAAATTATAAAAAGAAGTCCACATATCATAAATATTCAATTACAAAGTAAAATTTAATTGGGTCGTGTACTTAACCATGCCACACCGTACGGAAAGTAAACTATAGTGGGCCACACCCATTTACCATTTGAATCTGATGAATAATAAGGTAATTTCCATAACATTTCATTTAATTCATTAAATTTTCCTTTACATTATCAAGTAATGATAGGAATTTAATAAAATGTATAGGGACAGGTGAGCATCCCATGGTAGATAATACCATACATGAAATTGTATAAGTTAGGTCATGTTAACAAGTGTTCCATACAGAATCATCATTCTCATTCAACAAATATGAGGCCATAAACACTTTGGATATTTCTTGGTCACTATGGGTTAAGTTATAGGGGTATTATATCATTCCATATTATATTTATCAACTCGTTACATGTCAAAATACATCACACCTCATCAGGAGGTTTTATTAGAAAAACATTTATTAATTAAAGTTGTCTAAAGATAACCCCCATAAGGGATGATTAAACACGAGGTACATGACCACCAACCATGCTAATTAATATCCAAGGTATATTGTAGTTAGGGTATTAGGCTCTACACGTTTAATTTAATATTTAAGGGGAATAACACAGAGATACTATTTCCCGGCACAATAGAACAATTTATAAATGGAAATAATTTAAGGGAAAATCTATATACCACATACGTTATCCTTGGGAATATCTACACATCTAATATCATGGATGGAAATGATCCAATTTGGGAGAAATGTAAGAAACAGATGAACAAAATGAAAAAGGGTTATTAGGTCGCAACAAAATATGACATATGAGTAAAAGAAAAAAAATAAAGGGGTAAGGATGAGTTTTAGACTTACTGATATGCTTCTAGTATGATAAGAAAAACTCAAAATGGAGGCCAGATGAACATGTTCTCTCCATACCTAGAAGAGTAAGGGTGGGGCTCCCTAGAGGGATTGATTTTAATGGGAGGTAGGAAGAAAAAGCTAGAGAAATAAAAAATGTGGTCATGTAAATTTTTGAATTTCCATACACTTTAATGAGGCACAGAGTTTGGCCAAATGGTTGGCCAAACTGTGCACCAATCTTGCATGAACCTCTACCCAAGAAACCACCTCGCATGAGATGTCCGTATAGTTTGACAAACTATACATATCCTATGCAGAAGAAAACTGTAAATATTTCTAAAACACCCACATGGGAATGAGTATACTCTCTCATGGTTTGACTAAACAATGTTATACTCCAGCTCCACTGGTTATGCCATACAATTTCACCTAGTGGGCCACACGGTTTCAGACATATCCTTCCCCCTTTCCAGTCCTTCTACACTTGAGTTTCTAGGGCTCGGTTTTCCCAGAACGCATTGGGACACTAATGAAAAATATCATTCCTATAACCAAGTCTAAAAATTAGACATTTAAGTTCGACAAAACTCATGTTTACATTCTGAGACATAGTCTAAATAATGGTCCATCCTCCAAATTAAAAAAAATTAAATTTCCTTTGGAATTCCATATGGTATAAAATAGGGGATGAAATAATCCCCCCACCATAGAATGTCACGTCCCTAATAAACCTTGGGGAAACCATGAATAAAACACATAGTCTAATCCAATTATGAATTTTTGTTCAGACAGTCATGTTGAATTTCAATATTCCGAACACACCTCCCAATATCACCTTAAAAATGTGGTACATTAGCTATAGAAACATGATTCAATGCTTGAATTCATGACTATATCATCATGGCTGAGCTTACCTGACCCATTCTATCATGAGACACAATCATCTCGTTTTCTCTTCAAACCACCTTATTATTGTTCTCCCCACCATGGGTTATACCACAAAAAGGAAAATTTTGATTCATGGTATCTCTAGTGATGGAATTTTCTATTTAATCATACCATAGAATTCTAACGACACCCACCATATGATTCATAGGATTAACGAATGTTCATCTCCCAACTGAAATCATATACTTAGGACAATCCGGATTTTCATAGAATCCTTTTCCAACCCACACTGCACTTCCCACATCCTTACTCCATGCCAAAAGTGATTTCTCACCGACTGCATATGGAATGATAGATGTATCACGTCAATCTGTCTGTTGTTGGATACACTCAAAACACTTGACTTTGATGGCTGGTTACTTCTAATAGCTATAAAAAATTATTTTAGACGAATTAACCCTGATATTTTCTCCAATGACACTCACTGAAGCCCGTAATTATATTTCAGATATGTATCTAGCCAAAACATTCATTTATATTTTCATGTCTTCGTATGAACATGATGTATACATGATCCATCACACATGGATTTTTTCCTGTTCAAACTTCACATTTAAGCCTGACTAAATTTTAGGGTGTCCATGGAATCATCAACTGGAGTCCAAGGAGCTTATTTCAGGTAGAACATAATATGAAATTTAACAGTGAGTGATCTGTACAAATTCGATGTCCACACATCATGAACATTTATTAAGTCAAATAAGACAACCACTGGGAACTAAGATTAGAAGGGAGAAATTGGTGTTTGTGAGTCCATCCAAGGCATCATAATTCGGGAACCCTTGTATCACTCAGGAAAAATCATGGCTCAATAACAACCATACTTCTAGTACATAACTTTGATAGATTTTATTTATTAAAATAGAAATAAATTTCAATATTTTATCTCGGAATATAACTGATACTCTCTCAGCGTATCCAAGATGGTGAAAAGATAGAGTTCGTGATCATCACTAAGGAAATATTACACTAAGTATATTTGAGAAATTTCTCAAAAGGACCCAGGACACTGATGTTGCATATAAAAAGTGATTAGTATGGTTTTGAACCATCCATACCCAACTACTAGAGGGAAGATCAGTCAAACTACATCTATTTATCTTCTTTTAAAAGATCTTAGCTGCCCCTACTAATACATCATCATTAACCGACAACAATGCCTTTAACACCACAGGAATCTTACGATCAGTCAAGAACAACCACTGGATTTTATAAAAAATCAATGATTTTTCAAGGGATTCATATATATTCCACCATATCATCATCTTGTTTCCTTTCTAGTACTGAATCATTTAAAAACACATCATCCTCAAGGAGATTTAAGATAGTATTGACCATTTCCAAATGGTTCTTCTTTGTTGTGGTCCTTCTACTTGGAAGGGAATGTTTGAAAAAATTAATCTGATGACCCCCTCCTTAGGATTTTACTAGCCTCTAGATTAACTAAAAAATATAACACAACCCATGGCACACACTCCATCGACCACTGAAGGCTAGTCCTAGAGAGTATCGACATGATTTATCAAGCATTGAACCAAAATAAGGGATATAATAGATGCTTAGATGCCCTCAGGGATAAAATTAATTTAGTCATACGTAGGAAACTACTTTTTAGTTACATCCACATGTACCATATAATTAGGTATAATAGACAAAACAAACCCAATAGTATGTCAAACACATAATCCCTTTTTGAAAATCATCTATATCATTGGAATGAGACTAGTTTCATTTAACACATAGGTCACTCTAGTTAGAAGATGACTGATAAACATAGTGTAATATCTCAAAGATTAACAATGAAAACTAAACTCAAATGGTTCAATGTAAAATTTATTAACCTAATGGGTACTACATGTATCAATGCATACTACCCCGAGATTTCATCCGCACTACAAAACCTTCTTGATACTATCCATAGATTTCTCATCCCTATGCATCCAAGTATCAGATAGCCCACAAAAAATAACTATCTCAGATTAATAATAACCCATATGAATTTTAAAAGGGGTGATGACCTCATGAGTCATCCAAGTCTAAATAAGATAAAGATGGCTCACACAACCACAATGTGGTCAACAATTCCCTAGGCATTTCCATCCCACTAAAACTAAGAATTTCATGATGATCACACCCATTATGAGCGTCAAAACGCCACACTACCACCCATAAAAATTAATGCTGTTTATTTAGAAAATTAATTTCATGCATAGGATAATGGAACAGGAAGATTACAAATCATCAGAAATCTCACAAGCATTAAGAAAGGTTTTATGGTTCTGAGGGCGCAATCTACCTTTTGTTATCCCTTTACTAAAACATAAAGCATTGGCCCAAAAAGGGTGTCACTCATAAAAGCTCACTAGACTATATTTTATATCATTTAAATTTTTTCGGTAGAATAAGGGGCCTATGGGTGATGCTCATATTCCTGTTTCAAAAAAACTACTCAAATAGATGTTTAAACAACCATTACAAGAGGGTAAAACTATGAAATGCACCTTAAGGTTTGGTTTTAATTCATTAAACTAACTCACATTTGGATCACAAACCATTTCAAGGTTTAGTTTTAAGGGACATCTAATACCAATCATAAAGAAAAAGTACCTGGTACTTTATTTAGCTAAAGCCACAAGGCACAAAATAAATATGTATCAAACATCCTTTTAATCATTATTTATTTAACCGAAATCCAGTTATAAATAGGCAATTCATTAAATAAAATTATTTTCATTATCAACTAGTTATTCATAATGTTTCCCAACTAGCTTAGTTAAATAAAATGTTAATTTCACGATATAGAGGAAAATACCCTTTAGGTTAAAATTGGAATTTTATTTAATGATAGCTTCATAAATAATAAAGATTCAAAAGAAGAGGATAGATTTGTAATATATTGAAAAGGGGACCAATTAAGTAAGATTCAACCATATTCCAATATTTAAACCCTTATAGGAGGTTGAGGAGACATAAAATGACAATATTTATATTTTATAAGTATACCCCCATCTGGTTTAGCAATAAGGAATATCAAAATATAGGTGACCTACAAGGGTCATAGTCAAGTCATTATAGGTTAATCTTTATACAATCTGAAAATTTTGAATTGTTATGACTATGAAACACCCTTAGTGGGTCCTATCACATAAACATAACAAGCGAAGGCATGTTTACATGGGGAAATCCAAGTCTGTGGTGCTTAGTCAACCAACTAATTTTGAAGTCAAAATTTAACAACTTTTATATTTATAGGATGGTCTCAAGGTATAACACATTTTTTTATAATGGTTTGATTATATTGGTTTCCATTTTAAAGTTTATAAAGTGCCCACATACTTTTTATATTGAAAATTAGATCCCATTTAATTGCAAACTGTATGTTTTAGCCCATGAAACAAATTGTTCAGGGATCAAACAACTCAAGATTTGTTAATTTTGTTGTCGTAATTAAACTATATTGAAAAAAACTATTCATAATGATTCTAGAATTTTAATAGCCAATTTTATATTAAAATTATAGCTAGGAATTATAAACATATCAATCGTATAAGGGAAAGCATGGAAAAAAAGCATATAATCATGGCATATAAGGAAAAGAATACTCATTAATCACCAAAACATATTAGCAGTTTGGAATATTATATAATCATGAATCATGGAATATAAGTTCCTAAACATATAAATTAAATGATCATGATAATAAACATAAAAGGAATATCATGAAATTTCAAACAATCAATCAATGAAATCTACACGGCATGCCATATGCATGGCTTGTGAATCAATATGTGCCTATAATGATGCATGTAGTGATACATCCTTATAGTACAAGTCTAAGGTAAAAATAATATAAATCTCTTAAATCAATAATCAACGTAAGGTACACCAATCACTCAAGGTGAAAGAAAAATCAACTGTAATAGTGAACATCACAAACAACAGTCCCATCCATGGCCACATGGACATTCCCCTATTTGTGGGATGATCACTCCAAAACATAGATATTTACCAAGTTCTAATACATTACATGTCACCTGTCTACCAGATTAAAATACAAAGACAAAATGAAACATGGCTCAAGTACCAATTTGTAACTTTTAGACCCAATTGACTACTAAACCAGTAGCAGGATCAATCGCCACATGGCATCAAGCATGCCTCACTGTATGTCAAAGGATTATGATGAGCCATGAGGGGTAAAATATGTTATTATGGGGAGATTATAATCTCATGATCATAGTAGCAAATCAGTATATCCGATATAAATCAAAAGAAAATGTGGAATCAGTATACATAATTGATAGAGTAGTGGAAGAAAAATATAAAAAATTGATAAAATGGAAAAATCAAACTATACATCTATACAAACATGTCCAGATGGGGATAAATAAATCTAAATTGATAAAAATACAGTAGGTGACATAATACATTTTATCAATAGAGAAAATAATGAAAACCCATGAGGGTGATCTCCATAAGCATCCTAAGTACAAACTCAGACATGTGCTCCTATGATCTTGTGTACAACGTACAACATATGAAATAATCTATGGACCTGTGAACATGATGTCTTCTCAGGTCCACTAGTGATATGGTTTCCTGAGTAGAGTGTGATGTATAATCAGTAGGCCACCACCAACGGTCTCTAATGAATAAACTTTTATATGAATACAAATTTAAATGGAGTGAAGGTATGAAATGTCAATCAATAAATAAACTAAAAGTAAACTTGTTAGAACATGTTCCTTAGGGACACCTGGCTGACCCTACCTACTTATACCTAGTCAAAAATGTCTCTAAACATAAGTGAAACATTAATAATATAATGTGGGTAATCATGACATAATTAGAAATAAAATGACGGAGCCCAGGCATGTGTTTTTTCTTGTTGTAAATGTCCATGGATAACAGCTACATAACCTTAGTCATTAACTTTTAATTCATCATTATAATTTATTAAGAGGAACCATAATCCCACCCAAGGTGAGCCAAAAATGGAATCCCATGAATCAATCTAGGGGAACTAAAAAATCATGTACGAGTTCTTCTAACAAGATACATAATTGGAATCCTAAGTATCAGTGTGGGGATTGCATGAAACAACCCCTCTAATATTGTCCCAAGTATTATGAATAGGGGACTGAGTATCACTTGAGGCATGGGATTACCATCTCGCCAATGAAACCATACCCTGTGTCTTCTCTAGGGAGATCATATCACTCATTCATAGGTATGGAAAACGCATGGTGAGCACATCCCAAGAATATGAAGTATCATTTCCTGCATATGTACAAATCAGTTAACCGATGAGACCATCCTTTTCATCCCATAATTAGGGGACCCAAGTATCTCCCAAGGTATATACAGTCTTTAATACCCTAGGTTTCCTTCCAATTAATTTCATAACAAGGAACCTATAGCACCCCTAATTTCAAGTAAGTAACCCTTTCATTATTCTTATTATGTTTGTAAAGAGTTTGGGTAAATTTTGGGAGGTTTTATAATGATTTTGGCATGTTTTGGAAACTTTTATAAACGTACACAATAGGTACATGGTTTGTGGAAACTATCAAAATCTTATAGGAAACCATTCACAAGGAGACACTTGTCAAGGGGAAGGCACATGGGAAGGCGCAATGTTTTTCCAGACCATGCAGCCCCTAGGGAGTAACCATGAAAAGTGGGAAAGTGGGTTTTTTCATGGTTGGGGCATGGTTTTCTAACCGTGTAAGTTTTCTCTTTGAGGTAGTGTCTGGAACATGGTTATCACATGGTTTTCCTAACTCTACGACTAACCACTCATGGATTAAAATCAATATCCCAAAAGTGGTTCTAGGTAAGGATTATGTTTCAGCACCTCATTTTTACCAAAATAATACCCTAACTCAATATTTGCACTTCCTAATGGTTGTAGAACCCCTCTACACACAAATTGAATATTATCTAGAGGAGTTTCTTGGTGCCTTAAAGCCTGATTCTCACAAATGTTTTAGCCTTTTAATGACACGGGAATAGATATGAGGATAGTTTTTGGAAATTAAACATGATTTTCTTGGAATTTTAGTGTCATTCTTAATTTTCTCCATAAATTCCAAGGTAAGTGGTTTCAATTATAGATACTCTATTTAGAACTCGAAGGCTTGATTTAAAATTTATTTTTTGCTTGATATTTATTTTTAAATTGCTGTGAAATGCTTTATGGAACCCTCCTTTAGTGATAATTTATAGAATTGTGGAAATTATGTTTTTTGGTGGAAAGTGATATTGTTTACTTGACATTAAAATGATGATTTTAAAATGGTTATTTGGTATTGAATCATGGAAAATGGTTTTCAATAAAAGGTTTGGTTATATTGAAATTTTTCTTTGGAATATTGTTTTCAATAAAATATTGGTTTTATTGATATGGTTTGTTGTTATAGTTTTCAATAAAGGTTACATTTATTAAAATTATTGACATGGTTTTGAAAAGATGGATTGACATTTGTGATTTGTATTAAATGGTTAACTGTGTATGGAATGGATGGACATTGGTCATGAAGTACCACTATTACAATGGGATGGGTTATGGATTTTAATTTCACCCACAATTGGTAACACCATGCTTATGTGTTGGTGTGCGTGGGTCTGTGTGGATATGTGATATGGAATAGGTAATTACAATTAAATTCATGAAATGGTTGTAATGACTTGTTTGTTATCATTCCTCATAAATTTTTTTATTTGAGAAAAGTGCATTGGTATGGAATTTTTTGGAATTTGGGTAAATATTTAAACTATTTTAAATATTATATATATATATATATATATGTTATTTTATATAAATGTTCCAACTTTTTCTATCCCAGTGAAATGAGTAGGAAATTAATTTGAGGAAAATGTAATGAGTTTTATAACTCACCCACACTTTTTCACTTTAGTGATTTTGCATATATAGTTTATAGAGACATGGGAAAAGGTAAAGTATCACACGTAATTAGTGTTGAATCTTGATAATTGGGTTGTTTTGTGGAGATGGAGCATGGAGAATTTGGGATCTTTGGAGTTCTAATTTGGAGTCCTTCGGTTTTGTTTTTTCATGTCTTCCACCAAGTACTTTGATAGTTTGTAGTCTTCCATTATTGAACTCTTTTGTAGTTTTTTTATATCAATGGTATTGCTTTGAGTTTCTTTACATTATTATCTTTCATCATGTAGTGGTTATTTTTTTATGGCACGTTTGGATGGTTCTATTAATTTCAAGGGAAAATCATCCCCCACATTTCAATGATTTGGTTCAATGTTTTTTGTTTTTGAAATATGTTGAAATTGTTTTCAAGTGTAAGATTTTGAAAAGATTGTGGTTGTGGTAATTTGAAAATTGTTTGATTTACAAAAGCAAGATTTTTTTTCAGAAATGTTTGAACATGGTAAATGATGATTTAGGAAAGTGTTGTTTTATAGTATGATCTGTTATAATTTTAAATTGCTAAGACTTCTGTTGATAGATAGTGAGAGATATGGAATTTGTTTTCTGTATAGAAAATGGATCCTAGTAGGCATCAAAGAAACCAACTAGAGGAATATTCTAAAAATGTGGTTTCACTTAAGCCATAGGTGAACCAAAAAATGGTCCATAGTATAGTCCAATATTTTCTATCTATGGAAATAGACCGAAGGGATAATCCAAGGTAAGTGGATCATTCCATTTAGTTCTAAATGTAGAATCCACCCATCATTTAGGGTGATTCAGAAACAAAAAAGGTATATGTTTGGCTGAACCTGATGAATCGAATCTTCAATTTCATTAGCACACCAGCAAATCTAAAAGTCGAAATTGTGATGTATATGATTGATTATCCTTCACACTATTCGTTAGATTTAGTTTTTTAGGAACAATTAGACTAAGTCCTTAAATGGGTGGATTTTTAGGAATTTTTCAACATACAATTCTATCCCCACACAATTAGAATTCAATGAATGAAAGAATTCTTAATCTTTAAGTATAAAATTTTTTCTCTCATAGAGTATGTGGCTAAATTTATAAATTTAGTCTGTTTTTACCCAATGTTTCTGCTAGTGCATCTTCAAAGGTAAGCCTCTTTGAATTAGGGTTGAGGAAAAATATTCTCTCAAATATTATTATTATCTATATTATGGATTATACAGAGATGGTTAATAGGGGTACAGTGGTAGAAAGGGACATATCCAGTGTTAAAAGGGGAAGAAGTATGTTGATACCTACAGGAAATAGTGGGAACTCTAATTATAGGAATAAGTGGAAGAGATTCACCTATATCCAAGGTGGGGTCATGACTCACAATCATATAGAAGTATCATTAAATCTTCCCCCAAAACCATAGAGAAATCCCGGATGGTTATATTGTTTCTCTCTTAGTCACATTAATTGAGAATTTACTGAACTACCTAGATAATTCCAAAAGTGTAATCAAATGGGGCATCTTTAGTTCTATTTTCACTGTTCTCTGAGTTCGGGTGTTTGGTAAACTTCTTAGGGGTCACAAGCAGTGTATGATTCGATGGGATGAGGGCAGTAGATTAACTATCATCAGTAGAATAGACTTATTTATGGTGATCTAGGAATACCAGGACTCCTCAATAATAGTAGTCTCAACAAGTCAATAAGGAAGAAAGTATAGAATGCATGAAATTATATAGAGCTAATAAGGTTGTTTAGGATGATCAATCTGGACCATCGATGTTGAGAGGTATGATTCATTTTAAATCTACCCTTATGAAAGATTTATTTTATTTATAAGAATACCATTCATTTATTTATTCTTATGCTATTTATTTTATAAGTTTAAATGTTGAGATGATGCCTTTAGTGTTGAAACTGAAAAATCATCTTGATCAAAGAGAATGTCAAGCCATTGTGTGTAGAGCTTGTTATATAACTATTGATGGAGTTGAGATGAAATGAGATTTATCTATTATTGAAATGAATTACTATAATATGTTCTTGGGTATGGATTTGTTAACAATTTTCAAGTATCACATCAAATTTTGTAATAAAATGTTTAGTTTTACAACTGAATATGGCATCGAGCATCTCTTTTGGGGTGATAAAAATGTAAAAACCGGTGAAATAGGCGTGTTGGAACCAGAATTTGAAATGATATTATACTATATTGTGGATTTAACTTTGGTATCTATGAAATTGGTCAAGAATATTAGATTCCCAATGGTTGTTGATCAGTTTCAAGATGTTTTTCCTAAGAACTTCTCTGGGTTTCCACCCAAAAGAGAAGTGGAGTTTATGATTGATCTCCTTTCTGGGACTAGTCCTATTTCCATTCTGTTTTACCAGACAGCACCAACAGAGTTAAGGGAACTGAATGTGTAGTTGGAATATCTACAAATAAAAGGGTTCATTCAGATGAGAATGTCTATATGGGAAGCACCGATCTTGTTTATCAAAAAAGGCAAACGTAACTGATTGGTTATGTGTGGAAAATCCTAAGCATAACCAAGTTAAAATACTCTGAAGGTTAGGAGTCAGGCATCTCACCTGCTCCTATTAAATTAAAACCATAACAAGTAAGGTATAAAGAAGAAGATTACAGAGGAGACTTACACAGGCAAGTATAAGTCGCCCCATCCCGATCAGCTTGAGCAAGACAATTACAATAATTAGGCAGAACAAAAGACCAACTCGAACTGACCTCCATGATGGCTCTCTTTGAGAGGACATCTGCAACTTGGTTAGCCTCCCGATAGACATGAGTGATTTCCAGAGAAATCCTTTCCATAAGCCGAAGACGGTCCCCCCCATTCAGGTAGCATCTTCCAAGGGACGTTCTTTGATCGATCTTTAATAATTTGAACTGCAATAGACGAGTGTGACTCAATCCACAAATCAGTCCACCCATAACGGACATCATACCTGACTGCCTTGATCACCGCCCACAGCTCCGCTTTAATGGCATATCCATTCCCAATATAATGGAAGAAAAAACCCTTCACAAAACCGCGGTACGTGCGAAAAACCCAACCACATCCAGAAGGTCCTGGTGCTCCAGAGGCCGCTCCATCAACATTAACCTTCATCCAGCGGGGGATGGGTGGTATCCATCTAACACGCCTCATCGTCATTGGATTTTTCATCCGACCATTGACACCAAGAGAACGCAGCAAAATTATGTCTAAAACATCATTTTTCATGGGGCCAGTCTGCACTTTAGAGGCATTCAAAAATGTCCGGTGCAAAAATAAAACTCCAGCATGAAAGGAAGGGACGACATTATGAAAAATTAAATCATTTCGTGCCTTCCAAATGAAGGAAATCACCCCGGCCACAGCAGCAAGCAGCAGGGAAAACACATGCTTGCTGCAATCAATATCGCATATAGATTTCAGCAACCCATCAACCGAACTGCAGTTCAATGAGCAGCAGAAAATCTGCTGTAAGTATGTCCAGAATCTGCCAGAAAACCTGCAAGAGAAAAAAATATGTGCAATGGATTCATCCGCTTCAAGACAGAAGATGCAGGCCGAAGCCAGGTGCATCCCAATACGCTGCAAATGGATCTGCAGTGGAATTCTTTGCTTCAAGATTTTCCAGATTAAAACATAATGAGCAGGGGGAATAAATTCAGTATAAAAGATAGTCACCCATCGTGGGGGATTCCCAGAAATACCACATAGCCCTATATAAAACTCTCTTGTGGTGAATCGTCCAAGCAGGTTGGGCGTCCAGACCAAAACATTAATGTCATTGAAAGAATATCTTGAGATTTCAGTCTGGACAGCCCTGGGTAGCATACCATTTATCTCTGGGTTCTCATTGAGATCAGAGATATTTACAAGTTTCATTGAGTCTGGAATATCAACCTCATCGGCAATGGGCCGAGAAAGCCAAGGTGTAGTCCAAATATTCAGATTTGATTGCTTGGAGACCATCCATTTAGAAAAGGCCATAATATCAAAGTACGCCTTTTTCAGAGCAGGCCAAATAGACGAGCTAATGTATCTGGAGTACCTTGCATGAAGTTTCTCCATGAATCTGCGACTAAGAAAATCAAGAGAGGGATCAGAAGTAGAGAGTAGCTTCCACATGAAATTCGTAATCAAAGTGTCATTGAATAATCTGATATCCTTAATTCCCAAACCACCCATACTAATAGGTTTGATACAATCCTTCCAGGACACAGTAACAAGTTTTCTTTTCATGCATTGATCCAGTCCATATGAAGTTTCTGATCCTACCATTTAGATATTTAATGAGAGCCCTGGGCCATCTATATAACGAAAAGGAGTACACAAACATTGACGTAATTACTGAGTTGACCAAACACACTCTCCCAGCTTGGGACAAGCATTTCCCCATCCATATTGAAAGCTGATTGGTGATTCTCAAAGAAATACTATCAAAATGACATCTTTTTATTCTGCCCCAGAAAAGTGGTACCCCAAGATAATTAAAGGGCATGGAGCCCCTTTTCACCCCAAGCTCATGAGCAATTCTGAGTTTCCTTGAAGTTGAAAGCCCTTCAACAAAGATTACAGAGGATTTTCCCCAACTAATCACCTGTCCCGCGACCTCCTCATAGTGTGAAAAGATGCCCTTAATACAAGATATAGTGCCTTTATCAGCTCTCCCAAAAAGAAAAATATCATCAGCATAGAAAAGGTGGGAAGGGGCATAAAGATCTCTCCCCACTCGCATCCTCTGGTACCACCCAAAATTGGCCAAATCAGTGAGGCACCAACTTAGATAATCTTCAGCAATGGAAAAAAGCAAACCAGAGAGAGGGTCACCCTATCGTACACCTCTGGAGCACTTAAAGAAACCCCGGGGGACCTGTTTATCAGAATTGACAACCTCACACTCCCCAGAATGGAGCCAAGCAACCCAATAAATTTCTGAGAAAAGCCATGCATTTGCAGAATAGTGAACAGGAATCTCCATATAATGGTGTTAAAGGCCTTCTAAATGTCGATCTTCACTGCCATATTTCCATCCTTTACTTTCCTCTTCATGACGTTAACACATTCAGAAGCAGTATAAAGACAGTTTTGTATATTTCTCCTTGGAATAAACCCAAACTGATTGCAAGATATGAGGTCCTTGGCAATCTCACCAATCCTTTTAACAATAATCTTACTAATTAACTTTAGCACTGTATTGCCAATGGAAACAGGTCTAAAGTCTCTGATTTCAAGGGCATTCTCCTTCTTAGCAATCAAAGACACAAAATTAGAATTCATTCCAAAGGGAAGATATGAGGATCTGAAAAATTCTCTCACCGCATTCACAACATCCACACTGATGATATCCCAATATAGGATGAAGAATTTGTTGGTAAACCCATCAGGGCCTGCCACACTATCAATGTTCAGGGAAAACAAGGCATCATGTATCTCTTTCACACTGGGGATACAACAAGTTTCTTGTTCTGCTCATCTCCAATCGAAGGTTCAAAGCACCTAATAATCTTGTCCGAAGTATCATTCCCATAATCTGAATACAGGTTCTCAATGTAGAGAATCATAGCCTCTGGAAGAGGTGTTTCTATGGATCAAAAAAATATAAGATGTGATCTCTTGGAAACCACCAAATAATGCCTTTGAGATACATATTTTCCATGGTCTAGTTGGTTATTAATGACATTTTTTTATGATTTCTTATGAATAGATTCACTTATTACATCATTGAAAGAGATAAATGTTCCATTCCAATCGATTTAGAAATACCTGAAGTCTTTTTAAGAGATGAAATTTTTCCTTACATCTGCATGAATATTATTATTTTTAATCAAGATCAGGGTATGTGGTGTATTTTGATTCTTTAGGATCTGATTTGGGATGTTTTCTCATGAAAGGAGACCGAGTTATTGGATATAGCTCAAGGAAGATATTATCTCATGAAAATAACTACATGGAACTTGATTTAGAGATTTATATCATAGTCTATAGTTTGAATACTTGGCATGATTACCTTTTTTGTGGTAAATTCACTATGTTTATGGATCATAAGATCTTGAAACATATTGTCTGACAAAGGAATTTTAACCTAAGACAAAGAATATAGATGGAGTATCTACAAATATTATACATTGACTTGATTTATAAACCATGAAATGGAAATTCATTGGTGGATGCATTAAGTAGAATTTTATATAGTTAGTTTGAAAAAGAAGCTTCATATAAGTGGTAGTTGATGTCATTCCAAGAAGAAATGAACATGGAATATAAATACCAATGTGATTTTATGGTTTTTTTCCAGTTTTTTTTGTTCCTAATTTGGTTGATAGGGTTAAATTGGCCGAAACATTTGATGACGAATGCATGGTTATGAGGTCGAAACTAAATAGTGGAGAGACCATTGAGGGATGGAATCTAGAAGAGAGTTCTCTATTATAGTAAAATAATTTTATGGTTTCACTTAGGGATTTTTGAGAACAACTTCTTTATACATAACACCATTCATTATGAGTTTTTCACCATAGAATAAAAAACATTTACAAGTCGTTTAAGGTTTAGTTTTGGTAGATCAGTATGAAAATGAAGGTGGGTGATTTTGTTTTGATATATATAACCTAACATCTTGTTAAGGATGAGCGTCAGCGACCAGCATGTATGTTTTAGTCTTTACCTATTCTAGATTGGAAATGGGAATAGACAGATGTGGATTTTTTAACAAATCTACCAAGTAATGTTCGTAAAGATGATATCATATGGTTGATAGTGGATCAACTCACAATGTTATCCCATTTCATCACTATTCAAGAATATCATACATTGATGTACTAGTCAAAAAACTATATCTGAGAATTAGTAAAGAGGCATGGCATACCACTTTCGATAGTTCTAGACAGATATCTAATGTTTACATCTCATTTTTGGAAATCCTTATAGAAATCCCTTGGGACTATGTTGACCAATAGAATGGACTATCATTCTCAGATGGATGGATAATCCTAAAGGATGATACAAATGTTGGGAGACATGTTGTAGGATTGTGTAATGGATTTTATTGGCTCATGGGAAGAGAAAATATCATTATCTGAGTTCACAGATAACTAATGTTATCATGACTCAATATATATATCCTTTTGAATCATTTTATGGGAATACTATTCATTCCCCACTTTGTTGGGTGGAAAAAAGTGAAACTTCACTAGTTGGGATGATCCTTTTCCAAGAAATAATGGATAATATTAAGTTCATAAAAACAAGGATGGAGATGGATTAGATTTTTCAGAAATTGTATCTGGATAATAATTGTTGGAAATTGTCATTTAAGGTGAGTAGTCATGTGTTCTTTAGAATTTATCCAAGTCTTGGGAATCATCATTTGGGAAAGTAAGTCATGTTATCTCTTTGATACATAGGCCCTTTTGAGATACTAGAATGGGTGGATGAGGTGTCATATCGCTTGAAATTTCTACCTTAGTCCATCACTATACATAATATGTTACATGTTTCTCAGTTGAAAAAGTATTAGTCTACCTGGCCATGTGATCATATGGTATCACGTTGACCTAGAGTCAGATGCTTCGTTGGTTCATATCCCAGTTGGTCTTATGGATATGCAAGATGAAGTCTTGTATGGAAAAAAGCATCGGTCTAATGAGGGGTTTGTGGAACCATGGTCAAATTTAGGAAGAGACTTGGGAATGGGAGAGGGAAATGAAAGGGAAATGGTCAGAACTCTTTTAGAGAAATGGGGGTTTTCTAATTTTTGAGGAAGAAAATGCCAATGGTGGAGAGAATTTAGTACCCTCAGTTTGAAGTAAGTAACCCTTTAATTATAATTTTTAATTATGTAATGTGTTTGGGTGAATTTTGGGAGGGTATAGAATTATTTTGGTATGTTATTTAGGATTTTTTTAAAGGTTCATGGTTTGAGCATAATTAGTGGAAATTGTGAGACTCTTACAGAAAACTATCCAAAACAAGGCTGGGGATAAGGGGAGGGTTCACGTTTTTCTAAACCATGCGGCCGCCTTAATGAAACCATGAAAAGTGGGAATGTGGGAATTTTCATAGTTTCCACATAACATTCTAACCATGCCACCCAACTCAATGAGGTTCCTCCTTGAGGTGATGGTAGGAACATGGTTTTCCCACAGTTTGTCTAATTGTACGACTAACCATACATGGTTTTAAAGCAATATTCTAAAAAAGTGGATATTGGTCGGGATTATGTATTACCCATTTTTCCCAAAACCAACCCTAACTCGATATTTCTTCCTCCCCAGGGTTGTAAAACCTCTCCCCCATGGAATTGGATGCGATACAGAGGCGTTTGATGGTGCGTTGAAGTCGGATTCTCATGGTAAGTCATTGTTTATGGTGGGATTACCATGTTTTTTGTAGATCTACTTCCCTATCTCTCCATGTTTCCTAGATATTATACAACTAAGGATATATATAAGGTTGATGATTCCAATATTGTTTATATTTGGAATATTTGATTCTAGGGGAAGATACATATGGCCAGTTTTTAGCGATTTAACACGTTTTTGTTGGTGTTTTAGTGTCGTTCATTATTTTCACCATAAATACCAAGGTATGTGTCTTCACTATTGGCTACTCTTTTTATAACTTGAATGATTTATTTCAAATTGATTATTTTCTTTATATTTATTAAGGATTTTTTTGAAATGCTTGATGAAAACCTCCTTTGGTTTTGGTTTTTGAAGTTGTGACAATTGGGAGTTTTGGTGGAAGTGATAATGGAAACATGACTTTAAAATGATTATTTTAAAATGGTTATTTGGTTTTGATGCATGGAAAATATTTTTCAATAAATGTGTTGGTTTTATAGAAATGGTATGTTTGAAAATTGTTTTCAATAAAATGTTAGTTTTATTGAAATGTTTTGGTATTATGTTTTTTAATAAAGGTGTGGTTTATTTAAATGATTGAAGTGGTTTGGAATATATAGTTTGACATGTTTGTTTGGGATTAAATGGTTAATCATGCATGTAATGGACGAACATTGGTCATGAAGTACCATAATCAAAATGGGATGGGTTAGGGATGAGAATTTCCACCATAAATGGTAACCCAAGGCTTATGTGTGGGTATGTGTGTGGCTATGTGGGGGTGTTTGATATGGAATGGGCAATGCCAATTAAATTTTTTAAATGGTTGGAATGACATATTTTGTGGTTTTCCTTGGAATTTGGTTTATTAGTGAAAACTATTTCGGTACCTTATGATAAATTATTAATCTCTTTTAAATGTATTTATATATACTATTTTATATAAATGTTCTAACTTGTTGTATCCTTGTGGTGTGAGTAGGGATGCAATTTGTGGAAAATCAGTTGAGTGTAATTTCTCATCTCTGATTTGTATCATTATTGATTTTTTAGATATTATTTATAGAGATGTGGTTAAAGGTAAATTATCACATTTCTTTAGGGGTTCATCATGATACTTGGTCTATTTTTTGATGTTAGATCAAGGAGCATGTTGGGATCTTCCGATTTCTATTTTGAAGTTTTTGTATTTGGTTGGTTTGGGACTTCCATTATATACTTTGATGTTTTCTAGTCTTATATTATAGTACCCTTTATTAGTTGGTTTTGATATCAATGGTATTGCTTTGTGTTGTTTTACATTTTTATTATTCATCAAGTATTGGTTATTTGGTTATGGAATTATTGGTTGGTTGTTTTACTTTAAAGGTAAAATCATCCCCACTTATCAATGAAGCACTTAGAATTTATTACCCACCTTTTCTTCCTTGGGGATGTCTCTTAATGCCAAGTAATATCCATTTGCCTTCTCAATCCAATAACGTGGGGTGTGATGTCACAAAACCTGAATATCACTCAAGGATTTTATGGTTCATTTAATCATTTAAGTTCAATTATAAAAGAATGTCCATGTTTGACCATATTCTAGTATAAAGGAAAATTTATGTGGGCCATTTTCATAAGCATACCACACTACAAGACTAGTATACTATAGAGGTACACACCTATATTCCATTTTAAATTGAATAATAACAAGTCCATGCATATAAAATTACTTTTAATTCATTAAATGTAACTTTCTATTATCAAGGAAGAAAGTGAATTTAATAAAAGTTATAGGTCTAGGTGGGATTCCTATGGTAGATAACACCATATTTGAAATTTTATAAGTCATGACATTCTAACATGCGTGCCTAATGGAATCATCAATCTCATTCCAAAAAGATGGGGCCCTAAAAAATTAGGATATGTCTTGGTCACTAAGGCATAACATAGTATGGTATTACATCATTACAAATTCTATTTATCAACTTGTTACATTTGATAAGACAGCGCACCTCATCAAGTTGTTTTTTAGAAATCATTTTATTAATTAAATACATTCAAATATATCACCAACAGGGGAGCATTAAACTTTAAGTCTATGAATTCTAAACCAAAACAATTAATGTATGAGGGATACCAGAATTGTGTGATTAGGTTCTAGACATTTAATTTCATATTTGATGGGTGTCTCATAGATATACCAGCACTCGGAACAACGACACAATTTATATGAAATGAGACATTGAGGGAGAAATATATAAATCACCTACCTCATTCATATGATTCTCTAAAAGTCCAATATCCAGGCATGGAAGGATTTGGTTCAAGATAAATTGATGAAATGAAAGAAATGGCCTGAATATAGGGAGAATTAGATCAGACAAAAATAACACAAATGAGGAAAACATAAACAAAGAAAGAAGGATGGAGGAGTAATAGACATACTGATATGCTTCCCATGAGATAATCATAACTCGAAATGGAGTCCGGACAATGGAGTTCTCTGTATACCTAAAGGAGTAAGGGAGTATCTAACTGGAGGGATTTCTACATGTGAGATGATGTAAGAAAAGAGGGGGAGAAAGAAATACTTAGGCTAGGGAATTTTGTAATTTCTAGTCCCATTAATGAGGCGCATTATTTGGTCACATGGTTGGATAAATCTTGCACCAATAGTGCACGAACCTCTGACCAGGGAACCGCCTCGCATGCGCTGGCTGCACGGTTTGACAAACTATGTATAGCTCATGAAAAATCTCAATGTCGAGATTTTTTAGCACACACACGACCTTAAATCTCCTCTTTCATGGTTAGACCAAACTATGGAGACCTTCAGATCCACTTGTTGACCCACAGAGTTTAACTTGGTGGGCAACATAGTTTCAAAAAAACCATGTGCCTTTACTTTTCCTTCTTAACATAAGTTTCAAGGAACCATCACTCTTGAAAATAATTAGGACACCCCTAAAACCTCTCATGCCTTCAAACAATTCAAAAAATAACACATTTAAGTTTTCCAAAACTCATATTTACATTATTATACATGGTCTAATGATAAAACCATCCACTAATTGATAAAAATAAAAATTTCATTGGAATTTTATTTGATTAAAAACTTTGGACGCTACACTAGACGTTGTGTTGGGACCCATTTTGAGTATTCTTCCCCATTCCATTATTTTTTGTTTTCCATTCACACGTGGAACTATATGAAATTACATGGAATATTCACCACTGGTTGTGGGCATGTACCCAATTTTGGGAAATTAAATATTACTTCTTTTATATTTATTCATATTATTTCCCCTATATCATATTCTATATGTTGTGGATTAATCAAAAAATGTGGTTATAGTCTCACAATATGTCTAATTAGACCCTAACCTCTATTTGATAGACTCTATTGTATTGGATGGCATGACTAAGGTCATGTTACAAATTGGATCATGGAATTGGTCATAGTGGCACCTTGGTTGGGGCGCTACAGACCCAAGTGACCACCATTGGATGACAGTTTAGACTACCCTTAAGTAACTTACATGAACCAAGGATATGTTCATGGTCTATATAGGAGACAAGGAACTAATCATAAGAGGATATGAATATGATAGTTTCCAAATGGATCATGATGTTCTGAAATCACATATTAGATACATCTTCACTCTCAATGGAGGTGTTGTGAGCTAGAAGATCTCAATGAAAGTCATGGGTCTGGATTTTGCAGTAGATTCTGAGTATATTATGACTTCAGAGAGAGATAAACATGGAATTTTTATATAAAACGTTTTGCATGTTCTTGACATGGTATTTAGAAGTAAATACCCAATCACACTCTATTGTGATAATACAACAAGGGTATATCATTCAAAGGTTCGGAGGACACATCAATAGATAAATAACATAATTTTGAACTATCTTATCATCAGATATCTGTATTAGAGAGGTGAAGTATTAGTGAGTATATTCTCTAACAAATTGAAGATGGTGGGCACCTTGACTAAAGACTTAACTCAATAGAATCATTATCTGCATTTGAGTGTAAGTGGATTTAAAGCCATTAGCTGTTTCCTCTAGTCCAAGAGGGAGTCTATAAACGATGGTGTTTTAAAAAAACTTCTTGTAATCTTTATTACATGATTATTATATGATATTAATGTTAATATAAGTATCTTATTACATATTTTTTATAGTTTTTAGTGAATTTAATTTAATAATTTCTTAGAGTATTTTCCACATTGAAAAGGAATATTAGATTACTTTTATGATGAGAACCTTATAATTCCATGATGATATTATTAAAACGGGTTATATGGTCAGATATAATTCTATGATAGGTAACATTCCATGTCGATTATTAGGTGGTATTGCTCATAAAAACATGAGACTTCTACTCATGAAGTCTGCAAATGAAAACATCTAAGATGGGAGATTATGAGAACAGACCCCCCAATCATAATTCCACATGTTTTTGGGTCACTGGATATTCCTATCTATGAGAATGGGTAATGGTCCATGTACATTAAGATTATTATTAAATCATATAATGACTCATACACTTAAATTTATTATAACAAACCTTGAAGATAATATTTCATCGTGAAGTTGGGTATGTGGAGAACATCATAAATGTCATGTTTTTAATGAATAATTTGAGGAAGGATATGTACCTTCCATATTAATTGATATTGATATCTCTTCACTTTGATTGAAATAAAGTACTCACATTAAATCCCATGGTCATGGTGTGAAAATGAGATAATTTAACATAATACATGAAAGATGTATGAGCATATAGGTAGATGATATAGGTGTAAAACCTTCTTGATGAAGTATTTTAAAAAAAGGGATTATATTACATAGTAATTTCTCATGTGTGGTTTTTGATGTTTTGAAATTATATTCATTCTCTTGGGTTTCTTGACCAATTACTAAATAGTAATCTTGGATTTTATAGAAGCCTGCCTAATTCAATGAGAAAGAAGCTTAGAGGATCTCAAAATGAGGGTTTTAGATGATCTCAATTAAAATTATTTTGGAATTTAATTATTGGAAGAAAAACTATTCTCAAGAAAAAAAAAATAATTATATTAATTATTTTTCAACAAAAAATATTTATTTGAATATTTACTAAATATTTAATTGAATATTAAATAATATGTATCATTATGTTATTTAAAGCACACCATAGAATAAAATAATATTATTATTACTAAAATTATTATATTTAAACAATGGGATGGTGTAAGATATGGATTTGAAAATTTATTAAGGGAACTTTTTTAATTAATTAAAATAAAAATCCTTACCAAGTCCTATAAATAGACCACTTATAAACTCAAAGATATGTTAATTGAGAATCATTATGTGCAACACATTACTATCTATAATTCATCTACTCTCACTCACATCCTTCCAACAAAGATCAGATCAATAGAACATTATTGAGATCGATGAAAAGTGATGTAATATAGATGAATAACACAAGACAACTAATCAACCTTGTTAACACCCAAATATTCATCAGTGTTGTTTTTAAATCAATGTAACATGTATGGATTGCCTCAATATGGGTTCTACCCATGGATCCTAAAAATGAAATGATATATTACCAAAAATGATTTCATATAATCAACATCTACTATGATGAAAATTATCAGGAACGTGGTAATCATTCATTGCAATTAATTAAATTACTTATAAATTTAACATAAAAATATCATATGTTGGTTCTAGTGACCTTCTTTCCAATATTTGATTGGAAAAATTTTATTGGTCATAACATTCACATCATTCAAAATATGTGAATAATTCGTCAAATCTAACATTCACTGAGTGAAGATCCTCCTTGATAAGAACTTTTGCTTCACTCAAATAAATCAAGATGAATATTCAATATATTTCACAACAACACACCCCTAAAATAATAAAGTATTAGTGTATTTGGATACTAGGTACAAAATCCACATATTTCATGAAATAATTTCAACATCCCCCAAAAATTTCTTCTCACACAGTACCCTTCTCAGACATATCCAACATAAAACATTTCTTTATAATGAGGGTAAATGGAACATAAGAATGGGTGAGATTATAGGATCATTAAGGGTAAACATTGTAGATATAAATCAATAATCATATTCATGTAAAATATAAGTATAAGGGTATGATAGAATGATCATATCTTACGAAGTTCATACACAATCAATCAAAAAATCTTGAATCATGAACCATAGCACAAAGCTTTATCCTAAAAAATGAAATGGGTCATAAGAGTGAGGAATCAAAATTAGTAAATCATGAGTCATGAGATCATATTATAATCATAATAACATGTCATATGAATTATGGAATAACTATATGTATATTAATGCCATTCATTAGTCATGGCCCACTCCCAGTACCATCATCACATATTGGACTAATAGATTGGGTTCACTCCGCAACATCTATTCATTAATATAATGGGTTTACTCCCCATAATCATCCATACTATCATATAAGATATCAATCATTACCCAATGCATTGTTTCGATTTAACATACCCACTAGTAACATAATTAAAACCATATATAAGTGTACCACAAGATCATAGAAACATTCAACACTCCATCATAGACAAACCTATAAAAAATAAGTATGTTTCATAAATATATCAACATCTCATAATCATAATACATCCAAAAAAATAACTGGGATGATGTTTTTATATCATATCCCCTATGAATAATAATAAATATAAAATAATATTGACATAGATAATTGATACTTATAAAAGAACATTCCAACTTTTATTTGAAAGAATGAGAAAAATATCAATTTATTTTTATAACATTTAAATAACTTTTTAGAGAATATAAAGATAATTATTTTCATCATAAATAACCATGGAAACTTATAAAGGATGATTAGAATCAAACAATAGTTATGATGGTGTTAAAATTCATTCATTCAGTAAATGTTAAAATAGAGATTCCTTTCAAGATTTTGGTAAAAAATAAAAAATTTCCTTATTTAAAAAAAAACAAGATGATTTATAATATTTTTTATAAAACTTTTATCCATCATTTTAATTACAAAATATATGATAATGAAAAGAAAAAAAGATTAAATAAGGTAAAAATTTCATTAAAAACGTTTATCAGTTGTTTTAAGAAACAAAGAGAGGATAGTGAATTGAAAAAATGAAAACCCCATATATATCTAGATGAGAAGATAATATATAGAGTTTACAATCTAAATAGTATATAATTCCCCTAACTTAGATTCAATAAAAAAAATAATTCGAATTAAAAATTATTTTTCAATATAAACCCTTACCTCAGGTCCAGAATTTCTTCATAAAGTCTAAAAATTTCTTTTATAATAAGTTTAGATTTATTATAAATTTATAGAATTACCATATTTGTACATATCTTACAATATATCATTTTATAATCATTTTTAATTACTCATTTTGTAACAATTATTAATTAAAATCAATATTTAGTAAAAAATTGTCTGTTTTCCATGCATGTTTTGGTTTGAAGGTTCTGGTCATTGCACCTTGGTCATGGTTTTATAATACCCATAGTCTTAATCAAGTTATAAGTATCGTTTTAACCATTATATACACTTGTATAAATATTCATATAAATTTGTTATGAATTGTTAATTACATTTCTTCATGGAGATGGAAGTACGTACATACATACAAGTAATGTTTTCATTTATTCAATTAATGGAACGAAGGAGAGGTAATACATAATATATCTGTACAGAATCATAAAAATATCATATATATCATAAATATTCATTAAATTAATCTATATGACTATCCTTGTATGGAAGACACAAAAAAATCGCATCCACTGATGGAGGTGGTAGTTCATATGTACAAATGAATGACATTATCATTTCTCATGGGATAGAAGGGAGGTATAAAATGGGTGTACCATTAAAAAAATTATTATTTTTATGATCCTGATTTAACATTTTTAATATATTTATATAATATTATTTTGATTTTAAGGAATAAATATACTGAAAATTGATCTGTAAATACAATTACCACTTATTTGGAAAACCACCTTTAGCACACACCTTAAGCCTTCGAAGGCCTGTCTTTTGGGAATACCAGAGGATCTAAGATTCTTTAAAAGATGTTATGATGTTAATTTTGGCATGGATTTGAATATCTATATGACTCAAAAGGTGTGAAGGAGTGATGGTTTTAGGACCTCCTTTTATATTGGGGGGTTTTCCTCTTGTAAATACTTTAATAATTAAAAATATAATAAAGACATATTCAATTTAAATTAGCACCAATGAAACTAAAAATATGAATATAAGATAAATTTTGGCTAAAATAAACTTAAAAATAGGGGTTGGATAAGTTTTTAGGTTATCTTATCCCTTATCTCTATAGTTTAAACCCTTGTTAACCCTTTTAACCATTATTATAGTGACAATGTTTGATCATGGTTAATATTAATAATGAATATAAATGAAATTTACATATTTACAAAATTTTGATATGAAAATTACAAATATATAAACCATTTTATTATATTAAATTATTATAAGTGGTATATATTTATTTCAAAGTTAGAACACAAAACACAATGAAAACCATTTTTAGAAAAAATATAATTTTATCCATAAAACTGAATTTATTATCATTCCATGGCTAGTAAAACCATATAAACAAATATTAACATATTTTATTGAATATATTATCTTCAAATTTAAATAAAATAATTAATAAGTATTTATTAATAAAATTTATTAATATAATAACTGAGATCTCACAAAAAATCATTTTTTTGGAAAAAAAATATTTTCACCATCAAATTATATTATTTTCACTTATAACGGATTGATAAAAAATGAAATATTTTTATTAATTTTTTAAAAAATACTTTCTCATGATATTAATTCAGTAGATTAATTTTTAAATAAAATATATATGACAAAAAAATTCCCATAAACAAAATACATCAAAACTATCTTTGAGATCAATAGTATTTCCTAAATGAAATATAAATTATTTACAAAAATTTTATTTCATTAAAATACCTGATAATTTGATTCATTTTATAATATAAAATGACAATTGATATAATTTTTGGGTTTAATTCTTGATAAGATGTCATATAATTTTATATATTCAGGGGAATATATATTAAAAAATATCGGGGTGTTACACTATACTTCATCACATTCTGGTGTAGTTGTGATCACCTATTGAGAGGATCATGTCCAAACTAACTGTAAGGGATTATATATAACTAATAAAACTTAAAAACAATGCTACAGTGTCTCACCCCGTCATAGTGTATCCAAATGATCCGCTAGGACTAATAAGTGGAATCGGAGTAAAGGTTCCCTATGTTAGATACTCTTAGTGTGTAGAAACATGGAAAATATCAATTATATTTATATTATAGGAACTACCAAATTTTATTGAATGAATTTTTATTTTTATAAAAATATACATCTTGAATAATTTTTCATTGGGATTTGATGTTCTTGATCCATCCATAGTGCAATTTCCAACTATATAAAGGGTTGAGAATCTGGTATATTTTGATAAGAGAAACCATGAGTTTGATGTTAAATCTCATTATTATATCTTAATATCTCTATCTAAGAATATGTTTACAAAAATTATGAGATTAAAAATTTATAAAGTGACTGTAGATAAAAATTAAAGTAGTTATGAAGGAAAAATCAAATAGAAATTAGTCAAGATAAAAATTTAAATAAGTGAGCTTTTATAAATATAAATTAATAATGGTGAATCAATTAATGATTACTAAATTATAGTCAATGAAATAGTAAGACAAATTATATATTTTAGTGGAAAACTAGATCACGCCATTATTGTGATGAAACTCCTGGGGAATTATTGTGATTGATTTGATCTAAAACTTAATACTCTAAAATAATCAGAAAATATCTCAATAGATGAGTTACACAATTTTTTCCATTCCTATAAAATGATAATGCGATCTCACTTTAAGAAGGAAGTAAATTATGAGAAGGATTTTGAATCCATAACAATGACGAATCTCTATCATGAGATCATGAAGAATCTAGTGATTTTGATGATGGTGGTGATGATAATGATGAGGATGATGATGATATGGATAATAACAGTTAGTTAATTTTATCTCTTATATCCAAAAAATAAAAAGGGTAATGTATAATATAATGTAAAACTTCCCTTGGATTTCATCAAATGTGGTGGAACTGGATACTTTTTATTCATCTTCCAAAAGAATAAAAAATATAAGTTCCATGTGGATGACTAAGAATAGAACCCAATAAATAAGAAATGAGGAAAATGATCTAAACCAAATAACACAATATGTGACAGTAGGAAAATATTTCCAAGTTGAAAAGTGATAACATTACTGATAAAATAAGAAGATTAAGTATCTTTCTATAGAAACCAATCAAAATATAATTCACTAAAAATGATACAAACATTATAGTTCCTATGTCAGATGAAGGAAACTCCTTGAGTAGTGATGAAGTACGTAGTGAATATAATTGCATGAAGAATATACTGATCTAGAATTCAGAGGCTTTCCTCAGGAAAAATACCAATTAAAATATAGAAGTATAAAACATTAATGAAATATTATAGGAACTAAATTAACCAAAATAAATAATCTGTAAAAGGTGTGACAAAAATTGTTGACAAACTCAATAAATTCAAGAGGAACGTTATAGAGCATGAAAATATAAACAATGATCTTGATGAAAAACTCATATTAAAATAAGAAGAAATGAGATATATGGAATAAAAGATTCTTACAGGTGAACAAGAGTTAAAAAGAGTGAAATATGACATTTGAAAATCATTTTGAAGTCTAGGATCAATAATCAATAATTGATGAGATTTATAGCACACTAATTCAGGTTAAATATAAACATTATAATGATCGAAAATTTTAATCTTCCTTTCTTAAAATTATGGGTCCTTTTTCAAAATATATACAATTTTGGGACATAAATGATTATGATAAACTATCTTTTGAATCAAGTGAAAAAAAATTCATGAAAAATAACCCTACTTGAGGAGCAAGAAAAACAATGTTAGATCTGTATAGAAATGGAAATAATATAGAATACAATTTTCAAAACATAATTATAGATTTAATAAATGATTCAGTTTCAATGTCTATCATTTGTGTTGTGGTATTTTTCATCATAAATCATACACATGTTGTCAAAACATATCTTAAATTTTAAGATGTAATGATTCTTGGGGGAGAAGAACTAAAGTGAAAATAATGAACATCCAAAGAAGAATACTATGACAAAAAATATACAAGGAGCCCTACTTAGAATAGATTTGAATGTCTAAAGATGTATTTGGCAGATGTGAGAGACTAGTGCATTTTATTGAGAAGTTCAACAAAAATATCTCTAAAAAATTATCCTAAAATTAAAATGGTAAACAATTTCATATTAATAATAAGGAAGATAATTTATTCATAGTATAACCATTATTGAAGTCAATCTAGATTAGAAGACCATGGATCCTTGACAGTGGTAATATTTTACACAATACGGGAGACACCAAAATCTTAAATGCTACGGAAGATCATAAAAGAGGATCATTTAAATTTAGAAATGATATCTCCATTATAATTAAATTTTTCAGAACATATAAGATTTAATCAAAGGGAATAAAATAAAAATATGTTATATTTGTGGAAGGACTAAAACACAATTTTCATAGTGTAATCCTATTGTGTAATAAAGTATATTAGGTTGTTTTCCAAGAGAACTCATACATTATAAAAAGTTTCAAATGTAGAAGATCCATTATAGGGGGTTCAAGTACATGTGAGAACTTGTTTCAAATTGGTGACCCATCTAATCCATGTTATATGAATGTAAAAGATGAGAATGATTTATGGTATGGAAGACTAGGTCATCTTTTCTAGGAAAACATGAGTAAGATTTCAAACCTTTTTTATTGATAAACCTTCCCAAACTAAAAATATATAGGGAATTATTTTAGGAAACATTCCTTAAAGTGAATATGGTTAAAATAAAACACATGAATGTCGAAAATCATTCCACTAGACCAACGAACCTTATATATATAGATTTTTGTTGTCCTATGAGGAATAATTCAACCAAAGGTGATATTTATTTCATTACATTCATTAATGATTTTACCCTGAGGATTAATGTTATCTTATGAAGAATAAATTAAAGGCCATTAAATTATTTAAAGTCGTTAAAGGGAAAGTTAAAAAGGAGCTTGGTGTTCATATAAAAAATGTATGATATGATAACAACAACGAATACATATGTAATTACCTTGATATCGACAAAGAAAAGCGCATAATAAAACATAAAAATTTTGTACCATATTATGATCATAAAAAAGCTTTGGCTGCGAGTATAAATAAAATAATTGTGGACATGGGATGAACCATTCTAGCGGAAAGCAAACAAACATATTTCCTCTTACGGGATTCTTTGTGCATTATTTTACACCTTCAGAATATATTTTTTTCATACCTAAGAAAAAAATGCTCCATATGATATTTTTACCCTAAAAAGACAATAGTAAAATACATCAAGGCATTTTTAATCCCTGTTACATGAAGATAAATAATAGAAATATGGAAAATCATTAATAAATAGCCATAGAAGGGTCCTTTTCATCTATCATTCCTATCGAAGTGGGTAAAAATTAAAGAAAAATTCCAAAACAATCTAGTATAGTGTACAAATGAATAAATTATAGAAAATAGGTAGAAATTTTTTGAATTTATTAAGGGTTGTGTATAAATTATTTGAGCTATAAACATGTTTATTCCAATAAAAAAATTATATATGAGGATGAAAATGAGTATGTTAATGGTTTATATTGACCCATTTGTGACCAGAGATAAATAATATATTTATAAGTATAGGATAATGAATAAATTTATGAATAAACACATTTGTTATGAGAAAATTATTTTTCTAATGAGATACACTTATCCAAACCAAAATATGGTCAAAACTTGAGAACCAATCTGTAATTATTTCTCAAGTTTAACCTCAAACTATTTTTGAGGCCCTTAATATTGAAGAGTTTATAGTTTTTTTTGAAATGATATATTGGTCAAATAGAGAAGAACTCCAAATTTAATATAGTTCCAAAACATGAGAACAAAAACATAATAAGAACTAAGTGGATACTTAAAAACAAATTGAATGGAAAAGGATATGTCAGATAAATCAGTAAAGACTAGTTTTCAATGGTTTTTCTCGGATATAAAAAGTTTAATATGAAGAAACATTAACACCAATGGAAATTATTAAGACTAAAAGGATGTAATTAGTAATGGAAACTCAAAAAATTACATAATTTATCAAATGGATGTAGAATCTAACATAATTAATAGTCATCATGATGAAGATGTTTTCATTAAATAAAATATCTATTTTCCTCTTGATAATGATGGAACCATGTTATGACTATTTAATAAGGAATTATATGGCTTTTGGTAGACCCTATGATCCCGATATGCTAATATTGATGGATACTTCAGAATCATGAAATTTTCAAAACTAAAAGTTTATAGAAATCTCAATTTGAAGGATTTTTTCAAGGGTACTATCATTGTTATAGTAAATGTGAATAAAATAATTTTTTTATCAAAAAAAGTTTATTGTTTTGAATAGTTTTTAGGGGAAATAAAAAGGAATTTTTTTAAAATTATATGTTGTTTGGGATTTCATACTTTATGGGGTTACAATTCATACAAGGAGTTCATCATATTTTCTTATCTTAAGAAAACTACTCCAAGGAATTATTGAAGAGGTTGGGAATTGAGGAAGTCTAGGGTATCTATACTCCTCTATATATTGGAACTAAATCATCAAATTATGATTCTAGAACTTGAGAGAATCAATAAGAGTATGGAAAACTAATTAGAATCCTATACTTATTAATATCTTATTTACCTAATATAGTATTTTCTATCACACTAAGTAAAACATTCAAAAGTTATCCTAAGGACTATCACATGCTAGTTTCCAATATAATCTTGATTTAAATTAGGAATATAATGATTTTTTACCTTTTTCATAGATCTAGTTTATATTTGACCTTCTATGCTTTTTTATATGTTGATTGTCAAGGAGATTGTATTAATAAGAAGTCCACTTTTGGTAGAACCTTTTTCCTTGGTGGAAGTTTATTGGAATGTAAACACAAAATTAAACACTCCTTGTAATTAATAGTAGATGAAACCACATAAATATCTGGTTCACATTCTTGTACTCAAATGATACAAACGTGGGTTTAACTAGATAACATGAGAGTTAAGATAGAGAATCCAAAATGTATTTCTTATGAAAATCAAAGTGATATATATATCATTCCGTTAATCTGATACAATATTGTAGATTAACTCACAATGATCTAATATATCATTTCATCAAAGAGAATATTACATAAGGTAATCTGAAACTTTTGTATTTTGGAACCACTGAATAAGTTGCAAATATTTTCATAAAATAATTTCCAAAGGATTCACTTTATAAATTAAGGTTAAAATATCATGTTCAACATTTCCCTATCACTTAATAATTTGTAGAATCTTACCCATATAAGTGTTTTGATTCAAATGATATAGGGAAAGAGAAAATTAATACAAGTTTTACTTATTTTTCAAAAGGGGGTAGACTTTCAAATCAAGAGTTTAAACTTCCTTACTTATCTAAAGCTATGGCTATTTAAAAAATGGTGTATAATTTATGATGACTTGGGATATATTATAAGGATAAATTATTTTTAACACCTAGTAAAAATTTTCTTATCATATTTGGATTTAATTCCCCACAAAACACTACATTACTCTGTGGGGTTCAATCAACATGAATCTTTTTCATGGTAGGTTCTGATTTAAGGATTATTTTGTGGGGTTACATATCAGTGATTTTTTTTAGTATCTTGAGAAATATTTCAAGAAAAATTCATTAAAAAATACAAGTGGGGAGATTCAATAACCCTATGTATTGGAGGAAGTTTTGAAGACATTTGGTTTTTATATTTGATTTCAAGAAAGTAATTGAATTTATTTGGAGGTGAATTATATTGTTTGAGACAATTTTGATGTATTTAATAGTTGTTTTAAACTTGTGTGAAGTCTTTTGGAATTTTTGATTTCATATAAAAAATGGTTAAGTCTATAATTTTTCATATGGATCATTATATATGCACTGTAAGGATGACAAGCAGTATAAATTAATAATTTTATCTAAGAGAACATGGAGAAATGTAAAAGTAATATGTGCATAATCATGGTTTTATCATTTTATATGGGCCATTTTCAATTGTGTTAACATGATATTGATCTATTTAAACTTCACGTGAAATTTGTAAACATCACCCTCATAGGAATCATTTTTATATGGATGTTTTAAAACCTTTATAAGGATGATTTAGGCACTGTTTAGCCAAAATTTTATTGAGCAATAATCATTTCTATATTTCCTAAACAACATTCGTTATCTACGTAAGGATCAAGACATGGTTTTTTTTGAAAAAATCTACTAGATAAAATTATCGGTTACTATAATTATTTTGAAAAGAACAATCAGACCTATTAATTCTATAACTAATATTATTATAATAAAAATTAACATTTAAAATGTGATTAATGACACATGAAGAATATATGATCCACATATCATAAAGAAAAATATTTTAAACACGATTAAATGAATGTGTGAGATCTTAATTAAGTGGAAGTTAATTTATTCTATTTCCAAGAATATTGAAGATGTGATTTTTATAATGAAATAATGATTTTAATTTCCCTAATTATTGTTAAATATTTTATAGATTCAAGATAAGAATTTTTTATGTCATAGGTATTATCTTTAGCTTAGTTTTAGGATTTATTTCATTATAAACAAATAAATCAAGCTTTGAGAGAATGGAATCCACTAAGAATTAATATTCATCCCATGAAATTAAAATGGAATTTATGTTGGGTGTCTGTCAACATCACAACCAAATATTCATCAGTATCTATTAATGCATGTTAATATTGGGAAGTCCAAACTAGCATGGCTATTAGTTGAAGAAGAAAAGGGCAGTTGTCTGAAATTATCATTAAAACGAAATCATGGGAGATAAACCCAAGTAATGGAATTAATGAAAAGTGGGAAAAAATTAATGAGAGCATTAAACTGGTATTTTATCATTTTTCTCTATGTTAGTAGGCCCGATACATTTTTTTTAATATACCAATTCAGGTATATGGAAAATAACATGATATGTTATTTTTCTTCCTATACATGAATATAAATTTCTCTAAGATAGAGAATATTGTTACATGGAAATATTAAGGATGTTGACTGTTTGAGTGGTTGACAATAATAAAAAAAATCTCATTGTTGTAGTGTTGAATATTTTTTTTGTGAGGATAAGTGGAAGATAAGAAAAATAAGGTATACATGAAGCTGAAAAAGTAGTTACAGAAAAATTATTTCCCCCTATTCGTGGAGTATTTAATCTGAGAAATGAATAATAAGAAAACACTCAAAGTCATTACATAAAATGAATTGAGTAGTCCATTTTCATCATTGTTTTTTCACCAGGTATATTTTGATGTGGAATTTCTCGAAAAGAGTCAGTGGTTATTTCAAGATATTATCCTAGATGATCAAAGGGGGGGGGAGCTCACACAAATTGTTGAGGAAACATGTATAAAAAAGGCTACTCTCATATTGTGATTTTTTTAATTGAAACTATAGAGAGATTGTGGAACATGTCTTTAACAACCCAATATATCCCTGTATATTTTCATTAAATAAATATTGTGTTTGATTTCATGCTATACATGAAACACTGAACTAAAATTAAAACCTCAATATATTTATGTAAAATATAAAGATTACATATGATCATTAAAATTTTCCATTAAATTAATAGGAATAACCAAAATAAAATATGTGTATAATGAAAAAAAATAATGTTTTTAATACTAATGAAGTGAAAATTGTAAAGCTAAAATAACATAGAAAATCCTATTATACTTAAAATATATTTTTATAAAACTAATGATTTAATTTTAAAAAATATGTATAGAATAATTAAATAAAAATAAAATATGTTGCTAATATGGATAATATATTAACAATAAATTTATTATTATTTGATAAAAATTAATAATAATTAATATTTAACAAGTTTAAAATTTCTTTTCCTATATGAAAAGTATTACACTGTATTTTTTGATTTCATTTAAATATTGAATTCTAAAATTTTATAAATTTAATTTGAAAAAATGAATATAATATTTGGATTAACCATAATCATATAATCTAACTATTAAATTTTGGATTTTTCTGAAAATGTTCATTATGACAAAAAAAAGGTTTTTGTGAAAATTATATTATTGAGGATTTTATCATTATTTTTATAAGGCCCCGACCATAAACATTACTTATTATTGAATTAAATGAATAATTCACATTGAGGATCATTTAGGTTTAGTGTTTTAGAGAGTTAGGACATAACTATTACATCTCAAAGATAACAAAGTAGACACATCTACTCAGCTTCCATTTTTTCACAAAATAAAAACTCTTGAACACAAGAGTCATGTCTAGTTCCTTGTCTTAGACAGCCTAACATTTCCTTGATCCCATCCTTGACCCTATTAATCTTTATGTCCTGTGAAAAAACATTTCAAAAAAACATGGGATGAGCATAAAAAGCTCAGTAAGGGTTATAAAAATATAGAAATAAAACATCAGTCCATGTATACATAAGAATCATTGAAATCATACTTTACTCATAAAACATAAGAAATTTAACATACCTCATGAAATCATATGATTTATGCACAAATAAATAGAAATAATAAGACATAAAGGTAACATGAGGCATTCATAACATTCTTACGTAGGGAGTAACCCTCATGGTTACATTTGGAATACCCATCACATTAAATTCCCTAAATCTCTTCGGAGAAACCATAATGTTTAACCACTTCACGTTACCCAATGCATTGGAGAGCTATATCGGGCTCACCCACCATTAGTTTATCACGGAACCACTCGTCTTCATAAACAATGCCCAAGAACCATAACATAATCATAGCACATAACTTCAACATAAAGAAAATATTACATTCCCACATTGCAATAACAATATAACATTTTATGATAATGAATCCATTCTAAAAACCATTTTCAAAACCATTTAAATCATTTAATAAAGAGATTTTTGAATCAAAGTGTCCCATACCACTTTGAAGTTTTTAACATTTTAAACCATTAATATCCATATAATTAAATCCTTAAAACCGTTTTTATAACATGGATATTAATGAGAAACATTTATAAGAATAAATCATTAAAACATTTAAAATGATATTTTAGTTAAATGGTTTTTAACAAAATGAGAGTCACTTGAATACCATAATTGAGGAATAACATTTAATCAAAACTTTATAATATCATGAGAATAAATGGATTCATGATATAATATTCCAAGGGATAGTATATAAACCATATAAGAGTGAATTGGTGCATAACAACAATGAACTCTCAATAGAAATGTAGAACGAGATGAAATCCCTTATAAAGAAGGTTTCCTTCAATTAAGGATAAATAAATCTGATAATTATGTGTGAAAAATATAAATACACCCAATATAAGTGGATATTAAGTGTAAAACAATCAAAGGTCATTCACACATATTCATAGGATGATATATTCAATAACTACATGTTGAACCAAAAGAAAACGAAATTGGGTTAAGAAGTTCCCTTGGTAAAATTCGACAGCCTAACGGCATCACTTTAAAATTCATAAAATTAGTTTATGAGAGATAAAATGGTATCTCATCACTTGGACATAAAATTTACATCAATAAGGATATATAAGAACATATCCAAACATAAAAAGATGTAAATTAAAAGACATAACAAAAGATGTCTTTTAAAAAGAGGAGGGTTAAAGGTTCCCTTACTGATTTGGGAAACTTTCGAAACGTACACCCCATGAAATATGGGTCATAAAATGAAGATGTAACTACCCATAAATGAGATTATATTATACAAATAGTAAAATAATGGGCAGTACATACACCACACAAAAAGAAATAGTGGCCAATGTAGCATGAATCTCACAGGAATAAAAAGTGACATGAAAATCCCCTTATGAAAATTTGGCAGCCTAACGACGTCACATAAAACTTCAAAAATTGGATTGATGAGATAAAATAGGGTATATCATCATATTAAAATAATATTTACAGGAGGAGGAATATAAAATAACATCCCCCAAAATAAGAAATAGGATATTAAAGTAAGTTGCATATAAAGAGTACTTAAAAATAAAGAGAGAGGTAGGATCCCTTACCACAAGTCCGACTTGTCTTGTTCATTTCTTTATATTCCTGAATAATCAACTTTGGTCAATTTATAATTGCTTAATGTCCACCTTTATAGATTATTATTAAGTTCATATAACATATTACAATGTTTTAACAATTGGTTAACAATGTGAGTTCATATCAGACGTTTTGGTCGAGGTTCGGTACATTAGTAAAAAATGAACTTGTTGGAAAATGATTGTCCATGTAATTATAAGTAAATCATCTCCAGAATAGTATTAATGATTTAAATATCATATATATCCAGTATATATTCATTTTATACTATTTCATAACATTTGGAGATAAAAATAAATGAAATGCACCGTTCATGGAGACGGTAGGCCGTACATACGCATGAACGCTACTTTCATTTCTTTGTCATATTAATGGAATTAAAAATAATTGAGAGAGATATATATTATAATTCCAGTATAATATATATGTTTTATAGGTCACATAAGTTCATTAATTTCATTCTTTATACATTCCATGTATTTCATGAACGAGTCACATCACTTGAGGGGGTTGTAGTCCGCACTTCCTCATATGAAATTATCGCATTTTCACAACATACAAAGAATAAAGGTATGATTTAAATATAAAATACATAAGCATATATAAAACATAAATACCATATATATCATATATAGAATACAGTGACATCATAATGGACACCTTTAAATGTGTTAAAAGAATATTGAACAATCATCGTTTCGTGAGGCAATAATTCACCATCCACAATAATAGAATGTTCATTAAGCATTAGACGGATGTGTGTGTAAGTTTAGCTCAAATACATATTATAAAAACATCCTAGTATATTTAAGATACTTTTTTTGTTACAAAAGAAAGGAATAAAAAGAGTTTAGGGGGTTGGAGAAGCAAAATAAAACAAAAGAACATAAGAGAAGACATTACCTTTAAATCGGGTAACTCATCTTGGTTTGACCCAAAAGGGTTTCTTGAAGAGAATTATGTCAAATTTGAGGCTTCAATGATGAAGAGAGGGATTTGGAGTGATGAAATGGTCAGGGTTTGGCCGAGCCAAAGGCTTGAGAGGTGTGGGTAAGGTGGTAGAGGTGCGGGACTTTTATAAGAGAAGAGGAGGGGCACTCTTGGAAAGTTATAAAATATTACTTTATTATAAAATGTTTTTTTTCAGATTTTAAATCTTTTTATCATTACAATTTCAATTTATAGTCGTAGAGATCGTTTATGTAGACAAAATTAAAATTATTTTACTTAGGTGTTACATACTTTGGTTACATTTTCCTTTCTATAAAACCAATTTGATAAAAGGTCACTGTCACACTAATGTGATTCCATGGGGACCCAAGGTTGTCACAAGTAATCTCATGGTCGTCCATGACACCACCAATAGAATTATGACACATTTTTGGGTCATTTTATAAATTTATGATATTATTTTCTTACCCTTAATTACCCGATTACTAATTAAACACGATAATTAAAGATAATTATCATTGTTACTATTCATAATGTCCACAAAAAAAGGAGTATTAATTACATAACTTCAACCTTATGATTACAAATATAGAATCCATTTCAAAAAATTCAAAACACATAAATTTTAGTAATTAATTTAAAATTAAATCTCGTTGTCAAAACAAAAGGCGGGTTTTTAAGAAGTAAAATTTATCAAAATATTTACTTATTTTTACATCCAATTGAAACATAAAATTACTTCCAATGAGAAACATTGTATTAACTTATAAAAACATAATTCAATTATACATTAAAAACATTTAAAATGACAATATAAATATATAAATAAATTGGATGAAAAGGCAGTTTTGAATTAAAAACTGTATTTTTCACTATTCATTAAAAAAAGCATTATCAGAAAAATACAAAACATTAACCCTAAGATATACATGATATTTCAAATTCATAAATTATGTCCATTTTACCAAATTCATAACATAGAAGTTTCATTAATAAATCATATAGTTAATTCTTGCTGTCAAAAGAAATAGCGGTTTTTTTAGGCAATATCTATGAAATGTTTGGCACTTGTTTATGTCCATTTTCAAAGTGAAGTTAATTCTAATGACCACCATGGAATTAAATTGTAAAAATATATTCTAATTAAACTTTAAAACCAATTGAAAAGATAATCTAACCATATATTTAAATTAGATGAAACAGAAGTTTTGTTGTAAAATGCAATTTTTTCCACTATTAAAAAAAATGAACATTGTCAGAAACATACCAAAAATTTATCCAAAGTAAATTTAAATGTCCCAATCATAAAGAATAAGTTTTTTTTGAAAAATAGAGCTTATAATATTGTCAAATGTTAGATTTAAAAAAATGTTCGCCATCAAAAGGCGGTAAAATAATCTTTTAAATATATTAGAGTATTTATTCTTAAAATTGGATTCATTTGGATTTTAATCCTCTATCATTTATTGGATAAATGTAAAAATATTTTACAATCATTTTGTAGTTATTTCTATTCATTCCCTCCATTACAACAGCTATTTGTTAACTATTATAATATTATTATATTATTAGTGTGCAACGTAAGATTTCAAAGAAACTCACTGTTGCGTATTGGGTACGCCATCGAGCATAGCGTTCCCTTTAAAGTAATATTCACATTTTATTCACAAAAATTGATAAAAAATAGAATTTAATATTATTTATTTACCTGGGATGTTACATCCTTCCCCCCTTTTGGGAATTGCGTCCTCGCAATTTCAAAATTGGGCTTGGAAACGTCATTGAAAGTCCCACATCGGAACAAGAGTCGGTAAAACTATCACTTTAAAAGGAAGGGATAGAAGTACAAAGGTCACCCGAGCTAACCCATACTAGGATTCCAAGTATGAAAATATGGATATGGAGGAAAAAACAATGGGTCATTTTCTGATGGTGAGTTATAGTAAACATTTCTAGGAGAAAATTAACAACAAGAAAATCACAAATTTGTAATGGGTTAAACGGTATTTGATTCCCCCGTAGGAAAAGTTAACAGACAACATTTTTGTTTTAAGTTACTCTTCATTGAGAAATTTATTTTTGAACTTAACTAAATCAAAATGAAACATACTTACTTGTCACGTAGACTTTCAACCTTTACTAGATTCCTTAATCAAACTTATATTTTCTCCAAAAGACGAGTATTTATGAAGACTTGTTCGCATTAAAAGTACTATAAAGAAAATCTTGAGAATCACCTAATCCACAAAATAGAACTATATATTTCCCATGTCTTTATATCTCAACCAAACCCAAACCAAAATGTTTAGTACAAGATCAGATAATACCCAAAAAGGTTTTTTTACAAAAAGAAAAACTACTCCTAATCTCCAAAATTTGACAAACAGAACCCAAATTTCAACAAAGACCATTCAATAAAAATATATCCATAAAATTCTTCAAAGTAAACCAAACTAATATTGAAACCCAAATCTCTGAAGGATTTTATCACATAATCTTCTAAGATAAATCTTATCATTTTTCTCCAAAATAACATCAGTTACTCTTACAGTCTCATAATGAAAATTAATTAACCTAATCACATATCCTCCATGATAGGATAATCATTTCCATTGATAACTCAAAATAAACATACTCTTAATTCATAAAATCATCTGACTAAAAAGAATCATTCAAACTAACCAGGGACTTCACGTAGTCCAGTGGTATGCGATAAATACCAGTTGCACTTTGGTTGTGGGTTCGATTCCCGCAGCTTTTTCCGACGCGACGGGTTGTCACATGGTCTGCGTGTTGTCCTTTTTCCAAAACTATATAATTTTTAAATCATTCCCCAATAAGAGATAAAATCATCAAAAATAACCATAACATAATTTAACCTCAATTTTACCTCATTCCATTCATCTTCCATCATAACAAATAGGAACCCATAATTACCTCAAATGTAAGAATCATATAAACCCTAATGGTTACCTTTATAATTATCACATGAACTTCCACATCGAGTTGGTTCTCTTGTACAAGAGGCATTAGAGAACTCACAAAGGTTCAAGTGGTTGATCATGACTCCTGATAGTTGGTTTAGAATAACCGCGAGATTTCTCATTGAATCCCCCATTTCATCCAGTCTCTTAATCAGAGAACCACCACAGTTTCCTTCAAACCCATTGTCACTTTGGTGGCTGCTAGATCCATCCATTTACTAAAACCAGAAATTCCAGTGTGAGTATATCCGTAAATTCATTATGTACTAAAGAGGAAGATAAACACTAATATATACTTATCCAAGTTATCTCAATCTCATTCGAGCCATCAAAAATAACAATGACTCTATATAATAACCATTGTGGTTATGCACAACTTGTCACATAACACTCTAACCTCTAAAGTTATCTAAACCAACCTCTGATACCACCTATAAGGCTTCAGCCTTAAACATTACTTATTATTTAACTAAATGACTAATTCACATTGAGGATATTTTCAGCTTTAGAGTTTTAGAGAATTAGGACATAACTATTACATCTCAATGATTACAAAGTAGACACACCTACTCAGCTTCCATTTTTTCACAAAATAAAAACTCCTGAACACAAGAGTCATGTCTAGTTCCTTGTTTTAGACAGCCTGACATTCCTTGATCACATCCTTGAAACTATTCATCTTTATGTCCTATGAAAAACATTTCAAAAAAACTTGGGATTAGCATAAAAAGCACAATAAGGGTTATAACAATATAGAAATAAAACATCAGTCCATGTATACATAAGAATCATTGAAATCATACTTTACTCATAAAACATAAGCAATTTAACATACCTCATGAAATCAAAAGATTTATGCATAACTCAATAGAAATCATAAGACATAAAGGTAACTTGAGGCATTCATAACATTCTTACGTTGGGAGTAACCCTCATGGTTACATTTGGAATACCCATCACAGTATATTCCCTAAATATCTTCGGGGAAACCATAACGTTTAACCACTTCGCGTTACCCAATGTATTGGAGAGTTATATCGGGCTCACCCGCCCTTAGATTATCACGGAACCACCCGTCTTCATAAACAATGCCCAAGAACCATAACATAATCATAGCACATAACATCAGCATAAAGAAAAGATAACATTCCCATATTGAAATAACAATATAACATTTTAAGATAATGAATCCATTCTGAAAACCATTTTCAAAACCATTTAAAACATTTAATAAAGAGATTTTTGAATCAAAGTATCCCATACCACTTTAAGGTTTTTAACATTTTAAACCATTAATATCCATATAATTAAATCCTGAAGACCATTTTTAAAAAATGGATATTAATGATAAATATTTATAAGAATAAATCATTAAAATATTTAAAATTATATTTAAGTTAAAGGGTTTTTAACAAAATGAGAGACACTTGAATACCATAATTGAGGAATAAAATTTAATCAAAACTTTATAATATCATGAGAATAAATGGATTCATGATAAAATATTCCAAGGGATATTATATACACTATATAAGAGTGAATTGGTTCATAACAACAATGAATTCTCAATAGAAATGTAGAATGAGATGAAATCCCTTATAAAGAAGGTATCCTTAAATTAAGGATAAATAAATCTCATAATTATGTGTGACAGATATAAATACACACAATATAATTGGATATTAATTGTAAAAAAATCAAAGATAACTCACACATATTCAAAGTATGACATATTCAATAACTACATGTTCAACCCAAAGAAAACGAAATTGGGGTAAGAAGATCCCTTGGTAAAATTCGACAGCCTAACAGCGACACTTTAAAATTCATAAAATTAGTTGATGAGAGAGAAAATGGTATCTCATCACTTGGACATAAAATTTACATCAATATGGATATATAAGAACATATCCCAACATAAAAAGATGTAAATTAAAAGACATAACAAAAGAAGTCTTTTAAAAAGAGGAGGGTGAAAGGTTCCCTTACTGATTTGGGAAACATTTGAAACGTACACCCCATGAAAGAAGGGTCATACAATGAAGATGTAACTACCCATAAATGAGTTTATATTATAAAAAGAGTTAAATAATGGGCAGTAAATACACCACACAAAATGAAATAGTGGCCAATGTAGCATGAATCTCACATGAATAAAAAGTGACATGAAAATCCCCTTATGAAAATTCGGCACCCAAACAGAGCCACATAAAAGTTCCAAAAATGGATTGATGAGATAAAATAGGGTCTCTCATCATATTAACATAAAATTTAAAGGAGGAGGAATATTAAAGAACATACCCCAACATAAGAAAGAGGATCTTAAGTTTAGTTACATAAAAAGAGTACTTAAAAATAAAGAGAGAGGTAGGATCCCTTACCACAAGTTCGACTTGTCTTGTTCATTTCATTATATTCCTGAATAATAAACTTTGGTGAATTTATAATTTCTTAATTTCCTCCTTTATAGATTATTATTATGTTTATATCACATATTATAATGTTATAAAAATTGGTTAATAATGTGTGTTCATATCAGACGTTTTGGTCAATGTTTGGTACATTAGTCAAAAATGAACTTGTTTGAAAATGATTGTCCATGTAGTTATAAGTAAATCATATCCAGAATAGTATTAATGATTTAAATATCATTTATATCCAGTATATATTCACTTTATACAATTACATAACATTTGGAGATAAAAATAAATGAAATGCATCGTTCATGGAGACGGTAGGCCGTACGTACGTATAAACGCAACTTTCATTTCTTTGTCATATTAATGGAATTAAAAATAATTGAGAGATATATATATTATAATTCCAGTATAATATATATGTTTTATATGTCACATAAGTTCATTAATTTAATTCTTTATACATTCCATGTATTGCATGAACGAGTCACATCACTTGAGGGGGCTGTAGTCCTCACTTCCTCATATGAAATTATCGCATTTTCACAACATGAAAAGAATAAAGGTATGATTTAAATATAAAATATAGAAGCATATATAAAACATAAATAACATATATTTCATATATAAAATACAGTGACATCATAATGGACACCTTTAAAGGTGTTAACAGAATTTTGAACAATCATCGTTTCGTGAGGCAATAATTCGCCATCCAAAGAAGTAGTATGTTCATTAACCATTAGACGGATGTGTGAGTAAGTGTAGCTAAAATAATTCTTATAAAAAAATCCTAGTATATTTAAGATACTTTTTTTGTTAAAAAATAAAGGAATAAAAAGTGATTAGGGGGTTGGAGAAGCAAAATAAAACAAAAGAACATAAGAGAAGACATTGCCTTTAAATCGGGTAACTCCTCTTGGTTTGAACCAAAAGGGTTTTTTGAAGATCCTTCTGTCAAAGTTGAGGCATCAATGATGAATAGAGGGATTTGTAGAGATGAAATGGTCAGGGGTTGTCCGGGGAAAAGTCTTGAGAGGTGTGGGTAAGGTGGTAGAGGTGGGGGCCTTTTATAAGAGAAGAGGAGGGGCATGCTTGGAAAGTTATAAAATATTACATTATTATAAAATGCTTTTTTCGGATTTTTTAAATGTCCCGAAATGATATATTTAAATTATAAGGTGATAATGTTTCTAAATACAGCCATATAATAGGTTTGTGACAAGTGTAAGACTTATATTTCACCCTATCTTCTCATTTTATTTAAATCATTCATTTTTTAGGTAATCACTGCATCATCACGGTGTCATAAATAAATTAATTTATATAATGTATAAAAATTATGAAAAAAGTATCATGATGTAGGAAATATTTTTATCTTTACATATAATATTTATAGTCTAATATATCATGTATTTAGACAAAATTAAAATTATTTTACTTAGGTGGTAGATACTTTGGTTACATTTTCCTTTCTATAAAACAAATTTGATAAAAGGTCACTATCACACTAAAGTGATTCCATGGGGTCCCAAGATTGGCACAAGGAATCCCATGGTCGGACATGACACCACCAATTACATTATGACACATTTTGGGGTCATTTTATATTTTTATGATATTATTTTCTTACCCTTAATTACGAGATTTCTAATTAAACACGATAATTAAAGATAATTACCGTCGTTACTAATCATAATGTTCAAAAACAAAAGAGTCTTATTGAAATAATTTTAAGTTTATGATTCCAAATATATAATCCATTCCATAAAATTAAAAACACATAAATTTTAGTAATTAATTTAAAAGTAAATCTCGTTGTCAAAACAAAAGACAGGTTTTTAAGATGTAAAATTTATCAAAATATTTACTTATTTTTACATCCAATTGAAAAGTAAAATTACTTCCAATGAGAAAAATTGTATTAATTGATAAAAACATACTTGAATTATACTTGAAAAACATTTAAAATGACAATCTATATATATAAATAAATTGGATGAAAATGCAGTTTTGAATTAAAAACTGTATTTTTCACTATTCATTAAAAAAAGAATTATCATAACAATACCATACATTAACCCTAAGATATATTTGATATTTAAAATTCATAAATTATTTCCATTTTACCAAATTCAAAAAATAGAAGTTTCATTAATAAATCATATAGTTAATTCCAACTTTCAAAAGAAATAGCGGTTTTTTTGGAGGCAATATATATGAAAAGTTTGGCACTTGTTTATGTCCATTTTCAAAGTGAAATTAATTCTAATGACCACCATAGAATTAAATTGTAAAAATATATTATAATTAAACTTTAAAACCAATTAAAAATATAATATAACCATATATTTAAATTAGATGAAAAAGCAGTTTTGTTGTAAAATGCAATATTTTTCACTATTCAAAAAAATGACCATTGTTAGAAACATACCGAAAATTTATCCAAAGTAAATTTAGATGTCCCAATCATAAAGAATAAGTTTATTTTGACAAATAGAGCTTATAAAGTTTTCAAATTTTAGATTAAAAAAATGTTCTCCATCAAAAGGCGGTAAAACAATCTTTTAAAAATATTAGAGTATTTATTCTTAAAATTGGATTCATTTGGATTTTAATCCTCTAAAATTTATTGGATAAATGTAAATATATTTAACAATACTTTTTAAGTTATTTCTATTCATTCCCGCCATTACAACGGCTATGTGTTAACTATTATAAAATTATTATATTATTAGAGTGCAACCTAAGATTTCAAAGAAACTCATTGTTGTGTATTGTGTACGCCATCGAGCATAGCATTCCCCTTAAAGTAATATTCACATTTTATTCACAAAGATTGATAAAACATAGAATTTAATATTATTTATTTACCTAGGATGTTAAATCCTTCCCCCCTTTTGGGAATTGCATCCTCGCAATTTCAAAATTGGGCTTGGAAACTTCATTGAAAGTCCCACATCGGAACAAGAGTCAGTAAAAAAATCACTTTAAAAGGAAGGGAGAGAAGTACAAAGGTCACCCAAGTTAACCCATACTAGGATTCCAGGTATGAAAATATGGATATGGAGGAAAAAAAGGGTCATTTTTTGATGGATAGTGATAGTAAACATGTCTAGGAGAAAGTTAACAACAAGAAAATCACAAACTTGTGATGGGTTAAACGGTATTCGATTCCCCAGTAGGAAAGGTTAATAGACAACATTTTTGTTTTAAGTTACTCTTCATTGAGGAATTTATTTTTGATCTTAACTAAATCATAATGAAACATACTTACATGTTACGTAGAATTTAAACGTTTACTAGATTCCTTAATCAAACTCATATTTTCTCCAAAAGACGAGTATTTAGGAAGACTTGTTCGCATTACGAGTACTATAATGAACTTCTTGAGAATCACCAAATCCACAAAAGAGAACTATATATTTCCCATGTCTTTATTTCTCAACCAAAACCAAACCAAAAAGTTTAGTACAATATCAGATAATACCTAAAAATGATTTTTTTTACAAAAAGAAAAACTAATCGTAATCTCCAAAATTTGTCAAACAAAACCCAAATTTCAACAAAGTCCATTCAATAAACATCTATCCATAAAATTATTCAAAGTAAACCAAAATAATATTGAAACCCAAATTTCTGAAGGATTTTATCACATAATCTTCTAAGATAAATCCTAACATTTTTCTCCAAAATAACATCAGTTACTCTTACAATCTCATAATGAAAATTAATTAACCTAATCACATATCCTCCATGATCGGATAATAATTTCCATTGATAACCCAAAATAAACTTACTCTTAATTCATAAAATCATCTGACTAAAAAGAATAATTCAAACTAACCAGGGACTTCACGTAGTCCAGTGGTAGGCGATAAATACCAGTTTCACTTTGGTTGTGGGCTCGATTCCCGCATGTTTTTCCGACGTGACGGGTTGTCACACGGTCTGTGTGTTGGCCTTTTTCCAAAACTATATAATTCTTAAAACATTCCCCAATAAGAGAAAAAATCTTCAAAAATAACCGTAACATAATTTTACCTCATTCCTTTCATCTTCCATCATAACATATAGAAACCCATAATTACCTCAAATGTAAGGATCATATAAACCATAATGGTTACCTTTATAATTATCACATGAACTTCCACATCGAGTTGGTTCTCTTGTACAAGAGGCATTAAAGAACTCACCAAGGTTCATGTGGTTGATCATGGCTCCAGATAGTTGGTTTAGAATAACCATGGGATTTCTCATTGAATCCCCCATTTCATCCAGTCTCTTAATCAGAGAACCACCACAGTTTCCTTCAAACCCATTGTCACTTTGGTGACTATTAGATCCATTCATTTACTAAAACCAGAAATGCCAGTGTGGGTATATCCGCAAAATCATTATATACTAAAGAGGAAGATAAACACTAAGATATACTTATCCAAGTTATCTCAATCTCATTCCAGCCTTCTAAAATAACAATGACTCTATATAATAACCATTGTGGTTATACACAACTTTTTACTTAACACTCTAACCTCTAAAGTTATCTAAACCAACCTCTGATACCACCTATAAGGCCCCGACCTTAAACATTACTTATTATTGAATTAAATGAACAATTCATATTGAGGATCTTTTCAGGTTTAGATTTTTAGAGAATTAGGACATAACTATTACATCTCAAAGATTACAATGTAGAAAGATCTACTCAGCTTCCATTTTTATCACAAAATAAAAACTCTTGAACACAAGAGTCATGTCTAGTTCCTTGTTTTATACAGCCTGGAATTTCCTTGATCCCATCCATGACCCTATTCATCTTTATGTCCTGTGAAAAACATTTCAAAAAAACATGGGATGAACATAAAAATATCAGTAAGGGTTATACCAATACAGAAAAAAAAACATCATTCTATGTATACATAAGAATCATTTAAATCATACTTTACTCATAAAACATAAGCAATTTAACATACCTCGTGAAATCATAAGATTTATGCATAACTCAATAGAAATAATAAGACATAAAGGTATCTTGAGGCATTCATAACATTCTTACGTATGGATTAACCCACATGGTTACATTTGGAAAACCCATCACAGTATATTCCCTAAATCTCTTCAGAGAAACCTTAACGTTTAACCCCTTCGTGTTACCCAATGCATTGGAGAGCTATATCGGGCGCACCCGCCCTTAGTTTATCACGGAACCTCCCGTCTTCATAAACAATGCCCAAGAACCATAACATAATCATAGAACATAACTTAATCATAAAGGAAAGAAAACATTACCACATTGAAATAACAATATAACATTTTAAGATAATGAATCCATTCTAAAAACCATTTTCAAAACCATTTAAAACATTTAATAAAGAGATTTTTGAATCAAAGTGTCCCAAAACACTTTGAAGTTATTTAACATTTTAATACATTAATATCCATATAATTAAATCCTTAAACCATTTTTAAAACATGGATATTAATGAGAAATATTTATAAGAATAAATCATTAAAACATTTAAAACGATATTTTAGTTAAAGGGTTTTTAACAAAATGAGAGACACTTGAATACCATAATTGAGGAATAACATTTAATCAAAACTTTATAATATCATGAGACTTAAAGGATTAATGATATAATATTCAAAGGGACAATATATACACCATATAAGAGTGAATTGGTGCATAAAAACAATGAAGTCTCAATAGAAATGTAAAATGAGATGAAATCCCTTATAAAGAAGGTACCCTTAAATTAAGGATAAATCAATCTCATAATTATGTGTGAAAAATATAAAGACACCCAATATAAGTGGATATTAATTTTAAAACAATCAATGTTCATTCACACATATTCAAAGGATGACATATTCAATAACTACATGTTGAACCCAAAGAAAACGAAATTGGGTTAAGAAGTTCCCTTGGTAAAATTCGACAGCCTAACGGCGTCACTTTAAAATTCATAAAATTAGATGATGAGAGAGAAAATGGTATCTCATAACTTGGACATAATATTTACATCAATTAGGATATAGAAGAACATATCCCAACATAAAAATATGTAAATAAAAAGACATAACAAAAGAAGTCTTTTAAAAAGAGGAGGGTGATAGGTTCCCATACCGATTTGAAAAACTTTCGAAACGTACACCCCATGAAATAAGGGTCATACAATGAAATGTAACTACCAATAAATGAGATTATATTATACGAATAGAAAAATAATGGGCAGTACATACACCACACAAAAGGAAATAGTGGCCAATGTAGCATGAATCTCACAGGAATAAAAAGTGACATGAAAATACCCTCATGAAAATTCGGCAACCTAACGGCGCCACATAAAACTTCCAAAAATGGATTGATGAGATAAAATAGCGTCTCTCATAATATTAACCCAAAATTTACATCAAGAGGAATATAAAAGAACATCCCCCAATATAATAAAGAGGAGCTTAATGTAAGTTACATAAAAAGGGTACTTAAAAATAAAGAGAGAGGTAGGATCCCTTACCACAAGTCCGACTTGTCTTTGTCATTTCTTTATATTCCTGAATAATAAACTTTGGTCAATTTATAATTGATTAATTTCCTCATTTATAGATTATTATTATGTTCATACCACATATTATAATGTTATAACATTTGGTTAATAATGTGAGTTCATATCAAACATTTTTGTCGATGTTTGGTACATGAGTCAAAAATAAGCTTTTTTGAAAATGATTGTCCATTTAGTTATAATTAAATCATCTATAGAATAGTATTAATGAATTAAATATCATATATATCCAGTAAATATTAATTTAATACCATTACATAACAAATGGAGATAAAAATAATTGAAATGCACCATTCATGGAGACGGTAGGTCGTACGTACGCATTAACGCTACTTTCATTTCTTTGTCATATTAATGGAATTCAAAATAATTGAGAGATATATATATTATATTTCCAGTATAATATATATGTTTTATAGGTCACATAATTTCACTGATTTCATTCGTTATACATTCCATTTATTTCATGAACGAGTCACATCACTTGAGGGGGCGGTAGTCCGCACTTCCTCATATGAAATTATCGCATTTGCACAACATACAAAGAATAAAGGTATGATTTAAATATAAAATACAGAAGAATATATAAAACATAAATACCATATATATCATATATAAAATACAGTAACATCATAATGGCCACTTTTAAAGGTGTTAAAAAATATTGAACAATCATCGCTTCGTGAGGGAATAATTCGCCATCCACAGAAATAGTATGTTCTTTAACCATTAGACGGATGTGTTTGTATGTGTATCTATAATCATTCATATAAAAACATCCTAGTATATTTAAGATACTGGTGTTATTATAAAATAAATGAATAAAAAGAGTTTAGGGGGTTGGAGAAGAAAAATAAAACCAAAGAACATAAGAGAAGACATTACCTTTAAATCGGGTAACTTCTATTGGTTTGAACCAAAAGGTTTTCTTTAAGAGACTTCTATCAAAGGTGAGGCTTAAATGATAAATAGAGGGATGTGGAGAGATGAAATGGTCAGGGGTTGGCAGAGAAAAAGGCTTGAGATGTGTGGGTATGGTGGAAGAGGTGGTGGCCTTTTATACGAGAAGAGGAGGGGCACTCTTGGAAAGTTATATAATATTACATTATTATAAAATGATTTTTTCAGATTTTATAGGTCCCAATAGGATATAATTCTAGGAAAAGGTGATAAGGTTTAGAAATCAACCCATCAAATAGGTTTTTAACAAGTGTAAGAATTATATTTCACCCTATCTTCTCATTTTATTTAAATCGTTCATTTATGATGTAATCACTGCATCATCACGGTGTCATAAATAAATTAATTTATATAATGTCTAAAAATTATAAAAAAATGTCATGATGTAGGAAATATTTTTATATTTCCATTGACTATTTATAGTCTAAGAGATCGTTTATTTATACAAAATTAAAATTATTTTACTTCGGTGTTACATACTTTGGTTACATTTTCCTTTCTTTAAAAAAATTTGATAAAAGGTCACTATCACACTAAAGTGATTCCATAGGGTCCCAAGGATGTAACAAGGAATACCATGGTCTTCCATTACACCACCAATAGCATTATGACACATGTTGGGGTCATTTTATATTTTTATGATATTATTTTCTTACCCTTAATTACTCGATTACTAATTAAACACGATAATTAAAGATAATTACCGTCGTTATTATTAATAATGTCCAAAAACAAAAGAGTCTTAACTAAATAATTTGGACCTTCTGATTCCAAATATGGAATCCATTTCATCAAATTAAAAACACATAAATTGTAGTAATTAATTTTAAAGTAAATGTCGTTGTCAAAAAAAAGACGGGTTTTTAAGAAGTAAAATTTATCAAAAGATTTACTTATTTTTACATCCAATTGAAAAGTAAAATTACTTCCAATGAGAAAAATTGTATTAAGTGATAAAAAAATAATTAAATTATACTTTTAAAACATTTAAAATGACAATCTATATATATAAATAAATTGGGTGAAAAGGCAGTTTTGAATTAAAAACTGTATTTTTCACTATTCATTAAAAAAAGCATTATCATAAAATTACCAAACATTAACCCTAAGATATATTTGATATTTAAAATTCATAAATTATTCCCATTTTACCAAATTAAAAACATATAAGTTTCATTAATAAATCATATAGTAAATTCTCACTGTCAAAACAAATAGTCGGTTTTTTGGAGGCAATATCTATGAAACGTTTGGCACTTGTTTATGTTCATTTTCAAAGTGAAATTAAATATAATTACCACCATATAATTAAACTGTAAAAATATATTCTAATTAAACTTTAAAAAAAATTAAAAATATAATCTACCCATATATTTAAATTAGATGAAAAAACAGTTTTAATGTAAAATGCAATATTTTTCACTATTCAAAAAAATTAACATTATCAGAAACATACCAAAAATTTATCAAAAGTAAATTTCAATGTCCCAATAATAAATAATAAGTTTATTTTGAAAAATAGAGCTTATAAAATTGTCAAAATTTATATTTAAAAAAAATATTCACCATCCAAAGGCGGTTACACAATCTTTTAAAAGTATTTGAGTATTTATTCTTAAAACTGGATTCATTTGGATTTTAATCCTCTAACATTTATTGGATAAATGTAAAAATATTTAACAAACATACTTAATGAATTTTTAGTTATTTCTATTCATTCCCACCATTACAACGACTAAGTGTTAACTATTATAAAATTATTATATTATTAGTGTGGAACGTAAGATTTCAAAGAAACTCACTATTGCGTATTGGGTACGCCATCGAGCATAACTTTCCCTTTAAATTAATATTCACATTTTATTCAAAAATATTGATAAAACATAGAATGTAATATCATTTATTTACCTGGGATGTTACATCCTCCCCCCCCCCTTTTGGGAATTGCGTCCTCACAATTTCAAAATTGGGCTTGTAAACTTCATTGAAAGTCCCACATCGGAACAAGAGTCGGTAAAACTATCACTTTAAAAGGAAGGGAGAGAAGTACAAAGGTCACCCGAGTTAACCCATACTAGGATTCCAAGTATGAAAATATGGATATGGAGGAAAAAACAAAGGGTCATGTTCTGATGGAGAGAGACAATAAACATTTCTTGGAGAAAGTTAACCACAAGAAAATCACAAACTTGTGATGGGTTAAATGGTATTCGATTCCCCCGTTGGAAAAGTTAACATACAACATTTTTGTTTTAAGTTAATCTTCATTGAGGAATTTATTTTTGATATTAACTAAATCAAAATGAAACATACTTACTTTTCACGTAGACTTTCTACTTTTAATATATTCCTTAATCAAACTCATATTTTCTCCAAAAGATGAGTATTTAGGAAGACTTGTTCGCATTAAGAGTACTATAATGAACTTCTTAAGAATCACTTAATCAACAAAAGAGAACTATATATTTCCCATGTCTTTATATCTCAACCAAAACCAAACCAAACAATTTAGTACAAGATCAGATCATTCCCAAAAGGTTTTTTTTTTACAAAAAGAAAAACTGCTCCTAATCTCCAAAATTTGTCAAACAAAACCCAAATTTCATCAAAGACCATTCAATAAAAATCTATCCATAAAATTATTCAAAGTAAAAAAAACTAATATTGAAACCCAAATCTCCGAAGGATTTTATCACATAGTCTCCTAAGATAAATCTTAACATTTTTCTCCAAAATAACATAAGTTACTCTTATAGTCTCATACTAAAAATTTATTAACCTAATCACATATCCTCTATGATAGGATAATCATTTCCATTGATAACCCAAAATCAAATTAGTCATAATTCATAAAATCATATGACTAAAAAGAATCATTAAAACTAACCAGGGACTTAACATAGTCCAGTGGTAGGCGATAAATACCGGTTTCACTTTGGTTGTGGGTTTGATTCCCACAGCTTTGTCCGACGCGACGGGTTGTCACACGGTCTACATGTTGTCCTTTTTCCAAAACTATATAATTCTTAAAACATTCCCCAATAAGAGATAAAATCTTCAAAAATAACCATAACATAATTTAACCACAATTTTACCTCATTCCTCTCATCTTCCATCATAACATTTAGAAACCCATAATTACCTCAAATGTAAGGTTCATATAAACCCTAATGGTCACCTTTATAATTATCACATGAACTTCCACATCGAGTTGGTTCTCTTGTACAAGAGGAATTAGAGAACACACCAAGGTTCATCCAGTCTCTTAATCAGAGAACCACCATTGTTTCCTTCAAACCCATTGTCACTTTGGTGCCTACTAGATCCATCCATTTATTAAAACCAGAAATGCCAGAGTGAGTATATCAGCAAAATCATTATGTACTAAAGAGGAAGATAAACACTAAGATATACTTATCCAAGTTATCTCAAACTCAATCCAGCCTTCAAAAATAACAATGACTCTATATAATAACCATTTTGGTTAAACACAACTTTTCACTTAACACTCTAACCTCTAAAGTTCTCTAAACCGACCTCTAATACCAACTATATTTCCCCGGCCTTAAACATTACTTATTATTGAATTAAGTTATTAATTCACATTGAGGATCTTTTCAGGTTTAGTGTTTTATATAATTAGGCCATAAATATTACATCTCAAAGATTACAAAGTAGATACATCTTCTCAGCTTACATTTTTTTCACAAAAAAAACTCTTGAACACACGAGTCAAGTCTACTTCCTTGTTTTAGACAGCCTAACATTTCCTTGATCCCATCCTTGACCCTATTCATCTTTATGTCCTGTGAAAAACATTTCAAAAAAACTTGGGATGAGCATAAAACGATCAGTAAGGGTTATAACAACAAAGAAATAAAACATCAGTCCATGTATACATAAGAATCATTGAAATCATACTTTACCCATAAAACATAAGTAATTTAACATACCTCGTGAAATCATAAGATTTATTCATAAATCAATAGAAATCATAAGACATAAAGGTAACTTGAGGCATTCATAACATTCTTACGTAGGGATTAACCCACATGGTTACATTTGTTATACCCATCACAACATATTACCTAAATCTCTTTAGAGAAACCTTAACGTTTAACCCCTTCACGTAACCCAATGCATTGGAGAGCTATATCGGGCTCACCCACCCTTAGTTTATCACGGAAACTCCCATCTTCATAAACAATGCCCAAGAACCATAACATAATGATAGAACTTAACTTAAGAATAAAGGAAAGAAAACATTCCCACATTGAAATAACAATATAACATTTTAATATAATGAATCCATTCTAAAAACCATTTTCAAAACCATTTAAAACATTTAATAAATAAATTTTTGAATCAAAGTGTCCCATACCACTTTGAAGTTTTTAACATTTTAAACCATTAATATCCATATAATTAAATCCTTAAAACCAATTTTAAAACATGGATATTAATGAGAAATATTTATAAGAATAAATCATTAAAACATTTAAAACAATATCTTTGTTAAAGGGTTTTTAACAAAATGAGAGACACTTGAATACCGTAATTGAGGAATAACATTTAATAAAAACTTTATAATATCATGAGAATAAATGGATTCATGATATAATATTCCAAGGGACAGTATATACACCATATAAGATTGAATTGGTGCATAACAACAATAAAGTCTCAATAGAAATGTAAAATTAGATGAAATCCCTTATAAAGAAGGTATCCTTAAATTAAGGATAAATCAATCTCATAATTATGTGTGAAAAATATAAATACACCCAATATAAGTGGATATTAAGTTTAAAACAATAAAAGCTCATTCAAATATATTAAAAGGATGACATATTCAATAACTAAATGTTGAACCCAAAGAAAACGAAATTGGGTTAGGAAGTTCCCTTGGTAAAATTCGACAGCCTAACAGCGTCACATTAAATTTCATTAAATTAGTTGATGATAGAGAAAATGGTATCTCATCACTTGGAAATAAAATTTACATCAATATGGATATAGAATAACAAATCCCAACATAAAAAGATGTAAACTATAACACATAACAAAAGAGGTCTTTTAAAGAGGAGGGTGAAAGGTTCCCTTACCAATTTGGGAAACTTTCAAAACATACACCCCATGAAAGAAGGGTCATACAATGAACATGTAACTACCAATAAATGAGATTATATTATACAAATAGTAAAATAATGGGCAGAACATACACCACACAAAATTAAATAGTGGCCAATGTAGCATGAATCTCACAGGAATAAAAAGTGACATGAAAATCCCCTTATGAAAATTCGGCAGCCTAACGACGCTACATAAAACTTCCAAAAATGGATTTATGAGATAAAATAGGGTATCTCATCATATTAACATAAAATTTACAGCATGAGGAATATAAAATAACATCCCCCATCTTACTAAAGAGGAGATTAAAGTAAGTTACATAAAAATAGTACTTAAAAATAAAGAGAGAGGTAGGATCCCTTACCAAAACTCCGAATTGTCTTGTTCATTTAATTATATTCCGGAATAATAAACTTTAGTCAATTTATAATTTCTTATGTTCATCCTTTATAGATTATTATTACTTTAATATCACATATTATAATGTTATAACAATTGGTTAATAATGTGAGTTCATATCAGACATTTTTGTCGATGTTTGGTACATGAGTGAAAAATGAACTTGTTTAAAAATGATTGTCCATGTAGTTATAAGTAAATCATCTCTAGAATAGTATTAAAGATTTAAATATCATATATATCCAGTAAATATTCATTTTATACTATTACATAACCTTTTGAGATAAAAATAAATGAAATACACCGTTCATAGAGACGGTAGGCCGTACGTACGCATGAACGCTACTTTCATTTATTTTTCATATTAATGGAATTAAAAATAATTGAGAGATATATATATTATAATTACAGTATAATATATATGTTTTATAGGTCACATAAGTTCAGTAATTTCATTCTTTATACATTCCATGTATTGCATGAACGAGTCACATCACATGAGGGGGCGGTAGTCCGCACTTCCTCATATGAAATTATCGCATTTGCACAACATGCAAAGAATAAAGGTATGATTTAAATATAAAATTAAGAAGCATATATAAAACATAAATACCATATATATCATATATAAAATACAGTGACATCATATTGGACACCTTTAAAGGTGTTAAAAAAATATTGAATAATCATCGTTTCATGAGGCAATAATTCGCCATCCACAGAAACAGTATGGTCTTTAACCATTAGACGGATGTGTGTGTAAGTGTAGCTCTAATAATTCTTATTCCAAAATCCTAGTATATTTAATATACTGTTTTTGTTACAAAATAAAGGAATAAAAATAGTTTAGGGGGTTGGAGAAGCCAAATAAAACAAAAGAACATAAGAGATGACATTACCTTTAAATCGGGTAACTCCTCTTGGTTTGAACCAAAAGGGTTTCATGAAGAGCATTATGTCAAAGGTGAGGCTTCAATGATTAAGAGTGGGATGTGGGGATATGAAATGGTCAGGGTCTGGCCGAGACAAAGGCTTGAGAGGTGTGGGTAAGGTGGTAGAGGTGGGGGCCTTTTATGAGGGAAGAGGAGAGGCACTCTTGGAATGATATAAAATATTACTTTATTAGAAAATGCATTTTTTCGGATTTTAAATGACCCAAAAGGATATATTTCAAGGATAAGGTGATAATGTTTCGAAATCCACCCATCCAATAGGTTTGTGAAAAGTGTACGACTTATATTTCACCGTATCTTTTCATTTTATTTAAATTGTTCATTTATGAGGTAATCACTTCATCATCGCAGTGTCATAAATAAATTAATTTATTTAATGTCTAAAAATTATAAAAAAAGTATAATGATGTAGGAAATATTTTTAGCTTTCCAATGACTTTTTATAGTCTAAGATATCGTTTATTTAGACAAAATTAAAATTATTTTACTTAGGTGTTACATACTTTGGTTACATTTTCCTTTCATTAAAACAAATTTGATAACAGGTCACTATCACACTAAAGTGATTCCATGGGGTCCCAAGGTTGGAAAAAGGAATCCCATGGTCGGCCATGACACCACCAAAATCATTATGACACATGTTGGGGTCATTTTAAGTTTTTATGATATTATTTTCTTACCCTTAATTACATGATTACTAATTAAACACGATAATTAAAGATAATTACCGTCATTACTATTCATAATGTCCAAAAACAAAAGAGTCTTAATTACATGATTTGGACCTCCTGATTCCAAATATATAATACATTTTATAAAATTAAAAACACAAAAATTGTATTAATTAATTTAAAATTAAATCCTGTTGTCAAAACAAAAGACGAGTTTTTAAGAAGTAAAATTTATCAAAAGAATTACTTATTTTTACATCCAATTGAAAAGTAAAATTACTTCCAATAAAAAACATTGTATTAAGTGATAAAAACATAATTCAATTATACTTTAAAGAAATTTAAAATGACAATCTAAATATATAAATAAATTGGATGAAAAGACAGTTTTGAATTAAAAACTTAATTTTTTACTATTCATTAAAAAAAGCATTATGAGAAAAATACCAAACATTAACCCTAAGATATATTTTATATTTAAAATTCATAAATTATGTCCATTTTACCAAATTCAAAACATAGAAGTTTCACTAACAAATCATATAGTTAATTCCCACTATCAAAACAAATAGCTGGTTTTTTGGAGGCAATATCTATGAAAAGTTTGTCACTTGTTTTTGTCCATTTTCAAAGTTAAATTAATTATAATGACCACCATAGAATAAAATTGTAAAAATATATTCTAATTAAACTTTAAAACCAATTATGAAGATAATATAACCATATATTTAAATTAGATGAAAAAGCAGTTTTGATGTAAAATGCAATATTTTTCACTATTCACAAAAAAAGAACATTGTCAGAAACATACCACAAATTTATCCAAAGTAAAATTAAATGCCCCAATCATAAATAATAAGTATATTTTGAAAAATAGAGCTTATAAAATTGTCAAAAACTAGATTTAAACAAGGTTCTCCATCAAAAGGCGGTAAAACATTCTTTTAAAAATATTAGAGTATTTATTCTTAAAATTGGATTCATTTGGATTTTAATCCTATAACATTTATTGGATAAATGTTAAAATATTTAACAAACATATGTAATCATTTTTTAGTTATTTCTATTCATTCCCTCCATTACAACGGGTAACTGTTAACTATTATTATATTATTATATTATTAGTGTGCATCGAATGATTTCAAAGAAACACGTTGTTGCGTATTGGGTACGCCATCGAGCGTAGCATTCCATTTAAAGTAATATTCACATTTTTTTCACAAATATTGATAAACCATAGAATGTAATATTAATTATTTACCTAGTATGTTACAATGTTATGGTATCCTAGAAGGTTAAAAATACATTAAATTAATAAAATAATTATTTAATAAATATAATTATTCAAACAACATTATTCGTTGAACATGGAAAATCATTGTCCAATATTTTTATAACTAAATAAAAATGTTACATCGATGAAAAATGTTTTTTGTCCTTCTTTCTAATTAAGTGTTTTGATGGTGAAATTTATTTTCCACTTGCTTTGAACTCCACCTAGAATTTATTTTCTTTATAACAATCCAATTTATTTCATAAAATTGAGAATATATGATTATTTAATTTTGTTGAAAAAATTTTAAACTTAATAAAGAACATTTCCAACAGAACAATTTTTACAGGTTATGTGCATTTTTTTTAAAATTAACATTTCAAACAATTAAACAAATTATTTTATAAGATGATTTAAAATTTTGAAAAATAATGTTTAAAATTATATAAAATGTATTTTCTTAAAATTTATTATATATATTAATCACAAATGTCAAAAATTAATTACCACAATAAAATTAAATTAGGGTAAAAGGAAAAAAGTTAAATGAAAAAAACTAAAAGAAATATGTGTTATATCTTGAATGAGTGGATGGGGAAAGTATAAACCCACAAAAACTTCCCCTCCAATTTTTCAATTTAAGATACAATTAACATTGAATAGAAATATTACATTATTGAAAATGTGATTGTTATTTCAAAATCCGGACTTCTCTTCCCTTATAAAAATGCAACACTCCCACTACATCATGTCCCACCTAGAATCAGAATATATAATTTATACTCTAAAACTTTTATCCTCCTAGAACTCTCTCTCATATCCAAAAAATTCTATTCACCTTTTTTTATAAATCCTTCATATCCAATGAGTTTTCTAATAGATTTATCAAGAATCCAATGTGATATTACATTCTCTTTGTCTTTAGTTTTACTCTCCTCCTAATGAATATTATCTAACTATATTTATATACTGTAATTTTTATTATTATTATACTTAAATTTCTTAATATAAATTTATCAATAATTATTCAGTTCTTACAATCCACTAAAAGGAAAATAATAACATTGATCATCTATACATGTGAATTACCTCCTCCACGAAGTGATGTTGTTCATTTATCAACACCACCTATAATGTCGGGTATCAATGATTCATTTTATGAATAAATATTACTTATATTTAAAAAATAAAATTATAAATTTACTTTTTTAAAATACCAACATTATTTTCATTCATTGATAAATTTGATTGAGAATCGTCTGTACGGTGGACTACATACTCCACGAATAACGTTTTTTGTTTATCATCACCAATCATAATTGGTGTTTAAAATAATGGATTTAATGATGATATATTATTTTAAAACATTTTAAGCTTCTTTATATGTCACATTATCAATATCTAAATGATTCCCCCTACTTATTATATAATTATAACACGTTACCATTTGGGTTGAGTTAACCACTTTTGTAAATAATGGCATAACGATTATGTCATAAATGTTTGTTGGATGTAATATAATGTAAATTTCATGTAATAATTATATATTTAATCTGTTTTAACAATTTTTTATGTTTTTTTAAATTAAAATATTTATTAATATATCTCTTTTTAATTGTTAAACACATTGAAAAATAGATCATCGTTATTTCCATTTTCACAAGTCGTATTCATGTATTTAACCTAATGAAATTGGAAATTACGTAATCATTCAAAAAAATTATTATTAAAACTTGAATTATCTATGAATTATGAACATTAATCGACTTAGTGAGAATTAATCTGATCTTCATGAAATTTTTGAGAAAAAAACAACTTAATGTTCTAACACCCTAAAGCAAAAACAAACAATAATAAGTTAATGTAGTTATGATATATTTATATAAAATTATTATAAAATTATTATTTTGTTAATTTTAAGTCTATGATATAATTTCTTAATATATTTATGATCATTATATAGGGGGATTGAGCAACGTTGGGTAAGCAGGAACACAATTTAAGATTTTTTGCATCTCAATTTTTCTTCATTGAGATATGAATTGAATTCAACAGATATTTAATATGTGTGGTGTATATATATTAAATTAACATACTTTTATCATGATTATCACATTATATATGATATTTAAAAATACTTATCATGTTATACCTTTTAGGGTCTTCAATTTTAAAGATAAAAAAATTATATGGATTTTACGTCCCATTTTTTCGTCATTGAGACATGTTTCAATGGTATGTAAAAATTTCCTATTTCTATGGTGTATATAATAAAAAATAATTTATTATTGAATAATACATGATTTACCTCATTTTACATACAAAATAATATTGATTTTATGCTTTAAATGAAATTTTATTCAAAAATTACTAAATCTGAAATGGGTTTTCATCTCAAATTCCTCTCTTTGAGATATATTTTAAAGTGTGGACATAATTTATTTTATATAAGATATATTCTACCTAAATGATATTTTATTTAATGAAATATTCATTATTCATGGTACTTTATGATCAATTTAAATTTATCTCTCTTTTAATAGGTTTTGATTTAAATGCACCTTACATCGTAAAGGGTTATCATGACCCAAATATGTTCCTTCAGTCATAATCACATATCTTTGTCTATTATAGTCCTATATTTATATTTATAAAAAATTATAATTTTATGTTTTATTTTAAAAAAATTCAGTGGCAATCACTTTTCATGCCAATTTATTCTTCCTTATTCATTATTTCATGAAAATGAATTTTTGTAACGAATATTTCATATTTATTATAACAGATTTTTCTTCCATATACATGTTATTAATTCCTCAAATGTTCTCATTTAACTATAGTGAAATCAAATTGTTTTTTCACCAATTATACTTACATACCACTTTATTTATTTTCAAATAGATGGTTTTTATCCTTTTAGTAATGTGGATTTTTCATCAATGGCCTTTCAAAATATTCATAATCTTTCCATCCATTCAAAATAAAATATTTTATATTCCTTTCTACATTTTTTATAACCTTTAAATATTTTCAATGTTTTTTTATTGGAAATATTTATAATATATTTTTTAAAATTCTTTTCCATCCCTTCAAAGAAATGTTTTTTAATTTAGTTTTTTCTTGAATGTTTTAAAAGTATTGGTGAAAACATTTATATTTTGACTTCAATTTACCCTCTAAGGTTTATCTTTTAAGAATTTATTTCTTTATCACCATATATATGTTATTATGGTAGGATTAGTTTTTTAAAATGATATTTTTTATATCCTGGGATTTATTAATTTCATGTTATGATATTTTTTGAGTGTTTCAAGAATCCTATTTTTTAATGGGTTTTTATGACATGATGAATGTTTTTTATATGGAAATCATATATATTGATGATGATGGGTGGGGTCTTATATCTCTATATAATTAATTTTTTAAGGTTTTATATGACTTGAGATGATGAAATTTATCATGAATGAAATTCGAGAAGATTATTTCACATGTTTTTCGTGTGAATGAGATTTTAGAATCTTTGTATAAATTATTTTTGTTTGAATGAAATATGGGGATATTTGTTCATAAAATTATTATGTCAATGATATAAGGGAATATTTGTTCACAAGTTGTTCTGTGAACATGATGTTGAAATATTTTTATAAAATACTTTTTATACGTATGATTTTTCATAATTCTATTTTATACTATTATTCAATGACAAGACATATTTCTACATGCTAGTGGTTATGATCCTTTACTCATGATTAATGTCTCATGATTCCAGGCACTTTTTCCATGGAATATATTTTTTCATTTGAGATTACATATCTATTTGACATTTATTATAGATAACTAATAATTTTCAATGTTATTTTAATAATAAACTTTTCCCCTTACAATTTTTCTAATATTATTATGATCTAACTGTTGATGACATGTAAATATGTTTTCTATATCTAGGTGTTTGATCTCACTCCTTTATTATGTTATCATTTCCTCGGGTTATGAAGATAATTATAACTTTTTCAAAATCTAGTAGGGAGTCTCTAATGTTTCAATTATAAAAAAAAATTCATAAGTCTTTTAAAATAAGCCTCCATTTATATTGGTCCTCATATACACAAATACTTTTGTTATTGGAATTTTGATATTATTTTGTGATATGAAATTTTTATCTTATGTAAATTATGTAAAAGAAAGTTGCGTTTGGGGGGGATTTTTAGTAATAGGCAAAATGGGGATCATGATAATAATTTACCCAACCACTTGTATTGTTAAAAACATATTAATAGAAAATATATATCCAGGAATAACTACTATATGTATCAATGTGTAAGCTCTCATGTTGATGATGATCCTTATATAATCATATGTGTGTGGAATTTTTATTATATATCATTTATCAAATTCATGTGTCTCTATGATTTACACATTAATTATTAAAACAATCGAAATTTTAATTATTTATAAAATTCTTACTTAATACTATATAGCGATTCATAGGGTTGAACCCAAGAGAATGATATTAAAATGGAGTGAAATAAAATTTTAAAAACAAGTTCATAGTTAATAGTGGGATAATTTTATTTTTAACTTATTTATATTTTTTTGGAAGCAGTAATGATAGTATAATTATTTGTTAAAGAACTAGGTTGTAATTTGAACTACGATGAAGCAAGGAAAACAGTGTATGAAAAAAACAGGAACTAAAACTGAATAAAAATGATCAAGAAAGTTTCTCAGTAATTCTAACTCTAATGGATGAAATTGATATTCTCTTCAAAAAAATTTAATTATAACTCAAATAAGAATAATATTTATTAACCTCCCTCTCTAAAAAATTAATCACATAAAAGATTAATTCATGGAGTTCACCACTCCAAGAATCATCAAAACAGCGATGAAATTTAAAATGGTATTATGGGAATAAAACTAATGGTAATATTAAAATGTTTTGGAATTTATTCATTAAGAAAGGAATTATAGAACAATATCACTAATTAACTTTGATGTTATGAAGTTTGAATCATAAATCACCTTTATTAGAAATGTACATAGGGCTTACACTCACACTCAGGGCATAGTATATCAGATGTTAACTACGGGTTCTCATTTTCCCATTTTACTCTATTTTCTAAATAATTACAAGACTGCAATTTATATTTTCTCCATAAGGTGATTATTTTTTATTTTTAAATAAAAATGGTTCCCTAGTTTTCATGTTCAAGCTTTGAGTTTCCTAAATTAATGATTATAATTCTGAAAGAAATTAATCTTTTATCACTCTCATTTTTATTTCCTAAATAGAATATTAATTAATATATATTAAATTTACCTCGCTTGCCAATTTTGAATTCATTGTAAAAATGATTCAATGAAATAATGGAATTAACCAATAGAATTAAAAATCCTCTAACCAAACGAATCTTATCTAATGATCATATTCAAAACATAAATTTGAAACATTGAAATTACTGACTATGGAAATTGAAAAAAATGCTTAAATAAATCTTCCTCTCAAATACTATGTTTCTTCTCTACTCTATTCTTCCTTGTTTTTTCATTCTACTTTTACTCTTTGTGTCTCTAAAAAATTGAGATGTGAATATTCAAATCTGCTATATGCCCTCAATTTTAAGGACATCTATTTATTTATCTATTGGTCACCAATGGAAGGAACTAATTTCAGTGCATCATCTTAGTCACCAAATAGATGACTTCATCCTTTTTCATCCTTGATAAGTTAATATTATTCTTCTAGCTAACTCCCTGATGATTGGTGAAAATAACTTTGATGCCATTCAAGCTGGATTATTCTCAGCGAAAAGAAGCAATAATTAAAACATTATTGAATGTTATAATAAAATATTATCTTTTATAAATAATTATTATTACAATTGTTAGATTACTGTAGATATTAAATTAATATATTAATTAATATGTATTTCATTATAATTATTTGTAATTATAATTCATAATAATTTAATTATTATTATTTATACTAATTATTTTAATTATTTAATTTTAATTAAAACTTTTGTTATTTATTATTATTAATTAAATTATTTAATAATTATTAATGTCAATATTTTTATATCTTTAAAAAAGATAATCAATATAATTATTTTGTAAATATTTTTTAAATGATATTATTTTTTAAGATAAATCATTTATAATTTTTTTAATAATATTATTAATGTAATTATAATTAATTTATTTTTTGGGTTTATTTGTAATCATTTTTATTATGGTTATAGAACCAAAACGTTCAGGCACTAAATGAATTCGGGCCTGAAAGTTTATTAGAAGAAAAAAGTACTACAACAAATGAGAGGATAAGGACATGCAATCATTTATTCCCTTGACCAAATGAAAAAAACTACAGATCATAAGGATCATATTCATCCCCATGATTGTGGCCAGACTCGTCAACATCATCAGCAGTTTACCACTCAGATTGTGCCCTCTATTTTTTGAAGAGCCCAGAGTATTTCTACTTGAGATATTGCTGATCCAGAGTAAGATCTTTGGAAGAAGCCCTGGTATAACAACCACGCCCTCATGAAATAGATCAATCATCACGGCCACATCCTCAACAACAGTTTTTATAATGATGACCCCATTTCCATGTCCTAGAATGCTTCCTTGGCCCCCCCAAATCATCTTCATGGGGGTGACCAAGATCCACACTCATAGGAATCTACTTATCCGGAGAAGCTAACACCATCTTAGTTTTACCCTTCTTACTAGAGGATGTCAATGCTTATTTATAAATCAATTCATTATCCACTTCATCTTGGTTATCCATTAAAAATTCTCCAACTCAATAGAATCAACAGTAGTATCAGCATGGTTCTACTCTCTTGTAACCATTGAAATATGGAGAATCAATCCTTCTTCCTCAAAAGATTTATGAATTCGAGGGACCCCCTCCATTTTTTATAAAGATATATTGGCCTTATCCATGGGTTTATTTCTGGATACATATTCCTTTCCAAACACAGCATCATCTTCATCCACAACAATTTTCACCTAGGACTAAGAAGCCTATTTTTTTCAACAACATTCTGGTCAGATTCAGGTCCAACACCCTCCTTCTGCCATGAAACATCTTCAACGGGCATCCAAAAAAATTCTTTGACCACACCCGTAGGTTCACCTAGAGACACACCCATAGGTGCATCCATAGATGGTGCGGCCGGCACCCCAAATCTGGCTATAGGCTTTCTTTCTTTTTTGAAGCATCTTTTTTCACCTTGACCAAGAACATTGCAATAAACATTGGTCTTAGACCAATTACAAGATGAGTCGTCATGCCCACTCACTCTAAATTAATTACAAAAATATGAAAAAATTTCATATTCTACCATATGTTTGAGTTCATCCAAATCACTAGAAAGAATGTCCTTATCTACTAGGGTTGAGGCCCCATCAACCTCAATCAAAAATCAGGGATAATATTCATGGTGAACTAGATCAATTTCTTTATAAATCTTAATCTGGACCCCAATGTATAATAAAATATAATAGAGAATATTTGGGTGCCACAATAACCAATTAAGGCCAAAAAAATTGACCCAAAATTTGACAGAGGAATTACATAGCTCTAAAGGATTGAAATTTTTGTCCCACTCTCAAATATGCATGATGCCTGGTTCGAGAGTGACTGGTCCAAGACCCCCTGCCCATAGCTTCAAATCCTCTATGGGAAAGAGGATGTGAAAAAATACTCCACCCATAAAGACACATCTCTAATCACCAATTTCCCACACAAATGAGAGCCACACAACCAAATCTTTCATCTTCCATGGCTTTGTACACTTAGGTAAAATAACTCGTATAATGATTGAATGATTGCCGAATTTTAGGCATTCTAAGACTGATTCAGCATCTTCTTTGACATAGGAAATGATTCCCTTATTGTGAATCAGCACAACTTTAGAGATCCAATGAGGGTTCGGTTCATGGTAAATAGTGACTTCTGTAGATGGGGATTTACAGATATAAGGAAGTGCTAGTTTGTGGTCGTGGCTGTAATTTAACGGATGATTGAGCCAATGATTTGTGTTTGATCTTTTTAATGTTGGAAATGACTGCAGATCCAACGCTACAGTGGGGAAAGGTCGTAGCACCAACAGTGAGTAAAGAGTTCAACAATGGTTGGTGTGGTTGATTTGAGTCATTTTGCTGGAAGAGAAAAAAGAATTGATGTAGTGGTGAGAAGGATCAGTGGTGAGTTAGGGAAAACAGGGGTGGCTATAGGTGTCATAGTTGGAAACATTTGTAGTGAGTTAGGGACTCACCATTGGGTTATACCCAATGGTGGGTGGACTAAATTTAGTAATAGAAATGACAGTGGGGGTCATTTTTTGGCCATTGGGTCACCACAGTGGAGGTGATTTTTGGAAAAGGATGGGAATGAGCCGCTGTTAGCACCAACAAAAATAAAAAAAATAGAATCAATTAACCAAATAATAAATAAAATTAGAATGATTAAAAAATATAGAAATTAAAATTTAAAAACTAAATTAATTAAAGAAATAAATGAAACTCAAATAAAAACATGAATTAATAAATGTTTAAAAAAAATTAATAAATAAATAATTCAACAATATAATACTAAAATGAAAAAACATAAATTAAATTAAAATCTAAAATTAAAAATATAAATGAAGTGCAATTAAATAATTTGAAACTCAATTTATTAATTGAATTAAAAAATTAAATTTTAATAAGGAATTTAAATTTTGAGATTACGCTAAATATAGAAATTGATTATTTAATGTTCGATATCATTAACACCATACTCAAATTTAATTAAATTTTAAATAGAAAATAGAAAATTCAAATAAAAAAATTAAAAGGAACATTTAAATTGAAAACATAAAATTTTGATAAAAATATAATTATAACTACAATATAAAGAAAATATAAATAATCATAAATTATAATTTAAGTGAAATAAAATAAAATTAAACAAGAAAAAAAAGATAAATTAATTATTTGGACTATTAAATTATTAATGTAAAATTAATTAAAAAAAGGAGTAAGTAAATAATTTAATGATTAAAAAATTAATAAAATGATGTGTCAAATTAGGTGAATGAAAGGAAAAATCGAATTCCCCCACACGTAACCATTAATTTTCTTCAATCATTTCCATGTTTTTTTTTTCTGAAAAAGAAACATGTTTGTTAAACATTCGTCTCACAAAGAACCATGTAAATATATTTAAGAAAACATAGAGTAATAAAAAAATATAAGTCATGCTTTTCAAAAGAATTATTAAAAAGAGTTCATTTATAAATACAAAAACCTATTATTAGGTTAAGGGAGAAAATAATAATTCAATCTCAAGGATGTCATGCCTCTTATAAAAATCTACGAATTGACATACTTTATTTCTAGTCCATGTTCTACTACTAAGAGTGATAACATGTTACAAAAAAGGTGAATAAAAAATCCCAAACAACAGGAACCTTCAACCATCACTTTCTCATATGTTCAAAAAATCAATGTTTAAATTAATTTTTCTAAATCACTTTATTGATACAACTTAAATTATTTTCAAAAAAGTCAATCAAACCCTTCTTGATATGGTGTTCAAAATTCACCTCAAATTAATGAAATAATTTTTATCAATAAGGTACTTTATTGTTTTTTTATTTTTAATTTTTTTAATTTTACTCAGCCTTGTAGCTTATGCAATGCACTATGCAGATGTACTTTTTTGAAATGTACATATATCTTACACACACATTGTTCCTATTGTCTCAAATGTTCATTTTGGGTTCCCATTTCCCCATTTTACTCCATATTAGATAAATATATAATATTACCATTTATGTTGGCTCCCTAAAGTGATTTTTATTATTTTTTAAAATAAAAATTAATCACCTAGGATCAAGTTCTAGTTTCTAGTTTCCTAAATTTAAGATCGTAATTGCACAAATATCAATCTTATATCACTCTCATACATATTTCCTAAATAAAATATTCATAAAAGTTGTAACCATCCTCACTCATCAATTATTCATCCTTAAAAAATCAGATTCAATGTTACCCTCAACAAACATTAAGTTATAATCCATTAGGAAAGAATGAATTTAATTGTAGAATGATTCCTATAGAAACTCATATTGTGAAATAATTATGAAAAAGATTACCAATTTTTTAAACAAAAAATTTAGTGGAATTTGATGTGATTTCTTTAAAGAATAGATTACTCAGTTACATGATACATTCATCAATTAAATTATCCAAATTTTAATTATTTATAAAACTCCAACTTACTGTTGTATAGCGGTTCCCAGTGATGAACCCAAGGGAGGGATATTAAATGAGAGTGAAACCAAATTTTCAAAAAAAAGTCCTCTATAAATAGTGGACTACATTTAATTTTAACTTTTATTATATTTTTTGGAATAATTAATGATGAGGCAAATATTTTATAAAGAACAAGGTTGTAACTGAAACTATAATGAAGCAAGGAAAATAGTTAATGGAAAAACAAGAACTGAAACAGAGTAAAAATTGGTCAAGGAATATGCTCAGGAATTCTAAATCTTCTGGTTGAAATTTAAATTTCCCTTTATGCAAATTTAATTGTAATGAACCTTGGAAAAATATTCATTAATCATCCTCTCTAAGAAATTAATAACATAGAATATTGATTCTTGGATTTCACCACTCAAAAAATAATCTAAATTTGAGGGTAATTCATTCCCATAGAAGAGAATTTGGGCTTCTGTTTGGGAATCCTTCCTCTAAAATGATCATTTGTGGCTTGACAACATCTAATCATCAATTGAACGATTGCATCGAGAGGAGGATTTCAGTGGTTCATAGCTGGTAAAAGAATCCAATAGCTACGACGTGGCTTGTACTTCTTTGTGGTGGTACAGGTGTGGCATCACCTTCTTACAACATTCTCCATACATGGTGAATATGAATTTAACTTCATATCTGGTCGATGATTCGTACCATCTTTAGGTTTATTATATCAGCAAGGGGTTGGGCTTCGGTTTCTTCCTTTGTTGTTGATTTTTGGTTGATTTGAATCTAAAAATGGTGAGTTGGGTGTAATAGATGGGTCATTGAGGAATATGATTCTTTAAATCTGAGTAGTCGGTTTCTTTTTCTTTTGATTAACGTTCACTACAATAGCAGGTCTATAAGTGGAAGCGGCGAAAGGTGTTGAGTCATCATTGGGTTATCCTTTTGGCGGTGATTACAGAGTGGAAGTAATTAAGAGCGATTGCGTTAGGGATAATGGCAGAAGAGAGTGTTAGAGGTGATAAAGGTTCCAGTGTAGTGGGAAAGGAGTGGAAGGAGAGATGTAGTGGTGGCTGTTGTGGTTAGATTACTAATGGTGAGTAGGGGACGCATCGTGGGGTAGATTAAGGGAGTCACCGTTGGGTTCTTCCCAATGGTAAATGAAGTAAAATGAGGAAAAATTGAGGCAGTGGGTGGTGGGACTCACCGTTGGGTTCTTCCCAATGGTGAGTGATCCCATGAGTTTGTCAAAAAATGAGGACTCGCCATTGGATTTCCAATGGTGAGTTAGATTCATGGTAGTGACTAAGTTGAAATCATTAAAATACAATTAAACAGTTAATAAAAATAAATTAAATTATAAAAATTAAGAATTAAAGAAAATGAAAATGAAAATATAATTCAATTGATAAAAAAATCAATTTAAAAAATGGATTAATTTAAATTTCAAATAATTGACTAGTTAATAAATTCAAAAAAGAAAATATAAAATATAATAACTACAACATTTAAAAAATAACTAAAATTATAAATTAGGTCTTTCTATAATTTGAAAATTAAATATTAAGTTAAAATAAAAAATGTGACTCTAATGATTTACATTAAATATTGAAATCAAATTAAATATTTTAATTGTAAATTAATGTTAAATATTATTAGTATTAAAAAACAAATAATATTAAAAATAAATTAAAGTATCTATTTATAAAAATAATATATAATGAAAAATTTCATAACTAAAAGAAACATAAAAAAAATAAAATTAAAGGGGTCAAGTGGAATTAAAATTTAATAATTAAATAGAAAAAAATAAACAGAAAAATAAGTAAAACAAACATAGAGATTGTAGAATCTAATAATAAAAAATTAAATATAAAAAAATATTAAATAATTAATTTAATTATAAAATTAAAATCATGCAATTATTTAACTATAACACCATAAATAATTAAATAAATACTAAAAAAACATAAATAAAAGATGAGTAAAATCAATGCATATAAAGACAATATCAAATTCCCCCGTACTTCAGCATTGATTGACCTCAATCAATTTCATGATTTCTTGTCTTTTTAAAAAGAAATACGTGTCTTTTAAACATACATGTCCAAATGAAGCATGTCAAGTGTAATGTCCTGGTTCCGGGTGCCACACAACGGGTGCCCCGAACCTGGTTGGTCACCTCACCTCAAGCGCATTTACCCAAATGCCAGAGGCTTCCGACTAGTATCGAGGGCCTAGGACTGATAGTGAGGAAACTAAGCCCACATTTGTCAAAGTGTAGCATAGTGTAAATAAATATAAAAATACAACAGTGGAACCAGAAATAATATCACCCAGAAAAGGAAAACAGAAGGAAGAGATAACCAAAAATCATATAAATATATGATGATGCAATATGTCCTATTTCTAAGAAATTTGTCAAAACATGATACACTACAATCAAATAAAATATAGTACAAGGTACAAGTACAGCAACACAAAACAAAATGGTGCAACATGAACTCAGCAGCATCGCAATCCTAAGCTTGGTCCCATGCTCTCCCACTCATCAACAACAATCAAGTACCGGTATAGGGAATCTTTCCCTTCTCAACACCGGCAGAAGTATAATCTGGGTGGGCCCATGATATGACCCAAATAGGGTGTGAGAAATAAATCCCAATAGGCAACCATCAGAGGTCTGTGCCCAACTGTTAGTAAAAATGTGCAACAATAGTGTGAAATAATAAAAATGTAGTAAGCTAGGAAGTACTCAAAAGCAGTTACTCCTACCTGTTCCATTACCATTCAATTATTATTTCATAAGGAAATATAATTGAATTCTAAGTTCCCAAGACCTAGCGTCGTCCGACAATATCTTGTACAGTGCCACAAAAAACGTACAATAGGTTATCTAACAAATAGAAGGTAATAACAATGCCAAGCTTTCCATTTAGCTTGGTAGGTATGACAGAAGATAACAACACAATGAATATTTAGTTGAACATTTCCCTCAGGCTAAATAGTACCTCACCCAAATGATAATCAATAATCTTTCCCTCAGGAGAATTAGTACGTTGCCCTCAAAAAAATCAACACATTTCCCTTAGGTGAATCAGTACCTTTCCCTCAGGCGAATCAACACCGTTCCCTCTGGCGAATCAGTACATTGCCCTCAGGTAAATCAAAACATTGCCTCAGGCAAAGAAAGAAACTGCCATCATGGTAAGCAAGTAACTGGGACGAGCCCAACGTATAAGAAAATAATAAATATGTTTCCTCTCAAGAAAACTCAAAACATTCTATCTTTATGGAATACCCATGGGTATCCTGTCCAAACTGCTAAATAAGGGAAACACACCCTCGGGTGGCCCTGGATCAAGGAAACGATCCCAAAAATTATTTTATACATGTTCATTTAGATTATATATGGAATTATATATATCTTAATACCTAAGGCCTTAGCCATTCGATACCCCAAACATGGGCGTGTAGCACAATAATACACAAAATAAACTCAACAGATTGAAATAAACACTATACCACCAACCTAGATCTCCACTGATCGATATACGTGAACGATGCCTCTCGAAATGACCGAGAACAACGTAGATCTGGGAAGAACAATAACCCATTCAAACCCAAATAATATCCCATAGGGTAATAATTGGATGGAAACACACATGAAAATTTAATTTCTTACCCGTGCGGTCCCAACATGATCATCGACGAAGGAATCAGAATCCTGGTGTTCAGTCAAGAGCTCTTCCAAAGTCCGGCCTTCTCTCCCACGGCCTCCCAGCGTTCTAGGCTTCCTCTATTTGAAAGTGGAGGCTACTGCAGGTTTATAAAAAACACAACTACACGACATGTACACTAAAGTACATGACATGTACTTTCCAATTTTAAATTGTTCATATGGCAGCTACTTTTCACCGCCACACTGTTCATCAGCCAACTTTATTACACGGCGTGTATTCCTAAATACACTATGTGTACAGTCATTCTAATGGCAGCTACTCCCACCGCCTCACTGTTTACCTGCCAATAGATTACATGGAATGTATATACTAAGTATATGGCATGTAGTTAGTTTTTACACCCTTCATCACCGACAGGCCTACATGATATGTATACTCATCCCACACGGCCAAAGTACACGACGTGTGGAAAATTACATGGCGTGTAACCACAAATTTTGGTATTTTACCCATTTTCCATATTTTCTCGAAAACACTTAAGGAAAATGCAAAAGAAGAAACATGTACATCAAGAATAAGAACTAGGTTCTTACAAACTTCCCCCATTATAGCGATTTATCCCCAAATTTCCCTTACAACGGTGGTGAAGATAATGCTAAGAACAACTCTATCCATTGAGTGTGTACATCGGTCTCCCGCTCCGAGGTTTCGTCCTGCACTCATCCATGCTTCCATATCACCCATACGAGAGGAACGGACTGGCCTCAGAGAACCTTTGTAATCCTATCAACAATATGAATAAGATGCTCCTCAAAGGATGCATCGACCTGAATTTCAACCTCCTCAGTCTGAAAAATTTGATGCAGTCTGAGTGATAACGGCACAACTGAGATATGTGGTAGATGTTGTGCATGTCCCAGTACCTCTGTGGTAACTACAAGTGATAGTCAACCGGCCCGACTCTCTTTAGAATCTCAAACGACCCTGCATACCTCAGTGAATGTTTACCCTTTCTCCTGATCCACCCATGTTCTAACCTCAGTGAAACATGGAAGAAAACCTGATACCCGACCATGAACTCCATGTTTCATCTATGGCGATCAGCATAAGATTTCTGACGATACTGTGAAGTAGCCATCCACTTCTAAATCAATTGGACCTACTCTGATGTCTCCAGCACAAGACATGGTCCTAGTAAAGCTGTGTCACCTTCCTCAACCAACATAACAGTGATCGACATGGCCTACCATATAAAGCCTCATAAGGTCTCATCTCAATAGTTTCTTAAAAACTATTATTGTAGGAAAACTCGACCAGGGGTATGTGCCTCTCCCAATATCCCCCAACATCCAAGACGCATGCATGAAACATGTCCTCTAGAACCTGTATTGTACGATATGACTAGTCATCAGTCTGAGGGTGGTAAGCTGTGATCAGAAGCACCTGTGTACCCAGTTCCCTCTAAAAACTCTTCCCGAAACAAGATGTAAAATGGTAATCCCTATCTGAAATGATAGAACGAGGGACCCCATGAAGATGTATTACCTCTCGGATATAAAACATCTCTAGCTCGTCAACACCAAAGGTCTCCTTGATCGGAAAGAATTGAGCTACCTTCGTAAGTCCGTCCACAACAACCCACATGGCATCATTGCCTTAAGGTGACCTCGACAACCTGGTCACAATGTCCATCACGAAATTATCCCACTTCTACTCTAATATGGGTAACTTCTGTAACTGGTTGGCTGGCCTTTGATGCTGCTCCGCCTTCACCTGCTGACAGGTGGAACATCCAATAAAAAAACCAGCTACCTCTCTTTTCATACCCGAACACCAATACCGACGTCTCATGTAACAATACATTTTGGTAACTCTAGGATTTACTGTACAAGATGAAGCATTAAATTCTTGCATCAACTCCTTGTTTATATCCCTTGTCACCCACACTCTTCCATGGATACATAGTACCTCATCATCTCATATCGTCCAACCAGAAGGAGGGTCCTCACTTTCCACTAACTCTAGTAGAACTAGGCATTCAGAATCTGATAATTGTCTCATCCTCACTCTATCTAGGGGGTAGAAGTCATAGCTAAGGTTGAAAGATAAGTTCTCCCCTGACTATCATGCACCTCGAAATGCATCGCAGAGAAACAAGCCACAAGCTTCCACTCACCATTGGTATCCTCCACTGCCTATATCAGAGTCCTCCTACTCAGTGCAAAAACTACCACAGTACCCTTAACAGGTGTATAGGCAAGCTCAATTTTGAAGGACTGAAGTTATTCAACCGACCATCACTATCTCAAGTTCATGTCACACTGGGTAAAGATGTATTTAAAACCTTTGTGGTCCGTAAACACCACAAAATGTTCTCCCAAGGGATATTATCTCCAATAGTCTAACGCATGTACAACTATAGATAACTCGATATCATGCGTCGGGTAATTCCTCTCATGTGGCCTCAACTACCGAGACTCGTTCACAACTACTCGATCACCCTGCATCTACACTGCTCCCATCCCAATACCAGATGCATCATATTAAACTGTATAGCTCTTACCTTGCTCTGGAAGTATCAGGATTGGTTCTGAGGTCAACCTTCCCTTCAACTCCTGAAAATATACCTCACAAACTTTAGACCAAATGATCTTCATACCATTCTTAGTCAAACCCATCAACGGTTCTACTAAGCAGGAGAAGTCGTATATAAAGCGCTTGTAGTAACCAGCCAACCCCAAGAAACACCATATTTCAAACACGTTCTTAGGATGATACAAGGGAACCACTTCTCGCACCTTCCCTAGGTCTACTGCAACTCCTTCCATAGAGATAATATGACCCGGTCAGTGAATCTGGTCCATTAAAAAGTGGCACCATGAGAACATATCATATAACTGATGCTCTCTCAGTGTACACAGTAATATATCAAGATGTGTGGCATGGTCGTGCCTACTGTGAGAGTACACCAAGATATATTCCAAAAATACTTCCACAAAAGAATCCATATATGGGTGGAACAAATGATTCATCAGAGCCATGAGAACTACTAGCGTATTCAAGAGTCCGAACGACATAACCATGTACTCATACAGACCATATATTCTCCGAAAAGCTATAAGCGGTCTGTCCGGTGGTCTAACATGCAACAGATGATATCCAGATCTCAAGTCAATCTTCCATAACACTAGTTCTCCTCAAAGATGATCAAAAAGATCATCAGCCCTCGGTAAGGGGTATCGGTTTTTAACCGTCAACTGGTTCAGCTTTCGATAATCCATGTAGAGTCTGTGGGTACTGTCCGCCTTCTTCACAAACAAGACAAGTGAACCCCAAGGAGAAGTATTGGGTCGGATGAAACCCTTTGCTTGTAACTCCTTTAAATGCCTCTTGGGCTCCTGAAATTCTGGTGTAATATCCTATAAGGAGGAATGGACACCGGTGCCACTCCTGGCACAAGCTCAATAAAGAAATTCACATCTCTCTCAAGAGGTAGACCTGAAAAGTCATCCGGGTAGACATCTTGATAACGATTTACCACTGAAGGGAAATCCTTATGACAAGTTCCCTTTTCATCCAGATATAAACTCATAATCTGGGCTGTCATACCACCTCGCCCACGATGCCCGGGTCTATCTCGGCTCGCCTGGACTTCCCATTCGCCCTTGTATAGAAACTCTCCACCCTCTGGTGACGTGAGACAGGCCCTATGATGATAGAAATCCTCAAAGACTCAAAAGGGTACCAAAAATTCCATCTCGAGAATGAAATCATAGCTCGTCATCTCTAAGATATAGAGGTCCCATAGAAAGTGTCACCCACCAACCTCTAGGGTGCACTCCTTGCACTGATGTACACCTTCCATTCTCATACCCAATGGAGTTTCTATCGTCATGATATCAGAATAAGAAGAAACACTGAGCCCAAGGCTCTCCATAATGAGCACAGATATAAAGCTATGTGTAGCACCAGTATCAAAAAGTACTAAAGATAAAACAGAAGCGACTAGAATAGTACCACTGACAATGGAAAGTCTGGGATCTTTCTTCTGTTGGGTTAGTTGCACTGCATATGCCTGCCCATTGCTACGGCCCTACGACACAGCCTGGCTACACAAAGCTAACCCACCCTACTATCTCTGAAATCCTGGTGTCTGGCTACCACGTCCACGACCACCACTTTGGCCTGAACACCCTAACGTATTCCAATTACTGGATTGGTAAGAAGCTTCTGGCCTTGCTCTTGCACATGGAGTCTGCACAGAACCCCTCTCACTAGTCACTGGTGGAAACACCCTACAAAAACACTGGAGATGGACCACCTTGTTGCAAGCTCGGTACTCCACTGGGACACATGGACACTGAGGTCTCTTGTGCACCTCTTTTTGTAGGGTCGTTAGAGGTTTTTGATCAGGTGGGAATAGTTTCATACCATATTCACTTCCACTAAAACTGATGCTAAAACATGGTTGGCACACGATTTTCCCTAACAGTGCGCCCTATCAGAGAAAACTATGAAAGCCAAGGTAGTGGGGTTTTGCATGGTTATAAAAATTGCAGTTAATACCCACATCCTCTTTTTGGAAACCATTCATCCCATTTATAACTTTCATGTTCCTTTCAAACGGTTTTTCTAAACCCATCACCTTTCCCAAGAAACCATGGGGGCAGGATTTCAAATGATCTAAAATTTTATTAAAATATCCTGACCCCTCTTTTAGGTCCTCAATGGACCATAATGACCTCAAACAATTTTTTTCTGACCTTAGAGCTCTAGAGAAGGATTCTTGGACCCTTAGATCGCTCCCAGAAGTGATTGGAAGCTAAATAAACAACCTTTGATCTTATCATGGTTAGTTTTCTCATTCATATCTCTTTCTTTCATGGTGTCTCTTCTTCCCACTAGGGGTTGTTGTATCCCCATATTGATTTATGGATGTAATACCCTATCTGTTGGGATATTAAACCTTAGTTTGATTCCCATATTCATGATCATTATTATTTGTCAACAAATCCTGGTTAGGATTTGGTGTTGAAAAATCATTTGATTCTGGTAGGTGGATCTGTTACAATGCATGATTCATCTAAACCTTAATTTTTTTAAAAAAATTTAACTGATGAGTTGAATAAAATTTTTTGGTTTTGGATTAAATTTCTTTCAATTTTTTTTTTGGAAAAACCCAATTCCATTGAAATGGTTTTTTTAAGAAAAATCTGTTTTTGGCATGAAATTAGAAAACCCCAAATTCCATTGAATTGGGATATGTCTGTGGAAATTGAGAGATTTATATCGTTTAATTTAAATTGTGGATTTTATGGAAATTGATTTAGTTAAATTGTTGAATTTATTTGTGGTTGTGGATTTTATTTAATATTTTGAAAAACCCCACTTCTATTAAATTGGGGCTTTGTAATGAAGTTGATGTAATTTTTTTGAAAATTAAATTGTTGAATTTAATTTATGAAATTGGATTTTCAAATTGCGTGAGTTTGTTTAAAGTCCGTATTTTTTAAAAAATGGCATAATTTTTTTTAATGGAAACCTTATAGTTTTATATTTTTGAAAATGCGTATTTTTTATTTAAAAGACTTTATAGTTTGTAAATGGGAAATTAGAAATTTTGAAAAGGAGAAAGGAATTTAATTGTATTTTAAGAACTCTTGAATTAAATTTCCCATCATTTTTTTGTACTATAGAAAATACAACCCTTAGGTAGTTAGTGAGTTATTTTGGGTGGCACGTTACGATTTACAACATTCTAAAACCTCATATCTGCACATCCCATTCCTTAGGTGATGGTGATGAGTCCCCATTGGTCTTAGGACCAAAGGGGAGTATTTACATATTTTCTGTTTAATAGTATTGGTTCCCTATAGCCTGGATGTAGAGACCCGAAGCCTAACGTACATGAACATTACATTACTTTTGCGGAATACTTAGTACATTACAAAAACACACACACAAGGATCGTAATAGTTTAGTGTCTTTGGAAACTCGGAACGTAATCTTCTAATCGTGGAGAAAGATCTTCAATATCTCCCATAACGATCTTCCCTTAGTTTTTACCTAAAACCTTTCTTTACATCCTGGGGAAAAGAAAACATAAAAGGGTGATCTCAAATGCTCAGTAAGGGTAAACAAAAGAAATATCAATCACATCGTATTCATAAGAACATAACATTTTGGAAATCATAACCTGCAAAAGAGAGCATAATTTCATAACATGGGATAAATCATGGTAGTGAAATGTAATCACAATAATCATAACTTAAAACATGAAACTTTGTGGCATACACACATAATCATAGAGAATCATTTCTTGTTAGTCAAGACTCATTTCCAAGACTATCTTAGTGGACAAAGTCCCTTTCTGAATCGAGTGACCCTCGTTTCAGTCCTGTTTCATTGAACCGGTATAACCTACCGTTCCAGCCCCGTCTATCTCATGAGATATAAAATCTTTACCCAATGCATTGGAGGGAGATATAGGTCCCACCCATCTCTTAATGAATCCTTTCTTATGTGTGCCACAAAATCATAAAACATACATCATCGCATAACACATGTAACAAAAATGGTATTCTTGAAACATCATGACATCATAAATCAATTCATATAAGATAAAAATAATTCCATCACAACATGATCAAATCAATTTAATAATAGGGATAAAAACAGAACCCTTTATTATCTTAGATGGAAAATAATTTTGATAAAACACTTGAACTCCATTCTTGAGGAAAATATCCTTTTTACTTCAAAAACATTTTCATTTCTTAACATGTCTTACAATTTAAAACTAAAAGAAGTTGATTAAAAATAAACTTGAAAACTTGTAAAGGAATCTTCTTGGAAATAATGTTTTAAAAATCCATTCATGCCGTATAAGTTAAAAAAAACATTCTTCGTACTTTTGTCGGAAAAGTCATAATGTACATCGTACGAAAAACGACAAAAGATTCCTTTCATATCTTTTACAAAAAACTTACCGAAGGGTAAAATTGGAGATAAACAATTTTAAGTGGATGGAAATAATATTACATATTGAGTAAACATGGATGTGGATGATAAAATACACCCCAGTAAATACTTACGAATAAACAATCTCGGATAAGAATGAGATTGTGATATTTCCCTTACCTTAGGTCCGACTTGCTTTGTAAGTGTCCGAACCTCCTGTATAATGATTTAAATCATGTTATTGACTTATTACAGAATCATATTCATTGTTATGATATCATATATGGTTCACTTATGACATTATATTACCCGTTCTTTTGTAAATTCCATGTTAAAGAAGCGTTTTGGGTAAAATCGTTTCATTTATCGTAGGTGTTTTGACTTGTTGTTCTTGACATCATTATTACTTATATCATGATTTACTTACTTCCAGAATATAAAATATGATTTATATATCATATATATTCAGTATATATATATATATATATAATAGGTAGATAAATAAAATGAAAAACACCGTTCATGGAGACGGTAGTCCGTACGTACGCATGAACGCTGTTTTCCTTTCCTTATTGTCTTGAAATGGAAGTAAGTAGATGACATACATATTTATATATATACATAAATCCAGTAGTTTTATAATGTCATATATTTCATTATTATTTCTTATATATACTTTATAATCATTCTTAAATGGTTAACATGGAGAATGAATCTCATCGCGTCGTGGAGACGGTAGTCCGTACGTACGCACGAGCGATGATATCATTTCTATAAATATTGAATTGAATTAGAGTGGATTATAAAATATATCAGAATCAATATGATGTTGTAATAACTATGTATAGTTATTCTTTACACCATTATACCCATCCATGTAAGGTGGTGGTGGAAAATAGATTACACCACGGCGTGGAGACGGTATTCCGTACGTACGCACGCGCGGTGATTTCTTTTTCCGTAGGATGGATAGATGGTGAAATAGGGTTGTTTCATACTTATAATAACATATCAGTATATGAGTGATACTGATGTTATTACTTCATAATGAAACAACCTAAGAAGAATAAGTGGAAGAAGAAATAAAGATGAAAGAATTGGTAACGGTAATTACCTCTTCTTTGAAGTGCCTCTTTGAGACCTCCTCTTAGGACACTAGAATTGGTCTTTGAGGAAGACCATAACCTCTAGGATGTTGCTAGGGAAGTGGAGAAGAGATTTTGGCAGGGGTTGTCCGAGCTTGAGTGCTCAAATTGGTGTGAGGAGGAGGGGGAGGAGGTGTCCTTTTATAGGGGAGGAGAGGGGCACCTTAGGAATATCTCAAAATATTATTTTATATTAAAGTCAAAATCGGTTTATAATGGTTCCAAAGGGTCTTATTTCGAAGATAAAGTGGGGAAGGGTCGAAATCCTATCAACCAATAGAATTTAGACAAGTTTAGGATATTATTTTAACCTTATCAATTAAATTTAACTCTAAGTTATATAATTTAACTTTTACCATGTCTTTTTGTTTTCTTTCACTATATGGTTAATAAACATACTATAACATGCCAAACGAACCCCAAATTGTTTATTATTAATATATATATCCTTATCTAAGTCATTTGGATGAACCTTAGATTTTTAGGAATACAATAACAATTAATAATATAATATTGGATTTAAAAACTATTTTGTGTCAATTTTGACACTATTTGATATATGATTTTTGTGAAAGTCCTAACAGAATTAAATGTTCGAACCAAGTTGATTAAATCAACATTAATATATCATAGTAACCTAGAAAAGTATTTGAATTCATAAAAAATCTCAAATTACATTTATTTTGGTGTTTATAACATCAATTATGTCAATATTTCATTAATAAGATAATTACTGCATCATCGTTGTGTCATAAATAAATTAAATTATTTTATGTCTAAAAATTACAAATAAAATACCATCATGTAGGAAATCTTTTTAGATTTCTAATGAATATTTACAATCGAATTTATCTTATGTATAACCCCATATTAAAAATGATTTACTTATTAAACTTTGATTTTAACTATTTTAACCTTTCTTTAAATAAATTAATAATAAATGTCCTAATCTAATCCAAGTGGGCCTAAATGGTCATATTTTATTCCTAAGTTTGTTTTTGGTCGAATTACACTTGTCCAATAGAATTAGGACATGTGTTAGGGTAATAGTAATATCATATTTACCCTTAGTTACCCTATTTACTATTAACCGCGGTAAAAAAAAGTAAAAAGTTACTATTCACCAAAAAATTATTTTCATCTCATTGAACCACATTTTAGTCCTTGATATTAACCGTGTCTCTCGGATTTTTGAAATTCCATTCACAGAAGCGGTAAAATTCAGTTTTATGAAAAATTCAGTTTTTTAACTACCACTTAGTAGTTTCACTATTCATCAAAAATTGATGTTTTTCAGAACAATGCCAAAATTTCATCCTAAGCTATATTTCATATTCCGAATTCAAAAATGAAGTTTATTTTACCAAATTCATAACATAGAAGTTGCATTAATTAATTTTATAATTAAATCCCGCTGTTAAAACAAATAGCGTGTTTTTAAGAAACAATATCTATCAAAAGATTGACACTTGATTATGTCTGGTTTAAATGTGAAATTACAACCAATGACCAACATTGTATTAAATTGTAAAAATATATTCTAAATATACTTTAAAACCACTCAAATTAATAATTTATCACTATTATTTATTTCGATTAAAAAAGTTGTTTTTAATTATAATTTAGTAATTTTTCACTATTCATCAGAATATGAAAGTTATCCGAAAAGTACCAAAATTTCACCTTAGGCTAAATTTGATACTCCTAATCCAAGAATGAAGTTTATTTTGAAAAATAAGATTTACAGAATTTTAAAAAGTGGTTATTACTATTCATAATGGCTAGTTTTAATAGCATATTGTTGTTTAGTGAAACTCGGTATTGTGTACGACGCAAGCTATCGAGGAAGGTCGCGATTGCGTGTAAAGCAAGCCAAGCAAGTGTTGTGTAGAAAAAGATTCCTTTGATGATTTATATAACATAAAAGTCTCAGGTGTTACACTGGAACTATCCTACATATTTGGAATATGACCATGTTTCTCTCTAGTTTGTATTTCAAATGTATATATTCCATTGTTGTGAACTTTGGTACATTCCCTATGAATTTATATAAACTGTTTTATATAAAAGTGATTATTTATGTCATTTTTAGAAAAGTTCCATCTGTGAAAATTACCCATTGATTAAAGCTAAATTCCATCATTTGAAATGTATTTCCATCATTTGAAATTTGAAGCATGAATTGCTAAATTATTTCCAAATTTGGAAATGTAAAGAATGATTTTTGTAATTATGCTTTTGAAACACAATACATGTTAAATAGAAAAATTTAATTCACATTTATAGTTAATTTTATATTTGAATATTTTTATGGAATCCTATGTAGATATCCTAATATTCTTTGGATCACAAGATACTTGTTCCTCGAGGTGTTTTTAGACTATATCCAACCAAGTTTGAGAAAGGGGATGGGGTCACATTGAGGTGGTTCTAACTGTTGAACCATAGAATTGGTGAGTTGCATCATAGTCGGTACTTGTGAAGTTTTTCTTATTTTCTAGTACTTGGTTATAGTACATTGGGTTGTTATACCAGTTTTATTTATGGTACAATACTCCCAGTGGAGTTTCCTTTATATGCATAAGGAGTTATTATCTTTCTTCTGCATTGTTAGTGGAAAGATCATTCCCATTTTCATTTTTTATGATGTCAGGTGCTAGTCGTCGGCCCATGGGGATCAGAAGATCCCATTTGTCTATGACAATATTGGCTCAGTTATTAGGTTATCAGGGTACCCACAATGGTTTGTGACAAGGTGGTATCAAAGGCGTGGGTTTTTCATATTTCTTTTATGTTAGTATGGAATTGTGAAATCTCCCAGGGACATAGGAGGTAGTTACAATTGAGTACCTATCCATCTCACACCACAATAAACCTTAACTCACCATGGGTGGTTAGGTAAATACGTCTTGTGGATTAGTTCTAGTCTTTTCCTTATTCTGATTTGGATATATTGAAATCAACATCTTTTTTGTTCTATCTATTTGGATAAAATTCCCATGTTATGACCTGGTAAAAACCATAGAATGTTTTCACGATTCCGATATTCTTAGGTTTATTTGGGTATTATTGTTGATTCATTAAACACTTCTCAAATTTGTCATTTTTATTGACTCTACTAACTCATAAGGGAGTAAATTTTTCATGGAATCAGAAATTTCAAAATTCTTTTTTTGAGATGAAACATATTTTGACTGCTGTTTTAGTGTTGACTCTTCCAGAATCTGGGTAGGGCTATGTGGTCTTCTATGATGCATCGGGATTAGGTTTTGGTTGTGTTATTATGTAAGGTGATGATGTTGTTTCTTCTAGATTTCAAAATATTATGCCACATGAGAAGAATTATCCAACCCATTACCATGAACCTATAACTACAATGCATCCTCTTAAGGGTTGGAGGCATTGCATTTATGAAGGAAGGTGAACTATATATTCAGTGAAAAAGATCTTGAGTTATATCTTCTATGGAACGATTTGATTCTCTACAAGATTGATTGAGTGGAATACATGCAATCATTTGATATCAACATCACCTATACCACATGGTAATGGAATGTCATTGTAGAATCATTGAGAGGGAAACTTCTAACCCCAGAAGAGAAAGAATCATCGGAAGAGTGGAATTTGATGATTCTCATTACATAGTTTCATATTGGAGTCCAGTATAAAGGGGTTGATGTTTCCTTGTCTAGTGTCCAGTTTAAATCCACTCTTCATGAATTGGGTTTTTAGGGTTAGCAGCTTGATAATGAGTTCCATATAATTAGTGACTGTCTTTATGGTTTGGGGATCGTTGTTGACTTTCATTCCCCAAATATGGAATTATATGCTATCAGAATCTCTTTGTTGTTCCATTAGATGAAAGGAAATTTGTAATGGGGAATTTTAATACTTCTTAATGGGTAGTGCACCCAAGAATCAAAAATATGTTCTATGATATGTGGCGGTAGTTCCTGTATCCAGGTATGAGATGGGGGAATTGGTGAGTCTGTCTCTAGTTTCTATATGTTCTAGTACGTGAAGGCTGAGCACCATAAGCCTTTGGGTTTTCTTCAGCCACTTCCAGTCCCTATATGGAAGTGGGATGAGATCTCCATGGAAATTGTGTTTGGGTTTCCATTTACTTAGAGAAATAATGATGTTATATAGGTTTTGCTCGATCAACTGAATAAATCAGCCCACGTTTTCGCTATTTGGAATATTTGAAATGGATAATGGGATTTAATTGTATTTTATGTTGTCATGAAATAAATTTTTCATCGTTGTTTGCATACTGGAGTTCATCCATGCCTTAGGTAGTTAGTGATTTATTTTATGTGTCACTTTATGATTTACGACATTCTAAAACCTCATATCAGAAAATCTCATTCCTTTGGAAATAGTGGTAGTCATCTGTGGACTTAGGCCATAAGCGGTGTGTGTATATATTTTTCATTTAACAATGTCGGGTCCCTATAGCCAGGAACTGTCATACTTATTTGGAATATGACCATTTTTTTCACTTGTTTGAATTTCAAATGTATATATTCAATTTTTGTAAATTGTTTTATATTCCTTGTGAATTTATATAAATTTTCTTATATAAAAGTGTTTATTTAATCTATTTTTTAACAAGTATCACTTGTGTATAACACCCTTTTAGTAAAAGTATATTCCATCATTTCATATTTATTTCCATCATTTGAAATGTGAAGAATGAATTGCTAAATTATTTCAGTACTTTGAAATATAAATCATTATTTTTGTATATTTTATTTTCAAATTCTAATAATACTTATTTGATAAATTGAAATAACTTTTAGGGTTAATTTAATATTGGAATCTTATTATGGGATCATTGGGTGAAGTCTTACTGGGTTTTTTCCCACACCCAACTTGTGACTTTGGGTGTTTATAGATTATCTCCTTCCAAGTTCGAGCAAGGGAAAGGGATCACATGGAGGTGGTTCTAGTTGTTGAACTGTGGACTTGGTGAGTTGCGTCTGAGTTGGGACTTAGGCATTTTTTCCTATTTTGTGGTACCTAGTTGTATTACTTTGTGTTATTACTCTGATTTGACATTTGATACATTACTCTTAGTGGATTTTCCTTTGTATGCATACTATTTTTTATCTTTTTCCCACACTCTTAGTGTAAAAGTAATTCCCACATTCATTTTTGTATGATGTTAGGTGATAGTCACCATCTTTTGGGGGTCGTGAATTCCCTTCATGCAATCTCATGTCTGGATTGGTTATTGGGTTATCGAGGTACCCAGTCTGGTTCGTGGCAGGGATCCTCTTATATTCCATGTTTGTATCCCATAACTATTGATTGGATTTCATGGAACATTTTCTTTAATTGTTTATTTTTTATGCGTTATTCATACCTTGGTTCCTATTTCTGATTTTTTTTATTTTAGCTATGGTTTTAATTTTCTTTTAAATGAATTTATAATATGTTTTTAAAAGTATTTTAGAAAGTAAAGTGATAATTATTTTTAAAAAAGGAAATTTATAAATATTTTTTGAATAAGGAAAGTGATTTGATTTTGTTTCCATGAATTTATTAATGTAACCTCTCTCTATGGATTGAATATATTTTAATTAATAAGTTTTTCTTTATACCCCATTCTCACTATAAGGTGGGGTGTTTTTTATTAAATTAAATATCGATTGTTTTTTGGTTTTACATTACTTGCAAGATAAAAACATATTTTCTATTTATAATTAAAACAAGAATTAATGGAATGGATTTTTAATGGAAATGGCACAAAATAATTATTGAGATCATATTAAGTGTGTTCAGTTTACATCCTGTATACACCATTATATCTACGAAGTTATCATGTTTTTTCAGAAGATGTTGGTTTGGTTGTATTTTATTTTCAAGATGGTAATTCATTAAAAAAACCATTTCCTTGTTTTCTCTTTTTATTATGTCTATATTTAGTGATCATATTGTTTATAATGATTATGATTTTTAGTTGTGAATATTTTTACTATTGTGTATTTCTTTATTTAGAGGTATTCTTTAATATTGAAATTTCTTATTATGTGAAAGGTTGTCCAATACATGGATGGCCCATGCCTAATTCTTGGTAAAGACTTCACCGCTTCTTTCTTTGTATGTGTGTGAAACTATTCCCAAGACTAAATTCATGATATTAAGGAACTAGTTTCCATTATATGAAAATCGAGAATACCCTTTGAAACCAACAATGTACTAGTTCTAGAGACATATTAGGCGATCCCAAGCTGGTTTGTTATAACCATTACCAACCCCTAGGTTCTTAATGGGGGCCTAGTTTCTTAAATCCCTCCCTTATTATTTCGAGAGTCAATTAGTATATTGATGGGAACATTAGGTCTCAAGTGGTAAGTGTATAATGTGTCTAAATTTCTCTCTCTTACACTGATCCTTGAGATTCCACAGGTTTTTTTAGATTTTAATATTGAATAAGATTTTTTATTTTTGAGGATATATTGATCCTCATTGAGTATGTTAGTGATTTTGGGGGACTCTTGATATTTTTGGGAGAAAATGGAAGAAGAGGAAAAGTCATATGGTTAGATAACATGATCTAAAAACCCATGCAGAGTCTATTTATATAGATCTATAGACCATTGTACAAGTTGTTCCATAGTTGCTACATAGTTCGCAAACTCATGTAACCAAACTGTACACAGTTCTGATTTTCCTTTAGTTTATTATTTTTAATCCCATAGATTTTTAATTGACAAAAATTGTTTTTATCATTGGTTTGAGCTTAAATGAGGGATATTTATTTTGAATTGTTGTTATCGGGTGATTTTTTAAGTGATTTGTTGTTTATTTTTGCTTGGATTTATATTTTGAAATTGGATTTGTGTTTTGGGAAAACTTAATTTTGGATTAAAAATGAGATTTTATCAGTTGATTAGTTTATAAAACTAATTTTTTAATGTGGATGGAAAAAATTTAGATTTTTATGAATTTTTTTAAATGTGGTTAGTCCTCCTCATTCCATTTTATTTTGTAGAATGATTTTAAATTAAAATTGGGGCCTTATAAATTGTATTAGTTTATAAAAATATATGTTAATATTTCATGGTAAGAGACTTTTAACCTCTATGAAATTATTTGAAATTTGTTTATTTAGTTATATTAATTGTGAAATTTATTTGTAAAGTAATAAAAATTAATGAAACTAGTTAAAAATGAATGTATTTTTCATGAAAATGTTATGAAATATAAGCGATCATTATAGAATTTTCTGTTTTGTAATGAAACTCATGAAGTGTTAAAGTCCTAGTAGGCTCATGTAAACAAACCTCATAGGGGGTGAATCAGGTGTGACTAATTTTTACCAAAAAACAACTCATTAGTTTTATTAAATTCCTCTCCTTGGGTCATCAAAACCTATTCCAAATGTTAAGATGTAAATGGTTCACTGATAGTTTACCCTAACATACACCTATATTAAATGCAGATACTGAATGTAAAGGTGGAATAAGTGTTCTTACAAGGTTTAATCCCCATGTGGGATACCTAAACCATTTAATTTTCAAAACCCATTAAGACATATATTATTCACTAATAATATTATTATCAATTATAGTTAGTGGCCATGTATTATCTTAAAAGAAAATTCACCATATTATATAGGTGAGGTCTCCATATTACTTAGGTATCATTCCCTGATTATATTATACAAGTGAAGAGATATTTATTCTATATCCCACAGTCATTAAATTGGAACCACTCTAGCATGTTCATAGCAACCATCCTCATATTTAAGTAGATCAAAAATTCAAATCATATCAGGCTCCATATAGAATTTCATGAATCCACTTTTCAACTCAATTAATAAACCAAAAACAACCTGAATTATTGATGCTCAAATTTCCAAATATATAGTTCTATAATTAATTCAGCAATCTTTGATTCAAATTTCTCAAAATATGTCTACAAATTTCAGACTTCAATATCCCCATTAGTATGAAAGTCATACCTTATATTAGCTGTCGACATGGTAAATTTTCTTTAAGGCATGTGAGATTCCAAAAAAACTTTTATATCTTCTAGTTGAATCTATACCTTAAAATGTAGCATAACCATTCCTTTACTTTTTATAAACATTGAATCAAAAGTGTTTTTTTATATTTAATCATTGTAAAGAACACAACTTTCATCATCTAATTTTTTTCTTGTATTTCTATATTTAATGAGATCTCGAAATCCATCATTTTAGGAGAGGGTAAATTATCAGGCTTCCATCTCATTCAGCTTTGATATCCCTTGAAACAATAAGAGAGACTATCTCTTAAATTTCATAAGTAGCTCAGGATATAATGATATAGACTTCAATGAACTGATCAAGATTTGATGTAGCTTTATCTTCATTATTCATGAAAATACAATAATCTCTTTTTAGGTTTATCAAGAACAATTATCTTTTATTATTCTAATATGATATTTCTCAAAACAAACTTTTGTCATGGATTTCCAAGAATCATTATATTTTCAACTCCAATACATGTATTTTTCATCTTCAGATTTCATTTTCATAAAAATTATAAATTATGGATACTCAAATATCAAACCTTAAAAAGTCTCAAATTTATCTTGCATTGATTTTATTTTTCAAGGCTTGAAGATCAGATTCCTCTTTAATTAAAGTCTGGAATCACAATCCATTTAAGGTTTTGTTGATGTTTTGATCACTTAAGAATGGATTTAAAATCATCGCATTGGCTTTATTCTTTAGATATTAAATTTTATAAATAAATTTTTACATATATAAATTCTCTGAATTCTCTTAAAACAAGATGTATGCATAGGTAGACCAGATGATTATGCATAGAAGAATGTTGTTGAAACACGAATCAATCATGGTTATGTAGAAATTCATCATGTTTATGTAGGTCAGAATAATGGTTATGAAATACTTCCTAATGGTTAAACATTCAAGGATGATGTTTACACATATTAGGAAATGTTGTTTACATATACATGGATTCATTCATTTTAATCCTGTATGTAATTTATATAGATTATTAGACGATTCATATATAAGAAAATGACCTATGTTTTTTCCACTAAATAGAACTGTAGGATGGTTATATAGGATAGAGATAATCCCTATACATAATATAGGACTTATCCATGTTTTCATGGTTTCAAGAATATCGGTTCATGGATTCATAAAACCCAATTCATCCTTCTGAATCCTTCATCTTATTGTAAATACACAAAAAATACAATATCCAAAATATCACGTACTTCAAGGATGGTTCTTGAAAATTCTTCACAACCAAAACAAGTATAAAATCTTCCAAATTTTTGTCTTTACACTAAGATACATACCAACTATTATAGGTAGAACTCCAAAAATTTCATACTTGAATTCCACATAAAGAACATATCTCTAATAATATCATGTAATGGGTTTCTCACCAAGAAACCAACTTCATTCACCATTACCCAAATACATGGGTGATCTTCTATCATCATTTTCAAATTTGCGGTAACTATTCATTTTCATGTTCAATGACATCCACTCCATAATCCTTTATAACACATTGAAATTCATAATATTTCCAACAAATACAATTCTTACTTATCTAAATCCAAGGACAGTACATTTGATCCCTTTAAATTTTTTATCAAATTCAAAAAATTTCCCAAATTCAATTTACCATTCCCCCCTAATTAATAATAAATATAGAGGAAAATTGAATGATCGTTAATTACATGGTAGGGAAGAATTTAGGACGTTCTTATTTCTATTTTTCCTGTACACTACTTTGATGGAAGGTTTCCTCTTCTCAAACTAACTCTTTAAATTTTAATAAACTTATTTTCCCTCTATTTTAATTTCATCCACATTCTTAGTTCTCCACAAATTCATGATAGAAGGTAGGTAACACATTTTAGATTAGAAATGTGATAATAAGTATCGAACACTAACTATACTTAATATAGATCGATGTAGAAAACAAGATTGGTTAATTTAGATTACAATAATGTTTATTTTATCAATTCAACATGGAACCAACATAAACATTCAATACCTAGGGGATTCTGAATCATATTCTAATGAATTTTGATATACCGTAAACACACTTGAATACACACATAAAAACATTTAAAGTGAAATATATATCATATAACACCCCTTGTTACTAATTTTTTATTTATTTAATAAATTTTCTATTTAATTTAATTTTTTTTATGTTTCAGGCTTGAATTTTATAGTTTTCTTGAGATTTTATTTTGTGAATAGTTTTCTCATGATAAGCATGTGGTTTGGTAGAACAGGAATTCGACCCTTCTATAGGATACTCCTCTACATGTGGGTTGTCATTTATAGTTTAGAGTAAACCATCCGACTACCATTATTTAGTGGCATCAGTAAACCATTTTTGAACATGCATGATTAATGAGAAAGGGTAACATATAGTTAGTTTGATTCCCAGGGGAGGTTAGGTGGAATTCATTTTCATGTGAGTGTGTGTGTGAGTGCTGGAACATGATTTTTGAATCATTAGTATAAACTATGTATATTAATCACATATTGTGTCGCAACTTGCACAGTTCCATCTTCACGGTTGGCACATGATTTAGAAAATCTTGTTTCCAAACCATGTGGTATTCATTGATTTAAATTAATGGTGAATTTAACTATTTTCCCTCCCAATTTTTAACCCCTTTTCTCATATCCTTCTCAATCAATCATTCAATTGACTATAGGGAGCTAAAGGGGGTCTCCAACATTCCCTTCTTTTGATTATTGGATCTTTCTAGATTTCAATAGGTTTTTAAGCATATTACCCTTCTTTATCTCATTTCCTCTTATCTCCTCTTCCTTATTAAATTAACCCTTTAATTTTACATCACCCTTGGAAACCTAGTCACTGTATATGTGGTATTAGGGGTTCAATTTTTTCTAATCTAAAGTTTCATGTTATTTGTGGGTTATATAGGATGATTCTTAGCTCATTTGGGAATTCTCCATGGAATGTGACATATTATAGAATAATTTCAATCATTTTTAGGTAGGTGTTTCTATTCCATTCCTATATTATTAAATTAATGCCTCCATGTGTTCTATAAATTTCTTTTTAAAGAAAAGGATAGTAATGTATTGGATGTCTTGAATAGAAATATAATTTTTTTCATTGAAAATATCACTTGGAATAAAATGTTTTTCTATTTAGAATTTATATATTGGTTTGTAATTGAATTTCTAAATGTTACAAGTGTTTATAAATTTTCCCAATGAGAATATTTAATGGAGTTTAATAGAAAATTTTGGCCTTTAGGTGTTTTTTCTATTTATAGATGAAATTTACATGTTTTTAAAGAATGATTTTTATTAGTAAAATGGTTGTGTCTGGATATTTAGAAAATGAAGGGATGAAATTTTGATAAAAATATAAGCACACAACATTCCAATTTATTTTCCACATAAAGGTCCATTTTAGAAAATTATAAGGGGTTTATTTTTTATGATACCCTATTGGATTTACCCTATGTTGGTTTCACCATTTGTGGGTTGTTTATTATTATATGGTGATTAAATAAATGGTGTGAAAAGAAGTGTTATATTCCAGGATGATGAAGGTTATTTTTGAGATTACTTGTGCTTTACCTAAGTATTTATCTTGATTTCTTTCTATCCGCCTTTATTTTTTTGTCAAGGTAATTTTAGGTGTCTCTATAGAGACATGGATGAGTGTAATCCCCATATATGGATTTTTCTCTTACTAAGGAATAATTGCATGTATTTTTTAATTACTTTGGGGATAGATTACAAATCCATGGTAGCTTTGGGATCATAGGATGGTTATAGGAACCAGTTATTTTGATGAGACTCTCAGGGTGAAGAATTTTTTAGTGTTGTCTTAGGGTCTATGTCTCCTGTTCAGTGTTATATTACTTGAATACCTAGGTTAGTATCCCATGATCATTGTTACTTTATAGGTAGATCTATATTGCGGATTCTCTTTATATTATCTCATTATTCATTAAGGACTTATTCGGACTCTTTTGTTGCTGTTAATTTTAAATTTTCTTCTTGATATTCTAGATCCACTTTGATTGTAATCTTTTATCCGTGGGTGGGTATACACATGAAATGGTTTTAAAGGTTATATTTAAAAAGATGTTTTATATAAAGATGAACATTATTATTTGGTTTAAATAATGATTTTGGAATAGATTTAAAAATGTTATTTTTATGATTTTGTGGAACATAAAATGGGTTTCTTTTAGTTCTTTTAGATTTTAATCAGCTTGGATTTAAAATGAAAAAGTATTTGGATTCTTGAAATAAATATCATGACATATTTACAATGTTGGTTAAAAATTATAAAAATCTATATTTTCTTTATTGTATTTCAAACTGTAATTCAATGAATTTTAAATAAAAATTATTGTATAGAATCATTAGAGATATCATACTGATCCTATTATCCCACGCCCAACAAACACACCCATGTGTGTGTGTATTATGTTTTATATAGGTTTTAGATTTTTTTATCTTGGTTATCGTCTCTTTTAAACCGTCGATTGGGAGTTTGGATGTGGATAGAAACTATGGGTTGTAAATATGTACTTGGGTATTTTGGTTCGAGTTGTATCTTTATTTTGATATGTTGATGTATCGACCAAGATAACCTTCCCTTTTTTACATGCACCCAAATTATTATATTTTTTCTAGTTTTATATTTACTCTTGGAAAATGTCAGTATGGTGATACAAATGGGTTGAATCATTAATATCGGTTATAGATCATTTGGTTTGATTATCTATTTTGAGTAGGATTATTTGATATTTCATAGACATCCAAAGGATAGATGGTCCATGTATGATTCATAGTAAAATATTTTCCATTTATTAAATCTAATTCTTAGGTAAAATAATTATCAAGTGATTTTCCTTGATTCCCGTGCTCCAGTTTCCTTCTTTTGGTGATAGGGAACACCATTTAGGTCAGGTGATGGATTGGTTTGGGTGAAGTATCGAGTCATCCCATGAAATTTCATTAAAAAATGGTATTATTTACTAGTTTTGGTTTAAGGGACAATGTTGTTAGGGATATTATCTTGTTTTTTGGGGAATTTTGTGGTAGTTTTGAGATACGGATGTTAGAACATGAGATATATATGTGAGGAGAACCTCGGGATATCTTTATTATTCAGAACCTCATGATACAAGGGGTAGTCTGGTTGGAGTCTTTTATTTTAATTTTTTTATGACTCATTGATGTATATTTATGTAAGGGGATGAAATTTGTATCCCTTATGAGTTCTAAAAGTGATTTTGGGGGGTTCCATATGAATTTTTTGGTGAATCGGGGGTAGGAATGGGGCTTCTCTATTAGTCACATAGTTTGTTAAGTTATGTCGATCCCATGAATGTGGTTCTATAAACTTCTCAATGACAATCACATTGTCATAACATGGTGATGTGGAATTTATTTAGATTATTCCTCTAGTTTTGTTTTGTATTTTTATTGAGTTTTTTATTCCAAAATTCTTTTGATGATGGTAAATTCAATAATTCAGGGAAATTTAATGTTTAATATGTTTTTCATTGAATATTATTTCAAATATTTTTTTGTGTTCATGTGATGAATTGTTCTTGAGTTAAATTTTATATATATTTTAAAGTACATTCATTAATGTGATTTTTCAGTAAATATTCCCTAAAAATATATTTCTCAAGTGATTTATTATGATGTTTTTATTTTAGAATAATTCCTTCATAAATCAATATTTTTTATTAAACATCAATTATGGAATTATTTTTATTTATAAATTTATTTATTTTTATTTTCATGAATTTTTTTTATTAAAATAGATCATTTTAATTTAATTACTATTTCTACGTGTAAAAAGGTTCTGAATTATATAAAGATATTATAGAAACAAACATTGTTATTTCCTAAATCTACCATGCGAAGAAGTGTCCATGCAGTCGATGGATTGACCACAACTTCAAAATTTGAGTTTTTAATATGATGAAAATAGAGAATTCACATATTTTAAAATCGGATAAGTGAATACACTTTAATAATGAAAAAAAATTTACCACAAGATCAAAATTATGATCTACCACATGAATAAACTATGAAAAGTATATTAGTTACTGCATAACCAACTTCAACCTATCAAGTGTGTAAAAATTTGGAAATCTCCTTAACCTAACATGCCTCTCTGCTAAACCTACCATTAAGGAATCATCAATGATGTTATTCCTTCATCTTGAATCAACTAATCCTAGGGACAAAGTAGATACACCCCCCCCCCCCCAATATACTATAAATTAAAATCCCAACCACTCTCCAACCTATCGGGGATGTTCTCTGTAGTCGACTGAATCTTCAAACAATTCAATTGAACACAAATGAAAAATGATAGATTAAATATTAAATTGCTAAATAATTAAATAACCAAATATGAGGATCACTAGATGAAACCAAAATAGAGAGTTTAATTGAATATGGTATTTCATTTCGGCATGATGGAGGTACTGAGCCAAACATTACTAAAATATGAAGATGACTAAAATTGAAGAGGAAGTCATATAGATTATGATATGACCTGCACCAATTTCATCCCTGAATGAGAATATAAGAAGAATTGGTAATGGCACAAAATCCCAATTTAATCCATCTGATGATTTCTAAATAAGACACTAAACATGGAGCCACCGCTTGAAGACAACTTACATGAGGTTCAGCTCACCGATTGAATCTCGATGATGACGACGAATACAGATCAACTTGAATATATGACACATTAGATAGAACATAGAAATATAATTGAATGTGATAATAAATCCTCGACCAAGTGAGGAAAATAGGTTTTAGAAACACTTCTAATGGTCAGTAGACCTAGTTTGAAGATATAATGTTGATTAAGATCTTTAGTTGAAGATCAAGAGATATTCATATGATGTTGATGTAATCTGGTTGAAACTGAATTTTGATAGTCACAATGATGAAGAAAGAATGTTCTTTCTAGAGAATCCATGTGAGGCTGAGCTTGAGTATATTTGGGATGAAGTTGGAATGTGGTTATTTATCTGAGATTAAAGAAAAAAATTTGTTTTTATTTTCCCTTTATAGAGATGAATAAATGATGAAGATGGAGACTAGATCTCCCTACAAGAACCTTGGACGATTCCACTAATTTCCATCTACCCAGGTCCAAGTTTAGGAATAATACTAATATTTAAGACCTTGTGGACATGATCATTTTATCTTGTCACTCCATCCTATGTGAAGATAACACAGCTTTTTAATTTTCTAGTGAACTGATGCTTAAATTGTTTCGGAAAAAACTAGAAATGTAAACTAATTTTTAAATTTGGATGTACTGATAGGATGAAATGAATATTCTATCAGATATTATAATATTTATAGAGTGTTTCAAGTAGATTACATTACATTCTTAGAGACATTTCCATGTGAACAGGAGCACATTATTTTACAAGATCATTCCTCGGGTCTCCGAAGGGGAATATTCCAAAGTATTCCTATATGTGGTGGGAAGTGTATTTAGTTTCGAGGGCTTGAATTGATCCCTAAATGAAGGAGATAATCTAAAAAGAAGGTATCATATGGAATATAGGGAGATATTTTATAGAGGTATGAACATGAGCTTAAGGTAGGGATCAGCACACATAGTATTATTTGTAGGAGAATAATCAAACAATTGGGGGAGATAGAGAATTATAGAGAACTTCTAGAGACTTATGATTGAGGAATTGGAGTATAACTGATCGAAGTGAGATGTTTGCAGGAGGGGGATATACTCAATAATAGAATATTACTTTCTATCTTCTTCTACATATTTCGGATTTTTAAATATTAAATTATATTAGAAATATTCATTCTTTCAGAATTGAACATGATCATCAGCTGGATTTTTTATGGGGAATAATATTGTGTTGGTAATATATTGACTTCATTAATGTGAAAATTTTACTCAACGCCTCACCCAATCGTCAATTTTATATGATGTTTTTTTAAAGTAAAACATTGAGTTATGTTATGACTGATCTTAATAAAAATTTATATAACTGCTTATTTTTCTAGGATTTATCTTTCATGTGAACAACTCATGATTGTTTCAGACAAGTTTCTAGGAAATATTGATTCTGGTGATAATTTGATCATCTATAGTGGATGGATGAATCCTAAAGTTGGAAAATAGTAAGAATTAGTCACTCATAGGATGATCAATATACATAGTTTTTTAGCCAGATTTAAATCAATTACAACGATTTTTGTGCATTAATGAAGGAAAGTACTTATTAAACTAGGAAATGAAAATTACACAATCAATAATATTCTTTTTCATTCTTACTCTTTGGTTATTTATTTCCTTTTTGTTTGATTCCTTACATCCACACTTCTTCACCACCACCAACATAGTTCTCTTTAATCAATATGTCACCTCTTATCCATTGTTTTTTAGAGTTTTTTTCATCCCTAGTCACACACACACTCACGAGATTCCTTCTAATGGATTGATCCATTATCACCACTAAAATATTTCTAAGTTGGTTTATAAATAATTAATTTGTCGAGAACCTAGTCAAAAACCAAGGATCACAATCAAATTTTAGCATCATTACCAAGGAAGTCATGTGAATCCAATGAAATTCAAAAATTAAAAAGGACATATCAAAATAATTATCAACAAAACCAATTGAATCATTGTTTTTATATATACAAGATCTACTATAAATATTTTGGAGCCCTGCCTATCTAAAATCAGAAAAAATTAATGTTATCTCAAATTGAAAAATAAAACTAAAATTTAATATCTTAAGGAAAATTATAATAATCACCAATATAAAAACATAAATCCCCCTCCACCTAGAAATGAAATGATATAGAGGACTAGCCTTATAGAATTCATGTTGAATATGTTTTATAACCACCCATCTTGTATTATGCTAACACTATGATCTATAAACAATAAAATAAAAAAATCAATGTTCTCCATGTTTTCATCATTCAACGGAATTCCCAATGTAGACACACTTTACTTTATTAGGGACATATACTATCTGATTTAGTAGCTACCACAAAGAATACTTAGTGAGGAAGAACGTAAACTAAGAGTGTTCTATTTTATATCAAGGGAAATATTATAACTTGGTTTAAATAATTATAATAATATATTTTTGACACGTTGGAACAGTTTAATAATGAAATTACCCTCAAATTCTATAATAGAAGGATAACCATCGAAACTAGACACAAAATCAATTGATTTTTTCAAGATCAGGGAGATATTTTCAACAAAAAAAGTTTGATAGATTTGGATGTTTACTCATGTAGTATCGAGATCACCAATTCACTCCATATTTTATTGTGAAAACATTCTATAATATCCTCATATCATATCACTAAACACTTTTGGACCAATCAATAGGAAGATATTTTAGTGATAGAAAATTTGAGTATCTAAAACAAAATATCAAAAACTTGGATGAAATACAGAACATAACTTCTCTAGAAGAAGAAATAATATAACATAGGAAAATAGACATGTTCACCAATATTTAGTCCAATCTACCCAATTTTATCATGAATAAAATCAAAATACCCTAAGGGAGAAATGCCACCACAAATTCATGTTAGGGAAATAAAATTAATGTTGCCTAAAATTTTTATTCCATTCTAATATGTTCAAATTGAAAATCATAATGGATATGGAAAAATGATTTAACCTATGGATGGACCATTGTAAAAATATTTCCATAGCTTCTAAGGAAAAAGATAATATCACATTCACAAATCGATTTGTTTCATTTGCCTATCGAGGAATTCTATTGGCATGTGTGGTGCTCCCAACACTTTTCAAATATGTATGATAGAAATTTTCAATTGATATGTTTAAAATAATAATCGGTATATTAAAGGATAAATTATTTATTTTTGGATGGAATTTTAAAACAATTAATGAAAATGTAGAATCTAATTCAGAAAATTTCCAAGAAACAAATCATGGTTTGAACTTGGAAAAGTATCAATTCATCATCACAAAATGAATTTTATTAGTACATATGTTTCAAAGATGGAAATTGAAGATAATGAATCTAAAATTGAGGTTTTTTTAAATCTATCATCACCTGAATATGTTAACATAATTAGGATTTTATTAGTCGATGTCGATTTCTATAAGAGATTCATCGTTGACTTCTCCAAAATCACCAAGCCTTTATGCTCACTTATTTTAAATAATCACCCTTTAAATTTTATAATAAGTGTTTAGATCCATTTAATCTAATTAATTAGAAGTTCACATCTTCACCAGTGATTACTACACCAGACTAGAAGATACATTTCCAAGTGACGTTAGGTGCAAGTGATGTAACCATGGCTGTAGTTTTGGGGTAATGGAAAGATAAGAGGTTGTATATAATTCAATATTCTCTTAATATTTTTTATAATACCCAAAAAAATACAATACCAATCAAAATTAGTTTTATTATGATATGTTTTATACTAACAAGTTTAATAAATAGTTTATTTGGTCTAATGTTATCACTTTCAAAAAACACTCTCCTCTCAAATAACTTCTAGCTAAAAATATAAAAACTATGGCTTCTGCGATAGACCCTTCATGTATAGGAATTTAAATTATAAATCAAGGATAAAAATGGGATTAAATATTTTTATTAACCACTTTTATACGTTTCCCAATTATCATGACGAGGAAAAAATGAAATAAATTCCTTCTTTTACTATTGACTAACTACATTCTTCTTTAGTTAAGAAATCATATTGGTTTGAAAATTATGAAAACATTCATTCTATAGTATTAATTCCCAAAGACCATTTAGGAAACCAGAAACAAAGATTCTTTTTTTATTTAAAATATTTTTTTGGAGTGATCTTTTACTATTTAGAATATGTGATGATGTCGTAATGAGGTGATGTCTCGATAATGAGTAAATGCTCCCCATTCTTGAGAGATTTAATTTTTCACTATGGTATGGAAATAATGGGGGAGATAAAACTACTTATAATATCATACAAACTGGATTCTACTTGCCATATTTACTCAAATATTCTAAGAGTCTTATGATAGGTTTTCAATAGTTTCAAAAGCTGAGAAATTGTGCCAATAAATATGAGCTATACCAAAAGAGGATTCTTGAGTTGAATATAATGATTTGTTTGACCTATCTATGAATGTAAATTTCCCATAATCTAATGGGAATGAATACATACTTGTGTCATTGAATTATTCATCCCAATGGGTTGAGGATATTGGACTTCCAAATAATATTACTTCTAGTGTTATCAAATTCATCAAGAATAATATTTTCTCGATATTTATAGTACTTAAGGAATTTATCAAATATAATAGAACTCATTTCATTAATTATAAGTTAAAATATTTAATAGATAAAAATAGGTGTTCTCACAATTCATGAAAAACCTATCATCCACAGTCTAATTGAAATGATAAAATTTCAAATATAGAGCTCAAAAAATGGATTGAATGCCATCTAAAGGTGGTGGTAAATGGTGTTATTGAGATAGTTGGAAAATATAATTGACCATTTATCATCAATTCTGATAGAATATAATATTCATTTAAGGGTAAGATGAATGGATTGGATACCATCTCCTTTCATGAAACATGATCCATCACTAATGTTAACCCAGGATTATAACATCAGTGATACATGTTAAATAACACATATTAATGTTATTATTTTCTCCTATTCACATTCTTTTAATAATGATAACTCATTTTTATATTCTCAGAGCACTTGAAAAAATTGAGGATATACTACAGTACAATCTACTATGTAAAGAAACTAGAAATTCACCCATGTTTTGGATAAACTACAAGAAGGAGTTATATCTTGGAACATTCTAAACAAAATTTAACAAAATAATACATTGGTTTCTATTCATTTTTAGATTTCATAACTTGGAAGGTTCAATTTTGGGCTATCTGGGATATCCTGGACCTCTTATTTCTTTCAAGGAGTCCAGTGAACATCTCAGTTTTACTAATTAAATTATGGATGAGGGTCAAAGGTATTCTTTTGATGATATTATTTTAAATTCTGATATGTATAGGTGCATGTTTACAACTTAAAATACAATGGATTTTTCTTTTAAGAACTTCAACCATATTTCTACTCCTCGAGGGTAGCATGGTAAATGGAATAAAAAGGTATGGTGTAGTTATATTCCTACTAAGTTCAGCTTTCTTATATAGAAGATAAGAAACAATGCTATTATTATAGATGAGAATGTGAGGAAGATAGGTATTAACATAGCTTCTAAATGTCATTACTGCAAGTTATAGAGGGAGTAAGACACTAATCATATTTTCATTGAGAGTAATTGGGACAGAGCTGTATGGAGATTCTTTTGAGGGTTTACTGGTATTTTTTCCAATGATCTTGCTGAAAATTATTTTATGGAAAGATGGTTACATGGTATTAAAGTTTAGGGACTAGAAAAAAATTACAGAGTAGTAATCCAAAGTATAGGTTGTTGGTGCATCTGGTTGGCCTGGAACAAAGATGGGTTTGAAGGTATTATTGTGACGAAATGGTCTATTTCTAGGAGTAATAAATTACATATAATTGATCTGGTTAATGGTTTTAATAAATGGAATAATGCTCCTTAATTTAGATCCTTACAGGGGAATGGTTTTATGATTCCGCAGCATGTTCATGTGATGAGAGGGAATTGGGTCATGTGGGTGATGCAAAACATAGGTTTGAAGTATAATTTTGATGGTTCATGCTTGATAGGTATTATGTGAGGAGGAGGGGTGGTTCGTGATGCTTGGTAGAGTGTCCTGATTTCCTTTTCTGTACATTTTGGGAGGGGAAATTTAATTCAAGTAGAAGACAAAGCTACATAGAAGGGTCTTGTTTTGTGTGCCAAAAAAATATTATGCTTGTCTAGGTTGAAGATGATTCTATAATTGGTCTTGATGCAATTAATGGTAAAATTAAAACTCCTTGGTTGATAGCCTATTCAATAAGGAATCGAAAAGCTATCCGCAACACCACCAACATTCGAATTTCTCATGTGTGGTGGGAGGGAAACAAAGAGGATTATTAACTTGCTTCATTGGTGGTGGAGGATCAAGGTAATCTTGTCATTTGTTTATCTAGTTCTTTATAGTTGGATTTATAGGGTTTTAATTTTATTAGGGGGGATCAATTGGGTCTCCATTATTTTAGGCTCCCCTAGCTAGTTTTTCTTTGTATTCTTCTTTATTGTAGTTTTTCTTTATCTTTAATAAAAATGAAATGTTGGATGTGTACATACTTGAATATAGTAAATAAAGGGAATTCTCAATTATATATAGGATAATATATCTAGATAAACTCTAATGATAAAATATTCCACTATTAAGGGAGTGTTGTTGTAAACTACGAATTTAATTATTTTATTATATGGTGCTCAGAATCAAGTTTGTGGGAATCTAACTTACTATTTAGAAACAATATAAGTGAATTTTCTTCTATTAAGATGGTTTCATGGATTTTTGATAACTAAGATGTTGAAAATCATTGAGAACCATATTTAAAACTTTGTTTCACTCATTAAAATGTCTTTCATTCAACTACTATTATAGATGATTTTCATCATGGTATATTTTAAGAAAAATTGTAACTTTTTGTGTTAGATATTAGAAATAAAATCATGATATTTTTTATTTATTTTCTGGTTAGTCTAGTTGATGAGGAAAACATTAAGTGAATATTCTTCTACCCCGTCAATCATATTATGAATTACTACATTTAAAAAAATTGAATAAAAATGTTCATTTTCTTAGGACTCAACATTGGGGATAATGTTATGTTTTAGGATAGAGGGATTGGGGTCTTTATATTTTATTAATTGTACAATAATGATGTATTTTTATCACAAAATGGCCCAAAATAAAAAAAACACTTTAAAAAATAAGGTTCCCTGAGCTATAAATTGCCAAAAACTACTTTCTTGTCTATTAAAAAATCACATTCTAGTAACTGAGGTTGATGTTGAGTCTATAATTATTTGACTTGCATGATGACTGGGTTATTTTAACCACTTTTTTTATATAAATTAAGTCTAAGAATAGGGAAATTGTGTGTTTTAGGATAGATCCTTATGGAGTAGGATTTAGAATAGGAGGAAACTAAATATTTGATCTTGAACTTAGGGGACTCGACCATTGTGAAATATAACACCATAGAGATAAAACTAAATAGAATGTCACATAAAACCTTTGAATATAGAGTCAAATGGTAAATTGGGATCCTATAGTGAATTGATGGGATATTAGGTAATAAAAACGACAACAAAAATCCACAAGTACATTTAATAAGTATTTTGGGAATTCATGGCTTCAAAAAAAATCAATACAGTGCCTAATTTTCAAAAATTAATTCATTAATGTGAGGATAATATTGAACCCAAATGAATAATGGGGAATTTGACTTATAATATAATCATTATATTTTATTTAGTTTAGTGATAAATGGATATTGGATTTTTGGAACCTAAGAGAGAGTGATAATTAAATGTTCCTCTTATTAAGGATATAATTCCTCTTAAAGATACCTTGTCTACACTTCTAGAACTGGAAATTGAATTTGAATTAAAGTAGGGTAGAGGGTGATTTCATATAGGACACATGAAAATTTCGAGGATTAATGAGACATTTCATTCTCTTCTTATAGTGTGTATTTGAATCTAGGTAGGAATTATTCAGAAGATTTCATGAAAATCTCATCCCACGTCAAAATCATATTACTTATAAATCAATTCTTCAACCTGATTCATTTTAATATAATCAATGAAATATTGTTTTCTATGTACAGACTAAAATCATGTATTGTTTTATTACAAAAAAATATTTATGTACTGGAGCATTTTATGCGGTTCTTATTTAATATATTTTTTCTTATATATTTCATATTTTTATTGAGGTTCTGGTTGATAATTTTTTTTATAATGGTAAATTTTATAATTATGGGTAATTTGAGGTTGAACATGTTATTAATTGAAAATTATTTCAAATTTTGTGTTCTTGTTGTTCAGGAGAACAATTATTCATGAGTTTAATTTTCTATATATTTTAAAGGAAAACCATTATTGTGATTTTGTGCTAAATGTTCAATGAAAATATATTTACCAAGTTATTTTTATGAGGTTTTAATTTTTGAAATGATTATTTCATAATTCCATATTTTATATTAAACAACAATTGGTAAATTCATCTTATATGGAAAATCATTTATTTTTTTATTATTTATTTTTATTTGGTATTAAAAAAGATCATTTTCATTGAATGGTGAATTATATGAGAAAAGGGGACGACATCATGTGATGAAGTCACGGAAAAAATAAAATAATCCCAGAAAATATAGTTGTCTCATGTTCAAAAATTAGCAAAGGAATGCTACCAAAATAAGTAAATACCAGACCACCACAGGATCAAAATTCTAAACAATCCCAAGTATAAATTTGGAAAAATAAGGTAGTTGCTTAAAAACATAGTTCGAACTTCCATGTGAAAAAAATTGTAAATATCTTGGAAATACTATACCTCTCTTATCAACCTACCCTAAGGGTATAATCAAAGTTATCATGCCTTCATCTCGAATCAAACACACCTAAGGACGAAGTGGATTCACCCCCTCACGCTACCAAAAATGAAAATCTAGAACACTCCCCAACATGTCATGGAGGGTTAGTTTGGTCAACTACATGTTTAAACTGAAACCCCTTTAACCAACCACAAATGAAAAATTATTTACGACATAGGGAAGATATAAGAATTTGTTCCCAAGAAGTTAACCAACCATAAAAGAGGATAGCCATACGAAACCCAAATTGGGAAATAAATTGAAGATGGTATTTCAATTGATCATGAAAGAGATGTTAAGTTGATATTTTCTTGAAGAAGAAGATGAATACAATCAAATAGGAAATTTAAACAAATTTTGATATTACATTCACCAATTACAACTTTTAAGGTGACTAGCTAAATTAAGGATTGTGGCACGTGAGCCTAATTGAACCTAACCGAAGCCTGCTATTGAAGAGACTAAATGAAGATCCACTGCATAAAGATGAGTAGCATATGGATGAGATCACTAATTAAAGGTGGATGATGATGATGAATACTGAATCATTGGAGGATACAACACTACTGATATTACTGAGTAATAAAATTTAAGGTGATGGTCCAAGATAGACTGTGAGAGGTGGAAAGAGGTTTAGGAAACACTACTGATAATTGGTGGACCAAGTTTAACAAATAGAAGTAGTTTTAGATATTTAGTTTATGAATTTGGAAGATTAAAAATATTTTATTAGATTTGGTTGAAGTTTAATTAAGCTTGTTACAATGACAAATTGATCCTGTGATTTCTGAAGAAGAAACATGATGCTAGGACTATGTCTAGTTATGATAAAATTTGACTGTGGTTTTTTAAAAATTGAAGATGTTTTTTGTTTTATTCCAATTGTAGAAATGAATCGATGAAGAATATGTAAAATCAATCACCCCACTAGAGAGACTGTGATGATGTGGGAGCATTCACACAAGGTTCTCTAAAAAAGGCCTCAAAATGGATTTATGTAACTGAATCATTAATTTATAAGTGTATTTCCTGAGTCTCAATGTCTTTCAATAGATAAAAAATCAGATCATGCATTATGTGTGATGAGTGATAAAGGATCATGATGATAAGGATCTATTCCAAGTCATAAGACATGGGAATGAGAAGTTTCAAGCTTTACTAAATTGTAATTAAAAAAATGGAATATATTTGGACCCCACCAAAGTATAATCCATTGAGTATGAATTAATAATTTTCTGAAATCCAAGAGGATGTGCATAAAGTCGAGATAATGTTTTTGATCATTCTTATGATTGGAATGGAGTTAAAATTATCTTAGGTAGTGGTTGTGAGAATTCAATGTTGAGTTCTACATTTTAGTAAAAATAAGTGAGAATTTTGATGGAGAATTTATGGTTATCATGTACCATCTAACTGATTGGAAGCTCGTTTGAACATTTTTTGTGTGTTATCACATTATTGATTTGATACATACATTATCAAATAATTTCCATTATCCAGTACCATGTCAATGAATAATCCTAATATTTAAGACCCAATAAACCAGTTTGTTTAATCCTGACACTCCAACCAATGTGAAGAGAACCATAATTTTCATGTTTTTAAGAGCAAGTTCTTGGATCATTGATCAAGAAAAATAGGGATATCAAACATTTTTTAATTTTTGAATTGATGAGGATATATAGGGAGGATTATAAATCATGTAATAATGTTGAGAGAATGTTTTCAGTGGAATATGTTACTATTTGGGTGAAAAGACTACATATAGGGGAGAACATTCTATTAGTATAGATTCACTGGTGTTTGCAATGCGGAAGATTAGAGAGTATTCCTACATGTGATAGGGGAGTGAATTATTTTTGGAGGCCCTAGCTTAGGTCATTAACAAGGGATATGGTTTATAGTGATGGATATACATGGAAATCTTGGAGATTTTTATTAAAGGTATGAACATGATATCAATGTAGGGATTGGAAAGCTTATTGTTATTAAGAGAGAAATTATCATATGATTAGGGTAGATATAATATTCAAAAGGAATTCAAGAGAAATCGGATTAGGGAATGGTAGAAGAACATATTGGTGTGAGATGTGAGAAGAATGGGATCTACTCAAAAAAAGAATACTACTTTCCCTCTTATTCGTTTTTCACTCATTTTAATGGATCAGATTATAGTGAAATTTTTAATTCTTCTTTGATTGAACATGATCATTGGATACAAATTTTTAGGGGAATAATATTTGGTTCGATATCCATTTAATTTATTCATGTGATATTTTTTCTAGTCACTTATTCCAATCTTCAGTTTCATAAGAAAATTATCTTCAATGAAAAAGAATATCTTATATAATGATTGGTCTTGATCAAAACATTATTTAACTACATATTTTTCTTAGATTCATCTAGAAATTGAACGAATTTGAGAGTTCCTCAAAAGAATAGAGGAAATTTTTTTGGACATAAATCAATCATAATTAGTGAATGAATAAATTATCCAAACAGAAAATCATAAGAATCAATCACTCATAGGATAATCAGCTGACATAGTTGGTTATCCACATTTAATTTTGTTTTGTTGATTTTAATTCATGAATAATGAAAAAACCTTATAAAGCCATCTAATCAAAATTCCCTAATCTATCATCGGATTGTTATTAATATCTTTTTGATCTAATTTTTCTATCATTATTCCTACATTTCATCCACACTAAATCATCACCACTATCATATTTTTCATTCATCACTACCTCACCATTTCTCCATTATTTAATGAGTGTAATTTATATCTTCTTTACTCACATAAACACTCGCATGTTTTCTTACCCATTAATTAACCCTAACTCACCAAAAAACTAGTTATAATTATGGATATAAATATCTAATTTGACCTAAGAATAGTAAAAAACTAGGATCCTAGTAAGAAGTCATGAAAAAAAACGTGCATTCAAAGGGTCCAAAATAAAGCATCACATCTAACTGTATTGTTTCGATCCCTCTAGGTTTTCGATTAATCAAAAAGTGGTTCCCAATTATTAGAGATATATTGAATGTAAAATTGATAGTTTTTTAGTCTCTTAAAATTAAATTTTTTCAGAGTTTGGTATGATGTTTTTTATTCCATATATTTTTTAATTTTTTGTTAAACCATTTGGGTGAAAAGGAAAATTGTACGAAGAATTTGGTTTCAAAACTAGTTTGACTCTATGTATTTTTTAAATGATTACTATCTTTCACATGAGACATTTAGTAGTGTGGTTGATTTTGTTATGGTATCCAAGGAAAATATTTTGTAATTTAAATTTAAATTTATGTAAATATATTGAAATTATTATCGTAAATCAATATATGATTTCAAATTGTAATAAATTGAAAATTGATTTTTTTTTTGAAATTTTTGACTTTTAATAAAGTTACATAATAGTTCATATAGTATTTAAATGAAATAAACTTTTTCTTATATTTTATTATTTTAAAATAAGGGTGATCTATTTATTATGTGTATGAATTGGAAAAATAAAATTTTAACTCATGCTGGAAATCTATGCTTTTAATGAAAATAATATATTTTGATGAGTGAATGGTGTGTTTTAATTTGATAAAATTATATTTTGTGATTTTTTTCACTTGATTTTTAATCGGGACTATATTGTGTAAAAGGTGGTACATGAATTTAATAAATTCATGTCTAGTGATATTTCAAATATTCCTCCATGAATGGTAAAGAAAGAAAGTAGATGGCTTGGATCTAAGAATGGTTCTCTCAATGAGTCCTTTTTATCCCCCAAAAGTAGTTTCTTTTTTTTCTGGACTCTACCTAGGATCTTAAGGTTGTGGTAGATCTGCAAATTTCCCTACTCTTATATCATGTATTTGTTTTGATCATTGGGTCAACCTCAAGTATATTGGATTTTAATATGTTTTGGGTTCTTAAAGTTGACTGGTATTTGGTTAAAGAATTGTTAATATTTCTATAACGTGTTTTTTTGGGAATTCTTGAATGTTTCATGGGATTATTATTATTATTGGTTATTATTTTTCAATTAATTAAATTCTATTTCTTGGGGGAAATTTGGTTTAAAGGTTACCCATTTTTGGGGATATTCCTTTTAGTTTCAGTTTTGGGAAGTTTAAGGATGTTTTTGGATGGGTTGAATAAAAATGAAATTTGGTCCCATTTGTGGGGATATTCCGTTTCTTTTTTTCCTTTTCTGGTCATTTTTTAGGAAAAGAGGAAATTTTGGAAATTTTCTCAATACATGTTGTGTACTTTATAAGTACATGCCGTGTTCTTTGACCCCACACAAGGCTGTGTTCTAGTCATATACGGGAAACACACATGGTGTGTAGGGGTGATGTGGAGGCCACTTAATGTGGTGTATGGAAAAGGCGAGTACATGCCGTGTTATCAAGAAGTACATGTCGTGTACTTGTCTTTTAATTTCATTAAACGGGCCAGGGTCACATCTAATCCCTATTTACATATTCTTCTTCTCTTAATTACGTCCAGAGTATCCGAGGAGGCCGAATCTTCTATGAGCCGCTGATCTTTCACAAGTTATCTGAATCGAACATCGTCTGTTGCAATAGACTCGCAGCAGTGAGTTTTTGGTTCATTCATGGCCACGTTTCCTGATTCTTTCTCTTATGAGAGTTATCTAAGGTTGAACTTTTTAGATTTTTTTGCTGATCCTCTCCATTCTAGGACGATTCATAGGCTGAGGTTCAAGTATATCGATCTCCCAAGATCAAGGTAGGTAGTTTTTTTCCCTACGTTGAATGTCTTTGAGTTTTTGTTCAAAAAGTGTCAGATTCCCATGTATCGGGTATCTTGGGATAGAGTTTTGAACCTGTATTATTATCTGACAAAGATTCCTTGTATGATTGAGGTTATTAGATTAATAATGGTTTCTTGTTAGGATGTTTGAGGATCACCACATGGTTGTTTCCCTTGTTTTGGCTGTTTACCACCGTTGGGCTAGGTTTCCAGTGGGGCATACCTTGTTGCATTGTTTTCCTGCCATGAAATAATTGATTACATGTATTTCCTACTATTTTTATGCTTTTGATGAATTTTAGCTATTATCCATGTTGTTGTTGAACTTACTTAGGGTTGCTGACAGTCGATTACGCACGACTAGACTGCTCAGGGCTGTGTGAACCTGGTGTAGTAGACTAAAGAGGGAATTGACGATTAAGGGCTTCCCTAGAGAGTCTGTTATAAATTAATATTGTTTGTAGGACCTATAGTAATTGGAATTTGTGCTTCCTCAGAGTGTCCTTAGTTACGTATCGAGACTATAGGGGGGATTAGACATAAGTGCTTCCTCAGAGAGTTTATACCTATCATTGCAAGACCACATGGGAATTGACGGTGAGTTCTTCCCAGAGTGTTTGTGCCTTTGTATGATTACTTTACTCTAGGGGTCTTCCAGTATGAGCCACCCAGAGAGATTGTGTCAATATTGTTTGGTTGGTTGTGATGAGTCCACCAATCAAAAGAACAAGCTTTCTTTTGGTACAACTTGTACTTTAGGTTGTCTGCTGAGATGCCTGTTGTGTTACTTTCCATGCTTTGGGAATATAGAGCAGTTTCTAGATTCCTTGGGTGATAATTAAATGAATGAATTTAATTTTTAAATAAATGTGAATGTATTATTGTAGGATTGTTTACTTTTTGTACTCTTATTTATCTTCTGCATTTATTTCATTTACATTTGTTAAATTTCTCACAGACAGTAGGGCACATATCTTGTGGTGATTGACTACTGAGATTAGTCTCACATCCTGTTTGGGTCCTACTTTTCGGCCAAAACATGTTATATGGCAGTAGGTGTGGATAGGGATTGTGGACCTTCTACTTCAGGTACATGATTTTTGGTTGGAGCGGGAGAGAATAGGACCAAGATTAGTCTTGCGATGCTTCTGGAGTTGCTGCTTAATTTTAGTACATTGTTCTCAGTTGTATTTCAACACGTTGTTGTGTTTGATGCTTTCCATAGATACTTGTACCTGCTGCATCATTTTCATCATTATTATATTATACATTCCTTCCACTGTTTAGATTCAGTTATTGCATGTTGTTTACTGCTTCTTCTATTGACTGTTATTTCCTTTTCTTTGTATACCTTTCCAATTAAGGGAATAGTTTCCCCCAATGACTCAGCAAGGACCTCACTGCTAGTCGGCAGCCTCTGGCGTTTGGGGAAATGCACTTGAGGTCATGTGGCGAACTGGATACGTGGCACCTGTTGAGTGGATCCAGATTCAGTTTGTTACAGAGTGGTATCAAAGGAGTTCATTCCTTTTCTATTGACTTACTATTTAGAGACCTTAGACCGGGATTTCACAGAATAGGTAAATGGTATATAGTTGTGCCCAGGAGTTCTAGAACCCGTGTACAGGGAAAAATATAGATTACCTATAATATTGTAATTTTCGAGTTTTTAAAATGTTGCAGTTTACTTGATTTCACCGTTGGGTGGTGCACTTGCTTTGTGTTGTTACTGTTTATATGATTATGGTTCTATTTTTGTGAATCTTGATGAGATGGGGTATGCCAACTCATGCATCATATAGGCACTTGTCAGAAAATCACATGTCATTCATTTTCCAATGCCATCTTAGTTTTATTAGAATTTGCATACTGTTGTGATAGAATTTGTGACAGAAGATACATGCTGATGTGATAGCTGTTGTGATAGAATATATGCCACGTTGATAGGGTATCGTTTGTTTAGAGATTATTTATCATGGATAAAAAACTTGGGTCTTAGAGGTGTTATGGGCCCTCGAGGATTGAAATTTGGTGGTTCGTGAGTTTTTTATACTATTTACTTGTAATATAAATTTTTATGATGCCTTGCTTTGATTCGCGGGGAGTATGGGCACCCACGGATCAGAATTTGGCACCTTAACGTTTTTTTCTGTGTTTTCTGGGCTCTGGTGCAGTTCTGAGGCTACTTTCTGGAAAAACCCAGAATACATGGCATGTACATCTTTAATACACGCTGTGTAGTTTTTAGCCGTGTCACTGACTGTGTGGACAGGGACACAGGGTTGTGAATGTTCTTTTAGGAACACGTCGTGTACTAGTTTACATGTTGTGTAATATGACTTGGGTATCCGGCTGTGTCACGAACAACACGGGCCGGGGTTTTCCTTCATGTATAAGCTATGTCCGTCTGGAACAAACCATGTCGGGTCAGCCATGTGTCAGGCCGTGTCGCTAACAACATGGGACAGGTAAGGCATGTCTAGTACATGTCGTGTCTCCATTGAACATGTTGCGTAGTTTTGTCATAGGGGATCCATGTGGACACGCCGTGTGGCTGAATACATGGGTTGGGAAAATCCACAAGATAAAAACATCGTGTACCTTGTTGTCATGCCACTTAGTAGTGCTCTGTGTACCTATCCATGTGACTAACGACACAGACAGGGGGAAAATCTTAAGGACATGCCATGTAGAGGAAAAACACGCCGTGTAGTTTCTTGCTGGGATAGACTGTGTTCCTAGCCATGTAGGAGTGATCGGGCAGGGATGAAAAGGGTTAGTACACACCGTGTATTTTGAGAACATGTCGTGTAGCCGGGTGGTTTACATAGCCATGGATGGCCAAGGTACACACCCAGAGTAAAATTTCCGAAAAACACGTTGTGTTGTAGTACTAACATGCCGTGTAGTCCTTTTTTCCTAAATTTTTAAGTTTTTCACCCCTGTTCCATTTTACTGTCTTATGTTGAAACTATGTTAGTCGTTATAGAATGTCTGCTCTTGACTTTTTAGTGATAAGTCACCAAGATGTCCTCCTGTTGCACGTCAAAAACCAGGCAGTGATCGTATGACTGATACGACAGACCAGGGACTACCAGTAGTTCCACCTATCGTTCCGAACATGGAACCTACAGTGATTCCAGAAACTGGTGCAGACACCCATTTTAGAGAGGGTTTCATGAGATTCATGCAGACCTTCCAGGGATCTCAACATCCGGCCCCGTCTACGGCAGAGTTGATGCGGGTTTTCCAGCAGCAGCCTCCTCCCATGTTCACAGGGGAGGGAGGACCGCAGGCTGTGGAATCATGGATAGAATCCATGATATCCATCTTCGAGCACCTGGATATTCCTCTGTAATGTATAGTGAATCTCAAGAATTATATGTTGCGCGATTCTACCAAGAGATGGTGGGATGTGGTTTCACAGGCATGGGGAGAATGGGTTGTGCCTTGGGATGAATTCCGGCATACGTTTTACAACTACTTCTACCCAGTGATGTTGTGGGAAGATAGAGCTAGGGAGTTCAAGAACCTGTAGTAGGGTACTCTCAAAGTTAGGGAGTATACCTCTCGCTTCACAATGTTATGGCCTTTCACTCCCGTTCTGGGGAATGACGACATGTTTTTAGCGAGGATGTTTGAGGAAGGCCTCAGACCGGACATCAGATTGTAGGTGGACGTCTTCCAGTTGACTTCTATTACTCTGATAATCAACTAGGCGCTCATCACAGAGAGAAACCTGAGGGTGACTAGAGCTGTGGACCAGGGCGGTTCAGCTTCCTGGGCTTAATCTTTTCAGGTAGATAGCAGGAAGCGCCACCGAGAGCCTACATGAGGTGACTCGAGGAAACTAGGTATTCCTTCTGGTAGATGTGATATTCCTTCTAGAAACCAAGTGGTATACTATCAGTGTGGGAAAAAGAGGCATAATAATCCTCTGTGCCTGAGAGACTTAGTGGAGTGCCAATAATGCAGCATGATGGGTCATCTACATCATTTCTGCGTGGTGCTTCTTCCAGAGGTTAGTGAAGGAGTATCAGTTTCGACTCAGCGTATAGGAGCAGGATTACCAGTTCCACAGTAGACTGGGGGCTAGAGTTCTTCAGGTCGTTCAAGCCATGGTAGTGGTCATGGATGTAGTGGTCAGGAATAGGGAGGGTCGTCTCAGGGATCTCAGGATGCAACACTGGGCCGCGGTGCAGGCCACGCATTTGCGGTAGAATATATTTATCCGGAGCAGGATCCTTAACCTTCCATAGTTTGAGGTATGATTTTAGTTGCCTCATTTTTATCCTCTGCACTTTTCGATATAGGATATTCTCATTTCTTTATTTATGTGCATACTGTGGAAATAATTAGACTTACTGTTTATACTTCTGAGTATATGATGATGCTAGACACTCCCTTGGGAATTAGAACTGCTAACGTGGTTCAGTTCTTAGACTGCCCCTTGAGGTTCGTGGGTGTCGTTTTTTGTGGAGTATCTATGTTTTCGAAATTATAGGCTATTATTTCATTCTCGGGATGGAATGGTTCCTTCCCATCTAGGCCTTTGTCGATTGCTATCACCGTAGGGTGAGTTTTACATCACCGGAGGGAAGATTGTTTCTTCACAAGGGAAAATGGGATGTCTAGGAGAGTAGAGCAGAACTAGAGAATCATGGGTTGGGCGGTGTTACAGCCCATATTTTTAGCTTATATCTGGATTACCATGGGACTTCTCAGATAGATTTTCCTCCAGTGGTTAATCTTTTTCCAGATGTCTTTCCAGAATACTTTTTAGGTTTGCCTCCGGAGCGAGAGGTAGACATTTCTATCGAGCCTGTTCCAAGAGTGGCACTGGTGTCCATTCCTCCTTATAGGATGGCTACACCTGAGTTTCGTGAGCTCAATAAACTGTTGGAGGAGTTTCAGGAAAGGGTTTTCATTCGACCCAGTACTTCTTGGGGTTCGCCTCTCTTGTTTTCAAAAAAGGAAGACGACATCGTTAGGCTTTGTGTGGATTATCGGAAACTGAAATAGTTGACGGTTATGAAATGATATCCATTTCCATAGACAGATGATCTCTTTGATCAGCTTCGAGGAGCCATAGTGTTCTCAAATATCGACCTGAGATCGGAATACCATCAGTTGCGTGTCAGACCATCTGATATACCTCTTACAGCCTTCCAGAGCAGGTATGGTCTGTATGAGTATTTGGTTATGCCTTTCGGTCTCATGAACACACCATCAGTTTTCATGGAACTGATGAATATAGTTTTCCATCCTTACTTGGATACTTTCGTGGTGGTTTTCATGGAAGACATCATGGTGGACTCTCAAACTCGACACGACCATACTACCCATCTTGATATCGTTTTGAGTACACTGAGGGAGCATCAGTTATATGCTAAGCTCTCAAAGTGCCACTTTTGGATTGATGAGATTCACTTCCTGGGTCATGTCATCTCAGAGATAGGAGTATCAGTAGACCCAGAGAAGGTGATAGAAGTAGTTATCTGGGAGCAGTAGAAGAATGTCTTTGAGGTATGAAGTTTCTTAGGGCTGGCTGGTTACTACAAGTGGTTTATACAGGACTACTCATTCTAAGAAGCGCCGCTAACGATCTTGACTAAGAAGGGGGTGAATTATGTTTGGTTAGAAGCATGTGATTCAGCCATTCAAGAGCTGAATAGGAGATTGACGTCAGCACCGATACTAGTTTTTCCAGAGCCAGGGAAGAATTATACATTTTTCTGTGACGCATCTGGCATCGGGCTTGGAGAAGTTCTTATACAGGAGGATCGTGTTGTTGTATATGGATCACAGTAGTTGAGGCCACATGAGAATAACTATACTACGCATGACATGGAGTTGGCTGCAGTTTTTCATGATTTGCATTGTTGGAGACATTATCTTCTGGGAGAGCATTTTGTGGTATATACTTACCACAAAATCCTTACGTATATCTTCATGTAGTGTGGCTTTAATATGAGATAGAAGAGGTTTGTTGAGTACCTATATTATTTCAATTTCGAGCTTGCTTATACACCTGGGAAAGGAAATGATGTGGAAGACACACTGAGCAGGAGGACAGTGATACAGGCTGTTCAGGAGGCCAGCAACGAGTGGCAGCTTATGGCTCTGTTCTCTGAAATGCATTTTGAGGTGCACGATAGACAGGGTCAGACTATTCTTTATTCTGTAGCTGTTACCTCTACCCTTCTAGACCGTGTTCGAATAAGGAAGATATCAGACTCTTAAGTCCAAGTCATAGGGGAATGCGTGTCAGGAGGGGAACCTCTTCCCAGATGGACCGTAGGCGAGGATGAGATCTTGTGTTTCCATTTACGCGTATGTGTGCCAGCAGATATACGCAAGGAGCGGATGCGAGACTTCCATTCCTCAGTTGGGGATGTTTATCCTGGCGTCACCAAGATGTATCATGATCTACACCTCCAGTATAGGTGACAAGGTATGAAGAGAGATGTTGCTAGTTTTGTCATGAGATGTTCCACCTGTCAGTAGGTGAAGTCAGAGCACCAATGACCCCCAGGGCTTTTATAGGAGCTACCCATCCTCGAGTGGAAGTTGAATGATGTCGCGATTGACATCATGACAGGGTTACCGAGATTTCCTCGAGGGAATGACATGGTATGGGTTTTCATTGATAGGCTCACGAAGGTTTCTCAATTCATGCCGATTAAGGAGACCTTCGTTTTCGATGAGCTTGTATGGTTGTACATCCATGAGATTGTACTCTTGCATGGGGTTCTGATTACTATAATTTTAGATAGGGATGCCTGCTTTACATCGCATTTCTGGCAAGGGATACTGAGGGATTTGGGTACATAGGTACTTTAGAGTATAGCTTACCATCCTCAGACAGATGGCCAGTCAAAGCACACGATACATGTGCTAGTGGACTTGCGACGAGCATGCGTCCTTGATTTTGGATGTTCTTGGGAGAAACATATACCTCCAGTGGAGTTTTCCTACAATAATAGTTTTCAAGAAAATATTCAGATGGAACCTTTTGATGATTTGTACGGTAGGATGTACTGATCACCTTTGTGTTGGCTGGAGGTAGGAGAGGTAGCTATGCTGGGACCTCGTCTTGTTCAAGAGACCACATAACAAGAGGAGTTGATTCAGAAATGGATGGCTACTGCACAGTCTCAGAAAAAATCTTATGATGATCAGCAGAGATGACCTTTGGAGTTTATGGTAGGAGATCAGGTTTTCCTACAGGTTACCCCGAGGATGGGACACAAGAGGATCAAGAGACATGGTAAGCTTTCACCGAGAAATATTGGGCTGTTAGATATTCTGGAGAGAGTCAGGTTGGTTTCTTATAGGTTGCAGTTACCTCAAAGGTACCAGGATATGCACGACGTTTTCTATGTTTCTCAGCTTTGACGTTATTTCTCAGACTTGTCTCATGTATTTCAGCCCGAGGAGGTTGTGATGGAGCAGTATGCATCATTCAAGAAGCATTCTATTAGGATTTTTGATCGTAGTTCATAGGTACTCCGTGGCCGAACTGTTCCTCTGGTACCGGTGCTATGGCAGCACGACCGTGTGTAGGATGAGACATGGGAGAGGGAGGCCGATATAAGATCACAGTGGCCAGAGTTGTTTGAGGTTTCTTCATCACCACCTTGTTAGGGAATTTCAGGGATGAATTTATTTAAGGGGGAGTTTGTAAGAACCCGGGTCTTCGTTTCAGGTATGTTTTTCCTTTTTTGGTCGTTTTTTAGGAAAAGAGGAAAATCAGGAAATTTTATAAGTACACGTCATGTACTTTATAAGTACATGTTGTTTACTTTATAAGTACACCTCATGTACATTGACCCCATGCGAGGTCGTGTGCTTGTCGTGTCTGGGCCACACACACGGTGTGTAGGGGTGATGCGGAGGCCGCTTAATGCGGTGTACGGAAAAGGTGAGTACACGCCGTGTACTCAAGAAGTACATGTCGTGTACATGTCTTTTTTTCATTAAACAGACCGGGGTCGCATCTAATTCCTATTTCCATCTTCTTCTTTGCATAATTACATCCAGAGTGTCCATGGAGGCCAAATCCTCTCCGAGCCACTGATATGTCAATAGTTATCTGAATCAAACATTTTTGGGTACAATAGAATCGCAGCGGTGAGTTCTTGGTTCTTCCTTGGCCACATTTCCTGGTTCTTTCTCTTATGAGAGTTATCTAAGGTTGAACATTTTAGACATTTTTGCAGATCTTCCCTATTCTAGGACGATTCACATGCCGAGTTTCATGTATATCGATCTCTTAGGATCGAGGTAGGTGGTTTGTTTCTCTACGTTGAATGTCTTTGAGTTTTTGTGAAAAAAGTGTCAGATTCCCATGTATCGGGTATCTCGGGTTAGGGTTTTGAATCTGTATTATTATATACCTTAGATTTCATGTATTATTGAGCATATTAGATGATTAATGATTTATTGTTAGCATTTTTGAGGATCACCCCATGGGTGTTTCCCTTTTTTGGTTGTTTACCGCTGTTTGGCTCGGGTTGCCTGTGGGGCATACCTTGTTGCATTGTTTGCCTGCCTTGAGATAATTGATTGCATGTATTGCCTGCTATTTATTTGATTTTGATGCATTTTAGCTATTATCCAAGTAGATATAGAACTTACTTAGGGCGGCTGATAGCCGATTATGCACGACTAGAGTGCTCAAGGCTGTGTGAACCTGGTGTGGTAGACTAAAGAGTGAATTCACGATTAAGGGCTTCCCTAGAGAGTCTGTTATAAATTAGTATCATTCGAAAGACCTAGAGGAATTTTAATTTGTGCTTCCTCAAAGTTTACTTAGTTACATATCGAGACTATAGGGGGAATTCTATGTTAGTTCTACCTTAGAGAGTATATACCTATCGTTGCAAGACCACAGGGGAATTAAAGGTGAGTGCTTCCCAGAGTGTTTGTGCCTTTGTATGATTACTTGACTATAGGGGTCACCCAGTATGAGCTAACCAGAGAGTCCATGTGAATATTGTTTGGTTGGTTGTGACAAGTCCACCAAGACAAAGAACAATCTTGTGTTTTTTACTACTTGTAGTTTAGGTAGTCTTCTGAGATACCTGTTGTGTTACTTGCAATGATTTGGGAATATAGAGTTATTGCTAGATTCCTTGGGTGATAATTAAATGACTTAATTTAATTTCTAAATAAATGTGAATGGAAAATTGTAGGATTATTTACATAGTGTACTCTTGTTTCTATACTGCATTTATATCATTTACTTTTTCTAAATTGCCCACTGACAGTAGGGCACAGATCTTGTGGTGATTGCTTATTGGGATTAGTCTCACACCCTGTTTGGGTCCTTCTTTTCAGCCCAAACAGGTAATATGGTTGGAGGTGTGGATAGAGATTGTGGCCCTTCTACTTCAAGTACATGATTGCTGGTTAGAGCTGGAGAGCATAGGGCTGAGCTTAGGCTTGCGATGCAGCTGGAGTTTTGGTTTACTTTTAGTACATTGTTCTCAATAGTATTTCAGCACGTTGTTGTGTTTGCTGCTTTCCTTAGATACTTGTACCCGCAGCATCATTTTCATCATTATTATATTATGCATTGCCTCCTCTGTTTAGTTTTAGTTATTGTATGATGTTTACTGCTTCTGATATTGACTATTATTTCCTTTTTTTGTATACCTTACCAAATGAGGGAATAGTTTCCCCAATGACTCATTATGGCCCTCGCTGCTAGTCGGCAGCCTCTGGAATTTGGGGAAACTCGCTTGAGGTCATGTGGAAAACTGGGTATGGGGCACCAGTTGAGTGGCTCCAGATTTGGGTCGTTACATTTAAGTGTATGGGGTTTGTTTTTTGGTGACAAAATTCCTTTAATAATGATTCCTTTCATTTCACCATGTTAAAATAATTCTAAATTTTCATGAGACAATGATGGTTGTCAGTCCTCTTAGGTATTATAGTTTTATTTTTATGGTTTGATCAATGTTTGGTGTTTCTTGGAGTGGTTTAAGTATTTTAAACCCATTCTTGGAGGATTTTCATTGGACAATCTTGAGATTTTGTCCCATGTTTAGTTTTTTTCAACTTTTTTGGTATAGGTTTCATGCCTAATACCATTTTCACCAAATAATTTGGGGTGGTATAGAGAATTATGTTGGGGATATTTTAAAACCCTGTTTCTTTATTTATTTAAGTAAATATTAGGGTAATTAATATTTATGTATGTTTCGGGATTGAATTTTAAAATTTTGTGTAATTTTACATACATACATAGTTTAAGCCTGGTCACTACATGGTTTTTTAAACCATAAAAATGACCCATCCATATGGGAATATTCTCAACATGGTTTAGTGCACACAGTTTAGTCTAAACCATGTTGGTACCCTTAAGTAAAAGGGTCATTTGTTTTTAAGCATGCATGATTAACATACATGTGTAATACATAATTAAGGTGAGTTCTAGGGGAATCCACACATATTAACATTTTGTGTGTCTCTGCATGAGGGTGGTTGCACATGATTTGTGCATGGTTAGTAAAACTCATGTGAGTTAATCATGTTTTGAGTCATAACTTGGAAATCTTCATCTTCATTGTTTATAAAAATGCATAGCCAAGCCATGCGGGAAATCCAAATATCATTTAATGGTTAATTTACCTATTTTACTTTATATTTTTTAAAAACTTTTATTCTCTCCTCCTACCTTACTCATTTGGACGAATCTAAGTGTATAAAGGGGTGATCAAAATTTATTCTCATTAAATTCAAGGGGTCTTCTGGATTTTAAGTGGTTTTCAAGGTAATTACTCTTCTTTCTCCCTTTTCATCTTCTCTTCTCTTCCTTCTTCCATTTACCCATCTATATCCTTATCCATTGAAACCCAAATTTATGTATAGTTGGGATCGGGGGTTCAGTTTAATAATACTGAGGTTTTCGTTATTTAGGGCAAGTAAGGTTGATTCACGGAATGTTTTGGCATTCACCGTGGAAGGTGATGTGTTGAGACATTATACTAATAATTTGTATGTAGTTATTTAAATTTAAGTACTTTATTATGCATTTCATCGATGCTTGAGTGTTAGAAATTCATTTTTAAATGAAGGAATATTTTTTAATATTATTTTTTAAATGTAAATATAAATTGTTTCTTTGAAATTGTGTCTTCACATAAAAGGGAATTTCCTATGGACATATATATTATTTTTTAATTGAATATTATAAATGTCTATGTGTTTATAAAATATTACAATGGGTTTATTTAAATGGTTTTGATAAAAAATACTCCTTGAGACTTGTTTTATATTTTAAATGGAATGATTCATGTTATTAAAGAAATTTTTTTGTTTGAAAAAAAATAGTGCATATTGAGTTATAAAAATCATTTTGAATGGATAAAATTTTTATAAAAAGGAAACGACTCAGCATTCCATGTTAGTTTTCACATGAAGTTTCATCTAACAATTATAAGCTGTTAATTTCCTATGATACCCTCTTTGATTTCAACTTTGTTTATTTCACCCTATGTGGGGTTTTAATTATTGTATGTTGATATGATGAATTATGTGAAAGGGGTTATTCAATGAAAGTGTACTAGTGGTGATGTCTGAGATTTATTTTTGCTTTATCAGGGTAATTATCTATATTTCTTGCTCACCTCCAAGATAGTTTGTTCATGGTAATGATAGGTAACTTATCTGATACCTTGTTGAGTGAAAACCCCTTGTGTATATTTTTCTCTTTCTATGGGGTCATTTCACATAGAAGAAGTGTGATGCAAGGGTATATTATGTACCCATGGTATCATTTTGTTCCCAGAATGGTCATAAAGATACACTAGCTTGGTTATAATACATGGAAAGACGTATTTTTTATTGTTTTCTTAGGGTCTATGTTTCTAGTTCCTGGTTATATTACGTGATTAACAAGTTTTTATACCATTAAGTGCATTTATAAGTGGTACTATATAAGAGACTTTCTTTTTAGTATACTCTAATGATTTCAGGACTTGTGTAGCCTCCAATGTTATTATTTATTTTCATTTTATTATTGATCTGTTGGTTCAGTTTTGATTATGATCTTTCATCCATGGGTATGTATACACATGAAACAGTTTTAAAGGTGGGTTTGAAATGATGTTTCAAAAAAATTGGAACTTTTGATTTTTTTTCAATGAAGGGTTTTATAATGGAATTAAAAAAGAATTATTTATGAAATTGAAAAAAAAGTTATATTTTTTCTTTGATATTTTAATCAAGAAGGATTCAAAATATGAAATTCTTATAAATTATTAAAATAAGGATATTTTATTGTAATCATTATGGGTTATAAAATGGAAAAAAATTATTTTATTTATTATATTTAAAAATATCACTCATGTCATGTTTAATTATTGGAATTACATAGACTCCTTGGAAAGATCCTAATGATCTTTTTATCTCACACCCATCATACACACCTCTATGTGGGTATGAAACTCTAATTTTTTATAAAGGATTTTGGTTCCATTTCATCTTAGTTATTGTTTATTCTGGTCTGTCGATGGTGAGTGTGTGGTGGAGGTAAACAATGGTTTTAATTGAGGTACATGGTAATTTGGTTTGAGTTCTGTTTTTATTTTGGTATGTTGATGTATTGGCCAACATGGCTTTCCATTTTTTACTTTTACCAAGTTTATTTTTTTTATTCGAGTTGTATGTTTAATCTTGGATGATGTAAGTATATTGAAACAATTGGGTTGAATCATTATTATTAATTATGAATCTTTTTGTTTTCCTTTCTATTTTGGTTGTGTTTATTTTTTCTTGCATGGAGATATAAATTATGGATCGTTCGTGATGGATTTTCGGAAAAAATATGTATCATGTCATAACACTAATTAGAGGATGAAATTTTTACCAAGTGTGTTACTTGATTCTAAGGCAGTAGTTTCCATCCAATAGGGATCAAGAATGCCCATCAGGACTTGTGACTGGTCAATTCAGGTGATTTATTATGTAATCCCAAGTTAGTTAATTACAAAATTCTTTTAGATCCTAAGATCATGTTAAGGTCTTATAGGCTCTTCGGGATTATCTATTTTTAATAGGTGTATGTCATGGTAGTTTGTAGATATGGACATCAGACCATAGGAGGAAGGTATGAGGGGATCCTTGTGATCACCTTCTCATTCAAAACCTCATGTTACCGTGGGTATTCATTTTTAAGACTTCTATTTTGATTTATTTATGATCTAGTAAATGTATTTTTATATGAGGGTATGATATTTGAATAATATATGAGCTTTCCAAATTATTTTAGGTTTTCCCTACTCATTTTAAGATTAAATAGAGATAGAACTTGTCCAACCCATTTATCCTACATAGTCTGTAAAACCATGTGGAGTCCTTGTAGATGGTTTTATAAGATACTCATAGGATACCACATGCTGGTAAAATTGTAATGATCTAGAATTTTATAAATTAAATTCCATTATTAATGAATATATGCCTTATTTTAGTAATGTAGACATATAAAACACATGAACTATATTTCAATTGTTATTTTAGACCATTATAAAATATATCCAATTTTTTATGTTCGACTTAGAATACTGTAAAGAATCATAACCACTACTAACTGTCATTCTACAGTGACAGTTTAGATTATTATATCTAAAGGGTTATAAGCAAATCTAATTGATATATATGGAACAATTGATGGACTCAACTAGTATAACCATACCTTATGGAGAACATTTTTCAGATCTTCTAAAGGAGATGGAATCACTAGTCTTCTCTCTTGACTAATCCCAAGATAAGATGAAATAACTAAACTTGAATGAAACAAATTATGTTAGAAGTTCAAGATTCTATATATCACTAATCAAACCATGTTCCTCGAATCACCCCAAGGAAGTACAACCATCACACACCTTATGTTTTTGGAATATGATGGTGTAATAAGTGGATATGTATCTATACCCTATTAGTATGAATCTATATATATTATTTCAATTAAATAATGACTATATTGATCCATTTTAATGGTCACTTAAAACATGATTATATAATGAGTTTGATAAAAATTGTATTTGATTAAAGGTAACCAAAATATTATTCTGGGGAAATATATAGTTTCAATTAAACCATGATTTTAAATTAATCCAAGTGTTTTAGAATAAATTTAATTTTCATAAAATTTTATTATTAAAAAATATTTAATATAATGCAAATGGTAATATGTTTTAATGAATCCCAATTTAATTATTATATGGTTCAGAATGTGGTTTGTGTCATAAAAACTAGAAATTCTAAACAATTAAGGATTTTTATTTAAGAGGAAAATAATATATTTATAAATTTTATTCACTAAAATAAATATTATTTTTGAAACGATTATTTTAAAATTTGTTAATTGTTTATGTTTCATAATTGTTTAATATGGTTGAAATTTTGGGTGAAAATTAAATATGGTATAAATAAATTGTTTGCATTGTGACATCATAGTGGCCCAAAAGTGAATTAATAAACACTATAAAATAAATCCATGAAAAATAATTTTTTGGTTTAAATTAATTTATTTTTTAGGAAATTTAATTTATTTTACAAACTTATAATGAATCCTCCAAAAATTCTATTATATTTAAATGGTATAAAATTTATTTATGATCATGAATCACTCCCACCTCATGAATGGTATTATTTTAATCAGTTTGGTTATGAACCAAATCAAATATTTGAATCATACCATTTTTCGAAGAAACCATGCGATAAAACCAAGGTAAGGATTGTGTTTTTTGGTTATTTTATTCCAAAGATTCCAAAACCTAAGATTAGAAATTAATTAAGAATTCATCTCTCTTTTTATAAATCCCACCCAACCTCACATTCATATTCACGCAAAACCCATTAATAATTATCTTCCTCTGTATATCCCTCTCTAATTCCCTCCCAATGTGTCCCTGTGATCTTAAAAATCACCTTCAAATATTTTAGCAGAACCCTCTCACGGTAAGGAATTCGCTTCTTCTTCCTCTTTATTAAAGTACACACTTTGTTTCAAGCATATTTATTTCCCATTGTTCATATTTACATGTATTTTTACACATGCCTATACTATCATTATAATTCATAGGTATTGAGAGACCATTTTTTTCTCTCATTAATCCCTTACATGAACCTTTATGTACACCCATTATGTTGTTGAAATTATTCCATGATTTTCTATGCTGACCTTTTATTTTTTGAATACTCATCCCTCATTCGATAAAATTGTATTCGCTTAGTTTTACCTATCCTTAATTTATTAGGAACTTATAGGTGTGAAATCTACACTATTTAATCATGTCATTGAAAATGACGAAATATATTTTTATGTTTTATGGTCTATGTGGCACAAAGAGGCATGTACATGTTATAAATATCATGCGTGAAACCAGAATTATATAACACTCCAATTAATTGGGTATCATTTCTATCTCATGAGATACTACGCATTGTGAATGGGAAGTTACCCTAATAATACGATGTTATGATGTCTCAATGGTGAACCTTGACTTTTGCTTATGATGTCATGTTTAATTGTTTTGACACATTCATATGATTCAATGATGTTATCATTTTATTCAATGATTAAATAATAATTATTATGATTATGACCTTTTTGTGACACCATTTTAACCCCCTTGACTCACATTTACTACCTTACTTTATATTATTCTTTGATTATTCCCTTAGTAGGATTTATAGTTCACCCATTTCTTATGTACATCCATGGTTTATACCATGTAGTATTAGATGATCAATATATTTTAACAGCATGTTATGTAGTTTTTAAATAATTTCTCTATATCCCTTTCTCAATCTATTATGTTGTGTACCTAATTTTTTGAATACACAGGGCCCCTAAATCTCTGGGATTTTATTTTTTCTATCTTTATATAATAAATCATGAAATAATGTTTATAAAGAGTATGGGTTATCTTAGTTGTTATCAGAGAAAGGTATAGTTATTTTTTTGTATTTGTATTAGAAAACCATAGTGAAAATAATAATGATAAAGCTAAATTTATGAAAATATCCCTACATTTTGGTAAGTTTAGATTTATTGGTTTTTTTAGAACAAACATCCCTTTCCGAATAAAAAAATTGGATATGGATATGGAATAGATGTACCTATGGGTAATAACTTTGAAATGAATCATTTGGTATTAACCAAACTTATACCCGGTACATGAATAATAGTCGTAAGACTACACAACGCTCCAGACACTCCTGAGGGATATGTTTTTATTATTCATGTGTTTTTTACAAACCATTATGAAGGGAATAAAATGTTTTATGAAATTAAATTTCAATAAATAAGTTTCGAAAAACAAATATTGAATCCTAGAAAATTATAAGTTGAGGAATACATGTCATTTATAGGTTATCCATTAAGCATTAATAATTTCCATTTTATATGTTTAATATTTTTAAAATTCTCATAACTAATCTTCTTTTACTTTAATCAGTATCCAGAAATAAGAGGAACTGCGTCAACAAACAATGATATGGAGAATGTTATTACTAGCCAAATGAAAATTCCAACCCAATATGAGAATTAATTAATAATTTAATGAAAATAATTTCTCAATTAAATCACATTTTGAATAAAAAAATAAATGATATGGAACACCCACATCCCCCTAATAAAGAGATCATTTAAATTGAGGCTTTTATGTGATCAAGGCCAATAACTTTTAGTGGTACTTTTGATCCTATAATCACATAACAATGGATCATCTTCATTAAAAAGATCATCTCTATCATTAAATGATTCAGAAAAGAGAATGTCATGCCATATATTTAATATTTACTTGGAGACTCTAATCAATGTTATAAATTTTTCAAGAATTTGAATCCCAAGGAAAAAATTAAAATGATAGAGTCAAGTGCATTCAAGAAAATATTTCTCAATAAATTTTTTCCATTCACTCTCGGAAATAAAGAAGATATACCTAAAGAAAAATGAGGATGAATGCATCATGGTGTATGCTGAAAACATAAAAATACATTCATGATATACCATTTGAGTTTCCACTGACCCAGAAAGTAAATTTGAAAAATTCTTTAGTGTTTCAAACCCAAATCTATGAAAACAATTTATAATTTGATACTATGAGAGCTATAAATAAATTTTCTAATATTCCCTAAAATTTAAATAGATATAGGATAATCTCAAGGTTATCATGGGACTAGAGATCTAAAGTAGAGAATATAGTTTAATTATAAGGGATCCATGAAAAACTATCATGGTGGTAAGAAAGTCCAACATCCTACTTGTCAAATGTTTAGGAAGAATCATCTGGAAAATTTCCAGAAGGGAATAATGAAATGATTTAGGTGTGTTAAGGAGTGGCACCATGCTAGAAAATTTCAATGGGATAAACCCCCCAATGTGATAGAATAAAGTAATGCTCTTGTAAATCCTTAGTCTATCATATAATGTGTCAACTAAAAGGAATGATGACACTATGAGAACCAATATACTTAGACAATTACTATCGAAGATAATTGATGAAAAAAACCTCTAGTGATTAGATATAAGGGTGAGTATATTCCATCACAATTTCTAAGGTGAATCTAGATAATGAACTAGTGAGGGGTAAATTTTTTATTCATTTAACAATAGCGGAAGTAAAAATTTATTCAGGTTCTATGCATTTTATCATATCATAAATTTTTAGTAAAACTATTCAAACACAACCTCAATATTTGGTAGTTCAGTTATAGATGAAAACAATAAATTGGAAATTTATTTTCTTCTAAGTATATAACCTCTCCTTTGTCTATATTTGTTAACTGAATTTCTTATAGAACCTTGTGATACTTCTTTTAGGGAAATTTGATTATTTTTTGGGTATGGATTAGATTTCCTTTTATATATCCAATATATATTTTTGGGATAGGGAAATAAAACTATGTTTTTTGAATCACTCTCTAGTTCTATTATTTTGTAAAGAGGAAGATGAATATCCATTTGAATCATCTTTTCAAGAGAGGATAATATTTCATTATGAGAAAGTGAATCTAGGTCAAATGATTTAGATTAAGGAAATGATCATCATTGCTAAGATCCCCGTTGTATAAGAATATATTGATATGTTTCCTAAATAATTTCCTAGCCTTCTTCCTAGTTGATAGGTTGACTTCTAGATCAAACTAATACCTAGCTCTTCTCCAATATCCAAGTCTTCATATATAATGGTAAATTTTGAACTTGAAAACCTAAATAAGTGGCCATAATAGAATCTACATAAAGGGATTATATTCCCTTGTTCTCCATAATGGGGTTCACCTATCCTTTTCATCAGTAATAAGGGTGTTACAATGAACTTATGCATTGATTATTTTGATCTCAAAAAGGTCACGACAAAGAAAAAGTACCCACTTCCAAGGATTTTTGACTTGTGAGATCAGTTACATAGACCCCATTAAATCTATAAGGTTGATCTTTGGTTGGGATATTATAAAATAAATGTTAAAAAGGAGAATAACCCCAAAAATTATTTTCAATTAAATTATGGGAACTACAAGTTCATAGTGATTCCATTTGGACTCACTAGTTCTCCAGTTATCTTCATGGACTTAATGAATTAAATATGTTGGGATTACTGAGATATACTTTTGGTTTTAATTACATATAATATTATTATCTACTCAAAAATCAAGGTCAAACATGAGGATGATTTGAAAATTATGTTGAAGAACATGTCAAAGGAAGTTTTATATGCTAAGTACAATAAATGGGCATTTTGAATAGAGTAAGTAACATTATTATGTTGTGTTATCACTATCAATGGGATATAAATATGTATATATATATATATATTGAAAATAGAGATAATTAAAGGATGTCCTATACCAATAAATTTTATAAAGATCCCTAGTTTCTTATGATTATTTGGGTATTATCGTCGATTTGGGAGAAAATTTTCAAGATTATTAGAACCACTACCAAGAAAACTCAAAAGTAATTTAAGTTTGTCAAGACTAACAAATAAAATGAGATCTTTAAAGATTCAAAGAATATTTTAATCACTATTCCTGTGCAAAAATTTACAACTAGTGAGGAAGGATTTATGATCTACTATGATATGTCTAAAAATAGATTAGTTATTGTACTAATGAAAATGAAAAAGTAAAAGCTTATTCCTCCATCCAATTAAATATACATGACCATAACTATCCAATGTGTGATTTTGAATTAGATAAAGGGTTCTACACATTGAAGATTTGGAAAAATTATCTCTATTGGTATAAGTATGACATATATATAGATAATAAGTTCCTCAAGTATATATTCACACAAAATGATATCAATCTGCTTCAATGAAGGTGGTTAGATCTAACAAAGGATTATGATTGATCAATATATTGACATCCTAGCAAGGAAAATAAGATGGTAAATTCTATGAGTAAATATAATACCACAACACTATCCACAATAAGGATTTAAATGGGATCAAATATTATTGGACATGAAAAGTATGGAAAGAGGAGTCATAAAATAAATGTCATCCTACCTTCCTCTAATATCTTCTCAACCTTCCACTATTGATAGAATCAAGGAGTACCAAAAACGTTGATGGGGAGCTGTAGATAAATGTGGAAAATATTCTGAATTTTAACTTTACTGAAGATGGAGTTATATGGATTGAAACCTAGATATGTGTCCCATGAAAACCAAAACTAAATAAGGAGCGTATGGATCATTTTAATATCTCATACTTCTATATTAATCTAGGAATTACTAAATTATATAGATATATTTATCCAATATTAAAATTGGATAATATGAAAATAGAGATTGTAGAAATTGTATCTTGATGCTTGGTATTAGAATTATTCAGGGATGTCTGAAAATAGTATAACAGTATGATGAAACTATTAACCAAACTAGTACGAAAATGGGAAAACATAACCATGGAATTCATCATAGGAATCCTCAGGACTTCTAAACCCAAAAGAGTCATTTGGGTTATAGTTGGTCTCCTTACTAAGTTAGTGGATCTAATTACTATCAATGATTATATATCCATTGAACAAATCACTATGATATACATAACATTGGAGGTAAGACTAAATGGAGTAACACTCTCCATTGTATTTTATAAAGATCCCAGAATTAACTTTAGGTTCTAGGGAGTCTTTCATATGAACTAGGTTTAGAGATGAGTTTCAATATTTTTTGTCCCCCTCTTATGGATATTTATTCTGAGAGAAAAATACAAGCACTAGAGGATATATTGAGATCATGTTAAATGGATTTACAACTTTATAAGGATTATCAGTTTCCTGTGGTGGATTTCTCATATAACCATAGATTCCATTCTAGAATTTAAATAGATCTTTATGAGGTTCTGTATGAGAAGAGGTGTCAGAATTGAACATGATGGGATAAAGTTATAGAGTGGAAGATAATGAGACATGGTCATATCTAATAAGTGATAGGAAAGGTTGAAACTATTAAGTTTCGAATAAAATATTTGAAATGTAGACAGAAAACCTATGTAGACAATCACTGATGAGACCATGTTTTTAAGGTAAAAAATAAGGTATTATTTCTTATATCACAATTAAAAAAGTCATGAGGTTTGGAAAAAATAGAAAAATTATTACTAGATACATCATCCCCTTTGAGTTACTTGATCACATCAGAGTTGTGTCCTTTTGAAAAGAACTCCCCCCTAACCCATCTCAAGCACATTATGTGTTCCATGTATCCCTCTTAAAGAAGTACATACCAGACCCCTCAAATGTATTGAATCTTTAGGTGGTAATTTGGAGAATGATATCCCATATGAGAAGTATCCAGTGACTATATTTGATCATAGATAAAAGATATATTAAATAAGACAACTCTCCATGTTCTAGTAATATAGTGTAAAACCTAATTTGAATAGGCAACATAGAAATTAGAAGAGGTAGTGAAATAGATGTATCTTCATCTATTTAAGTGTATGAATTGAAATTTTGAGGGTGATAATTCATAAGGGTAGAATAATTTAATGACCCAAAGTTTTATAAATTAACTTCCCTTCTAAATTAATATATTCCATATTAAGTAATGTAGTTAAAGAATACAGCTTCATTATATTTAATTTGATATTTTGGTCTATTATAAAATATAGACCCATTTTTATTTCATTTCAAAGAACATTAAAAATAATAACCATTGTAAAAAATAGTAATTCTATATTGGATGTTAATATGAGTATATATTAAGGGTTATAAAAAAATCTACTTGACACAAAAAGAAGAAGTGATGGCATCAACTAGTAGAATTATACCCTATAAAGCCCATTTTCTTCAGTTTATGAAAGAGATGGAATCATTAATATTTTCCCTTCACTAAGCCCAATTAGATATTCAATAGTTGAAACTCAAGACAACCTGTTTATGGGAGAATTTAAAGCATTTAAAGATCATCTCCCAAAACAAGTTCATCGAACCACCCTAAGAATGTACTATCATTTCTCACCTTACCCTTACAGTGTATGCTGGTGTAATAAGTGGTTATTTATCAAGATCCTAGTAGTATGATTTTTTTAATTTAATAAATTATAATTTTATTTATCCCATTTCAATTTTAATTTATACATGATTAATGAGTTTGAATAAAATTAGATTTTTGTAAAAATTAACCAAAATTTTATTTTAGGGAAATATATAGTTTCGAAATAAACACTATTTTTTTAAATACAATTAATTTGGAATAAATATTTTCACATAAAATATTATTAATAAATAGTATTAATTTTAATTTAATTGGTAATATAAATTAATGAACTCCCATATAATTTTTGTAAGGGTCAAAATGTTATTTGTTCCATAAAGACAAAAAAATTCAATAAATAATGATTTTTTTAAAGGTGGAAATTTTTATATTTAAAAATTAATTTATTAAAATAAATATTCTTTATGAAATTAGTAATTCAAAATTAGTCAATGGTTAATTATTATTTATTTCCTAAAATAGATGGATTTTTGGGTAAAAATTAAATACTTTAAAAATATACAGTTGGTATTATGACATCATAATGGCCCAAATTTGCTGTAATAAATGTTATATAAGAAATACATGAATTAAAAAGTTTTTAACCTTTTAACTAATGAGTTTTTTAAGTAATTTCATTAATTTTAAAAATCCACAATGAATCCCTCAAATCCTATATATTAATTTAATGTTTAAAAAACAATTATTTATGAACATGAATCACATCCACATCATGAATGATGTTATTTTTAATGACTCTTGTTCTTAACCAAATAAAATATTAGGAACCAATAATATTTGTAAAAACACATGGTAAAAAATAATGGGTTAGATTTTAGTTTTGGTTATTTTATTACTTCAAGTCTAAAACATATGTTTAGAAATTAAAAAATAATTCCTATCACTTTTTCTATAAATACCCACCCATACTCCCTTTCCTCCTCACTCAAAACCTATTGAACATTAATTTACTCTCCATATCTCTCTCTGGATATCTCCCAAGGGGTCCCCAATATCCTTAGAAGATCCTCTCAAGCTTCTAGTAGCACTATATCATGGTAAGGGATTCTCTTCATCTTCCACCTTATTTAAGTACATTCTTTGTGTTAAGCATTTTGATTTCAATTTTTTAATTTTGAACAATATTTTTAAACACAAATTTACTATTATTATTATACCAATGTAATTAAATACCACCTTTCTCTCTAATTAATCCCTTCCATGAACATTTATGTACACCCATTTTACTAGTAACGTTATTTCGTTATTTTCCATGAAAAACTTTTCTTTTATGAATACCTATCACCATTTAAAATCAAGGGTATTAACATAATTTTACATATTCTTAATTTATTTTGAAATTTCATGTCCTTAACCTAAACTCTTGAATTAGGGTTTTAAAAGATATAAAACATTTTCTTATGTTGTGTGATGTACATGGAACACAATTGCATGTACCAAAAAATTTTATGATCGGTGGTCTCATAATTATATCACCCTCCAATGCATTTGGTAATGTTTTTTTTTCTCAAGAGATTACTTGAGTGGTTCAAGATTAGTTAGCCTAATCACACCATTTTATGATGTCTCATCATTAATCCTTGAATTATTATTTTGATATCATGTATAATTTGTTTTCCATATTCCTATGATGTCTTAATGTAATTATCTTATGACATTCTTCAATGTATATGATTAAGATTCACACATTTTTATTTCAATCATTTATTCCTACCTTACTTAATATTGTGGTTTGGTTATTACCTTATTGGTATTCATTATTTCATCCCTTTTTTATGTACATCCTCAGGTTATCTCATGCAGTATAAGAAGATCAATGGATTTTAAGGTTATGTTATGTATTTTTTAAAGAATTTCATTGTATCCCTGTTTAAATCTATTGTGATATGTACCTGATTTCTAAAATAAACTAGTAATATCATTATTTGGGTTTTCATTATGTATATATTTATATTATAAATCATTAAATAGATTTTATAAATGATCTGGGTTGTCCTACACATGTCTTGAAAAATCATATGGCCATACTATACATTATATTTAATCCCTTCAAAGTTTGTTTTTTTCATCTAGGTATTTTATTTCTCCAAAATTGGTTCCCAAATATTGGAGACGAATTATGGAGGGTCTTTATGGTGTTTTGAGGTTCATATAATGGATTTGGTTGGGGTATTGGTATGATATTTTATTATGTCATGTATGTGTTTAATGTATTAATGTCCCATTTACATGAAAGGGGAATTTTATAGAGGATTTGGATTTAAAACCAGTTTGGGGTTTTTTAATTTTAAAATGATTCCCTTCTTCTACATTAAACTTTTTATAATGTTGTTGAGTTTATTATAGTATCTGAGGATAATGTTGTGAAATTTATCTGACCATGTTCAAAAATATTTTGAAAAACATTTTTTCAATGGAGAGACAATTTTAAATTATAATAAAGTGAAAAATAATTTTCATGGGATATTTTTATTATAATAATGTAATAAAATGTATCATTTCGATCTTAAATGAAATAAGTTTTTTCCAAGGTTAAACTATTTTAAAAGAAGGTTGGTCTATTTTACAATGGTATGTGTAGGAAAAATTAGTTTTTTTACTAATGATCGAAATCAATTATTTTAAAGAAAATAAATTATTGTTGTTACTGGATGGTTCATTTTGGTTTTTTGATTTTATATATTTTTTATATTTTCCCCTTTTTTTTAAGGGGGTTGAATTGTAAAAAAATTTGGACAAGAATTTAATATATTAATGTCCTATGTTATGTAAAATATTCCTCCTAAAATGGTTAATATTGAAATTACAGGGCATATTTCTGAGGACGGTCATCCAGATTAACCCTTTTCACCCTATAAATAAATTATTTTCATTTCTAACTCGACTCAGACTCCGAATGGAGTGGTGGATTTAGAACATTTTCTACTCATATATCATATCCTTTTCAGGCTTTTTTGGTAACATTATAGGGGTTTTGATGATTGATTGTTATATAGGTTTCTTGAGTGAATTGGATTTTGGTTAAGGCTTGGGAGTATTATTATATGGTTTTTATTTTGGTTGATTCTTAAATAATACATTGGATGTTTTTTATTCATGGTAATTCTTTGAGTTTGATTTTAATTATATTTATTTCGGATAAATTAGTTTTGATGTTAGCCAATTATTATGAGATTCCATGTGGTCCCAGTTGTGGGTTGCTTAATGTTGGTTCTATATAGGTTAAACATGGGAGGCCTCTGGGTCAATACTTGGGTAATCTGGAAAATATTTTTCTTTTTGTGAGAAAATAAGGGTACTATTTTTTATGGTTTCTTCATGAGATAGACTCTCATTGTTAACATACAAATTTAGCATTATGTAGCAATGGGTCGTGGTTATCAGCAATTTTTTTCCTTATTACAGCTGGGTTTTAAGGGATTTTTCATGATTTTAATATGAAGACAGAGATGTATTTTTTAGAAAAAATTATGAGATTATTTTTTGACTATTTGGATGATCTTAAGGGTGGTACACCTCTTTGGGATCTCGATTGTTTCCTTGGAGTGGTCAACTATGGTTAGTGGATATGGATTTTTTGTGATGTCCTTATCATAGTAGTGTTTTCTTTTACTTCACCACTTTAGATGAATTATAAATTATTAAGATACCTTGATGGGTCTCCATACTCTTGGGTCTTATAGTAAGATGGTTTTGGATTGATTGATATTTTATTTTTTTTGGTGTTGTTTTACTATATGAATTCCATTATTTGTAGATTTTTTTGCATAGTCTTTAGATTATGGACGATGTTTAGGGGATTTTTTATAGTATCCCATTTTTTTGTTACATAGATATGATATCTTAATAGTTGAATATTAATTTCATATAATAATTATCCACGCCAAAATTGTATATCTCTATTGCCTTTGGAAACAAAGAAACATAAAAAAATGGTTCATAATAGTTCTAAAACGTCTCCCACATAGATCCTCATAAATATAACCCTTCTTCCACATATAATACATAATACCTTTATTCATATAATGGGGAATGTAAACATAAAAAAGGTGAGCTCATATTCTTAGTAAGGATAAACAAGGGAGATATCAAGTAATATAAAAGAATAACATGAACATATGGGTATGAGAACTTGAGTATAACAATTAAAATTCATACAGCATAAATAATAAATCATAATTTTGAGTGATGGAATAAATCTTGGTAGTTTATAAGACATGAATAATAAATTAATCAAAGAACATAATCCACAGAATCAGTAATTTTTCATAATACAATGAATTTTGGCATCCAAATAAGCATAGAAAATCATTTCCTTAGTAGTAAAGGCTCTTTTCCAAGACTATCATAGTGGAATGGGTTCACTCCCCATACAACGATAGTAGTCATGTATAATTCCTAAGACTATAAAAGTAAACAAATACCCTTACTGATCTTGATTCAATCCCCATTCAAATTCGATTTATCTCATGTGATATTAATCTTTACCCAATGCATTGGAGGAAGATATAGGTCCCATCCATCATATAATGAAAAGAATATATATGTGTTCCACAATATCATATAAAATTCTCCATATAATATCCATGAAAATAAATGGGTTTCATAAAACTTTTCTCATATTATAACTCACAGAAATGAAATGGGGTTCATAAACATTTCATCACTTCATCAGAGCATAAACTGTGGAAATTAAATGGCTTCCATAAACATTGTATCATGATATTTATAACAAATAATGATAACGAATGAGGATGGTATCTTTGTTTTATATCCACTGTAAATCAAAATTTAAATCAAAGGTTTTTGTCTTTGGTGAAAATAAATACCATTAAAATATTATTAAAATATTCTTAAAAGAAATAGACATTCTATTTTTAAATTCACTTATTTAAAAAATTAAAAAATTATCATTGAAAAAAAATTATTTGAAAAAACCTTTTAAAATTGTAAATAATAATTCAATTTAAATACTATTATTAATGATGGTAAAATATATTCATGACATATAGGTTAAAGAAACACTATAACCATACTTTTATTCGAAATTCCACAAAGTACCAAATTTGGAAAACGAAAAAAAATATTCCTTTCATAAAAATTATAAAAAGTAAATCCTAGGAAAAGTTAACATTAAAAATCATTTTAGAATAGTAATATAAATCTTTAAAACATTTTTAGAAAACATAGATATCAACGAAAAAGGGTTTTCAAATGAAGAGATAAATGAAGTCGGTTTTCTTTATATTTTTGGTTTATTATGTATTTAAGGTGAGAAAAATGAAAGGGAAACATGTATTTTCAAGAAATAACCATTTTATAACAATATTCATGATTATATTGAGTGTTTCATCATAATATTTCATCATTATAACTTAATAATAAAAAATCTCATTAAATAATGAGATTGTAACAGAAAACCTTTACCATGAGTTTTCCTTGCTTCGAAAGGACTCTAAACACTGTTATAATATTTTTTAATTTATTATAATTCCATAAAATAGTCATTTTTATAATTATAATGTAATATATGATCCCTTTATAACACTGTATCACCCCTTTATCAATAATTCCATAAATTAGCATTTTTAGGTGTTAACATTTCTTTATCTTGAGTATTTCAGTTCAGTGGTTATGTTCCATGCATATTGATCATAGTTAAATAAGAATAAACATTCTAATAATTATATTAATGTAATATATAAATATTCATTATATGAATATTATATAGATCCATAAATTTTAGAGATATAAAAATAAATTACACCATTCATGGAGACGGTAGGCCGTATGCACACATTCATTTTGTTTTAATTTTTCAACGGATAGAACTAAAGAAAGGTAAAAAATAATTAACCTTTAAAATATCATTATTATATCATAAATAATAATCGAAATCATCTCCATTACCATCAATGTAATATATAAATGAAAAATGAATCACATCGCTTTGTGAAGGTGGCAGTCCACACGTACGCACAAACAACGTTATCATTTTCAAAAGGATTTGATGGTAATAAGGTAAAAATGATATTCTCATTAAAAATTATATTTTATTATAAATATCATATATAAACATTAAATCCATCATAATATTCATCCATAAAATATGGAGTTTATAAATGACTAGTATGTCTACGTGAAGATGGTAAATCCTATGTATGCACGAGTGATACTTTCATTTCTCATTTTATGGGAAAGAGGGAGTATAATAGTATTTCCATAATAATAATAAAATTTATGATTATTTAGGATACTTAATTTACTATTTTTTGACAAATATCGTATATTTAGATGAGGTATAATAGAGTAGAAAAAAAATTGATCAGTTAAGGCAATTACCTATTCTTTGAAATGGCTCCATTAGATAGCCGCTAAAGGAATCTTGTGTTTATTTTTTGAGAAGAAAAAAACATATAGAATGTGTCTAGGGAATTTTTAAAGGAAAAATGGCAGATTTTTTTGAGATAAAATGATCAATCATGTGTAAAAAATTGAGGTAGGTGGTTACAATTTATAATTGAGGTGAGGGGAACTTTTAGAATTTCTCAAATGATTAAATTATAATAAAATATTTGTCATAACTAATTAATATGAATGGATATATATTAAGAGATAAGGTAGGATAGGGTTTTAATCCCATAAAACATTAGAATTTAGACAAGTTTTTATGTCAGTTTAAACCTTCTCATTTTGATTAACCCTTAGTTAACCAATTTAAATTTTAATTACTATAACGAATTTTTAATATTAAAGGGTTGCAATTTTTATACAAATGGTTTAAATTGGCCCATAATTTTACAAGTTATTAAATTTTCAACTATATCACATCCATATTTTATTATTTAATGTTTTTTTATTATTTTTAAATAACTTAATAAAATATTATTTGGATAAAATATTATTATTATCAATTTTAACAATTTTCATTTAATTTGTATTAAAAGAAATAAAGACAAAGTTTTAATTAGAATAAAACATTTAAACTTAACACTCATTCGTCATGTTAACTTATAAAATTCATTTAACACTAAATTATTCAAATTAAATAACATTAATATTTTTAAAATTATTTATTTTATTTGTCAATTAATTGAATGAATATTATTTTAGTATTTTGTAAGAATATAAGGTCATTATATAACACCTAAAAATTAAAAATAAATTACCATAATGAATATAATTTCATTATTCACAAAATTAATATAATATTATTTCATAACAAGTTTTTTTACATACGGGAAAACAAAAAGTATATTTAAAACTGAGAGGGTGACATTTTGTAACTTTATTTCATTTAAATAATATATCAATCATTTTCATTGAAAAGATTCCATTACAATAATGAAATTAGAGACTAACAATATAATGGTCGATTTAAATTCATCAAATTATAATTATTGTGACAAATAATGGCCTTATCACTCATATTTAATCTATATTTACCCAATTTACCCCTTAATGAGGTGATAAATCTTACCACGACTACAATTCATATTGACTAAAAACTAAAGGGTCATATTTACCGAATTTTATCCTCTTGATTATAAATATATAATTAATTATTTATAATTAAATACCTATAAATTGAAGAAATTATTTTTTACTTAAGTGCACAAAATGGAACAAAAATTAATTTTGATAAAAAAATATTTTTAAGAAAAAAAGTAGATTTATTATTATATTATTCATATAAGATATATATTAAATATTTATAACATATTTTCAAGTAAATAATATATAAAAGATCATTGAAATCATTCACTAATAGTGATAAATTTAAATTATTGATAAAAATCAATTGCATGCATAAAAAAATTTCATAAAAACATCACTTTTATTTTCATATAACTATTGTTTTTAATTCTAACCATTTGATAACAGATGAATTAATTTTATAAATTTGTAGAATACATATTTTTTATAACTTATTTATTACTATTCATACCCACTATTCGTACCCATGAATGGTGTTGCATCTTTGAATGCTACCACGAGTGCTACAAACTTCTTTTCCATGCTCGTCTCAATGAATTCCCCTGATTTAGATCTTCTCTATATGGAGAGCCGTGAGAGGAAAATGCATGACACCATGAAAATTCATGTTACTAATTCACCTTCTTTGGTTGCACATGCTAGTTCTGAGAAGATTGGGTAGCCCGATACTGAGGAGCTGTTGGAGAATGGGGATAAAGGCATTGATGGAACAGATCATGGTGTTCTTCTTGATGACACTACGGATAATCTAGCTGATGCTCAACATGATGATTCTGCTAGTGAAGGTGCGGATGATCAAGGTTATGATTTGAAGATTCTAAATTAGTGGAAAAGAGGCAAGAATCCAAGATGATGTGGTGGTCTTCGTGGAAGAGGCGGGAGACGAGGTAGGAATAGAGGCTGATTATGTTTGGATTACATTGGTTTTCATCACTTTTACCCAAAATATCTATCTTTTCTTGTATTACTTAATTTAATTTTAATTATAATTTTATGGGTCATGGACTCACCTCCATGACTCAATAGTTATGGTAGTCCAGAGAATATATTGATTATTCTCAAAAACTTCAAATATGTTAGTTGTTGTTTGAACCACTACTAGACTTGATAATATATAAGAGCAGTTTAAACTACAATTAATATTTTTTTGACCACATTTAAAAGTTATTTACACCGTCATTAAAATTATTTTGACCAAATATTATGGCAGTATAAACAACCAATTATCTATCCTTGAGTCTATTCTATAGAGTCAGCAGTATGATGATGAGTTCAGAGGAATTTTGGAAACCCTTTATGGTGGGGAGACCATTTCTAGTTGGTCTCTCCCTTTAGATGTTATTATATGTTTTTTTAATTAGTTTTTCATACCAAAATCTGCGAGGAGATTAGTTTTGTTCAACTATCATAGTTCTACATGGTGCATTCTCTAAGGTACTATGAAGATGTATTAGTACATGAGATGGTGATTCTGTTGGCCATGTATAAAGCATGACATTGCAGATTATGTGTCCCATAGTTACACATGACAACAAATAAATTCTAAGTATTAGAAACCTTTTGGTTTTCTTTAGCCTCTTCCGATTCTAGTTTGGAAATTGGACCAGGTGTCCATGGATTTTTTATTATATTTCCATGGATTCCCTGGGGGAGTAATTATATCTTGGTGGTGATTTATTGGTTGAAAAATTAATCTCACTTCATTCCAATAAAGGACACCACTATAGTTCAATATATGGGTAATATGTATGTGTAAGTGATCATAAGGGTTCATGGGGTTACTTCTAAAATTGTTTCAGATAGGGATCCTAGGTTTAAATAAAGTTTGTGGAGGAGTCTCTAAGAGGTTATGGGAATTTGGGTTAGGTTGAGTACAACATACCATCAATGGAAAAATAGACAAAAGGAGCATGCTATTCATATCCTGGAGGATATGATATGTGCCTATGTCATGGATTTCAATGGATCTTGGGATACCTTTCAAGGACTATTTGGGTTTTTTAATTACAAGAGTTATCAGTCATAATTTAGAATATCTCCATCTGGGGATTTATATGGTCACCCATCGAGGCCACCCATCTGTTGGGTATATATGGGTGAAGCATCTTTGATTGGACTGAGTCTTGTTCAGGAGACAATATTTGGGATTTAGGATATAAGTTGAAATTTTGTTTTTCATTAGAGTTAATAGAAATCATATTTTGATTGTCAACATCATCCTTTGAAATTTTCTATTGGTGTATTTATTTTCTTGAATGTTTCTCCTTGATTGGTTAATCATCATATTGGAAAATAAAGATATTTTGATCTGAAATATGTTGGATCATTTGAGGTCACTGAATGACTAGGGAGGGTTGCTTATTGTATTAGGATTTTTGGTTTTTTTAGTATTCATGATATTTTCCACATATCTCAGCTCAGGAAATACCCTCTTGATCCCTCTCAAATTTTGAGTTAGGAATTGAATGAGTTAGTATTAGACATTTCAATTGTGGAGCATCCATTAGATATCATTAACTATCATGTGAAGGTATTGTATGAGAAGTCAATTCTGTTGGTTACAAGGTTTTGATGACACAAATAAGATTCTCATGAGACTTGGTAGTGTGATTCATTGATAAGGGTGAAGTGGCATAATCTCTTTTACAAACGTCATTCTTCCATAAGTCTTCCTAGGGATAGAAAATCTTATGTTGGGGTGTTCTTACAATCCTGTTACCCACTTTTAGGTATTTATCTTCACTATTTTTGTTTCCCTCTTTATATGGGCGCATATTAGGACTCTCTATGATAGAGATAATTTGTTGTCAAAAATGTCCTAATGTTCATGGATGTTTGTTTTTTTGGATTAAAGGACTTTGGGTAAAAAAGTTTTAAATTATTTTCAAGGTTTTCCAAGATTTTGGAGAACACTAGAGTTGATTTGGGTCTTTCAAGAGAAATAGTTATTTTCCCTTTCCTCAGGATAAATACATGTTGTGTAAATTGTTTCCATGCTATGTATTTTCACTAGAGAGATGTTGTGAGTTTTGTTTAGAGCGTGAACCTCTTACATGTTGTGATAAGTTTACACATAGTGTCATGTGTTTATATGTCGTGTGTTGGGTTCCGGGTAGATGTCTTGAATCAGTAAAAGGTGTAAATATTAGACATCACGAATATATTAAACACTTTGTAATGGAAAAATTGGGATTTTTTACCCGAAGTGGTGGTTTTTTTTAGTATATTTGGGTTTTTTGGATTACACAACCTGAAAATGGATTACACATCATGTAATCCTTGTGATATTTATTTGTAGGGAACTACCCAGCTGAGATTTTTTTATTCAGACATAGTCTTATTCCCACTTGACCTATGATCTCTCTCATTCAATTTTGGAGACCTTTTGTCCTTCCAAATTGTTTCATTCAGTGATTAATCATCATTTCAGTTGCTATACTTTTCAATAGGTGAGTAATCCTTCTGATACATAATTTTCATTGATCATGGAAGGACATCAGTGTTGAATTATAGGATCTATTGATCTATGATGATAGTCGTCTTTATCATTTCTATATCCATTGCATGATCTTTCTCTAGAGGCTAACCCTTGTGTTGGTTTTAGTGCATCGTGCATGGTTCGTTAACGTATTTTTTGATTTTTCATCATCGATAAACCCTTTTCCTTGTTCGATTGATTCTAATATATGAGGATTAATTATAGGCCCTCCATTTTTGTATTATCTTTATGCCTTGTTGGTGGATCATGTTGCAGGCCTTTGTGACTTGAGTTTGAGGTAGGTGGTTCTATATCTAGCTTATATTGAATTAACTGTATTGATATAGTCTTTATAAATTGTTTTAAAAATTAAATTTTATGATTGATTAATGGATTTGTGTGTATGGAATGGGTTTTTGAAAAAAAATATGATTTTCCCTTATTTTGGTAAAAAAATTATTTTCAAATCATTGTGAAATGGATTTCTAAAATGGTTTTCATTGAATGGTTTTGATGAAATGGTATAGAAAATGTGACACATAGGAATCCTCGGGTACTTAGGTGGAAGGTGTAGCTTAGGGACATCGCCTATGTATTGTTATGGGTTTAATCATGAGGTGTACCTATTCTCCTTGGGCCCATTGTTCTAGGTAATTGATTGACATTTTTGGGGTTCACTCATGGGGTTCTCCTCTGGTCCCATTCCTATGGTTCTCAGGACCTGATTGATATTTTGGGTATTCACTCATTGGATGTTCTTTGGCTTTTAGGCTCATGTTCTAAGGATTTGAGTGTGCATTGTTCTTTGATTTTGGAATGATTAGTCTAATATCCTAACCTGTAGTGATATTTTGCATGATGTTACCTATTTTTATGTACATTGGATTTAATATGATATGTGATGCATGATTTGATTTGATTTTAATGCATTAATGTATATGAAATAATCTGGAACTATTTCACTTATATTATTTTGGAAATGTGGGAAATGGTAAAATTAAATATTTTTTAATGCTTTGGATATAAAACAGTTAAATTTTTTATTATTCCTTTTTTCTTTAAAGTTAAGCATGTTCAGATTATTTTACAAACACTTTTTGTGGAACACCAAGGTGGGATCCTACTAAGCCTATTAGCTCACACACTATGAACCCCTTTAGAAGTGCATTGACCTTTTTATGTATTTAGATGCATGGAAATGAAAGATGTCTCAATGTGATGATGAGGATTTTGTCTGCTTACTCTGGGTAGGTGGTGGTGATACCATTGGAGTTGACCATACTACCGCATAGAGTAGTCAGTTTCTATTTTAATTGTCCTTTGACATTGGATGATTACCTTGGAATGTTCTGGAATACATTTGAGTTATTTCATTTCCTTTGTATTCTTTTAGTTATGGAATATGTTTATATCTTCTTCTGTTTCTCTATGTTGTATATATATTCCATTTTGTTACTTTTCGATGGGTGAAATCATTACATCTAGTTGTTGTTGACACTTGGGTTCTAGTCTCCATCCTATGGGGATATAAAATTCCCTTAATGGATGTGGTAATTCAGTTTGGGTACTAATTTGAGAGAGTATCTGAGTCAAGTTCATCATAGAATACTTTCATGGTATGTAAATAAAAAATAAAACTATATATAAGGAAAAAAATCAAGAAATATATCATATCTCAAAGAGTAAGTATTTATACTAAGAAACCCGCACACCATCGTTATCTTCTCAATTGTAAAACCATGAAAGGTTTAACATGAATTGGATTTTTAAATCAATTATATTAAAATAAAAATTATGATAAAATAAATTCTTGTACAAAATATATAACACGATAAGGAAACAAGTAGTGAATAAGTATCATATTATAATGAAGTAGATTTAAGATGCAAAAACTATTACCTTGGTTCCTGATTCATTATCTGTCTGCACCTAACTTCCTAAAAATTTAAATTAAATTTATTAAAACCATTCTTAATAATATTTTTAATTTATATTTCACTTTCTAATGTATATTGATTATCGCTTATTATTTATTTAATAAATTACTTTTTCTAATGTTGGTTACATTGGGTTGTCTGGTCAATTTCTCCAAAATATCCTTGAGATATTGGTCATGTTAAAATTTACTGTAAATTAGCATCACAATCACTAAAATTATATAGGTGTACATATTTTATAATTTCATTAGCACAAAATTTATATGGTTTATTAGGTTTTCCAAAAATGGACTCCAATTAAGAATGGTGCCTTGATATGTTCATTTAAGGAATTTAAGTTTACTATGATATTTTATTGTAAATATCACTTATATAATGTCTAAAATTATATTTATAGAATATTAATATTGTCATAAATAAAATTGGTACACATTAAATAATTTTTTAAATTCAACCATGTTATTAAATAATGGAAAACAAAACATGTTATTATATGGAGGCAGTAGTCCACACGTACACATAGATGATGACCACTTTTTTATAGTAGGGAAGGAGGTAGAAAATAAAATAATATATCATTACATAATCTTAATGTTACAAAAAATAGAATACATAATTCATGGTGAAAGTATTTCACACATACGAATCAAGACCTTCTAATTTTTCAAATGGTTTTTTGGAAAAGTAAGAAAGAGTGATATTCCATTAGTGTAATTACACTTCATAATATTAATAATACTGATTTTATCATACATTCATGTCATAGAAAATATTTTAGGGGTAAAAAAGAAATAATTAATCGATCTCAGTTGAGAACATTACCTCTCCTTTTGGATTCTCTCCTTTAGGTAAAACATTAAGTCTCCATGGTTTGGTATTTTGGAAAAACGAAGTCTTTTAGGATTTTGGTAGGGGCTTGAGGAGAAACAATGGAAGAGTTTTGGTTAATCTAAATAATTGTAATAGGTGGAGAAATTTTTTGTAAGTGTTCTCATTTTATAAGTGAGGGAAATGGTATTTTTGGAAATACCCATTACTTTTTGAACAATGCGTGACACTATTCATGGGTCTATGGAACTAAAAGTTATAAATAATGAATTTTTGGGTGAGATAAGGCCCATAAATCCTCTACCATTAATTTTAACGTATTTTTTAAACATGTTTCAAGTATTATTCTTCAAGAGTTTTATATTTTAACATTTTGGTTTATACCTTGGTGATAAATTTTTATCTAAGTAATTTACATTTGGTGATTAAAAATTAAAAATGATTTATTACATAATTTGAACCTACTGATTCAAAATATTAAACACATTTAATTAAATAAAATTTTGATGCATAAGAAAATTTAATTTTAACATTAGTGTATATAATACGTAAAAATATATTTTTAGAAAAAGTGTGTTTTTAATATAATTTGTATGTGTATTATATAATTATAATTTTTTTAAATTTGTAAGATATAAATTATTTTATTATAAAATAAATAAAATTCATGTAGATTTAAAATAAATTCCAAACCGAAATTTTCCTAATTAATATTTAATTAAAAGAAAATACATAAAATATTATCTTTTATTGAAAAATATTACTTATGTTCATAAAATATTAATCACATGTTTTATAAATTAAGTGTAGTATTTCAAAATGTAAAATTTTACTCCATAAATACATATTTGATCAATTAAATTAATTCTTCATCTTCCCTCGCCAATTAACTTCTTTTTGTCCTCCTTTCCCAAACATAAAAAATCTATCAATTCCTTGAAGACATTTCCCAAAGTGCTTTTTCCAATATTATTGATATGTAAGAAATTGAGTATTCTATCCATCATCATATATTTCCCCTGAATATAAATGAGGATTAATAATTCTATTATTTTGTGTGTTTGGAAACTTAAATAATTTCACAAGGTTGATCATAATTATTAATATCTATTTTGGAATAATCACAAGTTTTCTCACTCCAACTCATCTCCCATTTAGTGGCTTATTGGGACAATCACTGTATTGTTCATGGAATCCATTATCAACCTAGTTCCTTTATGATTCATACATTACATGAATTATGTAATATTATTGATAATAATACTTAATTTTTTAATATTATTAAAAGTAAAACTATTAACATAAAAGGAATATATCATAAATGAAATATGTCCCCTACCTAATAAATTTCTAGTTTTCAATATATGTTATTCATTGTCTATATCTTATTTGTTTCCCCAAACATACCATAAATATATGATCAAATCCTTCATAATGCTTCATAAAGATCATATTATCAACCAGTGAATATCCTCTAGGAGTGTCTAGAATGGTGTGTATTATTATTCATACCCACCATACACTAAGTGAAGATCGAGTTAATACTCAACCAACCTTTTTAAGGGTAATTACCCCTACGTACATCAGTTCCACAACCACATCAACATTATTGTAACAAGATAGGGATGTAATTTCTTAGAGAACCACATAATCTTTAATTTACAATAATATAAGATTTTTTCTGATATTTAGACTCAATCCTAAGATTTTCTCTATAGTTCTCTTAAAATATTCCCTAAAAAATATAAATTAATAAATATTACCACATCTATCCTAAAGGTTTACCTATAACTTTTAAATTATGATCAAACTTAACTTATCAACCCTTTATGAAACTTATAACTCTTAAATTATCCTCATCTAATAACATCATAATCTCTAAAGTTATCAAAATCCTTCTCTAGTGCCAACTGTAACATCCTTAATGTAACTATCTGATTAATACATGATTTATACCAAATATTTCATTATATACATTCCTATGACCTTTTAGGTTTAGATAATTAAAGAATTATAAAAAATAATTACCTAATAAAGCTCTTGTATTTATCAATTAATGGACATTTTTCAACTATATATGAAACAACATAATCCTTAATAAGTCCTCATTATCTCCCACTAGTTGTCTACAGATATTATTATTATAGATATACCATGTGTAATAATTTTATTAATATCCTAGGGAAATACAAACATAATAAGGGTGAGGTAAAATTCTCAGTAACATAAATCGTATACGAGAATCTGTAAAAGAATAAACAACATATGAATAATATGGTAGGAAATAAATGATAATTAAATAAATCCAAATAATTGATTACATGAGCTTGAAAAAAATCATGGATGAGAAATAAATATAAAAAACTACATGGATAATAACAAATGATTTCATAATGATTAAATGCATTATGTTGTACATGTCAAGGCCTTGTTTCAAGACATTGCATATCATCCCGGTCTTCTTCCAATAAATCTAATTTATTTCAAGACCACTGTAAAGGCATCTAAATAAATGGCTATGCATAAACCAAATACTCTAACTTGTTTATTTCATGAGACCTACATATGAATTGAGGCGATATTACAGGCCCCATTAAATGAAATAATGTGGATAAATAGGTGAATATACACGAATATTAATATTCACAATATAATTGAATGTACCATTATCAAAGGAATGATAACAATGTAGTAGTGAAGAGTACTTTAATAGAATAAGGATATCAATAGGAAATGATCCATCAAAAAATCATGCTGATAAAATTTAAATACATATAAATTGAAGTGGAAAGACAATTTTATATAATAATTAGTTATAATAATTCGACTTAGTATAATGGTTTTCAAGAATAATCATTATAAATCAAATAAAGGAAATGGAGTTATGAAAACCCCTTACAACCATTGTATTTTGAAGGAAAAATAATTTTAAAGGGGTTTTATTCTAAGGAAATGTAAATTTCATATAAAATAATCAAAAATAGATCATAATATAGTCATGAGTCAGAACATACCCAACTTATAAGAATAAATTTTAAAATGAACAATCATAACTCAATGACTGAATGTTGAGTTAACGATAACCCTTACAGTTTAGGTAACATTTGAAATGAAAGAACAATAAAGAAGGGAACAATGTTTATATTTTTTATATGATGAATTCAATAAAAAATATAGTATAATAATTTCATTTTTATTAAATCAATAGAACAACATATACAAAGAAAAATGGTTCTCCAAATATGACATGTCTTAAAGAGTTGTAAATGTGACCACAAATACCTTACGTCGTTGTTATTTTTGAAATTATAAACCAATAGAGGAAAAGAATTAGTTGGGTTTGTAAATAACTTATATTTAATAAAAATTATATTAAAATAAATACATGTCTAATATATTCATCAAAAAAATAAATGAAGGAAGAGTATGCATTATATCTCAATGAAAGAGAAAATGAGATGAAAAATTTGTTACCTTAGGTCCTGATTTGTTATGTGTGTGAAACTAATTTCCTAAAAAATTAAATTAAATTTTTGAAAATAATTCATAAGAATAATATTCAACTATATTTATTATTCTCAGGTCTGTTTATTATCACTTGTTATTCATTTATTAAATTGTTTTCACTTCTGTCGGTAACTTGAGGTGGTCCAGTAAATTTCTCTAAAACATCCTTTTTATATTGAATATAGTAAAAAAATTTGTAAAATATATTTATAATATCTATAATTTTATATTTGAATTTATTTTATTATAATATTTTCATAAAATTTATAGATTTTCTTAGGTTATTCTAAAATGGAATCAAATTAAAAAAGATTCCTTGATATGTTCATTTATGGTGGTTAAGTTTACATTGATAGTTTATCATTAATATCGCTTATATAATTAAAATATTGTCTTTAATAAATTTTAATAGTTTCATAAATTTAAAATTTAAAATTTAAACACATATTTTAATTTTTTCATGTTCTGCATAAATGGAAAATCAAACACATCATTCTGTGGGGGTGATTGTCTGTACGTACACACCGACAACATTAACTTTTTTCATAGTATGTGAGAGAGGTAGGAAATAAAATAATTTATATTTTAATAATATTAGTTATGTTATAAATATTATATTTTTTAATTAAATAATTTTTTTATCAACCCATGTAATGTGGTTATAAATGGTAGACAACATAAATCATAGTGGTGGTTGTCTGCACATACGCACGATAATGTCTTCATTTTATGAATGATTTTATAGGATGGTTAAAAAAAGTGATATTAAATTAGTATAATAACATTTCTTAATATTAACAATACATATTTTATCATACATTCATGGAATAAAAATGATTTTAGTGCATTGAAGAAGAAAGAATTAATGGATCTCGGTTGAGAACATTACCTCTCCTTTTGGATGTTCTACTTTGGGTAACACCATATGTGTAACACTCCAGTAATTTGTTTTATAATTTTAAATACATTAAATTGTGAAAAATAATAATTTAAAATTTATTGTTAATATTAATAATAATACTTATAAATAATTATAATTTATATCTTTAAAATTAATTGATTAATGTTCAAAAAAACAAATACAATTTTAAACAATTATTTTGTGAAAAAGAATATTTTATTATGAATATATGTATTTGATCAATAGATTATTTAACTAAATATTTAAAATAATAATACATAATAAATATTATAATTATATTGATAAATTCTAAATTATGTTTTGATTATATTCACCATTAATATGACACACCAAGATTGTATGGTATATTTCTTCTTAAATAATTTCAATTAATTAGATAGATTATAATGCATGAAACACATATTATCAACGAAAAAACACATTTTTATAGTTATAACCTAGTCATTAAACTTAAATTTTCCACTTATGTATTTTGAATCTCGAAAAAAGGACATATACGATTGTGTTTAGTAAGTTATTAAGTGTCCGAGAGGATCAACTTATTTTTTGTTAATAGTAACTTACCTTATGAATAGTAACTTACCCTTATGAATAGTAATGTACCTTATGAATAGTAATATGACCCATATTAATAGTATCCTCACCTATGAATGTATAAATAAAATTTCGGCACCTTATAAATGATGGTTAATATTTTAAAAATTAATAATTAAGTGTTTGTATTTTTGTGAGCAATAAATATTTAATTTAAATTTAATAATTACTAAATTTAATTAAAATAAAATTAATTTTCATAAAATTTATTAATAAAAAAATATTTTTCTGTCATATAGTTTTAGGAAAATCTAATGAGACCTTAGATAATTCTTTGTGCTATTATTAAATCTGTTATAATTTTAAAAAGTTATTTTTCAAGCAATGGTGGTTTAAATTAAAAATTAAATTTATCATATTTAGAAAATTATTTTTATAAAATGGAATCCATTTTTGAATTATACATGTCAAAAAATGGTAGGGGTAAATTTCGGATTTTGTTCTAAAATACTTGAATTTTTGTGAATAGTGAAATTCAAAAATTTACAAAATATGCTAAATAAATGAGTTTTTGCATCATGATTGAGTCATGAATGATGTAAAGGGCCATTCATTAGAAATCGCATGCACTTATTGCTATTTTTAGTCATAATAATCAAGACTATTCATATTCTTGATCCAAAATAATAAAATAATGATTAAAATAATGGAAAACCACATCTCTCCTCCACTATACAAACCACCCCTCACTCCCTCTCCTATTCTCTCCTCTAAGCCATGAAGCATCTCAAAGTTATGAAATAATAATCTCCCTCAGTGCATTCCCATGTCGAGGATCCGTTGTTCTATCTGAAAGACCAAAACCCATTCCCTTAAGGAGGTTCTCATGGAGGACATTTCAAGAGGTAAACCCTCTCCCTTTTTCTTTTAATTTCATTTTCAATTTGTTTATTATTTTCATCTAACCTACTATATACAATTGATAATGATAACTCCATTATCATCTATATAATGTAATTATATCAAGTAAATTTAATAACCATTATGAGTATCCTTACTCGCCATCTTTTATTTTATATTTTAAATCATCGTCTAGGAGGTGCCAATTTACATCCTTCATAAACGAAGAAGATTCATTCCTCAAATTATTCATCAAATTTATTCATGAAACCATTTTAATGGTTGATAAATATTTTAAAATTTATAAAATAACCCTTTTTATGTTCTGGATTTAACATATTTACAGAATACTAAATGATAAAACTAAATGAGATCGTTTTGATCAATAACCACCATAATAATTTAAAAGATTATCACTAAATGAATTATCTAATGATTCATCCTCATACAATTTAAAAAATGACATTAATAACCATTTAAAATTATATATTTTCATTAATAATATATAAATAAAATTCTAGATAATTATATATATTACACATAAAACATTATTCTCATACACAAGTATACTATTCGGGAAAACCAAGGAAACAAATGATCTCGAGTGATAGATTTTATATTATAACTCATACAATCAACCATAAATGAAATTATACTAAATTAAATACCTATAGAGAAGGTTATGACTTATTTAATTAAGGGATTTAATATAATTATTTAGGACATTAAGATCATGTGAAGAACACATTCGGGAATAAGGTAAGAGGTTTCTCATCTCACTTTTACTTCCGTGAGATTTTCCTTATTCTCCACATATTTCTTATATGTAGTATATGTATACAAACATTTGATATAAAATATCATTATTCACTTTATATTCATGGTATTAAATGATTCATTTTATGATTATTAATTTATGGACATATGATTTGATTGATTACAATGTGGTAAGGGACTTTTCTCAATTTCCATTTCATTGAGACTTACATGGTATTGTGCACCTAATAATTCTAATGTAGTATATCTACTACCCCTTTGAGATCATTTTTTATTTTAAATTATAATTATATTAAATATAAATATTCTTGTGTCATGTATTTTATTATTGTCTTAGCCATATACCATTTTACATACAGTGTTTACTTTGAATTCTATTTAACTAGGAATATATTGATAAATTTGTATCCTCTACTCAATGTGAATATGGAAAAAGGAATATTTTTCTAGTATAAATCTTATTTATTAATAATTATTTGGACTTCCAGTGATGGTAGGGTCCTAAAATATCCCCTTGATGTATCGACATGTCTCATGAGAAAAAATAATTGGTGACAAACCCTTTAAGTTTGTTTCAAAAACATAATCAGACAGGTTTCTACCCACAGACTTAAACTGTCTCGATGTTATGATGGCTCGTGTTCAAGATACATGAAATCAAAATAATAAGAATTCTCTTTATTCACAATTATTTTATTACATTCCATGAGTTTTTCACTGTGACAAAATCTATGGATAAATTGACATTCTCAGTTTATTGATGGCATGTGATTTTATTATTCACCACATTATATTGACTTTGTATAATTGATAGCGATGAAATTATTATCATTTCTAACTTCCACTATATTTAACCATTACCGATCATTTTATCTCACCCCTTTAAATTTTTTCCTTTCCCCATATTATGAAGAAGTGATCATTTATCGAGTATTCCAGGATGCAATTTATTAGATTTTGTGATGTATTATATGTTGTTTTATAATCCCAATATAAAATGGGATGCATGTATGTATATATATTCTTCAAGATTACTGAACTGAACGGTCCTTTAGGATTTGATTCTTTACAATCATACCAATGTAATAAAATAATGCACCGACTCTGGGTTTCTGGGGTCAGGGCTGTAACACCCCAAGATTTCATAGTGTGTTATTTCTTTAAAATAATACAATAACTTGCACTACACGCAACACCGAGTTCAAGCACACCATGAATTACCAAACAAGCCGTTCAAAAGAGGTTATGAATAGTATTAACTAAACTTTAAACTTTATATAATCCTTATAATTTTAGAATCCATATTATGAGTTTCTTAGACATAATACAAGAACAGATTCATTTTCAGTATTGCACTTTTATCAACTTTTAATAGTGAAACCTTTTTAAATACAATATTTTAAACTTTTTGACTAAATGGGGACATCAAAAAATTTAAAATGAAACATCCCAAGCTTCCACAGTACGCTTTCCATTGAATAATACAGTAGCGTGTGTTGTACGAAACTTCGAGTTCTAACACACCACAACCAAACAAACTAGCCGTTATGAATAGTAATACCTACTTTTTGAAATTATATATATTTTATATTTTATAATGGACTTCATTTTTGGATTCGGAATATTGAATTTATCCTAAGGTGAAATTTTGGTACATTTCGGATAACTTTCATATTTTGATGAATAGTGAAAATTACTAAATTTTAATTAAAAACAACTTTTTTAATCAAAATAATTAATAGTGATAAATTATGAATTTAAGTGGTTTTAAAGTATATTTAGAATATATTTTTACCATTTAATATAATTTTGGTCATTGGACATAATTTTACAATTAAACCGAACATAAACAGGTGTCAATCTTTTGATAGTTATTATCTCTTAAAAACACGCTTTTTGTTTTGACAGCCGGAATTAATTTTAAATTAATATTTTCCTCTTCTGTGTTTTGAATTTAGAAAAATTTATTCCATATTTGGAATCAGGATGTTCAAATTGTGTAAATAGGTAACTTTTTTTTAGACATTTTGAATAATTACTGCGGTAAAACTTTTATTTACCATGGTTAAGGGTAAATCCGGTAAATAAGGGTTAGAAAATAATATTATAATAATACTAAATTACCCTAAAACGTGTCATAACCTTATTGGTTGATACATGGTCGACCAGGGGCATCTTTTGGTCGATTTTGGGACCCCATGGATCCACTTGTAAGTGATAATGACACTTTATTTTAATTAAGTTAAAATGAATACAAAAATGACAAAAGAAAATATCTTTTTGAAAAACAATTGTTACATAGGGTTATATATGTTGGATTTTAGATTATAAATATTCATTAGAAAGATAAAAAGATTTCCTACATAATGATATTTTATTTATAATTTTTAGACATTAAATAATTTATTTTATTTATGACACAATGATGATGCAGTAATTACTATAATAGTGAAAAATTAAAATAATTGATATTATAAATACCCAAATAAATATAATATGAAACTTTTAATGAATTAAACTAATTTTCTAGGATAATATGCTATATTATTATTGATTTAATTGAATTTGTTATATGTAATCAATCTGTTATGAGTTTCACAAAAATCAACTATTGAATAGTGTCAAAATTGACATAAAAGAGTTCCTAAAACAATATTATATTATTAATTGATATTAAATTCCTAAAAATCTAAGGTTCGGCCAAGAGACTTATATCATGATAGTTTCATAATTAATGGACCACTTGGGGGTCTATTGGATGTATATAGTAAGTTTATTAACCATATTATATAAAAATACAAAGAGACATTGTAAAAGTGAAACTAATTAACTTAGAGTTAAAACTTAAAGATAAGGTTAATATAAGTACCCAAACCTGTATAAATTCTATTGGTTGAGTTGTTTTCGACCCATGCCAACCTTAACCTTTGAATAATCAACTTTGTATCCATTATAAACCGAATATGAATTTATTATAAATTAATATTTCTAGCTTTTCCAAAGGTGCCCCTCACCCCTCTTATAAAAGGGAACTCATCCTTCTCATTTCTTCACACCTTCAAAGCCTTTTGGTTCGGCCAAACTCTGCCCAAATACTCTCCCAACATCCCTCACTACAACCTAGGGGCCTTAGTTTGATCAGAAAGCCAACCTAAGGAGCCCTTATGATCAAATCAAAAGGAAGAACCTGAAGAAGAGGAGGTTAACCTACCCCAACCAAGTAAAAGTACAAGGTAAGGGATTTTCTTATCTCACATTCAATTCCGTGAGATTTCCATTATTCGCCACTAAATTATTGAAAGTGGTGTATTGTGTACTGGAATTTGATATATATTATCATGATTATCTTTATATTCATGTTATTCTATAAATAATTTGGTGGTTATTAACTTTTGGCCATACGACTCAGTTGATTAACATGGTAAGGGGTTTTCATCTCACTCTTTCTTTCCGTGAGATTCATGCCATATTTCCACTATTATCTTTTTTGTGGTGCCCATAATTGTATTCTTTGTGTAATACACTTTACCTTATGTGTGTTTACATTTTCATTGTATGATACCTCTTTCATGGGTTGTATGTTTCCTAAGTTACCAAATTGATAAGGGTTTACTTCACAATCTCTTTAATATCCGAGGTTGTCTTTATGTAAGTATCTACAGGGACATATTTACTATCCATGTCCATATTTCATAAAAGAGTTTTCAAATGGATTATTTCTAAGGGAACTTTTACTAAAACATCATTTTAAATGTTTTAAATATTTATTCATCTAAATAATCCTCATTTATGTCCATGTTTTCAAAATGGTTTGTAAGGATTTATTTATATGAAAATGAATGTTTTAAAAGTGTTAATTCCATTCAAAAGTTTCAAAGTGGTATGGGACACTTTGATACAAAAATGTATTTAAATGTCTTACTTTCTAAATTGTGTAACATTAAAATGTTTTCATGAAAAAGGGATATTTCTCTCAATAATTTTAAAAAAAACATTTTCATCTATGTCAACATCCTTTGATGGATTTTAAGATTATTTGAAGTTGATTTATTATGATATAAAACTTCCATATTGTAATGAATTTTTGTGATATGTTTGACTGTAGATGTGTCATTCATGGTTTATGAGTAAAGTATTGACATTTCGTATGCTAGTTCCAATAAGAATGTTTATGTTATATTTCAACCTTTACTTCATATGAATGTGTTGGACAAGTATGTTCCAGGTTGGGGACTAGTTGAAGTAAGCCCTCCAGGTTGGGGACTGGTAAAAGTAAGCCCTCCAGGTTAGGGACTGGTAAAAGTAAGCCCTCCGGTTTGGTCTCCGGTTATTAGAGGCACTCCGGGTTGGTGTCCGGTTATTAGAGGCACTCCGGTTTGGGTTCCGGTTACAGTTAGCCCCAAGGTCTTGGGACGAGGCCTTGAAAAGAAATTAAAGTTTAGAATTATGCATTCCATTAATATGAAAGTGGTTATTGATTTTGCATGTGATTATTCGATTAGTAGAATATCCATGTGAATAAGTAAATGGAATTATTTCATTTTACATTTGCCATACTATGTTGAAGTTCAAGTTTAAAAGGATTTTGTTTTAGTAATGCATTGCCTTAAATGTTTATGCTTATTTTGAATGTTCCGATATATTGTAATCCTTACTGGGCATTTGAGCTCACCCCTTTTCTATGTTTATTTTCCCCAGGATGTGAAGAAGTAAGTTATGAATGACCTGCAGGGATATTATGAGGGGATAATAGTATGGACTGTGGAGATATTATGTTGTTGTAGTAGTTTTTCATTTTATGATGTAATGTAAAACTTATGAATATATCTAGTGTTTCCAAGGCTACTAAACCAATCGGTCTTTCGAGATTTGATCTTTCTTGTGATCATGCCAATGTTATGTAATAATGCACCGACTCTAGGTAACTGGGGTCGGGGCGTTACAAGGGCGTTACATTAACTCTACTTAGATTGATATTTTGGAAATAATATGAAATTTTGGGAATGTGTATAGGGTTTATAAGAGAAAATATACGATTTTTTGTAGATCAAAACGTTTTTAATTCGTAGAAAAATAATGTGTAAGAGATCTCTTCTTATAAGTTAAGATTGGGAAATTTTTTGGAACACCCATTACTTTTTCAATGATGGAATGAAACTATTCAGGGCTAAATGGATCCAAAATGTTTGAAATAATGAATTTTTGGTTTATATAAGGTCAAAAAACATTCTACCATTAATTTTCATACTCATTTTAAACAAGTTTAAATTATTTTACCACTATATTTTTACATTTTACTATTTTGGATTTTACCATGGTACTATTTTTTACCTAAATAATTTACTTTCAGTTACTAAAAATGGCATGGTAATTATTAAATAATTTAGAAGAAATGATTCCAAAATTTAAACCCATTTTATCAAATAAAATTTCAATTGTAAGAAAAAATATTTTTATCATTAGTGCATGTAATGCATAATATCCCATTTTTAATGAAAGTGTATTTTTAATATTAAAATTTATGTGTATGATAAAATTATCATTTTTTTATTTTCTTAATATAAGTTGGTCTATTATAAAATAATTTGAAGTTACATAAATTTCAAAACAAAATTTAATTTTACCCATATAATATTTTATTAAAAGAAAATACAAAAATATTTTAATTTATTAGAAATATTACTTAAGTTCATAAAATGATAAATTAAGTTTTTATAAAATAAATATGTTATTTAAAAATGAATATTTTTACTCCTTATATAAATATTTGATCATTTAATAGGATTTTTAAACTTCTAGTCTTTGCTTCAATAATGATTAGACAATAATATTTACATTTTTGGTAAAAAATGTGTTTTTATTATTCAAATAGAAATCAAATATTTCAGAAAAATCCAAAAAAATAATAATCTTAATACAATATTGGCATGGTTAATCCCGAAAAATTAAAATTTTCAAATTAAAACTATAAAATTTAGGAATTTAAAATTAAAAAAAACATAAAAATATAATGACTAACTTTTTCAACTATTCTTAATTTTGTTTCTTACAAATTATAAATTAGATTGGTGTGAATATATTATCCCTATCAAAAATATATTTAAAAAAAATTAAATCTTAATTTATTTAGTTTCATAAATTATAATTACATATCATCTGAAAAGGAAATGTTTTGGAAATTTATTTCCCATTAAATTGTCGTATAAGTAATTTTCTATAATATTTGAGTTTATCATTGAATTGGTGTTTAAAGAACACTTTATTTTTCTTTCTACGTAGATTTCCAAATAATACTACTTCAACTTATACCCTCTAATTCAAGGGATACATTTTAATGGTCTCTTTTAATACTTTTAAAATTATATTCATAAAAGGTACCACACCTTCATTTCAGTTCGATGTTGTGTGTGGACAAGATATTAAATAAGATATTTATTTAAAATAAAATTACACATTAGAATCTCAATGTGTTATATAATGGAAAAAATTTATGATTGTAAGCATACTTCTGGTGATTCATTTTTCATTAGTGTAAGGTGTATATTTCTTCATTATAATAAATAGACTTTAGTCACTTTGACTATTATGAAGAAATTTCTTTTAATTCTCTCATGCTACCCCAAAATGATGTGGATGATGCCCCAACTTCAGGAAATGTTATTGATGGTGTAGTATCTATTAGGAATTGGGTTTCATAACCAAATTTTTATCAACATATCCAATAATTCAATGCAACACTCATGGTTGAAACACATCAAAAAAATATGACTTTATCATGGAGAAATTAGATCATAGAGAACTAAAAATCGATTTTGTTTTAATAAAGAAACATGTCACTAAAATATAATTGAAATCAAGGTCCAATGAAAATTTTAAGAAATTTTTATTAATATTGGGAGTCTTACCTCTCACAAAAGCATTGCAGGTATCTTCTTTAAGGTTCCCTCATTTATTGGTTTGATTTTTTATATAGGGGGGATACAATCCATGAACCCATCCACCGTAACATGTGATGGGGAGATTTTATTAAAATAGAATGTGTGTATAAGTTAAAAAATCATGAATTAATTTCCATTAGAAATAGGTATGAGTGGCTTTTATTATATCATTTCCTTTAATTATAAGAAACTAATTTTGGGGAGCATTTAAATTATGAAAAGATTCTAGATAGAATTTTTTTATGCGGAATTTATTTTTATGGGTTTTTATTGTAATTTTTTAAAGGAATCCAAATGTGGGATTGAAAATACCATGATGAGAACCAATGAAGAACTATGATGATGAATTAGTGTTTGACACCAAGATATGAAATTCTCTCACAATTTTCACTCTATCTAATAATAATTTTTCAATATTATCTCACATGAATATCGAACATTTGAATTTATTGATCTAAGGGATGTTTTATAGATTTTTATATGAATTGTTATATTTTATAATGTCATCTTAAGTTTCATGTTGTATTTTTATTAAAAATGAAAACTATAATTGTTAGAGGGAATTTGACATGATTTAAATAATTTTTTTTGATAATTTGATACAATTAAGGTTTGTTTAAAAGCTATTGAATTTAGACATGAAAAATAGAGGTTGAAATATTATTGAACACAAAATGAAAAAACATGTTTTTTATCCATTATAAACACATTTTTGTCAATTATTTTAACTAAATATTTATTTATATTGTGATTATTATATATTTAAATTATTGTGGTTAACATTTAGAATTATTGGATCATCGTTTGATTGATTTATATTCATGATAAGTTAGTTGATTGATGAATATGTCAACATAAAATGTCCATTCCACAAAAGGATATAAAATATGTTTTGTCCAGTACAACTCACTTTTTAGTAGTGTTGAATCATAAAATAGTTATTTATAGGTCTAATAAGATATATAAAATTTTTTATAAATTGAAAGAAAATTTGGAGTACAATTAGAGGTTGTTTGGTTGAGTTTGTATATAGTTAAAAAACACTCAAGACGTTGTCAAACTAGTTCTGGACAGCTTATAGAACATTTATTTATTAAACAATTTTACCCTACAAATAGAATATTCAGGTGATCATATGATCTAATTAATATTAATTCATGAATTAATATTCATATTCATATTTTAATCACCTCAATCAGTGGTTTATAAGAATAATTATATATTTCAAAAAAATATTTATTATAAATTAAACAACATATTACAATTTGTATGAAGTTGATTAAATGATTTTTTTCCCATGGTAGATATTTATTTCATCAAGTAAAAAAGATGAAATTTGTTTATATAAATGAAAAAATTTGATTTGAATTTTATTTTTGATTATAGGTTAATATTATTATACTTATCAATAATGACATCAAAACTTTCTTGTATATAAACTATTAGTGGGGAAAATGTTTCTCAATCAAATACATGGGAGAAATAACCAACATTCTTGGAATGAGGATATATAAATATAGATATATAGGTTTTCTTTAGTACAATTATATATATATTGGTAATGTGATAACTAGTTTATAATAAAGAATTCCAAGAAGATAACTTTACTAGTTTTTCATGGTAAGTGTCTTACAAAATCTTAGTGCCTTTCTATATATATATAGAGGGAACATGTGAATAATATTATATTCGTTAATTATATGATATATCATGTATGATTTATTGTTTTATTAACTAAATTTATCTATTATTCTTGAGTAGTAATGAGTTAATAAAATTTTAACCTTGATGGGGGTCACTGAGTGGATATCAATAATATAATATGTTACATTAAAGGATTAATGATGTATTCTTAGTGTTTGGTGGAATTTTGTATTGGGTTTAATGGGGATATCACCTTTTAAAAATCAATGAGAACATACATCAAAACCAAGACACAAGATCTTAACAACTCCATTTGAATTGATATATATAAATATAGTGAACATGCATAAATTTTAGTAGTTAAAAATCTCAACCTTTTGTCTCTGTTTCCAATAAAGCAAAGTCTTGCTACACAATCTTGAAGGAGATATCTTAGTGGTAGCTGAATGACTATCACCTCCAAATCTATCCTTGGTTTGAGTTAATTTCTAATAATACTTCTTTTTAGTATTCTCCTTCACTCCAAAACCTACTAGGTTATCTATAATATGAGGATATGAATTAATGATATTGTTTCTATGAATTTTTATGGTTCAAAAGATATCGACAAATCCATGTAATTTTCATTGGTTTTATAATAATCTGGTATACTCCTTGAAATCCCCTTAATGATATTAAACATTTCATAAATTTTTAATTGGTGATATGTTTCATCATTCCAATCAGTTATCAAACCTTTGAATTATAAAACGCATTGCAAACACATTATATCATTCATCCAAACATGAATTATATGTTTAACACATAAAATTTTAACTTATACACCTTTGGATATAATCAAATAATATTATAACTAAAAAATGATACCTTATAATGGAATAATCATAATGGTTGGATAAAATATTGAATATTTCATACTATTTTATCGATAGGGACATGGATACAATACTATTCATGTCACCAAATACCACATAAGTAGTCTTAATATCACAATATTGTTTATATTATGATATAAGCTCCAAAAAGATAGTGTTATGTACATTAATTTTCCTATGTCATGTTATTTATTGAAAAAGGTCCATAAATCTCTCACTTTCACCAAAATCTCATGAATTTTATACACATTTCATCTTATATTGATTCATATATAACAACTTGTAAAATTATATGCAAATTAACTTGTAATATCCTAAAAACATCTAGTGGATAATTTATTAAAAGGCTCTCATACTTTCATACAAATATTTTTAAAAATAATTTAATCATCATCATTGAAATCGCCTTTTATGAACACATGTTACTTAATAGAATTATTAATAATTATGAATTATCTAATCCAAAATTATAAGGAGTTAACTCTAGTAATGCATTAGTGTTACTCAAGATACAATGGTAATTGAAGTGATCTCTACCAAACACATGTATCTTCACACTTGTGTCAATGAGATATATCTCATATATCATACATAATCATATAATCACTTATACTAATACTTTTAATGACCATAAAATAGGATTTATGTCAATCTCATATAGAGATACGAAACCGTTATCAATTATTTAAGTAATAATTTAATAATATGTATTGAAAAAACTCATTTCATTCAACCATGTAAATTAGTACATCACATGTTACTCACTAAAATAGACAAGCACATAACATGTCCCTTATCTACGTATATAATTTATTATTGTTTCTCAATCATGCTTCTAGATTTCATACCAATATATAGGAAGAAAATAATATCATGATTAATAAAAACCTACCACATGATTAGAAACATACTCAGCCCAGTGGACGCCCTGGCCATTAATATTTTATTCCCAAAAAACCAATTTATCAAAGTATTTAGTTTTTCACACTCCACTTTAGGAATTCTAAAAATTATAAAATCAAAAGAAAGTAATGAAACAGCCATTGTATTAATCAAAATATCCCTACCTATCTTAGGTAACATATTACCATTTACCTATATATCTGTCCCAAAATTCATTTATTTATAGTATAAAATTTTTATAGAAGAGACCAACACACAATAAGTGGAAATCCAAGGTACCAAACATAGTTTTTAAAATAACTAGCCTCAATGAATTTTTTTTAAATACCTCATCCATAGTAGCTTGGGGCCAATGACTTACTTCTTTACATTGGTACCATGAACAAGGAATCACATCCCAAAGGAAGGAATAATAGTTGATTAAATAATTCCATATAAATAATCACATGAGTAGGAAACATAACCATTGATATTCTACGAGTTGAATAATCACATTAATATTCAATTACAAGTATCATAATGAGAGAATACATAATTTTGGACATTAGAAACATACCATTAAGTCTTCATCCAAGACACCTTACATAGGTGGGTAAAAACCCCGATCTAGTTTTTCTCATGAGATCTACCAAGGCATCGGGGCCCCACCAATCACATTCAAAGTCCAATGAATTCCTCATATTTTGAATAATAGATTTTAAAAAGATAAATTTAAATAAAATTGGCACATACCAATTTTACAAACACTATTCATAATAATATATGAAAATACTCTAAAATAATTGATATATTATTGAGATAAATACCCTTTTACTTTGTTAAACAGAGTTCTTTTTTAAAATCATTTGTATTTTTCATAATATTAAATTGTAAAAATTAATATTAAAAAATTTAATGAAAATGAAATTTTATTTGAGTCATAAATGAAGTCCAACATGTAAAAATATTTTTTAAGAAACCTTAGAATTGTCCCATTTTATGGGGGTTTAAGTAAAAATATTAAAGAGTATTTAAAACTGAAAATACATAATTGTTTGTATAAAACCAGAAATGGAAAAATCTTGTTTCCCTGAAAAAAGTGTTATTTTTGAAAAATAATAGTTTCTTAAAATATATTATGGATGGTTCTTGAAAATGGGTAAGAATTTGGGAAGTTCTCTTTAATTGGGCTTGCTTAATGAGAATAATTGAAAGTGGAACCTTATAAAATATGTATTTACCAACTAAATAAAGATGGACTAATCTAGATAAATGATTTCAGAACAAATACATATAATTTATAGAAATTATATAAAAATAAATAAGAACTAAATTTGGGGTAAATAGAGTGAAATATTAACCTAAATAAAAAATAATGGTTTGGGAATAAACCATTACCACTGTGTAAACATTCAACCTATTCCCCATAAAATCAATAATCATCATATGAAAAATTTAATTCCATGAATATAAATATATTCATGATATGATACATCAAAGGGTAATATAAATTCACCACACATAAGAAATAGTGGTGAATAAGGCATATCTCAGAGAAATAAAATTGAGATGAAAAAATCCTTACATTATGTATGAAAGTGTTCTACACATGCACTTAATGTCCCAGATAATGAAATTAGATTAATTAATAATTTTATTCATAACCTATTAAACATATTTTAGTAATAATTAAAATTTTATTATGCTCATTTATTACATATTTTATGATTTATAAGATTCAATTTTGTCATTTGGGAGTGTTCGTTTCCTTGGTTTTCATGATCGGCTCACTTGTATACATGTACAAAATATCATGTGAAATGGGAATAGTTATCAAAAGTTGAAATTATTTATTATAGGTGAACTTATTAGATATTAAAAGGAATTATATAACATTTTTTTCTATATATTAGGATGATTCATTAGATAAATATTTAATGATAATTTTTTTGATTATTTTGGCATTTTTCAATCGCCACGAACTAGTGTGGACTTATGAATTAATATTATGTACCTATACTGGTTCTATAATATTAAATATGTTGGATTACATATATTAAATTATTTTTTAACCAAAAAAATTGTTTTGTGACCATCCTTTAAGGCCTAATTGAGAAACAAAAACTCTTCATATACAAAGATGGAAAATCGGCACCTCATAGACGATGTTTTCATTTTTAGAATAAAAAGGGGAAGAAAGGAGAATTGATGGTTGATATACCATAATCAAAATAAAATTCTTGTATATATAAGATAATAGATATAGCATGAATTTCTAGATAGTGTAGGTAAGGAAATGATAAGAAAATAAAATAAATTGAAAGAAAATTAAATGAAGGAAGGAAGATTTGGCCTCTTGAATTCCTCTCATTGAGAACCTCCTTAAAATAATTGAATTGGTATTTTATGTGAGACCAGAATGACCAAAACATAGGGGAGATATTTGGGAGAGTTATTGGGTAGAAATTGGACAAGATTCATGGATTTGGAGGTGTGTTGAGAATGGGTGGTGAGGAGTGGTATTTATAGTGGAGGAGGGGGTGTTTTTGAATATTTTATTCATTTTATTTATTTTGGCTCAATATTATGAATAGTTTTGGAATTATAACTAAATATATTAAAATAATGAATTATAGTCCATGATTATGTTTATTACGTCATCAATGAATCAAGGAATATTGTATTTTACTTATAATGTATATATATTGTAAATTACTAAATTTTACAATTCACAAAAAATTCTAGTATTTTTGAAAAACACTAAAAATTCACCCTAAATAAGTTTCAAAATGTAGAATTAAAATATTAACACCATTTTTTGAAAATAATTTTCTAAATATGAGATATTTATTATTTAACTAAAATCATCATTTATTCAAAAAATACAGATTTGAAAATTATAACTGAATTTATGACACCTTGAAAAATTAATTAATATCACATAAAATTATCATATAATCATAAAAAACAAAATATTAATTTATGAACCTATTTTATGAAAATAAATATCCTTTAAAATCATTATATTAATTATATAAGTGTAAATAAATATTTACATTTCAAAAAAAAATACAAATACTTAATATATCTTTTTAATACATTTATTTACTTATTCCAAGATATTAATATATCATATTATCTTTTATGTGATTAAAAAAATTTATTTATAATTTCATATTTGAGATCAATTTAGAATCATAAATAGACTTCTAATATAATGAAATTGATAGTTTTATAAAAAACTGGATTTTTCACTATTCTAGGCAAAATAAATATTTTTCGAAAAATACCAAACTTTCACAAAAATATAATTTTGACATTAATATTTTAAAAATAATGTTTATTTTTTCAGTAGAATTTTTAAAAGTTTACAATTTTAGTTCTTAAACAAGTTCTCTATTAAAAGTGAGTAAAACTAACTTTAGAAATTATCATCTTTTCTATGAAAAATTGTAGTTATTCTTATATTAAACCTATAAAATTTGTTAGTTGAATTTAAAAAAATTGATTACATATTTAATATATATGTTTCATTAATATCTTTCAATAATAGTGTTTATTTTAATTTATTAATATATAATTCCATTGTTGTAATAAAAAAAGTTCTTTTATAAAAACGCATCTTTTTATGTTCAATTGATTTTTATTTTCATTTCTAATTAATTGGTAACCAAATAATTAATTTTATAAATAGGTTTAAACTATATTTTCATAATTTTCATGATCAATTTGATTCCCTCCATTCCAATGGCATGGTGATAACTATCACAATAATATTTTCTCATTTATTTATGTTTTATGTTCTATATAATATACACTATCGAAGAAGATAAATTTCAAAAGTGACATACCACAAAATTTTGGGTATTTTATTCTCCCCTCCTTCTATAAATTGTGTCCATGAAATTTAAAATTGCACTTCACAAAAATAGTTTCTCATTCTTAAAAAATCATTTGTAGAAATCCTATGTCCTGAAAAGGGTTTATAAAACTTCTTCTTAAAAATAGGTAAATAGAAATTTGAAGGTCCACAAAAAACTATGATTCTGAAAAAGACTAAAATTCATTAAAATATGGTGATAGAAGAGAAATACAAATATCATGTTATAGTGGAGAGTGATTGAGAACATGTTCATCAGAATATCTACCATCAAAAAATTGTAAATTTGTTATTTGTTAAAAGACCATTTATTTTTCAGAAATAAAATAAAATAGATGATGTTTTTGTTCTAAATTTTTTCCCATGTGTTGAGTGATTATTTTAATATTCTGATAATCACTTGAGAAAGTAAGCTTACTTGATTACTTTCCATGTCATAAGTATAATCTTGTCTTTTGGTTGTGCTTCGATCTATTCTCACTTCACCCATCATAAATGGAAATGAAAATTCAAAATCAAATTTTCACACCTAAACCACTTTCATGAATCATAGGATCCACCAGTCATTCCATGGTTGGTGGTTCATATGGTCTTCGGTGTTGTGTTATTGTGGTTTATGGTGAGGTTGATGGAATTTGGGGGTGGTTTTTTCCGACGACTATTATGTTGTTCGACAAAGTCATTCTGGCGGCGGGGTGGGGTTCGACCGTCACCTCTGTTGATGACTATGTTATGATGATGATGGAAATACGCTGATGAGATGACACTGTGACGATGTGATGTTTATCGGTTCGGGATTTGCGACATGATGTAGGATGTGGCCTGAGGCGGTGTTTGAATTTTGAAAACTGAAACTGAAATTTGAAATTTGAAATTGTTTTTTTATGGTTGATTGGGCGGTAGTTTGATCTTGTGGGTTCCCACTTATCCAAAAAGTGGTTTTCAAAAATAAAAAAATGGATTTTGGAGGTTAAATATTTACTAAAACCAAAATTATTGGCCAAAATTAACCATTAAATCATACTTTAACCTCACACGATAATATCATATGTTCATATATATCCATTCAAACCGTAAGACTCACCCAAAATACATCTATCCAAATTCACATTAAAAAAAGGTAAAAAAATTTACATGATATGCTAAATATTTTCATAAATAACCTAAATCACTATAAATCCACAACAAAAAAATATAATTATATTTATGATATTATACATCAAAGGGTAGTATACATACAACACAACCCAAAAATAGTGGTGAATAAGGCATATCTCATGGAAATAAAAGTGAAAAAGGATACCTCTTACCAAATGCCCAAAAGTGTTCTTTAAATGCACTTAATGTCCTGAAAAATGATATTATATTCATTAATAATTTAACTCATAACCTATTAAAAATTTATTTTATTTATTTTAATTTTATTAAATTTAGTTATGGATTTTTTTATGAGTTATAAGATTCAATTTCATCATTCGGGAGTGTTTATTTCCTTCATTTCCATGATTGGTTCACTTGTATACATGAATAAAAGATCATGTGAATGGGTAATAGTTATATAGAATTGAAATTATTTATTATTAATGATCTTTCAGAATATATAATGGTCATATATATTATTTTTTATAGATATGAGGATAATTCATTAGATAAATCATCAATGATAAGTGTTTGGATTCTTTGGGCATTTTTTCAATCACCATGAACTAGTTTTGTCTTATTATCTAATATCTTGTATATATATAGGTTCAAAAGCTTTAAATAAGTTTTATTACATATATTAAAGTCATGTTTAATGATAAACTTTTTTTATGACCATACATGAAGGTGGAATTGAAAAACTAAAACTCATCATCCACGAAGGTGGTAAATGGCCACCTCGCGGACGATGTTTTCATTTTTAGAATAAAAAGGGGAACAGATGAGAATCAATTGTTGAAATCCCATAATAATAATAATAATATAGTATATATAAGATACTGGGGTTATAATGCATGTTTTTATATTTTAGGTTAGGAAATGATAATAAAATAAAATTAAATTAAAGAAAATTAAATGAATGAAAGGGTATTTTACCTCTTCAATTCCTCTCCTTGAGAACCTCCTAACGGAACATTGAAATTTTCTTTTGGGTGAGACCAGAAAGACCATAATGTGGGGGAGAGGTTTGGGATAGTTATTAGTCATAAATTGGAAGATCTTATAGGCTTTGGAGGTATGAGGAGAAGGGGTGATGATGGTGGTCTTTATAGTTGAGGGTAGAGGAGTTTTTTCAATATTTTATTAACTTGTTTATTATTTTTGCTCAAGACTATGAATAGTTTGATCATTATCACTAAATATATTAAAATAATTAAGGTTTGTTCAAGGGTATGGCTATTAAATCATCAATTACTTAGGAAATATTGTATATAACGTTTAATGTATATATTCTGTAAATTACTGTATTTTATTATTCTCAAAAATTCAAGTATTTTAGAGAAATCCCAAAAATTTCCCCTAACCATTTTTCAATGTGTAGAATTCAAAAATGAATTAAAGTTTTTCACAATAATTTTCTAAATTTGAGAAGAGGGAATTGGATCGAGTAATATTCATATTCCATGTATTTAATTCAATGAACTACAAATGGATTCTTAGGATGTGTTTTATTTCATTCTACAATACTCTTCATTTTGCATAGAAATTATTTGATTTATTTCCTTATTTCCCACAAATAAATCAGTTCCTAATTTTTTTGAGGCATGTTCCTAAGTGTCTCCTTCCACATTTCTTGCTTGATGGAAATTGATCCTTATTTTCTCCATAGTCTCCACCAATGGAGCTCTTAAAAAACTACATCATTCTCTTCTTTGGGGTGTTCAGGAGTTGGTTAAGGTATATGTTGTTACTAATATTTTAGGAAAAATAATTAGGCATGAACACAATACATGTCAATTCTATCAACATTCCATTTGGTTTCTCATCACCACCACCATGTATATAATTTTGAATATTAACATTACTCCTTTGGGTTCCATCAATTGACTAAAACCGGAAATCATAGTGTGAGTAACAACATTCATAGTGAGAAAAACATATAGTCATTTATAGGATATCATGAAAACTTATTTTAAACCTAAAACACCTTAGGTTTATCATAGGTCATTCATTTACATTATATATTCAAATATTTCAAAATTTTTTATAATGAAAATGAAAATTATCTTAAGCATACCCCCCAGGAGTGTTAAACTAGGTGTAGACTATGGCCCAATGTCATGTACCAGGTTACATAGAGTTAGGTCTGACACACCATGTTGGAGTTGTTTCCCCTCGATACATCAGTGTCAAAACCACATCCACTTTTAGTATCTAAAAAAGGATTTATTTCTAGGAAGACCCACATAATATCTACCTTACCAAAAATCTAGAATATTCTTCTATGCTTTTCCTCAAAGTCTATCTTAGGGTTATGTTCACTAATCTAGTTTTTAATAAACCTAGTTTCCAAATTCTCTACTAAAAATTCTCTAATCCAAAATGTAATGATCTCAACCCCAATATTCTGTATTTGGTGTCTTATATTATTACACTTTTAATATGAATAAGAATTGACATCCCAAAGGACTAAATAGTTTAGTAGCTTTGCAAAGATAGATAGAAACATAAGTGTCACATTACAACATAAAATGAAATACAACATAGAAAGTCCATTAGAAACAAGCATAAACTCCAAGATTATCCTTTCAAGTCATTCATAATATATATCTTCACATCCCAGTGATGAATAAAATATAAGAAAGGGGTGAGATTAGATGCTTAGTAAGGGTAAGAAAAATACAGAGGAAGCTAACATAAATAATCATAGACAATAAAGAAAGGTGAATAATGAAAAAAAATCCATTAAAACATAATCTTTAGCATTATATGGAGAGAATAATAGAAGATTAAATAATGAAATATTAATAATCACTTTTGTATGAAACATAACTATTTTTTTTAAAAGTCAATGCCTCCTTTATTAAAATCAAGAGAAATAAGAAAGCAAGGAAAGAGTACGGTAAAAATAGAGAAACCCCAAAACAAGGACTAATTCTTATCCTTTTTTAGCAGATGCTCGGTTAGCCTTCGTTCTTCTTCTTTAAGAGCAATCAGCTCATCTCTTTCACGTCCTCCTCCCCAACCTCTTAATGGCCCTCTGCTAGAAATTTCCCTATTCACAAGAACTTTAAGCCTTACCTATAGTGTCTCTGCATCGGTGCTATTAGAACCCGAGCAATCCTCTGTTTCATTGTCAGAAGAAGCGTTTGTTTTTACTGGCGTCATCATTTCCTCTGATGTATCCTTCTCAATCGATGTTGCGGAAGTAACCGGTGGTGGTGTCTTTATGTGAGAAACAAGCTAAAATCTTTCATTATCCACAAAAGGTTTTTCGAAAGAGTGACAAGACTTAGAGATGACTGTAGAGTCATAATCTAAAGTTTCTATACCTTTTTGATTAACAGAGGGAATCATTTTTTCTTGGAAGGGTTGCTGATCAACCTCGAGTTGTGTTTCTTCCTCTCTGGCCTGTTCTTTTCTATTTCTTAGAGTATCAACATGTTGGAAATTTTCCGCATTCGAACAAATCTCAACCCAAGAATTCTTCTGATTTTCAAGGAATGTACTTACCTTAGGTGAATCTGGTCAGTCGCCCGTAACATCAAATTTAGATGCCGCTTCATGAGCGATACCTTGCACCTCTTTCTCAACATGATTAGAAACCTTTCTCAGGGCTTGCATGATTTGACCCATGTTTTTGTCCTCCTCAGGCAACAACTATGATTTAGATTTCCCAACAGAGGCAGATTTTTCCTTCTTGAGACAGTTATTGACATTATGGCTACACAATTCACAAAAGCTACACACTAAAGAATGCCGACAAGAATATAAATCATGACCAATAACATTGTAGTCCTTGCAGAACTTATGAATTTTTTTCATAAACAATCTTCTGCTCAATAATATGCTCATCCGTATCAAGCATCAATTTGTCAACAAGATTCAAGCCCAATTCATTCTCAACCATAAACCTAAAAAAGTGGCCAAAATGGGCAACTTCTATCTTATTATCAATTTTTATTGGTATTCCAATGGGTAAGGCAATGTAATATAATATTTTAGGATGCCAGAGTGTCCAGTTTAAGCTATAAACTCTAACCCAAATCTGAGTCGTAGTGAAACCAACTTCCAAAGTGTTGAAATTTTTCTCTCATTCCCTTAAATGAATAATTCTTGGTTTTAGGGCAATGGAACCAAATCTCAATTCTCGAACTTTTAATTCATCTGTGGGGAAAAGCATGTGGAAATATCCCCATCCAAGCGAGACACACTTCCATGTTGAGAAGCCCCAAATTAGAGAAATACATTCCTTGAGATCATCAATTTTTATAGTTTTTGTACCCTTAGGAAGGAAAATGCATGTAATGATTGAGTACTCGCCCATTTTGAGCCTTTCTGAGACTGCAATTGGATCTTCTTCGATGTGCGCAGTATTCCCCATTATTCTAATGGAAGAATCAATCCCACCTTTATGATGTGAAAAGGAGCGAGCACTTCCATCCTGTCTAAAAGCTGCATAACTCTCTGAAGCTAGTTAATTTGTAACTGCTCCAATAGAGACAAATCCATCCGGTGAAATAGATATGTCATTTTGGGCCTTCTTTCTGGTAGCCACAGAACTTTCCTTTTCCCTGAAACCTCCCTCGACACCTTCCTCGGCAGGCACCGAGGCATCGCAGACAATCACGCCTACCTAAGATGAGCTTGTGCCACCATAGTCCTTACCTTTATCCCCTTTCATTGCCATCAAGGTCCCACATATCTCAGCCGGCAGTAGCCCTCCGCTCACCGTCGCAGCACCAGACGCCGCCGCCACCACGCCTCTCATTCCATTCGCATCCACTGGAATCCCATCACCGACAACTCTGGTCACCGCCTCCGAAGCATGACCACGAAGTCCACTCACCACAAGAGATTCATAAGAGTCAAACCTTCCAAGAGGAAACAAATCCGCAGTAGGGAGCGCCATCTTGATCGATCCAAAACCCTATATGTCGCAATTCGTAGAGAGGGAGAGAGTCTCGCCTCTCTCATCTCGCCTTTTTTTCAAAAATAACTATGGATATAATACTAGTCAAATAATCATATCTATTTTAAATTAATATTATCATAAAAAGGGAATATAGAATGTTTTACATCATAAATATAACCTCAAGTCTTCATCCAAGACACAATACATAAATGGGTAAAAACCCTGTCAAGTTTGTCTCTTGAGACCTACTAATGCATAGAGGGGCTATAGAAGGCATCACACATCACATAGTAAAACTAATGCACTTCACATATGTCGAATAATAGATTTAAAAATATGTATTAAAATAACATTTTCCCATACCACTTTTAAATATTTCAATCATAATCATTGTTGAAAATACACTAAAATAATTGATAATTTCTTGAAAGAAATACCCTTTCACTTTGGATAAATGAGTTCTTTTGGAAAATAATATTTATTTGTTATAAAATATTATTTTAAAGATGAATATCCCAAAAACTAAAAGGTTGATACAATGAAATTATGTTTGATCCATAAATTACTTCCAACATGTAAAAATATTTTTTAAGAAACTTTGAATTGGGCTACTTTAGTGCGGTTTAAAAGAAAATATAAAAGAGTTATTACAACAAAAAAGTTATAATTGTTTGTATAAAACCAGAAATGAAAAAAGAAATTTTTTCATGAAAAAATGAGTGATAATTTTAAAATAATTGTGTCTTAAAAAATATTATGTATGGTAATTAAAAATGGATAAGAAATTAGGAGGTTCCCTTTAATCAGTCTTTCTTAATAGGAAGATTTGAAAAAGGAACATTATAAAATATGTATTTCCCCATAAAATAAAGATGAATTAATATAGATACTTGATTTTGTAACATAAAAATATAATTTATAAGAATTAAATAAAAAATAAATTGGAATTTCATTGGTGTAAATAGCGAGAAAGCATAACCCAAATGAAAAATCGAGGTTTGGGAAGATACTCTTACCACTGTGCAAACAGTCGAACCATATTCCCTCTAAAATCAATAATTAATAGATGAAACATTTAATACCATAAATATAAATATATTAATTATATGATACATCAAGTGTTATTATACATACACCACACAAAATAAATAATGGTGAATACGGAATATCTAATGGAAATAAATGTGAGATGAGAAAACCATTACCTTATGTCTGGAAGTGTTTTGCAGTATAACCTAATATCCTGGATAATGAAATTAGATTCATTAATTATTTAAATCAGACCATATTAAACATTTATTTTATTTATTATAATTTTTTTAAGTTCATTTATGTCCTTTTCGATGACTTATAATGCTCAATATTTCCATTTGGGAGTGTTTGTTTCCTTGGTTTTCATGATCATTTCACTTGTATATATGTATAAAAGATCATGTGAAATGGAAATACTTATCCAAAATTGAAATTACTTATTATTAATGAACTTATAGGATATTTAATTGACTTATATATCATTTTATTTCAGTATATGAGGATGATTCATCAGATAAAGCATTAATGATAACCATTTAGATTATTTCGGCATTTTTTCGATCACCGCGAACTAGTTTTATATTATGAATTAATATTTTGTATATATACTTTTTATATAATATTAAATAAGTTTTATTACATATATTAATGTTTTTTACCATAAATGTTTTTATGGCCAGCCTTGAAGGCGGAATTGAAAAACAAAAACTCATCGTCCACCAAGGTAGTAAATCGGCACCTCATAGATGATGTTTTCATATTTAGAATGAAAAGGGTAAGAGAAGACAAATGAATGGTGATATGACATAATCATAATAAAATTACATTAGATATAAGATTCTAGATTTATCATTCATGTTTAGATAGAATTGGTAAGGAAATTAATAGAAAAGAAAAGAAATTGAAAAAAAAATTAATCAAATGAAAGGGGATTTTACCTCATGAATTCCTCTTGTCGAGAACCTCATCAAAGAACAACGAAATTGTATTTTGGGTGAGACCATAAAGACCAAAACGTAGGGAACATGTTTTTGAGAGGTAATTGGTATAAATAGGACAAGATTCAAGTCTTTTTAGGTGTGAGGAAAAGGCGTAGTATTTATAGAGGATGAGAGGGTTGTTTTTTTAAAATTTAATTCATTTGTTTGTTATTTTGGATCAATACTACAAGTAGTTTGAAAATTATCACTAAATATATTAATATAATGATTTTCAGTTTGATATTATTGTTATTACGTCATCAATAGCTCAATTAATAGTGTATTTATCTTATAATGTATATATACTATAAATTATCGTATCTTACTATTCGCTAGGAATTCAAATTCTTTTGAAAAATCCGAAAAATTGACCCTAACCATATTTTAATATGTAGAATTAAAAAATGAACACCATTTTTTGAAAATAATTTTCTAAATATGAGAAATTAAAATTTTATTTAAGATCATCATTTATTCGAAAAATACAGAGTCCAAAATTGTAAATGATTTTATGACACTTTGAAAAATTAATTATCGTCTCATAAAATTATATTATAATAATAATATAAAAAAATATTAATTTATTAAAATATTTTATGAAAACAAATAATCTTTTAAATCATTTAATTAATTATAAAATATTAAATAAATATTTACATTTCCCAAAAATACTAATACTTAATTTATCATTTTTAATACATTTATTTACTTATTCCATGATATAAATATATCATATTTTAATTTATGAGATTCAAAAAAATATTTATACTTTCATTAGTGAGATCAAATTAAAATCATCAATAGACTTCAAATATAATGAAATTGTTAGTTTTATAAATACGGGAAATTTCACTATTCACTCTAAAATAAATATTTTTAGAAAAATACCAAAATTTCACCCTCATATAATATTGACACTACTATTTTAAACTTAATGTTTTTTGGTTCAATATAATTTATAAATGTGTCAATTTTTTGTTTTAAAATAATTACACCATTAAATGGCGGTAAAACAACCTTTAGAATATATAGTCTTTTATGCGTAAAATTGGATTTATAGTTATATTAAACCTATCAAACTTGTTAGTTGAATTTAGAAACATTTTATTGAATATTTAAAATATATGCTTCATTATTATACTTCACTAAGAGTGTTTAATTTAATTTTTTATCATTTAATGTCATTATGATCATAAAAATAGGTTTTTATAAAAACATATATCTTATGTTCAATTGATTTTTATTTTCATTTCTAATTAATTTCTAACCAAAGAATTAATTTTATAAATATGTTTAAAATATATTTTTATAATTTAAATAATCTATTTCATTCCATCCAATCAAGTGGCTAGGTGATAACTATCACAATAATATTAAATCATTTGTTTAAGATTAGTGTTCTATGTAAAGTGCGCTATCAAAGAAGATAAATTTAAAAAGTGACATACCATAAAATCTGGTGGTGTTGAATTCTTAATATTCTGTATAACCTCCATGAATTTGATTAGACTAAAAATAAGTCCAAAATTTTGAAAATTTACTCTTTCCCTAGAGACACACTAATATAGATTAAGATATCAAAAACATTAACCCACACATACATTGAAGCATGAATAAAAATGAGAAGCATTATCGTCAAAGAATATATGAATGATTTAAGGACTAACTTGTAAAACTCCATGTTTTTTAAAGAGTAAACTATGTTTGATAGTGTATGTGATACGCAACTTCTAACCCAAACATACAATGATTATTTAAATATGAATGATTTTTCTATTCCATTAAATTTGATGATATGAGTAGGATTAAATAATTTATTGAATATATATATATATATATTATAATAATCATAAAATTATTGATAAATTATAAATAAATAATCACTAAAATTTATTGGTAAAGTCATTTTTTTCTTCAAAATACGTTTTCTTCCAAAATAATTTTTATTTCTTTTTGTGAAAAATATTATAATTATTTTCTTGAAAATATTAAAAATCTATTTAATAAAATGAGATTTTTATTTTTTAGCGTCATAACAAAATTATATTAGGGTGAAATTTTTTTATTTTTTAGAAAATATAGATTTTTCAGTGAATAGTGAAAATTTTTGTTCTTATGTAAAATTGTTATTTCTTTTGATAAATTAATTAATATAAAAGTCCCAATATTATTTTAATTTTATTTAAAGGTAAAATAATTATTATATAGTTATATTAAATCCATTTAATTACATTTAAATCATCTTTATACTAGATTTAAGAATAATTTTATTTTTAGTCTTAAAAATAATTTTTTTGATAACTGTTTTAAAATGCATACAGATTATTCATTATAATTCACTAAAATAACCCCTAATGTGAAATGATTTTAATTTAATTTTTTGATTATAGAAATATATTTTTATTAATTTAAATTCATATAATAATTATTTCTAGTTACATTGTTAAAGAAAAATCATATTTCCCTTGCAGAATGCATTTTTTAGAAAACTTTTTTTCACCATGCTTATGGATTTATTTTTAATTAATTTATTCCAACTGTATGAATTATTTTTGATAATATTGATTCTATATTTTTTATCATAATAATTAATATTAGTTAATATGGTTAACATAATGTTTTGACAATATGAATAGTAATCATAGTAAAAATTTATTACAATAGTAAAAGGAAAAAATAGGTTCATTAAGGGTAAAAATAATTTAAAAAGTTATAGGAATAAAGTTTCCATAATAGTTTGAATATATATATATTAATTTAAAAATAATAAATACTCTATTTTTTGGTAACTTTTTAAATCATTAAATAATGATTATGTTAAAAAATAAATTTCTAATACGTTAAAACAAAAAATTTATTTGGAGAAAAATATAGTTTTAATGAAGAAAAACGTTATTTGATTTATTCTATAAATTTTTAAATAAATTTTATTTTAATAAAATTTTATTATTACATATTATATATTAAATATAATATATAATATAATTTTACGAAGTGAAAATGTAATTTTCATAATGATTAAAAAATAATAAATGTCAAAAAAATAGAATTATTTAAATACTTGGGAATTTTAATTTAAAAGTTAAATTCATCATATTAATATGATTATTTTGATAGAATAAATTTTATTTCTGTAATGATCACAGCAAAATTATCAAATAGTTATTTTTTCATAATTTTCAGAGAGAACCAGATTTTTAGGTAAAAATTAAATATGGTATAAGTATATGGTGTGTATTATGACATCATAATAACCCAAAAGAGATTTAATATATTTTATATAATGTATCCAATACCAAATATTTGATGCTCTTTTAATGTAATGTTTTTTAGGTTATTTGATTAATTTAATAGAGCCTTTATGAACCCTCCAAAACCTATATTATATTTTAAGGACTTCAAATCCTTTATTTGTTAACATGAATCAAATTCACATAAAAAATGGTAATTTGTTAATGCGTTAGGCCCTTGTACTTAATATATATTGAAAAAAACTTCTATTTTCATAAAACATGGTCAAAATCCCTGAGAAGGATTGTATTTTTGATTATTTTATTATATAGATTCCAATATATAATTTTGGGAAATAATCAATAACTCCCCTATATTTTCCTATATAGACCCACCAAATCTCCCAAGGTTCCCCCAAACACTCAAGAAGATCCTCCGAATCTTTTGGAATCATGCACTCGAGGTCATGGATCTCCCTCTCTTATTTTTATTCAAGCATCTCATTAATATTATGCCTCTTAATTTTCAATTGTTCTTGTTTGGGTATGTTTTTATACATCCCTCTTATTTAAAATTCTATGTACATGCGATGAGATACCCCTTTGAACTCAATAATCCCTACCATTAACCTTTATTTATACCCATTATTTTTCCAAAATCATCCGACAATTCTTCATACCCAATGTAAGGGACCACTTTCTTTTATTTTCAATTCAAGCACCTTTTTATGTCTAAACATTTTAATATCAATTTTATTATGTTTTTGTGACCTTATAAAGATACATATAATTTAAAAATTATGTCATAATAATGATATATTATTTATCCCCTATCATTATATCATTTACCTAAGTCGTTATTATGCAGAAATTTAATAAGGGATCCTTTATTTTTCTTCTTTATTCAAGAATCTTGTTCATTTTATACCCTTAATTTCCAATTTCTATTGTTGGGATATGTTTTAAATCGTCCATATTACTATCTATTTTATATAAAAATGATCAGAGGCCTCTTTATCTCTCACTAAACCATTTTATGAATCTTTAAGTACTGTTGTAATGTTGGTGAAATTTCATTGTGATTGTTTCATGCCAAACATTTGTATTGTGAATACTATATCTATTTCAACTCAAGGGTATTCAACTAGACATACCTATAATCCATTTATTGGGGACTTCCATGTATGTATTCTAAACTCTTTAATCGTGAAATTAAATTTGATGAAATATGATCCTATATTGAATGAACTATATGGCACACTTATGCATGTACATGATAAGAATGTAATGGGTGAGACCCAATTTATATAGCTCTCTAATGCATTGGGTAATTTTTTAGTCTCATTATACATCATACAATGTATTAGTTAGTGAACCTAATCTACCAAGGTAATTTTCCAGTCAATTCATGATGTCATTAAATTTATCATTCACCTATGTTTATGAATTTATGTTTAATTTTTTTCCCACATTTCCCATGTTTCCATTATGTTACAATGAAATATCATGCCTCAATATTCATAATTATAGTTATAAAACCTTATATTCTTCATGTAAGTGACCATTTACTACCATGTTATACATTATTCATGTTATACATATTTAATTTTCCCTTACTGGGATTTATAGAACACCCTTTTCTTATGTACATCCCCAATTTATCCCATATAGTTTGAGAGGACTGATGACTTCTAAGATCATTTAAATTAATTTTTCAGTAATGTTCTTTTATCTCATGTTCAAGATGTTATTATTTGTTCCTAATTCCTAAAGACAATATACTTCTCGATATTAACGGTTTTACTATATGTATTCTTGTGAAATAAATCATGAATAAATGTGTAATAAAGGCATGGGTTGTCATATACATATAGAAATTTTAAATTCAACCACCAACATTTCCCATATATATCTATCTAATAAGGACCGTAATGACCAAAACTATTAAAAATTAAACACTCTTTTTGAATTAATAAATTTTTTATCAGGTAATTTAATCATAGAAAATACATACACTACTTTGCTAATTATATAATATTTCAAATTAAAAAAATTGTTAAGCATCATAACCATTGATAATATAATAATTGAATGGATATTTTATGGGTAGTATATATAAAGTTTTATGATAAGGTCCAATTGAAATAGATGGAAGAAGTGGTGGTCTCAGCCAGAAGGATTATACCCCATGAAGCCCATTTATCAGAGCTTCCAAGGGAGATAGCATCAATGGTATTTTCCCATGACCAATCCCAAGATGATATCAAACTGCATAATAACAAATTAAACCATTTATGGTATAATTTCAAGTTCATAGAGATCACGGTGCAAGATATGTTTGTTAAACTACCCAATGAAAATCTCACTATTGCACACCTTACCCATAAGTAATTTTCTAGTGTAATAAAGGACTATATATCTAGACTGTTTCCGACGCGTTCGTCGGGGCGCACGTGCGTCTGTCAAGCAGTGGAGGGCGTACGACTTGTGGACCCGCATTCCCGCTTTCCAAAGGTGGGCGACATTCGTTCCTTATTCAGGGACGTCTGCTCCTTGATCGAAACCGGGATGATGGGATGTCTGTTCTTCCTTCATTGGATTCTTTCTCAGTGCTCGCCACCTAGACCGGGTCTCCCTCATAGATTTAAGACGTATTCGAGGATCTCTTTCCAGGTTCCATATCTTCATGGACACCATTTAATTACGCTACTTCCGTCAAGATGCTCCAAGGGGTCTGGTCAGGGAAGCAACCTTCGGCTATGAGAGTGGTCACGTTGAGGCGTCGTTGGCATGTCATCACGCTAGGGGATTGGCATTTTTGTCTTCTGTCCCTTATTATAGGGATTCTTGAGGGTGTGGAAGCCCGAGGAATCCCACATCAAACATGAGGAATTGTATGCCATAGGCATGTATCTGAGGTTTTCCTCAGCTTCCCATGTTTAACACAGGGTATGCCATGAGGTTGATGTCTAGTGGAGATGGATTGGACTGATAGGAACACTGAGAGTGGATCAGATTGAAGATCCCCCTGGAGGGAACACCGATGTTGGGGCCAGCACGTGGGCGGCATCCCGAATACTGTGGAGTGGAATGAGGTGGCACGATCCCACCGGGATGTGGCAGCCCGGGTAAAAATCAGGATGAATGATGGCTTTGGGCTTGAGTTCTAAGGAGACTTCCTACGTATCCCCATGGTAGGGAATCAAAGTCTGTGTAGTTTGATGATATGGTGGGATACCTGAAAAGGTGACCCGTGAGAATGAACGCATGGAAGGGACCCAGAGGGAGTAAGACCTATGGACTGGGGCATGAGCTTCCTGAGGCACATGGGATCGAGGGAGAGGTCAGGATGGGGCATGGATGTTGGGATTGAACCTCATGGAGTATTCCTATGTACCATTCTTTAATGCGGATCAAAGTCTCCGTAGTTCTGGAAGGATGGTGCATACGCTCTGAGGCGGCCCAAGGTGGATATGGGGCATACGCTCTGAGGCGGCCCACTATGGTGGATATGGGATGTATGCTCTGAGGTGGCCCACAATGGTGGATATGGGTCTTACACTCTAAGGTGGCCCACAATGGTTGGTGAACTGATGCGAAGGGGTCCGAAAGACCGGGTGATGTGCTTGAACCATGTGGTGGCTTCCTACATATCCCCATGGTAGGGAATCAAAGTCCATGTAGTTTGGGTGTGCATTTTAACGTCATGTGGAATGGAGGCATACAATTTAACATTGTGCAAGATGGGGCATACAGTTTATCGTCGTGTTGGAGGGGGCATACAGTTTAATGTCGTGCTGGAAGGGGAATAGATTTTAACATCGTGTTGGATGGGGCAAACAGTTTAAAGTCGTGCTGGATGGGGCATACAGTTTAACGTCGTTCTAGATAGGGAATCTAGGGCTTACGCTCTGACGTGGCCCAAGGTGTTGGTGAACTGACGTGAAGGTGTCAGAATGACCGGGTGGTGGGATTGAACCTCATGAAGGCTTCCTTTGTACCATGCCATGGCATTGATCAATGTCCTCGTAGTTCTTTATAGGTGGGGGTCGTGGTCAGTGCTCACTCTAAACTCATGTGATTCATGCTCTATGTGATAAATAAGAGGTTGCAGGGACTTGACTATCACATCGCAAAGGGTGTGTCCGTGAGAAGCGAAGAGGGGCTTACACGTTGAGCGGCACATGGTGTTGGGACTTACTCCAGGATGGTGGCCTGAAGTGCGACAAAGTGTAGAGGGAGAGGGATTTGGGGTGAACAAAAGAGATGCATCGTTCCATATGACACCCTCCACTGGCCTTGGCGGTGGGGAAGTACGGAGGTGCATGGGTGATACCTTCCGCCAGAAGGAGTAGGGGCTTATGCCAAGATGGACACCCTTACCCATGGACAAATGCCACTCAGATAAAGAGGATATCATCCCCTGTGATGGGTGACCCCATCCCTGTGGAGACGAGCGACATAATGAATGTCTAAGCCGGGGGGACCCTGTGTGTGACGCACGTGGCCGGATCATAGTTTAATGTCATGTGTCGAGGACGAGGTGCTGGGTAGTTTAACATCCTACAGCTTGGATGAGGTGGGTTCCCTCCACACCCCTAGGACATACATGACCAGTACCCTCTTCTCCTAGGGGGAGGGAAGGCTTTGGCAAGGCCGTGGTAAAGGGGGGTCGCAGATCGAACCATTGAGGGGTCCACATTAGCGTGGCTATGCGAAGAAGCAATAGTCGTTTGCGTGCCTATGCGAAGAAGCATGAGGCAATGCAACACAATGGGAAACACCACCCAAGGGACCTTGTGGTTACTTTGTATGATCCTGGAAGGTTGCACGAGAAAACAAAAGCATGGTGTATATGCCCGGTGTGTATGCCCAGGGAAAACAAAAGTAGGACATTGGGCGCCTACGCAGGGAGGCACCCGGGGGGCGTCGAGGTGAGGGGTCCCGGGGTTTGCCCGCAAAGAAAGGGTTTGTGCGCAAAACACTGGGATGTCGCGTAATTGGGGTAGAGGGATCATGCGTGGCTAGGAGGATCACGCATGAAGGATGTGAATTGTGCGCGAGTGGCAAAGGCCGCACTCAATGAAATTCCACACCCAGTGAAGGGATTGCATGTAATTGGACCCTTTTGCGAGCAACACAAGGAATTACGAGCAATAGAGGAACCCTGAAGGGTTTGGAATTTTGTTTAAGTCAGTGGGATTGCATGCAAAGTCGGATCTTGGAGCGAGGTGGCACGAAAAGGTTCAGTACCTAAAGGTCATCTTGCGCACGTGGAAGTACTATTTCGTGCATGAGAGCTGGATCAAATTCGGCAACCCAGAGATGGAAGGGGTCTCCTTCTCTTTAAAGGCCTCCAGAGTCACAGAATCCAGGTGGTGCACAAAATTTTGTGCAAGAGAGACGGTGGCGCGGAATGTTAGTCGCATGGGAATGGGCACGCAATTATTGCACGCCTGCACCGGGGACCCTTCATGAATCTCAGACCCCTTTCATGCGGCCCACATTTTTTCGCACGCATTCTCCTTTATTTCTCGCAACACTTCCGGACCCTCCAGACCCGGCCTCCGGGTCTAAATATGACTTCGCTTCGTCATTTTCAAACTTCCTTTAGTAATTACGGACTTTTCAGCATCTACAAATTCCTTCCCCCTCGTAATGGGATCGACGAGAGGTCGCAACGATCGGATTCCGATGGAAATACCGAAACTCCGAAGTGTTGGACTTCGTGGGCCTTTTGCGTGCAAAAAATGTTGCGGCGCAGAAAATTCTGATTCGGCACGGAATCTACTTTATATGTGGCGCGGAACCCCAGATACGCCTATAAAAGGGGCCATGGGTCCCCTGAGGCGTACGCAACCTTCTCAAGTGATAAGCTCCAAGATCTCGTGCATGAAATTTCCTTTGTGCTTGCGTGTAAAACATGATTTGGCATCACGTAATTTCTCCGAGTTTTCACCGTATTTACGCGCCAATCCCAGATATTATGCGCTGAATGCTCGGATTTCCTGACCAACTTTCTAATTCCGTGCAACACATCTAGATTCCGCAGAACTCATCCAGATTCCATGCAACACTCTCAAAGCACATGGCAAGAAGAATATGGTGGCAACCCAGGTCGATGAGGTGAAAGTCGCCGCAAGTAGAGCTGAAATGGCGGTGAACGAAGCGGTTTATGGATCCATGGTGGTCGTTTCTAACAACCATACCTTGTTCAACATGATAACCCCTACCTAGAAGGAGTATCCTCTATCCAACAACCTACCGCTACGGAACTTCGACATTTTGGAGGAGATTCCACTGTCGGGCTTTAAGGTTGATACACCGCGGTCATGGGTGAACCGGGAGAATGACCTTCCCCGATACAATATCATAAACAATGGTCATTCTGCCAGAGAGACCAGGCACATGGATGTATATGTCCTGAACCCAAGGACCTGGACCATTGCCAGGGGTGATCTTGTTGCAGAGAGTTCTCCAGCACTCGGTGCGAGCACGTTCCTTCAGAGTATCATGGACGACACTAATGGATGGTTGAAAGATTGAGATCAGCGGTCTGGAGGCAACTTCACCTGTGAGTTGGGATGGGCGTACTGGGTTCTCTATACATGCGACTAATTCGGGGCTGAGCTGTGGCACATTGGTCTCTTCGAGGCGATGTGGACGTCGCAGTTCCACTTCTTCCGCCAACCTGAACTCAGGCCAGATCAGTTCACCCGGTGGTCCCTGGACACCAATACATTCCATCTCCACCATGAGGAAGTCAGTATCAGCCTCGGGGACGTCCACTGCATCGGAGGTATCTCACTGTAGGGCTATTAATATGACGAGTTCCTTCCCCCAATGAACACCTGGGAGGACAGATCACGGACCCCGATGCTGACATGGCACCTGTTGCAGCTGACCAAAGAGAGGTTGGAGGTAAAGGAATTTCTGATGGACATCGCCTGCAAGGACTGGTTCATCCTGTTCCTAGAGAAGTACCTGGCGGTCAAGATGCTGGGATGGGGAAAACGTTGCCCAACCGCGGCTCATAGGAGAAAATAATGGATCGTACTAGAGGATCCTAGAGAAGGGGAAATACCAATCGTGGGGCTACCGCGTTATTGAGTCCCAGGACCCAAATGTCCGATATGCCGAGTTCCTCGACACTTTCTTAAGAGGGTGTCTCTTGCCGGTGTGGGACGCAAGGATAGACGTCTGTCCAGCAACCCGGGTGATGGCGGGCACCATGTCCACCAACAAAAGGTTCAATCTAGGGGTCCATGATTTGGCTAGGCTTTTCGCCATTCTGGAACACATCTCAAGAGGGGGGTCACCTCAGAGGGTGTGTGGCCCTTTCAAGATCTTCCACAGCTAGATGGTGGCTCATCTTGGCGGGTACAATTTCACAAACGTTGTTCGTTCGCCGGGCAACGACCTGCGACCATCTCTTATGAACATTTCCGGGGTCGCGCTGATGATGCTAACGAAGAGGGAGTATGGATTAGAATTGGTAACCATGCCAACTTCAACTTCATCCCATTCCCCACCCAGATCAGCCAAATGGTAGACAAAGGGCAGGGCTCGCTGGTGCAGCAGGAATACTTCTAGAGCATCCGAGTGGGGTGCTTGTGGCTCAGATTGATGCAAAGATCATCTGTGAGCCTTACGTGTCGTCCCGATTCGCCAGGAAGTTCGGGTGCCTCTAGCTAATGTTGGAGAGGGTATTCACGGATGTCTAGGATGAGAGGAATCCCTGCATCCTTCACCAGATGTGGTTAATTCTCACAGCTTATGGCTCTAGCGACGTCATTACCCTTCCTCCCACTAGGGCCGATGCTGGCCTATCAACCAAGTATGTCGAACACTAGGCTATAGCGTACCCTGAGGGATTTTTGCGTAAGCGAGTTCGGAAACTCGAGACTACCCTCATGGAAAATGGGTGACAGGTGAGCAGGCAAGGTGCCGCTAGAAAGGGGGACCAGGGGCGCGCCTGGCAGTGAGGCCTGCATAGGCCGGGACCTCATTAGCATGGACATTGCGCGGTGGGACTAACGAACTTCCTGGGAAGCAGATAAGGTTTCTGATTCATCCTTCCTAGGATTCAATCATCCCAGTGCTATGGTCAGCCTGGTTAACCATGTGGCAGTCAATGAGCATCGAAGCCCTCTGGCATAAGATAATGTAGGATGGGATCCAGCTGTTGGATGTCGGGCTCATTCGGGTTACAGACAGAGTAAACTTCCATCGATGGCATGCATATCTAACATCCATGGACACATATGTGTGCCAACAGGGTTGGCGTGTGGTGCCACCTTTCCGGGTGAAAGTGATGCTCGACCAAGAGCATGATCCAGAAATTTTGCCGTCGGGAGAAGGCGACAATGATGACGAGTTGGAGGGAGAGGGGGAAATAGGAGAAGACGAGGGATCTCAAGGAGTGTCCCACCATGGGAGCCTATAAAAGAGTGGAAAGATTGTTGGATCTGGCATAGAAATAACCGAGATGCTCGAGGTCTGTCTCTATCCTTATTTATCCCCCTACATTATCCATTCTCTTCTGAAATTTCTAATCCATTTCTCTCACTCACTCAGGAGAATATAGGCACTGATCAGGTGTCCCCAATAGAGGAAGGAGAAGAGGCGCTGGTGGGACAAGGTGGGGATCTAACACCCATCATCGAACTGATAAGGGTTGAGGAGTCTCCTGCCACTACTTCTCCTGTAGCGGCCGGAACACTGGAGGCTGACGCTCGGGGTTCCTGTAAGTACCCTACTTTGCTACTGGTTCTTACTGTCGGAGAACTCTACTAATCCGGATGCTCCCTGTGCAGTGATCTCGGCGTTGGAGGCTCGTCTGGCTGCTGAGCCTGGGCCGTCCATAATTGAATTAGCAGAGAACGTACCGCCTCCTCCAGAACATACCTCCCAAACTGAGTCAGATCCAGAAATTGGTGAGCAGGGGGTGATAGAAATTAGTGGTGCTGACAATGGGGTGAGGCCGGAAGCTGACGAAGGAACCACCGCTGTCAGACCGAGAGAGGAAGGTCGCCCGGACGTCGAGGATCCTATTGCTCTGGAAGGCATCCCTAAGGCAGATCCTGCTACTGAGCTGCTGGTTGTCTTCCCTATATACAGTCATGCTGATCCCAAGGAGATAGATGATTCAGACTCGAAAGAGGACGAGGAGAGCTGGATGACATGGCACAAAGGGTGGAAGTGCATCCATCATTTTCTCAGGCTCCCTCAGAAGGATTGACTGAGGCGGATGGGATCACTCCAGACCTAGCTACGTTTCCTGTGTGCTGGAGGGGATGATGCTCAATGCCTTCACCTGACGGTATGTGATTACATGACCGAGAAGATACGTGAGAGCAGCCGGCGCACCGGCATTGCCCAGTGTCGAGAAGAATCAGTGAGCACCCGATCTTTCTTAAGGGTAGAGCAGGAAGTCCGAATCCTCGAATACTAGGCAAAAGAGAAGGAGGCCTTCATTGCAACATACTCTGAGCTCGTTCTGTAACTGAAGGCCCGATTGGCTGACTCCCAAGAAAAAATAATGGAGGTCAGTCACCAGATGAACGTACATCAAACTGAACGGGAGCAGGAACAAGTGAGGATTGTCGAACTATGCTTTTTGGCTGCATATGAAGAGAGAGTCTTCAGGGATTGAGAAGCTGACCTGGAGGCCACCAGCCAAAGGGTAGTGGTGTTGGAAAGGTCAATCCAAAATGCTGATCCTTAAGGGCCTTGTTTTGGACATCTCATGAACTTTTTGTTTTTACTGCTCACCATCTCGAACCAATGTATGGACGAATCAATTTATCTATACCTTTGGTTTAATACACTCAACCATAATCCCGAAATAAATAACAATTCATTCATAAGCTCATGTGGGTCGTACCCAATGTGAGAAAAAAACGATGTTTGTATTATCATTTCGTTCCACCGTGGGGCGTCAACCAATATTTGGGCATCCGACATCGACCCTGGATTCCCGAGGAGAAGATGGAGGCACAGCCGAAGGGAGGGGACCTCAGACCGATCGCTGTATCGTCTCCTCAATGTGCCCTAATGCACGAGCTGGGAAATTCCAGGGGCATTGAAATCAATTCGAACATAGGGAAATGAAAAAGGTGAATCACGTTACCCAAATTCAGAACACTAGGGGAGGGGCGTAACGATGGAGGATGACTGTTAACCCTGGCGGAAACATAGCATCCATATCACATTGGCCTGAAATGGGGACAACAAATGAGGGCTGACTACTGACCATGTTCGCAACATGAGGGCTAACTCAAATATCATCGATCAGTCTTCTAGAATGTTGGCCCATGAAAGTAGGAAGACCATAGGTCAAGCATCCATACTGTTAGGGGGTCCCATAAAGCATGACCAGTCTTCCGAAACACTGTCCCAGGATAGTAGGCGGAGCATTGGTCAAGCATCCATACTGTTAGGGGGTCCCATCAAACATGACCAGTCTTCTGGAACGTTGGCCCATGACAGCAGGCGGGCCATATGTTGAGAATCCATACTATTAGGGGGTCCCATCAAACATGACCAATCTTTTGGAACATTGGCCCAGGGCAACAGGCGGACCATAGGTCGAGCATCTATACAGTTAAAGGGTCCCATCATACATGAAAGAGGATGATGATCCAAATAAAGGGGAAAGAAAAGCTTGGAATGTGGAGTGGTAGTTTGTTCAAATTGAATCCAACACTCCCAAAATTACGCCACCGTGGTGAAAGAACATTAGGCAGATGTATTAATATGGTCACGGGCCATCCCTACATTTAGACAGGACCTCTCTAGTGAGGGAACTGTCCCTTCCCAACATCACAATGGGGCATCACGAACTTATTCGGGGCTAATGCTGTAATTACACATCTCCCAAGAAGTTAGGACAAGGGGACGACAGTGAGATGGGGAATTATGACAACCGGGTCTTGCTAACAGCACAGACACCCCGCCTTAACATGGTTGTCAGGTCCTGGCCCACCAGGTACCCCCAGTTGCCCAGCAGACATGTGGGGCCCACCCCAGGGTCCACCCACATGCCAGAACAGGTCATCTGACTAATGATTGTCCCCACAAGCCAACACATATCCTTTTTTAATGTGCTTTTTCCTCACTCACACACACCGTGGGAAACTTCCCAGAAGGTCACCCATCCTGATCACTACTCTAGGCCATGCATGCTTAACTATGGAGTTCTAATCAGACAGGCTCCCGAAAAGGAAGGTGCACCTTGTTGACATGAGTCATATCGTTTAGTCATTTAACCCTTTATTATTAGGGGGTGTTACAATCACCCCCCCCCCCTAGAGCACAATGTCCTCATTGTGGGCCCTAGATCTCAACCCAGGCAATGCACTACACTTAAGGCTTGGTTCCTCCTCTGAAACCAAATTTGACAACCGGGTCCCGGTGACAGCATAGACACCCCTCCTTTACAAGGTCGTTGGGTCATGGCCCACCAGGTACCACCCAATTGCTCCGCTGACACGTTGGGCCCACCCCAGAGTCCACCCACGTGCCTAAATGGGTCATCTGACTAATTATTGTCCCCACATGCCAACACATGTTCTTTTCAGTGTGCTTTGTCCTCACTCACACACACCCCGGGAAACTTCCCAGAAGGTCACCCATCCTGATCACTACTCCATGCCAAACATGCTTAACTATGGAGTTCAAATCAGACAGGATCCTGAAAATGAAGGTGCACCTTGTTGACATGAGTCATATCATTTAGTCATTTAACCCTTTATTATAAGGTGATGTTACAATCACCCCCCCCCCCCCATTAGAGCACAATGTCCTCGTTGTGGTCCCTACATATCAACCCAGGCAGTGCACCACACTTAAGGCTGGGTTCCTCCTCTGATACCAAATGTGACAACTGGGTCCCGGTGACAGCACAGACACCCCGCCTTAACAAGGCCATCGGGTCCTGTCCCACCAGGTACTATCAGTTGCCCCGCAGTCACCCATCCAGATCACTACTCCAGGCAGAGCATGCTTAACTGTGGAGTTCTAATCAGACAGGATCCCGAAAAGGAAGGTGCACCTTGTTGACATGAGTCATATCATTTAGTCATTTAACCCTTTATTATTAGGTGATGTTACAGTCACCCTCCCCCCCCCCTTAGAGCACAACGTCCTCGTTCTGGGCCCTACATCTCAACCCCGGCAATGCACTGCACTTAAGGCTGGGTTCGTCCTCTGAAACCAAATGTGACAACCGGGTCCTGATGACAGCACAGACACCCCATCTTAACAAGTCCGTCGGGTCCTGGCCCACCAGGTACCACCTAGTTTCCCCCCAAATAGGTGGGGCCCACCCCAGGGTCCACCCACGTGCCTGAATGGATCATCTGACTAATGATGGTCCCCATAGGCCAAAACATGTCCTTTTCAGCGTGCTTTGTCCTCACTCACACTCACCCTGGGAAACTGTTCAGAAGGACACCCATCCTGATCACTACTCCAGGCCAAGCATGCTTAACTGTGGAGTTCTAATCAGACAGGATCCTGAAATGGTAGGTGCACCTTGTTGACATGAGTCATATCATTTAGTCATTTAACCCTTTATTATTAGGGGATGTTAAAATCACCCCCCCCCCTTAGAGCACAATGTCCTCATTGTGGGCCCTACATAACAACCCAGGCAGTGCACTGCACTTAAGGCTGAGTTCCTCCTCTGATACCAAATGTGACAACCGGGTCCCGATGACAGCACAGACACCCCGCCTTAATAAGGTCATCGGGTCCTGGCCCACCAAGTACCAGCAGTTGCACCGCAGACACATGGGGCCCACCCTAGGGTCAACCCAGGCAGTGCACCGCACTTAAGGCTGGGTTCCTCCTCTGAAACCAAATGTGACAACTGGGTCCCAGTGACAGCTCAGAGACCCTGCCTTAACAAGGGCTTTGGGTCCTGGCCCACCAGGTACCTCCCAGTTGCCCCGCAAACACGTGGGGCCCACCCCAGGGTCCACCCACATGCCTGAACGGGTCATCTGACTAATGATTGTCCCCACAATCCAACACATGTCTTTTTCAGTGTGCTTTGTCCTCACTCACACACACCCTGGGAAACTTCCCAGAAGGTCACTCATCCTGATCACTACTCTAAGCCAAGCATGCTTAACTGTGGACTTCTAATCAGACAAGATCCCGAAAAGGAAGGTGCACCTTGTTGACATGAGTCATATCATTTAGTCATTTAACCCTTTATTATTAGGGGATGTTACAATCACCCCCCCCCCCCCCCTTAGAGCACAACATCCTCGTTGTGGTCCCTACATCTCAATCCAGGCAGTGCACCGCACTTAATGCTGGGTTCCTCCTCTGATACCAAATGTGACAACCGGGTCCCGGTGACAGCACAGACACCCCGCCTTAACAAGGCCGTCGGGTCTTAGCCCACCAAGTACCTGTAGTTGCACTGTAGACACGTGGGCCCCACCCTAGGGTCCACCCAAAGGACTGAACAGGTCATCTGACTAATGATTCTCCCCACAGGCCAACACATGTCATTTTCAGTGTACATTGTCCTCACTCACACACACCCTAGGAAACATCCTGAAGGTCACCCATCCAGATCACTACTCCAGGCCAAGCATGCTCAACTGTGGAGTTCTAATCAGACAGGCTCCCGAAAAGGAAGGTCCACCTTGTTGACATGAGTCATATCATTTATTCATTTAACCCTTTATTATTAGGGGATGTTACAGGAATAGACTTATGATTCCTAGGCCTGGACCCAAGACGAAAAGTCTTGGCATTCGTACGTATCCCATAGGGATGGGAATCAAGCCATATGTAGTTCTGGAAATAATCTTAGTTTAAGGTCTTAGAACTCGGACCAAGGATTGGTAAGGAGGGTGGGAGACACATGGTAAGGTGATTACAAAACTCGACATGAATGAGGATGAGGTCCATCTCACCTTGTTTTCCTTGGAAAAGTGTTCCGGTCCAGGGACCGAACACGAAAGTCAGGCTGGACACATGTTGAAGTTCTCGGGCGCTCCTACGTATCCCATAAGGATGGGAATCAAGCCATACGTAGTTCTTGGGAGTTCCTTTTAACATCATGCAGGAAAGGAAACATGAGGCCTAATTCTTATAACAGGGTGCACGCGGGGTGGCTATTGCAAACCCGACGTGAATGAGGACATAATCCCATACCACGCCGTGTGGTCTCGTAGTCAAGGTCTTAAAGGCGGTACATACACAATGAATTAGCATACCTCAAGCTGGACCCAAAGACAAGTGGTCTGGGCATTCCTACGTATCTCATGAGGATGGGAATCAAGCCATACGTTGTTCTGGAAGTGGCACGACACGGGAACGTACCTATGCCAAGTATGAAAGTGTCATGCGGGTCTAACCCTCACACCAAATGAAGCGGCATTTGATGTATCTTGTTTGTCTTTGAAGGTGAATGGTTTTTACATTGTGGAGTGATCGTCCTAGGGTAGAAATTATTGGCATCACCATAATAATCAAGCCATATGCAGGCATTGACAAATGGCATGGTATATGACCAATACCCAACGTGATGCCCTCTATGGAGAGGTCATCACAATGCAGTGTCGTTTTTTGTCGTGTGGCCGGGACGATATCATCACAGTTTACAGTCATGTGGTAGGACCAACCAGCACAGTTTAAGGTCATATGGCATGGCCCCGGTGGAATTCACATGATGAGATAAGGCATACCCGATGTGGATGAGGAAATAATCCCATACCATCACCGAGTGCTATTCTGAGAGAGGATCCTCGGGCCAAGGGGCCGGCGAGGGTTTAAAGATCAAGGGGCCGGAGACACTAGCCTCCAGCTGAGCTGGGCCCAAAACGCAATGTCTGGGAGACCCCACATTTCCCGTGGGATGAGGGTCAAGCTATGCATTGTTCTTAGAGAAAACCCAAGCCTATAATCTTAGCGCTCGAATCGCGGAAGCCCTAAGAGACGCCGTAACGCAGCTTTGTCTGCCTGACGTGTAGAAGTGCACTGAGGGTTAGTGAAAGGAGTTCCGAGATTCCACCTTGACATGATGGGGTGAAACATAATTTGAATCATGCATCCAACACTCATGGCTTGAAGGAGTTCGCGTGATGAAGGAGGATTACTGCTGACCATGTTCGCATCACAGCATCCTCTCGTGTTAGCATGAAAAAGGGAAAAAATGAGCATCAACTGCTGACCATGTTCGCAACGTGGGATTTGTATCAATTTGTTGTTTGAAACCCTCAGGGGCATTGGCCCGTAATGGTAAGAGATCCCTTATGTGTTGTATCCAGGCCATTCTTGGGGGTCCCTATGGGCGTGAAAGATAATGGGGGCTCGAATGAAGGGGAGAAAGAAGCTTGAAAAGTGGAAGAAACTTGTCTATGTTGAATCTGACACTCACGGTCCTAGACCTAAGTACTCTGAACACATTAGAGGACCAATGAAAAGGGTCGAAGGGCTCAGTTTGAGAGCGTCCAAAGGATGGAGGATTCCTGGGAGAAGGGGGAATGGCACCAAAAACCATGTAACACACCTATACATCCTCCTCATGAGGAGGGACAGGACAAGAGGCCGAGGTGCCCGAGAGATCGTGGGATCTCCTAAGAGATGGGGAAGGATCTGAAATCTAGGTGTTCAGGCAGTCCTATGTTTCCCATAATGATGGGAATCAAGCCACATGTAGTTCTTGAAGAACAGTTTAAATTAATGTAGAAAAATGACAGGCATTTCATCTTGGAATTTGTATGGTATGGCGAGTAACCCAATGTGTATGAGGAAATAATCCCACAACACAACATACAATCCCACTGGAGGGAGCCTAGGCTAGGGGCCTGAGGCTGGGCCTCGGTCAGGAAGGTCTGACCGGTTTGCAGTTTAACATCATGTAGTGGGGAAGGGAAGAGGAGGAGGACACCTCAAATAAGGGCGGTATACGGTGCGACGACTAACCTGACGTGAATGAGGAAATAATCCCATTCCACACCATACTCTCCGGGTAAGAACTTGTTCTAAGGCCCAGAAAGGCCAAGTGGCCTAATGCTGGGCCTCGGTCAGGAAGGCCGGACGAGCTTGCAGTTTAACATCATGCGGGACAAATGTGCATTTTAAGGTCATGCAGGACCATACAGTTTAAGGTTGTGCGGGACCAAAGGGACCCAGGTATTAGACCAAATGCATTTTACGTTTGTGCAGGACCTGATGCAGTTTTGGGTCATGCGGGACTGGGAAAGGATCTTAGTTTAAGGTCTTAGAACTTGGACCAATGTTTTAGGAAAAATAATGTTTGAGGAACCTGGTGTTGGTGAGAGGAGTTATATGCTCACCATCCATGGTCACCAGAGAGAATTCACCATTGGGATAGACCTTATGGACAACGAATGGTCCCTCCCATTTGGGCTCCAACTTTGGTGGTTTCCTACCGGGGACCATTGGCGCCCCGAGGGCCAATGTAACGACCCGAAATTTTGAATAAATCTCGTTTCCTAATTTTATGTGTTATTTTATTTTATTTTTATACTCAAAAAAAATGTTTCATTTGATAACATGAGTATAATTAAAACGAGACCATTGGGTTTTGACTATTATATGACCATTGGTCAATATGACCACTGGAAACAAAGCGTTTTGATTATTGTCTCTAAATAAAAGGAATCTTGGTTAATTATTATAGAAATAATATTCGATGGCCTTACCCAGTAGTCTTTGACCGATCGAAGCCCATCTAACAGAACTTGGGAAGGAGGTAGAACCACTGGGCTTTTCTCTGGACCAATCCCTAGCCGAACTTCATCGTGTGAAGCTAGAACGGAATCGCCTTCACGAGAAGTTCAAACTGATAGAAATTACTACTCGTGCGATGTTGGCCGAGCCTCCCTTGGATTCTCTCACCTTAGCACACCTTACACTTAGGTCTTTTGCTGGTGTAATAAGAGGCTATATAAGGAGACAGTAACTGCCTTGTGTAATCCTTTGTTTTAAATAATAATTGGGATTTCTTCTTATAATGATGTTTATGACTTTTCAAATGTTCGGATAAATATAGTATGCATATTTTTGGTGAATTTTAGAGAAAGGATATTTTAAAAAAAATTTATGTAAACCTTAAATAATTAAAAATGTGTAATGATTTTTAAAAAATGGTCTTCTACAATTATGTTCAGTACGAAATTTAGAGTCTAATAAGATAAACAAAATTTTTGAAGAATAGTAAATTATGAATAGTGATTTTATGATTAGGATTAGTAATGTGACCAAATTTATTAGTAATCTCACTTAAAGAAACTATTAATATAATCAATGCACCTTGATTACGTAATGTGATTAAATAAAATGGTTAAATAACGGTTTCATAAATTATTATTCAAGTATTAGTTTTTTCGGGTGAATAGTGTTTTTTAATTAAAAATTCAATTAAATTTATTTAGAAATTTATTTTTATAAAATGAATTTCATTTTTGAACTCAGAGCATCAATATTATGTTAAGGTAATTTTTGGGGATTTTTCTGAAAAAAAATGAATTTTTAGTAAATAGTGTATTTATTTAAAAAATAAATTAAAAATATTTAGAAAATTATTCTTATAAAATGGAGTTCATTTTTAAAACCAGAGCATTGATATTTGGTTAAGGTGAAATTTTGGGATTTTTCTGAGAAAGTTGAATTTTCAGTGAATAGTAAAAATACAGTTTTAGGGTTTCTGTATGTTTAATGGCATCATAACTGTGTCATGATGATGTCATGAGATATTTTATGGTTTGGCCGACCAAAGGTGATTAATTATTGTATGGGGGCCCCATGTGGCCTAACTCCATGGGAAATACCATGGGAGAGCCCATGCTTTTGAGAAAACCACTTGTGAGGTGTCCCTTGGCCATTAATGCCTTGTCCCCTCACTTTCCCTATAAATACCAAGCCATCCTCTCATCCATTTGGACTCCCCACTCTCATCCAATGAAGTTATGGTCTAATTACCTCCCATGGAGTCCTCCCAATTTTCCCCCAAGCCCTCAAGGTCCCAAGCTATGAGTTTTAAGAGTTGTGTTTTAAGGTAAGGGATCTGACCCCTCTCTTTCTTTTCAAGTGATCCCTTTTATGTAATTCTTTTATGCTCCATGTTCTTATGTTAGAGGAGGTTCTATTATATTCATTATAAATTATTTTTTATGTTCATATGATGAGAGACCCCCTCTTTCTCTCATCAGTTCATTTTAAAAAAATTTAAGTGGCGCCGTTAGGCTGGCGAATTTTTAAGGGATTCTTTCACCTTTCTCATTTTTCAAAGTTCTACTTTCATATCAAGTCTTTCAAGTCCCTTTTTATTATGTTGGGGTATGATCTCTATATCTATCATACTGAACTTTTATTTTCATTGGATTAGAGGCCCATTTTTATCTCGTCAATTCATTTTTGTTGAAGTTTAAGTGACGCCGTTAGGCTGTAGATTTTTTAAGTGGTTCTTTCACCCTTCTCATTTTCAAGTTCTGTTTTCTTGTCAAGTCTTTCAAGTTACTTTATGTTGGGGTATGATCTCTATATCTATCATACTGATCATTTATGTTCATATGATGAGAGGCCCTTTTTTATCTCTTCAATTCATTTTTGTTGAAGTTTAAGTGGCGCCGTTAGGCTGCCGAATTTTTAAGGGATTCGTTCACCTTTCTCATTTTTCAAAGTTCTAATTTCATGTCAAGTCTTTCAAATTCATTTTTTAATGTTGGGGTATGATCTCAATATCTATCATACTGAACTTTTAAGTTAATATTATGAGATACCCTATTTTATCTCATCAATTAATTTTTTTTTGGAAGTTTTAAGTGACGTCGTTAGGCTGTCGATTTCTCATATGAGAAATCTTATTTTTTGTCTTCCTTCCATGTTTTTCATTTCAAATGGTATGTCCTTCAAATTTCTTTACCATGTTCATGTATCATATATATTCTGTCCCTAAACTATTTTTATATATCATTTATGAGTGGTTGACCCATGTCCCCTCTCTTTTTAATGTTTTCAAAAACCTCCTAACATAGCCGTTATGTTGCAGAATTTCTGTCCCAAAATGTCTCTCTCTTATTCTCAAATTAATTTATTTTATGTAGTGAATACTCATAGATCTTTCTTCTAAAGGTGTATTCACATATATAAAAAAATGTTCTATTTTATATCCTGGGATTTACATACATGAGACCCGCTTTCCCTTTCTGTGGGTTTCAAGTGACATAAAGATCATGTCTTTAAAGCAGTTTTAAAAACGTTAGGATTATGAAATGAAACCCATTTATTTTATGCTATATGGGTTGTTTATGAAAATATTAAAGATTCTATATGTGGCTCACATGATAATAAATACATGCCAAGGGTTCACCCGGATAGCGCTCCAATGCATTGGGTAAAGACTTAATCTCTAGAGATAACCTTTTATACTGATACCTTTGTGAGTAACCATGGTAATTTTTAATGAAATCTTGGGGATGGACCTTTGGGAAAGGAAATGATTGTAAATATTGAATGTTGTAGCCACATATTCAAGTTATGAAAAATGTTATTTTTATTATGATATATCTCATGATTTCTTTCTCATGCCTTAAAGTTCTTTTCATGACCTTATTGAAGTAACTCAAGTTCACGTGTAAAATGTTTCTCTTGTTTCCCTTACTGGGCCTTCTGCTCACCCTTTCTTTTGATGTATGTCCCTAGGTTATGAGACGCAGTAATTAACCTAGGATGAACATGAGGAGAATCCTTTCAAGTGTTTAAGAAGAATGTTTTATGTTTTCATGTTTTAAGTTCCTGGTTTCCGAGACACTAAACCTTAAAGATCCTCGGTTATGTAAATTGTAATGAATGTTTATGTGATAAAAAGGCGGGATGATATAATTGGTATCAAAGTATGGTTTAGTTATTTGTGGAAATTAGGTTATGAAAACTTTAGGAAGAAGCCTATAGAAAAGTTTATCTATAGGAAATATTCCTGGTATTTTGGTTTATTGATTAATGGGTTGCCAAGAAAATACATCCCTGTCTGGATACGAGCAGGTAGAGGTGGCTCTGCCACAGATGTACATAGGGGTAAAACCCGAAAACACCGCTTTGAGCTAGACTCAAACGGGTACTGGTACACGACAACGGGCCTTGCTGCACTCTTGGTAACGACACTCCGGAGGGACATGCTTTGGTAAATTCATAATCTTAGTATGAACCATTGTTAAAGGAACAAAGATAACATAAAATAAAGATTCACATAAGAATATATGATCATGGATAACCTAGATGGGAACCTAGGGGATCACAAGATAGGGTATACTTTTCTTCTACAAGTTATCATTATATGCTTTAAGTTCCTTTTCATGATTATTGGCTAAGTATTTAAGCCCCTAATTATACTTTCTATTCTTAGTTAATGGTGGGAAATGGAAGAACATGTCCCAACAACCAATGTGATAGGAAATGCGATGATTGTCGTATTAATATGACAGAGATGATTTGGGGATTAAAAGTTGATTATTATTTTGGAAGTCGTTCACTATTTTGGGGACCCTATTTGATCGAGGTAAATAGATTACTATGGTATTTTAATTGACGAGTAAGGTTGACTTATATTTTCAAGAATTGATGAATTTAAGGTGGACCTATAGTAGTTTAGGTTACTTTTGGGAATGATTAACCTATCTTGGTTAAAATATGTTTAGGTTAGCTACTTTTGTTTTAAGATGTTAAGAGTGGTTGATGTTGTTTGTATATGAACAATGAAGTTTATTTTGGAATACTATGTTATCAAATCCTTCTTGTATTTGGGTTTCAATCTTAGTTTGGTTTATTTTGAAGAATTTTAAGGACCGTTATTTATGGAATGGTCTATGATGAACTTTGGGTAGTACCATGGAACTTTGAATATTTAAAAGTAGTTTCCATTCCTATGGTATTATTTATTTTTGAAGAGTTGTTTTACCTTACCCTTTCTGTTTTTGGGATAATGTTTAATGATAGATGAAATAGATAGTTAATATTTTGTGGATTATGTGATTCTCTAGAAGATGATTCTTTTGTTTTGATAAGACCAAGTAATTTTGAATGCTCATAGTTTGGAGAAAAGATTAGATTTGGTAGAAACTTATTAAAGGATGAAACTCTACATGAAGGTAGGTATATTTTCTTATGTTTTTGTTCTATGTAGTAAATAAATTCCTCAAAAATATGAAAAGGAATGTAAAACAAAAACGTTGCTGGTTTACGTTTCCTTCTAGGTAATCAAATACCGTTTACACACATCATAAGTTTGGGATTTTATTATCGTTAACTTTACCCTAATCATGTTTTCTATCACTCTACCTCAGAACTTGACCCTTTGTTTTCTCCTCCATGTCCATGTTTTCCTACATGGATTCCTAGTGTGGGTTAACTCGGGTGACCACTGTACTTCACTTTCTTTATTTTAAAGTAATAGTTTTACTGACTCTTTTTCTGATGTGGGACATTCAATGAAATTTTAAAACCCAATTTTAAAAATTGCGAGGACGCAATTTCTTAATGGGGGAAGATTGTAACGACCCGAAATTTTGAATAAATCTTGTTTCCTAATTTTATGTGTTATTTTATTTTGTTTTTATACTCAACAAAAATATTTAATTTGATAACATGAGTATAATTAAAATGAGACCGTTGGGTTTTGACTGTTATATGACCATTGGTCAATATGACAGCTGGAAACTAAACGTTTTGATTATTGTCTCTAAATACAATTTATCTTGGTTAATTATTATAGAAAGAAGATTCGATAGCCTCACCTAGTAGTCTTGGACCGATCAAAGCCCATCTAACAGAACTTGGGAAGGAGGTAGCACCACTGGGCTTTTCTCTGGACCAAACCAAAGCCGAACTTCATCGTGTGGAGCTAGAATGGAATCGCCTTCGTGAGAAGTTCAAACTGATAGAAATTACTACTCGTGCGATGTTGGCCGAGCCTCCCTCGGATTCCCTCACCTTAGCACACCTTACACTTTGGTCCTATGCTGGTGTGATAAGAGGCTATGTAAGGAGACCGTAACTGCCTTGTGTAATCCTTTGTTTTAAATAAAAATTGGGATTTGTTCTTATAATGATGTTTATGACTTTTCAAATGTCCGGATAAATATAGTATGTATATTTTTGGTAAATTTTAGAGAAAGGATATTTTAAAAAATGTGTATGTAAAACTTAAATAATTAAAAATGCGTAATGATTTTAAAAAAATGGTCTTCTACAATTATGTTCAGTATGAAATTTAGAGTCCAATAAGATCAACATAATTTTTGATGAATAGTAAATAATGAATAGTGATTTTATTCTTAGGATTATTAATGTGACCAAATGGATTAGTAATCTCACTTAAAGAAAGTATTAATATAATCTAGGCACCCTGATTACGTAATGTGATTCAATAAAATGGTTAAATAACGGTTTCATAAATTATTATTCAAGTATTAGTTTTTTCGGGTGAATAGTGTTTTTTAATTAAAAATTAAATTAAAAATATTTTGAAAAATATTTTTATAAAATGGATTTCATTTTTGAACTCAGAGCATCGATATTATGTTAATGTAATTTTTGGGGATTTTTCTGAAAAAAATGAATTTTCAGTGAATAGTGTATTTATTTAAAAAATAAATTAAAATTATTTAGAAAATTATTTTTATAAAATGGAGTTCATTTTTGAAACCAATGCATTGATATTTTGTTAAGGTGAAATATTTGGATTTTTCTGAGAAAGTTGAATTTTCCGTGAATAGTAAAAATACAGTTTTAGGGTTTTAGTACTTTTAATGGCATCATAACTGTGTCATGATGATGTCATGAGATATTTTATGGGTAGGAAGACAAAAGGTGATTAATTATTGTATGGGGGCCCATGTGTCCTAACTCCTTGGGAAATACCATGGGAGATCCCATGCTTTTGAGAAAACCACTTGTGATGTGTCCCTTGGCCATTAATGCCTTGTCCCCTCACTTTCCCTATAAATACCAAGCCATCCTCTCATCTATTTCGACTCCCCACTCTCCCCCAATGCAGTTATGGTCTAATTACCTCCCATGGAGTCCTCCCAAGTTTCCCCCAAGCCCTCAAGGTCCCAAGCTATGAGTTTTAAGAGTTGTGTTTTAAGGTAAGGGATCTGACCCCTCTCTTTCTTTTCAAGTGATCCCTTTTATGTAATTCTTTTATGCTCAATGTTCTTATGTTGGAGGAGGTTTTATTATATTAATTATACTTTCTTTTTTATGTTCATATGATGATAGACCCCCTCTTTCTCTCATCCTTTCATTTTAAGAAAGTTTAAGTGGTGTTGTTAGGCTGTCGAATTTTTAAGGGATTCTTTCACCTTTCTCATTTTTCAAAGTTCTACTTTAATATCAAGTCTTTCAAGTCCCTTTTTATTATGTTGGGGTATGATATCTATATCTATCATACTGAACATTTATTTTCATAGGATGAGAGACCCTTTTTGATCTTGTCAATTCATTTTTGTTGAAGTTTAAGTGACGTCGTTAGGCTGTAGATTTTTTAAGTGGTTCTTTCACCCTTCTCATTTTCAAGTTCTATTTTCTTGTCAAGTCTTTCAAGTTACTTTATGTTGGGGTATGATCTCTATATCTATCATACTGATCATTTATGTTCATATGATGAGAGGCCCTTTTTTATCTCGTCAATTCATTTTTGTTTAAGTTTATGTGGCGCCATTAGGCTGCCGAATTTTTAAGGGATTCATTCACCTTTCTCATTTTTCAAAGTTCTACTTTCATGAAAAGTCTTTCCAGTTAATTTTTTTTATGTTGGGGTATGATCTCTATATCTATCATACAGAAATTTTATTTTAATATGATGAGAGACCCTGTTTGATCTCGTCAATTCATTTTTTTTGGAAGTTTTAAGTCACGTCGTTAGGCTGTCGAATTCTCTTAAGAGAAATATTATTTTTTGTCTTCCTTCCATGTTTTTCATTTCAAATGGTATGTCCTTCAAATTTCTTTACCATGTTCATGTATACTATATATTCTGTCCCTCAACTATTTTTTATAGATCATTTATGAGTGGGTGACCCATGTCCCCTCTCTTTTCAATGTTTTCTAAAACCTTGTAACATAGTCGTTATGCTGCCGAATTTCCGTCTCAAAATGTCTCTCTCTTATTCTAAAATTAATTTATTTTATTAATTGAATACTCAAAAATATTTATTCTAAAGGTGTATTCACATATATAACAAAATTTTCTATTTTAAATCCTGGGATTTACATACATTAGACCGGCATTCCCTTTCCGTGGGTTTAAAGTGACATAAAGATCATGTCTTTAAAGCAGTTTTAAAAACGTTAGGATTATGAAATGAAACCCATTTATTTTATGCTATATGGGTTGATTATGAAAATATTGATTATGATATATGTGGCTCACATGATAATAAAGACATGTAAAGGGTGCGCCCAGATAGCGCTCTAATGCATTGGGTAAAGACTTAATCTCTAGAGATGACCTTTTAGACTGATACCTTGGTGAATAACCTTGGTAATTTTTAATGAAACCTTGGGGATGGACCTTGGTGAAAATAAATGATTTTCAATATTGAATGTTGTAGCCACATATTCAAGTTATAAAAATTGTTATTTTTGTTATGATATATCTCATGATTTCTTTCTCATGCCTTAAAGTTCTTTTCATGACCTTATTGAAGTAACTCAAGTTCACGTGTAAAATGTTTCTCTGGTTTCCCTTACAGGGACTTCTGCTCACCCTTTCTTTCGATGTATGTCCCCAGGTTATGAGACACAGTAATAAACCTAGGATGAACTTGAGGAGAATCCTTTCAAGTGTTTAAGAAGAATGTTTTATGTTTTCATGTTTTAAGTTCCTGGTTTCCAAGACACTAAACCTTAAACATCCTCGATTTTGTAAAATGGAATGAAAGTTTATGTGATAAAAAGGCGGGATGCTATAGTTGGTATCAAAGTATGGTTTAGTTATTTTTGGAAATTAGGATATGAAAAATTTAGGAATAATCCTATAGAAATGTTTATATATAGGAAATCTTCCTGGTATTTTGGTGAGTATTGAGTAATGGGTTGCCAAGCAAATACATCCCTGCCTGTATACGAGCAGGTAGAGGTGGCTCTGGCACAGATTTACATAGGGGTAAAACCTGAAAACATCTCTTTGAGCTAGACTCAAATAGGAACTAGTACACGACAATGGGCCTTGCTTCACTCTTGGTTACGGCACTCCCGGGGGACATGCTTTGGTAAATTCATAATCTTAGTATGAACCATTGTTAAAGGAACAAAGATAACATAAAATAATGATTCACATAAGAATATATGATCATGGATAACCTAGATGGGAACCTAGGGGATCACATGTTAGGGTATACTTTTCTTCTACAAGTTATCCTTATATGCTTTAAGTTTCTTTTCATGATTATTGGCTAAGTATTTAAGACCCTAATTATACTTTCTCTTCTTATTTAATGGTGGGAAATGGAAGAACATGTCCCAACAACCAATGTGATAGGAAATGCGACGATTGCCGTATTAATATGACAGAGATGATTAGGGGATTAAAAGATCATTATTATTTTGGAATACGTTCATATTTTGGGGAATTTATATGATTGAGGTAAATAGATTACTACGGTATTTTCATTGAGGAGTAAGGTTGGCTTATATTTTGAAGAATCGATGAATTTAAGGTGGACTTATAGTAATTTAGGTTACTTTTGGGAGTGATTAACCTATCTTGGGTAAAATATGTTTAGGTTAGCTACTTTTGTTATAAGATGTTAGGTGTGGTTGATGTTGTTTGGAGATGAACAATGAAGTTTATTTTGGAAGACTATGTTATCAAATCCTTCTTGTATTTGGGTTTCAATCTTAGTTTGGTTTATTTTGAGGAATTTAAAGGACCGTTATTTATGGAATGGTCTATGATGAACTTTGGGTAGTACCATGGAACTTTGAAGATTTAAATGTAGTTTCCATTCCTATGGGATTATTTCTTCTTGAAGAGTTGTTTTACCTTACCCTTTCTGTTTTTGGGATAATGTTTAAAGTTAGATGAAATAGATAGTTAATATTTTGTGGATTATGTGATTCTCTAAAAGATGATTCTTGTATTTTGATGAGACCAAGTAGTTTTGAATTCTCATTGTTTGGAGAAAAGATTAGTTTTGGTAGAAACTTATTAAAGGATGAAACTATACATGAAGGTTGGTATATTTTCTTATGTTTTTGTTCTATGTAGTAAATGAATTCCTCAAAAATATGAAAAGGAACGTAAAACAAAAATGTTGTTGGTTTACGTTTCCTTCTAGGTAATGAAATACCGTTTACAGAAATCATAAGTTTGGGATTTTCTTATGGTTAACTTTCTCCTAATAATGTTTTCTATCACTCTCCCTCGGAACTTGACCCTTTGTTTTCTCCTCCATGTCCATGTTTTCCTACATGGAATCCTAGTGTGGGTTAACTCGGGTGACCTTTGTACTTCCCTTTATTTCTTTTAAAGTAATAGTTTTACGGACTCCTTTTCCGATGTGGGACATTCAATGAAATTTCAAAACCCAATTTTAAAAATCACGAGGACGCAATTTCTTAATGTGGGAAGATTGTAACGACCCAAAATTTTGAATAAATCTTGTTTCCTAATTTTATGTGTTATTTTATTTTATTTTTATACTCAACAAAAATGTTTCATTTGATAACATGAGTATAATTAAAATGAGACCGTTGGGTTTTGACTTTTATATGATCATTGGTCAATATGACCGCTAGAAACTAAACGTCTTGATTATTGTCTCTAAATACAAGAAATCTTGGTTAATTATTATAGAAAGAAGATCTGTTGGCCTCATCTAGTAGTCTTGGACCGATCGAAGCCCATCTAACAGAACTTCGGAAGGAGGTAGCACCACTGGTATTTTCTCTGGACCAAACCCAAGCCGAACTTCATCGTGTGGAGCTAGAATGGAATCTCCTTCGTGAGAAGTTCAAACTGATAAAAATTACTACTCGTGTGATGTTGGTCGAGCCTCCCTCAGATTCCCTCACCTTAGCACACCGTACACTTAGGTCCTATGCTGGTGTGATAAGAGGCTATGTAAGGAGACCGTAACTGCCTTGTGTAATCCTTTGTTTTAAATAAAAATTGGGATTTGTTCTTATAATGATGTTTATGACTTTTCAAATGTCCGGATAAATATAGTATGCATATTTTTGGTAAATTTTAGAGAAAGGATATTTTAAAAAATGTTTATGTAAAACTAAAATAATTAAAAATGTGTAATGATTTTCAAAAAATGGTCTTCTATAATTATGTTCAGTACGAAATTTAGAGTCTAATAAGATCAACATAATTTTTTATGAATAGTAAATTATGAATAGTGATTTTATGCTTAGGATTATTAATGTGACCAAATAGATTAGTAATCTCACTTAAAGAAAGTATTAATATAATCTAGGCACCTTGATTACGTAATGTGATTCAATAAAATGGTTAAATAATGGTTTCATAAATTATTATTCAAGTATTAGTTTTTTCAGGTGAATAGTGTTTTTTAATTAAAAATTAAATTAAAAATATTTTGAAAATTATTTTTATAAAATGGATTTCATTTTTGAACTCAGAGCATCGATATTATGTTAAGTTAATTTTTTGGGATTTTTCTGAAAAAAATGAATTTTCAGTGAATAGTGTATTTATTTTAAAAATAAATTAAAAAATATTTAGAAAATTATTTTTATAAAATGGAGTTCATTTTTGAAACCAGAGCATTGATATTTGGTTAAGGTGAAATTTTGGGATTTTTCTGAGAAAGTTGAATTTTCAGTGAATAGTAAAAATACAGTTTTAGGGTTTCGGTACTTTTAATGGCATCATAACTGTGTCATGATGATGTCATGAGATATTTTATGGGTAGGCAGACAAAAGGTGATTAATTATTGTATGGGGGGCCCATGTGTCCTAACTCCTTGGAAAATACCATGGGAGAGCCCATGCTTTTGAGAAAACCACTTGTGAGGTGTCCCTTGGCCATTAATGCCTTGTCCCCTCACTTTCCCTATAAATACCAAGCCATCCTCTCATCCATTTCGACTCCCCGCTCTCCCCCAATGCAGTTATGGTCTAATTACCTCCCATGGAGTCCTCCCAATTTTCCCCCAAGCCCTCAAGGTCCCAAGCTATGAGTTTTAAGAGTTGTGTTTTAAGGTAAGGGATCTGACCCCTCTCTTTCTTTTCAAGTGATCCCTTTTATGTAATTCTTTTATGCTCCATGTTCTTATGTTGGAGGAGGTTCTATTATATTCATTATACATTCTTTTTTATGTTCATATGATGAGAGACCCCCTCTTTCTCTCATCAGTTCATTTTAATAAAGTTTCAGTGGCGCCGTTAGGCTGCCGAATTTTTAAGGGATTCTTTCACCTTTCTCATTTTTCAAAGTTCTACTTTCATATCAAGTCTTTCAAGTCCCTTTTTATTATGTTTGGGTATGATCTCTATATCTATCATACTGAGCTTTTATTTTCATAGGATGAGAGACCCTTTTTGATCTCGTCAATTCATTTTTGTTGAAGTTTAAGTGACGCCGTTAGGCTGTCGATTTTTTAATTGGTTCTTTCACCCTTCTCATTTTCAAGTTCTATTTTCTTGTCAAGTCTTTCAAGTTACTTTATGTTGGGGTATGATCTCTATATCTATCATACTGATCATTTATGTTCATATGATTAGAGGCCCTTTTTTATCTCGTCAATTCATTTTTGTTGAAGTTTAAGTGGCGTCGTTAGGCTGCCGAATTTTTAAGGGATTTGTTCACCTTTCTCATTTTTCGATGTTCTACTTTCATGACAAGTCTTTCAAGTTAATTTTTTTTATGTTGGGGTATGATCTCTATATCTATCATACTGCACTTTTATGTTCATATGATGAGAGACCCTGTTTGATCTCATCAATTCCTTTTTTTTGGATGTTTTAAGTCACGTCGTTAGGCTGTCGAATTCTCATAAGAGAAATCTTATTTTTTGTCTTCCTTCCATGTTTTTCATTTCAAATGGTATGTCCTTCAAATTTCTTTACCATGTTCATGTATCCTATATATTCTGTCCCTAAACTATTTTTATATATCATTTATGAGTGGGTGACCCATGTCCCCTCTCTTTGAGTTTTAAGAGTTACGTTTTAAGGTAAGGGATCCGACCCCTCTCTTTCTTTTCATGTGATCTCTTTTATGTCATTATTTTATGATATATGTTCTTATGTTGGAGGAGGTTCTTTTATATTCATTATACTGTCCTTTTAATTTTCATATGATGAGAGACCCCCTCTTTCTCCCATCATTTCATTTTAAGAAAGTTTAAGTAGCGTCGTTAGGCTGCCGAATTTTTAAGGGATTCTTTCACCTTTCTCATTTTTCAAAGTTCTACTTTCATATCAAGTATTTCAAGTTCCTTTTTATTATGTTGGGGTATGATCTCTATATATATAATACTGAAATTTTATGTTATATGATGAGTGACCCTATTTGATCTCGTCAATTCATTTTTGTTGAGGTTTAAGTGACGCTGTTAGGCTGCCGAATTTGTATGTGGTTCATTCACCCTTATCATTTTCAAGTTCTATTTTATTGTCAAGTCTATCATGTTACTTTATGTTGGGGTATGATATCTATATCTATAATACTGATCATTTATGTTCATATGATGAGAGACCCTTTTTGATCTCATCAATTCATTATTATTGATGTTTAAGTGGCGCCGTTAGGCTGCCGAATTTTTAAGGGATTCGTTCACCTTTCTCATTTTTCAAAGTTCTAATTTCATGTCAAGTATTTCAAGTTCATTTTTTATTATTTCGGGGTATTATCTATATATCTATCATACTGCACTTTTATTTTCATATGATGAGAGACCCTATTTTATCCCGTCAATTCATTTTTTTGGAAGTTTTACGTGACGCCGTTAGGCTATCGAATTCTCATAAGAGAAATCTTATTTTTTGTCTTCCTTCCATGTTTTTCATTTCAAATGGTATTTCCTTAAAATTTCATTACCATGATCATGTATCCTATATATTCTGTCCCTCTACTATTTTTATAGATCATTTATGCGTGGGTGACCCATGTCCCCTCTCTTTTCAATGTTTTCTAAAACCTTGTAACATACCTGTTATGCTGCAGAACTTCTGTCTCAAGATGTCTCTCTCTTTTTCTCAAATTCATTTATTTTATTAAGTGAATACTCAAATCTCTTTCTTCTAAAGGTTTATTCACATATATACCAAAATTTTTAATTTTAAATCCTGGGATTTACATACATGAGACCCGCTTTCCCTTTCCGTGGGTTTAAAGTGACATAAAGATCATGTCTTTAAAGAAGTTTTTAAAACGTTAGGATTAGGAAATTAAACCCATTTATTATATTCTATATGGGTTGTTTATGAAAATATTGATGATGATATATGTGGCTCCCATGATAATAAATACATTAAAAGGGTGCACCCAGATAGCGCTCCAATGCATTGGGTAATGACTTAATCTATAGAGATGACATTTTAGACTGATACCTTGGTGAATAACCTTGGTAATTTTTAATGACACATTAGGGATTGACCTTGGTGAAACTAAATGATTGTAAATATTAAATGTTGTAGCTACATCTTCATGTTATGAAAAATGTTATTTTTATTATGATATATCTCATGATTTATTTCTCATGCCTTAAAGTTCTATTCAGGACCTTAATGGAGTATCTCAAGTTCACATGTAAAATATTTCTCCTGTTTCCCTTACTGGGCCTTCTGCTCACCCTTTATTTTGATGTATGTCCATAGATTATGAGATGCAGTAATGAAACTTGGATGAACATGAGGAGAAGCATTTCAAGTGTTTAAGAATAATGTTTTATGTTTTCATGTTTTATGTTCCTGGTTTCCAAGACATTAATCCTTAAAGATCCTCGGTTTTGTAAAATGTAATGAAAGTTTATGTGATAAAAAGGCAGGATGCTATAGCCAAGACCAAATCACCTTGCATGAATGAGCGGAGGCGAACATTCTTGTTGAAAGCTCGAGCCATCCTGCTCTGATGCCATTCTAGGTTGTGCAATGCATGGATCCTATTATCGTCCAGTGCTTCGAATTCATCTAGAAGGATTTCGGCAACTCTATCCGACACTTGCTAGTTGTAGATCACTATGTGCAATGAGGGAAACTGAATCTCGACTGGCAGGACGACCCCAGTTCCATACAATAGGGAGTATGGGGTCACCTGGGTGGAATTACGAGTCGTCGTCCGATAAGCCCAGAGGGATTTGGGGAGCTTATCCGGCCAACTCTTCTTGTTCTGACCAACCATCCTTTGAAGAATGTTAGAGAGTGTCCTGTAAAACGCCTCGATCTGTCCATTTTCCTACGCATGATAACAAGCGGTATGGTTAGTGAAAATGTTGTACTTGGCGTACAATCTCTTCAGCTCGGCTACTCGGAAGTTGGGGCTGTTATCAGTGAGGATAGCATGAGGTACTCCAAATCGGTAGATGATCTTTGAACCGACGAAGTCATCGATAGAATGGTCTTTGACATCCTTGAGTGGAATTGCCTCTGCCCACATGGAAAATAAATATGTGGTGGTAAAAATGAACATGCATTGGAGAGCCATTGCTAGAGGGTAAGGTCCTACGACATCTAACCCCCAGACTATGAAAGTACAAGAATACTTGGTCATGTGGAGAGGCTCTGGTGGCCGATGTACAAAGTTAGCATGAACGTAGAGTGCATGGAACCTCTTGGAAAACTCGATGCAGTCATGGATCATGGAGGTCCGGAAGTATCCCAGTCTCCATATCTGGTGAGACAACATTGACCCAGCCTGATGGGCACCACAAGAACCAGCATGAACCTCTTGCATGACCTGTGGAATCTCAACTCCTTGAAGGCAACATTGGAGAACTCCATCAAAGCCACGCTTATAAAGGATATTTTCAAGGCTGGGACCACTCTGAAGGGTAAACATTAGCACGCTGAGTCAGATTCACTCACGCTCTGCATAATCTGACGGAAGATTGTCGTGTTGGAGGTATTCAACCAAGGGTGTCCTCCAATCAAGAATCGTCTCGATCATTGCATCTGAAGTACCCGGGGCTCCTGACGTAGGGGCTCCAGTAGTGAGATGGCTTACCCCACATGCCATCATCGTCATCTGGGGTGACAGGAGATATGAATCTCAGGTGGGCCACATGGATGACCAGGTCATCCTGTTCGGGCTCTGCGAGTGATGCAGCCAAACTGACCAAAGCATCTGCTCGACCATTCTGTAACTGAGGGATGTGAATGACCTCCGACCGAGAAGGGAACCGGGCCATCAAATGGAGGGTTCACTCCAACAACGGAATGAGTTATGGATTTTTGGAAACATAGTCTCCATTGACCTACTTGATAACCCGCTCGATATCCCCTTTCACATGCAGATGTGGCACATTGATCTCAAGGGCCAACTCAAGGCCAGTAATGAGGGCATGATACTCTGCCTTGTTTTTGGTGTAGCCCTATGTCAACATGAATGAGTATGGTAGAATGTCTTGCTATAGGGTGATGAAGATGATACCCATGCCAACTCTTTTGAGCCTCGGATCATTGAGTCTCCTACCGGAGGGGCTCCGGGAGGCACCGTCAAAGTACATTTTCCATCATGGGATAGCATGATCGACTGAGAGGATTGCCTCATCAGGAAAACCTTGGTCCAACGGCTAATCCACGAAGGTTGGGTGGGCAGCTAGAGGGTTCACCTATGCCTGACCTTTGATATACTTATGAGGCACAAACCTGATGTCAAACTGCTGGAGGATCACCACCCACTGCGGTAGTCGCCCAGTCATCATAGGCCAGTTCAGGATGTACTTTAATGGGTCTACCTGAGAGACCAAATGTACCTTGAGGTGTTTTAAGTAGTTCTGAAATTTTTGTACGGCAAATACGAGCACCAGAACCCTCTTCTCGATTGGAGAATATCTGACTTCCATGTCGAGGAGCACGCAGTTGAGGTAGTAGAGGATGCTCTATGTTCCCTCGTTCTTCTTCTGGGCGAGAAGTGTCCCGAGGGACCGTCCCAGTGCGCTCACGTAAAGGACCAATGGCTTCCCAGAGATAGGTGGAATCAATACTAGAGGTTGGAGAAAATATTTCTTGATTTCCTCGAAGGTGTTCAGACACTCTTCATCTCATTCATAGGTGGTGCCTTTCTTCATGAGCCTGGAAATGTTCTTACACTTTCCAGCCATATTCGCAATGAATCGGCGTATGTAGGCTAAGTGGCCTTGGAGACCTCTAAGCTCTCGAATATTTCCTTGGGGAGGCATCTGACTGATGGCCTTGTTCTTCTCTGGGTCTACCTCAATGACTCAGTACCTAACGACAAAGCCAAAGAACCTTCCGGAGGTAACCCTGAAAGCACACTTCAACGGGTTCATCTTCAGGTGGTAGGAACAGAGGAAACCGAACACATTCTCAAGGTCCCTGAGATGGTCTTAGCACTGGCGAGATTGGACCACCAGATCATCCACGTAGCATTCCACCAATATTCCCATAATAGGCTTGAATATAAGATGAATTTCCCGCTGATACGTGGCACCCACATTCTTTAGGCCAAATGGAATAACCTAATAACAGAAAGTACCTTGGGGTTCCCTAAGGGCAGTGGAATCCTCTTCCTTAGGGGACATCTGGATTTGGTTGTACCCAGAATATCCATCCATGAAGGAGAGGGCTTGGAACCCGTCCATGGCATCAATCAATAGCTCTGTCACTGGAAGGGGAAAATCATCCTTTAGACAGTGGTGATTGAGATCACGAAAGTCGATACAAACCCTGATTTGTTTGTTCTTCTTCCTGACCAGCACAATGTTGTCTAGCCACCTGGGGTACTAAACTTCCTTGAAGAAGTTGGCCTTGATGAGCTTATCAACCTCGGCCTTGAACATGGCACCGTGTGATGGGTGCATCTTTCTGGGAGGCTGCTTGAACCTGTGATGGTTTGCTGGGAGACCAAGACGGTGGATGGCTTCCTGAGGATCTAGTCATGGAATCTCATCATAACTCCCAGAAAACACATAACAGTGTTGTTTGAGGAATTCCACACACCGTTGCTGCTTCTCGGGGGGCATGGCGGCACTGACCAATGTGGGTCTCGGGTCCGCCTTGCTACCGAGGTTCACATGTACCAACTCGTTGACCGCGGTTGAGACGTCTTCCTCAAAGGTGGGGGAGCATCCTCTATATGCCCTTCTCCACTTCTGGAGGGATCTTCTGTAGGAGGAGTTGCTTCTGAGCCACCAGGCTCTGATGGAAGGCTGGTGCCAGCTTGAGCGAAAGTGGTGATCATATAAGGAGATTCATACGCCACTGAGACCATAGCGATGAAGGTAGATGATCCAATCCCATCTAGTTATCGGCCCAGGGGGCCGCACTTGATAATATCAAAGCTGTAGTGGCATGTTGGCTTGAGCCGGTTGATTGCATCCCGGCCGAAGAGACATGTATGATGCACTCTCCTTACCATGAGCCTGGCCTCCCAATACCGTACAGGGGTAGGAGGATCCTGGATCACCCAAGCCTGGTTGGTGTAGGAGTACGAGGTGATTTTCCACCATTTTTTGGACATAGGAATATGCCTTCCTCTTTAACCTGAAACGACAAAACACTACCCCATGTCGAGGATCGTGACTTCCAACCAAAGGATTGGGAAGATTTAGGTGTCATCCAAACCTGCCCAGGGATCACTGGTGACAACGGCGGGCACAGTCTCACCTTCCTGAATTTTCTTGTCCTTGATCTTGTAATAGTCGCCGTCTAGATAACGCGCTTCATTGGAGGAAAAAGGAGACACATATCCTTGGAGTATGCCCACTCGACCATTGAGGAAGTATTTAAGGCATTGGTGATATGATGACGGGACCGCTCCGTGAAGATGGAGCCACGTTCTACCCATTAATGCATTGTATACGGTGTCCTGGGATACAAACATGAATTCGGTGTTAGAAATTTTGCCACCGAACTGGGTCTTCAAACGGATCTTGTCGACCGGGGTTTGCTTTGTCCTGTCATATCCCTAGATTTTGAGGTCAGAGGGAGTTGAATAATCCTCAGCCAAACTCAGCTTCAGCAGTTTCCGAGTCGGGATTAGGTTAATCCCAGAACATGTGTCAACAAGACAGCAGTGAACTTCCACGCCATTGAACTGAATAGTGATGTATAGTGGGAGAATGTCCCCCTGTATGGGATGGTCTTCATCTTCACCAGAGAGTGAGATAACTGCCTAGAATTCGGTGTTCTCAATTGCCTCAGCGTGGAAGGCTTCTTCAGCTGCAACCTCTGTCTCAAACTTGAGGGGGGCTCCTTAGGGCCTCGGAAAGCACCTCACACATTTCAGATGACAGGAAAAGAGCCTCAAGGTAGAAAGTCTCACTGGAATTCCATTTAATTTTTTCAAAACATCATAATTTCATGCCAAACGCAAGCCTCCGCTTACAGGAGGCCGCTCTGTAGTTGGAGGCACGACGGGCCTTGCCGGCTGGACCGACGGCTGACTGGTACATGGAATACCACGTTGTTCACTAGTCGAAGCCCAGAGAGTGGCCGCTGAATGTGGACAGGAAGGCTGGGGTTTTCTGGTAGCAGGGCGAAGCTGGTTGCAGCATGACCGATGTGGTTCTTCCTGATTCAGAAACACAAACGGTGGTAGGGGAAAACCTGTCGACACCGGATTAAGTGGTCGTGTGTGCTGGGCTCTACACTGAGCCTACTGTCTGGTCTCAACAGCGTGCACGTCCTGGCAGGATGTGCCAACTGACATTCCACAATGGTTAAGGGAACCACGGATCCGACAATGTTAGCGACGGTTGGGGACATTGGGAAGGTTTGCCTGGTGTTCCCCCTCGTCGGGAGTCATATAGGGATTTACCAACTCAATGGTATTAACCGAAGTGTACCCCTAACTGTCACATGAGGAGCCATCTACTACCGGGAGAAGTTTTTGAGGGATCCCCATTTATTGGGGAATAAAGTGGCCAAGAGTGCGAGATTATGATGACATTGGCAGGGTGAATTGTTTCTTCTTATGCCACCGCTGCTTGCTCTTCTGGGAAGAGGTTGGCTGAGATGACGATTCTGAAGTAGTAACCACAGCTTCTGAGGGCTCTGGATGATTCAAAAGTGCATTGATGATGCCATGGGTACATGTGACTATCTTGTGGTCCATTCAGTTTTTGAACTTCTGGGACCCACTGTCGGGAACCTGCTCCCATTCACCTTCGTCGCTACTACTGCCATCCGATCTCACAAAGTCACCTTCTACTTTTTCTAGGGTTGGGCCCAACCTGACTATATTGTTGTCAATATTATCTTGGAGACAGTCCTTGAACATGTATCATCGCTTGATGGTGTGCCCCATGGTCCGGTGATAAGGGCAATAGTTGGGGTGATCAGTGAGATGTGAATCTTTTGGATTTCGGCACTCAGGCAGCCACATGATTCTCTGCTCTAAGGCCCTGCGGATAAAACCGGGGACCTGAGCCACGTCAAATGAGTAGGTATGATTCATTTTTTCTGAAAATGGGGCTCTAGGAGGATGACCCTAACGGGGGGCATAGGACCATGCCGAGGAGGCGGAACCTGATTATCTCGCCTAGGCGGTGGCAGCACGTTACGCGGAGGCACTTGCTGATTTTGAGCCAGTTGCTACTAGGTTGGAAGCTGTGCCTGTGGGGGAAGACCCCTATGGGGATGCGGAGCTGGCCTCAGTGGTAGAAATTATAGCTTCCTGGGGGCCTCTATCTGGACCACAACAGCGGGCACAGCTCTGGAATCTCTCCTTACATGAATTACAGGAGGTAGTGGGTGTGCCTGTTGTAGGGCTTCTTCGAGGCGCTGAGCCTTGTCTGAGATGTCTCGGAACCCTCCTAGGTAATTCTGAGTGATCAGAGAAGGAACCAGCTCTTCCTTGACAATCCCTATGCAAATTTTCAGTAATTTCTTTGGTGTTAGTGGCATGTCAAGGGAGTATGTGAGCCCTTTCCACTGATTGATGAAGTCCGCGACTCGCTCGTCGGGCCTTTTCTTGCACCTGAAGAGTTCTGCGATGTTCGTCTTCCGGGTTGTGGAACTGAGATGGTAGAATAATTCCCTGCGAAGGTCCTCCCAGCTAGTCAAAGATTCGACAGGGAGCTGGCTGTACTAGACGAACGTCGGCCCTTCCAGTGTCTGAACAAAGCAACGGAGCTTGGCGGCCTCCTGCAACACTAGAGTCCATAAAATATGCCCACACCTTGATTTCATGTGGGCCAGGTGTTGTGGCAGGTTTCTTATCCTGCTATAGGGGGATAAAGTGGGGTTCCCAAGTCCTGAAGGTGCTAGAATATCAACCACCCATGATGGGAATGGCTTCCCGTTTGGTTGGATCACCACCTTCCGAGTTTCAAAGGCATCTAAGCGGGAAATGAGTGATGCCATCGGATCATCTGGACGCGGGTTCTTATCTGGATGGGGATCCATAACAACAAGCGCATTGTCAGGCTCTTCAATTTAGTAGAAAATCTCAGCAGCTCGTGGATCAGCTGGTGGATCTACCCTTGGTGTGGCGGGAGGAACCCGAGCGGGGTCTCTTGGGTGGTCACGCCGCTCAGGAGTGTTTGGAGAAATGTATCTCACCCTCTTTTCATGACCTCCGGCCTCTCCACTATTAGCGAACACGGCATGGTCAAGGTTTCCTGGGAGGATCTCGCCGAGGGGTTGTTGTTCCTGTCCCTACTGCCCCGGACTAGGATCACCATTGTCGGGTCAGTACTCTGCAATGCATTCAACCAGAAGCTCATTGACCAACCTCTTCGTCTCAGCAAGCTGTTGGGGCAACACTACCTTCTCAAGATCTTCCTCTGCCTTCTGAACTGAGGTAGATGGGTCGGAGAGCATGACATCCCCAACGTGTTCTTTACCCTTGCCAATATTCCGGCAGAGTGTTAATGCCTTAGTAGGTGCTGGGAGACCTAGAAGGTACCTCTGTTGATGATTAATCCTCCCTGATGGGTCTAGTAGTGGCTTGTCCTCAGGGGGTAAGTCCCCCTCGAGAGGTTCCAGACCGTTCCCCTCTCCCGACAGATCGACGATGTTGACCGCCGCTGCCCTCAGAGGAATGTCATCAGAGGCACCCAGTGAGTCAGGATGCCGAAGAATCACACTGAAAAGAAGGGCAGCGTACTGCCCCCATCCATGAATTTGTGCGTGGGGGTGGCCTCCTCGATAACATTGCAGAGTACTTGAAAATTCTGAACGCATTGTTGTTAGAGGGTCCTGTGGTGGCCAAGTGATATGGGGTGCTAAACCACGGGGAGCATGACCAGGTCAACCTGACTACATTTCTCACTAAATCCTCTAGGTGTGCTTGGCTCCCAGGATAAGGCACTTGTTGGTGGCGAAAACAAGAGTGAGTCACCCGGAGGGTCTGGCGGAATCATTCAAACTCTCCCGGGGTGAGCGATTCTGGTGTATCAAAACTCAACCCTACAACCGACCAAAACTTCTTAGGGAAGTGGCCAGCTGTGAGGATGGTCCAGAAGCTCCATGGATCAGGTTCAGGATCTGGGCCTTAATGGCCCCGCTCACCAACTGGGAGTGGCTGGGGAACTGGCAGTGGCGCTGAAGAAGGCCATTGGGCCGGTGGGCTGGCCGGCGGAGAATACGGTGAGCAGGCCAATTGGCTACCGAATCTTAGGTCTCCCTACAAGGGTCGTAGTGTCCTGGCTACCACGTCACGATTGGATGTACCGGAAAATGACCCTCCTGTCACAGTGCTGGTGCTTGCTGGGGGTGTGTTATGTTGCCTCTCTTCCTCCATCGACCCCCAAAAAGGATCTCTGTCATCTCTGGATGAGGTGGAAGGTGCTTCCAGAGAGGCCAATGGTGGCTTCAAGTTCGATCCTGGGGGTACGCCAAGTCCTCTTCCTCCTGGACATACCTTTGGAGGGAGGCGGGGATCGTATGGATCTCGCATTTATGGAGTACGAGGCTGACACGCCGCGTCCTTATCCCAGCCCTTGACTCAATGGACTGAGGAGAGGGCTCTATCGCTAAGTCGTACTCCGCCTCGGAGTCTAAGAAAAGGACCAGTCTGATTTCCATCTGGCCTTCCCTGAAATTTCTCTTATGGTGACGACGTCCTGCGTTCTTTCCCCTGGGTGGCTCATTGGGGGAAGGTTGATTTTTGTCACGGAGTCCTCTGGCCACACTAGTGCTATGGTGGAAAGTACTGAAGGCCCGGGTGCGAGGAGCACCATGGAAAATGTCGAAAGGGACACGGGGAGGCCCTCCATGCGGGCGAGTGACCAGATATACAATGGATCTATACTCATGGTCTGCGGTAGGGGAAGTGACCCTGTACCCCGTGTAGTGAGAACTGGAGAGAGCCCCACCCAGAGTGTTGCTGTCACGGGGAAGCCCCTTGCCTACAGCGAGGGGGGTGACAAGAAAGCCTTTGAGATGAGGTTGGAAGGAGGGACGACCCATACCTTCCAGAACAGTGGCACGGAGTAGGCCTTCACGCTGGATGGCACTACTGCAAATTGGTCCGCAACAGCCATTGCCTGTGCCGGCGATCGGAAGAGTCAACTGAACCTGCCCGTGGGGCGGTCGGGGCCTCGATCCAGATTGGGCATATAACTGCCCCTGGTCAATGTGTGCGGGGGTTCTATGATAGGAATCAGCACTGGATTGGGCCACATTTGGTGCTGACATTGATGCCACTGGGCGAGCATCCTCTTCTGCTCATTCCCGACGCTGGCGTCGGGTCAGGTGGGTTGGAGCCGGTGGTGCGGGCACACGGATTTCCTGCTCCACGGCTCGGGGGGCCGAGCAGCGGCATCGACACAGCCCGGTGGGGGACCTGATCGTGAAACCTTGAAACGGGTCTCCGAGTGGGCCAACCCGGACATCCCCTACCTCTTCAGCATAGGGGAGAGAGGTGTCAAGGTGTTCCAGAGATAATCTCCCAAAACAGCTGAACGTCGGGGTGGGGAGAAATGGCTCCCTGCACGGCCCTCGAGGGCGGCTTTGGCAGTGAGGCACTGCTGCCTCAATGTCCAATTGGGCCATGTCTTTGCTGGGGATGACCCCTTCCTCCTCGTACCTACCTACAATGTCATTGATCACCCTTCGTTGGATAATCTCTCACGGGGAGAGGGGTCGTGAGCGCCCAGTAGTCGTGGCGGTTGGAGAAGCTATGGAAGAGGCGGAACTATGCAGGGTGGCCGCGTCGGTACTGCCCTTTCCCCTGTGCCGGTGGGTAGTTGGAGATCGAGCTCCGGATGCAACGATCTGATTCCTAAAAGTAGGGTGATGAACACATTAATACTAATAGGAAAAGAAATCGGCACCCAATATCCCAGTGCCATTCTGTGTTCCATGGTCGGTAAGAGGGATCCATGCTGAAAATGTCGTAGAACGGAGTTCTCATTGTCCTGACTACCCCAACCCCTGGCGGGTTTCACGTCCTAGTGTTAGGTGCCCGAACCTGATGACATGCTAATCTTTCGAATCCCCAAACGCTACCAGTCTCCATATTGAGGAGAAGAGATTCAAATTGGGTTCACCAATTTCGGATTCTGATGCATTCACCGGGGCGCACACGCGTCTATCACGCAGGGGAGGATGCGCGGCTTGTGGCCGCACATTACCACTTTCCAAAGGTCGGAGGTATCCATTTCTTATTCAGGGACGTCTGCTCCTTGATCGACACCAGGATGATGTGATGTCGGTTCTTCCTTCTGTGGATTCCTCCTCAGAGCTTGTCACCTAGTCCGGGTCTCCCACATAGATTTAAGACGTATTCGTGCATGACTTTACTGGTGCCATATCTTCATGGACACCAGTTAATTACACTTCTTCCTTAGAGATGCTCTAAGGGGTCTGTTTGGGGTAGTAACCTTCAGCTAGGAGAGTTGTCACACTAAGGCGTTGTTGGCACGTCTTGATGTTGGGGATTGGAAACTCTGTCTTTTGTCCCTTATTATAGGGTTCTCGTGGGCATTGAAGCCCGAGGCATCCAACATTGACTGAGGGGAATTGTATGCCATAGGCATGTATCTGAGGTTTTCCTCATCTTCCCATGTTTTACATGGGGTATTTCGTGAGTTTAACATCCATCAGAGACAGATCGTACTGATCTGAACACTAAGAGTGGATTAGATTTAAGAACCCCCTGGAGGGAACACCGATGTTGGGGCCATCACGTGGGCGGCTTCACGGATTCTCTAGAGTGGAATGAGGTGGAATGATCCAATCAGGATGTCGCGGCCTGGAAAAGAATCAGGATGAATGATGGCTTTGGGCATGAATCCTGAGGAGACATCCTATGTATCCTCATGGCAGGGAATCAAAGTCCGAGTAGTTCGATGATATGGTGGGACACCTGAAAAGGTGACCCGTGAGAATGAACGCTTGGCTGGGACCCAGAGGGAGTAAGACCTCTAGGTTGGGGCATGAGCTTCCTGAGGCACGTGGGCTCGAGGGAGAGGTCAGGATGGGACATGGATGTTGGGATTGAACCTCATAGAGGCTTCCTACATACCGTGCCTTAGCGCGGATCAAAGTCTCCACAGTTCAGGATGGATGGGGCTTACGCTCTGAGGTGGCCCACAATGGTGGATATGGGGCTTACTCTCAGAGGCGGTCCACAATGTTGGATATGGGCCTTATGCTCTGAGGCGGCCCACAATAGTGGATATGAGTATTACACTCTGAGGTGGCCCACAATGGTGGATATAAGGCTTACGCTCTGAGGCGGCCCACAATGGTTGGTGAGTCGACGTGAAGGGGTCGGAACGACCGGGTGATGGGCTTGAACCTCATGGAGGCTTCCTACATATCCACGTCGTAGGGAATCAAAGTCCATGTAGTTAGGGTGGTGCATTTTAACGTCTTGTGGGACGGAGGCATAGAGTTTAACGTCGTTCTAGATGGGGGATACAGTTTAATGTCCTGCTGGATGGGGATAAATAAGGATAGAGATAGACCTCAAGTAGCTCAGTTATGTCTATGCCAGAGCCAACGACCTTGAGATAGCTCAGTGGAATGGTGTGTATGCCCAGTGTGTATGCTCGGGCATACAAAAGGAGGACATCGGGTGCCTATGCAGGGAGCCACCCAGGGGGTGTCGAGGTGAGGGGTCTCGGGGATGGCGCGCAATGAAATGGTTTGTGCGCAAAACACCGGGATGGTGCATATTTGAGGTAGAGGGATTGTGCGTGGCATGGAGGATCGCACACAAAGGATGTGAATTGCGTGAAAGTGTCAAAGGCCACACCTAAAGGAAAGGCCACACCCAGCGAAGGGATTGCGCGCAATTGGACAATTTTGTGCACAATAGAAGGAATTACGCGCAAGAGAGGAACCCAAAAGGGTTTGGAATTTTGTTTATGCCAGTGGGATTGTGCACAAAGGCGGATCCCGGGGCGAGGTGGCGCGAAAAGGATCAGTACATGAAGGTCATCTTGCGCGCTCTGATGTCCTATATCACGCATGAGAGCTGGTTCAAATTCCTAAACCCAGAAATGGAAGGGGTCTCCTTATATATATAGGCCTCTGGCGTCGCAGAATCAAGGCGGCGCGTGAAATTTTGCGCACCAGAGACGGCGGCGCAGAATGTTAGTCGGGCGGGCGTGGGCACGCAATTATTGTGCACCTGCGCCGGGGACCCTTCACAAATCCTGGACCCCTTTAGAGCGACCCACATTTTTTCACGTGGATTCTACTTTATTTCATACAACACTTTCAGGCCCTCCGGACCGGGCCTCCGGGATCGAATATGAATTCGCGTCTTCATTTCGAAACTTCCTTTAGTAATTACGGACTTTTCAGCATCTACATAGACCCTAACAGTATTAATGTATGTATTTTTATTTCTAATAAAATTATGATTATATTTACCCCTTTTTCATATTACTTTTTAAACTATTAAACAATGATTATCAATAAAATTAGATTTTGATGCGATGAAACCCAAAATGTATTTCTGGAAAATATTTATATTCAATCCTGAAACTCTTATGTTGAATTCAAAAAAAAATTAAAAAATTATATTTTTATAAAATATTATTATTAAATAATATTTGTTTAATATAAATGATAATATAATTTTATGAAGACAAATGTGATTTTTTATAAGGGTTGGAAAACTATTATTTTAAAAAAAAACTAGTATTTTTCAATAAATGGGGATTTTTTAATTAAATTTTATAATTATAATATTTATAGAATTAATTGTATAAAAAATTCATATTTTTTAAATCAATACATATAAATTATTCAATAGTGAATAGTAGATTTTTTTAGACTGTCGAATTTTTGGGTAAAAATTAAATAATGTAAAATTATACGATATGTATTATGAAATCATAAAAGCCTAAGAGTGATGTGATTAATACTCTTAAGAGTATCCATGAAAAAATAATGTTTCCCCTTTAAAATAATGTTTTTTAGGTGATTATATATTTTTTATAAACCCTTAATAAATCCTCAAAAACCTATATTATATTTTACGGTTTGAAAAAAAAATTCTTTAAAAAAATTAATCATTTCCACATCACCAAGGGAATTACTTTAATTAATTTAATTATTATCCTTATAATATATTGATAATAACTCCTCTTTGGTAAAAACAATGGTAATGTTTTTTGTATTGATTATTTTATTATATAGAGTCCAAAACCTATGATTCGAAATTAATAAAGAATTGTCCTCTCGTTTTCTATATAAAACCCGTCAAAATCCAATTTCTATGCACTAAAAACACTTTTTGAATGATCTTACTCTATCATTACCTCTCTATATCCCTCCCATGGTACCCTAAATCTCATAATAATCTCTTTCTAAGCTTTTTGAAGTTCCCTCCCAAGGTAAGGGATCCTCACCTTCCCATCTTTATTCACGCACCTTCTTTATATTATGCCTTTTGATTTCATATTTTTTATGTTTCTATATGTTTTTATACATAAATTTTACTATAATTATAATTTCCAAGTAATGATAGACCCCTTTTATTCTCATTCATCCCTTATATAATCCTTTATGTACACCAGTTATGGTGCTGAAATTAACTTACAATTTTCTATTCCAAATATGTGTGTAGTGAATACCCATCTCCATTTCCACTCAAGGGTTTCACCTAGTTATATGTATCCTTAATCTCTTTGGTATTCAAATGTATTTAACCTAAGATCCTTAATCATGGTGTTAAAATTGATTAAAATATCCTTATATTGTATGACTACGTGGAACACTTATGCTTGTACATGATATGAAAGTGACTGGTGGTCCCAGAATTATATTGCCCACCAATTCATTGTGAAATGTTTTTATCTCATAATAATTTATTTTTTGTGAATAGTAGGATATCCAAAGAACACTATATTATGTTGTCTTGGTGGTTGTCCTAGACTTATGATTTTGTTTTCTTGTTTTATGTTGTTGCCACATTCCTATGTTGCCTTTATATTATTATGTAATATCATGCCTCATTGTTCAATATTATTATCATCACCCCTATTATATTACATTGATATGTATTTTGGATAGCATTTACTACATTACTGTATTCTATGTTTTTTTATTCCTTTACTGGGCTTTATAGCTCACCCTTTTCTTACCTATGTTCTCATGTTATCCCATGCATTTTTAGAAGATCTAAGGAATTTAAGGCAATGTTTGAGGGTGTTTATAATAATAATGTTATACCTATGTTTCAATTTAATGGTATATATACCTAATTTCCCATATACATGTTCCCTTTTGATCAACTAGGTTTTTATTAAGTGTATCTGTATGTAATAAATCATGAATTAAGTGTTGATAAAATATGGGTTTCTTAGTATCAATGAAAAGTCTAGTTATTATTAAGAGTTAGGATTATAAAACAATAATGAAATAATTAGGGATTATAACAAACATAGAAAAACATCCCTAAATTTTGTTAATGTATAGATTAATTTGTTTCCATGAAAATACATTCATGTATGGATATTACAAGTTGATTTGGCTCAAGCGCATTTGTACCTAGGGCTAGTAACCTAAAAAAAGATGCATTGAGTTGGACTCGACCGTCACCTAGTACATAAAAATGGGCCTTGATATAGACATGGTTTATTACTCTTGGGGGGGTTTTTTAGTAAATTAATAAGATATTTACACAACATTATTTAGGAAAAATAATTTCCATAAGATTTTATATTAGGAAGTAAATTGTGGATAAATTAGCTTGAAACCAATAAATTCATATGTTAAAGCATATATTTCATTTATGAATTATCCATTTAGTGTTCACGTTTTCTCATTTATGTTATTATTATTTTAAAAATACCCATCCCTATTGTGTCCTTTGTTTTTAGTCAATGGCTGGAAATATGATAAACCGAATCAACAACAAATGTTAGGGGAAATGTGATGACTTCCCAAATGAGATTTTGAACCTGATGGGAGAAGAAGTCTGGAACTTCGTGATAATAAATTGTCAATTAGCTTAAGTTTTGAACTGAACTCAGAATCATGAGGAGTTCCCAAACACCACTAAAAATTGTAAGTTACAATTGTGAACTTTATGCAACAAAGGGCAATAAATTTTACTAGATATTTTATTCACTTAATCACAGAGAAATGAATCAACTCCATTGAAAAGATATTTTCCATCCTTCAATTTCTATTAATGGTAATTTCATATTGGTTTATTATCATATAGTAAGCCAAGATAATTAATGGGGAACATTTGTCAAAAATGTGAAGCCTGGGGAGGATATTGAACTGATAGCGTGGAAGGAATTTCATAAAAATAAATTCGATTAATATTTTCTTATCACTGTCATCCTTAAAATAGAGAGGGATATCCTTAGCCTTTATAAAAATGAAGAAAAATCCATCAGGGTGTACGAGGGAAAAATTACAAGAATTTCATGATACTCCTCCAACATTTTCATCACCCCAAAAAGTAAATGTTCCTGCTTCTTTGGTACTATAAATCAAAATTTATGAAAAGAACAGGTTATTCGAGACATTTAAAGCTATGAGAAAATTGTATAATGTGCCTTGAAATTTGAAATTGTGATTTGTGAATCTCAAGGGTCTTTTGGGACTCGAGAAAAGAAGCAGAGAGTGGATTTTCATCCTAGTTGTGTGATAGAAAAATGTCACGGTGGTGATAAATTGTATCATCTCACACTAGTATGTACAGTCAAATGTGAATCCATTATTGGTAACTGTGTTCATTGGAAATGCAAAGTGATAGATCTCTAAAATGATTCTCCTTTAATTCACATACAATCCAATAAAACATCAACTATCAATTAAATTCCTCTGTTGTGACAAATACACAAATACCTCAACATACTCGAGATCAACTGTTATCCCTGATTGTGAAACCACTATATCCAAAAGTGACACATAATGAACTAATAATAAATTTTATGTACCCAAATAATACTAAACCTATTATTCATATTTCTATCATGTGATTAGTATGAAAATTTTAGTCTTCTAGTAATATTTTGGTTTTGGGATATATGTGTATGTGAAATTGGAATGGTTTTCTTTTCAGGGCACTGGTACTGGGGCTGCTGAATCAGCTCCTTTTTTTTGTAAATCTGGCTTTAGCAGTAGTTAAACATGCCACTAATATTTCAGTATTTTTCTATCCATTGAGGTTAAAACCACCGTTGTGGACTATAACTTAGTGGTGTTTTAATCCAATGCTGAACCGTTTTTAAATTCTTTTACTATTTCACGGTAGTTATCTTGGTTTTAGGGACAGTTTTCATGGAAAAAATAATGTTTTTAGCGGCGTTTTTAACCACTACTAAATAGTTTCCATATTACTTTATTATTTTTTGGTGGTTATATATCTCATATAGGCCGTTTTCTCATCAGAAATGATTTTTTAGCGGAGTTTTAACCGCCTCTAAAAACAAAATACATTTCCGATGGGAAAACCCCCACAAAAACCAAGATAACCGCCGCAAAATTTGTTCACTAAGACGGTTGCAATAAACCACCACTAAATCGAGTAAACTGTCATGTATTGAATGCTGAAACATGATTTAGAGGTGGTTTTTTGAAACCTCCATAGAAGAATATGGAATCGGTTTAAACCGTCACGATATGCAAAAAACACCGATGCGAAAGCGTCATTTTCTTATAGTGAATGCATTTTTCTAAAAAACTATTTTTTCATTATGTTTTACACTTTTATATTAAAATTTATTTCTTCCACTTCTAGAATTTTAATCTTAAAAAATGTATTCTATATTTTTAATTAGGATGTTCAAATTATTTAAATAGGTCTCGTTTATTTTTTTCATTATGAATAGTAATCGTAGTAAATATTTCTTATGTCGGTGAGGTTAAATCATGTAATAAAGGATAAAAATAAAGTGATCAGGCCTAAAAATATCCCTAAAACTTGTATTAATTTTATTATATAGTTTTTTAGACCATGAACATAAAAGGCTCCAAAATGTTTCAATTTATTCACACTAGCCATCGATAATGACCTTAATGTAATTTCAAATAAAGAATAAAAACGAAATGTCACTATCATAATTTTAAAATATCTAAATTGTTTTCTTATGGATAAAATAGGTCATTTTTTGTTCTAAGTGTTCATTTTAATGGTACATTATTTTTTATCATGGTAATTTATTTTTAATTTTTAGTGATGAAATAATTATCTTAAATGATTACACAACGCCGACACTGTACTTTTGCAAGTAGTAGAAAAATCATGTTAATGATTTTAAAAACTCTAAAAAAATATTACTTGGGTTATTTGTAGTGTCCTAAAAATTTTATTTGTATACATAACATAATAGGGATGTGTTAAAGGTTTATATTCGAACTCCATTGTTATCATTATGACTTTAAAGTCTAGTTTAATGAATAGTTCTATCAATGAAATTTATAATATATTATCAAATGATTTAAAATTACTAAAAATAATATCTTTATAAAAATTAATGGTATATGGTTTAAAATATATTTCATGGTCTAATTATACTTCACTTGTCATTTTATGGTAAAATTCATAGCCCTAAAAGAGTTAAAAACATTGATATTACGGTAATTCCCAAAAATGTTATAAGGGGGTTAAAACTAAGTGAAAATGGTTAAAAATAACTTAAATTGTTTAAATATTATTTTCTGAGAGGATTTAGACTTATCATAATAATATCTTCAAAATATTTTAATTCCGACCCACTTTAACCTTAAAATTAATTTACATTAATTTTATACTTTTCGTAATTCCATGGGTGACCCTCCTCTCACTTATAGAAGGGAACACTCTCTCATATATTATTAAAAATCCCGTCAATAATAACATAAAATATTCACTACCCATGTCCTATACCTTTTTTATTTCCAAAATACTATCCTTATCACGACTAAGGTGTAATCCAAAGGAGGTTTCTCAACGAAGAAGTATAACTCTTAACTGAGTACTTTTAAATTTATTTCTTCTTCTAATTTATATAAATCTATTTTACCCATACTAAAATAATAACTCTAATATAATACATATAATGATATTTTATTAATATTATGGTAAAAAAATTTCCACCTCTTTCTGACCCCACATATTGTGAAAACATCGCATGTGCGTACGTACGACTTATTGTCTCTACACAATGATGAAATTCGTTTTTCGACAATATTTTATATGAATGGTTATAAATATGGAAATAATTAATATATATGATTTTTATGATATAATTATGTTTTTTAAATATAATATATCATACCATTTTACCTTTCAAATCATTAAAAAATGATAGCGTCACTCGTACATACATGTGGACTACCACCTCCATGAATCAATATATTTAATTCTTAATGACCACATTTCATCGATGATTTTAAATATGCATATAATAAATATATATCATATTTTTATAATTATTAAAATTATTTATTTGTAACTATGAAAAATATTCATGGACCGAATTCACCAAACCAAATCATACATGAAAAAGGAAACAGTTAACACAAAAAAATGACGATTTTAATAAGGAATTATTAAAAAATTGGTATTGAAATGTTATAAGTGGATAATGTATGATATTATAAGTATTAATATGTTTATTTTATGGATGTATAATAAATATAAAATTTTTATATCGAAGGTTAAAATCACTTAAGAGGAATGTCAAACTTGAGGTACGGGATTTCATTTACAATATCATTTTACTTCAGGATTATTTAAGCTTAAATTTCCATTAATGGAAATTATACGATGAAAATATTAAAAATCATTTATTTTTTTTAATTAATATTACCATTTTTATATCTTTGATACAGAATTTTTTTAGGAAAATGTTTTTTAATAAAACCAGACTTAATTTTATATTTGGTTGGGAATCTTATTCTTCCATTTTCATATTTTCTTTAAAAGGATTTAATGAATATTTTTAATATTATAATATGATTATTTAAAGTAATTTTTACCCATTTTATACTTTATATATTTCATTTAAAAAATAATATTATTACCATTTGTTAAATTATCTAATATTTACCAAAAGTGCGATCAAGATCCATGATTTTAGGTACACTGTACAAACAAAATTTTCCACTATCTTGACTACACTTTTCTTTGAAGATGTTTTTTTAAGGTTACATGGTTATATTAAAATAAAATTTATTCCTAATATTATGGAAATTTTTATATTGTAAATAAGTTTACTTTCAAAATGAAAAGGGTATTTTACTCAAAAATGTTCTATTAATATTTTTAAGGTATTTTCATCTATGTAAAAAACCATTGATGTTACTTGGGATATGATCTAATGATATAATATTTATTATTTATTTGGAAGATTTATAATGATTATGTATTTATGTTCCATATTATTGACTCAATACAGATAATTATTGACATATAATGAATTTTGATAATGAATTGTATTGATCATTCATAATATGAGGAATGCATTGGACAAAGAAGTGATTGATTGCGACCAGATATAGATAACCACCTGTTGCATCGATAGGTATCATGAGACAAAATAGTAGGCATTCCATATTATATGGGTATTTGATTTATGCATAATCATTTATTAATAATGTTTCCTTGGTTGAAGGGCAGTGATAGAAAGATTCCTGATATCTCGGTTTAGTGGACTTGATCACGAATGTACAGAATTATGAATTTCCATTATTAAGAATTCAATTATCATTATCCTTGTTTTTTCATTATTGATATTAGTCATGGATTATCATTTAACTCAAGTGTTTATTTAATGAAATGTGTTTTGATTATCCACTCCACCATATCGATTATGCCTTATATACTCATGATAGATTCCATTGTGTATAACTCTTAATGTGAATCAAAGTTCCCCATTTATTTATTTTACTTTCCCTAGGATTTGAAGAAGGATATTATGAATTATCTAAAGTATACAAGAATGTTTCATGTTATTTGTTTTTTTATATTTCCAATGTAATATGGAAATCATGTATATATCTATTTTTCCAAGACATCTCAACTGATTGATCATGTTTGGTGAGATTACTTGAATCTTGTACCAGAATAATAAAGTACACATTAGCTCTGGGTTACTAGGGTTTGGGATCCAAAAACATCACATCTTTAATAAAAGTACAAATACTATAGAAAAATCAATTTAAATGAAATTTGATGACATTACCTAAATTTAATCCCCAAAATGATGATGTTAATGTTGAACTAGAAAATTTAACCGTAAATTAAACAACTAATTTTAAATAAAATGAATTTTAGGAATAAAACCCATTAATACCATTTACCCAAGGCTTGGGTTAACTCTAAAGACCATCCTTTAGAAAATAGTATCACTGATTTTCAAGATGGAAGACGTACTAGAAGATTAGTTTTGAATGAGGCAATACATCATGCTTTTGTTACACACATAGAACCCATAAATAATGTTGATTCCATTAATAATGAAACTTATAAACATTTTACAAAATAAGAGTTAAACAAATTTACAATGAAAAACATTTGGAATCTTGTTTAAAGACTCAATGAACATCCTATTATTGGCACTAGATGGGTTTTTAAGAATATTTTAGATGTGCAAGACAACATCACTCATAAAGAATCTATAATCATAGCTAAAGTAAATAATCAAGAATATGATATTTTTTATGGTGTTACCATTTCACCCATCACATGGATCAATTCTATTAGAACCCTATTTACAATGTCTTCCTATTTAAATTTTAATCATTTTCAAATGGATGTTTGAAGTTTTTTTTAATGGTTTTATTGCCAAAATTGTTTCTGTTGAAAGACTCCCAGTTGTGAAGATTCAAAATATGAAAATCATTTTTTTAATTTAACCGTGTATATTTATGGTTTGAAGTAATTCCCTTGTACTTAATATGAGGTGTTAACTAAATACCTCTTAGAAAATTATTTTAAAATTGAAAAAATATGATTCTACATTGTTTTTAAAATATATTTCAAAGGAATTATTTATTTTTAAAACATATATCAATGATTTTTTATTCGTTTGTAAGAATTATATCATTGTAATGAATTTTAAAATTTAATGAGAAAATAATTTGAGATGTGTTTTATGGGTGAATTAAAAAATTTCATTATTTTTAAAATTTCATAAAATAAAGATGATATTTTTCTAAGAAAAATCAAATACACAATTGAACTATTAAATAGTTTTGGAATGGATCTATTCAAGGAAATATGTACACCTACAGGTACTTATTGTAGGCTTATACTGGATGAAACTGATAAATCAATTGACAATGAGAATTATAGAAGTATGATTGGGTGGATTCTTTACCTCCCAGCGACCCTGAAAGAAATTATGTTTAGTGTTTCTCATTGTGATTTTTTTCAATACAATCCAAAAGTAACTCATTTAAAATACATTAGAATAATTTTAAAATATTTAAAAAAATTTAAAACCTCAGGTTATTTTTTCCAAAAGATACATCCTTTGAAATTAATAGTTTTTTGGATGATAATTTTGAAGGATTCCAACTAGATTAGAAAAGCACTGGTGAAACTTTCCACCTACTGAGAAAATTATTTGGCTATTAGTGCAGGAATAAGAAAAATTATATTGCACTATCAATGGATGAAGAAGAAAATGTATCTATAAGGAATTTTTGTGCCCATATTATTTGGATGAAAACTCTCCCTTAGATTATAAACCAAATATGAACATGTTCCTAATAAATGTGATAACACTAGTGCTGTTAGTTATTTAGGAATCCCATTCAACATTGACATACCAAGAACATTGATAATATGCAACAGTTTTTGTGATATCACTTTCAAATGAGGGATATATTATTAGAATTTATTAGCATAAATGCTTAATCAGAAAACATTTTCATAAAACCCCTTACTTTAGAACACTTTTATTTTATTAATGGAGAGTTAGGTATGGATCTCTTTTGATACTCACTTTTGACTTAAGAAAGTTCAATTTTTATCCTTTCCTTTTTAAAAAATATATCTCTATTCAAATTGATTATCAATTTCATTATGTATTTAATAAGATTTATATTTTTGTTTTGTGTGTTTTTTATAAATCTCATTTAGATCTCCTTGATTTTATATTATTATCATTGTGGGAAGATCACTATCATTATTATGGGATATTTTTAGCTATGTATAGATTTTATAACCTATGCATGTATCTATTTTTTTGTATACATTATCCATTACCTATCTAACCTTTGTTTTTGAGTTTTTGAGAACCAAAAAATGGGGATAAAGGTATCAATCCACTGATTTCCCTAGAGACTTGATGTTTTGAATATGATTATCTTATTTATTCGAATACGTTTAAAATTTTAATTATTTTTGTATTTTTAATTATCCTTTAAAAATTTAATATTATGTTATATTAATTTTAAACTTCTATTGTTTTGAAATTATTTTAAAATTTTTGATTATATAAAATAAATTAAATTTATAATTTAAATTTCATTAGGAAATATTGAAATTTATTTAGAAATTACCATATATAAAATTATTTGAAATGAATATTGTCTTTTTCTTTTAACTTATTCTTAAAATAACTTTTATTTTAAGTATTTAGTATCATAAAAAATGGGGATATTGTTGTACCTATCACTCTTATTGTCGTTTTATTGGTCATAGAAACCTCTTATGAATCTAACCATTTCACTTGATGATGTTTCAGTAACAATTTTTTATCTACCATATTAGGATATTAGTTGGTAAATCAATAGGTTTAAGAGGGTTTAAGAGGAACAATTTGAAGTCCCTCGTTGGGATTTATACTATTCAGTAGGAGGAAAACCACTGGCCAATTGGTGTGTTGGATAATGGATCTTGCACACTGTATAACTTCACCAAAAACCGAAGGCCAACCACTGGAAAACTAGTGTACATGACAGTGGAATCTTCACACTTTCCAGCCTCACAAACCAACTAATGAAAAAAGGATAGTGTCACTTGCACACCACCTCACCCACCCACCAACCGGTGGAGCCTAGTGGCTCACCAATGGAATTTTTCCAAAATGTTAAAATAGCTGTTGAAAGTTGTCACTTGTAGCCTCTCTCACCTCATAATGGATTATCTAGATTCATAGCACCTCCAAATCATAAAGAGACCTCTAAGTGATATAAATACACTCCCAAGAAGGCGTAGAAAATATTGGTCACTTAATTTTGACATTTTGGTTAATATTATGCCTTCACCTGAGTTATCACTTCTACTAAAGTGACTGTTTTGGGTTTCTTATTAAAACCATTTTAAAATTTTCCTTTATCTATATTGGTTTTCTTACTATAACAATTTAAAAAACATTTCTTTTTGTGTATCTTTGCTACTGTTAAATAGAAGGGATAATAGAACCCTCAAAAATTTTATGGGATGATAAGTACGCACTCATATTGAGTTTTTGGCTGAACTCCTTTGTCATATTTCCTCAAATTTTATTTTTCATTGTGATTATATTTTAAATTTATTTATCACATAATTTTATTTCATTATTTATTTTAAATTTTATATGTAAAATCACCCCTCTTTCTATCCTACTCGGAACAACACAAATAACAACGAGATCCTTGAAACCTTGGTCATATTAAGATCTTATCCTACAGTACTATTTGTAAGAACTGACAGGGGATGCCACCTGAATCAAAAACCGAACTAGCTCTCCCATTACCTGAGGGGTATTCTTGACCCCCCTGGGATGACAATAAGTATCAAAGGCATATAAAGTAATCATTGAGTATTATTTTACAGAGATAATCATAATTTAATAAGCAGTGAGATTCTACCAAAATTATGGCATAACACGCTCGTATTTCAGATATACACACAAAAGTAAAATAAGAAGATTAATATAAACTTAAAAAATTTTAACATGAAACATATATAACAAATTAAAAATAATTCACCCATCTCACCTTCTAAGTCCCTCACACAAAACAATCCATTCTTCCACCGCAACCTCCACATATATATTGTTCCACCAATAAACAAAACTGAAAGTGATAAATAACCTATGTGTATGAAGCTACTAAAAACTAAAAATAAATACTAACATACATAGATAACTATCCAATGCGACCTGATGTCATGCTCTGTCCAAACTCGGATACCATTCTAAGAATCAAGGCTTGAACCTACAAATCCACTTAGTCTACAAACACCATGTGGTGTGAGTAGGGTAGGAGATAGATAACCTAATAGGTAATCACCACAAAGTCCATGATTTTCTTTAAAAAATTATTGTTTGAAATACATTTATAAAATATATTTTATAAGTTAGATATGAAAACCAAACATCATACTAAACCATTTTACAATAATCTCACTCTATATTCTTTTTAAATGATAACAATCACTTTGAAATAATTTTCTAATCCTAAGTTGCATATATTAAATGCACACATTTAGAAATATCTTTTTTTAAACCCACTTTATAAGCTCCTTTAAAAATTCAATCCATGTGAATCATGCCTTTAAAATTCCCTTTTTTTACTTACTTTAAAAAACACAAATAAGGAAAACACAATATAAAAAAATGAAACAACAATAAATTAATTAATAAAATAGTCTAAATAAGATACAAAATTTTAGAATAAGTATGAAATAAAAATGAATAAGGGTGAACATAAACAATCACAACATTATCCATAAAAGTGAGAGTGGGAACTAACCAATATGTAACACTACAAGAATAATCCACAAGATATGGGGAGGAGCTCCGACTTAAAGGTTTCATAGGTAAATGGATCCCTCATGGAACACTAGCTTACTATGTGACCTAAAAATGTAAACCAAACCCGAGATCCCTCAAGGTATCACTGACAATGAACCCTATCTAGTCCACACACTAAGAAAAAGAATCACCTATATGGTTACCATCCTACACATGATATCCCATGTGTCAACTAAAAAAAATACATCACCAATAATATCCCATAATCAGGAATATAGTTTGAGACCATTCCTCATTTAGAAATCCCCTTGGAAAGACCACATAAAAATCAAAAAACTCCTTCTGTCTATTTCACAAAAATTTTGTATGATAAAAGTATTTTTAAATGAAAACAAAACCTTTTCAAAAACCTCTTTGAAAACATTATTGAAATTTAATAAAATAAAGAAGATATTTTTCTACGAAAAATCAAAAACACAGTTGGACTATTAAAATGTTTTGTAATGGATCAATTTAAGGAAATACGTACACCTATAAGTACTTATTCTAGGCTAAAAGTGGATGAAACTAATAAATCAATTGATAATAATATTTATAGAGGTTTGATTGGGTGGATTCTTTACCATACTGCGACCCTGAAAGAAATTATGTTTAGTGTTTTTCATTGTGACTATTTTCAATCCAATCCTAAAGTAACTCATTTAAAATACATTAGAATAATTTTTCCAATATTTAAAATGTTTTAAAAACCTCAGGTTATTTTCACCAAAAGATACTTCATTTGAAATTACTAGTTTTTTGGATGATGATTTTGAAGGATTACAACTGGATTAGAAAAGCACTGGTGAAACTTTCCACCTACTAAGAAAATTATTAATCTATTTTTTTATGAATAAAAAATATATATTTCACTTTTAATGGATCAAGAAGAATATATATCCATAAAGAGATGTTCTGCCCAAATAATTTGGATGAAAACTCTCTCTTAGAATAAAAACCAAATACGAACATGTTCCTAACAAATGTGATAGCACTAGTGCAATTAGTATTTTTAGGAATCCCATTCAACATTCACATACCAAGATAATTGATCTTAGGCACCACTTTTTACGATATCACTTTGAAACGAGACATATAATGGTAGAATTTATTAGAATAGATCCTTAATCAGACAAAATTTTCATAAAACCCCTTAATTTAAAACACATAGATTTTATTAATGGGGAGTTAGGTAGGGATATCTTTTCGTTACTCACTTTTGACTTAATAAAGTTTGATTTTAATACTTTCATTTTTTAAAAATATATCTCTATTCAAAATTATTATCAATTTCATTATGTATTGAATAATATTTAAATTTTAATTTTGTGTGTTTTTTATAAATCTCATTTAGATCTCCTTGATTTTCTTTCATTATCATTGTTGGAAGATCACTCACATTATTATGGGATATGTTTAGCTCTGTATGGATTCTCTACCCTATGCATGGATCTAATTTGTATGTATGCATTATCCATTACCTATCTAACCATTGTTTTTGAGTTTTTGATAACCAAAAAATGGGGAGAAAGGTTCAAATGCTCTGATTTCTCTAGAGGATTGAAGGTTTGAATATTATTATTTTATTTATTCAAATCCGTTTAAATTTTTAATTATTTAGGTATTTTTAATTATCCTTTAAAAATTTAATATTGTGTTATATGAATTTTAAACTAATATTCTTTTGATATTCTTTTAAAATGATTGATTATAGAAAATCATTTTAAATTATATTTTAAATTTCGTTATGAAATATAGAAATTTATTTAGAAAATACCATATATATATTTTTTTGAAATGAATCTTGTCGTTTTCTTTTAGATTTTTCTTATCATACCTTTTATTTTATGTATTTATGATCATAAAAAATGTGGAGATTGTTGTTCCTATCACTCTCATTGTCATTTTAATGATCACATAAACCACTTATGATTCTAACCATTTCATGTGATTTTATTTCAGTTGCTAATATTTAGCTACCAAATTAGGATATTAGTTGGTCAATCAATAGGTTCAAGAGGAGTTTTGAGGAACAATTTGAAGTCCCTCATTGGGAATTTCTACTAGTCAGTAGGAGGAAAAACACTGGCCAGTTGGTGTGTTGGATAGTGGATATTGCACACTATCTAAATTCACCAACCAACTAAAGGCCAACCACTAGACAACTAGTGTACATGATAGTGGAACCTTCACACATTCCTGCCACACCAACCTACTAGTAAAGGAAAGATAGTGGCACCTTCACACCACCTCACCCACCAACAAACCAGTAGAGCCTAGTGGCTGACTAATGGAATTTTTCCAAAAAGTTAAAATAGTTGTTGAATTTTTTCCCATATAGCCTCTCTCACCTCATAATGGATCATTTAGATTCATATCACCATTAAAATAATCAAGGGACCTATAAGGGGTATAAATACACTCCCAAAATGGCTTTGAAAAATTTGGTCACTTAACGACGACATTTTGGTGAATATTATGCCTTCACATGAGTTATCACTACCACTAAAGTGAGTTTTTTTGGGTTTCTTATTAAAACCATTTAAAGAAGTGTCTTTATCTATATTGGTTTTATTAATTTAAACAATTAAAAAAAAATCTTTGGGTATCTTGTATACTGATAAATATAAGGGATAATAGATCCCTAAATACTTTAGAGGATGATAAGTCTGTACTCATATTGAGTTTTTGGTTGAACTCCTTTATCATATTTCCCCAACATTTATTTTTCATTGTGATTATATCTTAAATTTATTTTTCACATAATTTTATTTCATTATTTATTTCAAATTATAAAAGTAAAATAACCCCCTCTTTATATCTTACTTGGATAAACACAAATAACAACGAGCTCCTCCAAACCTTGGTCTTCTTAAGACCCTACCCTATAATACTATTTTTAAGAACAGACTAGGAATTCCACCTGAATCAAAAACCGAAATGGCTCCCCACTGACCTGAGGGGTTTTCTTGACCCCCATCGGATGACAATAAGTATCATATGAATATAAAGTAATCATTGAGTATTATTTCACTAAGATAATAATAATTTAATTAGCAGCTAGATTCTACCAAAATTTTGGCATGAACCACCCATAATTAAGATATACACAAAAATGTAAAATAAGATGTTTAATATAAAATTAAACAATTTAAACATGAAATATATATAAAAAAATCAAAAATAAATCCCTCATCTCACATTCTAATTCCCTCACACAAACCAATCCATTCTTCTTTCGCAACCTCCACATATATAGTGTTTCTCCAATAACCAAAACTAAAAGTGATAAATAACCTATGTGTTTGAATCTATTGAAACACTAAAAATAAATGCTAACATGCCTAGATAACTATCCAATGTGACCTGAGGTCATGCTCTATCCAAACTCGGATACCATTCTTATAATCAATGCTCGAACCTACCCACTTAGACTACAAACACTAAGTGGTGTGAGTAGGGTAGGAGATCGATAACCTATCTGTTAATCACCATAGATTCTATGATTTTATTTAAAAAATTATAGTTTGAAATAAATTTAAGAAATATATTTTATAAGGGAGCTATTAAAACCAAACATCATAATAAACCATTTTACAAAAATCTCACTCCATATTCTTTTTAAATGATAACAATCACTTTAAAATCATTTTCTCAGACTAAGTTGCATATATTAAATGCACAAATATAGAAATACCTTTTTTTAACCCACCTTATAACCCCATTTACAAATTCAATCCATGTGAACCATGCCTTTAAAATTACCATTTTTTTACTTACTTTAAAAAACACCAATAAGGAAAACACAATATAAAAAAATGAAACAACAAAAAAGTTATTAATAAAATAGTTTAAATAATATATCAAAGTATAGAATAAGTAAGAAATAAAAATGAATAATGGTAAAGATAAACAATCACAACATTATCCATACAAGTGAGAGTGGGAACCAACCAATATGTAACACCACAAGAATAATACAGAACCTATGTAGATGAGCTATGACTTATAGGTTCTGAAGGTAAATGGCTCACTCATGGAAAACTAGCTGACTATGTGACCTGAAAAAGTAAACCAAACCTAGGATCCCTCAAATTCTCACTGAAAATTACCCCTATCTAGTCCACACACTAAGAAAGATAATCACTTGTATGGGTACCATCCTATACATGATATCCAATGTTCCAACTAAAAAAAATCCCCAAAAACATAAAATAATCAAGAACACAGTTTGAAACCATTCCTCATTTCGAAGTCCCCTTTAAAAGACCTCTTAAAAATCAAAAAACCCCTTGAGGAAATTTCACAAACAGTTGGTAAGATCGCACTATTTTTAAATGAAAATAATACCTTTTAGAAAAACCTCTTTGAAAACATTTTTGAAAATAAAATTCAAACTAAGAATTTATATTTCAAATATTTCCATTTTACACATTATACACATATTCACTAATATATATATATATATATCACATCACATATTCAAATTTTCTCTTGTGAATATGTGAACATGTGTATATATAAACCCATATATATGTGCACAAGCACCGAACATGTTAAGAGACATTCTTAACATGAGTAGTAATTATATATCATGAGGAACAAATAATTAAACTTTATAAAATTCCTCAAACAAGGAAACCCCAAATAATAACCCTTTGACTTCATGCGTCACCCAAAGTAATTTCATGAATAAAACAAATATTTCTTAAATACATTATTAATTCATGAAAACCACCATAAATGTTTCATTGGATAAAAATATAATTTATTCTTTTAAGGAAGGTGGAAATTAATGGAAAATCAATAAGAATCCAATTAGAAATCAAGTTTAATCCCTTAAAAACATGATATGTATACATTAAGAAATACAAATTGTACTTAAATGGAATTTATGAATTTAAATAAATCAAATTTAAATCACATAAGAACATGAAGTATATTAGGGAAAATCAGAATCTTGAAAACACCTACCTATGGTGACCATATGTAATGAAAAACCTCCACCAACGATGGGAAGAAGGTCTTGAGATAAGATCACACAACCTAAAAATCAAATACTTGAAAATTTGGAATCTAAAACCCACCTAGGTTTCATATAGGGAAAAAATAGTTAGAGAGTGGTAAGAAAAACCAATATGAAAGAAGAAGGGGAGTAGGAGGAGAGAATTGAGCCTTACCAAAACGGATATCCACTCGAAATTGCATGAGAAATCATAAATGGGAGGAGGTCATAAGAGGGAAAATGTGAACGAGGGAGGGATTACTTAATGTTTCATGTAAGAGGGGGTAAAGGAGAGAGGGAGAATTAATTTGGATAAATAGAAGGTGGTAAAATTGTAATTTTTTTAGTTTTTTAAGACTCTATGTGTATCGCATGGCTACCACATGGTCTACCAAAACCATACACCAACCACAGTCACTTCACATGGAACACATGGAACTCACATTGTTATATTGCATGGTTATACAAACATTCACAAATAGTGTTAAAAACTTCTATAAACTATTGAATTGATTTTCACAATCTCTACAATATTTTCACTAACCATGAACAAATTGTGAGGTAGGCTGAATTTCTTAAAAATTTAATACAATTGAAATGGTCAGGGATGAAACTCCTTAGAAAAAATAAATATAAATAAATAAATTAATATATTAAAGTAATAAAAATTTATGTGTCACATAATTGGTTGAGATACATAAAAAATATCTTATTCTTCCACTAATTATTGGGAGGACATGAAAAGAAGTTTTCAAATCAATTCCTTTGAGGTTCTGAAAATATATTAGGGGTTGGAGGGTGAATTTCCTATCACATGTGGGAAATTATTTCCTAACAAATGTTGGGGCCCATTATATTCTCACATATGTCATGTATTTTATTTAAAATAAAATAAAAAATTATTGATTAAATTCATGCAACATTTTCAAATTTATAGTGGGGGAAAGAAGATGGAAAAAATAAAAAACAGGGGCTTGCATGGGAGAAGCTGTATTTTCCCATGGTTTGAGGTGATTTTGGATGTCAAAACATAGGAAATTTTAATGAATCTATTATGGCTGAGTAATGATGGAAGCTCAAATTCTATATCACCATGAGTTTTAAACGTAATATATTTTCCATGAAATGATTTTTTACATACAGAGTTAGGCATGTAATTACATTTATTAAGGAGAAGATAATGTGGATCATTAGATATGTTAAATTTTTCAGTTTATTATTGTATTAATGATATCTTATATGTTAAGATTTTGGAGGATCCATAACTCATAGATTCATATTTTAAGTTTTTTTCTCAAATGTTCCTTCATAGGTTAATTTCTCAGTGGTCATGATTTAAAGGACAGTGAATTGGTAGGATGGGATGTGGATATGGTTTCTCAATTTGTAAGAGAGGGATATAAATTTTATTTTGAATATACCTATTTGTTAAAGGAGTGGTGGAGAATAACTATTTTGGTATTTTATAAAGCATGGGGAGTTTACTATGAAATCTGGTTCACTAGTAGAAAATACATTTAAAACGATGAATTTTTCACATCGGTTATCTATAACCAATCTTATAAATTATTTTCCATATCAGTTATTTTATAATTTATGTGAAAAATATAAGGCGTATATTTTCAATGTTTCCTATTAAATAATGAACACCGATGTTTAAAATCTAGTTTTCCACATCATTTATTTAACAACTGATGTGAAAAAAGGTTATCACATCAGTTATTAAATAATATATTGGGAAAAACCTTTAAAACTTTTAGGAAATTCCAGGACGATTCATTTTTTCTCATTCATTCATGTGGAATCTTTCAATTTTTTCTAACAGAATGGACTCTAACCCTTCATTCATTGAAGTTTTGGTCATGGTTCTCTCTCAATTAGTATTAACAATTTTTTTCCACCCTCAACAATCGTATACCACCACATTCATTCTCTCTATACAGTCTTCCCATTTTTATCACTTTCTTAATCCCCCTGCCAATATCAATTTCTGGTTTGTGTTTATTATTTCTATTTTTAGTGAATCCATGATATTTGCATTTATATTTGAATTTTTTATTTTCCATTCGAATTTCCATTTCCAAACCTTCTCTTTTCTATTTGTAACCATAGTTCCAATTATTCGCATGTCTAGGAAATATTTTAATTTATGAATGATTTTTTTTGCAATTCAAGTTTAATTCAACGGTTATTTGAATAATTTTTGTTATAAATAATGTTTTTTATAATTATTTTGTCTCTAAGGAATGTCTTTTGACTGTATTGTGAATTAGTATTTTGAAGGATTAGTGGATTTTGAATCTTGAATATGAATTATTGATAATATATATAGTTTATTATACTGATGGCATGATACATTTTATTTTTTTTATGAAATAATAGAAATTAAATAAATTCAATGTAATAATTTTTATCAAATATGTTGTATTTATTTTTTTATGAAATATTTCATTGTATTTTTCTATATTTATTTATACAAGTAAACATTAATTTTAATTTCAATATATAATAACCTATTTTAAATTATTTATATTTGTTATAGATAAAAATGAGTCATTGTTAGATTATTGAACTATGAAAAAGTGATGAATATAAGTAAGGCATTGATGTTTTTTGTGTAATTTTCAAAACAAAATGTTCCAAACAATGACCTATTTTTCTATCCATGATTAAAATGTTTGAATATTGAGAATTAAAAAATCAAAGAAATCGAATATCATTTTAATTATCATGGTTTTAATCCAAGTTACAATCCTTGGATTCAGTATGATAAAATTGGACATAATTCAAGATCTATTGATGATGATGATTTTCATGATGATAATTCCAATCAAATTTAAGAAATGATTTATGATATTAAAGTACAATCAATTATAAAAGAAAAAATTATTGATAATCTATATGGAGATTCTAAAAAAATAATTTTATCCATATTGTATGTAATTTACAGTTTTATCAAAGGTGTTAAGTTTGATTATCTTAAAGGAGAAGAATGGATGGACTGTCATGAGTTTTATAATGTTACTACATATTTTTAAAGATATACTTCCCGAAGACAATGATCATCCAAATTCAAATTATAATGAGAAGAAAATATTATGCCAGATGGGTTTGTGTTATAAGAAGAAAAAATACTATAGAGACTTCTTTTAAGGAAATTTTGTACCTTCGTAAAATTTCTCTTTTGAAACATTTATTTATAAATTCAAATGATGAAAAAAGGAAAAGATGAAATATATATGAGTAGATGTATAATTTAAATTTATGTCTTCTAGTTTATTGTCCATAGTGGAAGAAAATTTATCAACAATTTCCTATATTTGGAAATGAAGTTAGAAATTATAGACTTGGATTATGAATTGATGGAATGAATCCATATCAAATATTTAGTAGAAAAAAATAATCCATAGATTGTTTTACTGGTAATCTATAACTAATCACCTGAATTTTGAATGAATATGAAATATATCATGTCGAGTTTAATGATTTATAGACCAAAATAGCCTAAAAATATATTGATTTTTTCTTATAACCATTAATTGAGGATTTGAATATTTTATAGAGGGAAGGTATTATAGTGTTTTAGTCCTATAAAATGGAATATTTTCTACTGCATGTGATGATTATGTTAACTATAAATAGATTCCCAATGTATGGAAATTTGTTTTGATATAGTGTTAAGGGGAATAAATCATATCCGATGTGTGAACAAAAAACTTCATATTATCACTTACAACATGAGAAAAAATAGTACACAGGGGTCATTAGAGGTTTTTGTCTTGGGATGACTCTTATAAAAGATTAAAAAAGGAATTAAATGGATCACAATAATTTTATATTTCTCTAAAACCTTCTTACACCAATCAATATTTTGAGATGGTGAAAAAAATGACATCACGTTCAAAATGATACGACGATATGGTAATGATAGAAATATTTGGAAGAAATTATCAGTATTTTTTGAGCTTATGTATTGGAGATATCATAAGTCAAATATAAAATTTATTTCATGCATGCTAAGAATAATATATGTGACATCATGATTGAAATATTATCAGTTATTATAGGAATTAATAAAGATGGGTTTGATGGGGGATTGGACTTAAACTCATAGAAAAAATATGTTTGAAAGTACCTCCCACTCCTAATGGAAGATTAACACACCTAAATCCAACTTTTCATAAATTATCATAGATGGATATATATATTTTTTCAGTGTCTCCATGGTATCAAAGTGTCGCATGGTTATTCTTCAACTGTAATAAATTTTGTGTAATAAAAGATTTTAAGTTGTTAGACATGAAATCTCATGATTTTCATTTCATGATGTAATAAATCCTGCACATTTCATTTCATAGAATATTTCAAATCCATGAGAAAATTATTATCATGAATGTGTTCTAATTTTTCAATTAAATTTTTTAACATAGTGGTTGATTTTAATTCATTAAAAAATTTGGATATTGATTCAATTTTTATACTTTATCACCTAGAAATGTATTTTCCTCTATCTTTTTTGATATCATGGTGCATTTAATGGGTTATTTTCTGTGAGAAATATAGATTTTCAAACCTATATATCTATGATGGATATATCCTTTTGAAAGGTATATGAATATATTAAAGGGATATGTTAATAATCATTATCGACACAAATCCTCTATTGTTGAGAAGGATATTTCGAAGGATTTTATTGATTTTTGTACAAGCTACATGTTTGTATAATATCACATCAGTTTGTCTACATCTCACCATGAACAAGTCAATTATAGGGGAAAGGGGATCTTTGGATTGAAAGTAAAATCACTAATAACTGAGTAGATAAAGAAAGTATATTTATTCATCTAGAATAACATAGGTGATTCTCAACGATATATACCTTAGTATATTAATGTGTTAAAACAATGTCTTCCAATGAAGAAAGATATGAGGATTTTAAATGAATATAAAAAAACTTTTCTTCCATAGTTTAAATAGACTATTTATGGAAGATCATTTTTATTGGAAACATTGAGATGGTTAGCAGAAAACCCATGTTTAAATTTGATTACATGGTATGGGAGGTTTATTACATTAAATTTTGACTTCCGGTTTTTAACTATAAATGGGTTATGTCGATAACAATAGTGTCAGACATGATGAATTAGGTATGCGACTATTTTATATAACTAGATTGGAATACACAACATATAATTTTATCATGGAAACACATGAAAATAAAATTTTATATATTATTTATCCATCAAATATGTAGTTGTTTATTATTTTATATGAAATTTTTTTTTTGGTGAAGATGATTTATGTGAGATCCCTATATCCATCGAAAGATTAATAGAGAATATTGATTAGGATTTCATAGACACAGTCTGTGCCATATGTAACAATCTTGAGGATATAATTTGGGAAAAAATCCTTCAGTAAATTCCTAATATCGTAGTTAATAGATATTTATTTCATTTTTACTTTTTAAAATTTCATAAAATGTTAGATATTTATAATTTTTACTTAAAAAAATATTATAACTAATATAATAATTATTTTAGATTGGTCTAGTTTTTTTAACCACGTATTTTTTGATTTTATGGGAAAAATTAATTATAATTTCATGTCTTGAACCGTCCCCTGAGGCCCATTCTGCGACTACCCTAAGCCCGCCTCCTAAAGGCCAAGGGCTAGCGACTAGAACTGAAGGCATCAACCTGTAAGTTGGAGGCATTTTCTGAATACCAATACACACATACACTCACAACCCCAACCCACAATACTGAAAAGGACAATGATTATGCCATTAATACAACCACAAAGAGTATAATAGTATAAACAAGAAGTGAAGGGGATAGAATAAAAGCCTAACAAAAACAAGTGGAAAATAAGAAATTACAAAAGTCCCTAAAAATATATCCCCTAAAAACCCTACATAAAGGGTAGGTGTTGAGTGATCGGTGGAAGCTGTAGGAGTATGCCTCGCCAGTATGATCTCACTGGGCACCGCCTATTCCTAGGCCACCAAGGCCTCTGTCAAAGAGTCGATCATCTGCACAATACACGACATGTACAGGAAAAGTCTGTGCAGGGGTGAGTTACACAATACTCAGTAGGGACCCCAAACCACAAAGAAAGAACACAAAGGAAAATTACACAGGAAGAAATGGAAGGCTCACACATGTATAATCTAAATGAAGTAAAGAAAGACTAATAGTCTTAGTGATTAACACCTTATACTACTGAAGCACTCATCCCGGATGAGTGCTTGGGGTTGCTGGATCACCTGGAACCACTCTTCATATAGGCCTGCTGCATCACTTATAACCTATCATCTCTTGGGCTAGATGGATCACTTATAACCGCTCATCTCTTAGGATAGCGGATCTTGCACATAGTCTAACTTCACCAACCAACCGAAGGCCAACCACTAGAAAACTAGTGTATAGGATAGTGGAACCTTCACACTTTCCAGCCTCACCAACTTACTAGTGAAGGAAAAATAGTGGAACATTAACACCACCTCACCCACCAACCAACCAGTAGAGCTTAGTGGCTGACCAATGGATTTTTTCCAAAAAGTTAAAATAGTTTTTGAATGTTTCCCCATCTGACCACTCTCACCACATAAGGGATCATTTAGATTCATAGAACCTCTAAAATAATCAAGGGGCCTATAAGGGTTATATTTACATCCCCAAGATAGATATGAAAAAATTTGTCACATAACGACGACATTTTGGTGAATGTTTTGCCTTCACTTGAGTTATCACTACCACTAGAGAGAGTGTTTTGGGTTTCTTATTAAAACAATTGAAAGAAGTGTCTTTATCTATATTGGTTTTATTACTATAAACAAATAAAAAATAGTTTTTTAGTTATCTAGGATACTGTTAAATATAGGGGATCATAGAACCCTCATGACTTTTAGGGAATGATAATTCTGCACTCATATTGATTTATTGGATGAACTCCTTTATCATATTTCCTCACCATTTATTTTTCATTGTGATTATATATTAAATTTATTTGTCACATAATTTTATTTCATTATTTATTTCAAATTTTAAATGTAAAATCACCCCCTCTTTCTATCCTACTTGAAAAAACACAAATAACAACAAGCACCTTGAAACCTAGGACTCCCTAAGGCCCTACCCTACAATACTATTTTTAAGAACTGACTAGGAATTCCACCTGAATCGAAAACCAAGCTATCTCTACACTGACATGAGGGGGCTTCTTGACCCCTCCTGGGATGACAATAAGTATCATATGCATATAAAGTAACAATTGAGTATTATTTCACTGATATAATCATAATTTAATAAGCAGCAAGATTCTACCAAAATTCTGGCATTACCTGCCCGTAATTCAGATATACACACAAATGTAAAATAAGATGTTTAATATAAACTTAAATAGTTTAAACATGAAATATATATGACAGATAAAAAATAAATCCCCCAGATCACCTTCTAACTCCCTCACACAAAACAATCCACTCTTCTACCACAACCTCCACATATATAGTGTCCCACCAATAACTAAAACTAAATGTGGTAAATAGCCTATGTGTTTGAAGTTAATGAAATACTAAATATAAATGGTAAAATTCCTAGATAACTATCCAATGTGACCTGGGGTCATGCTCTGTCCAAACTCAGATACCATTCTTAGAATCAAGGCTATAACATACAAATCCACTTAGTCTACAAACACTACGTTGTGTGAGTAGGGTAAGAGATCGATAACCTAATAGGTAATCACCATAGATTCTATTATTTTCTTTAAAAAATTATATTTTTAATTACATTTAGAAAATATATTTTATAATTGAGCTATGAAAATCAAAAATAATAATCAACCATTTTACAAAAATATCACTCCATAATCTTTTTAAAATATAACAATCACATTGAAATCATTTCCTCAGCCTAAGTTGCATATATTAAATGAAAAAATTTAGAAATACCTTTTTTTAAACCCACCTTAGAAGCTCATTTACAAATAAAATCCATGTGAACCATGCCTTTAAAATTCCCATTTTATTACATACATTAATAAAAAACAATAAGGAAAACACAATATAAAAATATGAATCAACAATAATGTAACAAATATAATAGTCTAAATACGATATTAATGTGTAGAATAAGTAAGAAATAAAAATGAATAAGTGTAAAGATAAAAAATCACAACATTATCCCTAAAAGTGAGAGTGGGAACCAACCAATATGTAACACCACAAGAATAATCCACAACAAATGCGGAGGAGCTCTGACTTATAGGTTTAGAAGGTAAATGGATCACTCATGGAAAACTAGCTGACTATATGACCTGATAAAGTAAACCAAACCAAGGATCCCTCAATGTCTCACTAAAAATGACCCCTAGCTAGTCCACAACTAAGCAAGAGAATCACCTATCTGGTGACCATCCTACACATGATATCCCATTTTCCAACTAGAAAAATACATCACCAATAACATCCCATAATCAAGAACATGGTTTGAAACCATTCCTCATTTCGAAATCCCCTTTAAAAGGCCACTTAAAAATAAAAAAAAACATGAGGCCATTTCACAAACATTTGGTAAGATCAAACTATTTTTAAATGAAAAGTAAACCTTTTAAAAAACCTCTTTGAAAACATTTTTGAAAATCAAATTTAAACATAGAATTTATATTTCAAATATTTCCATTTTAGACATTATACACATATTCACTAATATATATATATATATATATTTAGTCACGTATTCAAATTTTCTCATGTGAATATGTTAACATGTGTATATATAAACCCATACATATGTGCACAAGCACTGAACAAGTTAAGAGACATTCTTAACATCAGTCATAATTATATAACATGAGGAATAAATAATTAAACATAATAAAACTCCTCAAACAAGGAAACCCCATATAATAACCCTTTGACCTCATGCGTCACCCAATGAAATTTCATGAATAACTAAATTATTTCTTAAATACCAAATTAATACATGAAAATCACCATAAATATTTTATTGTATAAAAATATAATTTTTTATTTGAAGGAAGGTGGAAATTAAGGGAAAATAAATAATAATCCAATTAGAAATAAAATTTAATTCCATAAAAACATGATATGTATACATTCAGAAATACAAATTGATATTAAATAGAATTTATGAATTTAAATAAATCCAATTTAAATCACACAAGAACATGAAGTATATTAGGGAAAAGCAGAATCATGAAAACACCTAACTAGGGTGACCAAAAGTAATGAAAAACATCCACCAATGATGGGTGGAAGGTCTTGAGTTAAGATCACACACCCTAAAAATAAAATACTTGAAAATTTGTAATCTAAAACCAACATAGGTTTCATATAGGGAATAATTATTGAGAGGGTGGTAAGAAAAACCAAGAAGAAAGAATAAGGGGAGCGGGAGGAGAGAAGAGAACCTTACCTAAACGGAGATCCACTAGAAATTGCATGAGAAATCATCAAGGGGAAGAGGATATAACAGGGAGAATGTGAACGAGGGTGGTATTCCTTAATTTTTCCTGTAAGAGGGGGTAAATGAGAGAGGGGAATTAATTTGGATAAATTTAAGGTTGTAAAATTGTAATTTTTTTATTTTTTAAGACTCTAGGTGTATCGCATGGCTGCTACATGGTTTACCAAAACCATACCCCAACCATGGTCCCTTCACTTGTAACACATGGAACTCATATTTTTATATTTCATGGTTATACATCCCTTCACAAATATTGTTAAAAACCATTTTAAACTATTTAGTCGATTTTCACAGTCTCTACATTGTTTTCACTAAACATGAACTAATAGTGGGGTAGGCCAAATTTCTAAAAAATTTAAAACAATTAAAATGGTCAAGCCTGAAACTCCTCATAAAAAATAAATTCCAATAAATAAATTAATAAATTAAAGTTATAAAAATATTTGTCACATAATTGGTTATGATATATAAAAAACTATCTTAGTCTTCCACTAATTATTGGGAGGCCATGAAAAGAAGTTTTCAAATCAATTCTTTTGAGGGTCTCGAAACATATTTGGGGTTGGAGGGGGAAGTTCCTATTAAAGGTGTGAAATTATTTCCTAATCAAATATGTGGCACATTATATTCTGACATATGTCAAGTATTTTATTTAAAATAAAATAAAAAATTATTAATTAAATTCATGCAACTTTTTCAAATTTATGGTGGGAGAATGAAGATGGAAAAAATAAAAAACAGGGGCTTTCTTGGGAGAATTTTTATTTTCTCAAGGTCTCAGGTGATTTTGAATGTCAAAAAATTGGAAATTTTAATGAATATTTTATGGATGAGCAATGATGGAAGATCTAATTGTATATCACCATCAGTTTTAAAAGTAAAATATTTTCCAAGAAATAATTTTTTACATACAGAGTTATGCATCAGATAACATTTTTAAGGATAAGATTGAGTGGATCATCATATATGTTAAAATTTTGAGTTTATTATTGTATTAATGATAGATTATTTGTTAAGATTTTTGAGGATCCATAACTTCTAGATTCATATTTTAGGTTTTTTTTCAAATGTTCCTTCAGAGGTTGATTGCTCGGTGGTCTTGATTTAATGAATCATGAATCGGTAGGATGGGATGTGAATATGGTTTCTCAATTTTTAATTGAGGGATAGAAATTTTATTTTGAATATACCTATTTGTTAATAGATGGGTGGAGAATAACTATTTTAGTATTTTATGAAGCATGCAGATTTTACTATGAAATCTGGTTCAGTAGTAGAAAATACATTTAAGGTGATGAATTTTTCACATTGGTTATTTATAACCAATGTTATAAATTATTTTCCACAACAGTTATTTTATAACTGATGTGAAAAATATAAGTAATATCTTTTCAATTTTTCTTATTTAATAACCAACACTGATGTTGAAAATCTATTTTTACATGTCATTTATTCAATAAATGATGTGAACAAATGGTTTCCACATCGTTTATTAAATAATATAATGGGAAAAACCTTTAAAACTTTTATGAAATTCTAGGATGAGTCATTTTTTCTCATTCATTCATGTGGAATCGTTCTATTTTTTCTCACACAGTGGACTCTAACCCTTCATTCTTTTATTTGGTGGCCACGATTCTCTCTCAATTAACATTTACCATTTTTTCCACCCTCAACCATCATATACCACCAATTTGATTATCTCTATATGTTCTTCCCATTTTTATCACCTTCTTAATCTCCCCCTGCCAATATCAATTTCTAGTTTGTGTTTATTATTTCTATTTTTAGTGCATCCATGATATTTTCATTTATATTTGAGTATTTTATTATCCATTTGACTTTCTATTGATGATCCTTCTCTTTTATATTGGTATTCATCGTTCCAATTATTTTCATGTCTAAGATATATTTTAATTTATGAATGATTTTTCTGCGATTAAGGTTTAATTACATAAATATTTGAGGAATTCTTGTTATAAATAATGTTATTTTTCTGATTATTATGTGTCTATGGAGTGTATTTTGACTTTATTGTGAATGAGTATTTTGAAGGTTTAGTGGATCATGAAACCTGAATATTAATTATTCATAATATATATAGTTTATAATACTGATGGCATGATACTTTTTAATTTTTTTATGAAATAATGGAAATTAAATATATTCAATGTAATACTTTTTTATCAAATATGTTGTATTTCTTTTTTTATGAAATATATCATTGTATTTTTTTAAATTTATTTATACAAGTAACCTTTAATTTAAATTTTAAAATATTATAACCTATTTTAAATTATTTATATTTTTTATAGATAATAATGAGTCAATGTTAGAATATTGCACTATGAAAAAGGGATGAATATAATAAAGGAATTGATGTGTTTTTGTAATTTTCTAAACAAAATGTTCCAAACAATGACCTATTTTTCTACCCATTCTTAAAATGTTTGAATATGAAGTATTAAAAAATCAAATATTTTGAAGATCATTTAAATTATCATGGTTTCAATCAAAGTTACAATCCTTGGATTCAGTATGATAAAATTGGGCATAATTCAAGATCTATTAATGATGTTGATTTTCATGAGGATAATTCCCATCAAATTGAAGAAATTATTTATGATATTAAATTAAAATCAATTATGAACGAAAAAATAATTGAGAATCTATATGGTGATTCTGAAAAAAAAAATTGTCCATATTGTATGGAATTTACAGTTTTATCAATGGTATTAAGATTGATTAACGTAATGGAGAAAAATGGATGGAGTGTCATCAGTTTTATAAATTTAATACAAGTTTTGAAAGATATACTTACAGAAGGAAATGATCATCCAAATTCAAATTATAATGAGAAGATAATATTATGCCAGATGGGTTTGTGGTATAAGAAGAAAAAGATACTATAGAGACTTCTTCTAAGGAAATTTGGTATCTTCCTAAAATTCATCATTTGAAACATTTATTTAAAAATTAAAATGATGAAAAAAGGATAATAGGAAATATATATGAGTAGATATATAATTTAAATTTATGTCATTTAGATAATTGCCCATAGTGGAAGAAAATTGATCAACAATTTCCTATATTTGGAAATGAAGTTAGAAATTATAGACTTCGATTATGAATAGATAGAATGAATCTATATCAAATATTTAGTAGGAAAAATAGTCCATGGTATATTTTATTGGGAATATAAAACTAATTACCTGAATTTTGTATGAATATGAAATATATCATGTTGAGTTTAATGATTTATGGACCAAAATAGCCTAAAAAAGATATTGATTTTTTCTTATAACCATTAATTGAGAATTTTAATCTTTTATAGAAGGAAGGTATTATAGTTTTGTATTCTTATAAAATGGAACATTTTCTACTGCAAGCGATGATTATGTTCACTATAAAATGAATCCCAATGTTTGAAAATTTGTTTGGATATAGTGTTAAGGGGCATAAATCTTATCTGATGTGTGAACAACAAACATCATATTACCAATTACAACATGAGAAAAAATAGTATACATGGATCATTAGAGTTTTTTGTCTATGGATCACTCTTATAAAATATTAAAAAAAGAATTCAATGGCTCACAAGAATTTTATATTGCTCTAAAAACGTTGTACACCAATAAATACTTTGAGTTGGTGAAAAAAATGACATCACATTCAAAATGATACGACGATATGGTAATGATAGAAATATTTGGAAGAAATGATCAGTATTTTTTGAGCTTAGGTATTGGAGATACCATAAGTCAAATATAACATTTATTTCATGCATGTTAAGAAGAATATCTGTGACATCATGATTGAAATATTGTTTTATTTTAAAGGAATGAATAAAGATGGGTTGAATGCAAGATTGGACTTAAACTCATAGGAAATATGTTAGAAAGTACCTCCCACTCCTAATGAAACATTAACACACCTAATTACAACTTTTCATACATGATCTGAGATGGATATAATTATATTTTTTCAGTGTCTCCATGGTATCAAAGTGCCGCATTTTTATTCTTCAACTATAATAAATTTTGTGTCACTAAAAGATTTTAAGTTGTTAGACATGAAATCTCATGATTTTAATTTCATGATTCAATAAATAATACCGATTTCATTGAATAGAATATTTCTAATCCATGATAAAATGATTATCATGAAGGTGTTCTATTTTTTCAATTAAATTTTTAACAAAGTGGTTGATTTGAATCCACCAAACAATTTGGATATTGATTCAATTTATATACTTTGTTACCTGGAATTTTATTTTCCTCAATCTTTTTTGATATCATGGTGCATTTAATGGTTTATTTGGTGTGAGAAATAAAGATATTTAAACTTGAATATCTATGATGGGTATTTATTTTTTATAGGTATATAAATATATTGAAGGGATATGTTAATAATCTTTATCGACACAAATCCTCCATTGTTGATTAGTATGTTTAAGAGGATTTTGTTGATTTTTGTACAAGCTAAATGTTTGTATAAGATCAAATCGATTTGTCTACATCTCACCATGAACAAGTCAATTATGGGGGAAAGGGGATTGGTGGATTGAAAGTAAAATCACTAATAACTGAGTAGATAAAGAATGTATATTTATTAATCTTGAATAACACAGGTGATTCTCATCGATATATACCTTTGCATATTAATGTGTTAAAACAATGTTATCCAATGAAGAAATATATGATGATTTTAAATGAATATAAAAAAACTTTTCTTCTGTAGTTTAAAGAGACTATGCATGGTAGATCATATGTATTGGAAACATTGAGATGGTTAGAAAGCAACCCATGTTTAAATTTGATTACATGGTTTGGGTATGATGTTAATGGATATACATTTCATATGAATCACCAAGATAATATATGATCTATTAATAATAGTAGTAGACATGTGTTCATAGGATCAATGATTTTTTCAAGTTCAAAATAATGAAACCCAATCTCCACATCAAGTACATATTACATATTCATTGAAGAAATATTAGAGGTTTATAACATTAAATTTTGAGTTCCAATTTTTAACTATAAATGGGTTATCGATAACAACAGTGTCAGACATGATGAATTAGGTGTGTCACTATTTTATATAAATATATTGGAATAACAAACAGATCCTTATATCATGGAAACCCATGAAAATAAAATTTTATATATTATTGATCCATCAAATATGTAGTGGTTTATCGTTTAACATGAAGAAAACTTTTTTTGGTGATGATGATTTATGTGAGGTCCCTACATCCATGGAATTATTAATAGAGAATTTTTATGAGAATTTCATAGACATGGTTTGTGCCATATGTAACAATCTTGAGGATATAATTTGGGAAAAAATACTTGAGTAATTTCTTAATATCACAGGTAACATAAATTTATTTCATTTTTAATTTTTTAAAATTTCATAAAATGTAAGATATATATATTTTTACTTAAAAAAATTTTATTATTAAAATGTTTTTTTTATATTGGTCTAGTTTTTTAAAACTTGTATTTTTTGATTTTATGGGAAAAATTTAATTATAATTTCATATCATGAACCGTCCTCCGAGGCTCATGACGCGACTACCCCAAGCCCGCCTCCTAAATGCCAGGGGTTGGCGACAATCACTAAAGGCATCAACCTGCTAGTTGGAGGAATTTTCCGAGTACCTATACACACGTACACTCACAACCCCAACCCACAATACTAAAAAGGAAAATGAATCTGCCATTAAGACAACCACAGAGAGTATAACAGTACAAACTGGAAGTGAATGGGATAGAATACAAGCCTAACAAAGACAAGTGAAAAATAAGAATATACAAAAGTCCCTGAATATATATCCACTGAAAACCCTACTTTAAGGGTAGGTGTAGAGTGATTTTCTAGAATCTGTAGGAGTATGCCTTGCCTGTATGATCTCACTGGGCACCGCCTGGTCCTGGGCCACCAAGGCCTCGGTCAGTGTGTTGATCGTCTGCACAAGACACGACATGTCTGGGAAAAGTCCGTGCAGGGGTGAGTAACACAATACTCAGTAGGGACCCCAAACCATAATGAAATAACCCAAAGGAAAATTACACATGAAGAAATGGAATGATCACACTGGTATAATCTAAAATATGTAATGCAAGAATAACATTCGCAATGCTAAACACCTTATACTACTGAACCACTCATCCCATATGAGTGATTGGGGTTGCTGGATCATCTAGACCCACTCTTCATGTGGACCTACTGCATCACTTATAACCTATCATCTCTTCGAATTGATGGATCACTTAGAACCGCTTGTCTCTTAGGATAGCTGGATCACATAGAACTGCTTGTATTTGGGACCAACTGGATTACATAGACCCGCTTGTCTCATGGGCCAACTGTATCACTTAGATCCGCTCGTCTCTTGGGCGAGTTGTATCATGTAGACCCGATCTTCTCTTGGATTAGCTAGATCACTTAGACTTGTTCATCTCTGGGGCCATCTAGATCACTTAGACCCACTCATCATAGTCTTATTGAAACAGCCAACCGCAAGATTCTCACTCATAGCGCACTTGATTCCATGAGAGTCTACTCTTCAAGAAATAGTTCATATATAATATTCCACTAAAGTACAAATAGTGTGTACCAAAAGTACCACCTCATTGAAAGTGTCCTAACACCGCAAACATATCGTCAATCAGACAAATGGTTTGGAAGTTATACCCATTTTACTTAAAAAGGGATTGTTGGGTCTGAGTCTGGTTCGACACAGCCGAACTGACCCGACCCGTTGCGAGTCCATCCATCTAGGATCGCTCGGCCTACTAGGATTAACAGAACTGATATTAGTGGGCTGGCTCATCTATCCTAGATGCGGCGGTGGTCATCGCATCTGCCCCTGGTCACCATGAAGATTCCATCATGTTACCACCACATGGTTCACCGTGGGACCCTCATACAGCGGTCCCATTTGACCGTGTCCCTCCGGCAACGAGTAATGGCTTAGTTTCGTATCCACCAATGTCTCGCCACTGGTATTTGTCAGTGGCCCTTGTCACCGCCTCGTGGTGGTTTCTGTGGGGTTCTCCACCACCATAGTGCACCACCCTCTACAGCACCATAACCAAATGGTCGTGGCATCCTCTGCCCGATGCGGCGCCCCGCTAGTGCCATGGTCTCGTACTATCACAGTCCAATGGGCACAGCCTTCTCCGCTACGGAATGCCATTGAAATGCACTGGATCCTGCATGCGTCCACTACCTCATTCCGCCTCTATCGCAGACCATCGAGCTGGAAACCCCATGTCGTCGCGGCTTCCTGCCACATTATCCATTTTTTGACGTTACAATCTGCTACCATATTGTGATCATTGAGTAATTATATAGATAGAGATAAGAGGAATGAAGAGTCGGGAGAAAGAGGCTCACATTAACACCCAAGGTGGATGAATTGGGCCGTGTTTGTGTTGGACATGATCCGTCCATGAAAGAAATTTAGGGCGGCTAAACGATGATTTAAATCTAAAAAAAATCATCATGAATCTATTTTCCCAATATTTATCCCAAAATCAAATGCATCACACAATAATAAACTACCCAGGGATCAAATTGTTGCTGGGTTTATCAACACCTTCTGTTTTAGAAATAATGAATGGGAAATAAATTCACAAAGAATAATCCCCTACCTGGTGAACAAGTTCAATTGGAGGAAGGATTCATCACTGAAGGTTATTCATCCACAAAATGCCTCGATTCATCATTGAGGGAGAGATATATCGAAGAGGAGGGAGATTTTTCAGTGTTTTTAGAGGTCTATGTTCATCATTCTTCAATGACGATCCTTCAGAGATTCAGAGTGATTTTCCAAATATAGATCTGTTCTCCAATTCATGTTATCACATTTAAAAGGGGAATTGGGTTGTAGCATTCCTGTTATGTTGAGTTTCCTCCGTTACACTATTTCATTTATGAAACAATGTTTCTATTACTTTTTGTTGTATCTTTATTACGTGAATTATTTTATGGAATTAAATAGTCAGCTCGTTGATGCGTTGCAGTGAAACAATTTTGAATAAAATAATTTTTTTTGAGATTATTTTTATTTTTCATAAAATGTCCAAAAATTATCCTTTTCCCTCATCCCACACCAGTTGAGGTTAGGCCCATTCTTAGGTAATATCATCATTCTGGATGCAACAGTGCACTCTTATTTTTAATTTTGGCACACATTTAGAACTTTCCAAAACCGCGCATGCACACCATTTTAATTAGCTTTAAAAAAGTTCAAACATTTATTTCCGGCACATTGGTCCTCAGAAACAAGTTCCATCTGAGTTTTTGGTCTCAAAATAATCCCATATAAATTAAAAAAATTACATGGAATTTTGGGATATTACATTACCCCCACCTTTAGGGCTTCATGTCCCTGTAATCCAAAACAAGGGCTAACCATACACATGGGGGTACTGAGAACATATCTAATACTCCCACTCCAAAGTGCTATATTAAAGATTCTCATGCTACCTCGAACACACACCAGAGAAATAGAATATCCATGAAGGATCCACTAATGTTAATCATCAACCCTTACCGGGAACTCTGCAAATGTTGGCCCATCATCAATGTCCAGTTCTCCCCAGTTAATGACATGTGATGGATCATACACATACCTCCTTAGTTGTGACACATTGAAGACATCATGCACCGGGTGCATATATGGGGGGTGATCTAGTTGGTATTCCACCTCTCCAACTATTCTCAGAATATTAAAAGGAATGATGAATCTCATAGACCACTTTCCTTTCCTAAAAAATCTCTACAATCCCCATCGTGGTGAGACCCGATGGAATACATGATCTCCCTCCTCGAAATCCAAGGGCCTTTGTCTATTGTTAGCATAAGATTTTTTCCAACTCTATGTAGTCCTCATCTGCTCTTGGATGACCCGAACATTATCAGTGGTAGCCCGTACCAACTTTGGACCCATTGGTGCTAAAATCCTTGGCCTTTCCAAGAAAACATTGATCTGTATGGTCACCCATAAAGCACCTAAAACTGTGCCATGCAAATGGTGGAGGGATATTTGTTGTTGTATGAAAACTACACCAGTGGTAGGAGATCCTCCCCACTATTCCTGAAGTCCAAGATACAAGAACATTGCATGTCCCCTAAAACCTGGATAGTCCTCTCCGTATGACCATCTGTTTTCTACTAGAAAACTATGCTCAAGCGATGTCGAATCCCGAATGCCTCGTGCGATCCCTTCCATAACTGGGATGTAAATTGTGTGTCTTAATCCAAGACTATCTTCAACGGGAGACAATGGAGTCAAACTATCTCTTACAAGTAGAGGTGTTCTAATCCCTCTACTGATACCTAGTCCCAAATGTGTATGAAGTTGGTCGACTTGGTGAGTCGGTCAATGATCACTGAGATAGTATTGTGGCCCATATATGTCTGTGGTAATACTTTCATGTAGTCTATCTAGATTCCATCCAAATTCCACTTTGGTACCTCAATTGGTTGGATCAATCCTGTTGGAACATGGTTCTCTGCCTTCACTTGATGAAAAGTGGGGTACCATGAAACGAACTCTTCCACCGTTTTCTTCATCCCCGACCACCAGTACTATATCAAATATCCCAGAACATCTTTTCCAGTCCTGGATACCCTACCAAAAGGGAGGTTTGGAACTCCCTTAGATCCTCCTCACGTGACTCCAATGGCATAGAAATTCCCCTTTGAAAAGGATGACATGCTCCCCACCCATATAAAATCAATCAGGATATTTTCCTGATGATAAATGAGAACGTCGGGCCTCACACTCAGCATCTACAAGCTGTGTTTCCCTAAATCATTGTCATTTTTTGGGAGTCACAATCATCAGCTGAAGGTAAACTACTCCATCATCATCCATGAAGGATATATTCATCATAGAAAACAACTTTCTCCTGCATCAGGACAACACCCTATCTGGTTCCTAATGCATCATATAAAAATACATGACCAATTCCCTATTATCGTAGTCTCAAGATGGGGGAACTCGTCAGTCTCTGCCTCATCTATTGGAAACTCTTCCAGAACCTCTCCATCTATACAAAGGAATATACCATATGTGTCACAGATAATAAGGGTGATTCTACCGTAGAAAAGTCAGCCATGAACCTCTAGCAGCATCCATCCAAACCCAATAAACTCTTCACATCAACCATGCTCCGGGATGGCTCCTAAGAAAACACATCCCTTTTCTTTGATTGATCCTTTGTGACTCTAGCCACTGATATAATATATCAAATAAAGTGGAACTCTAGATTCCAAAACAAACACTTTAAGAGATTCCCATAATTCCGGTGCTCTAAGAGTGTGTCCAGGACCATCCACAGGTGTGTAGCATGTTCCTCCTCAGACACTGAATACACCAGGATGTCATCAATGATGACCACGATAAAATGGTCCAGGTAAGGCTGAAATGTAACAGCCCGAGATTTTATGAAAAATATTCTTTTTAATTTTATTAATGTCTTGTGTTGTACGCTACACCAAAAGGAGCTTGCACAACACGCATCTTTGACTTGCCTTGCATTACACGCAATCGCAACCTTCCTCGATAGCGTGTGTAGTACGCAATACTGAGTTTCACGAAACAACGATATGCTATTAAAATATTATTAAAACTAGCTGTTATGAATAGTAATAACCACTTTTTAAATTTTATAAATTTTAGCTCTCAAAATGGACTTCATTTTTGGATTCGGAGTATCGAATTTAGCCTAAGGTGAAATTTTGGTACTTTTCGGATAACTTTCATATTTTGATGAATAGTGAAAATTACTAAATTATAATTAAAAACAACTTTTTTAATCAAAATAATTAATAGTGATAAATCATTAATTTGAGTGGTTTTAAAGTATATTTAGAATATATTTTTCCAATTTAATACAATGTTGGTCATTGGATGTAATTTCACATTTAAACCAGACATAATCAAGTGTCAATCTTTTGATAGATATTGTTTCTTAAAAACACGCTATTTGTTTTAACAGCGGGATTTAATTATAAAATTAATTAATGCAATTTATATGTTATGAATTTGGTAAAAATAGACTTCATTTTTGAATTTGGAATATGAAATATAGCTTAGGATGAAATTTTGGCATTTTTCTGAAAACTTTCAATTTTTGATGAATAGTGAAACCACTAAGTGGTAGGTTAAAAACTGAATTTTGCATAAAACTTAATTTTACCGCTTCTGTGAATGGAATTTCGAAAATCCGACAGACACGGTTAATATCAAGGACTAAAATGTGGTTCAATGAGATGAAAATAATTTTTGGTGAATAGTTACTTTTTACTTTATTTTACCACGGTTAATAGTAAATAGGGTAACTAAGGGTAAATATGATATTACTATTACCCTAACACATGTCCTAATTCTATTGGATAAGTGTAATTCGACCAAAAACAACCTTATAAATATAATATGACCATTTAGGTCCACTTGGATTAGATTATGACATTTAATATTATTTTATTTAATGAATAGTTAAAATAGTTAAAATCAAAGTTTAATGACTAAAACATTTTTAATATGGGGTTATACATAAGATAAATTCTACTATAAATATTCATTAGAAAGCTAAAAATATTTCCGACATAATGATATTTTATTTATAATTTTAGACTTTAAATAAAGTAATTTATTTATGACACAACAATGATGGAGTAATTACCCTTTTAAGGAAATATTAACATAATTGATGTTATAAATGCTCAAATGAATGTAATTTGAGACTTTTTATGAATTCCACTAATTTTCTAGGTTATTATGATACATTAGTGTTGATTTAATCAACATGGTTCGAACATATAATACTATTATGACTTTCACAAAAATCATATATCAAATAGTGTCAAAATTGACACAAAATAGTTTTTAAATCAAATATTATATTATTAATTGTTATTTTATTCCTAAAAATCTACGGTTCTGCCAAATGACATAGATAAGGATATATATATTAATAATAAACAATTTGGTGTTCGTTTGGCATGTTATAGTAATTGTATTAACCATATAGTGAAAGAAAACAAAAAGACACGGTAAAAGTTAAATTATTTAACTTAGAGTTAAATCTAATTGATAAGGTTAAAATAATACCCTAAACTTGTCTAAATCCAATTGGATGATAGGATTTCGACCCATCCCCACTTTAGCTTCGAAATAAGACCCTTTGGAACCATTATAAACCGATTTTTACTTTAATATAAAATAATATTTTGAGATATTCCTAAGGTGCCCCTCTCCTCCCTTATAAAAGGGTACCTCCTCCCCCTCCTCCTCACATCAATTTGAGCACTCAAGCTCGGCCAACCCCTACCAAAATCCCTTCTCCACTTCCCTATAATAATCCTAGAGGTCCTGGTCTTCTTCAAAGACCAATCTTAGTCCCCTAAGTGGAGGATTCAAAGAGGCGTTTCAAAGAAGAGGTAATATCCATTACCGATCTTTTCAATTTCTTTCTTCTTCAACTTCTTCTTCTTTAGTTGTTTCATGATAAAGTAATAACATCAGTATTTATTATATACTGATATGTTATTATAAATATCAAACAACTCTAATTCATCTTCTATCCATCCTACGGAAAAATGAAATCACCGCGCGTGCGTACGTACGGAATACCGTCTCCACGCCGTGGTGTAATATATTTTCCGTCACCACCTTAATTGGATTGGTATAATGGTGTAATGAGTAACTATATATGATTATTATAAAGTTATATTGATACTGAAATAGTATACATACACTTCAACACAATTACACGACCATGGGAACGATATCATCGCTCGTGCGTACGTACTAACTACCGTCTCCACGACGCGATGAGATTCATTCTCCATGTTAACCATTTAAGAATGATTAAAAAGTATATATAAGAAATAATAATGAAATATATGACATTATAAATCTACTGGATTTATGTATATATGTATGTAATCTACTTACTTCCATTCAAGACAATAAGGAAAGGAAAACAGCGTTCATGCGTACGTACGGACTACCGTCTCCATGAACGGTGTTTTTCATTTCATTTATCTATCTATTATATATATATATACTGAATATATATGATATATAAATCATATTTTATATTCTGGAAGTATGTAAATCATGATATAAGTAATAATAATGTCAAGAACAACAAATCAAAACACCTACGATAAATGAAACGATTTTACCCAAAACGCTTCTTTAACATGGAATTTACAAAAGACGGGTAATATAATGTCATAAGTGAACCATACATGATATCATAACAATGAATATGATTCTGTAATAAGTCAATGACATTATTTAAATCATTATACAGGATGTTCGGACACATACGAAGCAAATCGGACCTAAGGTAAGGGAAATATCACAATCTCATTTTTATCCGAGATTGTTTATTCGTAAGTATTTACTGGGGTGAATTTTATCATCCACATCCATGTTCCCTCAATATGTAATATTGTTTCCATCCACTTACAATAGTTTAAATCCAATTGTACCCTTCTTTGAGTTTTTAGTAAAGAATATGAAAGGAATCTTTTGTCGTTTTTTTTTTCATACGAGGTACTTTTTGACTTTCCGACAAAAGTACGAAGAATGTTTTTTTTTAAATTATACGGCAAGAATGGATTTTTAAAACATTATTTCCAAAAATCTTACTTTATAAGTTTTCAAGTTTATTTTTAATCAACTTCTTTTAGTTTAAAGATGTATGACATGTTAAGAAAGGAAAAAAAAATTGAAGCAGAAAGGATATTTTCCTCAAGAATGGAGTTCAAGTGTTTTATAAAAATTATTTTCCATCTAAGATAATAAAGGGTTCTGTTTCTATCCCTATTATTACATGGATTTTATTATGTTGTGATGGAAATATTTTTATGAATTCATTTATCCTATATGAATTGTTTTATGATGTCATGCTGATGTTTAAGATTCCCATTTTTATTACATGGGTTATGCAATGATGTATGATTTATGATTTTGTGGCACACATAAGAATGGTATCATTATGAGATGGGTGGGACCTATATCTCCATCCAATGCATTGGGTAAAGATTTTATATCTCATGAGATAGACATGGCTGGAATGGTAGGTTATACCGGTTCAGTGAAACAGGACTGAAACGAGGGTTACTCGATTCAGAAAGGGACTTTGTCCACTAAGATAGTCTTGGCAATGAGTCTTGACTAAAAAGAAATGATTCTCTATGATTATGTGTGAATGCCACAAAGTTTCATGTTTTAAGTTATGATTATTGTGATTACATTTCACTACCATGATTTATCCCATGTTATGAAATTATGCTCTCTTTTGCAGGTTATGATCTCCAAAATGTTATGTTCTTATGAATACGATGTGATTGATATTTCTTTTGATTACCCTTACTGAGCATTTGAGCTCACCCTTTTATGTTTTCTTTTCCCCAGGATATAAAGAAAGGTTTTAGGTAAAAAAAAGGAAGATCTTTATGGGATATGTTGAAGATCTTTCACCACAATTAGAAGATTTTATTCCGAGTTTCCAAAGACACTAAACTATTACGGTCCTTGTGTGTGTGTTTTTGTTATATACTAAGTATTCCGAAAAAGTAATGTAATGTCCTTGTATGTCAGGCTTCGGGTCTCTACAGTTGGTATCAGAGGAAAGGTTTAGTAAACCTTTGGAAACTAGGATGCGAGAACATTAGTGAGATCCCTAGAGATATTTATAAGGTATGTCTAGGGATGTCCCTAAGGATAAGTATACGTATAGGATACAGTCCTAGAACTACGGTAACGATCATAGAATTTAACATAAGATGTTAGATATTGAGGGTACTCTCCCTTTATTATGTTCTTTTCCCTAGCATGATTTTTGCCTCTCACACTATTCTTTTTTGGGTTTTAGAAAATGGCTGGAAACAAGATGATTCACGATAATGGAGGATATGATGGACAATGGAATGATATTCTTCATAATGAAATGGGATTTGGAAGTCCAAACATCATTATTATGCCGAATCAGTAATCTCATAATATGATCAATAAAGTAAAATTTGGTAAGTTTCCTGACTCGGCTAATAAGAGAAAGATGGAGTTTCATGATGATCATAGGGGAAAGAAAGTTCAATTTCCCCTATGTAAATCATGTGGGAAGAGGCATCAAGGAGAATGTTTCAAAGGAACTGGAAGATGCTTTGGGTGTGGAAAAGAAGGACACAAATCAAGTAAATGCAAAGGAAAAGGTTCAGTAAACAACATGGATGAGGATAATGGTATTTCTACGACATCAACAATGGTTAAATGTTTTAAATGTGGAATGTGCGGGCATTATGCAAACCAATACCCTAAGGGAAAGTCTCATGAAGATAATCAGTATGGTCGTATGGGAAGTATTTATGTGGATGATGATGAAGAGACTACAAATGATATGTGAGATGAAAGAATTGTTGAAGCTCGGTCAATGGTTTAAGAATGTAGTGGAATGATTACATGTTTATCATGTGTAATGTTGTGTAAGTAATCTCATGGTACTATGGATTAAAGAGACATGTAAGGATTGTTACACTGTTGTCTGATTAATGTTACCAGTATCCATGAAATGTTATTCAGATATTTTTGGTATGTAGATGATATGCGCATAATGAAGGGATAAGGAGAAAATTAAATGTTTAACAGTATTCATGAGCTCATGATTGATATAAGGACTAAGTGATATCATTGTTTGAGTATATAGAATTTTGAGGATTTTGGTATGTGGAAAGTGTAAAATTTTAACTGCATTCATGTTTTCACTAAGGTATTCAAGAGAATACATGATTAAGGACTTTTAATGTTTGGAATGTGACCAACAAAACATATCTTATGATATATGGGGATCAACGATGGTATTAAATCTCTGGTAATCGTTTTCACTATGTTATGAGAGTGGACTGCAGTATTATGGATAAGCCTAAAGATTGGAATGGATTAAGTTGGACATAAGTTAGTATTGTTTAAGATGTTTTTTCGATATTATTGATGAGATGTTATAGTAATATAGTTTTAGAAAAAAGGACAACCTGCAGGACGGGCGACAGCCCATCGCGTCGGACAAGGATGTGGGAATCGAACCCACAACCGAAGTGCGACTGGACTTTATCGCCTACCACTGGCCTACAGAAAGTCCTTGTTTAGTAGAAACTAGTTTTATTATATTAAGCAGTATGATATATGAAGTATATTCCCATTTTAGGAACCATATATGATTAATCCCACTATAGATCGACTTATGTATATAAATTTTGCTAACCTTTTGAGACAGATGGAATGACCCGTCATTCTATCACATGATCTGCTAACACTTCACGAATAACAAATTCAACTTCATTTATTTAAGAGATGAAGTGGAAATTGTTAAAGGCACGAACAACAGTGAGATTGTACCAAAATAATGTAAGTATTTATTCTAATTCAAACTCTTCAACTTTAGGGAAACGATCTTGAAAACCAAAAATGTTGTCCAAGTGATCTTATATCTGATGAATCAGATGGTACCTTAGATCGTCACAAATTTATGGCTTTGTGATTGCTGGCTTTTCCATATCCATGTTCTCTACCACTCTCCATCAGAACATGATGGTTAGATTTCTCTTCCATATCCATATTTTCACCTATGTGGAAACCCAGTGATTAGTTAATTTGGGTAACTGTTAGGTTTCATTCTTTTGTTTTTAAAGATTGGTTTTGGTATTCTTTTTTACGATGTGGGTTTCTATTAAAGAAACTTTCGAATAGTAAACCATTTATAACCCCGACGAATTTCGAGGGCGAAATTCATTTTAAGGGGGGTAGAATGTAACAGCAAGAGATTTTATGAAAAATATTCTTTTTAATTTTATTAACGTCTTGTGTTGTACGCTACACCAAAAGGAGCTTGCACAACACGCATCTTTGACTTTCCTTGCATTACACGCAATCACAACCTTCCTCGATAGCGTGTGTAGTACGCAATACTGAGTTTCCCGAAACAACGATATGCTATTAAAATATTATTAAAACTAGCCGTTATGAATAGTATTAACCACTTTTTAAATTTTATAAATTTTAGCTCTCAAAATGGACTTCATTTTTGGATTCGGAGTATCAAATTTAGCCTAAGGTGAAATTTTTGTACTTTTCGGATAACTTTCATATTCTGATGAATAGTGAAAATTACTAAATTATAATTAAAAACAACTTTTTTAATCGAAATAATTAATAGTGATAAATCATTAATTTGAGTGGTTTTAAAGTATATTTAGAATATATTTTTACAATTTAATAAAATGTTGGTCATTGGATGTAATGTCACATTTAAACCAGACATAATCAAGTGTCAATCTTTTGATAGATATTGTTTCTTAAAAACACGCTATTTGTTTTAACAGCGGGATTTAATTATAAAATTAATTAATGCAATTTATATGTTATGAATTTTCTAAAATAGACTTCATTTTTGAATTTGGAATATGAAATATAGATTAGGATGAAATTTTGGCATTTTTCTGAAAACTTTCAATTTTTGATGAATAGTGAAACCACTAAGTGGTAGGTTAAAAACTGAATTTTGCATAAAACTTAATTTTACCGCTTCTGTGAATTGAATTTCGAAAATCCGACAGACACGGTTAATATCAATGACTAAAATGTGGTTTAATGAGATGAAAATAATTTTTGGTGAATATTAACTTTTTACTTTTTTTACCACGGTTAATAGTAAATAGGGAAACTAAGGGTAAATATGATATTACTATTACCCTAACACATGTCCTAATTCTATTTGATAAGTGTAATTCGACCAAAAAAACCTTATAAATATAATATGACCATTTAGGTCCACTTGGATTAGATTATGACATTTAATATTATTTTATTTAATGAATAGTTAAAATAGTTAAAATCAAAGTTTAATAACTAAAAAAATTTTAATATGGGGTTATACATATGATAAATTCGACTCTAAATATTCATTAGAAAGCTAAAAAGATTTCCTACATAATTATATTTTATTTATAATTTTAGACTTTAAATAAAGTAATTTATTTATGACACAACAATGATGGAGTAATTACCCTTTTAAGGAAATATTAACATAATTGATGTTATAAATGCTCAAATGAATGTAATTTGAGACTTTTTATGAATTCCACTAATTTTCTAGGTTACTATGATATATTAGTGTTGATTTAATAAACTTGGTTCGAACATATAATTCTGTTATGACTTTCACAAAAATCATATATCAAATAGTGTCAAAATTGACACAAAATAGTTTTTAAATCAAATATTATATTATTAATTATTATTTTATTACTAAAAACGGTTCGTCCAAATGACATAGATAAGGATATATATATTAATAATAAACAATTTGGGGTTCGTTTGGCATGTTATAGTAAGTGTATTAACCATATAGTGAAAGAAAACAAAAAGACACGGTAAAAGTTAAATTATTTAACTTAGAGTTAAATCTAATTGATAAGTTTAAAATAATACCATAAACTTGTCTAAATCCTATTGGATAATAGGATTTAGACCCATCCCCACTTTAGCTTCGAAATAAGACCCTTTGGAACCATTATAAACCGATTTTGACTTTAATATAAAATAATATTTTGAGATATTCCTAAGGTGCCCCTCTCCTCCCTTATAAAAGGGTACCTCCTCCCCCTCCTCCTCACATCAATTTGAGCACTCAATCTCGGCCAACCCCTGACCAAATCCTTTCTCAACTTCACTAGAATAATCCTAGAGGTCCTGGTCTTCTTCAAAGACCAATCTTAGTTCCCTAAGTGGAGGATTCAAAGAGGCGTTTCAAAGAATAGGTAATATCCATTACCGATCTTTTCAATTTCTTTCTTCTTCAACTTCTTCTTCTTTAGTTGTTTCATGATAAAGTAATAACATCAGTATTTATTATATACTGATATGTTATTATAAATATGAAACAACTCTAATTCACCTTCTATCCATCCTACGGAAAAATGAAATCACCGCGCGTGCGTACGTACGGAATACCGTCTCCACGCCGTGGTGTAATATATTTTCCGTCACCACCTTAATTGGATTGGTATAATGGTGTAATGAGTAACTATATATGATTATTATAATGTTATATTGATACTGAAATAGTATTCATACACTTCAACACAATTCCACGACCATGGGAACGATATCATCGCTCGTGCGTACGTACGGACTACCGTCTCCACGACGGGATGAGATTCATTCTCCATGTTAACCATTTAAGAATGATTAAAAAGTATATATAAGAAATAATAATGAAATATATGACATTATAAAGCTACTGGATTTATGTATATATGTATGTCATCTACTTACTTCCATTCAAGACAATAAGGAAAGGAAAACAGCGTTCATGCGTACGTACGGACTACCGTCTCCATGAACGGTGTATTTCATTTCATTTATCTATCTATTATATATATATACACAATATATATGATATATAAATCATATTTTATATTCCGGAAGTAAGTAAATCATGATATAAGTAATAATAATGTCAAGAACAACAAATCAAAACACCTACGATAAATGAAACGATTTTACCCAAAACGCTTCTTTAACATGGAATTTACAAAACAACGGGTAATATAATGTCATAAGTGAACCATATATGATATCATAACAATGAATATGATTCTGTAATAAGTCAATGACATTATTTAAATCATTATACAGGATTTTCGGACACATACGAAGCAAATCAGACCTAAGGTAAGGTAAATATCACAATCTCATTTTTATCCGAGATTGTTTATTCGTAAGTATTTACTGGGGTGTATTTTATCATCCACATCCATGTTCCCTCAATATGTAATATTGTTTCCATCCACTTACAATAGTTTAAATCCAATTTTACCCTTCGGTGAGTTTTTATTAAAGAATATGAAAGGAATCTTTTGTCGTTTTTTTTCATACGAGGTACTTTTTGAGTTTCCGACAAAAGTCGAAGAATGTTTTTTTTTAATTATACGGCAAGAATGGATTTTTAAAACATTATTTCCAAAAATCTTACTTTATAAGTTTTCAAGTTTATTTTTAATCAACTTCTTTTAGTTTAAAGTAGTATGACATGTTAAGAAAGGAAAAATGTTTTTGAAGCAGAAAGGATATTTTCCTCAAAAATGGAGTTCAAGTGTTTTATAAAAATTATTTTCCATCTAAGATAATAAAGGGATCTGTTTTTATCCCTATTATTACATGGATTTGATTATGTTGTGATGGAAATATTATTATGAATTCATTTATCCTATATGAATTGTTTTATGATGTCATGATGATGTTTAAGATTCCCATTTTTATTACATGGGTTATGCAATGATGTATGATTTATGATTTTGTGGCACACATAAGAATGGTATCATTATGAGATGGGTGGGACCTATATCTCCCTCCAATGCATTGGGTAAAGATTTTATATCTCATGAGATAGACATGGCTGGAATGGTAGGTTATACCGGTTCAGTGAAACAGGACTGAAACGAGGGTTACTCGATTCAGAAAGGGACATTGTCCACTAAGATAGTCTTGGAAATGAGTCTTGAATAACAAGAAATGATTCTCTATGATTATGTGTGAATGCCACAAAGTTTCATGTTTTATGTTATGATTATTGTGATTACATTTCACTACCATGATTTATCCCATGTTATAAAATTATGCTCTCTTTTGCAGGTTATGATTTCCAAAATGTTATGTTCTTATGAATACGATGTGATTGATATTTCTTTTGTTTACCCTTACTGAGCATTTGAGCTCACCCTTTTATGTTTTCTTTTCCCCAGGATATAAAGAAAGGTTTTAGGTAAAAAAAAGGAAGATATTTATGGGAGATGTTGAAGATCTTTCACCACGATTAGAAGATTTTATTCTGAGTTTCCAAAGACACTAAACTATTACGGTCCTTGTGTGTGTGTTTTTTTTATATACTAAGTATTCTGCAAAATTAATGTAAAGTCCATGTAAGTCAGGCTTCGGGTCTCTACATGAAAGATCCTATTCATGAGTCCCATGAACACTACTGGGGCATTGGTTACACCAAAGGACATCACAAAGAAATCATAGTGGCTATACCAGTATCTAAATTCTATCTTCAGTACATCCTCATCCCGTACACAAAAGTGATGATAGCCTTATCTAAGTTCAATCTTAGAGAACCATCTCAATAAATTTAGTTGATTGAAGCGGTTATAAATTCTTGGTATTGGATACTTATTCTTCAAAGTCGCCAGGTTTAGGCACCGAAAGTCCATGCATAACCTCAAACTACTATATTCCTTCTTGGAAAAAAAACTGGATCTACCCATAGTGAAACATTGGGTCTTATGAAGCCCTTCTTCTATAAATTCTCCAACTATGCCCTTAACTCAAAAATCTCTTCGGGAGCCTTCCGATATGCTGGAGTGGATATCAGTGTTTTTCTAGGGTATAGAACAATGAAGAAGTATTCCTATCTATGAGGATTTAAACCCGGGACATCCTCAGGAAAGATGTATTTTTACTCATCCACCACTACAGGAAAGTGAGGACTCCTATCATCCACCACACAGAGGGTGAGGCTATCCAACTGGTGAGTGATTAGCTATACCCTCCTCTATGAAATTATATCATGTGTTGTAAGAGCTTCCATCTTGCAGGTGAAAGAAAACCTATTCGCATCCTTGCGGACACACCAAACTTTGCACCTATGACTGTCGATATGATCCTGAACTATGGATAACCTGTTCATACATAGGATGAAATTATAAGGCCTCAATGCTGCTACTAGGAAATACCTGACAAATCACTCACCTCTAAGAGTATTCTCACACTGCTGACACTAGTTTTTAATCGTTGAATCCCCTCCTTTAGCAGTCTCTAATAATAATGATCGAGCCAACGGTTCCACTGGAATCTCCAAGATCTAAACAAGGTTCATGGCACAGAAAGAGTGATTGGTACCTATGTTTATAATAACTACATCTAAGGTGGAGAAGATACATATTGTACCTCTAATAATATATTGAGTTTCGTGGTCATAGGTCTCCATCACCTGAATTTGGCCTCGTCCCTATCCACAGGCTCCCGGTGCCTATGTTGGACCACCTGGTGTTGGTGGTAAAACATCAAACCTCTACCCACCACCCACTTCCCTTCCCTCTCCCCTGCCACATTTATCTCCCTACCGACCGCCTTTCTCGACCCTCTAATTCTACCTCGGTGATCCCTCGACCATTCACCGATCAACTGCAAGGTGCATCGGGCAGTCTCGAGCCATGTGTCCCTACCCACCTCACACATAGCACACACTCATCCTCTGCTGACCCCTGCTGCCCTGGTGGTCTCGTACCACCGAACCTACGTCCTAGGGTTGTCCCCTGAAAGGAGGTACCAATTTGGGTCTTGGTGTCATCTTCCTTCTACCCACTATTGAAGTCTCCTTCGCTTGGTGTCTACTGGTAGCTCCTTCTACTAGCTTCTACTTGACCAGGTATCTCTCAACAAGAAGGGATCTATCTAGAACCCCATCATGATTAGGGATGCTATGATTTACCATGGACACCCTGATCTCTCATCATATTCCTTTTTCAAAATCCAGGGCTCGAAAGAATGGATCTCATACAATATCTGTAGAGTAGAGAGAAAGCTCAAAGAATGCCATTGAGTACTCTGACAATGTGATACCACCCCACTGTAGGTGAAGTAACTCTTGTCTGTGCATTGAGCGCAAAATTGTTGGGAAGAAATCCTCAATTAATAGGAACTCATTGTCTATCCACGTGTGGGTTGCATCATCATGTGTCTGGGTCATCAAACTCCATCATCTCCCCACCGAGCCTTGAAGAAGGCTCATGGCTAACATCACCATCTGGTCATGAGGCGTCCTAACTAGAAAGAAGACTTGTGTAACTGCCTCAAGAAAGTCTTCAGACACCTGGGGGTCTATCTCACCCCTAAACCTAAGAGGTCCCTACCTCTGAAACACATGTAAGGCACTGATCTTGTGCATGTCCTCTACTGGAAACGCTGGTAGGAACTACTGATTGGTGAGTGGTGGGAAAACTAGTACACCACCCGGTGGGGCCATCTCTAGCATCTTTTCCCCAATAGACACCTCGTCACTGGGTATACCATTAGTGTGGTCACATACCGGAATCCTATATATCCGTACGCATGAAGGAATCTTGAAATAGATCAATATGAACTACATTCAAAATATTATACATGTTGAACTGACTCTGACTATAAAGGACATGAGAACACTTTCAATTCCTATATGATGAATGCAACCAGTGTTTTCATCTACCAAGATGAAAAGTAGAATTCATGGTCCTAGTGTATAGATAAGTCATCCGCCTCACCAACACTAGACTCCCCGAGTCTGAAGGTCAAACTCGAAACATTCAAAACGGTTGCCCCAAAACAATACCACAAACTCCCAGTCCTTGAGGGAGAACCGACCACCTATGATACCAAATTTTCATGACCCATCCCTCAGGGCCTGCGGCACGACTACCCCAAGACTTCCACCCAATGGCTTGTGGATGGAGACTAGTGCCAAAGATATCTGCCTAAAAGTGGAGGGCATTTTCCAAGTACCTGTACACATGCACACGCACACTCACAACCCCAACACCACAATACTTTTGATCACACTAAGACAACCACAAGGAGTATAAGAGTACAAGATGAAAGTAAAGGGGCCAAAATAAAATCCCAACAAAGGCCAGCATAAAACAAGAAATTACAAAGGTCCCTGAAAATTGGTCCGCTGAAAACCCTACCTAGATGGTAGGTGTAGAGTGACTACTAGAAGCCATAAGAGTATGTATCTCGTTTCTGATCTCATCGGGCACTGCTTGGTTCTGTGCCACCAAGGTCTCCGTTGAAGCATTGATCGTCTGCACAAGACACAACATGTGAGGGAGAAGCTCGTGCAGGGATGATTAACATAATACTCAGTAGGGACCCCAGACCACAAAGACTGACCACAAATGAAAACTACACATGAATAAATGGACAACTCACACATGTATAATCTAATGGAAAGAAAGCAAGGCTAATAGCTATAACACTTAACACCATGTACTACTGAAGAACTCATCATTGATGAGTAATTGGAGCTACTGGATTATCTAGACCCGCTCTTCACATGGAACTACTAGATCAGATAGACCCCCTAATCTATTGGTCCAACTAGATCACATAGACCTACTCATCTCTTGGGACATCTGGATCACTTAGACATGCATGTCTCTTGGGCCAGCTGGATCACTTAGACCCACTCGTCTCTGGGTCTAGTTGGATCACATAGAAAAACTCATCTCATGGGCTAGATGTATCACTTAGGACCACTCCTCTCTTGGCCTAGCTAGATCACTTAGGCCCGCTCATCATAGTCTTCTTGAAACAGCCAGCTGTCGGATTCCTGCTTAAAGTGCACTTGATTATGAGAGATTCTACTACTCAACCCATTGTGCGTACCTAAAATTCCATGAAATTCCACTTAGTGTATACTAAAATGAATGCCTCATTTCAAGGGTCCTAAATCTAAAAACTTCTCTTCAATCAGACATACGGTTTGGATGTTATGCCCATTTTACTAAAAACTGGTTGGTTGGGTCCGGGTCCCATCGGACTCGGTTGGACCGACCTGACCCAACCCTGGGGCCCATCGACCTGACCCGGTCATGATCTAGCCCAGACAGACGATGACATGGGTCTGGCCCACTGGGCCGTGGGCTGAATTTTCTTGCCCAGATGCGGTGGCGGTCGCCGAGTTCGCCCCCTGGTCTGCGAGCATTTTTTCCACGTGACTACCCCATGGTTCACTGCGGGGCCCTCCTATCACGGTACCATTGGAACATGACCCTTCGGCCTTGAGACTCGGCTCTTCATCTGTGATACGTGGCTCAGGGCCATGTCCACCAAAGTCCCACCATTGGCAGTTGTCGACGGCCCTTGTGGCCGCCTCACAACATTTTTTGCTGGGTTCTCGACCACTTTAGCTTGTCGTCGGCGCACTGCCCTCCGCTCCAACACGGTCTGATGACTTATTCCTCCTCCACCTAACATGGTTCCTCAATGGATCTATGGTCCCACGCCGCCATAGCCCGATGGTTGTGGTCTCCTCTACTATGGTGGGCCACCGGCACGCGCTGCCTCCCGTATGCGGTCGTTGCTGCATGCGGCCTCCGCTGCTGGCCGTCAAGCTGGATGCCCCATTTCGCCACGAAATCCTACCATGGTATCCATAAAGAGTCATTGAGTTCTTCTACCATGTTCGGTTTATTGAGTTTTTGCGGCGACTAAGATCAGAGGAACGAAGAACAGCGGAGGAAGATGCTCACATGAACACCCAAGGTGGATGGATTGATACATTTTCATGTTGGCCTTGATCCGTCAACGTATGAAATTTAAGGGTGGATAAACATTGATTTAAATCAAAACACAGATTCAACATGGATCTAATTTCTCGATTTTTATCCCAAAATCAGACCCATCTATCAAGAACAAATACCCTTCAGATCAACCTGTTGGTGGGTTGATCCACGCTCATTGTTACCTAGAGAACATGTTCGATCAGAGGAATGATTTTTTGATGATGTTGATCCATCCATGAAATTACTCAATCTGTCGTCGAGGGTGATATCTCTCAAAGAGGAGGGGGAGTGCTCAATGTTGTTGGTGATCATTATTATTCGATTTTCAATGGTTGTCCTCCTGAGATTCAGATTTATTTTCTGGATCCAAATTTGTTATGCAATTCCTATTATCCCATTATATGGGGAATTGCATTTCAACATTCCCGATATACTGAGCCATCACCATTATGTTGTTTCATTTATGAAAAAATGTTTTTGTTATATTGTGTTGCAACATCATTACACGAATTCATTTATGTAATGAAAGCATTATCCCATCACTAAGTTGCAGCGAAACTATTTCAAATAAAATAAACTTTTTATGTTTATTTTAATTTTTTATTAAAAAGTATGAAGATTAAATTTTTCTATTGAACCACACCAGTTGAGGTTAGACCCATTCTTATGTAATGTCATCATTCCAGACACAACGCTTCCCTCAAAATTTTAATCTATGCACCTGTTTAAAGGTTTCCAAAACCATGCATGCACTACATTTTAATTAACTTAAAAAAAGTTCAAAAGTTTATTCCGGGATCATTGGTCATCAAAATCTAGTTCCTTCTGAGCGTCTGGTCTCAAAATAATCTCAGATAATTAAAAAATTACATTGAATTATGAGAAATTACATTTCACATATTAAATAATAATAATTATTTTAAAAGAGTATATTAAATGAATATTCTTTTTGGTGTAAAAAAGTGTAATACATTGGAGCATTTTTACTATTCACATAGAATTTTGGAGTAACTCTACTCTAAAATGTTGTATTACATTGGAGATACTCTAAAAATATGATAAATAGTGGTTTGTTTAGTATTTTTTTTGTTTTTTGTATAATTTTAAAATTTTAATTAAATTTTTTATTGAATAGTTTGATTTTCTCTTTTTTTATGTCATTTTATCCCCCATTAGTGTTATTATAATTTTATTAAATTACTTTAACAGATATTAATAAAAAAAATTTTGATTAATTTAATCTTTTTTGGATCACTTTTCATTTTAAATTTAACTTTTCTATACAAGCTGGATTTGTATATTTGTGTACTAATTTTTTGTTAATTTTATTTATAGGATAATGTCATATGAAACATAAAATTAAACCCGAGATTTTGGGAAGGACCATACACATTCTTCAATTGAGGAGAATCCTCATACTTCTTCATAAGATCCATTTAATTCTATAGGGGAAGAGAAGACTTTAAGGGTTGGTAAACATTGAAACCCATGTTTACCAAAATAAGATGTTTCCCATAGTTGGAAATAAAGGATATCAGTTAGTAAAAATCCATATTTTTGGTATTTTAGAAAAAATATATTTCAGGTTAAGTGAGAACCCTAATAAAACAAACCAAGTCTGATTAAACCCAATAGAAAACACACAAAAAATCAAACTACAAAAAAAAATTAAACAAAAAATTCATTAAATAATTACATCCCATCCTACCATTTCACTATCACCACAATAGTGCATATCATTCTCCATGTCATTTCCATAACCAATCCATGAATATATTGAAAATTGAAAATTCAAAAATGTAACTCAAAAAAGTATCGGGCCCAAAACCAACTTCTGTGGGCCAGGATATCCAATATTTTTCCTCAAACCACGCCCCTAGATGTTGATCAACCCATAAAACTAACCAACTAACCAGTAAGATCACTTAATACATTAGAGAATCCCACAACACACTCCCCATAATCAATTAGATCTGAAAAAGGAAACATCTTCCCCGATAAAACAACAATCAGATCGAGCCGCTACAAAAAACATCCTAACAAACCATCTTCATCGATTAAAATGTAATAATAATCACCAATAAGGACCCAAGGGGAATAATCCAATACCTGATGTGCCGCCTAGAAACTGTTTTCTACTCAAACAACTCCTCCCAAAACCACCTTGGAGACCACCGCACCAGACTGAATGGGTAGAGAGCGATGCACTATACCATCAGAGAAGAGTTGAGTGGATGAAGTCCTTGTTATAGGTCAATCAAAAGAACATAATCCCTAGCTTTTAGGACCCATGGAACCTGAGAAACTCCATTTAAATATGTTGGGTCCAACATAAACACATCAATAATATCTTTGTCGGTGTAAACCGTACACTAGTGAGACTACATCAGGAATTCCCATTTCACCAAACAAAAAAACACAATAATAATTGATCCAAAACCAAAATCAAAAAATAAAAAAGATCCATACATTCCAAACAGTAGAGGACGAAGATAAGTAAACATAGGCAGAGCCTCTTATAATATAATCACCCACCCAAAAATCAAATCCTAAATCCTCCTTTAGAACTACCGCACCAGAGAAACCTGAGGAGGAGCAACAGGGCAGGAAACTAGAGAAGAGTTGAAGAAGGAATGGGAAGAAACATTGTCCCATGAACTACACAATCTGTGACTTATGGGTCACTGATGAAGACACAACCAACAAATCCAAAACCATCCCTGAAAACTATCACTACGGACTTGATAGAGGTCAAAAAACATAAAAAGATGGAAAGAGCAGAGGAAGAGGCACCTTCATCTTTAATAGAATGAAATGACCATAAAGAAAAAAAAATGAAAGCACCAGTAGACTAAATACATTCTTGAAAGAACACCAATCTATAGGAAGAAATCCAAAACCTAACATAATGAAACACCATTGAAGAGAGAGAACCCAGATGAAAGGGATATGAAATCCAAGGGACTCTAGAAGAAGGAATAAGGATAAGAGGTGGATAGGGGAAGGCACATAAAAATGTCACATAAGAATTCCCTATCTAAATCTCCACAGAGGGGAACCCTAGTTCGAGAGAAATGGGGGTAAAAAAGGATACCAGTTGAGTTTGATGATAATGAAATTCCTAGGGGTCTAAATTCAAAATAATTTATGACTTTTATTATTGTGAAATATTTTTTTTTATTTTTATTTTTAATAGAATAAGTGTCTAAAAATAGGATATATATCAATTATAAGAAAAAATTTTAGTAAGAACAATTTTTTTATTTTGATTATCATGATTTTTTTATTAATATAGGTTTTCCCCCTTCTTATCAGATAACATATGATATACATAACACTACATAACTATGGAATAAATGACTAGCTTTGGATATTATGGTATATAAGAATTTTATTTCAACTCTCACATCATATTTATTTTTTAGGGAAAGAAAAAAAAATCCTTGTGACATATATCAATTTCTAGATGATGATACATGGAAGAATTTTTTTAAATGTAGACCAAATGAACCTTTTTTTGCAAGTGAAATGTTATATTTTACAATTTTTTTATATTAATGACCATATTAATGAATTTTGTTTTCTTATTTTATAGTAAATTATGAGATATCATCTAGATATCCCATCCAAAAATATATACCTTTATACTTAATCTTGTGGAGTGTATATGTTATTGGAAGAAAAAATGAAGTCTAGAAAAGTTAGAAAATTGAGAGACGAGTCTTTAGGATCTGCAGAGGTTGATCCTCCTTCCCCCCTGTTAGAAATAAAAAATGAAAGAGGGCCCAATTGATCAAAAAAGAAAAATATCTGATAGAAGATTCCAGGGTTGTATCTGAGAGGACTATAAGAAGTTATTTAATTTATTTATGCTATTTAAGGTAATTAAAATATTTATATATTGTGATTCACTAATGAATTTTTCAAATATTCTATATAGTAATCCCTTGAGTTGAAAATCACACATGGGACCATTATACCTATGGGCTGGAAGGATATTTTATCTACTGCATTAGGAAATACTTAACACTCAGGTTGTGTATAAGGATACATAGCATGTGTAATGGTAAATTTTTTTTGGTTGTTCTAAATCTTCTTAAATGGAGGATGTATATAAAAGAAAAATATAATATTTATAAGATAAAATTTTGGAACTGGGTGAGACAATGAAGGCTAGGATCAGGGCTTCAGTGCAATCAATTTTTTCAGACATGCAAAGATAAATTTCGGTTGCATCTCCAACTCCTCCACCACCGTCCACATATCCCACTCATCCACCTCCACCTAAAGATCCCAACCCTTCACCTCTTCTTGAAAACACCACTCCTTCAGCACCTTCAAATTACCCAAATCCTACACCTCATTTTCCACAACATCCCATTTATTTTGAGTTATATATTGGGGATCCACAACATAATTTTGTTTTATATGGGATTGTATATTATATTAGGGATGTGGTTTATCCTTAATAAATAGATATGGATATTCTTAGGGTCAAAATGCAGAATATTATAGATAGAACATCAATAGTACCATTTCTTATAAATGATGTCACTACATTTTGAAAGAGTATCATCCATTTTTTAGTTTTTCCATTTAAAATTATATGACAAATTAGCATTGAGGTATGTATAGAGTATATAATTTATTTTATAATGGTGTTTCTTTTTTTAATTTTTTTAAATTTATATATTTATCTATTTTTTAATAGGAAAAATTTAAAGCTAAATACATATTGTATATATCAAAACAATTATTGAATACGTAAGTTTGATTATTTGAACACTTTTATATATTATAATGATATTTATTTTTATTTCATACATATTATTTTCAAACAGGGCATTGTATTACATTATAGAGACAATAGGAAAGAGGATCACAAAGATAAAATATGTAAAAGAAAAGATGAATTCTTATTTATAATAACTATATTTTGGATGGAAGTACATAAAATATTATTTCGAATTTAAATTTTTTTAAAAAAAAACTTTTACACTCAATAAGTAAAAGAATCCAGATACATTGCTTTAAGATTATTGTTTAAAATAATTTGAAACTATATAGTTACAAAATTACTTGACGATTGATTTTATAATAATTTTTCCGTTAATTTTTTCCTTCATTATATTGAGAATACATGAAAAATGACTTATTTTTAATTTTTAACATTTTAATAACCATAATCCTTATACTAGATAAGATCTATTTCAATTAAAAATATAATGGGTGGATTATTTCATATTTTTTATTGAGTTTTATTTTATTTAAAATATAAATTATCAAATTAAAATTCGAAATTATTATGGTAAAATTATTTGAATTTGTGATGACGTTTTATGGTTGTTTTTCTACTACTTTTTTGGTTATTTTATTGTAATATTGAGTTATTATTTTATTTTATTAAAAAAAAATATTTTTCAAAATGGTTATTATATAACCAATGTGAATTTTTATTAATTTAACTTTCACATTGGTTATATAAACACTATGGTGAAATTTTATTTTACACATCAGTTATTTTAAATAACCAAAGTGATAAATATTTTTCACAACCATTTTTATATAATCGACATGGAAAATAACTTCAGCAATAGTTTTAGGCTAGTTTATATAAATTTTGTTTAAATATATTTTAAAAAACATTTACAACATATTTTAAAAATAAAAGTCATGAAAAAATATTTTCAACGTCATCTATAATAGCATCTCAAGGTAACTGATGTTAAAAGCCCCAAAAAATGATGTGAAAACCCCTCTTTTACAGCAGTGGTTATTGGATTACTATAAAGAGAGGTAGTATATTCATTGATGTCTCTTGGAATGGGGTTTTATCAATTTATTTTATTTATATAAATAAATATTTTGGAGGAAATTAATTGGAAATGTTATTCCAGTTTTACCATTTATTTTTTCAAATCACGTTTCCACTTCAGAACAGTTTCTGCAATTCTGTAATAGTGAGGAAATAGCTTTTTATGCACTATTTTGATGTCATTCAGTTTCACTAATTTAGTTATTATGGGGGAAGAACCTAGTTATATTCACTTTGTATATTATTAGTTAGAAAGAAGTATTTTAATGATGGTATAGTTTGTTGGATACATATGTTTTTCAAGAAATTTTTATGATTTCATGGTTTATTTGGATGTGACATAATGATATTTTTTTTCAAATATAAATTTTGGCATGAAATGGGTTGGAGGGAAAGGTCTGTCAATTTTATTGAAATTTGGAGAAATCAAAAGGAAGAAGTTTCTTTTACAGTGTAACATATTGTAATACATTGTTGGATATTGCTAAAACTGGGACAATTATGGTTAAAATTAATGTTATGGTGTTTGATGAATACTGGGTGGTTGTAGGGGTTGTTGGTCGATGCTCCCTTGGCCATGTTTTAAGATCCATAGAATTGTTTTTTTATTTTGGAGTCCTAGGATTAATAAGGTAAAGTTAGTTTTGTGTCTTTTTACTTTGTGAAGGTTTAGGGCTTGTGAGGAATTGAATTAGAGTCAAATTTTATTTCCTTAATTAATTTTAGAACCATGGTTTTCATTGTACTAGGAAAATTTTTGGAGGATATTTGGTTTTCTGAGTATTTTTAATCCAGTGCATCTTCTCCTTTGTGATGATAGAAGGAAATATTGCATCACATAATGTTTCCCAATTCATGGATATTTTCATGTTCAGTTTTGGTTTGATGGATTACCTTTTTCCATTATTCCTTTTATAATCATGTATTTTGACCAATAATATATTTTCTTGTTTGGTTTCAAAAAATTATATCAATGCAAAAATGTTTGAAATTCCATGTGATATACGTTAGACGGTTAGTCCAAAAAAATAATTTATACTTATATAAATGGATTCAAATGAGTCTGATAATAATTATTTGAATATGTTGAAGTCATTTCAATCCTTTTCTCAAGATCACCCATGCATGAAATATAAAACCTACACAAAAAAATAAATTAATAACAAGTTATATTTATGTGTACCGTACAATGAAGTGAAACTACAACATTTCAACCATAATCACCTGGGCTTGATAGAAATAACTAAGGGAAGAAAAAAAGAAATCCCATCTATATAGTATATCCATGGGATACACAAAATCATCTTTCATTCAGATGGGATCTATTCTTCTTCAATGATGTGCTAGCACCTATCAAGGGGAATAGAGATGATGAAGAGGGATACATGTTTATGGGATTCTCTACCAATTAACATGAATACCACAAACACCTACTCCCATCACATTGATATGATATATGCAATCACTTGTGGAAGCTCCTTGAGTGCTGATTCCTTTACTCATGTGTTATAACACATGAATAATTTTTTTGACATGCGCATTCTCCATATTAATCCTTCTCATCCATTGCATTATGTCTAATATAAGTCCTTAAAAATTATTTTCAATATATATTATTGAACAAAGTCATTGGTATCATTAAAATATGCAACCAAAATGCATGAAAAACATAATTTACATAAAAGAAAACACAACACACACACACAAACATCATATATATAAGTCTTTAGGGAATATCTCCTTTAATATCCCACTTGCACTAAATCCTAATAGACTTAATAATATTTCACCTTATATTTTATCATACACAATAACGTTTAAAACCATATACAAAACTCATTTTGGAAATCATCCAAAACACTATTGTAAAGTTATCATTAACATCACCATGTATTTCATAATTTGGAATACCTTGTGAATTCCCATCCAAAATAGTTTTGGATTTACTCTATAACACTTTTAGAGTATGTTTCCGAGCCAAACTCAATTCCCATTCAGTTAACCAAAAAGTGTGACCCCACAAACCTTTATAGAAATGACAATAAATACGAATATATGAATTCACTAATGTAAGAAAATAGAAGCATAAAGAAAAGTTTCAATGTTACTCAATCTATAAAGGAATTTGTAATGATCTCCATCAAAAACATGTATCTCTATACATGTGTCCACTAGTCTATATCATATGAAAACATGCATGCTCATATTTTCCATTCATCCAAGACATCAAGTGACCATAGGGCATAAACCATTTCAATCCCATAAATTCATCTCATATGTTCTTGATTCTCAGAGTACAAAATAAATTGGTCGGTGAATATATCACAAGTCATTCTCCCTTATGGTTAAGTACATCATATGTCCCTTATCTAGATAGATATATAATATATTGGCAAGGTCGCAAAATCTCATATTTTATCTCAATTGTGGGCCCATATATCATAAACATCATAAAAGACCAAAAAATCCAATCTTATTTGAGCTCCAACCAGTGACATAATCAATGACATGCATAACTACCCCCATATTAGCTAAGTCAATATGTAGGATTACGTATGTAGGGTATCAATATATAATGGTACTAATACTAGGTTTCTCACCAACCTTAGGTAGTCTGGATTCAGATATGATCCATTCACCCCTCCAAAACCAAATAAACATGTATAACACTCTATGTGGTATAACTTGTGGGTCCTCAAGATAACAAAAACCCTTTTTTCACCTCATGAGAATATTTTGCATCTCTTTATAAGAATCCTACCCATGATAGAATAACATTTAACCACAAAATAATATACTTAATTAATAACATTGATTACAAATAACTCAAATCCATACATTGAGAGGTCAATTATAATTACACAAACAAAATGTATATCAATATATACACATTTTCTACCAATGTGAAAGAATAATAAATTCAAGATTTACTTTCATAAATTATGATGCATTTAATATTCATAAAACCCTTATAAGAATATTTAACAAACCCAACATAAGCATCGGTTTATCATATCATATGTAATAGACCTTTGGATTAGACTTATGTCTATTGTACTTTTTAGGTTTTGTTAACTCATCACATATATTTATAATACCTACCATATATCTATGTGACTATATGATAAATCCCTACCATGAACCATTTAGTAATAAATATCTATAAATTAATCAAGCTTGAAAAACGGTGTAATTTAGGAATCGTATTCCTAGCCGTTTAGATGTTTGAACACAATCAAACTTCTTAACATAATTACATTAAATGTTATGTTGAAAACATATTTTTTACTCAGAAATCTTTCAAATTTAATCACTATCGTCATTGGAACCATTTTCATATTTGTTTCCTTGAAATAATTTAACTACTTACATTATTGTATACCAGTACATCCTAAACTTTTTAGGATAAGGTGATATGAAATTTTTTATGATAAATAATGTAACTCTTTACATTTATCTTTACCACATTACCCAAATGTATTCAAGGATATAAAGTGTAATATACTATATAATTTTATGGGTACCATACTATAGTTATATCCACTTATCTATGATAATTGTAACATCCCTCTATGCACCCATTTTCTGGGGTAGAGTTAGTGGGTGATAATGGGATTAGGGGACATCCCCAAGACACCAAATGTGGGAAATAAATTCCAAGGGCATCAAGAAAATTTAAGGGATGATTTTCCCTTTAAATGACAAGCATCAAAACCATAATACATTAACCAAACAAACCACTTTATGATGCAATAATAAAAAAGTCCAACTCAAAAAACATAACTAATGATACATAACCAATCCAACGACCATATCATAGTTCCATCACAAACCAAATGACGTAACCAATGGAATAAAAAGACAACAAAACCCAAAGACTCCAAACACATCAACCAGTTGTAACGTCCCAGATCTGGGTGCTGCCCAATGGTGCCCCATACCTAGTTGGTCACATGGACTCAAGAACATTTCCTTGAACACTAAGGGATTCTAACTAGCAGTGAGGATCTTGGGTGTTATAGTGGGGAAAAATTCCCTCGTAGGCAGAGTAACACAATGGAAACAAATAGTAAAATGTAGTGGGAGCAGCAAAACCATACAACAGAAGTAAACAATGGAATAATGATAGTATAAAAAACTATAGAATATATAAATAAATGATTCATTTCACACTTGTCTATGGAAGAATCCAAAAGAGTAACAATACTCAAAATACAATAGTGAAATCAAGGTATAGAAAATAGTAAACTCTAATAGCATCGCAAGCCTCAGCATGGTCTCTTTCTCTCCAGCTCCAATAAAAATCAAGTTCCCTATGAGGAATGGAGCCTTCCCTTATCTATACCTGCAACCATATAACCTACTTGGGTCCAAAAGCATGACCCAAATAGGATGTGAGGTGAATTCTAGTAGGCAACCCCCAAAATATCTGTTCCTAACTGTTAGTGAATATATATAGTAGGTAATATGAAAAAATGAATCTATAAACTAGGAAGTACTCAAAAGTAAACAATCCTACAATTTATAATTAAATTCATATATGGTTTATAATTATTCAATAAATATAATAATGTTACCACGAGATTTATCCTAAGCTATGTATCTCCTTGTGTAATAATAACGAAGAAGAGGCCTTAGAAGACCATCTAAACAAACAAGTGAACTAAGTCCAAGCTTGTTCGTTGGCTTGGAAAACTTATCATAATCATTAAATCAATCATTCATAACAACCCCCAGGGAAATCTCTCATGGTATAACCCCTTGGGTTTAACATAGTACTAATCAATTGAAAACAACCCCCTGGGAAGCTCTAGCGGTTAATTCCCCTATGTCCACATGGCATCAATAAATTACACATGTCCTCTGGGTAGCTCTCACAGTTAATACCCCCTAGGTAAACGTTGTTTAAATAATCATAAATGACCTCAAGGTAGATCTCATGGTCAATACCCATTGGTTCAAAATCTACACCAAGGCTCTCATGGTCTGGTGTAAATAAACATGGAAACCCCCAAATTTTTCCTAGTCCAAGGATCTCATGGTCCAAGGAAGATCAACGTGCATAAAAAATTCATTAAAGGCTCTACATTAAATTCAAAATATTACATGGATTAGCTTTAATAATAGCATAAAAATAGGCCTCACATATATCCAATCAACTAAATCATAACAACTCAAGGCGTGGAAATCACGGTATGCCACATAAGAAACCTAGGGCAAATGGCCAATAATATTCAGATAAGGGAACATACCCATGGGGTGTCCCATAAACAGGTGTATACAATCATATTCATATGAAAAAACCATAAATCAAATAGCCAAACTATAGTAGGTATTTTACATCGTCAAAATCCAAAAAATCGCAATAACCCAACAGGGGTATTTGGAACATTAAGTATATATAATCCAAATACAATTGAAGAAAGGTGCAGACCACCTACCTTGATGTTTTATGATGAAAACTCTTAACCATCTTCCCTTGAATCAGCCTAGAATGATGTAGATCTATGAAATGTGTAAAAACAATCAACCCTCGATAACTCGTGAGAGAGGAGAAATCAGGAAGAGAGGATCTAGGGAAAGAGAGAAATCACCAGTGGGAATCGAACGTAACTAGAGGTGTCTCAATATGATATTGGAAGGAGGAATGAGAGGAGATCAAAGATATTCTACCATTTGTCGCTCTCCTGTAGAAGTCACGGGAAGAAGAAGTTCATTCTGAAGATGAGACATGACCCTTTTCTGATTAGTAAAATAAAAAAGAAAAGTACACAGTGTGTTCGTTAATTATACACGACATGTACTAGCCTCAGTCGAATCCCTATTTAGGTGGTCATCCTGGTCACCCACATGACCATTTACTTGACCGTTACACGACTTGTACACGACTACAAATGCTAACCGGGTACACAACGTGTACTCAAGAGTACATGATGTGTACTTATAAAATTTACAATCTCTTCCGTTTTCCCAAAAAAAATAACCTGAAAAAATATCCATACCTGAAATGAAGATCCGGGTTCTTACAAACTTCCCCCCTTAAAGCAATTCATCTTCCAATTTCCATTCTATTGATGGAAAAGAGGGAAATTCAAACAACTCGAACCACTAGGATCATACGTTGACCTCCCTCTCCCAAGTCTCATCCTGTACTCGCCCATGCTTCCGTGGAACCCATACCAAAGGAACAGACTGTCCATGGAGAACTTTCGTACTGTGATCCAGAATCTGAATAAGGTGCTGCTCGAAGAATTCATCCTCCCCTAACTCAACCTCATCGGGTTGAAAAACAAGAGACAGGTCTAAAAAATAACGTCGTAACTGAGAAACATGGAATACTCCATGAAAATCATGGTACATTTGAGGCAATTGAAATATATAGGTAAGTGACCTGACTCTCTCTAAAACCTCAAACAACCCGACGTTTCTTGGTTAAATATTTCCTTGTCTCCTGATCCTCATGTGTCCCAACCTCGATGTGACACGTAAGAAAACCAGATCTCCAACCTCAAACTCCAAAGGTCGTCTCCATCGATCAGCATAATATTTCTTGCAAGACTGTGTAGTATCCATCCTCTTTAGAATCAACTCCACCTACTCAGTGGTCTCCTGGACAATATGAGGTCCCAACATAGCTGCATCTCCTGCCTCTAGCCATCATAGGGGTGATCAACATGGCCTACCGTACAAATCCTCATATAGTTCCATATAAATCATCACCTGAAAAATATTATTATAGGAAAACTACACTGGGGGTATATGTCTCTCCCAAGACACACAGAAATTGAGGACACATGCTCGATGCATGTACTCCAAAACCTGAATCGTGCACTTGAACTGGCCATCTGTCTAGGGATGGTAAGTTTTACTCAGAAGTACCAATGTACCCAACACCCTCTATAATACCTACCAAACACAAGAGGTAAATCAGGTGTCCCTTTTTGAAACATTTGAGTGAGTAACCCCATGAAAAGGTACAATCTTTTTGATGTACACCTTCCAAGATCATCAACACTATAGGTTTCCCTGATCAACAAGAAATGTGGAACCTTTGTTATCCTGTTGATAACAACCCAAACCGCATCATTCCCTTGAGGAGACCTCGGTAAACCTATCGTGAAATCCATCATGGCATCATTCCAATTCCACTCAAAAATGGGTATCTTCTATACAATCCCTACTGGTCGATGATGCTCTGACTTCACCTGAGGACAGGTGGACCATCTCATAGAAAAACCCGCAACATCCCTCTTCATACCTAGCCACTAATACTGATGATGTAGATCTCGATACAAATTGGTGACTCCAGGATGAACTTCCCAAACTGAGGAATGAGAATACCGCATCAACTCCCCACATATTTCTGCTGACACCCATACGCACCCATGAAAATACATGATCTCTTCCTCATCTATGGTCAACCCAGGAGTAGGGTCCTTTCCTGACACTCTCTCTCATAGGACTAGGCCTTAGGAGTTTGTTAGCTTCCTCATTCTCACTCGATCTAGAAGATTATAGATAACATCTATAGAATAAAGAAACTTATGTCTCTATCTATCATGAACCTCCAAATGCTTCTCAGAGAACAAAGCCATAAGCAGCCACTCACCGCTTGCCTCCTGAACTACCTATATTTGATTCCTCCTACTCAATGTATCAGCCACTACGTTTCTTTCCCATGTGTGTAGGAAATCTCAAAGTCAAAGGATTGAAGGTACTCAACCCAATGTCACTCTCTCAAATGGAAATCATGCTGAGAAAATATATATTTGAGACTTTTGTGGTCAGTGAATACCAAAAAATGCTATTCGAAAAGATAATGTATCCAAAAGAAAAAATCATACACAACTACAGCTAGCTCGAGATAGTTCATCGGATAGTTCCTCTTATGTGGCCTCAACTATCGAGACCCGTAAGCAACGAATCCTTCCCCCTATATAAGAACTGCTCCTAGCCTGATACCTAACACATTATAGTAAATGTTGTAACTCTTTCCTAGCTAAGGAAAAGTCAGTATCGGTGAGGAAGTCAACCTCCCCTTTAGCTCCTGAAAAGCTGAATCATTAGATTCTATCCACAAGTACTTTTCCCCCTTCTTAGTCAGGCCTGACAGTGGCACTGCTAAGCCTGAAAAGTCCTGAATAAAGTGAGTGTCGTAACCCGCCAGTCCTATAAAACTCCATACATCAAAGAAATAATTTTTTTACTCCCAGGAAACTACTACTTTCACTTTCTATGGGCCTACTGATACTTTCTTATCTGAGATAACATGAACCATGTAGTGAATCTAGTACATCCAAAAGTGTCATTTTGAGAGCTTTTCATACAACTAATTCTCTCTCAGTGTACACAAAATGATCTCAGGATGGGTGGAATGGCCGAGTCGAGTGTGAGAGTACACCAAGATATCATCCACAAAGACTACCATAATAGAATCCATGTAAGGATGGAACAATCAGTTCCTCAGTGCCATGAAAATTGTCGGTGGTTTTGTGAGACCAAACATCATAACCAATTACTCGTACAGACCATACCTACTCTAAAACGGTGCAAGCGGTATATCATATGTTCTAACGTGAAACTGATGATAATCGGATCCCATGTCAATATTTGAGAACACCCGAGCTCCTCAACATTGATCAAATAGAACATCAATCCTTAGCAATGGATATAGGTTATTGAATGAAAACTGGTTCAACTTTCGATAGTATGCAAAAATTTTGAGGGTACCGTCTGCCTTCTTCAAAAAAAGGACAGGCAACCCCAAGGGTAATTACTGGATTGGAATAGACTATTTTCCTGCAACTCCTCTAACTAATTCTTGAGCTCATTTAACTATGTTGTACCCATCCTAGGGGAGGAATGGACATCGGTGCCGCTCCTGGAACAAGCTCAATAGATAAATCTACATCACAAACTGGAGGAAAACCTAAAAAGTTTTCTGGAAATACATCTTTGAAATTATCCACTACTGGAGAAAAGTCCATATGTGGAGTACCTTGGTAATCTGTATATAAACTAAAAATATGGGCTGTAATTCCTCTTAACCCATGATGCTCGGTTACCTCCCTACTCTCCTAGACATCCCATTCCCCCTTGTGTAGAAAATATCATCCCTCTAGCTACGTGAAACACACCCTACGACAATAGTAGTCAAGAAAGGTCTGAAAGAAGACTAACTAGTAAATTATGAGAATGATATAGAAGCTTGTCATCTCTAATACATAGAGGTCCCATATGAAGTCACACCCACCAACCTCAATAGGTCACTCCTTGCACTGGCGTGCACTAGACTTCCTCATCCCCAACGGAGTGTCTATCGTCTTAACATCCTTAGATGTAAAGATCATATCCCAAGGATCTCCAAAATGGAAATAGAAATGAAACTATGAGAATCTCCTGTATCAAAAAGAGTTGAAGCTAAAACTGAGGCAACTACAATCGTAACTATAACCGTAGATGTTTTGGGATCCTTCTCCTGCTAGTTCTACTCCACTGTAAAAATATTGACCTGTACTAGGGCCTTGTGACCCCGCCTGACTACCCAGGGGTGATCTACACTAGTGTTCCTGAAAACCCAAAGCCTGACTACCATGGTCATGACCACCTCTTTGGCCTGAATGGCCTGACAAACTCAAGTTCCCTAACTGAGGAGAATCTAATGGTCCTTCTTCTGAATATGGAGTCATAATAGATCCCCTCTCACTAGAAACTGGTGAGAATAACTAGAAAAAATGCTGAAGATGACCCATCTTTCCACATGCTTCGAACTCAATTGGGTCTCTCAGGCACCGAGTTCTTGTCTGCCCAATCATTAGGCACTGGTAGCACCTCACCTGGCTACCTGTAAATATATCCCTGTTACTGAAATCACAGCATGAAATCTCTCTCTGGAACTTCATACTATTAAAAGAAAGAGTACTATCCATGGATGCTAAACTGCCCTGGCTCGTAGCTCCAAACTCCCTAATATTGCGCTCAGTAATCAGCACCTAATTCACTATAGTCGTCACCAAAGTCATCCTGGAGACATTCAATTGCAATCAGATATCCTACTCGAGACCATCCTCAAACCGACATGAAAGTGATAACATGTCACCTCACAAAAAATGAGGGAAGCACCAATTCTCTATGAAATGAGAAGAGTAATCCATCACTGAAATAGCACCCTTCTCCAAATGCACAAACTCTCAAGACTGATTGGCCCTCAACATATCGGGTTAGAAATAGCCATAGAAGGTCCTCTAAAACTCTTCCCAGGCCATATCGCAATGACGAAACACCTATGTGATAACATCCCACCATCTATTGACAGAATTAAGCAACATGAATGTCATGAGCTTCACCCTCCTCTCTAGAGGATTCTCCAAATGCTCGAAGATGGAATGAATGGCCTCCAACCATGACTATGCAGCATGTGGTCCTCCATCCCCATAATTTTTGGGAGGGTGATACTTTTGGAACAACTGTGTCATCTCTGTCATGTTCGGGGCATGATGTGGTGCGCCCTCGAATGTTTTCATCATCCTCATAAAGATTTCACTAAACTGTGCATCCTCACCTATGTCCAGTATAACATCTGGTGCCAAGATGGGCATGACATGATGATCTACTGCTAGTCCCGGATCTATCCTTTCCAGTGTCTGGTCGTCACCCTGTACCTGGAGCACAATAGAAGGACGTCATGGCGACATGAATCTGTAAGGTCAATGACAAACCACAGTTCATGATTATCAAGGAATGCAATCTAGAAGTGCCAGAAAGAAATAGTAGAAGAAAGCATTCAAGTTCTACAAAACAGGGTTACATGGATTGTATAAACTTCACACTATGTGTTCTCATAATCATTTAACATGGCACGTACCTCTTCCAAACCTGGTCATGTAACACCCATACACACAACGTGTTCCTCCAATGACATGGTATGTACCTGAATTTTCCCCCAACCAAGTACTTCTACATAGCTCGAACCACATGGCTCTCTCCTGGGTAACACCACAGAACATGTTCACCCTAGACACGATGTTTACTACCTAAGTTATATCCACCTGTGTCATTGGTCACATGGTTAGAGATATGGTCGACTTTACACAATGTGCATAAATAGGACACGACATGTAAAACCTATGTCTCATCCACCCATGTCATTAGTCACACAGTTGGACACACGGTCCTTATTGCACGACGTGTACTCCCAACACACAGAGTGCTATACCAAATTTTCCCAACCCTATGTCTCTTCTCACATACTCAGTCACACGATTATAGACTACACGGTGTTTACATACAGCACATGACTTGTACTTAAGAAAATTTGTTTCTTCTAGAATAGAAGAACATATGGAGTGTGTTCATAACACCACATGGCGTGTTGTCTGGGTTTCTAGATAGTAAGGCTCAGAAAATTATCTAGAACCCTTGAAAACATAAAAATTTATCCAAGGCATGAAAAATTATAATCCTTGAGAGCCCATACCTACACGAATCAAATATTATCATCTTTATTCACATCCAACATTACAAAATTCTATTATATTTCAAACATGATCCACCAAATTTCATTCCAAGAGGGCCCATAACACATAAGGGACCAAAGTTTGGTATTCATCCCAATAAAACCTTACATATTCCAATACCCTATCAAAATATAAAGTATTCTATCATGAAATTTATCACAACCACGTGAATATCTAGAACAATATCTATCACAATGTCATGAAATAAGTAATGCATCCTAAATGGCCTGATTAAAATGCATGAAATGTGATCTCTAGCAAGTACCTATATGATGCATGAGATGGAATAACCTCATCTCATCGGGTTTCAATAGAAATAGAACCACAATGATATAAATAATAACAGAAAAAAAACAAGTGTGTCACCCAATGGTTAAATAAAATCAACTTTAACGATTACAAAAACAGAAAAAATTTAATATCGAGGTAGATTATATTTTCCCTATACACGGGTCAGATACTCCTGAGCACAACATATAAACAATTACCTATTCCTTCATATCCCTCCCTATAGGATCCAAATAGTAAGACAACGTAGAAAAAAAAAACTCCTCTGATGCCACTTTATAACATCACAGATCCAGGTGCCACCCAATGGTGCCCTCATACCCATTTGGTCAAATGGACTCAAGTGCATCTCCCCAATTGCCTGAGGATGTTGAATAGCAATGAGGTCCTTTAGTGTGATAATGGGGGAACTATTCCATCATAGGCAGAGTAACATAGTGGAAAAAAATAGTAAATAGTATTGGAAGCAATAATACAATACAACATAAGTTAACAATGGAATACAGACAATATAAACAACTACAACATATATAAATTAATGATGAATGTCACATGTTTCTAGGAAAGCAACCAAACATGTTTCAATTCTGGAAATACAATTCTGAAACCAATGTACTAAAAATATTAAACTCCAATAGCGTCACATGCCTCAGCTAGGTCCTATGCTCTCTAACTCAAACAGTAATCAAGTACCTGTTGAAGAAGGGTACTTTCCCTTATCTATATCTGCAACCATATAATCTGTTTGGGTCCAAAATAATGACCTAAACAGGGTGTGAGATGAATCCCAGTAAAGAACCACCAAATGTTTGTCTGCCTAACATTATGTGAATATATAAGGCAGGTAATATGTAGAAATGAAGCAACAAACTAGGATGTACTCAAAAGTAAACAATCATACAGTTTTCAATTACATTCATCTTTGTTTAATAATTATTAAATCCATTGAATAATGTAACCTCAAGATCTATCCTAAGATCTATATCCCCCTTGAGTAATAGTAACAAATAAGAGATATACTAAGACCATCTAAACAAACAAGTGAACCGAGTCCATGATTTTTCTTTGGCTTGGTAGACTCGTCATAATCATTCAATCAATCATTCATAAAACACTCTGGGAAATCTCTCATCATCTAACCACTTTGATTTAACATAGAACTAATCAATTAAAAATTACCACATGATTATATCTCACGGTCAATTACCATAGGTCCACATGGCCTCAATAAATTACACGTGACCTCCGGGTAGCTCTCACGGTCAATGCCCCCCGGGTCAACATACTGTAAATAATCACAAATGAAGTCCAGGTAGCTCTCACAATCAATACCTTGTGGGTCAAAATCTACACCAAGGAACTCACAATGTTGTGTAAATGAACATGAAACCCCGACAATTTTCCTGGTCCAAGGATCTCATGGCCCAAGGAAGATCAGTGTGCATACAACAGTCATTAAAGGCTCTACATGAAATTCAAACTATTACATGCCTCAACATTAATCAAAGCATAAAAACAGGCATCACATATATCCAATCAACTCTATCCTAACAAATCAAGGCATGAAAATCATGGTATGCCTCATACGAAACCTAGTCCAAATATCCAATAATAGTCAAACAAGAGAACACACCCATGGGGTGTCCCATAAACAAGGGTATACAATCTTATTCATAGGAAATGGCCATTAATCAAACAACCAACCCATGAAATGTATTTAACAGGGTCAAAATCCAAAATACGCAATACCCCAACATGGGTATTCATCACTTTAAGCATATATAATCCTATGATAATCGAATAAAGGCACAAACCACCTACCACGATGTTGTACGATGAACACTCTTGAATGTCAGCCATTGAATCAGCCTAGAATGACTTAGATCTATGAAAAAGGTGAAATGATCAACCCTTGATAACTCATGATAGAAGAGAAACTGAGAAGAGGGGGTCTTGGGAATGAGAGAACTCATCGGTGGGAATCCCACACAACCGACGATGTCTTAATTAGAGCTTGGATAGTGGAACAGTAGGATCTCGATGATCTTTAGTCATACGTTGATCTCCTGTATGAAACATAGGAAGAAGAAGTTTTTTCTCGAGATGAGACGTGACCCCGCTCCGATTAATCAAATAAAAATAAAATTACATAGCGTGTTAATTTAATGTACATGTTGTGTACTAGCCTCAGCTAGCTCATGCATTAGGCAGTCAACCAGGTGACCCACACGACCATGTACTCAACCGTTACATGACCAGTACATGGATACATGCAGAAAATGGGAACCCAGAGTGTACTCAATAGTAATTTTCAATTTATTAGTGCTATGAATATTCAGGTTATTGCACCAGTATCTCCCATCTTTCTCTAATACCCATCTTGACAAGCCATGCCCATGCTATCAAGAAGCATCACAAAAGAACTTAGATACCTTTCCTTTACATGTTCCTCAATATATGGAATCTAAAAACATACAATAGTTCCCAAGAAGGGGGTGAGTCTAAATTTTAAGGATTTCCCCACTGAATTACCAACTCATGTCACTAGGATAAAACATTTTATCATAATTTATTTAAAATAGTTTGATAACACCTAAGCAGTTTATATCCATCCATAAGAAATTTCCAAGGAAAACATTTCACAAAGCATCAAAACCTTTCTTTCCATTATTTAGAATACCCACATCCATGTCTCAAAACACACACATGCATGCTCCGGTGATAGTTCTATACTCACAAGCAGTCTCTCATCCATCTACTATGTCATCACTAGGTGTCCAATCTTCCTGTTCCCTAATGGAACACGCCCCGTATCAAAGGTCACATATCTTATAACCCAATAGTAAAAAACCATTATTCAGGGTCACATTGAATGAATTAGCTCACAAAAACATTATATTCCAAATACCATTCCAAATAATTCAATATAAAAACTTTCATTATTTAAACAGTTCAATAACCATTTTCCATGTTTTAAAACCAAAAACAAAATTTTAGAATCATAATTTTAAAATGATAAACTAAGGATCATTTTCTATAATCCATACACATTCCACAATATCCTAAAACCATCACTAAATAGGTTTCCAACAAGAATCAAAAAAGTATTTCCAAACCATTATAATCAATTCAATCAATTTAATCCCAAACTTTCAAGTTGTAATCAAGAGAAAATGATAATGTAGTTACCAACCTAAAAATAGTTTGAAAAATGATGAAAAAAACAATAATTATCTTGATCTAACCATGAACCACATTTCCTTCCACATATCTAATATTAAAACATCACAATTTCCATCACGGAACATGAATCTTTCTACAGTGGATCAAATTTAAGGTTTTGGGAAAGGGAAGGAGAATAGATATAAGAAGACAACCAAGGATAGAGACTAATAGGTGGATCTGGATCTCCAATGATATTTGAATCACCTAAAACATACTATCTAATAGAAGGGAATCACCCCACAAGACTTGGGAGGAAAAGGAATTTGGGATTATAAAGGACTGAGAAATAAAAAGGGTTCCCATGTCTTAATCCGAGTCAGATCCACAATTTTCAGATCTAAAACTACACAATGCATAGTTAGGGAATATAATTATTCAAACTGTGCACTAACCATGCATGAGCTTTAGTCTCAAGACACCCCTCACATGATTGGCTCACATGGTTTGACAAACCATGTTCCAACTTTGTTATTTTCTATGTACAAGAATTCAAGGTTTCTCCTCGGCATCCACATGGATTGGTAAAACCATGAACCTAACTGTGCAACAACCCACTTCCCACTATTTCACATTCACGGTTTCCAAGAGAATATGAATGGTTTATACTAATCTTGTACCTCAATAAAATCCTCTAAAAGTTCCAAAACCCCTCATAACCTCCCAAAACTCAAGACAAACATTGTACCAATTCAAAATACATGAATACAGAGTCATTTACCAAAAAATAGGGCTGATATATTCTCCTCACCTTTGGCCCTTCCATCCTCAAAAAGTAGGAAACCACCGAATTGTTAGAAGAGTTCGGGCCATTTTCTTCACCATTTCCTTTTATCACTCCCACATTTCAACCTAAATATGAATTTTTTCCACCAAACCCACACTGAACTGATGATTTTCCCATGAAATAATTTCTATTCCTGTCTAGAATCCATATCGGAACACGAACCAACATAGCATCCAGCTTTGGGTCAATGTGATCACATCAAGTCACATGGTTAGGATTACGCTGGTACTTCTTTTTCAAAGATACATGAAACTCATTGGGAACTAAACTGAACCTTGGTGGAAAATCCAACCAATAGGCCACCTCCCCAACTCATTAATGTTTCTTAAAATGCCTTTGTATCAAGGAGATAACTCGACTTGATTATTAAAATGATGATGCCCAAGCCTTGGATATATTCTCAAAAACACATGATCACTCACCTTGATGGACAATGGTCATTGAAAGTTGTCCACATATGATTTCTGATGACTCTGAGCCATCATCATACTCTTCCATATCAACTAGATCTTCTCCATTATTTATTATACAAGCCTTGTCCCAACTAGTGAAGTATCTCTTGTTTCCACCCACCAAAGTTTACAAAAACAGGGAATCCCATACAATTATTTGAAAGGATCCATATGTATCCCGTACTGATAACTACTATTGTACATGAACTCCACTAATAGTAAATAATCTTCCCAAGAGACACCAAATTCCATTACATAATCCCTAATAATTTTCTCTAATATTTGTATTGTCTGTTCAGACTATCCATTCATTTGAGGATGGTAATCCATACTCATTGTCAATGGGGTTCCAGAGTCTTAATGTAAGGATTTCCAAAAATGAGATGTAAATCTTGAATCTCTTCATGATATGATTTAAACTAGTATGTCATTCCTCTTTATCACTTCTTAGAAATATGTTTTGGATAATTCTTCTACTATATTATATTGATGAATAAGGATAAAATGTGATGAATTTGGGATGCAATAAAAAATCACCCATATAGAATCATGTTTCATAAGCATTCTTGTTAGTCCTTTGACAAATTCCATAACTATATACTCCAATTCCACATAGGAATTGTTAAAGACTACAATATACTTGGTGGTCGTTGATGCTTTTCCTTGACCTACTAATAGGTGTGGTATCTCGAAAAGAAGTCAGCCACTTTTCTCTTCATTCCCACCCACCAAAAATATGCTTTCAATTCCCTATACCGCTTTTATATTCTAGTATTAATATCCCATTTCAAATGGTTAAAGGAATTAATTGTTGTTCTTGATACATTAGATGTACCACAATCTGATCTCCAAAACACAACATAGATATTATTTCAAGCTTCCATCCCTCAATGGTCTCCCCACCATTGAGATTTGACCTCATAGAAACACATTCAGAATCTTATGTCTTTAAATATTTAACCTTATCAACCAAATAATGAATAACTGTGACTAGAAAGAAAACTATAACCTTCCCTTGCTCCACACAATCCAAGTGTGTATCATCTATCACTGAAATTAGTTTCCATTGATCCGAAGATTATTTCTATAAATGACAATATTAATTACTACTTAATGCAACCTCCACAGAGTTCCCTTAACCAGGTTTATACATTAAGTCAAAGTCAAAAAATTTAAGATACTTCATCCATATTCATTATCTCAGATTCAGATATCTTTGTAAGAAAATGTGTTTTAATATCTTATGATCCATAAACACCATAAATTTCTCACCAAATAGATAGTGATGCCAAGTCTTCAAAGCATGAATCAAAAAAACCAATTCCAAATCATGTGTTTTTTAGTACTTCTTATGCACCTTTAACTATCATAAGACATAAGTAATGAACAATATCACCCAGTATGAGAAGACATCCCAATCCTGATCTCAAAGCATCCAAATACACCACATATCCTTCTCCTGATTCCATAACTATCAAGATAGGTGCTGATACAAGGAGAACATTAAGATCTTGAAAAGACTTGTGACATTCATTGTTAAATTTTAATTGAACAATATTTCTCATTAAATCTGTCATTGGTGAAGCTAGTCATGAAAATCCACTCATAAATCGTTGGTAATAACTAGATAATCCAAGGAAACTATGTATCTCAAACACATTATTTAGTGATTCGCAAGAGATAACAGCCTCTATCTTCTCAGGATCTACAAAACACCTTTTTTAGAAATTAAATATCAAAGGAAATGTACCTCATGTTTCCAAAATTCACACTTTGAATTTTTCGGATAAAATTGACGATCCTGATAGATACACAAGACTGTTACTAAGTGTTTTTCATGATTCATCATTGTCCTTAAATACACCAGTATTGTAATGACCCAAACATTTGTTAATGAAAATCCGTCTTGATCGAATTAAATGTAGTATTATGTAGAATAATCAAAAAAAATGTATGCACATCCTTGGTTTTATGTTTTTTTATTTGAATATACCATTAAGAATTATGACCATTGCTAATGTAGCCATTGAACAGTGATCACATGATTAGTATAAATATTGGGATTTAACAAATCCAATTTACTAAGAAAAAGGAAGTGATGGCCTCATCGAGTAGAATTTCTCCACACGAAGCCCATTTTTTGGAGCATGTAAAGGAGGTGGTGTCATTGGGATTTGCTCTGGACCAAGCCCAAGCCAATCTTCAACACGTTAAGCTTGAACATAACAGTCTACAGGAGATGTGGAAGTTGATAGATATTAGCACGCGTGTAATGTTATCTGAGCCACCCCAAGATTCTGTCACCACCGCACACCTTACCCTTAGGTCTTATGCGGATGTTATAAGGGGTTACCTAACAAATACCAAGAACTATGATTATGTGAACTACTTTTTTATAGAAAAAATAATAGACATTCATTTTTATTATTGTTACATTGTAAATAGTTTTTCAAATCACAAATAGTATTTTTAGTTAATATTTAACTAAGAAATCTATTTAGATAAATTAAGGTATTTTTTAATTAAATATTATTTTAATAAAATATTATTATTATTAAATTACTTTTTAAAGATAAATGATATTATAATTCTTATAAGACAATTTCAATTTTTATTATGGTTTGAAATCTACTTTTCTCAAAACCGGTTAATTTTTTATAAATGTCGGTTTTATTTTAAAAGTAAAAATTCAAATATTTATATAATTATTTAGATAAAATGGATGTTATTTTTGGAATTAGGATGTTGAAATTATCCAATGGTGAATGTTTTATAATTTTCTGAGACAGTCGAATTGTTTGGTAAAAATTAAATATCGTTTAAAAATATAATGTGTTTTATGACATCATAATGACACAATATTGATGTAATAAAATTCAATAAACATTATTTTCGGCCAATATATGTTTTAAAATAATAATAATGTGATTTTAGGTTTATTTTATTTATTTTACAAAGCCTTAGTGGAGCCTCCAAGACTTATAAAACATTTTATCTTTTTAGATGGTTTTCTTTAAGAGTGTAACTCACCTCCACATAAGCAACCCAATTTTTTTAAAACGTTCATCCATTGACCTTATAAAATATATTTTTTCCACTCCCCTTTGGAATAAACCATGGGGAAAACCATGGGCAGGTTTTTGGTTTTGATTAGTTTAATGTGTGGTGTCCCAAACCTAAATACTAAACAATTTCTTCTCCTTTCTTATATAAACACACCCATGTTCCCACTTCCTCTTCACTCAAAGAATTTAAAGTTCATCCAAACTCTTCCCTCATATCTATATAATCCTCCCAAGGCACCCCATTCTCCCATGAATCCTTTCTCAAGCCTCTCCTAAGCCATTGGGATCACACTGCCATGTAAGGGATTCCTTCCTTCCTCATTTTTTCCATGTTTCATAATGTTGTTATTCCATATTAATTTCAACTATAACTGTTGGGATATGATTTCAAACCTCCCTAATACTTCCCTATTTATGTTTGAATGATTATATAATCCTTTATATCTCATTTAATTCCCCCTATGTACACCTGTTACCATGCCGAAATTCTTAAGGAATTTATCTCACCTCAATTACATTCAAGAAATTACTTTTTATTATGAATATAAATTCAATTAATTATGTTGGGACATGTTTCTATACGACCCCATTACTTTCCATTTTATGTAGATATGCTGTGAACCACCTTTCTCTCTCATCAACCATTTTTTCAAATTTTTATGTCACGCCATTATGCTACCGAAATTGCACCGTGATTTTCCAAGCCAAAATCATTGTGTATTGAATACCATACCGATATCTCTATCAAGGGTATTCAAATATAAGAACATATACATATTTAATGGTCATTTAATTTATGTATTCCACATTCCATAATCAGGGAATAACTTATGACATTGAATGATTCTATGTTATATGATCCATGTGGCACACTTATGCGTTAAATGAAATGTTTAAGAAGGGTGAGCCCTGACAGTGCTCCAATGCATTGGGTAAAGATTAGTTTCATGAGATTTAAATTGCAATGAGGGTTTAGTCATGATAAATCATGTTCAATGTGGTTTTACTCATGCTCCAAGTGCAATGATCCTTGGATCATGCTAATACCTTATTATGTGTTGTTGCCACATTTCCATGTTATGATAATCATGCTATATCATGACTTTATATTTATGTTTCTCTATAACTCCATTGATGCGCCTATTTCCTAAAATATATTGTAAAATTCATGTTATTATTTGTTTAATCCATTTATGATCTTTATATATCACCCTTTTCTTATGCATGTCCTCAGGTTATCCCATATAATGCTATGTACGAGGGAATGTAGTGGTCATGTAAAGGATGTTTTCATTAAATATGGTGTGTTTCATGTTTTAAGTTGTTATGTATTGTTTCCACACCACAAATACACTATAACTCTCAATATTCAATGTTTTATGAAGTGAAGTTTTTGTGTAATAAATCATGTTTAAGTGTGAAATGAAAATCAAGGTTTTTGTATTTGGTATCAGAGGATAGATTTAGTTATTTTTGGGATTAGGATTAGAAAACTCTAGTGAAGCCTAAGGGATAAGACTAGGTATAATAAAAACATCCCAAAATTTTGGTGAGTATTATGTAAGTGTCTTATCAAGGAAATACATCCCTGTATGGATACGAGCAAGTAGAGGCGGCTCTGGCACAGATATACCTAGGAGTGAAAACTCCGACAAGTAGTTTTGGGCTTGAACTGGGGTATCCTAGTACATGAGAATAGGACTTAATAATCTCTTGGTTAAGACACTCTCATGGGACATGATTTGGTAAATTCACAATCTTAGTATGAACCATTATTTTGGGAATAAAAAAATTCACCTAAGAATATATGTTATAAAGTATATCATGGATAAGATAGATTGAAGCCTATATATTTATAAGTTATGGAATAAAAGTAATTTATAAGTCATCCATTTTTGTCCTTGGATTACCCTTTATGTGTAACCCCTAAATTTCATTTTATTCCAGCCAATGGATGGTAATAGGACTCAGACTAACAACCGTTGCGAAAACCAATGTGATGACTATTCTAATGAGATGCCCAATCCAATGAGAGCGGGAATCACAACCTTTTTGATGATTCCCTCTCAGTTCACTCATGCTCTGAATAGAAACATGGGTCAACAAGAACGTTTTTACCCCACTAAGAAAGAACAAGTCATTGTCGAGAGCTTCATGAGACAAAGGCATCCTACTTTTAATGGTTCTTATGATCCCTCAATCGATGAAAAATGGATCAACTCCATTGAAAAGATCTTCTCCATCCTTCAATGTTCCATAGAAGAGAAGGTTCTTATGGATTCTTATCATAGGGAGGGTGAACTTGATCAATGGTGGAAATTGATCAGAAATACGAAGCCTGAGGAGGAGATCGAGGCGTTAGAATGGAAGGATTTACAGAAGATGTTTTTTGATAAATATTTTTTGCGCACCCTCCGTCTTAAGATGGAAAGGGACTTACTTTCCCTCAATAGAAAAGATGATGAATCTGTAGGATTGTATGAGTAAAACGTCACAAGGATTTCATGATATGCCTCCAACTTTGTCGTTAACTCTGAATGCAAGTTTGACCGCTTCTTTGGTGGGCTGAAACCTAGCCTATGGAAATCCCTAATGATCCGTGACTTCGATTTCTATGGGGAAATTTTCCGATGTTCCCTCAATTTCGAAATAGAGATCGGTGAATCTCAGGGGCACCATGTGGATAATAAGGGTAATGGGGAATTCTATTCTAGCTATCTAATAGATAAATCCTACGTTGATAATAAAATCCATCAACCCACTTTCCAATGGTGCAGAAAGAAGCACCCTAGAAATTGACTGAAGGGGATGAGGAAATGGTGTAGGTGGGGGAGACAAGGACACCAAGTTGTTAACTACCGACATGAAAAACCAGCAGCTGCAACAAAGGAGAGGAACGCTCCATTCAACTCTCAATGCATTGTTCATTAATTCAATTACAAATAACCATTGCATATTTTAAATGAGTTCCCCAAGCCAAGGGTTTTTTGAGGCAACCAACAACCTCCAAGGTAGCGACGGTGAACTTTCACCATCACTAGCGCTGAAGTGAACCCAGACAACGAAGTGGTGACTAGAATTCTAGTTATTCATTCAATAATAGCAAACATACTTTTTGATTTCGGATCTACGCATTATTTTATATCTGAAATGTTATGTAGAACAATCCCAACACCACCACAATTCATGGAAGTGAAGATGTTGTTGAGTACAAAAAATTGGGAAATCATTGCATCCCATGATTATAACTCCTCCCCGGTCATAATCTGTGGATTGAAATTCCTGGAGAACCTATTCACACTACCTCTGCTAGAATTTGAAGCAATTCTCAGCATGGATTGGATTTCCTAATATAGAGACAACATAAATTTCAGTGAGAGGGAAATCACTCCCCATGTAGAGAATCGACCCCCAATTCTATACAAGTGCAAGGAAGGGGATAAATATTTTTTAGCTCCATCATCTCAAGCACGTATATTACTTCTCTATGAGAACACGTGTTTGGCATAGATGATTGAGTCAACGAAAGAAACTATCCTTGAAGACATGCTTATTGTGAGGGAATTCGCTGATGTGTTTCTTGATAAATTTCCTGGTCTTCCTCCTAGAAGAGATGTTGAATTTTCAATGGATCTTATACCTAGGGTGTTTCCAATATCCAAGACACTATATATAATGGTTTTTGTGGAGCTTGAAGAGCTGATGAAACAACTATAGGAGAATCTGGATAAAGGGTTTATATTCCCAAGTGCTTCACCATGGGGTGCATCAGTCCTCTTCGTCACGAAGAAGGATGGGTCAATGCACCTTTGCATTGATTTTTGTGATCTCAACAAAAATTTTGATAAAGAAAAACTATCCTATTCCACGAATTTATGAGTTGTTTGATTAGATACGTGCAGTACAATAATTTTCCAAGGTGGATTTCTGGTCTAGATATTACCAAGTAAGGGTGAAGAAGGAGGATATCCCCACGACTGATTTTCGTACAAGATACAGGCATAATGAATTCATAGTAATTCCTTTAGGACTCACTAATTATCTAGAAATATTTATGTACTTGCGAATGGAGAAGCTCTATGAAAAGTACAACAAGTGGGAGTTCTTGTTGAAGGAAGTCTCATTCTTGGGTTATATAATCACAAGTAATGGGATATCTATGGATCCCTCGAAGACAGCTAAAGTAGATGATGGTTGAGGCTAACATCAGTAATAGATATCTATAGCTTCTTAGGGTTAGCTGGATATTATCGCTGATTTGTGAGCTATTTCTCTTGATTTTCAAACCCTATTACCAAGATAACTCGGAAGGGAGTCAAGATTCTTTGGTGTGATGAATGTGAATAAAGCATCAAGGAGTTAAATAGCAGGCTTGTCACTGCCCCCGTTCTCACTTTACCACAAGTTGAGAACTTTTTGTGGTATTCATTGATTCTTCGAAGAAGGGCCTAGGCTGTGTTTTGATGAAAAATGACAAATTCATTACCTATGCTTCATGGTAATTTAATGTTCATGGGGATAACTATCCAACACATGACCTGGAGCTTGCTGTAGTGATATTATCATTGAAAATTTTTAGGCATTATCTCTTTAGGGAGAAGTGGGAAATATATATGGACCAAAAAATCCTTTAGTATATATTCACACAGAAATAGTTGAATTGCGCCAATGAAGATGATTAAATTTGATCAAATTCTATGACTGCTCAATCCATCACCACCTTGGGAAAGTGAACAAGGTGGTGGATGCAATAAGAAGAAAGGATCCTACATCTTTATCAATGTTGATAATTGAAAAGGATCCAATCCGCTTAGATTTGAAGAGGATGAACATGGAAATAATTTAGGGCAGAACATCATCAATCCTTTCTCAAATTATTGTTAAAACATCCCTCATGGAGAAAATAAAGGATGCTCAAAGAAAGGATGTGGCAATTCTGAGAAGGGTGGAAGATATTTGAAATGGGAAATCCTCAGAGTTCGTGGTTGACACGGATGGAATAGTGAGATTTTAGTCACGATTATGTGTACCATCTGATCCATAGATAAAGAAGGAGCTTCTGAATGACACAAAAAGCTCAACCTTCTCTATTAACTCGGGGAGCACAATGAAGTATCGAGATCTCTGTGGAATCTTTTGGCGGGACAATGTGAAAAGGTAGAATACTGAATATACATCAATGTGCCTGGTATTTCATAAAGTGAAGGCTGAGAGGAAAAAGTCCAAGGGGATTATGCAACCACCACCCATACCAAAATGGATGTGGGAAATATTTCCAGGGACTTTGTCACTGGACTTCCAAATACATCCCGAGGAAACAATGCTTTATGAGTCGTTGTGGATCGTCTTTCGAAGACAACTCACTTTATCACGATTCGAGAAAGACATCTCATTGGATTAAATTTCACGTATTTACATCCAATAAGTGGTAAGGCTGCATGGAGTACCACTATATATTGTATCCTATCGTGATCCAAGATTCACCTAAATGTTCTGTAAAAGTCTCCAACATGTTCTAAGTAATGAACTGAACATCAGTATGGCCTATCATCCTCAAACTGATGGAAAATGTGAACAAACTATTCAGATATTGGAATATATGTTATGATCAAGTTCTATGGACTTCGAAGGAGGATGGTACCAACATCTTCCACTGGTTTAATTCTCCTACAATAACTATTTCCACTCGAGCATTCGAATGGAACCATATGAATCCATTAATGGGAAAATGTGCAGAACATCGGCATGTTGGGATGAATTCGGGGAGCGTAAGCGGATAGGAACTAAAATGGTTGAAGAAATGGTGGAGAAGGTGAAAACCATTCGACAACATATCAAGATAGACCAAAGTTGAAAGAAGAGTTATGCAGATAACCATCGATGAGACCTTGAGTTCAATGTCATAGACCTGGTATTTCTACTCATATCTCTATGGAAGAAGGTCATGAGTTTTGGAAAGAAAGGGAATTTAAGTCCTAGGTACATCGTCCCCTTCGATATTCTTGATCCTGTCTGGGTTGGGGCCTATAGACTAGCACTTACACCTACCATAGCCAAAGTACATGATGTCTTTCATGTATCCCTCTTAAGGAAGAAAATTCGAGACCCTTCACATGTACTCTCTTCAGAGGTAGTACAGTTAATGTATGATTATTCTTATGATGAGAAACCATTGAAAATCATAGATCATAGAGAAAATGTTCTATGAAATAAGGCAATTCCCCTTATCAAGGTGTTGTGCGGAAACCAAAAGAAGAAGAAGTGATTTGGGAATTAGAGGAAGTGGTGAAGCAGAGTTATCCACATCTATTATAGTGTGGTAAAAGTAATTTTCAAGGGAGAAATTTCTTAAGGGGGAAGATTGTAATGAACCAAACTTTTGTTAATGAAAATACTTCTTGATCCAATTAAATGTCTTATTATTTAGAATGATCATATAAAATGTATGCACATCCATGGTTTTATGGTTTTGGATTTCAAAATACCATTAAGAATTTTGACAGTTGCTAATATAGAAGTTGAACAGTGATCACATGATTAGTATAAATATAGGGCTTTAACAAATCAAATTTACTCAGACAAAGGAAGCGATGACCTCAACCAGTAGAATTTCTCCATACGAAGCCCATTTTTTGGAGCTCAGAAAGGAGGTTGTGTCATTGGGATTATCTCTTAACTAAGCCCAATCCGAGCTTCAACACGTTAATCTCAAATAGAACCGTCTATGGGAGAAGTGGATGTTGATAGAGTTTATCAAGCGTGCAATGTTATCCAAGCCACCGTAAGAGTATGTCACCGTCGCCCACCTTACCCTTAGGTCTTATACATCTATTTTAAGGGGTTATGTAACAAATCTATAGAACTATGATTATGCGAACAACTTTTTTATAGAATAAATAGTAGACATTCATTTTTATTATTTTTACGTTGTAAAAAGATTTTAAAAGCACAAATAGTATTTTTAGTTAATATTTATCTATGATATTTATTTTGTTAAATTAATTGTTTTTTTAATTAAATAATATTTAAATAAGATCTTATTATTATAAAATTAATTTTTATAAAATATAAATGATCTTATAATTTTTATAATACAATTTCAAATTTTATTAAGGTTTGAAATCTATTTTTTTCAAAACCCATGAATTTTTTATAAATGTTGGTTTAATTTTAAAAGTAAAAATTCACATATTTTGAAAATTATTTAGATAAAATGGATATCATTTTTTGAATCTGGATGTCAAAATTATCCAATGGTGAATTTTTCATTATTTTTTGAGAGTTGAATTTTTTGATAAAAATTATATACCGTTTGAATATATAATGTGTTTTATGACTTCCTAATGACCCAATAGTTATGTAATAAAATACTATAAACATTATGTTTGGAAAATATATGTTATAAATTTAAAATAAATTGTTTTTAGATTTATTTTATTTATTTTACAAGGCCTTAGTGGACCCTCCAAGACTTATAAAACATTTTACCTTTTTAGATTGTTTTTCTTAAGAGTGTCACTCACCTCCACATAAGCAACCCTATTATTTTAAGAATTTAAGAAATTTTCCTTATAAAATAGGGTTCTCCAATCCCCTTTGGAAAAAAAAGTTGTAAAAAACCATGGGCTGGTTTGTGGTTTTGATTAGTTTAATGTGTGGTGTCTCAAACCAAATTAATAATGAATTCCCTCTCCTTTCCTATATAGACGCACCCAAGATCCCACATCCTCTTCACTCAATGACTTTTTAGTTAGTCCAAATGATGCCGCCTCTCTCTATAATCCTCCCAAGCCACACCAAGCTCCCAATAATCCACTCTCAAGAGTCTCCCAAGCCTTTGGGATCACAATTCCAAGTAAGGGATTTCTTCCATCCACATTTTATCCAAGTTTTTTAATGTTGTTATTCCCTTTTAACTTCAATTATAAATGTTGGGGTATGATTTTTCACATCCCCCATACTTCCCTCTTTATGTTTGAATGATGAGAGACCCATTTCTCTCTCATTTAATTCCTCCCATGTACACCCATTACCATGCCAAAATTCCATAAGGATTTCTCTCTCCTTTTACATTCAAGAAATTACTTTGTGTTAGGAATCTAAATTCCATTACATATGTTGGGAAATGTTTCTGTATGACCCCCTTAAATTAAATTTTATGTACATATAATTAGAAACAACTTTCTCTCTCATAAACCATTTTTACGAATTTTTATGTCACGCCATTATGCTGCCGAAATTGCATTGTGTTTTTCCAAGCCAAAATCATTGTGTAGTAAATACCATACCCATGTGTCTATAAAGGGTTGCCAAATTTATGCATACATACATATTTAATGGTACATTCATGTATTTATTGCACATTCCTTAATTGTTTAATAACTTATGATGTTTAATGATTCCATGATATGTGATCCATATGGCACACTTATGCATGAAATGGAATTGTTAAGAAGGGTGCGCCCTGACAGCGCTTCAGTGCATTGGGTAAAGATTAGTATCATGATAAATCAAGTTCAATGAGGTTTTACTCATTCTAATTCAAGTGCAATGATGTTTTCATCACACTCCATGTGCAATGATCCTTGGCTCATGCTAATACCATGTTAAGTGTTGTTGCCACATTTCCATGTTATGATTATCATGCTATATCATACCTTTATGTTTATATTTCTCTTTCACTCCATTGATATGCCTATTTCCTAACATGTATTGTAACATTTATTTTATGCTTTTTTTACTCCATTATTGGGATTTATATCTCACCCTTTTCTTATGCATGTCCTCAGGTTATCCCATTCAATGCTAAGTAAGAGGGAATGTAGTGGTCATGTAAAGGAAGATTTCAATAAAGATGTTGTGTTTCATGTTTTAAGTCATTATGTAATGTTCCTAATCCCCAAAGACACTTGACAACTCTATCTCTTATTTTGTATCAAGTGAAGTTTTTTATGTAATAAATCATGTTTTTTTGTGAAATGAAAATCAAGGTTGTTATAAGTATGCCATCCACAAACACAACCAAAAATGAATCTAGATACCTTTGAAATATCTGATTCATTAATTCCATAAATTTGGATCGTACATTCATAAGGCAGAAAGACATAACCACATAAATATAATGGACATATATACTTATGAAATCTATCTTCAAAATTTCCTCCTTACGATCATGAATTTTTTGATACCCTGAATGAAATTCAATTTTAGAGAACCACTAGGCTCCCCTCAATTGATAAAATAGATATTCAATGCATGGAATAGGATACTGATTCTTTATTTTAACTTGGTTAAGATTAAGATAACAAACAAAAATCTTAAGAGTTCCATCAACGTTTTTTACAAATTAAACTAATGTTTCCCATGAAGACATACTCGGCCAGATAAAACCTTTACGTTCCAACTTTTCCAACTGATTATTCAATTACATTAATTTTTTTAGTACCATATTATAAGAAGAAATTGAGATAGTAATAGTCTCTTTTAGGAGATCAATCATAAACTCCACTTTTCTTTTGGGTGGAAACCATGGGAAATTTTCAAAAAAAAACAATAGGAAATTGGTTGATGATGTTATGAAAATATCTATTACTGATCTCATCCATATATTACAAATGTACTGCTACCAAATAATAAGTGATAGGTATAACTATCGATGACCTAAGTTCTGTTTTACTAGCCATTACAACCCAATATTCTCTAATGTGATGTTTGACACCATACAACAATGTATAACAAACCTTTCGATCATAACTGTCGATGCATTCCTTTAATGATGTCAACAAATCCATACCAAAGATCAATTCATATGTATTTATCTCCAAAACTGATAAATACCAATTCAACTCAACCCCGTCGATTACTATACAAAAAACTTTTCACATAAAGTCTTGACATTCCCTTTGTCCAATAAGGGTTTTTATTTTAAAAAAAAATCATCTCAATACACAACCCCATATCATCAACTATATGAGAAGGAATAAATGAGTAGGACATGCCCATATCAAACAACGTTTTTATAAGGATATAATTCAAAATAATCAAACCTATCAATGTTGAAGGTCCTGATTGATCATCCATGAACACTTTCTTAGCTCCATATAATTTCTTACTCGGTGCACTTTTCTATTTGTTAACCTATTGAGATCACATTGCCTGAGAAGTCATGGTATTCCTAGAATCATCATGGATCTCTTTATTTTCATGACAAGAGTTACTCTAATACATTTTTCATATTGAAGCATAAGATTCCTAATTAGTATGAGATTTTTCTTTAGCACCCGACCTTGGAGAACTATGACAATAGTGCTAATGATGTCCCATATGATTGTAATTGTGACAATCTCTAGTTGGTTCTATACAATCTTGCTTCATATTCTCAAAAGAACCACTTAAATTATCCGAGATTACTCTTCATATGAGGAGGAAAGTTGACCGATCCCATGGTCTAATTTTGAGATATACCCCCCCTAAATCATAGGTGCCCCTTCTCTTGTCTCTTCCATTAGAGTTCACACCTATTACCAAAGGGATAAATATGCTTCCTAAAAACATGTTTCACAAGATGTCTCTTTCTTATATCGTTACTCTATTGACCATCTCTTTATAATCCAATATACAAATAACAACAATCTTAGAGAGAATTTCTAGTTTCATCCCCGCCTCAAAAATGAATTACTTTAATGATGCAATTATAGGAACATCCAATGAAAAAATAGACTAAATTCATATATTTAGTTGCATACTCTATTATCATTAGATTTTCCTACTTCAAACCAAAGAAGTCCATTATTCTAGCAATCTGAAATAAGTGAGGATATAATTTTTTTTAACAATTCTTCAAAATCCTCCCATGTCATTCCTTGTTCTACTTTAGCATGAACAACCAAATCCCACCGTTAGTTTGTTTGGTACTCTAGCATCTACATTTCCATCAGTAATTTCAACCCTACTGATGTCCCAAGGAAATCAATGATTCAATTCAGCCTATTCAACCAAACTTATTATTTTTCCATCATAGAATCCCCCCAAAATATAGGTGGATTTTTCTTATAGAACTAAACCATAAGATCATCTTTGCTTGGGTCATCCTACCTATTAACCATATCCTCAACTTTAAAAACATGGATGATACTATAAAACAATTGTTAGTTCACTTGTAGCTCAGGTGCAACCATATTCTTAGCGGCCTCCTCTTGTTGGTTCCTATGACGTTTACCCAGTGCCATTCACTATAACCAATAAAAACTCCATTAAGTATCACTTATTAAAAATTGAAGGCCTATAAATTTAAAATTTACCACATCAAGAATACCTCAACATTTATTCCCAAAATATAACCATTTCATCTTTCAACCCATTTCTAAAATATCACGACCATGCTTTTCAAAATTAAACAATTTCAATTATTTAAAAAAACACACCTTTTTTACCACATCACAGATCATTACCCACGATGAATTATGAAATAATAGTGTGAATTCATTTCTATCAATTCATTTCACTCTATTCCCATCAGTGAAACCCCTGACGATGTGGTGAGAACTCCTAGAATTGTCTCAAACACTCATGCACCCAAACACCCTGGTAAATTGAAGCTCAGAATAAAATGGTTACCTATGTATTTTTATTCTCTAATTTTCAAGTTCCTAAGAACCTATCTCCTTAATACCAGCCCAACTAAAGAATATAACAACTAATACCATTTAAGTAATGAACAAGCTGATAACATTTTTAACATCCTTCCCCACACCCATTGGCTTGGGAAGAGGTGGTGGGTGTTATTTTCTTTAGGTGACATCCCCAAGAAACCAAAGGATGGAAATGAATTCCAAGGGCCTTAAGAAAATTTTGGGTATGAATTTCCATTTAAAATATAAACATACAAACCATAATAATGTAACCAAAAAAACCTTTATACGATGCATGGGTATAAAAATAAAACTCAAAACATAACTAACGATACATAACTAAGAAAATCACTATATCAAAGTACAAGAGAAAACCAGGTGACATAACTAAATGAATAAAACAAAACAAAACCCAAAGGCTCAAAATACATAGAAACATCATCTCTCAACCGTATAAATGCTTCAACTTGATAATCCACACATATGGTATCAAGAAGCATCACTAAAGGACCAGGACACCATGCCTTTAGCTATGTATTGATAGATGACATCTACAGATGAAAAAAAATTCCCAAGTAGGGGGTGAGTCAAAACTAAATAGGAATTCCATGATGACTTACCAACTCACACCACTAGGATAAAAGTTGTTATCATAATTTATATAAAACAGTTTGAAAATATTTAATCGATTTATATCCAATTATACGAAATTTCCCAGGCAAAAAATTCACAAAGCAACAAATCCTTTCTCGATTATTTAACAACCCAACATTCATGTCTCCACTCACACACCATCCATACCGAGATAATAGTTCCATAATCATGAGCAGTATCTCATCCCTGTCACAACCCATCCCCCGGGGCCCGTGCCGTAACTACCCCAAGCCCACCTTCTATAGTCCAGGGGCTGGCGACTAGCACCAAAGGCGTAAATATCTAAAATAGGGAAGGATTTTCATTTATAAACTGGAAACACACACAACAGAGTACGAGCTGGAAGTAAGACAATAAGTAAAGATGTATAGAAAAGATGTGCTGAAAAGTAAAAGGGCTGGAAATACAAGCCCAATAGGAAAGTACAAGTACAAATGAAAATCATGTACAACTGAAGAAAAGAAAAGCAGCTACTGGATCTCCTTCGGGGGTCCTACCTGAAGGGTAGGTACATATGGCCTCCTCAGCACTCCACTTTCTTCAGTCTCCACCGGGTACTGACTCATCGTAAGGTCCACCTCTGGGTACCATCTAGTCCTACTACTCAGACTCAGTCAGCGTTTTTCGTCATATGCATCCAGCACAACGATGTTCAGGCATATCCAGTGCATGGGTGAGTATAAAGATACTCAGTAGGGACCTTGATACCCTCAAGGTCTCAAAAATCCAACAAGGATAAACCACAATGTTTGAAATTGATAGATAATACCCTACTTAGGTATATACCCATACATATACCTATGTTATCAAGTAATCCATCTCGTTCATGAGGAAACACAGGAGTTTCTGACTCAGCTCACACAGGTATACAACTTATGTAGAGAGAAAGAGATGATAATATATAGCCACTGAATCATCAAAACTATCATACCAACACATAATCCAGGAACAGTTGTCAAAGCTGTCGGACCAACACATATTCCAGGACCAACAATTTTGTCGGACCAACACATGATCTAGGAATAGAAGTTAGAATTTTCGGACCAACACATGATCCAGGAATAGTCGTCAGAGCTGTCAGACCAACACATCATCCAAAACCAGCTATTCTTTCGGACCAACACATGATCCAAGAATATAAGTTAGAACTATCAGACCAACACATGATCTAGGAACAGTCTCCATAGTATAGCCAGCCATAGGGTTCCCACAAAGTATTATTGATTCTAGGATAGTCCTCTCATCAAGCCAAGTGTTGACACGTCAACTGCCACTAAGTCCCACGAATAAGTATCTCAAAGGTCGTCTCGTCATAGGGATCTCAACTCAATAGACGGCATGTCAATCGAATGCCCGGTCTGTGAGTTATTAGACTTTTAGTACCAAGGGCCTGGTTGGATTTGTGTATGATCCAACCTGAACGTAACTCAACTATACACTGAACTATAGTGGGGTTTACTCAAAGGGACAATTGTGCTTCAAGAAAACTCGCGATGTTGATGGTTCGTCAAACAGTCGTCTGGTGCCAAAGTTAGAGCCAAAAGAAGTAACAGGGTCAGTGATGGGCCTGGGCCCGGTCTGACCCGGTTGGACCGACTCCACCCAACCCAGATTGGGACGACCCGGTCTGGGTCGACCCAGTCAGCCTGCTAGGTTTTTCTATGTCTACTGGGCCCGGCCCAGCGGACTGCGTGAGCAGTTCGGCCCGGGCTCGGGGGCAGTTCGGCCTAGAGCGTTGTGAGGGCGCAGCATAGCCCAGAGGGCGCGAGGGAGCCAGGATTCCGCCTCAACCAGGAGAGCGCAGGTTGCGTGGAGGCTAGCTCGGGGCGGCCAGTTAAGGATGGCATGCGCAATGGTCGGCTCAAGGGCGGCCAGGCAGGCCGCGACAGGGCGCCAGGCGAGCCGCGGGCAGGTGGCCTGGTCACCGGGTAGCACGCTGGGAGGGCCGCGGGCAGGCAGCTGGATGCTGGGCAGTGCGTCGGGGGGCCACGAGCAGGCAGCCTGGGTGCTGGGCAGCGTGCCTGGAGGCCGCAGGCAAGTAGCCGGGTGCCGGGAAGGGCATCAGGGGGCCGTGGGCAGGTAGCATGGGTGCCGAGTAGCATGGTGGGCGACCGCTGCCAGGCGGTCGGGGTGTCGGGCAAGGCGATGGGGGTCGTGGGCAGGCGGCCTGGGCGCCGGGAGGCCGCGGGTATGTGACTGGGCACTTGGTAGCACGCCGGGGGGGGAGGGGGAGGCCAGTTTAGTGGAGCTCGGGACGGTGCGGGCCTGTGGCACGATTCGTGGAGGCTGCGGGTAGCACGACCATTGTCATTTCCGCCTCTTCCACCTCGTCGTTGATATGTTGCCATGCCGTAGAATGTCACATGAAGACAGAGATCGACGTAGGATGTCAGGCCATGTTAGGTTGGCCCGCACCCTCCGTGTTTAGGGGTATATCATTTGGCTCATCATGAGAAGAATATGATCAATAATACGTCCACAACGATCCCTTTCAATCCAATGAATAATGTATGAAAATGTATAAGATCATCATGTAATAAAGCCCCTACCTTTGATTCACTGGTCGTTATTCATCGCGTCCACCACATGTCTCAAATCCCGAGCTGCGTTGGCTCATTCATGACATTGTGGAGGGTAGGTCTGTAGGTGTCCAAGGTAGAAGTCGAAGAAGAATCATTGCTGCAATTCTTCATTCGAAGAATGCGTTCTTTATTATTCGATGGAAGAATGGTTCTTCATTGGATGCTTTCTCCAAAAATACTTTAATCCTCCTCTTCCTACAAAATGAAATATGCCCACGAAATAATAGATTGTCTATTATTTTAATGTTGGCACGTAATTCAAAAAGGAAGAATTAAATTAAAAAGGATCATCCAATTTAATTCAAGAGTTTGGCACATTAATTAAAGGGGGTCGGATCCATTTAATTAAAGGGGAAGGTGGATAGGCTCTCCCTCATTAATGAGGGAGAGTTGAGAGGTTATGCTCTCCTCCCATTAATTGGGATCAGTTGGTCCCCACCCCTATTATTCAAATGAAAATTTATGGTCTCGGATGGTCCCCACATTGTAAACTCTCATGGGAGGTTATGTTCAGGTGGGCCCCAAAACCATAACCTCTCATGGGAGATTAGGGTGTGGCGGTCCCACCCCCAACTCCGAAGTGGAGGTTTTAACCAACAATCACCCACATGGAAGCATAAAAAAATAAAGTGTTGCACACATTATTTTATTATTTCACCATGAAAACCCAATAACTAACTCTTTATCGATCATCTACCGTAGAGGTGAAAGTCTTCATAAGTGAATACCAGCACTACGAGTTCAATGGTGCCGTCAGATTTCAGTTCTGAGCACCGATTCAAATGTTATAAAATCCCAATCATACGTTTACTGAACATACCCGATCAAAACTTCAGAACACGATTCCAAGCACACCGAGCCTCGAAATCAAGCACCGTAAATTTTCACAGACTTGTAGAATCCCCATGTTTCTAATAAAAACATTTCCACAGAAATTCCGAGTCTTTACATTTCCCCCACCTTAGGGCTTTACGTCCCCGTATGCTACAACTCGATCTAAGGGATCAAGAGGGGGTACTGAGCACGCATCTTAGCATCCTGCTCCCATGTGCTCTCCTTGAGGTTCTCGTGCTACCAGCGAACGCGCACCAGAGGTATGGACCGTCTACATAGGACCTGCTCTTGTCGATCATCAATCTCCACTGGAACCTCCGTGAAAGTAAACCTCCCATCGGTGTCCATATATCTATGGACGATGATGTGGGAAGGGTCTTTCATGTATCTCCTTAGCTGAGATACGTGGAAGACGTGGTGCACCCAGTGCAACTGATATGGAAGAGCCCGACAGTAATCCACCTTGACAACTTTGCTGAGGACCTGAAAAGGTCCGATGAATCTCAGAGATAACTTGTCACCTCGGCCAAATCTCCATAGACCTCATCGAGGTGAGACACGTATGAAGACGTGGACACCATCCTCGAACTCCAGAGGTCTCCTTATCCTATCAGTATATGACTTCTGTTTGATATTTGTAGTCTTCATCTTCTTCTGGATGATTTGCACCTTCTCTGTGGAAGCTCGTACCATCTCTAGTCCCACCAGTGCTGACTCCCCAGTGTCTGTCCAACACAATGGTGATCTACAAGGTCGTCCGTACAATGCCTCAAAATTTGTCATCTCGATGGTGTAGTGATAGCTCTTCTTGTATGAAAACTCCACCAATGGTAAGTGATCCTCCCAGCTACGACCGAAGTCAAGGATTCATGCACGGAGCATGTCCCCGAGAGTCTAAATGGTCCGCTCGGTCTGGCCATCAATTTGATGATGGAAGGCGGTGCCCAGACATAGCTGCCTCCCGAAAGCCTCCTGCAACCCCTTCCATAGTCGGGAAGTAAATCATGCATCATGATTGAAGATAAAAGATGAGGGTACTTCATGTAGTAGCACAGTCTCCTGCACATAGAGGCATCCCAAGATCTCTACTGAACCATTCTCTCTGATCAGTAGAAAGTGGGCTGACATGGTGAGTCTGTTGACGATCACTCAAATTGAGTCATGAAGCCTAGATTTATGTGGAAGACCCACCATGAAGTACATGGATATCCCATACCACTTCCATTCTGGGACCTCTAAAGGATGTACAAAGCCTGTTGGTACCTGGTGCTCCGCCATCACTTGCTGACAAGTGAGGGATCGAGAGACAAACTCTACTACCGCCTTCTTCATACCTGGCTACCAGTGTTGTCACCTATGGTCCTGATACATCTTCGCAACTCCGGGATGTACCGCTAGAGGGGACATGTGAAACTCCCTCAACACATCCTCCTGAGACAGATGGCTATACTAAGCGGACATAGCTCATCCAGGAATAGCCACAACAGGGGTGAGTATAACGATACTCAGTAGACATCCTGAGACCCTCAAGGTCTCACAAAATCCAAAAAAGATAAACCAAGTGGTATGATATCAATAGATAACCTCACTTAGGTATATTCCCATACATATAACAATGTTACCAAGTAATCCATCTCAATCATGAGGTAAACACGAAAGTTACTAACTCAGCTCAACCATGATTTTTTTTCACATTAACGAAACCACGTCTCCTAAATAACTCCTCCTCTGTCTAGTACAGTGGGTCTGCCGCAACACTAAGGTGCTTTAGACTAACCTTGGACTGCTGAGGTACTCCTCCTATCGAGTACCGTTGGCCTATCGCGCTCACAAAGAGGCTCTCCCCACTGTGGGTTTTCTGCCAACTACCAGACGCTCCCCCTAATAGCCTGCAGAGGTACTCCTCCTGTCGAGTACCATAGGTCTGCTACCAACTACAAGGCGCTTCTCTACCATGGGTCTGCCACCACAACCAGGTGCTCCCCACTAGGCAAGTCGAATCCCTCTATGTCGAATCAGTCTAGTAGTTGTCAGGTCTCAACCAACTACTAGGACTCTGTACACCACTCGCTCGTCCTTGGGAGGGTCCGCTCCACGAGCTACAGGTCGATAGTCAATTTTTCATGAAGTCCCAGGTATAAGTATCTCAAAGATCCCCCTCATCATAGGGGTCTCAACTCAACAGACGGCGCGTCAATCAGACGCCTGGTCTGTGAGTTATAAGTTTTTTGGCCCGGGGGCCTGATTGGATTTGGGTACGATCCAAGCAGACCATATCTTAACATTACCCCGAACTCCAGTGGAGTATACTAAATGATCCGCCATGTCACAGGGGTCTCATCCCAATAGATGACACGTCAATCAGACACATGGTCTGTGAGTTATAAGCTTTTTAGTCTTAGAGGGCCCGGTTGGATTCGTGTACGATCCAAACTGACTGTATCACAACATTACCCCGAACTCTAGTGGAGTATACTCAAAGGGACCCCTGTGCTCCAAGAAAAATCATCTTCGTTGACGGTTCTTCAAACGGTCGTCTGGTGCCAAAGATATGGCAAAGGAAGTAATAGTCAGTAGTGGGCCTGAGTCCGGTCCGACACGGTCGGACCGACTCGGCCCAAACCCGTCTGGGAAGACCTGATCTGGGTCGACCTGGTAAGACCCACTGGGTCTAACCCGACATGTTGGGTGGGTCAGCCCGTTATGTTTGGCCCAACCCGGTATGGGTCGACCAGGTCAGACCCACTGGGTCAGACCCGGCCCGTTGGGTGGGTCAGCCCGCTAAGTTCGGCCCGATCCGTTGGGCCTAGCCCAGCGAAGTATGGGGGCTGTTCGGATCGGGCTAAGGGGCAGTTCGACTCGGGCATGGGGGATGTTCGGCTCGGATTGTTGCAAGGGCATGGCTCGGTCTGGAGGGTGCGATGGAGCCGGGAAACCGGCTCGGCCGAGACCCCGCGGGTCGCACGAAGGCTGGTTCGGGAAGGAGGAAACGACAAAGGTCATGCTTCCCAAGCCTTCGCAACCTACGCTGCCCTTGTGGTGCTCCGACCGAACCGGCCCCGGCCAGACCGGCCTCCGTGTGACCCGGCCGCACCGCTGGCCCACGTCGGCCCTGGCCGCACCGAACCGGGCTGCCTGGCCCCCTCCCGGTTGCCCACCCACCGGGCCGTGCCCTGCTCGGCGCCCTTCGGGCCATGGCCTGCCAGGCCGCGCCCTTCCTGGCGCCCTCCCAGCTTCCTGCCGGCCTACCCGGCACCCAGCAGCCTACCCCCCACCCCCCGGCGACCTGCCGTGGCCTGCCCGGCCACCCCCGCGCTGGCCTTCGCACATGCCTCCCTGAACTGGCTGACCCCGAGTAGGCCTCCACGTGACCCACGTGCTCCTGGCCGAGCCGGCGTCCCGGCTCCCTTGTGCCCTCTGGGCCAAGCCGCGCCCTCGCAACGCTCCGGGCCGATCTGCCACCGAGCCCGGGTAGAACCGCCCTGCAATCCGCTAGGCCGGGTCCAGCGGACCGGGCCAAACATAGTGGGATGACCCACCAAACGGGCAGGGTTAGACCGAGTGGCTCTAACAGGATCGACACAGACCGGGTCGTCCTAGTCTGGGTTGGGCCGAGTCGATCTGATCGGGTCGGGCCGGACCCGAGCCCACTACGGATTGTTACTTCCTTTGGACATATGTCTGGCACCAGATGACTATTTGACGAACCATCAGTGGCGCTGATTTTTCTTGGAGCATGATGGTCCCTTTGAGTATTATCCACTGGAGTTCGGGGTAATGTTGAGATATGGTCAGGTTGGATCGTACACAAATCCAACCGGGCCTCGAGACTAAAAATCTTACAACTCACCGACCGGGCGACCGATGGACACGCCGCCTATTTCATTGAGACCCCCATGACAAGGCGGATCATTGAGTATACTCCACTGGAGTTCAGGGTAATGTTGAGATACTGTTGGGTTGGATCGTACACGAATCCAACCAGGCCCCTAGGACTAAAAAGCTTATAACTCACAGACCGGTCATCTGATTGACGCGTCGTCTATTGCGTTGAGAACCCTATGACGAGGCAGATCATTGAGATAATTCTATGTGGGACTTCATGACAGATAGAGTATCGACCTGTTGCTCATGGAGCGAACCCTCCCGGAGAAAAGCGAGCAGAGTATGAAGACCTAGTAGTTGGTTGAGACCTGACGACTGCTTGACTGATTCAACTCGGAGCGATTCGACTAGCCCAGTGGGGAACGCCCGGTTGCGGTGGCAGACCCATGATAGAGGATTTCCTGGTAGATGGTGGCAGTCCCTCGGTATTTGATAGGAGGAGTACCTCTACAAGCTATTAGGGGGAGCGCCTGGTAGTTGGCGGCAGACCCACAGTGGTGAGCTCCTCTATGTGAGCGCGACAGACCCACGATACTCAACAAGAGGAGTACCTCAGCAGTGCAAGGTTAGTGGAAAGCGCCTTGGTGTCACATCAGGCCCACTATACTCAACAGAGGAGGAGTTCTCCATCATTTGAGGTTTCGTTAATGTGAATAAAAATCCTGGTTGTGCTAGGTCAGTAACTTTTGTGTTTACCTCATGATTGACATGGATTATTTGGTAACTTTGGTATATGTATGAGCATATACATATGTGAGGTTATCTCTTGATTTCATACCTTTTGGTTTATCCTTGTTGGATTTTTGGAGACCTTGAGTGTCTTGGGGTCCCTAATGAGTATTGTTATACTCACCCCTACATGGGGGATGCCCGCACCTCGTTGTGTTGGTTACAGACGACGGACCACACTGACTGAGGATCGGTGTAGCCGGACTAGACAGTACCTGGAGGTGGACCTTACGACAAGTCGGTACACAGAGGAGACTAATGGACGTGGAGTTCTAAGGAGGTTATATGTAACAACCGTTCAGGTAGGAATCCCCAGAGGATGACCCAGTAGCCGCTTTACTTTCCTTCAGTTGTACTTGTTTTTCAGTTGTAATTTTACATTCATGTTGGGATTGTATTTCCAGACCCTTTTACTTTTTCAACACTCCTTTGTATACAGTTTTTCTTAGTGTTTTACTTCCATCTCGTACTCTTTTGTGTGTGTTTACACTTTATAAAGGCAATGCCTTCCCAGTCTTAGTGATTTATGCCTTTGGTGCTAGTCATCAGCCCCTGGCCTATGAAACGAGGGCTTGGGGTAGTCACGACATGGGCCCCGGGGAACGGGTCGTGACAATACCTCCACCATGTCATCACTAGGAGGCCAAACTCATTTTTCCCCAATGGCACACGCCCCCTTTTTAGGGTCATGTATCTTTTACCCCAATGGAATACATCCCTTATTTAGGGTCACTTAAAAAACATGAACTCACTCCAATAATGTATTCCAAATACCAAGGAAAATTATTCCAAATAAAACCCATCTATCCATAAAACATTCCAAAAACCATTTTCCATGCTTTGAAACCAAAAAAAAATTATATCATAAACCAAATCAAATTTTCTAAAATCCATCTGATTTTTATAGTTTCTCATAACCATCACTAAATTTATTTACAACAAGAATCACATAAGTTTTTCACAACCATTTCAAGAAATTAAATCAATCTAATACTAAACATTTAAGTTCTAATCTAGTGATAGTGAGTAAAAATCCACCTACCTCAAAAAATGTTTGAAAAATGCAGAAAAAAACAAAAAATTCTTTATATTTGATTACGGAACACCATTATTTCCCTACATATAGTAATAAAAAATCACAATTCCCACCAAAGAACATGGATATATCTACCAAAGATCAAATTTAAGGTTTCAGGAAAGAGAAGGAGAAGTGATCTAATAAGAATAACAAATTAATGGGATTTAATGGTGAATATAGATATCTAAAGGGCTTTGAATCTATGAAAACGTTATCCTAGATTTATGGGAATATCCTCTTAAGAATTGATAGGAAAATGAATTCATGATTATTAAAGATTAGGAAATAAAAAGTGGTATTGGGTATTAGTCTTAGTAAAATTCACAATTTTGGGATATGAAACAACATGGTGAACGGTTAGTGTTCACAGTTAGTCAAACCATGCACTATCTCTGCATGAGTTATTGTCTTAAGACACCCCCCACATGGTTGGATCACACAGTTAGAAAAACTGTGTGCCAAGCATCCCACTCCTCTATGTCCAAGCATGTACAGTTCCTCCTAAGCATCCACACAATTTTTCTAAACCATGCTCCTTCCCAGTGGACACTATTTCACTTTCATGGTCTCTTGGAGAGGTATCACGATTTATACTAAACTTGAAATATGAGAAAACCCTCCAAAAAGTTTTAAAATACTCATAACTTCCTGAAATTCCACCTAAGATTTGTACCAACTCAAAATAAATGTATAAAGAGACATGTACCTAAAACTAAGGGTGTCACATTATCCCCACCATTGGCCTTTATGTCTCTAAAAAGTAGGAAGCCACCACAATGATGGAAGAGTTCAATCCATTACTCCATTTTATTTTCTTGATCCAATATTTCTTCTTGAATCTGACCACGTTTCCACAATATAAGTACTTGATTGACGATTTTCCCCTGAAATAATTTATCTTTCCTATCAAAAATACATAACTACACATGAACCAACACAGCATCCAGATCTCCGTCTATACAATCCCATATAATCACATTGTCAGGATTAGGCTAGTACTTCTTTAACTGAGAAACATTAAGTACATTTTGAACTATACTGAACCTTGGTGGAAAATCCAACCGATATGTCACCTCCACAACTTGTTCATGTATATCAAAAGTGTATATATATATATATATATTTAAGATATAACTTACCATGATCACCAAAAAAATGATTCCCAAGCCTTGGGGATATTCTCAAGAACACATGACCACTCAAATCAAATGAATATTGTCATCGATGGTGATCTACATATGATTTTTTTAGACTCTGATCCATCACCATACTCATACTTTTAAAGTGAATATTCTCCATTTATTCTTCCATAAGGCTTGTACCAACTAGTAAATTATCTTCAATTTCAACCCAAAAAAGTGTAGACAGATAGGGATTCATATACAATGCTTGAAAATGAGCCATATATTTTGAGGCCTGATAAAAATTGTTTTATGAGAACTCCGTTGATGATATATTCTCTTTAAAAGAGCCTACAAAATACATCACACTAGACCTAATAATTTACTCCAATGTTTTGATAGTCTATTCAGGCTGTCTATCCATTTGAGGATGATATTTCATACTCATTTTCAATTGGGTTCCAAGTGATATTAATAAGGATTTCAAAAAATGAGATATAAAACAAAGATCTTAGTATGATACAATCAAAATTGGTATTCCACTCATTTTTATCACTTCATAGATATCGCGTTTGGAAAAGCCTTCCATCATATTAGATTCACAAATATGGATGAAATGGTCTAACTTTCTGAGGTGATCCCCAATCACCCATATCGCATCATTTTTCTTAACAATTATTGGTAGACTTGTGACAAAGTCTATACGTTTCTTCTCCAATTTCCACGTAGAAATTGGTAAATACTACAACATAACCACTGGCTGGGGATTCTCTACCTTGACCTACTGATAGGTGAGGCATCTCAATACAAATTCCTCCACTTTTATCTTCATGATTTACCAACAAAACAATGCTTTCAATGTCTTATACATCTTTTGTATTCTAGGATGAACATTCCATCTTGAATGGTGGTAAGTATTAAGAATTTGTTCTTGATATATCATAGGTACCACAATATGATCTCTAAAACACAACAGAAATATCACATCAAGCATCCATCCTTCAATTGTCTCCCCACTATTGATTTTTGATCTAATGTATAAACATTCAGAATTGTTTGTTTTTGTGGCATTAACCTTATTAGCCAAATCAAGAATAAAAAATGTGTGAAAGAAAACTACAACTATACCTTGATCCACACAATCCAAGTGCATTTAATCCATCACCGACATTATCTTCCATTGATCAGAAGACTATTTCACTAACTGACTATATGACTTCCATCTTAATGCATCTTCCATAGAGTTCCATTTACCCAGTGTATACATTAAGTCGATGTCAAGATTTTGATGATACTCCATCCATATTTGTTTTCATATATTCATATATATTTATGATAAAATGTGTTTTAATCTCTTATAATCCATACACACCATAAATTTCTCACCAAATAGACAATGACACCATGTTTTCAAAGCATGTAGCATAAAAGAGAATTTCAAATCATGTGTTGTGTAGTTCTTCTCACACACCAGAAACTGTCATGATTCAAATGAAATGAAATGATCTCCCAGTGTGAGAACATATCCCAACCCTGATCTCAATGCATCAAAATACACCCCATATCCTTTTCCTGATTCTAGAAATATTAATATAGGAGCTAATGTAAGGAGATATTTATGCCTTTAAAAAGGCTTTTGAAATTCATCGTTCCATTGAAATGGAATAATATTTCTCATCAAAGATATCTTTTGTGAATCTAGTCATGAAAAATAACCCACAAAGCATTGGTAATAACTGAATAATCCAAATAAGCTATGCATTTAAAACACATTATTTGGATGTTTCCAAGATATAACAACCTATATCTTATTAGGATCTGTAGAAAAAACCTTTTCAGAAATTAAATGGACAAGGAAACCCATCTATTATATCCAAAATTGACACTTTGAAAGTTTTTTTCTATAAACAATGATCCCACATGACATCCAACAATAATACCATGTGTTACTCATGATCTGCCTTTTTTCTTGAATACAGTAGTATTTCATCCACAAAACCCACAAAAAAAGAATCCAGATACCTTTCAAATATCTGATTCATCAGTACCAAAAATTCGGCAGGTGCATTCGTAAAACTGAAAAGCATAACCACATACTCATAATGTCTATATCTAATACTTAAATATTTCGTTATAATATCATATTTTTGAACCTGTAGATGGTGATACCGTGAATGTAATTCCATTTTAGAAAACCATTGGGATCCTCTAAATTGATCAAACAGGTCATCAATTCTAGGAAGAGGATATTGATTCTTTATCATAACTTGTTTAGGATAAAAATAATCCACACAAATCTTAAGAGTTTCATCCTCGTTTTTCACAAACAGAACCCGTACATCCCATGGAGACGTACTCGGTCAGATAAGTCGTTTAATTTCCAACTCTTCCAATGGATTCTTCAATTCCCTTAATTTTTTTTGGTGCTATACGATAATATGGAAGTGAGATAATAATATTCCATTTTAGGTGATCAATAGTAAACTACACTTCTATTTTGGTTGTAAATTGTTATAAATTTTCAAGAAAAACATCAGAAAATTGGATGACGATGTTTGGAAAAATATTTATTCCCGATCTCATCGAAAAAATCCAAATTTTCTACTGCCAACTGATATAAGATAATTTTAACTATCAAGGAACAAAGTTATACTATAATATCATTTACATCCAAATATCATCTAAATAGATTCTCAACTACATCCAATGATGTGAAACAAACCATTCAACCATAATAGTCAATGTGACCCGTGAATGATGTCAACCTATTGAAACTCAAGATCAATTCAGAGAAATCCATCTCCAAAACTGAGAAATCCCAAACCAAATCAACCCCACCGATTGTTATAAAACAATATTTTCTCTTAAAGGCTCAACATTATCTTTTTCCAAGAGGATTATGTAGTTTTAAATCAAAAGGCATCATCTCAACCCACAAACCCCTATCATCAATAACATAAGAAAAAATAAATGAGTGGGACACACCCATATCAAACAAAATTTTCATAAGGGTATAATTAAAAATTATTATACCTATCAGCATCGAAGATCCTAATTTATTATCAATGATCGCTTTCTCATATCCATATAATTTCTTACATGGTTCACTTTTCTCTTTATTACCCTATTGAGATTCCATTTCCTAGGGAGTCATGGTATTCCTAGAATCACTTTGGGTTGCTCTATTTTTATGATGATAGTTAATCTGTTTCACTCATCCCATCAATTTATAAGATTTCCAATTAGTATGAGATGTGTATTTAGCACTCGACATGGGATCCCTACCATAATAGCACTGAAGATGTCCCATCTAATTGAAATTGTTACATGATCTAGGTAGTTCCATACTATATTGCTTTATATGCTCAAAAGAACCCAACTGAAAAAATACGTGCTTACTCTTTGATCGAAGAGGAATGTTGACTTATCCCATGGTATTATTATGAGATATACCACCACCTTGAGAATAGGTATCCATCCTCTACTTGTTTCAAGTATATGAGTTCCCACCAATTCCTGTAAGAATAAATATGCTTCCTCTAACCACGTTTACCAAGATTTCTATTTCTTCTTCCATTGACCTATTGAACATATAGGTATAATAAGTTAAAAAAGGAAAACAATCTATGAGTGAATTTAGGGTTTAAAACCTAAATTAAAAATTCATGCCTTCAAAGATTCACTTTAAACAACTTCTAGTGAAAGAATAGACTAAATTTATAAATTTATCCGCATACTCTGTTATTAAGAGATTATCCAGCTTCAAATTGAAGAATTCCATTACTCTAACTATCTAAGAGGTGTGATGATATAATTATTTTTTGAACAATTATTCAAAATCCTAGAATGTCATGCCCTGGTTTACTTTATCATGAATTGATAAATCCCATCATTGGTGTGCTAGGTCATTTAGAATATTCTTTTCTAACTTCACTTTCAACCTTACTGGTCTCCCAAGGAAATTAAAGATTTGATTCAACCTATCCAAATATACTTATGATTTTTACAACATGGAATCCCCTGATAGATTTTTGGATTCTAATTTTGGAATTGAACTAAATGATCCACTTGTTGAAGCTCATCCCATATATCCCTGTATCCATAACATGAAAATCATAGTTGATACTATGGAACAACTGTTGGTTCAGCTATGGCTCAGGTGAAACCACATTCTCAATACCTTACTATGATTGGTTACTATGAAATCTATCCAATAACATTCATTATTATCTTTAAAAAATACATTTAATATCACTTATTATCAATTGAATGATTGAAAATTTCAAATTTAACACATCAACAACACGAAAAAAAATGACATTCCAAAATCCAACCATTTCAGCTTTCATATAATTTTTTAAAATATCACAACCATACTTTTCAAAATTAAACCATTTCATGTATTTTAAAAAACCATACCTTCTTCACCATATCAAAAATAATTACTCAAAATGAATGATGAAAAACTAGTGGGAAGTCATTGCAATCAATGCATGCTATGATCTTCTCATCAGCTAAACCCACGATGTTCAGTTGACAAATCCTAGAAGTTTCTCAAATACTAATGTACCTGGACACCATGGAAAGATTATTTTCATAATAAAAAGGTTAGATATGGCTTTTTTATTCTATACATTTCATGTTTTGACAATCCTATATCTTTGATACCAACCCAACTCAAGAACCGAACAACTATATCATTCAAGGACTGAACAAGATGATATTGTCTATAACATCTCACCCATCACCCATTGACAGGGGAAGAGGTGGTGGTTGTTACAGGCCTTGGGTGACATCCCAAAGACAACAAAGGTGGGAAATAAATTCCAAAGGATTAAAAAAAATGGTGGATGATTTTTCCTTTAAAATAAAAACATCCAAACCACAATTCAGTAACCAAAAAAACCTCTATATGTTGAATGATTACAAAAATAAAACTCAAAAACATAACCAAACAATACATAACCAAGCCAACAACTATAGAAGAGTACAAATAGAAACCTAGTGAAATAACCCAAGGAATCAAAATACAACAAAACCAAAAGACTCTAAATACATAAAACTATCATCTCTGAACATACTCCAAGCTCCAACTCAAATATCCACGACCACATTATCAAGAAGCATCACTAAAGAACTAGGATACCATGCCTTAAACTATTTCATGATAGATGACCTATATAAATGCAAAATATTTCCCAAGTAGGGGGTGAGTATAAACCAAATAATATTTCCCCAATAACTTCACAACTCACACCAAATGGATGGAACTTGTATGTACAATTTATATAAATTAGTTGGAAAACATTTAAATAGTTTATATCCAACCATTATCAGTTTATAAGGAAAACATTTAACGAATCATCAAAACCTTTATTTACATTATTTAGAATCACCAATTCAATGTGTCAGCACACACACACACACACCATGAATACCCATGTGAATGTTCTATATTCATGAATGATCTCTTGACCATCCACCAAGTTATAACTAGGTTCCCAATATACTTGTGCCCCAATGGAAAAAACCCCTTATCCAGAGTCACATATCTTGTACCCCAATGGTACACTCACCTTATTCAGGGTCTATCAAAAATAATAAACTCACACCAATTGTGTATGCCAAATACCATGCCAAAAAATTCCTAATAAAACATTTCAACAACCATTTTCCATACTTTAAAACCAATTTTTTTAAATCAACATTTGGAAGTCATAAACCAAAGATCATGTTCTATAATATATCCTCTTTCTATAATTTCCTAAAGACATCAATAAATTGGTTTCTAATAAGAATCAGAAAAGGATTTCATAACCATTTCAAGGAATTGAATCAATTTAAAACCAATCCATCAAGTTAAAAAAATGTGACAGTGAGAAAAAAGCCACCTTCCTAAAAAAGTCTGTCAAAACAAAGAACAGAACAATGATTCTATAGATTCGATCATGAACCACCTTTAATTCCCTATATGTAATCATAAAACATCACAATTACCATCATGTAAAATAGATATATCCATAGTGTATCATATTTAAGGTTTTGGGAAAGAGAATGAGACTAGATCTAAGAAGAACCACCAAGGATAGAGACTTACCGACGAATATAGATCTCCAATGACCATCAAATTTCCGACGAATTTCTCCCAAATCAAAAGGAATCACATACTAATCCTTGAGTGGAAAAATAATTCAGTAACATGATAGAATAGGTATTAAAAAGGTCCCCCAAGAATTAATATGAGTTATATATACAATTTTTGGATTTGAAACTACACGATGCATGGTTAGGGCTCTTGGTTAGTCAAACAATGTCATAACCTTTCCCGATCTACTATCACAAGGTACACCTCACACAGTTGGTTTGAAAAGATAGAAAAACCATGTGCTAACCATGAAATTCCTCTCTATCCAAGTATATAGGATTCTATTAGGAATCCATATGGTTTGGACACACCACACGCCTAACCATGCGCCGGCCCAGTGCCTACTATTTCACTTCTATGATTTTTTTGGTGATTCTACATGATTTCCACTAACCAAGAACCTCTAGAAAATCCTATGAAAATTTCCAAAGCACCTCAGAACCTATTAAAACTGTACTCAAGAATTGTACAAACTCAAAATATATGAATAAAGTTTCATGTATCTAAAATAGGGGGTGATATAACAAGTATGTGTAACTCTTTACATTTTCATTTATCATCCCATATCCTAAAATATATAGTGTATTAAGTGAATAACATTTTAACCATAGACCAGTTTCATCCTTTTTTTTGTTATCTTTATAATTATCAAAGTCCAAAAATACATCCACTACCCTCATAGATACCATATTCTTTGAAAATATCTTGATAAGATATGAAATCATTTTTATGTTATGAAAAAATACTTATTTTCTATTTGTATGAATATTTAACAAATCAACCATTATCTCCATATCATATATGGAATTAATTGTGTTTGAGGTATTTTTATTTTTGAAATTATTTTTTAAAAAATATATCACTGATGGGAGTTGAGAACTCATTCTATTCTATTTTAACAAATATATATATATACACATTACCTTGGATAAAACATTTTTAGCCTTACCTTTATCTCATGAAATGTTCTATAATCTAATGAATTTTAAACCATGTGTATATAGTTAATCATATCATGTTTTTTCTAACAGATATTTATTATAAAACAACTTATTTTACCATATAAGTGAAATTAGATGAAAATACACATACTTTACTTTGATTTATTCGAGCTTGAAACGTTCTTCTATAATAAAATATTTATTACAGCAACTCATTCCATGATCATTTAAATGAAAAGTACAATATCTATCAAATATTACCTTTATTTTTAACTCCTTTATATGTATAAAACTTATAAAATATATATTTAGTATCACATTCCCTTAAAAAATAATGAATTGATTTCTATAACCCCTATAATTGACATTGACATTCCATGGAGTTTCCAAAAAATCCCTTCAGGTATCTTGATAATCTATCATACAGAATTATTATCCCTTCTCCCTAACAACCCAATGTTTTAATGACCTTGAGTAGATTCTTATATAAACATTGTTGACCTTTTCAATTAACTTTTATTATCCCAGTTTTAATTTTTACCCATTTTCACTATTAACACGGTGCCTGGATCTAGACATAATATTTCCAGTCCATCTATTCTAAATACTTTGAGAATATTAAGTAAACTTTTCTTGAATCCATACACATCATCCAAAAAATTCCATACATGAAAATCGGATGAATTTTATAACTTGAATAAACCATATATAGTCTCCCATATCATGATATTGAATTGAAAAAATCATATACTATGTGTATTAAAAAACCTATCTCGTTTTATCAGACAACAATTGTTTGCAAGTAATTTTCAAAAGAAAAATTATATAACAAACATCTTATGACATGTTTTACTAATATTGAAACATCCAAGTTATCAATACCACAAATACTTTACTTAATTACTTCAATCTCAATTCATTAATTATTTTATATTTCTAAACATTCATATATTTAAAACTTTTTTAAATCATATAGTGGATTTCATAGATATGTTAAAAAATAGAATCAAATTTTGTAACCCATAATGATTTAAATAATCCTCTGTTCTCACGGATTCATTAATATATTCAATAATATTGAATATCATTTGGAATACCCAATCATATTGAATATATGAGACAAACAATCCTTAAATTATTGATGTATCCTATCAGATTGAGTACATGTGTGGTGACTATGATTCCTTTGGTTTCATTGCATCTAATGAATTTCAAAACATAAGGTAATCATTCTATGATTCAAAAGAATCCAAATTCACTTATTGAACAATTTATAAACTTGGGTACTTAGTAATATATACTTTTCTAAGGAATATAATATTTATTTAGATTAAGATATTTTCTTAAATTACCAGTCTTAGGAACAACTTACATTAAGATTCTATTTAAAAGTATTAATCTCAAAGTTTAGTTTGAAGATGACGATATTCATCTATAATTGAAGCTTTTATTAAATACATATCATGTTTTATAATCATTTAATAAGGAATTTTATTAAATGGAATCCCACTAAAATGTTGACCCCTTTTAAAATACATCATATCCATTAGTGGACCAAGATCCATATTTCACTAAGAAATGAGTCCACTATGACATTTCTATCACTACTTAGTTATCTTGGTTGGGAATGATCCCATTCATATCATATATTAATATTGGATTATCGATCAGAAAACTATTTTTTTAATCCATCATATAGATAAACTCAACCTAATCCTCTGGTAACCAAATCCTATCAGGGTCTCCAGGGTAGTGTAACCTAAATAAAAATACAAAAACATGCTATAAAAGGATGTTCCAGGGTAAAAAATCTATGGCATGACCCACCCAATGAATTTCGAAAGTCACCTATCCTTACATTCCTTACACAAGAATCCATGGGCACCTAGCTATGACATGACCAAATTGATTGGATGATCAATGTCTTAATAACTATCACATTAAAAGAAATATAACAATTTGTATTTGACGGGAATTTAATCTTACCATCACATCTCATGTTATTCCCTGTTATATATTCTTTCTTATAGTGATTTGTTTTGAAATCCCATTCCACCCACCAAACCAATAAGTTCAAACAATATTTATGGGTAACTCTTTATACATCCCAAAAGTTTGTGTTACTCACCCAAAAATAGAAGTGAATTATATTTTCATATAACCAAATACATCATATTAATAAGGTATAAAACCATTTCATGTAAAATAATAGAGTTGTATGAAATTGAAAATCATTACATGTGTAAGAATAGAGTGAAAAATAGCCATCCTTATTCACCGTTTTATACAAGGCATAAGCCTCCAGGCTGGTAGGTAGTCCGACACCAAGTTCCTCAAACCATGGATACTTTACTCGAAAGAGAATTCAATTCATTGAAACTCTAAAACCTAATATGCATAATCTATATTAAAAACTAAATTCAATCTAATAACCTCAATTAAAACCCAGGGTCAAGGTTGATGAAAAACTAAATTTATTATTAAACATAACATGTAATACATGTCTCTATTTATTAAAAGTAGTTTAATAGTTAAACTAAAGCATACATGATTCATAATATAAATAATTTATATCTATGAGTAAAATAAGGAATAGTATTTTAAATAAATGAATAATTCAAATATTTAAACATGTGATCATCATTTATGAATAATTCATAATCAAATATAATTATAAACATTTTATAATCATGAATATAATTATGGAAATACAATAATTTTTAATATAAACCCTTTGTATTCATTCTAATATGATAACTTTAAAATTATTCATTATATGAAAATTTTCATTATAAGATATTTTTTGAATTATAAACAATTTATATTCCAACATTTTACAAAATCTAAATATCATATACGTAACATTATTTAAAACATGATCATATCAGTCACAAACAAAATTTTGATGTGGCATATATATTATCCCAAATAAGGCACTTTAATTTGAACAATTGAAATTTAATAATTGAAAACAATTCAAAATTTAATTATAACCAATTTATTTTTTGGTCTTATTTATATCTCTTTATAAATTTCCCTTTATGATTTATAAATAAACATTTTATTTCTAGATTATAAGGAATGATTTATAAATTTATTAAAAGGTATTTCAAACATTAACATTCAATATTTAAGAAATTTTTATTAATATATGTTTCAAAAAAATTATTAATTAATTTTAACCCCTTTATAATTAATAAATTAATAAATTTTTTATTAATTAATAAATATATCCAAAATCTTTTTTAATATAATTTACAAACCAATTATAAATTATTATAATAAAATAAGAAAATATAAAATTTTGAAAATTTTATATTTACCTTATGTAGCAGGAGTTACCCATGGGAAGGTAAAATCTATTAACTTGACACAAGACACCTTTAGAAAGGTGATGCTAAAATTTTTCACTTAATTAAAGGTAAAACCTATATTAACTTTACACATATTCCTTCAAATAAGGGTAACCCATGAGTTATCACCTGTATAAATGCAATATGAAAACAACCTTTTCATAGGTATAATATTTACATTTTTATCTTCAAGAACACCTCGCTATGTAAATGTACACATGAATTACCTTTACGAAGACCAATTTGTGTCAAGGATATCTACTCTGAACTTAACATAAACCCCTCTATGTAAAGTTAAAACTCCAATGATATTTATGTAGAATGTTTCTACATAAAGGTATCCAAGGATGACCCTTATATAGACTCTTCTTTATAAGGGTAACATAGACCAACCCCTATATAGACTATTCTTTGTAAGGTTATAATGAAATGAAATTTACATAGAAATATTCTATGTAAAGGTAACTCATTTAGTATAGAATTTTCAGAATTCTAATACTTGATGCTCTATTTTTCTATTTTTTCATTTTTAATTCATGATTTCATAAAATTAATGTATGGGACGGATTTTATACAATTTAATGGAATCAAACAAATCTAATAACAATTATTAGAAGAGGAAAAAAATGATTTTATCCTATCCCCAGGATCACCCATACAAGAAATATGAAACCTATGTAAAACTAAAAATGAAGAACATGTTGTATATATGTACACCAAACATTGAAGAGAAACTAAAACATCTCAATCAATATCACATGGTATTGAGAGATATCACTAAGGGAAACCATAATAAATCCCTTCTCTTTAGTGTTTCCACCAGCTAAGTTGAATCATTGAACTTTTGGATTAGAACCATAATTATTCAATGATGTTCTTGAACCTGTCATGTATAAGGAAGTGGATGAAGAGTACTTCATGTGTATGGGAGTATCTTCCAAGAAATATTTTAACCAAAACACCTAATTCCATTTCATGATAGTGATATATATAATCACTCATGGATTCTCCTTCAGTATTGGAGAATTTATTCATGCATCATAACACATGATAAAAATAATTGAACAGAGTATTAATTATAGGAATTCAACTTCTCATTTACATTATATGTCATATAATGACTTAATAAATGATTCTCAGTGTGGATGATTGATTAAATATGTATGAAACATGAAATGATACCCCCGTAATGCATGCATGTCATAATTTGAATGCAAGATCATAAAATACACACAGACATATATATATATATCATATACTTATGAGGATTTTAGGTATATCTACTTCACTATATCTATTTAATAAAATATTTACATCCATAATATCCATACTTATGCTAATCATAAAATTTTTTCACGACCCATGACTTTACATAGAAAACATTTATTATTGTGATGCCTAGACCCATACTCCTAGACCTAGTGCTAAAACACTTTCCTTTCAAACTGGATTTGATACCAACTACAGATTCAGATACCTAAAAATTACATAATAACAAGAGTTAAAAAATAATCAATTACATACATTCCATTGACCTTTTAGGTTTAGATATTTAGAGAATTAAGAAAGATTATAAAATAATAATACCCATCAATTTCTCAACTAATGGATATTCTTTTTTCCTCTATATAAGAAACTAATTAATCCACAATATGTTTTAAAAATATCCCAAAACTTCTCCACTCAATATATTATATTAGAAATATCATGTATAATACTATTATTTATTACTTGTGTTAATAGAAACCTAATTGTAACATCTGGAGATTTTAAAAGTAAACACTATGTTCGATAGCATACATGATATGCCACATTGATCTTAAATGGAAAATTAAATATTATTATTTAAATGTTACCATTATAACCTAGCCATTTGATTGGATTGTAGGCACCAGATTATATGAAATATAAAATTTTGGTTTACAGATTTATATATAATATATTCTTTGATCAATTATTTATAAATGAAAATAATATACATTTTAAAATAAAAGAAAATGTTTTTCTAAGTAACATTTTAAATGCGCACAACAATGTTTTCTACCAATAAATAAAAAAATCACACTTGTTATATTAAAATAAATAAATTTATAATATATTCAGTATAATTTTTAATATTCATCCTTTATGTTTTCTAGATAATATATAAGAAGAAATCCATCTTTACTTATGTATTATTCTAAAATGGTATCTTTGTCGCCTTTCGATGATGGACTTGTTTTGAATGTATTTTTGACACTTCTTTAAATTATATATGATAAACTGAAATTATTATTTTAAATAATATTATCAAAATTTACATTTTTTGAGTTTTTGGTATTTTTATTCTAAGTTTTATGTTTTGATGAATAGTGAAAAATAAAACATTTTAATTGAAAATAGATTTTTCATCTAAATAATTAATAGTGTAAATTATATTTTTATTTTATTTTAAAATATAATTAGATAAATTTTATTTCATTTAATACAATTTATTTCATTGGAATAAATATCATATTTAATTTTGATATAAAAGCATTATGAACTTTTGAACATTTTTACATTAAAAAAAGGTTGTTTCATCCCGTATATAGTATTAATTATTAACTAATTTCAAAAAGTTTTGTGAATTAAATTTTAAAAAATGGATTCCATATTTGGAATATGAAATTTAAAATTTTATAAATATTTCCCTTTTATCTTCTAACATTATGAATAGTAACTTTAGTCATTTTTAATAACACGGTTAAGGGTAAATAGGGTAATTAAGGGTAAAAATAATATTGTAAATATTATAAAATTACCCAAAAACATGTAATAATTTTTTTAATGATTATTTTTCATCCCTGTTAATTAATGTATTGGTTACATGACCATTTATGGCCATTTGAATGAAAATTTAATGTTTATAATATTTATTTATCAAAAAGTCAAATTTGTCGTTCTTTTGATTTTAACAAGTTAATTTTTTTTAATATGGGGAAATATAGGTGAAAAGTTCAGCTTTAAATAGTAATTTGAAATATAAAATATTTATATACATCATGAAAATTTATTTATAAATTTAAGTGTCAAAATAATTACCTAAAATAGTGATACAATTATGATGCAATGACTATTTATTTAATGGAAGAATCAAATAAATGATATTAAAAATATTAAAATAAACATAATTGGATATAATTAATGTCATCGAAGAATTGTATTTATGACTTTCACATTTTAGTAATATTTTAAAATATTTGGTTCAAATATATCATGTTTTTAGGACATTTTTGAAAAGGCATGTATTGAATAGTGTCAATATTGACATTAATGATGTGTTAAAATATTAAATATTTTATTAAATGATATAAGTTTTTTTAGAATATATAATTCCTCCAATGATTTTTGTAAGGATCTAAATTTCATAAATGACTCATTTCTTGGTATTTTATCATTTTATAGTAATTATATTAACACTCAAAGTGTAAATGACATGATATCGTGGTAAGAGTTTATAGTGTTAAATTAAGGTTACAATAAAAATATAAGGATTAAAAAATTGTGAAAACTTGTATAATTTTAATTTTATAATTTTAATTTTACCCATAGTAATAATATATTTTAAATAAATTAGTTTTTATCCATTTTTAATAGAAAAGTAATTTATATTAATTTAATATTTTGAAGAATTCCTATAGTGCCCCTTTCCTATCCTATAAGAGGGCCACATTATTCTCCTTTCTTAACACTTAAAAACCTATTTTTATTGTACAATATATTCCCAAATCACTTCCTATAATCCCTCCACACATTCTGGAGACCTTATTTTAGTCATAACACCCTTTTTAGAGGTTTTAAGGTGTCAATCAAAAGAGATAACTTGAAGATGATGTATCATTTTTAATTAAGTGTTTATATTTTATTTTTTCTTCCACTTCCTTAAACTATTATTCAACCATGATAAAATAATAAAACCAATATAGTAAATGAACCTAGATTTTATTATGTTAATATCATCACATATATCCTTCTCCTTTTCCATTACATGGGGAGATAATTCATCATCTCTGTGTACGGCGGACTACCGCCTCGCGAGCCAGTGAAATTTGCTTCCATAAACACCTCTAAAAAGTGATTATAATGTTGGAATTAATTTTTGTATTTTATATTCAGAATATATTTATCATTATAAAATATTAATATATAATTTACATTCTTTACTTTTCCTGCACAAAAAAAATGATGACATATTTCATGCGTAAGTGCTAACTATCACCTCCACGAAGCGTTGTGTTTCATTTTTAATCACCACATCACATAGATGATATATATATATAAGTATATTTAAATGATTAATATGATATAAATTATAAATTTATCATTCTATAAATATAAAACTATACTTATATTCTTTCCATAATGATCATTGAAAAATTGAAATGTAACTCATGCATACGTATGACATACCATCATTAGGATTAAAACATAGTTTAATTTCCATAAAAAAATTAATACTTTGATTTAAAAGAATAATTTATATATAAAAATGATAATAATTTATTGAATATTATTATGGATATTATGTAATAACTACAACTTTTAATATTGATATCATACCAAAATTATTTTGGACTTAAGTACCAAATATCAAAAAAAAATATGACATGAACTTAAATAATTATGTAATCAGTAAAACTAGAAAATAAGTGATATAAAAGGAATAATAAAATATAAAAAGGTTTCTAATAAATTAAATAATCAACTTATTTTTATTATGTTGTATGATAAATATTGAATGTGAGGATTCATACTCAGGGTAAGAGACTATCTTTTAGAAACCCTCATTTAAACTTCATTTTTAAACTCTTTTAAAACAGTCAAAGGGAATGTTTTTTAACATATGCAGCATGAGTGAATTATCCCTATTTTATTATTCCATATCAATATGATTTTTTATTTATAAATTTTCATATTTATTTTCTAATAAAATGGTTTCATTATTTTGTTCGCGGTTTTTATATTTTAAAAGTGTTTTTATATGAAAAGGGTATTTTGATATCTAAAAGTGTTTTTCTCATGGGTTTAAAAGATCATTAAAGGGTTTTATTCATGATATGTTCCTTTTAAATTTTTAGTATGTGTTGATACCATTATATCTCAATATATTATGGTTTAAACCCCATTATAGATTAAGATATGATGGGTTGAGCACCTCTATAGCTCAAGCTATGATGGGTGAGCCCTATTATTGCTCTACAATGCAATGTGTTCTATAGAGATAGAAGTTGGCCATAAGTTTAATCTATTTTTAATGGTTAATTTAAGAGTTATTTTTTAATGATGTCCTAAGGCACCGGAAATATTTTTCTAGGCATGTTAATGGTTTTTTAAGAAAATGGTTTTAATGGGTTTTCATGTTTTCACTGGACTAATGATTTCTTTCTTTTTGTCCCCTACTGTACTTTTATTCTCATCCCAAGTTTTAAAAATATTTACATAGTGTGTAAGGATGGGTAAGAGAATTAAGTAAGTCTATTTTTATGTTATGAATATTTTTCATGAAAAATAATAAATTTTTTATTTTAAAAAGTTTTATATCAGAAAAAATGGATACTATTTTAATAGTATCCATTTTGTATAAATGTAGATTGTTATGTATGAATTATAAACTAACTATCCAAAAATGATACCTGAATGTGAGTTCTTGTTAAAAATCACTAGAATATGTAATGTTTAAGGTCATGTCCTTACATTTGTTATCAAAGCATGGTTTAGATAAATTTAGAGGTTTGGATGTTATTTAATCATATGTCACAAGTCGAATAAAACCACAATCGTTATAATGGTTGAAAGAGTCAGAGATATTTTAGATAATTCTAATGAGTTGGAGATAAAATGAATAAGGATATTTTAATATTTATCATCCTCATAAGAAATTATAATACGATTTTAGTTCTAACACTATCCTTTTTTGTTCTAGTAAATGTTTGGATCCAGTAGGATCCAAGTACAATTGGATATAAAGGAAAATGAGGTGGTTCTCTGAATAAGCAAACGAATGAAATGGGACTGCAATGAGAACTATTGTGGTTATTCTAAACCAACTATCAGGAGTAATTATTAACCACTTAAACCTTTGTGATTTTTCTAAAATATTATATATTAGAAAAATTAATCCTTATCGAAGTTCAGGTAACTAGGATCATAAAGGTAAATATATTCAATGACATATGTTCCAAGGATATTTAAATAAACACCTAGGGAAATGCCTCAAAGGTAAGGTAATATTTTTTAAATGTGGAAAAGTATGTCATAAATAAATAATATTCTAAGGAAAAAGTAAGTATTCAGTTGACTCCATGAAAGTGAATGAAGTTATTCTTTAGTTATCAATTGAATGATTTAAATGTGGGGAGTATGGTCTTTATAAAAAATGATATCTTTGGAAGAAGGATCATGAATGGGATTAGTAAGATGATATAAGTATCTATTTAGGAATATCTAATTCCATTAATGTTGAAGGCGTGTAAACTAAAAATGACATATGAAAGGTATGAATTATTTCCTCATTCATGTTTTAGCATTTTTAAATATTAGGATATGTTTTATATTATTGTTTATAGGAAATAAGTATTAAGGAATTTGGAGGAAAAGAATAGTTAAGGGATTGTGAATAATTATGAATGATTAATATGTATGGACATAAGGAATTCATGATTTATATTAAATCTAAGGATAATGAAATGTTTAAAAAGTACTAATACTATTGTCATAATCTTAGTACTTTGGAAGACTTTTTTATTCTATGTTATATGTAACCCGTAAGTTTGTCATGTGAATATGTTATCTAAGGAATAATTATCTTTTCTTTTTTGAAAATAATTATAAAGTTATGGATTACATTAATGGTTTATATGATCTTTGATTTTGAATTAATTATGGGATATTAATGTTTCAGATGAAAAATGAGAGGTATAGGATATCCTTTGAGGTTAATACTTGTTAGGGGTTTTTTAATGATTTTATCATATTTTTGGAATGTTATAAGAAATATAAAGTTGTAACGGCCCAGATTTTTGGGGATCCATTACTTTGTAAAAATCTGATGTCGAGGTGTTCTGGGCAGTGAGTCCTAGCAGAGCCTTGGTCCATCGGTAGCTCTCGGCTATCGGTGGCCTCAGAAACAGGTAGCTCTCGGCTACCGGTAGATGTCAGCCACCGGTAGCTCTCGGAGAGCTGGCTAGATGAGCTGGTGATAGCTTTCGTCTTGATTCGGGCTCGGACCGAGTACTGGGTTCTTCTAACCGTCATCTAGATGCGGGGAGTAGCACGTCAGTGGTGGACACTCTACCTAGGGGAGAGGAGAGAAGCTGAGGTGGCATGGGCTGATTTTGAGAGATAGTTCTGGGCAGAATTCCTCTCTTCTACGATGACGGCGGAGAAGAGTCAGGAGCTACTCTCCCTCCAGCAGGGGAGAATGTCAGTTAGGGAGTTGGGGATCATGTTTAAGGACCTCCTCCACTTCTCTCCAGACCTATTTCCATATGAGGAGTCCCGGGCAAGACATTTAGAGGAGGCACTTTGACCCTCCCTCTAGTACACAGTAAACCCCTTCACCATACCGACATACATGGATGTCCAAAAGAATGCCGAAGTGGTGGAGAGGATGCACGCTCTAGGAGGTGTGTCACGATAAGGGATCTAGATGGGATAATTGAAGGGGAAGGCTATCAGCACCAGACCACCAGCATCAAGACCCTCTCAGTTCTGACCAGCAGGGAGCAGGCCACAGCTGTTCCAGTTCTGGTCCGTCAGTCCTCGCCTTTTCTTTCGGGCCCAGGACCGAGGTGCTTCGTCTGTGGGAGCCACGTAAATCTCCAGAATCAGCGCCCAGACCGAGTACAGTATGGCGGTGGCGGACAGTCCCAGCACTCGCCCCAGAATCAACTTCCAGTTAGGCCCTTCCAACAGTAGCAGCAGGGGCAGCGAGCTCCCGCTCCTCCGAGGGCAGACGTTGTAGGAGGAGGCCGACCTCAGGGTGCTCCTTAGGGACCTCGACCACGACATGGTCGGGGAGGGGGCCGACAGCCGAGAGGAAGAGGAGCTGGGCGTGGACAGTTGCACACCGCAGAGGCAGCAGTTCTAATAGGGCTGGAGGTCGTTCGAGGTACGATCAGTTTGTTTAGCACCCTTGCTAATGTCTTGTTCGATACCGGAGCTTTTCTCCCCATCGTTGCACCTAGTATAGCCCATGCTTTGGGTTTAGATGTAGAGATACATCAAGCACCCATAGTGCTGAGCACGCCAGTCAGAGGTCATACTGACTTGTTATATGTTTTTTGAGGATGTAGACTGATGGTAGGGCCACATCAGTCAGTCAGGTATGTCCTATTATTGAAGATACATTCATACTATATCATCCTAGGCATCGACTGGTTGTTATCTTTGTGTTCCGTCATCGACTGCTTTCAAGGAATGGTTGTGTTCTCAGACATAGGCAGCCGGTGTGTTACATTCACCGGCGAGCGGAGCGGTCAGAAGGGCGGTAGGCGAGAGGAACCCCTCCTCTCCTTGATCGCTGAGCTGTTAGTAGAGTCAGCAGATGCTGAGATTGTGGAGGTACCAGGAATCATCAGTGAGTTTATGGACGTCTTTCTTAAGGAGGTAATTACTCTACCCCATTGACGTGATATCGAGTTTGGGATAGACTTGCAGCCCGGTGCTCGTCCGATTTTGATGGCTCTTTACCGGACGACACCTTCGGAGCTACGAGAGTTGCAGATTTATATTGACGATCTAATGAAGAGGGGTTATTTTGGACCAAGTGTGTCACCGTGGGGTGGTCCAGCCTCATTCTCAAAGAAGGCAGATGGTGGTATCAGGTTGTGCATAGACTACAGGAGGCTGAATCAGGTGACAGTCAAGAATCGCTACCCACTTCCGAGAATAGATGATGTTTTCGACTAGCAGAAAGGGTAAGGATGGTTCTCGAAGATCGACCTGCGGTCTAGGTATCACCAGTTAAGGGTGAAAGAGGGAGACATCCCGAAGATGGCCTTCAGGTGCAGATATGGACACTTTGAGTTTGTATTCATGCATTTCAGTGTTAGGAATTCCCCAGCCGTGTTCATGGGGATTATGAACTTCATCTTCCGAGAGTACCTAGATTGGTTCATAGTTGTGTTCATCGACGACATCTTGATCTATTCAAGATCAGAGGAGGACCACGAGGAGCTCCGGAGGACGGTTTTGGAGGTCCTCCGACAGCACCTGCTCTATGGGAAGTTGTCGAAATGAAAGTTATGGACGTGAGAAGTGCACTTACTTGGGAACATTGTGTCCAAGCAGGGGGTATCAGTGGGCCCATCAAAGGTTGAGGCAGTTGCTTCTTGGGAAGAACTCAAGAATGTGGTAGAGGTTTGCAGTTTCATCGGGATGGCAGGTTACTATCGGAGGTTCGTACCCAACTTCTCCCGAGTTGCAGCCCCTTTGTCAGCCTTGACCCAGAAGGACCAGGTTTTCATGTGGAGTGAGTATTTGGAGACATCCTTCAGCTATTTGAAGGAGAAGTTGGTTAGAGCCCTAGTGTTGATACTACTAAAAGAAGGGGCATCATATGAGGTGTTCTGTGATGCTTTAGGGCAAGGCCTCAGATGTGTGTTGATGAATCGACAAGGGGTGATCTCTTATGGGTCTAGGAAGCTATTCCCTCATGAGCGTAATTATGCCACCCACAGCATAGAGCTTGCAGTGGTCGTTTTTGCGCTAATGTTATGACGGATTACCTTATCGGATAACGCTTTATGGTCTTCACAGATCAAAAACGTTTGAGGTATATCTTCTCCCAGTGGGACCTAAACTTGCGGTAGTGAAGGTGGATGGAGTTACTCCAGGATTATAAATTCGAGATTTCCTACATGTCAGGGAATGAAAATGTGGTGGTCGATGCCTTGAGTAGGAGATCGCAGAAGGATGCGGTTCGAGAGTCGGCAGACACCTAGATGGAAATGGAGGAGTTGGCTGCCTTGCACCTGGATGCGAGGGTGGATAGCGGTAGAGGTTGTTTGTATCAGATGACAATGAAGTATTCTCTGATTCAGAAAGTGTAGGAGTCTTAGTGGGGAGACCCAGAGTGTGAAGTGATGCGTGACCGAGTTGACCAGGGCAATGCTCCGGAAGGGTGGATGGAGGATGGTTAGAACCAGATGGTTTTCTGAGGAAATCTATTTGTTCCAGAGGCGATGTGTGGCCAGGTTCTTAGTGAGTTCTACAACTCACCCCTAGCAGTGCACCCGGGAGTTTCCAAGATGTACCAGGGTCTAAAGAGACAGTAGTGGTGGCCCGGAGTGAAGCGAGCAGTGGCAGAGTTTATAGCCAAGTGACTAGTGTGTCAGCAGGTGAAGGCTGAACACCGAGTTCTGGGCAGCTTACTACAGTCTCTAGATGTCCCCGAGTGGAAGTGGGAGGACATCCCTATGGATTTCATCATGGGACTATCCAAGGTTCAAATGGGATACGTCTCTATCTGGGTGGTAGTGGACCGGTTGATGAAATCAGATCACTTTCTGGCGATTAAGGAGTCAAGTGTAGTGGATGCTTTAGCACGAAGGTACATGGATGAGGTGGTGCGGTTTCATGGAGTTCCGAGGTTCATAGTCTCGGAAAGGGATGCACGGTTTACCTCACGAGTCTGGAGAGGATTGCAGCATGCTTTTTGAACCCAGCTACGTCTTAGAACTAGTTTCCATCCCCAGGCAGATGGACAGATAGAGCGCGCTATCCAGACCTTGGAGGATATGCTGCGGGCCTGTGTTTTGGACTTAGGAGTATTGTGGGTGAGAAACATGCCTCTAGTAGATTTTTCCTACAATAATAGATATTACTCTACCATTGGTATGGCCCCATTAGAAGCCTTGTAAGGGAGGTCATGCCACTCACCTGTATGTTGGACCGAAGTCGGAGAGGCATGCATCCTTAGCCCGGAGGTGGTGCAGAGAATGATAGAGAAGGTTCAGATTATACGGGAGAGGATGAAGGCGTCCCAGGACTGACAGAAGTCGTATGCTGATAGCAGGAGAAGGCCCTTGTATTTTTAGGTTGGAGACCATGTGTTCTTCAAGGACTCCCCTCAACATGGACAATGGAGGTTCAGTAAGGGAGTAAGCTTTCTCCCAGGTTCATCGGACCCTTTGAAGTGTTGCGGCGGGTCGGCGAAGTGGCTTATCAGCTAGCATTACCACCGCCGCTACTGAGGATAAAAGAAGTCTTCCATGTATCCCAATTCTGTCGGTATCTGCACAACGATTCACATGTCCTCGGCTGTGGAGATCTAGACATCGAGGACGATGTGACCATTGTGGAAAGACCAGTGATGATCGAGGATCATGAGGAGAAGGTGCTTCATGGGAAAACCATTCCCTTGGTTCGTGTTCTATGGAGACATGGTGGGATTGAGGAGAGTACGTGGGAGGGGGAAGCACTAATGTGTGCCTAGTACCCAGAGTTGTTTTGAGTTTTGTACTGTTCTATTTATACTTGTGGTGGTGGAGAGTTTACCTTGTTGGCTATGAAATATGTGTTTTTTTCATTCCTCTGAATGTGTGTGAAAAGTCATGGATATGGGGAGAGCAGGACCCGACCCCTAATCAAGACTCATTAAGGTGGATGTGATTAAACCCGTGTGGGAGAGTCAGTGCCGCTCAAAGTGGATAGTATCTTGACATGGGGGAAGAGACTCCCCAACCCCTATGACTGGGCAGTTTGACCTTGGTATGTTGCTGGGTTCTTGAGAGGGAGGTGTTTTTAGTTAACGATGAGGTTCACTCATGAGAGGTATCATTCTTCGAGGTTGTTGTTCGGACCCTCTCTTTATTTCTAGGTTGTTTTGATTCTCGAGGGAGATAATAGTTTGAGATGTATCTGATGTAATGACCCAGGTTTTTGGGGGTCCATTACTATGTAAAAATCTGATGTCGGGGTGTTCTGGCCAGTGAGTCCTAGGGGAGCCTTGGTCTATCGGTAGCTCTCGGCCAGCGGTAGCTCTCTGCTACTGGTCGCTTCGGAAACCTGTAGCTCTCAGCTACCAGTCGCTGTCATCCACCAGTAGCTCTCAGATACTGGTCGTTGTCAGCCACCGGTATCTCTCAGCTACTGGTCGCTCTTAGCAACCGGTAGCTCTCGGTCGGTCTCTCTCAGCTACTGGTGGCTCTCGCCTACCCCTACGGGTTTTTCAATAGAGCCTCCTTTTTGGGAGAATTGCATTTTAAACTCTATTTTGACCCCTTTAGGCCTGTTTTAAAGCCCATTAACACCCATTAATGGCATTTAATTAATTTTTTAATGAGGTACCCTGGTGTGTGCATATGTTTAAACCACCCCTAAAGGTGGGGACCCTTTAATGATGTGTGGGACACGTGGTCAACCCATGACCCCGTTCTTAAAGTAGTTTCGCGTTCTTATCTCAGTATCTAAACCATTCCCAGACCGTATAAACTAAAGGCTTCCCCCTGGGTTTACTTTTTCTTAGCCACCCTATGATCGATTCATCTGCTCGTCCTTGGAGTTCCTGAGGTCCCTCCCCTGCTTTTTGAACATCTGGTGTTCCTCACGCGGGGAGAGAAACTTCGATCATTGATCAATCAAGTAGGGTTTCACCTTCGTCTCTCCTTTCTATGTATCATGTGGGGTGGGTGCGCTACTGATTCTGTAGAATTTGATGATCCAAACATTAATGAAGATAATTAACGTATTCTAAAGAATGAAGGGGAGGGGTGTGATCGATGATGCTTTGTTTTCTTTTTTTTTGAATTTTGCGGGCTCTACTGAAAATCAGGGCTGTTGGTGGTCTTTCTCTATGCACTGATAAACCCTTATCTCTAGTGGTGTTTAAATGATTGTATTGTGGTTGTGAACCTTTTCTGTGTAATGGAATTTGGTTAATTACGTATATTAGGCTAAATAAATTGGAAGCACCAGGATCAACTCCTTTCTATGATAACCCCGATTTAAGCCTAGTGGAATTGAAATCAGGGAGTGTGTTAAATCTTTTAAATATGAAAATACATGTTGATTCCGCCCTTGTGTTCCACGGGACAAGTACAGGTGACCATATGGTTTTCTTGGATGGGGGTTTAGAATTATGAGGTGGCATGGGTGGGGATGGGATCCCCTGTTGTTGTACTTTCGCTGGTTGTGAATCTACGGTCGTGTGGTTACATTGCTTATATCACGAATTCAGGTGGAATCCTCTGTTGTTGAGAGACCATTGGCTCTTGGGTTTTGGGAACATGGGGTAGTATCTTGGGGTTTTCCTTGTCTCCAGTAATTTGAGGGATCTCACTTATCCATTTTTGTGGTTGTGACTTTACAAGGGAACCTGGTGTGAACGTTTAAGTTGATGTTTGGATGTACTCTTCCCTTAGCTTGTGCTTATGCCTTCTAGTTTCCCAAGTAGGTGTAGAAAATTATTTAAACATTATCACTGGACATGAAAACAAGGATGGGAGAAATGGGTTTTGGTTTGGTGTGAGTTGTGACGTGGACATGGGTATTGTTTGTGTTCTTTAGGCAGGCTGATGAAAAACCTAGTTTTGGGTGAGTGCTTGTTACCTATACATATACTTGTATTTTTATGTTTCTTGTTCATTCCCCACCCAAGTTTAGCACTTAGTGTCGAACACCCCCATTCCATGGGGGAGGGTGTTTTTCCCAACACATTTATGAGTGGCTGGTTATTAAATCCTTTTCTGATCCCTTTCCCGAATAGCCCAAGAATCTATGGGCAGGCTGTAATGGCCTGAAGTCCCTTATTTGCCCAAAAATTTCAGGCGGGGTAGTTTGGTGGTTGGCCCAGGTGTGTGTGGGCAGGTGATTTCTCAAGTGTCTTTGGGATGAGGCCCAGGTGTCTTCGGGCGTGGTAGTTGATCTTCTAGCCCAGGGGTCTTTGGGTGTGTCAGTTGTTGTTCTAGCCTAGGTGTTTGCAGGCGTGGTTACGTGTGACAGTTGTGGCCCAGGTGTTTGCGGGTGGGGTTTGGTAGTGGGACTGCGTGAGGATATAGCCCACGTGTGTGCGGGCGGGATGTGGTAGGGGGACTGCGGTGAGAATGGCGGGATTGGTTCGATGCATAGGATGTCTTTAATAACAAGTGGGAAAGTGGTACGGGGTACCCAAACATTGATGTGATTTTATTGTACATCACTTTGCTTGCGTTATTTGGTGAGTGTGGCCAGTGAATGGGATGGATGAACTCCTTGATAGTGTTGGTTGTCTGCTTCTCACGGGACTTTAGTACGTCCCCCCAGCTTTTGCATGAGTGTCTTTGGTTTTTCCCTACTGAGTATACTTGTTTGCTCACCCTATGTATATAAAACTATTTTCAAGTCTCCAGGAGGACTTCAGAGATCATGCGGGACTGTACTAGCTTGGACCTCTAGGGCAGTTTTTGTTTCTGTTTTCCTTTTCTTGGTATCTTTTTACCTTAGGGGGTTTGTGGATTGTATCTTTTACTTTTGAACATGCATGTGGGAATGGTTCACTTTTGGTTTTACTTTTCATTCAGTTTTGGGGCTGTTTGGTTTCATCATCTTATCTCCTGACCCTATAAAACAAAAAATGGTAATACCTTCCATTTGTGTGTGATTTCCATACCCATGGTTCTAGTCACCACTCTGGGACCTATTGAAGGCGGGTTTCGGGGGTCATTATCTCTCCTTCAACTTAAAGAAGGAAGGTCTTGGAAATCTGCTGACCCTTCCCTCCTTTTAGTCAAGGCGGGTCATGACAGAATGGTATCAGATCCGAGGTTGAGAGATAGGTTGGAGTCTAGAGTTAAGCACTGTGATAATTGCATGGGATGGTAGGGAAACAGTGTTGGGTGACCTTGGTGCGTGAATTAGGCCAGGGAAGACTAGTTAGGACATGGGATTTTTGGGCCCCCCGTGATCCGATGCAAGGACTCTGGACCTGCCGAACGACCTAGAGAGACCACGCTGATTGTAGGGTAGAGACCCTAGGAAAGGAACATGCATCATACTGACTTGTGTTCTCGTGTTTCATGGGTGTTTTGGGAATTGAAATAAATAAGAAGTTTAAGAAAATTTAAGAACAATATTCTGCACAACGTGGGCTTAGAAATTCCTTGTTTACCTTGCTGCTATGGCACCTGGGAGGTGACCACGGGCTGTACGGGCGATTGAGGCATAGGAGGATGACTTGGCCGATCGGAAGAGGGCTGATCAAGAGGAGGAGGATGACCAGTGGCAGAAGAAGCTTCGAGCCTTCCAGCGACAGACCCTCGAGAAGTATGAGTGTAGCACCTCTGACATGAAGACGGAGAGCTAGCTAGAGGATCTGGTGATAGCTTTTGGCTTGATTCGGACTCTGACCGAGTACTGGGTTCTTCTGGCCGTCATCAAGATGCGGGGAGCAGCACATCTGTGGTGGACGCTCTACCTGGTGGAGAGGAGAGAGGTTGAGGTGGCATGGGCTGATTTTTGGAGAGAGTTCTGGGCGGAATTCCTCTCTTCTACGATGAAGGTAGAGAAGAGGCAGGAGCTACTCTCCCTCTAGCAGGGGAGTATGTCAGTGAGGGAGCTAGGGATCAAGTTCAAGGACCTCCTCTTCTTCACTCCAGACCGCTTTCTGGATGAGGAGTCTTGGGCGAGACATTTAGAGGAGGTGCTTAGACCCTCCCTCCAGTACGCAGTTACCCCCTTCACCCTGCCGACATACTTGGAGGTCCAAAAGAAGGCTGAAGGGGTGGAGAGGATGCACGCTCTAGGGGGTGTGTCACGATAAGTGATTCAGTTGGGATCATTGAAGGGGAAGGCTATCAGCACTAGACCACCAGCATCCGGACCCTCTCAGTTCCGACCAGCAGGGAGTAGGTCACAGCAGTTCGAGTTCTGGTCCCCTGGTCCTCGCCCTTTTCGTTCGGGCCCAGGACCAAGGTGCTTAATTTTTAGGAGCCATAGACATCTCCGGAATCATTGCCCAGACTGAGTACAGTACCACTATGGTGGACAGGCCCAGCACCCGCCCAAGCAGCAGCTTCCAGCTAGGCCCTTCCAGCAGCCGCAGCAGGGGAAGCGAGCTCCCGCTCCTCCAAGGGAAGATGTTGCAGGAGGAGGCCGACCTCAGGGACCTCTACCAGGGCGTGGTCGGGGTGGTGGCTGATAACCGAGAGGAAGAGGAGTTTGGCGTGGACAGTTTCACGCCGCTGAGGCAGCAGTTCCAGCAGGTCTGGAGGTCGTTCGAGGTATGATCAGTTTGTTTATCACCCTTGCTTATGCCTTGATCGATACCAGAGCTTCGCACTCCTTAATTGCACCTAGTCTAGCCCGTGCTTTGGGTATAGATGCCAAGAGACTTCCAGCACCCCTGGTGCTGATCATGCTAGTCGAAGGTCAGACCGATATGTTATATGTTTTTCAAGGATGGAGACTGATGGTAGGGATGCATCAGTCAGTCAGAGATCTTCAACTATTGTAGATACATCCATACGATGTCATCCTAGGCATCGACTGTCTGTTCTCTCTGTGTGACTTCATCGACTACTTCTGAGGAAGGGTTGTGTTCTTAGACTTGGGCAGCCGGTGTGTTACTTTCACTGGCGAACGGAGTGGTCAGAAGGGAAGCAGGCGAGAGGAACCCTTCCTCTCCTTGTTTTTCGAGCTGTCAGTAGAGTCAGCAGATGCTGAGATGGTGGGGGTTCCAGGAATCATCAGTTATTTTATAGACGTCTTTCCTGAGGACATAACGACTCAACCCCCTCAACATGATATCGAGTTTGGGATAGACCTCCAGCCTGGTGCTCATCCGATTTCGATGGCTCCTTACCGGAAGGCGCATTTAGAGCTACGGGAGTTACGAATTCAGATTGACGATCTAATGAAGAGGGTTTATGTTCGACCAAGTGCGTCACCGTGGGGTGCTCCAGTCTTGTACGCAAAGAAGGCAGATTGTGGTCTTAGGTTGTTCATAGATGATAGGAGGCTGAATCTGGCGATGGTCAAGAATCGCTACCCTCTTCCGAGAATAGATGATCTTTTCGACCAGCTGAAAGGGGAAGGATGGTTCTCGAAGATCGACCTATGGTCTGGGTATCACCAGTTAAGGGTGAAAGAGGGTGAAATCCCAAAGACGTCCTTTAGGTGTAGATATGGACACTTTGAGTTTGTATTCATGCCTTTCGGTGTTACGAACGCCCCGGCCATGTTCATGGGGATTTTGAACTCTGTCTTCCGGGAGTACCTTGATCGGTTCGTAGTTGTGTTCATCGGCAACATCCTGATCTATTCAAGATCATAGGAGGACCACGCGGAGCACCTCTGGACGGTTTTGGAGGTCCTCTGACAGCACCAGCTATATGGGAAGTTGTCAAAATGCAAGTTCTAGATGTGAGAAGTGCACTTCCTTGGGCACGTAGTGTCCGAGAAGGGGGTAGTAGTAGACCCATCAAAGGTTGAGGGAGTTGTTTCTTGGGAAGCACCCAAGAATGTTGAAGAGGTTCACAGTTTCCACAGGCTTCCAGGTTTCTATCGGAGGTTTGTACCCAACTTCTCTTGAGTTGCAGTCCCTTTGACAGCCTTGACCAAGAAGGACTAGGTTTTCAGGTGGAGTGAGCAGTGCGAGACATCCTTCAGCTATCTGATAGAGAATTTGGTTAGTGCCCCAGTGCTGAGACTACTAGAATATGGGGCAGCATATGAGGTATTCTGTGATGCTTCAGGGAAAGACCTCAGATGTGTATTGATTCAGTGACAAGGGGTGATCTCTTATGGGTCTAGGCAGCTATTCCCTCATGAGCATAATTATTCCACCCATGACCTGGAGCTTTCAGCGGCCGTATTTGCGCTAAATTTATCGAGGCATTACCTCATCGGAGAACGCTTTATGGTCTTCAGAGATCACAGAAGTTTGTGGTATATCTTATCCCAGCGGGACCTAAACTTGCGGCAGTAAAGGTGGATGGAGTTCCTCCAGGATTACAACTTCGAGATTTCCTACACTTTTGGGAAAGGGAATGTGGTGGCTGATGCCTTGAGAAGGAGATCTTAGAAGGATGCAGTCTGAGAGTCGGCAGATGCCTAGAAGGCAATGGAGGAGTCGGCTGCCTTGCACATGGATGTGAGGATGGATAGCGGTAGAGGTTGTTTGTATAGGATGACAGTGCAGTCTTCTCTGATTCAGCAGGTGGAGGATTCTTAGTGGGGAGACCCAGAGTGTGAAGTGATGCATGACCGAGTTGACCAGGGCAATGCTTTGGAAGGGTGGACCGAGGATGGTCAGAACCAGATGAGTTTTTGAAGAATGTTGTTTGTTCCAGAGGCGATGTGCAGCTAGGTTCATAGTGAGTTCCACAACTCACCCCTAGCAGTGCACCCGTGAGTTTCCAAGATGTACCAGGGTCTGGAGAGACTGTTCTGGTGGCCCAGAGTGAAGCGAGCAGTGGCAGAGTTTATAGCCAAGTGCCTAGTAACTCAGTAGGTGAAGGCTGAACACCGAGTTCCGGGTGGCCTGCTGCAGTCTCTAGATGTCCCTGAGTGTAAGTGGGAGGAAATCTTGATGGAATTCATCACGGGACTAACCAAGTTTCAAGGGGGATACGACGCCTTCTAGGTGGTAGTGGACCGGTTGACTAAATCGGCTCACTTTCTGGCGATTAAGGAGTCGAGTGCAGTGGATGCTTTAGCACGAAGGTATGTGGATGAGGTGGTGCAGTTGCATGGAGTTTCGAGGTCCATAGTCTCGGAAAGGGATGCATGGTTTACCTCACGAGCCTGGAGAGGATTGCAGCATGCTTTTGGAACCCAGCTACTTCATAGCATTACTTTCCATCCCCAGACAGATGGACAGACAGAGCGCACCATCCAGACCATGGAGGAGATGCTGCAGGCATGTGTTCTGGACTCAGGAGGATTTTGGGTGCGAAACTTGACTCTGGTAGAGTTTTCCTACAATAATAGCTATCACTCAACCATTGGTATGGCCCCATTAGATTCCTTGTACGAAAGGCCATGTTGCTCACCTGTGTGTTGGACTGAAGTCGGAGAGGCAGGCATCCTTGGCCCGGAGTTGGTGTAGAGCATGACCGAGAAGGTTTAGCTTATATTGGAAAAGATGAAGGTGGACCAGGACCGACAGAAGTCGTATGCTGATAGCAGGAGAAGGCCCTTGGAGTTTGAGTTCGGAGACAACATGTTCTTGAAGGTATCCCCTTAGTGTGGACAACGGAGGTTCGACAAGGGGAGTAAGCTTTCTCCCAGTTTCATCAGACATTTCGAAGTGTTGAAGCGGGTCAGTGAAGTGGCTTATCAGCTGGCGTTACCACTGCCGCTACTGAGGATACATGACGTCATCCATGTATCCCAGCTCCATCGATATTTGCATGACGATTTACATGTCCTCAACTGGGGAGAGCTAGACATCGAGGATGACATGACCTTTGTGGAAAGACCAGTGATGATCGAGGATCGCGAAGATAAGGTTCTTCGTGGGTGAACCATTCCCTTGGTTATTGTGTTATGGTGACATGGTGGGATTGAGGAGAGTACGTGGGAGAGGTAAGCACAGATGTGTGCCCAGTACCCAGAGTTTTTTTTAGTTTTGTACTGTTCTATTTATACTTGTGGTGGTGGAGCATTTACCTTATTGGATATGAAATATGTGGTTTTTTCATTCCTTTGAATGTGTGTGAAATGTCCGGGCTATGGGGAGGGGCGGACCCGACCCCTAATCAAGACGCATTAAGGTGGATGCGATTAAACTCGTGCGGGCGAGCCAGTGCCGCTCAAAACGGATAGTATCTTGACATGGGGGAAGAGACTCCCCAACCCATATGACTAGGCAGTTTGACCTTAGTATGTTGATGGGTTCTTGAGAGGGAGGTGTTTTTATTTCACGATGAGGTTCACTCCTGAGAGGTATCTTTCTTTGAGGTGGTTGTTCGGACCCTCTCTTTCCTTTTGGGTTGTTTTGATTATTGAGGGCAAGAATAGTTTTAGAGGTATCTGATGTAATGGCCCAGGTTTTTGGGGGTCCATTACTTTGTAAAAATATGATGTTGAGGTGTTCTGGGTGGTGAGTCATAATAGAGCCTTGGTCTATCGGTAGTTCTCGGCCAGCGGTAGATCTCAGCTACTGGTCGCTGTCAGCCACCGATAGCTCTCGGTTGGTGGCTCTCGCCTATCCCTTCGGTTTCTCTAGTAGCGCCTCCTTTTTGCTCGAATTGGGTTTTAAACACTGTTTTGACCCATTTAGGCATGTTTTAAAGCCTATTAAAGCCCATTAATGGCGTTTAATTAATTGTTTAATGAGGTACCTTGGTGTGTGCATCAGTTTAAATTGCCCCTAAATGCAGGGACCCTTTAATGATGTGTGGGGCCGCGTGGTCAACCCACGACCCCGCTCCTTACACGGTTTCGCGTTCTTATCTCTGTATCTCAACCGTTCCCGACCCTTATAAACTAATGGCTTCTCCTTGGGTTTCCTTTTTCTCAGCCACCCTGTGATTGATTCGTCTTCTCGTCCTTGGAGTTCTCGAGGTCCCTCCCCTACTTTTTGAGCATTCGGCGTTCCTCACGCATGGATAGAAACTTCGATCGTTTATCAATCAAGTAGGGTTTCACCTTCGTCTCTCCTTTCTGTGTATCTTTCTGGGTGGGTTCTCTACTGATTCTATATAATTGGATGAGTGAAACTTTAATGAAGATAATAAATGGATTCTAAATAATGAAGGGGAGGTGTGTGATCGATGATGCTCTGTTTTCTCTTTTTTTTTGAATTTTGCAGGCTCTACTGAAAATCAAGGCCATTGGTGGTCTTTCTCTATGCACTATTAAACCGTTATCTCTGGTGGTGTTTAAATGTTTTTATTGTGGTTGTGAACCTTTGCTGTGTAAATTAATTTTTTTAATTAAGTATATTCGGCTACAAAAATGGGAAGCACCGGGATCAACTCCTTTCTATGATAACCCCGGTTTAAGCACAGTGGAATTGAAATCAGGGAGTGTGTTAAATCTTTTAAATATGAAAATACCGGTTGAGTCTGCCCTTGTGTTCCATAGGATGAGTACGGTTGAACTTATGGTTTTCTTGGATGGGGGATTAGAATGCTGAGGTGGCATGGGTAGGGATGGGATTCCATGTTGTTGTACATTAACAGGTTGTGAATCTGAGGTCATGTGGTTACTTTTCTTATATCACAAATTGGGGTGGAATCCTCTGTTGTTGAGAGAACATTGGCTCTTTTGTTTTGGGAACATGGGGTAGTATCTTGGGGGTTTCCTTGGCTCTAGTACTTTTAGGGATCTCACTTATCCCTTTTTGTGGTTGTGACTTTACAAGGGAACCCAGTGTGAACGTTTAAGTTGATGTTTGGTTGAACTCTTCCATTTTCTTATGATTACACTTGCTAGTTGCCCATGTAGGTGTAGAAACTTATTTAAACATTATAACTGATCATGAAAACAAGGATGGGACAAATGGGTTTTGGTTTGGTGTGAGTTGTGACGTGGACAGGGGTACTATTTTTGTTCTTTAGGTAGGCTGAAGAAAAACCTAGTTTTGGGTGGGTGCTTGTTACATATACATATACTTATAGTTTTGTGTTTCTTGTTCACGCCCCACCCAAGATGAGCAATTAGTTCTGAAAACCCCAATTCCATGGGGGAGGGTGTTTTTCCTACACTTTTATGAGTGGCTGGTTATTATCTCCTTTTCTGCTCCCTTTCCCAAATAGCCCAAGACTCTACAGGAAAGCCGTGATGGCCTGAAGTCCATTATTAGACCCAAAATCATGGGGGGGGGGGGGTAGTGTGGTGGTTGGCCCAGGTGTGTGCGGGTAGGTGATTTCTCAAGTGTCTTCGGGATGAGGCCCAGGTGTCTTCGGGCGTGGCAATAGATCATCTAGCCCAGGTGTCTTCGGGCGTGGAGGTGGTTGTTCGGGCCTAGGTGTTTGTAGGTGTGGTTACATGTGACAGTTGGGGCCCCAGTTTTTGCGGGCAGGGTTTGACAGTGGGACAGCATGAGGATATATCCCAGGTGTGTGCGGGCGGGGTGTGGCAGTTGGACTACGATGAGAATGGTGGTATTGGTTCGATGCGTAGGATGTCTTCAATAACCAGTGGGAAAGTGGCGCGAGGTACCCAAACATCGATGTGCTTATATTATACATTACTTTGCATGCGTTATTGGGTGAGTGTGGTCGGTGAGTGGGATGGATGAACTCCTTGATAGTGTTTGTTGTCTGCTTCTCACGGGACTTTAGTGCTTCCCCCCACTTGTGCATGAGAGTCTTTTGTTTTTCCCAACTGAGTATACTTGTATTCTCACCATACGTATATAAAACTATTTTCAGGTCTCCAGGAGGACTTCAGAGATCGTGCGGGACCGTACAAGCTTGGACCTCTGGGGCAGTTTCTATTGCTGTTTTCCTTTTCTTGGTATCTTTTTACCTTAGGGTTTTTGTGGCTTGTATCTTTTACTTTTGAACATTCATGTGGGAATGGTTTACTTTTGGTTTTATTTTTCTTTCAGTTTTGGTGTTGTTGGGTTTCATCATCTTATCTCCGGATCCTATAAAACAAAGAAAGGTAATACCTTCCATTTGTGTATGATTTTCATACCCTTGGTGCTAGCTTCCACTCTGGGACCTATTGAAGGTGGGGTTCGAGGGTCATTATCTCTCCATCCACTTAAAGAAGGAAGGGCTTGGCAATCTTCTGACCCTTCCCTCCTTTTTGTGAAGGCAGGTCATGACAAAAGTTTTATAAATAGGATAACTCAAAGGATGTGTGAAAACCTACCAAATCTAAAAAGGCTGTGTTAATCGAACTAAAAACTGAAGGGTGATAAGGGTGCATCACTTACAAATAGACTGCATGAATTCTTGGTCAGTATGACCTTTTATATTTAGTTAAATTATTTTATGGATGAAGAATGGGTTGTTTTTGGGATCATATGTTTTTTCAAATATATAGCCCTGGGATTGGAAAATAAAATCGTGATTAATGATTAATGTCATTTAGAATTATGTTTATTATTTTGGAAACTCTTTTATGATTATGGTAAATAGAGTACTATGAGATTTTGTTGTGGATTTATGGTGACTAATGTTATTTATGGAAATGGTTGTCATATTTTGAATATTATTAGGACAATTAATTTTGGGTATAAGACTTCTGGAGTAATTGATGTTATTTGGAGATAATTGTTAACATTTGTCTTGAAAGACTGTGTGATCAAATACTTATGGATTTTGGGTCCTAATATTACTTAGAATTTTTTTAGTTATTTTTATGGACATTTATTTATCTAATTGTCTATTTTTATATTTGGGTATTACTACTGAATCTTTGAGATTGAATTTTTTTTTCATCATATAATGGTTTATTATTTTTAAATAATTATCTTATTTTCTTCTAACCATTTTGGTTTTTGTTAATATTTCAAGATAAGAGAAATAAATAGTTAATCATTTTTGACTATATGATTACATAGAAGTAAATTCTAGTGCTTATGATATGAAAAATCCATCTTGGATACTCATTGTTTGGAGAAAATATGAGTTTGTGGTGGAAATTAATTAAATAATGAAAATATACTATTAAAGTAAGTATATTTCCTTATGTTAAGAGTCCAGATCGTAAAACAATTCCTCAAATCTTCAAAAATAATCTTGAAAAATAATGTAATCCTTTAACTTTTATTACTTGTAATCAATGAACTTTTAACAGACCACATATTTATAGTTTTTTATTTATTAACATTCTCATGAATAGATTATCTATCACTCTCCATCCTAACATGATAGTTAGTTTTATATTATATGTCCATGTTTTTCTACATGTAACCCTAGTTTTTGTTATCTCAGGTGACCTTGACACTTCCCTTTCTTAATTTTAAAGGGGAAGTTTCATTAATCCTTTTTCTGATGTGGGATTTCAAAAAAAGTATTTTGAAAATTCAAACCCCTAGTTTTTTATATTGGGTTCAAATTGAGAGGACTAGGTTTTTCAAAGTAGGGGTTAATATAACATTCTGAGTTCTTAAAAGGAAACACTCTATTCAATAGAAAACATGATACTCCACATCGATCTTCAAAGAACAGGTAAATATTATTATTTAAATGTTACCATTATAACCTAGACATTAGATTGGACGGTATTAATATGATTAACTAAATTATGATATTATTGTTTTCACATGTATATATAATAAATTCTTTTATCAATTAATAAAAAATAAAAATAAAACCTTTTTTAAATAAAATGAAATGTTGTTATGAAACCCTTTTTAAATGTGCACAACTGTGTTTTATTGAAATAGATAAACAAATTAATCTTTTTTTATTATATAAAATAAATTTATAATATATTAAATATACCTTTTAATAATAATCCTATGATTTTTCCAGACATTAGATAAGAACAAATCCAATTTTACTCATGTATTATACTAAAAAGGTAGTTTTTCTACCTTTTGATGGAACACTTGTTCTAAATCTAGTTTTTGAAAATTTTATAAATTATTTTTTGAAAATATAAACTTCTTATTTTACAGAATATTATAATAATTTCCTTTGGTTTAGTTTTTTGTATTTTTTCGATAATTTTCATGTTTTTAGGAATAGTGAAAAATATTTCATTTTAATTGAAAATAACTTTTTCTTATAATAAATTAATAGTTTTAAATTATATTTTTAATTGATTTTTAAGTATAATTAGATCAATTATATATTTGTTTTTCCAATTTATCTCAATGGAATTAATTTCATATTGAAATTGGATATAACAACTTTGTCACATTTTGAACATTTCTACTTTAAAAACTTGTTGTTTCGTCCCATACACTGGATTAATTTTTAATTAACTTCTATAAGTTATATGAATGGAATATTTTCAAAATAGATTCCATATGTGGAATCAGATTGTAATTTTTTTTAATTGGTCCCTTTAATTGTTTGAAATTATGAATAGTAACTTTTGGATTTTTATTAATATGGTTAAGGGTAAATTGAGTAATTAAGGGTAAAAATAATATTGTAAATATTAGGAAATTACCATAACATTTGCCATAATTTTATTGGATGAGTATATTTTTTCCCTAAGCATTAAAGTCTTGGATATTAGACCATTTATGAACATTTGAATGATAATTTAACCTCTATAATATTTTATTCAGTGAAAAATCAAACTTATCAATCTTTTGTTTATAAGAAGATAAATATTTTTAAGGTGGGGTTATATAGGTGATATGTTCAACTATAAATAGTAATTTGAAATTTAAAACATATAACAACATCAGGATAATTAATTTATAATATTTAGTGATAAAATAATTACCTTAAATGGTGACACAATGATGATGGACTAATTATTTAATTAGAGGAGGACGGTTGGAGACAACTTGATAGACCACGAAGCACTCTACAATGCCCCTCCATTGGCACTCCACAATTACCTAGCCATTGATGTTGGTTGTCGCAGTCCCTCCCCCATCCATGGGGGGGGACTCCCTTATTCCCCTTTCATCGCTCATCAACCTCCTTTCATTCTCTTCTCCAACCCATATCTTCTATCTCCCTTCCCTTCGATCGATCTGTGTCCTAAAGTGGATGACCTCTTCAATGGTTACCCGCTACTTTAAAATTCTATGGTAGATATAACAGAGGCTTCGAAGTTGTTAAATATGAATTTGGTTGTGTGTTTCACTTGTGATCACCCTTCAGTGGATGTTTTTTATCATCTCGTCTGCAGCGCTTGGGGTTTCTCTACTGCGGTGATTTTCGACATCCTTGTTCGGCATCATATAATGGTCCATTTCTCTACAGAGGAAGATTTGATTTTGGCTTGGTATTCAGCTCTTTGCATCTATCAGGGATCTCATTTCTTTATATTCAATTGGTCTTATGATCTATAGATTAATCATCATTCTCTATTGATGGAAATATGGTTAAGTCTCCCTAATGCCCCCCCCCCCGCCCCTTTCAGAATCCATCTATTAAATGTATGTTATGGAATTTTATAGGTCTTTTTTTGAACAGATAAGAGAACGAATGCAGTGATTCACCCTGTTTCACCACATATATGTGTGGAGATCGATGCTTTAAAAACTCTAGTCGACTGGGTGTATATATCAGTTGGCCAAGAGTTTTAGTTTAAGAAGAGGGATGTCATAAAATTGTGGTCCAATGATGAAGAACACATAGAATGGGTGGGTAAAGTACAAGAACAAAGTTATAAGAATCATTGTACAATAATTCTTAGAAAACAATTATATATCGGTAATATCTATGATGATATCATGTCTAAAAAATAAATAAATTTAAATAAAAAATTCAATATATTAATATGGGCTGAAGCGAAGGATCAAATAATCACAGATCAAAAGCTGATAATAAATCAATGATCGATATTTTAATCAAAATGGAGAAATCCATAATTGATGAACCCTATCTTGACTCAGATAAATCCATTGTGAAGAATGTTTTCACTAGTGATGAAGAATACACACTACCTTCATTTCATCTCATTTCATTTTGATTTGATCACTTGTTGTTCTCGGATATGACCCACCAATGATGAATTCTCAAAGATCCTCTCAATTCTCCAAGGGTTTCTACAGATAACCTTAAGGAATTTCTATAGATAAGTATTTATAAATGTAATTATGTAATGGGTATTTAAAAAAATAAAAAAATAAAAAATTAATTATTTAATTTAATTAAACACACAACTGACAACTTCTTCAACCGAATGTCTAGCTTCGACTAACCATAGGTCATGCCTACGGTAAGTCCCACATTCCAAAATCAAATGTGGTCTCATATTTCCAATCCAAAAATCCACTTGGATGTTATTCTCTAGTTTCTAGAAAACTACGTGCATGTGATATTTGTATATTTAATATATTTATTATATCAATTCTCGGATCACTGGGCCTCAGAATCTCACACCGTCTCAGCACCTAGATATGAAAATAATCCAAATAATATTTCAAAGTAATACACGAAAAAAACAGATTCTTTAAAACCCTTATTACATAATCTATAAATTATGTTTAAAAATGTAAAATAAATTTTATCAGATAAAATATCTATGTGTATGAAAAATCAACCTTAACATTGTTACATGTAAAGCGTAGAAAACTATTTTTAGAGAAATTTTATTTTTATGTTTAAAATATATGTGTAGGGTAAAAATATCAGTGTATTTGATTTTTGTAATTTAAATTGTTTTATTATAAATAAAAATTATGTGTATTTTAAAGTAATCTAAAACCAATTTTTACCAAAATAACATTTAATTAAAAGAAAACGCAAAAAACAATTTATTTTATTAGAAAATATTACTTATGTACATTAAATGTTAAATATAGGTTTTATAAATTCATAATTTATTTAAAAGTCTATAAATTTACAAATTAAAAACATATTATATCAATTTAAATGTTTTATAAATTTCTAGGTCTTTATTTTAAAATGTTATATTCATAAAATTTATAGTTTTGGTAAAACTTGTATTTTTCACTATTCACCTAAATATCAACTATTTTTGAAAAATACCAAAAATTAATATTAATGCATTATAAATATAAAAAATCCAAAAATTAAGTTCATTTTGTAAATTTAAAATTATAAAAGTTGACAATTTATATTTTAAATAAAAACATACAAATATAATGAATATAATTTTCATAGGAAAATAACGTTTTATAAAATATTAACTATTATTATTATTTCCTATAATTTACTAATAAAGAAGTGTTAATATATTATACATATAAAAAATACCCTTTTCTAAAATATTTTTATTTTGGTAATATAAAACACATAATTTTTTTAGAAATTTTATATTTTAATGATTAAATAGGTCTTATTAGTTATTTTTCTACAGTAATTGAATTTTCATCAAACCCTTAGTGTTTGTAATGAAATTTAATTTTTATTTATACATATATTTCATAATTAAATTAGCTCCATCTTTACCCAGAAATTATATGACTATATTTTAACTTTTATATAGTGTTCTATGGTTCATTTTGATTCATTTTTGTGTGTGAAGAAAGGTATTGAACACATTAGGTTTTAAAAGAAAAATATATAATTTAAAATCTCAAGGTGTTAAATTTTTACCCCTTAAATAAATTATGTCCTTAAAATGTTAATTATCAATTAATAATAAAATAATTCAACGGTATCTAAATGATATACATAACTCAAGATATAATTTCAAATGAGTTGTCTACCGTAACATCTTACGTGTGACTTGAAAACACATATTTTAACTTCATCGTGTTAACCTATTTATTCATATTTCGTATGAAACATTTTTATTTATGTCCTCATTTTCAACACATGAATCATATTCCAGTTTCTTAGATGCATTCTATCTGGTTCCTCCTCTTAAATTTTTTACAAGTATGATGCTTAATCTTCTTTCCTCCACCATCATTGTCACAAGAAGTTTCATGAGACTCCATTAATCCCTAATTTGTCATGTTTTGGAATTAAACTTAGTTCATATTGTTAATCATAATTCATGATAGCTGATTTGGCATAATCACAAGGTTTTTCACTACAGGTCCTATCCTGTTTGGTTTCTCATTGGGACCATCTACCCATTTTCCATGATATGAGTTTTTTACTGGGTTCCTTTGGGATCCAACCATAACTAAATATAAAAGGAATTAATCATGAGTGATGAAAACCATAAGAGAATTATTTTATGATTATGTAACGAAAAATTAAGTATTAAAATGCCATAGTCATAAATATCATTACATTAGACTTGTGTTCAACATAAATCACAATCGGTTCAGTAATGGTTTCTTTAGGATGAGTTCTCTCATATTCCTTAACATAATAAATGCTACATAATATCTTGTATATATAATATTATTAACTAAACCATATCCCTCAGGAGTGTCTATCTAAGTGTGTAGTCTAAGGCCCACTCATCATGAACTAGAGTGAAAATTGAGTTAATACACAACCATCCTTTTACACTGTAATTACCTCTTGTTATATCATTACCACAAATATATACAATTTATAGTATACATAAAGTGATATAATTTCTAAAAGAACCACACAATATCTACTTTATCAAAATGTCACGATGACATCATATATATAGAATTATCCCTTATACTTATCCATAGGGGTTTCACTATACATATATTATCCTAATCCATAAGATATTCAATACTACCGCAACTAACCTAAATTGTTATCTATACATCTTAAATTGTAATCAACCTTAAAATATAAACCATTAATTTATTCGCAACTAATATCTTAAACTCTAAAATTATCTATATCCTACTATGATACCAACTGTATAACCCCATACCCGCACTCCCAGATCTAATGCTAAAACACATTCTTTATATATTTATTTCCATAACAATAATAGATTACTAGACATAACTATCTGATAATTACATGACATAAATAAAATATTTTATTAAATATATTCCAATGACCCTTTAGGTTTATATATTTAATGAATAAGGAAAAATCATAAAATAATGAAGACCATGTATTTCTAAACTAATGTAAATATTCCCAACTATATATTAAACTAATTAATCTATAATAAGTCTTCAACATCTCCCAAAAATTCAATACATAAGTTATCTTAATAGAGATATCACATGTAATACTTTTATTCATAACATGGGGAAATGGAAACATAAGAATATGTGAAATCAAACACCCAGTAAGGGTAAAAATAAGTGATGCCAGGAAAATATCATAAGTAATCATAAAATAGGAATAAATAATATGTTAGGAACAGATAAAATAATTCCATAATAAAATGAAAATGAAATCATAATACATTAGTGGATTACAATGGAAATAGAAAGATCACATGGATAATAATAACCAAATACTTAGAAATGAAATATACAATGAAAACCAATTAATTCAATGTCCAAAGCCAATAAATCAATATCTTAGACATCATAGTTTTACCATCAAGTCCCTATGTCTAAGAAATATTTTTTTTAGAAAACATACAACAAAATATCCAATCTATTTGTCTCATGAGACCCATTTCTGCATAAAGGAGAAATTTTAGGCCCTTCCCATCACTAATTATATCTAATTAATTAATCATATGAAGGAATGAATAATATATACAATAAATAACCATGATTATTTAGAAATAAATAAGTATCTATTCTGGAATAACAAGTATACATATTTTTAACAATTCCCCGATGAAAAAATGGAGTAGAATTTCATTTAAACATCCCTCGAATTAACATCGTATCGAGAAAGTGGTATACTTTGAAGCCATTAATTTCCCAAATCAAATAACATATGACATATAGGTGATCAATATTCAATTGAAGGAAGGAAACATAGAGCATTCATAGATAAAATTCATTGAAATAAAAATCATTCCTATAAAAATGGATAATATGGAAAGACAAATGCAATGATGAATCATTTATTTGATACAAAATAACATTCCATAATCTATACGGAGAAATAATGTGGATGATATCATCGAATAATGTTCTCAATAAATCATAACTTATATTTGAAGGAAATAACTTAGATGAAAACATTTTAAAACATGGGATGAGAAAACAAATCTCATAAAGGGATATAGAAATAAATGAAAACTGATAATGAATTTTAAGTTCATTAAAGCCCGTAAAAATGTTTTCTTTTTCCCATAATAAACATTGAGTTTAAAATAACCAATCAAACTCTTGAAATAATCTTTTTTGCCCAAAATTTTTCAAAAAACATTTTATAAGAAATTATTAAGGAAAAATCATAATTCCTGAGGTTTTCCTGAAAAATATAATAGATTTCCCTTGAAAACAATACTTTTACCTATAGGATAACATAAAAAAATCTTTTAAATCAAACATAATTTTTTTTATTTTATCAAATTAAAATATTTCTATAAAAACTATTAATAACTAGAACATGAAATATATCCGAGGATAAAAATATAAATAATCACATGGATAAAAATAACCATTTTCATAATGATAGAATTAATAATGTTATAAATCATAATCATACCATCAAGGGCTTCTTCTAAGACATCACAAACTTACCATGAAGGCCTCGTGCTAAGACGTTATAAAGAATTAGGAAGACTTACACTAAATATTCAGGATATTTTATCTCATGAGACTAATTAATTAATTGAGGGGATACACCAGTGTAACATATTGGGCCCTGGTTCCACTCAACGGGTGCCCCGAACCCGGTTCGCTATAAGACCTCAAGTGCATTTCCCCAAACGCCAGAGGCTGACGACTAGCAGTGAGGGCCCAGGTCTAATAGTGGGGAAACTATGCCCTCATTTTTTAAAGTGTAGCGTCGAGGAATACAAAATAAAACATACAACAACAGCGGAAAAAATAAATAATTCATAATTTAAATGAACACTTCAGTAAAAGATAACCAACCAGATATATAGATATGATGCAACTTGTCTCAATTCTATGAAAACAGCCAGAACATGTTACTCAATCAATACAATACAACTGAAGTAAAAGTATAGAAAATCAAAATAGAACAGCCCATGGAATCGCAAGCAAATGCTCGGTCCCATGCTCTCCTATATCCCAGTAGCAATCAAGTACCTGTATAGGGACTCTTGCACCTATCCACACTTGCAACAACATAATCTATTTGGGTCGAAAAGCATGACCCAAACAGGGTGTGGGAAATAAATCCCAGTAGGCACCCACAAAAGGCCTGTTCTCAAATGTGTGTAAACATGCAGCAACAGTGCTCAAAAGTAAATGAAATAACTAAGAAGTAATCAAAATTAACAAACTACCAGTTATATTACCATTTTCATATTCATTTAATCATTTTATTTAAAATATCACCACAGTGAATATTCTAAGTAAACAACCAATGTCCTCAGACACGTAAACTCATACCCTCAGGTAAAGAGTATCCAAACACAATAATCTACCCATAGGCATACGGATATTACCCACGGGCATAAGAAGTTTCACCCACAGGAACAGAATCAACTGCCCACAGGCACGGAAGAAGTTTCCCACATGCTAAGTGGTAAAATTCCCACAAGCTATTCACAACACTGCCCTCAGGCTAACAGGTAATCGGGCCATGAACAACATGCAAATAAGCAGTACACAAGCAATTCCCCTCAAGAAAATTCTATAATTATTACTTTTAAGGCATGCCCTTGGGTATCCTGGACAAATGGCTAATCAGAGGAACGCACCCCCGGGGTGGTCCTGGATCCAATCAACAATCCCATACAGCATTTTATTATCATAATTAATTACCTATTCAATTCTAGGTTTTTAAAATAACCACGACCTCAGCCACACGACACCCCATGGTGGGTTTGTGGAACTAAAAATGCACAAAATGCACAATAGTTGGAAGATAAACACCAAGCCACCTACCTTATACGCCCCTGATCAGTATACTCGCACGATGTTCCACGAATCTTCCTAGAACGAGGTAGATCTTAGGTGAAAGAAATCTCGCTTAAACGCAAATAACTTCCATTAGAGGAAGAATTGGTATGAAATACGCAAGGAGAAGGAAGGTCTTACCCGCACGATTCCAACGAGATGGTCTGATGCGGAAATAGATTCCCGACGTGCGCTCGGAGGATCTCCAACTCTCCGGCTGTCCTATCCGGAGCAACCGTTCATTTCTAAGCCTTCCCTATGAATAGGGGATGCTACTGCCCATTTTAAATGAAAAATAACAAAGTGCATGGCATGTATTTCCATCCACACGGCCTGTACTTCCAATTATTTTAAATGTTCCTCTGGTGGCATCCCACCAGCATAGCACTTTTCACCTGAAGACATGACTACATGGCGTGCCTTCATGAGTACACGGCGTGTGCTGTCACACAGCTGGCCACCGCCTTACTATTCTCCTGCCGACTAACTACACGGCGTGTAAAGGACCACTACACGGCATGTAGTGGGTTTCTACACCCTTCATCACCGACATGGCCACACGCCCCATGTACCCATCCCACACAGCCAAAAGTAAAAAGCATGTGGAAAAGTACATGACGCGTACTTCCAAAATTTATGATTTTTACCCATTTTCCTTATTTTATAAAAAACACTTAAGGAAAAGAGAAAAGAAGAAACCCGTACCTCAATAATTAAAACCGGGTTCTTACAAACTTCCCCCCTTATATCAATTCGTCCCCGAATTTCCCTTCCAAGGGTGGTGAAGATACAACCATGAAGAACACTGGCCACTGAGCATGTACACCGGTCTCCCACTCCCAGGTTTCGTCCTGCACTCGGCCATGCTGCCATAGAACCTGTATGAGAGGAACTGACCGGCCTCAGAGAACCATCGTGCTCCTGTCAACGATATGAGTCAGATGCTCCTCAAAGGAAGAATCGACCTGAAGCTCAACCACCTCGGGCTGAAAGACGTGATATGGGTCTGAATGATATTGACGCAACTGAGACACATGGAAGATGTCGTGCATGGCTCGGTACCGCTGTGGTAACTGCAACTGATAGGCAACCATCCCGACTCTCTCCAGAATCTCAAATGGCCCCACATACCTCAGTGAAAGTTTACCCTGTATCCAGATTTTCCTGTGTCCCAACCTCGACAAAACACACAAGAAAACCTGATCCCCGACTACGAACTCCTAAGGTCATTTGCGGCGATCAGAATAAGATTTCTGACAGGACTATGCTGTTGCCATCTGCTTCTGAATCAACTGGACCTACTCAAAAGTCTCCTGTAGGAGAGGTGGTCATAGTAACACTGCCTCACCTGCCTCTAACCATCACAAATGTGAACGGAATGGCCTAACATATAAAGCCTCGTATGGTTCCATCTCAATAGTTTCCGAAAAACTATTATTATACAAAAAACTCGAATAGGGGTATATGCCTCTCCCAAGAGCCCCCAAAGTCCAGGACGCATGCACGCATCATGTCCTCTAACACCTATATCGTACGCTCTGACTAGCCATCGATCTGTGGGTGGTATGTTGTGCTCAGAAGCACCTGTGTACTCAGTGCCCTCTGAAAACTCTGCCAGAAATGTGACGTAAAGTGGGCGTCCCTATCAGAAATGATAGAAAGAGGTACCCCATGAAGACGCACGATCTCTTGGATATACAACCTTCTAAGATCGTCAGCACCGAAGGTCTCCTTGATTGGAAAAAAGTGAGCTACCTTCGTGATTATGTCCACAGAAACCCACATGGCATCATTGCCTCGAGGTGACCTCTACAACCCGGTCATGAAGTCCATCGCGACATCATCCCATTTCCACTCCGGGATGGGTAACTGCTGTAACAGTCCAGCTGGTCTCTGATGATCCACCTTCACCTACTGACAGGTGGAACATTTCGTAACAAAACTAGCTACATCTCTCTTCATACCCGGCCACCAGTACTGACTTCTCAAGCCACTATACATCTTGGTAACCCCGGGATGAACTGCCCAAGATGAAGCATGAAACTCCCGTATTAGATCCTTGCGTATATCCCATTGAACCCACACTCGTCCATTGAAATGCAGAATTTCATCATGGCCTACCGTCCAACCAGGAGGAGGGTCCTCACTTGCCACCGACTCTCGTAGAACTAGGACTTCTGAATTAGATAGTTGTCTCATCCTCACTCTATCAAGGAGGGTAGAATTCATAGATAAAGATGAAAGATAGGTCTACCCCTGACTGTCGTGCACCTCCAAATGCATCTTAGAGAACAAATCCATGAGCTGCCACTCACCACTGGCCTCCTGCACTGCCTGTATCTGAGTCTTCCTGCTCAGTGCATTAGCTACTGCATTACCTTTACCAGGTTTATAGGATAGCTCAAAATCGAAGGACTGTAGGTACTCAACCCACCTTCTCTTCCTCAAATTCAAGTCACGTTGAGTAAAGATATACTTGAGGCTTTTGTGGTCGGTGAAAAACAAAAAATGCTCTCCCAAGAGATAATGTCTCCAACAGCGTAACGCATGAACAACTGCAGCCAAATCGAGGTCATGCGTCAGGTAGTTTCTCTCATATGGCCTCAACAACCGAGACATGTATGCAACAACTCTATCACCTTACATCAACACTGCTCCCAGCCCAATACCTGATGCATCACAGTAAACTGTATAGCTCTTCCCTTGATCTGGAAGTATTAGGAATGGTGCTGATGTCAACCTTCCTTCCAGGTCCTGAAAGGTTTCCTCGTAGGCTTCTGACCAAATTAACTTCATGCTGTTCTTAGTCAAACCCGTCAATGGTGCTGCTAAGCGGGAGAAGTCTTGGATGAAACGTCTTTAGTAACCATCCATCCCTAAGAAACTCCGTATCTCAAACACGTTCTTAGGCTGATCCCAAGAAACTACTACTCTCACCTTCTCTGGGTCCACGGAAACTCATTCCTCTAATATGATATGACCCACAAAGTGAATCTGTTCCATAAAAAAGTTTCACTTTGAGATCTTAGCATAAAGCCGATGCTCTCTCAGTGTACTCAATACGATCTCAAGATGGGTGGCATGGTCATGTCCAGTGTGAGAGTACACCCAGATGTCGTCCACGAATACTACCACGAAAGAGTCCAGATAAGGATGGAACACACGATTCATCATAGCCATGAAAACTGCTAGCGCGTTTGTGAGTCCGAACGGCATAACCAAATACTCATACAAACCATGTCTGCTCCGAAAAGATGTAACCGATATATCTGATGGTCTCACGCGTAGCTGATGATATCTAGATGTCAATTCAATCTTTGAGAACACTCATGCTCTACAAAGCTGATCAAAAAGAGCATCAATCCTTGGAAAGGGATATCGGTCCGTAACCGTCAACTGGCTCAGCATTCGATAATCTACACAAAGTCTGAGGTTATTGTTCGCCTTCTTCACAAAAAGGACCACTGAACACCACGGAGAAGTACTGGGTCGGATAAATCCCTTTTCCTATAAATCCTCTAACTGCCTCTAGAGCTCCTACAACTCAAGTGTAGCCATCCTATAAGGAGGAATTGACACAAGTGATGCTCCTGACACAAGCTCAATAGAGAAATCCACCTCACACTCTGGAGGTAGACCCAAAATGTTTTCTAGGAAGACATCCCTTAAACGATCAACAACTAGAGGGAAATCTGTCTGAAAAGTCCCTTGATCATCCAGATATAAGCTAGCAATCTGGGCTGTGACTCCACCTCACCCATGATGCTCTGGTCCAGCTCGAATCGCCTGAACATCCCATTCATCTTTTTATAGAAACTGTCTGCCCTCTGGTGACATGAAAATCACCCTATGACGATAGCAATCCACAAAGGATAGAAAGGGAACCAACCAGTCCATCCCGAGAATGACGACATAGCTTGTAATCCCTATGACATAGAGGTCCCATAGAAAGTGACACCCACCAACCTCAAGGGGGAACTCCTTGCACTGACGCACACCAGCCGTTCTAGTTCCCAAAAGAGTGTCTAGCGTCATGATGTACGGAGAAGAAGAAACACAAATCCCAAGGCTCTACACAACGATCACAGATATGAAACTATGTGTAGCACCCATATCAAAAAGTAATGAAGATAAAACAGAAGCTATTAGAATAGTACCTCTTACTGTAGAAGTTCCGGGAACCTACTCTTGTTGGGTCTGTTGCCCTGCATATGCCTGCCCAGTGTAGCAGCCCTGCGATACAGCCTGGCTACCCTGAGCTATCCCACCCAACTGCCACTGGGATCCTGGTGTCCGGCTACCATGGCCACAACCACCATCTCTGCCTACATGCCCTGACGTATTCCAGTTCCCTGACTAGTGAGAAGTCACTGGTCCTGCTCCCGTACGCAGAGTCTTCACAGAACCCCTCTCACTAGTCACTTGTGGAAATGCCCTACAAAATTGTTGTAGATCACCCATCTTGCTGCAAGCTCACCACTCCACTGGGTCTCGTGGATACTGCGGTCTCTTGTTCCCCTCTTTAACACACTGGTAGCACACGACCTACCCACCTGAAACATTCTTCTGGCTGGTACTGCCACCCTGAGAGAAGTCCCTCTGTCTCTTACTCTTACCAGTGGAAATAATACCATAAACTGGTGCTAAACCGCCATGGCCCACACCACTAGCTTCCCGTAGGTTCCTCTCTATAATCAGTGCCTGATTCACAACAGCATGTACTGAAGGCAACCAGAAAACATTCACCGATGCTCGGATTTCATAACGAAGACCATCCTAAAAACGTCTGGCTCTCAACGTCTCATCACCCACCAGCACGGGTGCAAAACGCTGAAGCTCGGTAAAGCAAGTAGAATAGTCCATCACTGACAAAGTCCCCTGCTGCAGATTCATGAACTATTGATCTCTGTCTTCCCTCAGAGTCTCTGAGAAAAAGAAGTCATATAAGACTTCCTGAATATCTTCCCACGCCATGTCTCTATGATGCTCTGACTGGGTGGTAACATCCCACCACCTCTTGGAGGAATCACATAGCATATACATCGTGAGCTTGACCCTCCACCTTGGAGGCATCTCTTGATGCTCGAAAATAGTATGCATCGATCCTAGCCAAGACTCTGCAGCCTGTGGTCCTCCATCCCCTGAAAATAAAGGCAGATGCTGCTGCTGAAAGATATGAGTCAGGTTAGCCATATATGTGGCAGCCGGCGGTGCTCCCTGAAACATCTGCATGAACCTCATAAAGCCTTCACCGAACTGCACCTCTATGCATGTGTCTGGTATAACTGTTGGAGCCACATCTGGCTCTACTGGAGGATCCACTGGTAACCCATGGCCCACCATCTCTGGAGTATAATAGTCGATGTTCTCTTGGCGAACAACGTGTGGACATCTAGGAGGCATGACACTAAAAGGTCAAAAAAACGCCTTAGATTCAAGTGTATTAAGACAGAAAGTGAAGGAATCACAAAGGGAACAAGAGGAAGAAGGCATTTTAAAATTTTCAAAACAAGACTACATGGCGTGTATACTGACTACACGACATGTACTTGACTTCCCTTCCCTGCACGGGTCCCTCTACACGGCAAAGACACACTGCTCTCGTTCAACTAAACTACATAGCATGTATATCAACTACACGGTGTGTATGGTGATATTTACAACTGCTCGTGTCATTTGTGACACGACCGACTACTCGGCTTGAAATTACACTGCATGTTACACCCGCACACAGCGTGTACACCACCCCGTTTCCCAGCTACACGGTCAGGTCCAAATGGTCTGTCCTCGAACAAGACTACACGGCGTGTCCCACAGGTACACGACGTGTTCAAGGAGAGGTGACACCAACCCGTGTTGTTAGTTACACGGCTGAGTCCCCAGGTCACACTACATGGCGTCTACATAGTTGACAAGGCGTGTATGTATTGGGGTCTCCTCTGTCCGTGTTGTTAGTTACAGGGGCGGACTCCAGGTCAACACTACACGGTGTGTATATCAGGTACACGGCATGTTATACCCAAGTAATTCCCTATCCTGTGTCGCTGCCCACACGGTTTGGGACATGGGAAGAGACTACACGACATGTATATCAACTACACGACGTGTACTCAAAAATTTTATTTCTTTTTCTTCCAAACAGAAGACCATACATGTCGTCTTTAAGTACTACACGACGTGTATACTGGGTTTCCGGACATTATTCCTCAGAGACTTCTCTGGAACCCGGAAAATTCTGAAAACCAACACCTAAGTGACAAATTCCGATCTGTGAGGGCCCATACTCCCTCTGAATCAAACTTAGAATCTTATATGTGTTATAACAAAAGTAAACAATCAATGATCCACCAAATTCTGGTTAATGAGGGCCCATACTCCACAAAAACCAAAGTTTAGCGTCCATTCTATCAACAGGCTCTCACAAAGAATACCCTATTACATTGTAGGTATTTTATCAAAGCAGCTATCATAACATCATGCTTCTCTATAACAACTACTATCAAAACCACATGCAATTTCTAATGCACCTACATGGAATGGAACTATCCATAGAATTTGATTTTTAGCATGTGCCTTCATGATGCATGAGATGGCATACCCTCATCTCATCAGGTTGCAACAAAATAAAACCCATAGATAAAATATAAACAGCACAATCACAATTGCGTCACCCAACGGTGAAAACACATCAACTATAAAATTTTCAAAATCAGAAGAATTGCAAAATACGAGGTAGACTGGCCATTCCCTATACAAGGGTTAGCTATGCTCGGGCACAACTTATTACCTACTACCGTTTCTGTCATATCCCTAACTAAGGATCCATATAGTAATTATAACGACTCATACATTACATACATTATTAATACATCAAAATTGAAGCATACTTATTACAACATATAACAAAACCACAAAAGGACCATATAGGTATAGTGTCTTTAGAAACTGGGAAACATAAACAACTGGTTCAAAAAGCATCTACTTTACCTCTCATTTATTTCATCATATCTAGAGACCCTTTTTGGAATATTCTACTTAATAACCTTCTTCCTGGCCTGGGGAAATAAAACATACAAAAGGGTGAACTCAATTGCTCAGTAAGGGTAAATAAAAGAAATATCAATCACGTCATATTCATAAGAACATATCTTTTGGAAATCTTAACCTGCAAAAGAGATCATAATTTCATAACATGGGATAAATCATAGTAGTGAAATGTATTCCCAATAATCATAACTTAAAACATGAAACTTTGTGGAATACACACATAATCATAGAGAATCATTTCTTATTAGTCAAGACTCATTTCCAAGACTATCTTAGTGGACAAAGTCCATTTCTGAACCGAGTCACCCTCGTTTCAGTCCTGTTTCACTGAACCGGTATAACCTACCATTCCAGCCATGTCTATCTCATGAGTTATAAAATCTTTACCCAATGCATTGGAGGGAGATATAGGTCCCACCCATCTCATAATGAAACCATTCTTATGTGTTCCACAAAAATCATAAATCATACATCATTGCATAACCCATGTATTAAAAACGGAATTCTTAAACATCGTGAAATCATAAAACAATTCATATAAGATAAAAGAATTCATAAAAAAAATATTTCCATCACAACATAATCAAATCCATGTAATAATAGGGATAGAAACAGAACCCTTTATTATCTTAGTTGGAAAAAATTTTTGATAAAACACTTGAACTCCATTCTTGAGGAAAATATCCTTTCTACTTCAAAAATACTTTTCCTTTCTCAACATGTCATATCGTTTTAAACTAAATGAAGATGATTAAAAATAAACTTGAAAACTTGTAAAGGATTCTTCTTAGAAATAATGTTTTAAAAATCCATTCATGTCGTATATGTTAAAAAAACATTCTTCTCGTACTTTTGTCGGAAAAGGAAAAAAGTACCTCGTACGAAAAACGACAAAAGACTCCTTCCATAACCTTTACTAAAAACTCACCGAAGGGTAAAATTGGATTTAAACAAATGTAGTTGGATGGAAATAATATTACATATTGAGGAAACATAGACGTGGATGATAAAATACACCCCAGTAAATACTAAAGTATAAACAATCTCGGATAAAAATGAGATTGTGATATTTCCCTTACCTTAGGTCTGTTTTTCTTCGTAAGTGTCTGAACCTCCTGTATAATGATTTAAATAAAGTTATTGACTTATTCCAGAATCATACTTATTTTTATGATATCATATATGGTCATATTCTTAGCTTCTTAGTAGTAATATTTCATTGTTACTTGTTATTCGGTTGTTTATAACTTTTTGTTCTTATGCGTGTCTTGTCGAATAAATTCTTATTATTCTCTTTAGGTTATGGATAACTCATTTCCATAATGGTATTAGTGTAATATATATCATATTAATTCATTAAATTCATTTATATAATCATTATTAAATGACGATCATGTAGAACGAGTCACATCACATCGTGGAGACGGTATTCCGTACGTACGCACGAGTGATGATATCGTTCCTATGATCGTGGAATTGTATTGGAGTGTATGTATACTATTTCAGAATCAGTATTACTTTATAAAAGTAATATATAGTCATTATTTACACCATTATACCCATCCAATTAAGGTGGTGGTGGAAAATAGATTACACCACGGCGTGGAGACGGTATTCCGTACGTACGCACGCGCGGTGATTTCTTTCTCCGTAGGATGGATAGATGGTGAAATAGGGTTGTTTCATACTTATAATAACATATCAGTATATGAGTGATATTGATGTTATTACTTCATAATGAAACAACTAAAGAAGAAGAAGTGGAAGAAGAAATAAAGATGAAAGAATCGGTAACGGACATTACCTCTTCTTTGAAGTGCTTCTTTGAGACCTTCTTTTAGGGCACTAAAATTGGTCTATGAAGAAGACCAGGACCTCTAGGATGTCTCTAGGGAAGTGGAGATGAGGAATTGGCTGAGGTTGGCCGAGCTTGAAGGCTCAAAGTGGTGTGACGAAGAGGGGGAGGAGGTTCCCTTTTATAAGGGAGGAGAGGGGCACCTTTGGGAAAACTAAAAATATTATTTTATTATAAAGTCATGTTCGGTTTTAAATAGCTCCAAATTGATATATTTAGAAGCTAAGGTGGGGATGGGTCGAAATACTCTCATCCAATAGAATTTAGACAAGTTTAGGTTCCTATATTAACTTTATCATTTAGATTTAACATTAAGTTAAATAATTTTACTTTTACTGTGTCTTCTGGTGTTCTTATACTATAAGGTTAATAAACTTACTATAAGCAGCCAAACGAACCCCAAGTTGTTTATTATTAATATATATAACCTTATCTAAGTCATTTGGCCGAACCTTAGATTTTTAGGAATAAAATAACAATTACTAATATAATATTTTGTTTAAAAACTATTTTATGTCAATTTTGACTCTATTTAGTAATTGATTTTGGTGAAAATCATAACAGAATTATTAGTTCGAAAAAAGTTAATTAAATCAATAGTAACATGTCATATTAACCTAGAAAATTATTGTAATTCATAAAAAGTCTCAAATTTCATTTATTTTTGTGTTTATAACATTAATTATGTCAATATTTCATTAATAAGATAATTACTGCATCATCTTTGTGTCATAACTAAATTAAATTATTTAATGTCTAAAAATTACAAATAAAATACAATTATGTAGGAAAGATTTTTATCATTCTAATTAATATTTATAGTCGAATTTATCGTATGTATATCCCCATATTAAAATTTATTTACTTATTAAACTTTGATTTTAACTATTTTAGCCCTTCTTTAAATAAATTAATAATAAATGTCCTAATCAAATCCAAGTGGGCCTAAATGGTCATATTTTATTCCTAAGTTTGTTTTTGGTCGAATTACACTTGTACAATAGAATTAGGACATGTGTTAGAGTAATAATAATATCATTTTTACCCTTAATTACCCTATTTACTTTTAACCGTGGTAAATAAAAGTAAAAAGTTACTATTCACCAAAAATTATTTTCATCTCATTGAACCACATTTTAGTCCTTGATATTAACAGTGTCTCTCGGATTTTTGAAATTCCACTCACAGAAGCGGTAAAATTAAGTTTTATGAAAAATTCAGTTTTTTTAACTACCACTTAGTGGTTTCACTATTCATCAAAAATTGAAAGTTTTCAGAAAAATACCGAAATTTCACCCTAGGCTAATTTCGATATTCTGAATCCAAAAATGAAGTCCATTTTTAAAAATATAATTTATAAAATTTCAAAAAGTGGTTATTACTATTCATAAGGGCTAGTTTTAATAATATTTTAATAGCATATCATTGTTTAGTGAAACTCGGTATTGCGTACGACGCAAGCTATCAAGGAAGGTCGTGATTTCGTGTAAAGCAAGCCAAGCAAGTGTTGTGTGTAGAAAAAGATTCCTTAAATGATTTATATAACATAAAAGTCTCGGTTGTTACATTCTACCCCCCTTAAAATGAATTTGGCCTTCAAAATTCGTCACTTTATAACAAACAGATGAGGATACCTCTCCCTCATCATATCATCAAGCTCCCATGTAGCTTCTTCTAATTGGTGGTTCCTCCATAAAACTTTCACCAATCGAGTGGTCTTGTTTCGTAGGACTTTTTCGCTATGATCCAGAATCTCTATCGGTTGTTCTTCATAAGAAAGATCTTGCTCCATCGGTACAACTTCTGAGCTGAGTACATGTGAAGGATTAGGTATGTACTTTCTCATGAGAGATACATGGAACACATCATGAACTTGAGAGAGATTCGGTGGAAGCGTCAATCGGTAGGCTACCTTCCCAACACGATCCAGTATTTCGAAAGGACACGATTTATCTAGGGCTCAACTTCCCCTTCTTTCTAAATCTCATAACCCTCTTCCAGGGAGATATTCGTAAGATCACTTTATCACCCACTTCAAACTCTAGGTCTTTTCTTCGGTTGTCGGCATAACTTTTCTGTCGACTCTGAGCTGCTCTTATGTGTTGTTGAATAGATCTGACCTTTTCTGCCATTTCATCAATGAGATCAGGTCCTAATAGCTTTCTTTCCCCAACTTCATCCCAGCAAGTTGGAGTCCTGCATTTCTTTCCATAGAGAGATTCATAAGGAGCCATCTGAATACTGGAGTGAAAGCTATTATTATAAAAAGATTCCACCAAAGGTAGGTGTTGATCCCAACCACCTTTGAAATCCATAGAGCAAGCTCTCAACATATCTTCTAGGGTTTGAATTGTTCTCTCAGACTGACCGTCTATCTGAGGATGATAAGAAGTGCTGAAACTCAACTTTGTATCCAGATTATGCTGAAGACTACGCCAGAACTTCAAGGTAAATCTCGGATCTCGATAAGATATAATAGAAAGTGGTACTCCATGCAATCTTACTGCTTCCTTTACATATATCCTGGCAAGCTGATCCAGAGAGAAATCCTCTCTAATAGCAATGAAGTGTGCAGACTTTGTAAGACGATCAACTATGACCCAGATAGAATTATTTCCTTTGGATGTTTTAGGAAGTCCTGGGAAAAAGTCCATAGTGATGTTTTCCCATTTACATTCGGGTATGGGTAATGGTTGTAACATCCCCTTAGACTTCTATCTCTCGGCTTTAACTTGCTGACAAACCAAGCATCGAGAGACATATTCAGCAACATCTCTTTTCATTCCATCCCACCAGAAGTACTCTTTCAGGTCCCTATACATCTTCGTGCTTCCAGGATAAATAGAGAATGAATAACTATGAGCCTCATCCAGTAGCTCCTTCTTTAATTCCGGGATGGGAGGAACACAAACCCGATTCCTGAACTTTATTATCCCATCACAATAAAGGTTGAATTCAGGAACATCTCTCACCTTATTTTGTAACACGACATCTTCTTTATGTGCCTCTTTAATCTTCACATGTATAGATGGTTGAAAATTCATTTGAGAAAGATAAGATTTTTCCCCTTCCATTATAATTCCAAGATCCATCCTTTGTAAATCCATAAATATTGGATCTTTTGTGATCCTCATCATGGATAAACTAGCATGGTCTTGTCGACTTAATGCATCTGCCACCTTGTTTGCTTTCCCAGGGTGGTAATGAATTGAGCAGTCGTAATCCTTAATCATCTCCAACCATCTTCTTTGATGCATATTCAGCACCTTTTGTGTGAAAATATAATTTAAACTTTTATCATCAGTATAAATGTCACACCTTTCTCCATAAAAATAATTCCTCCAAATCTTCAATGCAAAGATTACCGCAGCTAACTCCAAATCATGTGTTGGGTAATTTTGCTCATGGATTTTCAACTGTCGTGAGGCATAAGCTATCACCATATCATTTTGCATAAGAACACACCCCAATCCCTTCTTGGATTCATCACTATAGATCAAAAACCTTTCTCCACTACAAGGCAGTGTGAGCACAGGTGCACTGGATAACCTTTTTTTCAACTCCTTGAAATTTTCTTCACATTCCTCCGTCCAGACAAACATAACTCCTTTCCGAGTCAACTTGTTGAGTGGATTAGATAATCATGAAAAATCTTTCACAAAACGTCGATAATATCCAGCCAAAACAAGAAAACATCAGATCTCAGTCACTGTTGTTGGTCTCGACCATCTTTCGATAACCTCTGTTTTTTCTGGATCCACAGATATCCCCTCTTTTGAGATTATGTGACCCAAAAATGCAACTTTTTGAAGCCAAAATTCACACTTGGTAAATTTGGCATAAAGCTTCTCCTTTATCAGGGTCTTCAATATAATTCTTAAGTGATCTTCATGTTCTTCCTTGCTCTTTGAATAGACAAGAATATCGTCTATAAAGACTACCACAAATTGATCAAGATAGTCTCTAAAGGCTCTATTCATCAAATCCATGAAGATAGCAGGGGCATTAGTAAGACCAAATGGCATCACTATAAATTCATAGTGTCCATACCTTGTGCGGAAAGCCGTCTATGGTATATCCTCCCTTTTACCCTTAATTGATGATTCCCTGAATGAAGACCAATCTTGGAAAAGTATTGAGCTCCACGTAGTTGGTCAAATAGGTCATCAATGCACGGGAGAGGATATTTGTTCTTGATAGTGATCTTGTTAAGTTCTCGATAATCAATGCAGAGTCTCATTGATCCATCTATCTTCTTAACAAATAGAACAGGTGCTCCCCAAGGTGATGCACTAGGACGTATGAATCCCTTATCAAGATTCTCTTGGAGTAGCTTCTTCAATTCCTGCAACTCAATTGGGGTCATTCTATACGGTGTCTTTGAAATAGGCAAAGCACCCGGTACGAGTTCTATTGAAAACTCAACTTCACGATTCGGTGGAAGACCCGGTAATTCCTCCGGAAATACATCATCAAACTCCCGTACAATGGGCATATTCTTAATCATGAGTTTATCACCAACCATTTGAGATAAATAACCTTCATTTAGTGGAATCAATACCCATAAAATGGAAGAAATTTCCACTGGAAGGTTATGTTCATCCTTTCATTGATAGACGATCATAGATTGATCTGGAATATGAAATGTGACTTCCCTTCTTTGTAAATTAATATGAGATACATGTAAAGAAAGCCAATCCATGCCAAGAATCACATCAAATTCCACTATAGGAAGGATCACAAGATTTTCCGGAATCATTTTCCCACAAACTTCGATCGGAGAAGAATTATAATCTTTTGATGCGACTATTGTGCCATTAGGTGTTGTAACAGCTAACTCAACATCTAATTGGTGAGGTAATACGGTGATACCCTTAGAAAATTCTTCAGAAATAAAAGAGTGGGTGGATCCAGAATCAAATAAAACATTTGCTACTTTAGAGTGGATGGTAAGTGTACCTTTCACCACATCGTTATCGTACTCCACATCGCTGATAGAAATAGCATGTGACTTTCCTTTGTCTTTAGCCTTAAGAGTTTGTTGACGTCGACCATCATCATCAACCCTTGGATTAGGGTATTTATTGGCATAATGTCCCATCTCCTTGCACTTGAAGCATTGAAGTGTAGTAGGTTCATTCTGTGTATCCCTTCCTTTGTTTGCATCATTAGACATCTTCTTCCCATCATCGCGGCATTCAAATGCCCGATGACCTTCCTTTCCACATTTGAAACATTTACATGTCCCTTTAAGACAACTCCCTCCATGTTTCTTTCCACACATTGAGCATAAGGGAAGGATCATCTTCTTTTCAGCGTGCTCTTTAGATTTTCCTTTGAATTCCATTTTCCTCTTCTTATCAAACCCATATGACTGATGGGTTACTCCAATCTCCATCTCGACTTTGAGAGCACATCGAACGATTTCCTCGTAGCTATTGAAGTCCCTTATGGCTAACGCCCTTCGAAGACTTGGTTTTAAGCCACTAAAGAATCGCTCGATCTTACTCTCAGGTTGGATAATAATACCAGAAGCGTACCTTGCAAGTCTTGTAAAATTTGCTTCATAGGTACCAACAGATTCATCATCCTTTTTCTTCATTTCAAGAAACTCTTTCTCCATCTTTGTTCGGAGAATACGAGGGAAGTACTTATTGAAAAATAAGTTCTTGAACTCGTCCCATTCCATGGACTCAATTTCATCCCTTTGCCTCATATTCTTAATAAGATTCCACCATTGATCAGCATCTCCTTCCAAACGATACACTGCTAGGATGACTTTATCGTGTTCAGAACATTGAAGAACTGAAAATATCTTTTCAGTAGTACTAATCCAATGTTCATCAACTAATGGATCAGTAGACCCGCTAAAATAAGGTGGACGCTGCCTCATGAAGGATTCAACAGAATGTTGCTCCTTCCTTTGCTCGTTCTGAAGTCCTGCATGATTCGTAGCTTGAGAAAGTTGTGTGAGCATGGCTACAAGATTTTTCATTCCATCTCCCATAACGTTTGGTTTCTCAGGGGGACAATCATTACATTTCCCGTCGCATTCCACATTAACATGGTTCCTTTGGGTTCCAGCCATTGAATAAAACCAAGAAGAATAGTTTGAGAAACACTAATTATAATAGGAAAACCACATAATCAAGAATAAGATTTCACACTTAAGGTCTTATCCTAGGTTATTCATTTCCATTTCTAAAACACTAAGATTGTGTTCTATGCTTAGACTTATCCTTAGGGTTCTTACTAAGGCTTTCACATCCATGTTTCCAAAGGTTGACTATACCTTTCCTCTGATACCAACTATAACGACCCATACATTACATACATTATTAATACTTGAAAATTTAAGCATACTTATTACAACATATAAAAAAACCACAAAAGGACCATATAGGTATAGTGTCTTTAGAAACTGGGAAACATAAACAACTGGTTCATAAAGCATCTACTTTGCCTCCCATTTATTTCATCATATCTAGAGTCCCTTTTTGGCATATTCTACTTAATAACCTTCTTCCTGACCTGGGGAAATAAAACATACAAAAGGGTGATCTCAAATGCTCAGTAAGGGTAAATAAAAGAAATATCAATCACGTCATATTCATAAGAACATATCTTTTGGAAATCTTAACCTGCAAAAGAGATCATAATTTCATAATATGAGATAAATCATAGTAGTGAAATGTGATCCCAATAATCATAACTTAAAACATGAAACTTTTTGGTATACACAAATAATCATAGAGAATCATTTCTTATTATTCAATACTCATTGCCAAGACTATCTTAGTGGAAAAAGTCCATTTCTGAACAGAGTCACCCTCGTTTCAGTCCTATTTCACTGAACCGGTATAACCTACCATTCCAGCCATGTCTATCTCATGAGATATAAAATCTTTAACCAATTCATTGGAGGGAGATATAGGTCCCACCGCTCTCATAATGAAACCATTCTTATGTGTGCCACAAAAATCATAAATCATACATCATTGCATAAACCATGTAATACAAATGGAATTCTTAAACATCGTGACATCATAAAACAATTCATATAAGATAAAAGAATTCATAAAAAAAATATTTCCATCACAACATAATAAAATACATGTAATAATAGGGATAGAAACATAACCCTTTATTATCTTTGTTGGAAAATAATTTTGATAAAACACTTGAACTCCATTCATGAGGAAAATATCCTTTATACTTCAAAAATACTTTTCCTTTCTTAACATGTCATACCATTTTAAACTAAAAGAAGCTGATTAAAAATAAACTTGAAAAAATTTAAAGGAAGATTCTTGGAAATAATGTTTTAAAAATCCATTCATGTCGTATAAGTTAAAAAACATTCTTCTCGTTCTTTTGTCGGAAAAGTCAAAAAGTACCTCGTACGAAAAACGACAAAAGATTCCTTTCATATCCTTTACTAAAAACTCACCGAAGGGAAAAATTGGATTTAAAATTTTTTGAGGTGGATGGAAATAATATTACATATTGTGGAAACATGGATGTGGATGATAAAATACACCCCAGTAAATACAAAAGTATAAACAATCTCGGATAAAAATGAGATTGTGATATTTCCCTTACTTTAGGTCTGTTTTGCTTCGTAAGTGTCCGAACCTCCTATATAATGATTTAAATAAATTTATTGACTTATTCCAGAATCATACTTATTTTTATGATATCATATATGGTCATATTCTTAGCTTTTTAGTAGTAATATTTCATTGCTACTTGTTATTCGGGTGTTTATAACTTTTTGTTCTTATGCGTGTCTTGTCGAATAAATTCTTATTATTCTCTTTAGGTTATAGATACCCCATTTACATAATGGTATTATTGTAATATATATCATATTCATTCATTCAATTCATTTATATAATCATTATGAAATGAAGATCATGTAGAACGAGTCACATCACATCATGGAGACGATATTCGGTACGTACGCATGAGTGATGATATCGTTCCTATGATCGTGGAATTGTATTGGAGTGTATGTATACTATTTAAGAATCAGTATTACATTATAATAGTCATATATAGTCATTATTTACACCATTATACCCATCCAATTAAGGTGGTGGTGGAAAATAGATTACACCACGGCGTGGAGACGGTATTTCGTACGTACGCACGTGCGGTGATTTCTTTTTCAGTAGGATGGATAGATGGTGAAATAGGGTTGTTTCATAATTATAATAAAATATCCTTATATGAGTGATACTGATGTTATTAATTCATAATGAAACAACTAAAGAAGAAGAAGTGGAATAAGAAATAAAGATGAAAGAATCGGTAACGGACATTATCTCTTCTTTGAAGTGCTTCTTTGAGACCTTCTTTTTGGGCACTACAATTGGTCTATGAAGTAGACCAGGACCTCTAGGATATCTCTAGGGAAGTGGAGAGGAGGAATTGGCAGAGTTTGGCCGAGCTTGAAGGCTCAAAGTGGTGTGAGGAAGAGGGGGAGGAGGTGCCCTTTTATAAGGGAGGAGAGGGGCACCTTTGGGAAAACTAAAAATATTATTTTATTATAAAGTCAAGTTCGGTTTTAAATAGCTCCAAATTGATATATTTCGAAGATAAGGTGTGTATGGGTCGAAAACCTCTCATCCAATAGAATTTAGACAAGTTTAGGTTCCTATTTTAGCCTTATCATTTATATTTAACATTAAGTTAAATAATTTTACTTTTACCGTGTCTTCTTATGTTGTTATACTATAAGATTAATAAACTTACTATAAGAAACCAAACGAACCCTAAGTTGTTTATTATTAATATATATAACCTTATCTAAGTCATTCGGCCGAACCTTAGATTTTTAGGAATAAAATAACAATTACTAATATAATATTTTTAAAAAAAATATTTTATGTCAATTTTGACACTATTTAGTAATGGATTTTTGTAAAAATCATAACAGAATGATTAGTTCGAACAAAGTTAATTAAATCAATACTAACATGTCATATTAACCTATAAAATGAGTGTAATTCATTAAAAGTCTCAAATTAAATTTATTTTTGTGTTTATAACATTAATTATGTCAATATTTCATTAATAAGATAATCACTACATCATCTTTGTGTCATAAATAAATTAAATTGTTTAATGTCTAAAAATTAAAAATAAAATACAATTATGTAGGAAATATTTTTATCTTTCTAATGAATATTTATAGTCAAATTTATCGTATGTATAACCCCATATTAAAATTTATTTACTTATTAAACTTTGATTTTAACTATTTTAACCCTTCTTTAAATAAATTAATAATAAATGTCCTAATCTAATCCAAGTGGGCCTAAATGGTCATATTTTATTCCTAATTTTGTTTTTGGTCGAATTACACATGTCCAATAGAATTAGGACATGTATTAGGGTAATAATAATATCATTTTACCCTTAATTACCCTATTTACTTTTAACCGTGGTAAATAAAAGCAAAAAGTTACTATTCACCAAAAATTATTTTCATCCTATTGAACCACATTTTAGTCCTTGATATTAACCGTGTCTCTAAGATTTTCGAAATTCCACTCACAGAAACGGTAAAAATAAGTTTTATGAAAAATTCAGTATTTTTAACTACCACTTAGTGGTTTCACTGTTCATCAAAAATTGAAAGTTTTCAGAAAAATACCAAAATTTCACCCTAGGCTAATTTCGATATTCTGAATCCAAAAATGAAGTCCATTTTGAAAAATAAAATTTATAAAATTTGAAAAAGTGGTTATTACTATTCATAACGGCTAGTTTTAATAATATTTTAATAGCATATCATTGTTTAGTGAAACTCGGTATTGCGTATCACGCAAGCTATCGAGGAAGGTCGTGATTTCATGTAAAGCAATCCAAGCAAGTGTTGTGTGTAGAAAAAGATTCCTTTGATGATTTATATAACATAAAAGTCTCGGGTGTTTTAGTAATTCAATGAAAAGAAACCCTTCGATACCACTTTGTAATGTCCCGGGCCGAGGTGCCACTAAACGGGTGCCCTGAACCCGGTTCACCACAAGACCTCAAGCACATTTCCCAAAACACCAGAGGCTGCCGACTAGCAGTGAGGGCCCGTGTCTGATAGTGGGGAAACTATTCCCACATTTGTCAAAGTGTAGTGCCGTGGAATATGAAATAAAGCATACAACAACAGCAGAAACAATAAACCATTCATAATTTAAATGAACACTACAATAAAAGATAACCAACTAGATATATAGATATGATACAACATGTCTCAATTCTATGAAAACAACCAGAACATGTTACACAATCAATACAATACAACTAAAGTAAAAGTACAGAAAAGAAAAACAGAACAGCCCATGGCATTGCGAGCAAATGCTCAGTCTCATGCTCTCCTACACCCCAGTAGCAATCAAGTTCCTGTATAGGGACTCTTTCCTTTATCCACACCTACAACAACGTAACCTGTTTGGGCCGAAAAGCATATCCCAAAGAGGGTGTGAGAAATAAATCCCAGTAGGCACCCACCAGAGGCTCGTGCTTAACTGTGTGTAAACATGCAACGACAGTGCTCAAATGTAAATGCTATAACTAAGCAGTACTGAAAATAACTAACTACCAGTTATATTGTCATTTTCATATTCATTTAGTCATTTAATTTTATATATCACCACAGTTAATATTTTAAGTAAACAGCCAATGTCCTCAGACACATAAACTCTTACCCTCCGTTAAAGAGTATCCAAACACAAGAATCTGCCCACAGGCATACGGATATTGCCCACAGGTGTAAGAAGTGTTGCCCACACTCACAGAATCAACTACCCACAGGCATGGAAGAATTTTCCCATAGGCAAATTAGTACAATGGCCACAGGCTAATCACAACACTACCCTCAGGCTAACATGTAACTATGCCATTCCCAATATGTAAATAAGTAGTACACAAGAAAATCCTCTCAAGGAAATTCTAAAATCATTACTTTTAAGGCATACCCTTGGGTATCCTGGCCAAATGGATAAATACAGGAACGCACCCCCGGGGTGGTCCTGGATCCAAGAATTGATCCCATACAACATTTTATTATCACAATTAATTATCTATTCAATTCTAGGTATTTAAAATAGCCACGGCCTCTGCCACATGACACCCCAACATGGGTTCGTGGCACTAAAAACGCACAAAACGCACAACAGTTTGAAAATAAACACCAAGCCACCTACTTTATATGCCCCTGATCAGTATACTCGAACGAAATTCCATGAATCTTCCTAGAACGAGGTATATCTAAGGTGAAAGAAAACTCGCTTAAATGCTAATAACTTGCATTAGAGGATGAATTGGTAAGAAATGCACAAGGAGAAGGAAGGTCTTACCCACACGGTCCCAACGAGGTCATCTAAGGCAGAAACAGATTCACAACGTGCGCTCGGCAGATCTCCAAAGCTCAGGCCATCCTCTCCCGAGCTCCCGTTCTTTTCTAATCCTTCCCTGTGAACAGGGGAGTCTACTACCCATTTTATGCACACACAAAAAGTACATGGCATGTATTTCCAAGTACACTGCGTGTATTTCCCATTTTTTTAACTGTTCCTCTGGCGGCTTCCAACTAGTGTGGCACAGTTCACCTGCCGACATGACTACACGACATGTCTTCATGAGTACACGGCATGTGTTGTCGAACAGCTTTCCACTTCCTTACTATTCGCCTGCCGTCTGACTACACGACGTGTAAATGACCACTACACGGCGTGTAGTCGGTTTCTGCACCCTTCATCGCTGACCTGTCCACACGCCCTGTGTACCCATCCCACACGGCCAAAAGTACATGGTGTGTGGAAAAGTATAGGGCATGTACTTCAAAAATTTTGTAGTTTTCCCCATTTTCCTTATTTTATCAAAAACACTTAAGGAAAAGAGAAAAGAAGAAACCTGTACCTCAAGAATAAGAACTGGGTTCTTACAATCGGTCCCTAGCCTTCACATAATAATTACAATTCATTCATTATGTCATAATACTGAATAATCAATATATTAAATATTAAATATAAACATTTGTATCAAAAAACTAACATACTAAATGTTAACATTTCCCACCCCCCATCAATAAATAGAAAAATATGATCATAATGAATATGGAGAAATAATGAAAATGTCATAAATATGGAATATTCCTGTTAAATAATAATAATCATTAAATTATTTTGACATAGATGAAAAAACCATTAAAATAACCTTCAATAATTTCTTAAAGAAATGAGAAAACATATCTATTTTGAAAACATTTTTAATAAAAATATAGAGAATATTAAGGAAATCCCTTTATTTGAAAAAAATTCAAAATTAATTGTAATGTAATCTTAAAATTAAATGATTTTTATGATGGTGGGAAATATTTTCATTCCCTATATGTTAAAAGTGATCATTTTTTTAAACATTCCAGAAAATAAATAGTGAGTTGTATGAATTTTCTTTGAAAAGACAACTTTTAGTCATTTTTAAATAAAGTAAAAAGTAGTTAAAACTGAACATCAAAAAAAAATTAAAACAAGAATAAGAACATTATTAAAAAATTTGATTAGTATGTACATGAATAATAAATATTTTTAATTGAAACTTTAAAAAAACATTAAAAGAAAATCCATTAACGTGTGTCCAAAATTGTTTTGTATGTTCTCTAAATCCTAAATACAAAAATTATATTAGATTTCACCCTTATTAACCAAAATTTTTATTTTAATTTCATTACCATTATTCATTTTATTTTATTTATTAGCTTGACTTATTTAGTTACCAGATTAGTAAATTTTTTATCTGATGTTTTGAGGGCATTCAGTTCATAATCCCTAAACAACATTGGTAGGTTGCCTAATGTGAAATGGGTCATTGTCTCATCATATCTAGAATATTAACTATCAAATAATTATAATTTTTATAAATTAAATATAATTTTATAATTATTCATATAATTTGGTCATGAAAAATGAATCACATAATTTCATGGAGATGGTATTCCATACGTATGCATGAATAAATTTTCATTTTTCAGCTAGGTGGAAAAGAAATAAAGTAGATAATATTTTTCCTTTATAGAATCAAAAATATTTTATAAATTTTATATTTATTCATTATTTACATCCTTATTACCATACATGTGAGACGGTAATGAAAAATGAATCACATCACTTCGTGGAGGTGGTATTCCACACGCACACACAGATGATGTTATCATTTTCCAAAAGATGGAACGAGTAAGAAGCTAAGTAATATTTTATATTTATATAATAATAATATATTAAAACTATTATATATTCATTAATTATATATTTATAACCAATAGTGTGAGGTGGTAATTGAAACAAAACACATCGCTTCATGGAGGTGGTTGTCAATACATACGCATGAGTGATGTTTTCATTTCCCATAGGATGTAAAATAAGAGTAAAAAGAGTATATCCAAAATCATAATAATGTTTAATTATATTTAAGATAGTTATTATATTATTTTATTTTGGTTAAATAATATTTTAATGACTTAGAAGAAGAATTAAACATGAAAACTCGGTTAAGAATTATACCTATTCATTGGAAATCCTCCCTTGACTTACACCTTAAGACTTCTTAGGTTGTTATTTTGGTGATACTAAGATCTATCAGAAATGATTAGGAAGGTATTTAGGTATGGACTTTTTGATATAAATTCCTCAAGAGGTCTGAGTAAAATAAGACAAGAGATGTTATCTTATAAGTGAGGTGGGTGGAAAACTTGTAAATTCTAGATTTATTAATATATATTGTGTGTATAACTAATGATAAATAAATCCAAACTACCATATAATTTAATACAATGAGTTTAAGGTAAAAATATAATCAACTAATCAATTTTATATAGGATCATATGTCATTTTAAACATTACCTTTTGGTTTAACCCCTATGTTAACCATGTTTCACCTTAACTCTTAAAATACATTTTGTATGATTTAAGGGTCATAAAAATAATTTAAAAATAAAAAGTGGACCATAAATGAAATATTAATGATAATATAAAAATATAACATCTACTTGAGTCAATATATTATTTTTATAATTTTATAATTATTTTAAAACAATTTTTAAACATTAAATACCATTTAAGGTCGTTTTTAGGACTATTCATATATATTGACTTTAAGTGCATCAAGATAAAAATGATATAAGAATATAAACTATTTAACCATCACTTATACAATATAATTGTCCAATAAATTCATGTATAATATCATTCATCCAATATATTACTTTTAACATTTTTAGAATAATTTACTTTATTTTTCTATTGCATGTACAAGGGTTTTGTTGCCATTGCACAAGCGTTCATGTTAATTACATCATCAATAAAAATTAAAAATAACTTACTATATTTAAAACCACTTATAAAGATTCATAAGTTATTTTTATTTCTAGGAAAACATATTATACATATTAAAATAATGAGATAGACATTTTGTAATTATTATTTACTTAAAATATTATAAAGCTCATTATAAAAAATAAATGATACCAAATTTCCATAACTTTGAAGCTTGGATGAGGATGGAAAAAATAAACTCAAAAAATAAAATAAATTATAGTTTTATAATAAATTTTATAACTTATCCCATTTTTTCTAATCCTATTGAACCCATTTTACCTTTTAGCGTGGTGATAAACTTTTATTATGGTTACTATTCATAATGACCAAAAATGAAATTGACCAAATTAATAAAATTTGAACCACAAAATTAAAAATATAAAATACATTTTTCAAGATTAAAATTTTAGAAATGGAATAAATCAATTTTAATATAAGTGCACAAAATGCGATTAAAAACTATTTTTTAGGAAAATGTGTTTTTAAGCCTAAAAATGAACTTATACAAAAATAAAATATAATTATGATTCATATGAACAATAATTAGATTATGACAAATAAGAAAGATATCATTTTAGTTAAATAATAAATTCAAAACATAGTGACACTTTTATATTACTTTATAAACAAACAATTTTGTAAAAATAGATATTTTCACTATTCACTCAAAAATCAATATATTTAGAAAAATTCCAAAAAATTATATTGAGATTACTTTGAACGAATTATTTCAAAAATGAATCCCATTTTATAAAATAAAATTTATTAAATTAGTATAAATTATTTATGACATCCATTTCCAAAATGAAATACAAATCATTTTTGAAGAAAATGTATTCTTGAAGAATAAAATGACTTTATTCTCATTATTTTCCTAAAAAATGGTTTTAATTAATGTAAATTAATTTTTATTTGATATATAATATAATAATTTAATTATAATAATTTATCAAATTTTTATTAATTTAATCCCTTAAGATAAAAATACATTACACACTTAAAAACTGCATATTGAAAAATATTTATTTTTTCCTTCAAAAATTTTTATCTTCATTTCAAACCAATTTATAATCAATGTATTATTGATTTTAATTTTTATTAAATAAAAAATTTCTACATATATTTTATAATTATCTTATTTTTAATCGTACCCACTAAACCAACTATGAGGTTATAACAACCATATTTAAATGATAATATTTATAGAGTATATCATGATTTGTTTAAGCTAGAAATTGTGTATACCACACACTATTGAATATATAACTTAAAGAAAATAAACTATAAAATATTGGGTGTTATAGTAAAATTTATTTTTGAAAAGTGGTAGTAGAAAATATAAATTTTACATGAGATAAAATTTAAATAAGGTTTCAATATATAAGATATAACATTTGAGGAAAAGGAAAATATGGATAAAGAGTGGATAATATTATTAAATAGGAAGAGAGTTATTATCAACAAATATTTTCTTTTTATGGGTAATAAATTATACAATAATTAATTTGTTAATTAGAAGTATCATTTTACCTAGATATAAATATGATGTACAATGAAATAATATCTTAGGGAGGAAGAAGCCAGTGTTGGAAGAAAGATGTTCTGGAAGACACATTATTATTCAATGAAGGGAGTTGATTTAACAAAAAACCATACTACATTGGTATCTTTTGAATCGAATTGAATTTAAATAATAAACACAATATAGATCTTCAAACCCATTAATTTCATTAATATGAAAAAAAATACATTCATTAGGAAGTAATCACACCACATAAAATAAATAATGGCATATAATATTATACATGTATCATGGATTTGAGAATGAGACAAAGAAACCCTTACCTTTTTTCTTGATTTCAACTAAAGATCATGAATATCCTGTATAAATAAAATATATATATTAAATACCAATTTTGGGACGTTTTTAATATCTATAACCACTTATAAACATCATTTATAATTATTATTTACATGTATATTAGTTAGTTATTATTTATTTTCAATATCAGGTGTGATTAATCTTGATCATTTTGTTTTAGTTTTGTAATAGAAGGGTTATTATTAATTATTCTAAAAAATTTCATCAGTATTTGATAATTAAAGGTATTGAAATTTATTATTTTCAATTATTTATAATGTTATAATATTATTATATGGGAGTCTTGGTTATGATACTTAAAATATAAAAATGATGATTAAAATGTTTCTATTTATTTAATGGAAAAATGTCGGTATCTTAATTAATGAGGTTAATATTACTATTAAAATTAAAAAATAGTATTAAATCATTATTTACTTATTTATATCATCTATTATCATTAATTAATTTCTCATAGTCATCGGTGATATTATTTAATAAAATTGTTCATGTAGTTAGTTCGACCGACCCAAACATAAATATACCATAATTAGTGGAAGATTATGATTATAAAAGATGTTTTACTTTGGGAATAATAAAATTTTTACTGAATAATAATGATATTATTCAGATATTTTTAAGGTTTTGAGTCATATTTTAATATGTTTTAATAAATTTTAAATAAACTATATGAAAAATGAAATATGTTACTTCGTGGAGGAGGTACTATGTATGGCACAGGATTAATGTTTTCATTTCTTGAATAATGGGAGAGAAAGAAGTTTTATTATAATTTGTGTCTTAATAATTATTATTATTTTATATATTCCACATTTTTTCTTAAATTTTACCCCTATAAACTTTAAAGAGATGTATTGGTGAAAAACCAAAGTCGTCGCTTCGTGGAGGCTGTAGTATGCACAACACACAAATATCAAATTTTTTATTAATAGAAATGGGGAAATGTGGTTAATAATTACCCATTAGAATAATAAAATTAAATAGACAAAAAATAATTATTTTATTATATAGTAATTATAAAATTTGATTTGGGAAAGTAATGAGGAAAAGAAAAGAAGTTAGGAAATAGCACTCACGTTGAGGACTTGGGTTTTCCCATGGAAGACTCTTTGTAAATGGAGGTATTAAGATAATATATTATGATAATAGGATCAAGAAAAAATAATATGATAATAAGATAACTAAAAATGATATATTATAAATATAAAACCTAATTTTTATGGTGTTCTTGAAGGGGTGGCGAGAGATCGCTTTTATAAGTGGTGTTAATGGTAATTTTGGTAAATATTTGAACTTAATATAAAGAGAGGACATGTTTGTAATATAAAGAAGAATCCAAAATATTAAATAATAGATTTCGGGGAGGGGGGAAAGATAAGGTATATAATCCCTCAAACATTCATTTATACATGATTTTTAAGCATGTTTTTAAGTCCTTTACTTTTAGAATTTTTACTTTCATCATTTTTTGGTCTTACCAGAGTAACTAGTTTTTACCAAAGTAAATAATTTTTCTGCCTAAACATAAAATGTAAATTATTAAATAATTTGGAACTAATGAGTCCAAATATTAAATCCAATCCGATAAAATTTCAAGGTTTAAGAAAAATAAAATTTAACAATAACGCATGTAACGCATAAAAACCCTATTTGAGAAAAGTTTATTTTTAAGATTAAAATTTATGTGTAGGATAAAATTATAAATTTATTTTATTTTTATTATATAAATTGGTTTAATAAAATATAAAACTCATGTGTATTTCAAATAATACAAAAATAAATTTCCAAAATAATATTTATTTAACAGGAAAAACATAACAAAATTTATTTCAGTTGAAAGTATTACCTAAGTTCATAAAATGATAATATAGGTCTTATAAATTAAGAATGTTATTTAAAAATGAATAGTTTAATCCATAAGTGAATATTTTATTAATTAAAAGTTTTCATGAACTTATAGGTCTAACTTATAGAATGATCAAGTCATAAAATTTACACTTTCGCTAAAAACGATATTTTTCACCATTTACCTAAAAATTAACTATTTTGGAAAAATCATATATATTAATATTAATCTAATATTAACATGTTTAATATAAAACTAAATTTTATTTTATAAATTTAAAATTATAAAAGTTGAGAATTAACTTTTAAATAAATGCAAAAAAATATAATGAAAAGAGTTTTCATAGGAAAATATTTAAACAAATATTAACTATTATTATACTTATTTCCTATCAATTACATATAAAATTAGCAAAAATATATTATTCATATCAAAAATATATTTTATCAATAATTTATCTATTTTTCTACAATAAAATACACAAAAGTAATTATTTAAAAAATCTACAGTTTAAAGCATAAATTAGTCTTTTTAGTTATTTAGCTCCACTAATTAAATTTTAATTAAAAACGTAGTGTTAATATAAACTTTATTTTTATTTATAGATATATTTCTGGTTTATTTTAACTCTATTTTTATCCACTTATTCTATGTAATCCTTGTAATGGTTATATAACCTTCTATATTTCATTTTGGTTTGATGTTTCCTGTGATGAAAATTATTTTATAAATTATGTTTCAAAAGAAAAAATATAATTTCAAATCACAGGGTGTTAAAATTATATAGAAATTAATGATTTTAATTGAATTAATAATTACAATTTTACTCTCATATATAAAATTCATTCCACATATGTAACACCCTAAAATTTTAAAATATAAATATAATAATAGATAGCATATATGATCCACAACAAGTGTTTAAAGGAAATAATAACACATGACTTGATGATATTTTCTTTTTTTAATAAATTTAATTTTGTTTTTAGCTTTCTTTACACAAAAAACCATGTTAAGGTTATGTTTCAAAAACCATTGAGTTTAGATTTCATTGAAAAAAACATAATGTTTCGATTTCTCTACACGAAACACAAAGGTTAGCTTTCGTTACACAAAATAATGAATTTCTTTGATGGCTTTCATTACACGCAAGACTGAGTTTTCTCAAACAACAATATATTTTTAAAATACTATTTTTTAATATAATAAGATATAACCTTGCCATTAAATTGGATGTTATGAATACAATTTATTAACTTATTCTAATATATCATTGTATTCATTAGTTATTGAATAATTATAAATAAATATAAAAATCTCTTGAATATAAAATAAATATTTTTATGAAACCAAAGGCATTTTGACTTAATAAGTTAAATTAATTTCCATTATTGAATGACATTAATGGAATATATATATATTATATATTTAATAAATTATTTTTAACATTCATGTAATAGGTTTGATAGGCATTGGATAAGAGAAAATCCAATTTTATACGTAAAAGATATATTTTTCTAGTTTTACATCCTTTTAATGAAGCACCTATTTTAAAATTAATTTTTTGAAATTTTAAAATAAAAATTAAATTTATTTATTTTATAATATTTTCAAAATTAACTTATGTTGATGTTTTGGTAATTTTCTTTGAAATATTTTTTGTTGATGTATATTGAAAAATACCGATTTCTAATTGAAAACTGACTATTTTTATAAATAATATATAAAGTTAAATTATATTTTAAATTAGTTTGGAACTATTATTAGATATATTTTACTTCTATTGAAACAATTGAAGTCATTGTAATGATTTTTATATTGAATTTATATATATAAACTTAATGAAGTTTTGAATATTTTCACATTAAAAACCGGCATTCCTATCTCGTATGCGGGATTAATATTAAATTATTTTCTACCACTTATGTGATTGGAATTTGGAAACATGGAGTCCATATATGGAATAATAATAATTTATAAATTATATTATGGTAATGTAATTTTTTGATCCAAAATATTAGTGAAATCAATTAAAATTAATTATAGTGATTAACGAAAAAATGAGTTTACTTTGGGGTTAAACATTAATCTTAAGGGTTAAAATGACCTAGAAACTTGTAAAAATCCCATTTATTGGAATTTTTAGACCATTACACATATTTTATATAATTTGAATCATTATTTGGGACACATTATGTAAGGTATACCTCTCAATATTGTTTATTGTTTTATATTTACAAGAATTTGACTCCTCCTTCACAATAAAAAGGCACTGACCCCTCTCACTTATTCACACCTATCAAGCCATTTTTCTCATTTAAAACCTGAAAAAATAATATTCCAACATTACTAAATTCATAATATAATCTTATGTTTATACATGAAGCAATCCAAGGATGGATTTTGCTATAAACCAAAAGGAGTTATCCGAAGAAGTGGTAAAGTTCTTCTATGAGAACTTTCATTTTACTTCATTATCCACCACTTAAATTATTTTTATATATTTATTATATAATTAAATAAGTAACCTACATATAATGAGATATTTTTATATTATGTTTAATACCTACACCCACACACACATCCATCAAATGGGATATGCAATCATTATTCATGTGTACATCGGACTAGTGCCTCACAAACCGATGTTGTATGTTCTTTCATTATTACCTTTCAAGGTTGAGAATAATGATATATTTATAGTTTATATATGATATTTATAATTTTTTTATTCTTTTATAATTATTATATAAAACATAACTCCATGTATTCCATTTTTTGTGTATACGATAAATCGTTTGCGGGCGTGGGGACTACCTCCTCCTCAAAGTGATGTGATTGATTCACGCTTTACATGGAATGCATAAAATATGGGTTTAAATAAAAATATTTGATAAATATGAAATTAATATTACAATTTAATTATAATATACATATATATAATATAATTTTCTTTTTTTACTATGACAAGAAATGGAATTAGCATTCATGCGTACGTATGACCCACAGTCTCTATGAACAACGCATTTAATTTAATATCATAGATTTTTATGGTTTATTATAAATACATATATACTGAATATATATAAAATATAAATCATTTTTTAAATTCTATAGATAATTAAATATTTATCTATGTAGTAGTATCAAGAATAAAAAAGTCAAAACATACTCGAAAATCAAAAAAATTAACACCTGAAATGATGAAAAAAATGAAATATTATTAATGAATGGGTAATAATATGTTCTTAAAGGATCATATATGATATAATAAATATTAATATAGTTCTAGAATAAGTTATTAAAATATTTTAAACCTCTATACAGGAGGTTAAATATCACAAAACAAAATGGAAATGTAACGTAAGGGAATTTCATCTCACCTTTTTATATCTGTGAGATACATGCCATATTCAACAACCATTTATTTTGTGTGGTGTATATACATACCTATGACATGTTAAATCAAGAATTTACCTTATTTCATGTTATTAAATGTTTCTATTTATGTTATTCTGTCATGGATCTCATTATTCAAAAGATAATCAAGTTGTAAGAGGCTTCAACTCAATTTAGGGAACATAAGCCTATGATAGAGTTTTAGCATAAGTATAAAAAGAACATTATAAATTTTTGATAAGATAGAGATTACCTGGTCCTTCCTAGGAATATATCCATATGTATAAAGTATCATGGGTTTATGAGTTTAAAATTGAATATAAGTTTAAATAGTTAAACACATCTTTTTAGATTTTTTGTAATTGGAGTTTACCATGATTAAGTACATTTTAGAGAATTTAGTTCAATTATAGATTTTAGTGGAAAGGTAATTTAAGTAATAACGTGTTTAAATTTTATAAACATAATTTTAATGGCACTAAAAACCTTTAGGTTTAATATGTTCATTTTAGAAAAATGGGATTATTAAACTTTTTTAATAAATAGGTTGAATTTAAAACTTCAGTAAAAAGCTCATTTAATGATTAATATCATTTGAAGGATACCCATCATAATTTTTGGAAAAAAATATAATAATTATATTAATATAGTTTGGATGAAGGAAAAACCACATGTAGGGTGACAACTCGTCACATCCGGAAAGGCGATGGGGCTTGAACCCATGAACAAAGGATAATAGGGGCTTCACACCCACCACTCACTTACTAAATTTCCGGGTTAATATTTCAAAATTTTTAGTTATACAATTTGAAGAGTAAATATTAACAATGAACCAATAAAATAAACATTTTTAGAGAATAATGTATTAACAATATTAGTTGTGGTTAATAGTTAAATACAAATGTAAATACTTGTTTTATTGATATTACGATCCATTAAAAGTAAATTATAGTGCTTCAAGAAAAAAAATTATTTTTGGATATTCATTTTGTGGAGTAAGGGATAAATTGGAAATTGATTAAAGCATAACCAAATAATTAAATTGTGTTTATTGAAATATTTTAATTAAGTATATTTCATTATATTATTAGTCAATAAATAATTATTCAACATTAGTAAAAGGATTTTGATAAAATTTTATCCCAATACCATCATTTATGTTAAACTGATGGTCATTTATATTATCACAAATTTATGAATTTGAGACACTTAACATTACATTAATCAATGATCTCTATCACTCTCTATCAGAACTTGATAGTTATATTTATCTTTTATGACAATGTATTCACTAATGTTCTCAAATTCGAAATCCTAGTTTTGTGGCGACCATTACATTTCTATTTCCTATTATTAAGAAGATATCTTATTAACCCTTTTACGATGTGAGTTTTTTAACAATGGTATTTTCAAATATCAAAACCTATATTACCAATATCAAGTTTAAATTATGAGGACAAAATTTATTCAATACGGGGATCATTAACACCATGCAATTTTAAAATATTAATATCATATTCAATATCATGTAAGACACAAAGAAAAAAGTGGAGACAGGAATATAAAACCCCAGGACTTTACAATATTTTCCTTTTAGAATAAATTTATTTTTCTTTATTGATTAATTTACACAAAACACCAAGTTATGATTATGTTACATGAACCACTGAGTTTACCTTACGTTCGAGACAATATAAAGTCTATCTTGATCTACACGGAACACCGAGGTTGTCTTGTTTTACACAAAACAATGAATTTCTTTGAAGGCTTTCATTACGTAAAAGGTCGAGTATTATCGAACAAAAAAAATATTACTAAAATATTTTTATTTAATATAATAAGTTATCATAAAGCTGTTTAATTAGTTGTCATGAACCAACATGGGTCGAACCTGAACTAGTCACCCGATCTGATCCACATCATGTCCGGAAGGGAGTTCCCAATCCCCATGAGCTGAAAACTACTTCCAGGAATCAACATAGTAACAAATACAATGATTTTGACCAAGATAAATAAATAAATTAAATAGATTAGAGATAAAAAAAATCCTCCCAATATGAAAAAAAATAAAAAAAACTAAATATATTTTACAAAAAAACTAATAATAAAAAATACCCAAAACTGAAACCTGACAACCACAAAGTCTCCATGTGAGATTGATGGTCACTCTCCAACACCAAAACCAACAATTGACCATGTCAATCAATACTAATATTAATCCTACACTACAAACTAAATACTAGAATAACTATATGTGTGAGTATTAAAACATCTTAGGCATGCCCAAAAAAATCTATTTCCAATGAACTCCATTTGAAATAAATAAAAAATCAACATCATGTTTGAAATATAATATATAAAAGTAATCCATTCTACATATTTTCCACTTTAAAGAAAATCATGGTCCACTAACCTTTTTAAAATTTATAACCACACTCTTATAAAAGGAGGATCCATATGAATTTTAAAAGAGAAAGGTGACATTTCATTTATAAAGGACATGAAGAGTGTAAAATATTTCCAAAATCATTTTCATGAATACACTTGAAAAAATTACATCACTATTATAAAGAAGTATTATTTATCAAGAAATAATCACAACAATACTACAACCAGGAAAATGGAGAATAACACACAAGGTATTCCAACCAATAAGTATATCAATCATTCAAATCAAGAAACTAAGTGAAAATAGACATAAGAGGAACTTAAAAGATAGTGAATAATCCAGAACATACTAATACTTGTTGACTCATCCTGGAAAGCATACCTAACTCGATAACACCAAAACAACCAACATGCTCGGCCATACCCCACGTGGTGTAGACTGAGGTCCCCTATACCATTGTAATAATAACAAAATATATCCCATATCTACGGGTTACTAGATAGTTTATAATCTTACAAGTGCAACAATTGTTCTTAGAAAATTCAATAGCTATGCCAAGTTATCCATGTAATGATTTGTAGAAAATGAGTGATCCAATCGGTGCCAACTATGAATCCAATCACATTCACATATATCATATATAATAATCCACAAAATATGAATTACCCTGAGCTAATACAATGATCGTTCTCTTGCCTTAAAAATCATAGATCACATTCTATTTCATTTTCAAAGAACCAAACACACACTATGTTCAATTATGAACATTTTATAAATCCATTTGATGAACCCAAAACCACCATAAAGATGTTCATTTAAAAATCCAAACCATTCTTAAAAATCCAAAATCCATATGTGAATGCCAACTGAGAGTTTGATCAAACACTTGGTCTGCACATTTATAACAAAAAAACATTTATCACAAAACAAGGTATAAACGACCACTTTGCACACCAAAAAATTATTCAAAGGATCACACATCAATATTTATCATATAAGGAAGGTGAAAAAATAAAAAAACCAACAAATATTAAATTAAAAAGGAATTTGCAAAGGGAAACTTACCCCAATATCACGATGCATCATCAACGCATACCCAAAACCACAACATGATGGCTCCAAGAGCCAAGATCTTCTAAGAGGAACCTTAATAAAGAAAAACCTCAAATATAAACCAAGGAGAGAAATAAATCCTAGGTCCAACAGACTATAGGAGAAGAATAACTCAAAGGAAAATGGAAGAAAGAAAAATATTGAGGAGAGGAGAGGGGGATACCTTGAGAAATATAGCCCCAAACCTTGAATAAACCCTAGTTACACACCATGGGAGAGAGGTGGAGGCTCAGAGAACAATGGGGAAGGCCCTTTAGGGTCTCACAAACATTAGGTAGGTGAGGGGATTTTTTTTGGAAAAAAATCCTAAAGGGGTAGTTTATACATTTCAAAAAAAATTAGGATCTAGGAAACTCTCACGGTTTACAAACCTTGCACCAATCATGACAAACACCACTGTCCTAAGACAAAACCTCCCCCCTTTCTTGCCACATGGTTTGAAAAACCATGCTAAATCCGTGATCAATGCCTCTACTAGAAACACTTAAGCCACATGGTTTCCTAGAGAAGGCTGCATGGTTTTACCGAACTGTGTGCTGACTATGTATAAGAATAAAACATCCCAAAACTCAAAATTTAAAACCTTCACACCCATGACTTGAGCTATAATCCCAAGTGAAAAAGATAAACTGGATCATACGTCAAAAATAAAAATCGAGTGTGGTAATTCTCTCCACCATTAACGATTTCTACCCCCATAAAGCCACTACATATTCCAGTTGATCGATCAACAACTAATGATTCCATAACAAGAAGATAAAACCTCGTAAAAAACAATGTATCAATCATATCCAAATAAAACTTATGCCTCTTTCCCAAAACACAATAAAAAACTAAACATAATACCTAAGAAACAATGAGGTAATTTTTTTTCCACAACATCCACAATCATGTCTCAAACTATATAATTGATCATATTCCAAAACCCAAATTTCACCCAAATTGAAAAGAAACATAAAATTAGATAAATTTGAAATAAACCATTTTCTATCAGACCACATATGAAACTAAAATGAAATTTCATCATGGGAGCCCAAAACAGGATCCCCACTATTAGAAAACAACTAGCATAGGCCCACAACCCTCACCACAAGGGAAAAACTTATAACAACAAGGGGAACTGCAATAATAACCTTTTAACTTACCACAATCGAATGATGGAGACAAGATATGGGCCATAACTACCCATAACTCTGGTGGTCTCTTGATTATGTGAAAAAATTCAGTTCGAGTTCTATGACTGGATCCCTAATTTTTGAAGCATCTATTGCACCACAATCAAGAGTTAATAGTTAAAGAAGGGAAATCCTAGAGAACCTTCACCAAAACAGTGACTCGGAAGATACACATGCATTAAACACTTTCAACTTAATGAGGAACAATGGGACAAGGCATATGCAGAACACACAATCACTCAGAACAAAAAAATTCATAATTTTTATAAGAATAAAACACTTCCATTAAAACATGATTTATCAAGAGATACACAAAATCCCTTTACATTTCAAACAAAAGAAAAAACCATCAAGTACCACTGCCACAATATAAGGAAACACTACAACCTAATGTGACTATAATCCAAATCCAAATAGCACCCTACCCTGGAAAACGGATTCCATGTTCCTTATTTGAAACACCCCGACAGAACTATTTCAAGTGGCACAGGAACCCACAAGCATGATAGGTCTTTCTTGTGCTCGTACACGATTACTTCTTATGATATATATTTAAAAATGAATGAAACACCATGATTCCACACCTAGAATATGATGACAAAAGATCTTGAGGCATTTTAATTCCACGACTTGCTCCAACACCTTCAGGTCACTTCCCCACTTCCTTAGTGGAATTCCCCTCACCACTTTTAGGGACTAAAAGGGGGATGAATACATTAATAAATTTTTCCATCACTGCTTTAAAATGAAAAACCTACCTCATAACATTGGAAAAAAATTTAGATTGGACTCAATCACCTATGATTTCATATTAGGACAAAGCCCGGACTCGAAATCCCAAGCTTTCGAGAAAGTTTTCACAACATACCTCATATCATACGGAACTACATCTATAAAGTGATGATAGAACTTTAGAATCAACCCATAACCTAGAAGCATACAACAATTATCCATTCCCTTCCTTACCTTCATCATCTCAAAAAAAATATAGATTCATAAATGAAGCCTCAAGAACTCCCACGTGAGATCTTCTTGAGGTTTATTTCGAAATACCGACTTCCACTACTTCCAAGTTGTCCCTTCAAGAATAAAGGTATCAAACATCACCCTTAAAAACTCGGGAAACTCAATAAGGATGAAGTTACTTTCTATTTCCCACTTCCAAACATCCAATTCAGGAGGATCTACTTAGATATAAAAGTGCTGTGAATTTAACTTCCGAAACACATGAAAGAAATCCATAGATTGATTAACCAGAATGCTTGCTAACGGGGAACCAACCGTAGCTGCACAATAGTTTTCCATAAAATATCTATGATAGTGAACATACTAGACATCTAGAAATCCAATATCTCAATCAAAACCATCTCATCAACAAGAGTCCTCAAAATCAAACACAACACAAACAACACTTCAAAATCATAAGAGAACACCACAGAACCACTGGTTTTCAAAACATCAAAACTTATTCTTGAAAATATTTTTAAATAAAAAATATTGTTGGGTTTCACACTCATAAACGGTATTCCATAGAGTCTCACTCACATTCACGTTTTCTTTCCCTCTCAAGAACCCATCAACTCATCCCAATCCAGGCATTCATCCAATCATGATAATTCAAGCACTCATCCACATTTCCACACATATCCATGCATGTGAGAACCATCGAAATACTAAAGGTCAAAAAACAACCTTGTTTAAAAATTTAAAAAGCATTTCAAAATATCACTAACCACCAAGTCAAATATCATTTTCAAATCCTACATTTTAATCCATTACATCATGCTCAAAATTATAATCTCTTGGATTTTCATCCAAAAATTTAATTCATTTCATTCAAAACATTTTCCAGCAGCTCAAAAATCTCATTCCACTAAAAACCATTTGATTAAAAACCAATTTCTTTTAATTTAAGACACATTTACAAAGATAATTTTAAAACAAATTTCGGTTTTCCCAGTAAAAAATCTTCAAAGCCCAATATATCAATCATAAAAATCCATTTTCTAATGCCTTCTTCAATATGATTCTAAGAATTCATTTTCTATCTTCATAAAACCAAACCATTACCATTTCAAAATACATTTTCCACTATCCCAAAACAAATAATCATAAAACAATGTTCAAAATCAATAAAGACCCAAAACAATTCAGAAGGTAAACTAGTATCGATGCGTGACTTGGTCAAATGGTTGGCGACCATACGCAAATCATAACACCATCATGGAGATAATTATAGGACCATGTCCCCAACTCTACATGTATTTATAGGACCTGATAGCTCCTAATGTATACTTTTCTAGCTCCCCATTCATATTCCATACACCAAATAATCCATGATAACCAAGATACCAACAAAAATCGACTTCCCATGGAAACTCGTGGTTCATTCTAGAAAGTATTGGCGAAACACTTCCCCATACATTCATCCCATGGTCCAACAATCCTACCCCATCTACCTTGACATCCCAAAGTAACAAAGGGAACTCTAAAAGCTTGGTACTGAAAGGGATCCTACTTTGGTAAAATTGTTTCATGAACCAACCTGGCTCGACGCTGGACCGGTCACCTGATCCAATCCAAGAAATGGCCCGAAGGGCATTCCCAATCCCCACGAGCTAACAAATACTGTTAGGAATCAACATAATAACCAAGGTAATTATTTTTCTCAATATAAATAAATAAATTAATGAGTATAAAGATAATGAAAGGTTCCTAATATGAAGAAATAAATAAACAGAACATCTTTTACACAAAAACTATAATTACAAAAATCTAAAAGACAGTACCCAACACTAAAACCTAACAAACACAACGTCTCCATGTGACCCCAAGGGTTACTATTTGATATAAAAACCAACCATATCCCATAGATATCAATACCATGTTAAATTTCTCACCACAAACAAAAAACAAGAAAAAATATAGGTGTGAGTATTATAACATTGTAGGCATGCCTGAATAAATATATTCCCCATGAAATTCCATTAAAATAAAAGAAACATAAACATATAGTTTTAATTATAATATATAAAATTAGGCCTTTACACACATTTACCACTTTAAAGAAAAACATGGTCCATTTCCATTTTTACCATTTAAAACCACACTCTTATATAAGGAGGAGCCATATGAATATCAAAAGAGAAAGGTGGCATTTCATTTATAAAGGAGGTAAAGAGTGTAAAACATTTCCAAAAACTTTTACACGAAAAAACTTGAAAATATTACGTCACTTTTATCAAGAAGTCAAATTTATCAATAAATATGCACAAAAATCCTAAAACCATGGAAATGGAAAATAACACACAAGGTTATCCAAAAAATAAGTATATCAATCATTAATTGTAAGAAACTAAGTAAAAATAACATGGGAGGAACCTAGGATCTCATCAATAATCTATAACATACTAATACATGAAGACTCATTCCATAAATCATTCCTCACTCGATGACATCAAAATTTCCAACTTGCTCATCCACACCCCACATAGTACAATATGAGAGGCCCTATCACATAGTAATAATAACAAAAAAAACCCCTTATATGGGCCGCTAGCTAGTGCATAATCTAACTAGTGCAACAATCATTCTCAGAAAATTCAACAGCTATTACAGGATCTCCATGTCAAGATGTATAGAACAGGGGTGAGAAAACTTATTACAACTGAGCATCCAATCACATTCACATATTTCATATATAAAAATCCACACAACATGCATCACCCTGAGCTGCTCCAAAAATTGATATCTTTCATTAAAAACATATATCAAAATAGAGTCCAGAATAATGATATCTTATTTCTCACTTAGTTTATTTTTCACAAGGATTCCACAAAAATGGCATCCCATCCATTTAGGATAAATTGGGAAAGAACATTTTCCAATGAAAGTTTTTCATTATAAACACATTCAATTCTTTCACTAATGTTCCATACGGGCCTTAAGATATTTTTACAAAGACATTATTTATCAAAGAACCAAATCACCATTTTAAAAGAGGTGTAAAAACACTATTTACATTTCAAAATCATTTTAAAAATAGTTTTTAAACATTAAAATCACACTTTAATTCAAAATACATTTTTTGAGAATTCCAAATGGTCCATTAATCAACATCACATTCCATTTCATTTTTAAAGAACCAGACACACACCATGTTCATGTCCAAACCTTTTATAAATCCATTTTAAGAACCCAAAACCACTATCAAGATGTTTCAACAACATTTAAAAATCCAAAAAATTCTTAACAATCCACAATCCACGTGAAAAAACCAACTAGACATTTGATAAAACACTTGGTATGCACATTTATAACAAAAAAATAAATTTATCACAAAGTAAGGTATAAACCACCACTTTCCGCACTAAAAAATATTCAAAGGATCAAACATCAATATTTATCATATAAGGAAGTTTAGATAAGTATGAAACTAACAAATATTAAATTTAAGAGTAATGTGGAAAGGGAAACCTAGCTCAATATCACAACGCTTCGTCAATAAATACCTGAAACCACACCCTGAAGGTTCCAAGAGACAATATTTTCAAATATGAACCTTAAAAAAGAAAACCCCCCAACATAAAATAAGGGGATATATGAATCATTTGTAAAATATACCATAGTAGAAGAATAAATCAAAGGAAAATGTAATAAATAGGAAGAGGGAGGATAGGATAGGAGGATACCTTGAGAAATCTTGCCCCAAATTTCGAAGCAACCGTAGATCCACACCATGGGAGGGAGGATGAGGCTTGGAGAACAAGGGGAATGAACACTTAGGGTTGTACGAAACAGAGGTAGGAGAGTGGATGCATTTTAGTAACACCCCAATATTTTATTGTATGTTATATTCAATAGCTTGTGTTTCACGCAATACCAACATGTCTTGCGTAACACGCAAGATTGTGTTTCGGCGAAATAACAATTTAGTTTTAAAATTAGTCCAATGATATATTTATAACTTATCCATTAAATATATACACATAAATAGAAATAAATAATTTCTAAATGTTATTTATAATGTTTTCACCTAAATGAAATATATTTATACTGAAATGTATAAGTTTCAGTAAAGTAGTTATATGTTTAGAAATACTATTTTCCTTAAGGAACTACTTTTTATATCCTTTTGTGAAGAATAAAAAAATTAATCTTAGACAGACTTATAAATTGAATTTGGTAAAATATACATCATCTTTGAATTCAGAATATCATCATTATCTTTGGGTGAATTTTTGTAATTTTTATGAAAACATTCAATTTTTGATAAATAGTGAAAAACCCTAAATTATTGTAAAAAACCTGAACTTCTCATTTAAATAATTATTTTACTTTAGATTGATTTTAAAGTCACAATAGATAAATAATACATATATTACCCCAATTTAGTTCATTTAAATCATCAAGGTGAAAATGTGGTCTAATAGGATCAAAATAATTTTTGGTGAATAGTAACTATTGAATTTTATTTACCACGGTTAAAGGTAAATTGGGTAATTAAAGGTAAAAAATATAATAATAATTTAAAATTACTCTAAAAAGTTTTCTTGACCTTATTTTATGAGTCATGGGAGAATATTAAAATTGATGGGTAGAACTTTTGGCCTTTGGAAGCCACTTGGGTGTGATTAATACATTTATAACATTTAATTTTAATTAAAGTTAAAAATATCATAATCATGACCCATATTATTAAAAAGATTTTAATATGGTATTATATAAGTAATCTATAAAACGATAAATATTCCTTATGAATAATAAGAGATTTCATACATCATTGTAATTTATTTTTAATTTTTAGGAATTAAATAATTACATTTAATTTTGACACAATGATGATGAAATAATAGAGTTATTAAAAAAGAATAAAATAAATGATATTATAAATATAAAAATAAATATTATTTTAAATATTTGATTCCATCCATGAATATTATTGGTGACTATGAAATTTTTTATTGATTTAACACATTTCTTTCAAAACAATCAAGTTTTTACCACTTTAACAAAAATCAAGTATTAAATATTGTCAAGATTGACATAATTGAGATTTTAAAATAAATATGAATCTACTAAATGATATAAAAGTTATAAAATTATTAGATTTATCAAAATAACTATTATAGTGATAAAATTTTCATAAATATTTCACTTAAGTTTCACTTGTAATTTTATAGTAACTATATTAACCATGTAATATAAAAATACAAGAAGACATGGTAAGAGTTAAACTATTTAACTAATTGTTAAATCTAAAATATAATGTTAATTTTATGAACCACACATATATAAAAAATATTTTTTGACATAATTCATACCCATCCACATCTTATCCTTGAAATAAATCACTTTGGAGTTATTAAAAACCGAAAATGAATTTATAATAAATTAATATTTTAAGATCTTCAAAAAGTGACCATCTACTCTCTTATAAAAGGTAACTTCTCCTTATCTTTAATTCACACCTCCAAAGCCCATTGGATCATAAAAAACCTACTCAATTATTCTCTCAACTTCCTTCAATTCATCCTAGATGCCACACATTTGGCAGAAATCCAAACTAAGGAGTCATTTTTTTCAAATTAAAAGGGGATACATGAAAATATTAATTGTTTTATCACCTCTTTCAAAGTTATTTTCTTCTCATATTTCCTATTTATATGTTGTATCCATACAAAAATAATAACCCTTTTACCTTATACATGATTATATGTAATTAAAATTATATTACAACCACATTCCTTATTTTATCCATCATATGAAAAACACTATCACTGTGTGTGCACGCCGTGGTGTAAACTATTTTTCATTACACTTTATTTATGTGGGTACAAAGATGAATATAGAGGATGTATATAAAAATATATCATAATTTTTTAAAAAAAACGTATTCCTCCCAATTTCATACCATTTAACCATTAAGGAAATGATATCATCTCATGTGCGTACGTACGACTTACCGTCTCCACAACGCGTTGAGATTTATCTTCCACGTTCACCATTCAAGGATGACTATAAAAATACATATTATTAATAAATATGAAATATGTGAAAAAATAATGCTATTGGAATAATATTTATATATATATATATTCATATATTCTATTAATATACTTCCAATAAATATGACAAGAAAACGGAAACAACATTCTTGTGTATGTACGACCTACCATATCCATGAACTGTGTATTCCATTTCATATATCTATATATTTTATATATTTATACTCAAAATAAATATGATATATAAATCATGTTATACTTTTTTTATATAATTAAATTACGATCTAAGTAACATGATCAAGAATAACAAGTTAAAACCTGTATGACAAACAAATCGATTATTACCCGGAATGTTTCTTTAACTTGGATATTATTAATAAATGAGTAAAATAAAGCTATAAAAGAATCATATATGATATCATAAATATTATTATTATTTTGGTATAAGTTAATATTTTGTCAAAAACCATTATACATGAGTTTCAGACACGTAAGGAGAGTATCAGATCTAAGGTAATGGAATTCTGTCTCACATTAAATTTTCATGAGATATAAGCCACATTGACCACCTATTTCTTATGTGTGGTGTATATACTGTCACTATAATATTTTATCTCATGATTAAATTTATCATCATGGAATTTAAAGATTCATTTGATGATAATGAGATTACTATTTAAATGTTCAAGGAGATATGGGATGCTTTGAATGTTTACAGAATTAATCCTTTCTCCATTTAAATGTTATTTATATTATCATACATATTTATTTATATTTATATAAAGGAATATAAAGAAAATTTTATGTCTATTTTTAAATTCATTAAAATATTTTTTAAAGGAATATTTTTAAGGTTTTATTTAAGGGACAATTTAACTAAAACATCATTTTAAATGTTTTAATGGTTTATTCTTCTAAACTGTTATCATTAATGTCCATGTTTTCAACATGGTATTAAGGATTTATTTATATAGACATGAATGTTTTAAAATAATAATTCTATTCAAAAGCTTCAAAGTGTTACAATACACTTAGAATCAAAAATATCATTTTAAATGTGTCCTTTTATAAGTGTGCATATTTTGAATAAATTATTTCATAGAAAAAGTGGTATTTTTCTCCAGATACTTTTAATGACTTTATTAAATTATTTTAATCTATGTCAACATCATTTGTTGGATTTTATGCTTAATTGAGATAGATTTATTATGAATCAATCTTACATATTGTATTTAAGGTTTTATGATATATTTGAATGTGGATGTTCTATTTTTATACCATTCATTGTTTATGGTTAAAGTATTAACATTTCATATCGTAGTTTTAATACAAATGTTAATTTTATGTTTCACCATTTTCATATGAGGAATGAATTGGAATTAGTAAGTGAGATGAGGGGCCCAATATATCCCCTCAATGCATCGGTAAGTCTCTTGAGATGAAATTAGTTGGAGAAAAACTCTTCACGTTTTTTCTAAGAAGTTTTAAATTGTCAGGATGATAGATTTTAGCACAAATCAGATGGGTTTCTACCCACAGGCATAAACTATCACGAGGATAGATCATGATAATAGTTATCTTTTTGTGAGGATAGATATTGACACAAATTAGATGGTTTTGTACCCATAGAATTAAACTATCATGAGGATAGATCTTGAGAGTAGCTATCTTGAGGATATATCTTGATAGTGCAGACATCCATCATTATGAATTAACACATTATTAGATTAGTTATTGATATTACATGTGATTATTCGACTAGTAAAAGATCAACGTGAATGTTTAAATGGAATTATTTGATTTAAACTTTCCATATCGTGTTGGTGTTTATGTTTTAAAAGGAGTGTGTTTTAATTTTATATATTCCTTAAAAGTTTATTCTTATTTATGGAATATTGTTTTGTATTTTTTTCCCTTACTGAGCATCTGAGCACACCCATTTCTTATGTTTTATTTTCCAAAGATTCTAAGAATTGTTTTATGACTAATATGTTGGGTTAATTTAGTATAATAATAGAGTTCTCAAGGAATTATCTATGTTAAATTTTATGTTTTGAATTGTAATTTAATGTTCATGTATGTAATATATTTTCCAAAATTGTTAAACTGATTGGTCACTTGAGATTTAATTTCTTTTAATCATTCAAATATATTAAAATAATACACAGTCTATAGGCTCCTGGGATCGGGGCGTTATAGTTGGTATCAAAGAATGTTTAGAAACATCCTTGTAAATTAGATTTAGAAAAAATAGGTTATAAAACATAACCCTATGAATGACATTGTGGATAATTCTTAGTATTGGACATCATCCTTTAGATTTGGTAATATATAACCTATGTTAATCGTATGGAATTATGAATTAAGAATAATATAGAATCATTTAGAGATCCTATATGTGATTCTTCATGACTATATCACTGTGATTAGTGTTTGCCACTTTTTGATTTGAGTTTTGATCAATGGTTAGAATCAGCAAGGTTATACATGCAATGGTTATACTACTGGTGATGAAGAGTTTAAAAAATAAAAAATGAGATGAATGAGGGATTAAGAAATACGATCTTGCAGCGTAGTTGATGGTTTAAAAGTGAAGTGGAATTATTATGGTTATTTTGTACTTGGATTCACTAATTATTACATAAATTGTTCTATGGTTATAAGATTCATGGGATATATAATGATTGTACTATAGTACCACTTCTTTAAGGATTTGGAAGCATATTATTTTTCATTAAGAATTAAAATGTGATCAAATATTTGGTGATTGAAAATAAGAGATACATTACATTTTTGAGGGGATCTAATGTTAATATTGATTTTTGAAATTTAGACACTTTTTGGAAAGTGAATTTGGATGGAAGTATTTTTGTCTTGTCTTAAGGTTGTAATAGAGTAAGTTTAGCACTGAATGTCATCGTTTGTGGTTAAGGTTTGAATTATTGGATACTTTGGTCTAACCTTTTTTGTTACAGTATTTATTTAAGGATTAAGGAGATACTTTTGGGACTTATTATTTATAAAATGTTATTTAGGTGTAAAAAATACATTTTGAACATTCATTTTTAGGTGTAAGGGATGGTGTGAAAATAGATCAAAGCACAACCAAAGAATGAGATTAATATTATGAAATGGAAATAAATCAATTTAGTGATTTTCTGAATAGTGAAATAATTCTTCAACTCTACGGAAAATATTATGAAAAAAAATGCTATCATTGTTCGTTTTCCAATGAATCAAATGGTCTCTTATATCATCACATATTTATCGCTTTGTGATTGTTATCTTTCTCTTCATCATGTTCTGTATCACTCTCCATCAGAACATGATGATTATATTTTTATTTCATGTCCATGTTTTCTAACATGGAACCCAAGTATGTGTTATCTCTAGTGACCTTCGTACTTTCCTTCATTTTAAAATGGAGGTCTCTTTAATCCATTTCTGATGTCGGATTTTAATAAAGATCTTTTGAAAATTCTTAACCATGGAATTCGATTCAAAATTTAAATTGAGGGAAAGAAAGTTATTGAAGGATGTGGGAATTAAACACCCCAATATTTCATAGTATGTTATATTCAATAGATTTTCTTGCAGGAAGCACCGACTTTCCTTGCATAACTTTCAAGATTGAGTTTTTGTGAAACAACACTTTAGTGTTAAACTAATTTAAATGATATATTTGTAACTTATCTATTAAATATAGTAATATAAATAGCAATAAGTAATATTTAATTTCTATTTTTAATGTTTTCACATAAATAAAACAAATTTATAATCTTGAATTTTCAAATATGAATATCAAAATTATCATATGTTGAATTTTTTCTATTTTTTTGAAAACGTTCAATTATTGTTAAATAGAGAAAAACACTACATTATTGTCAAAAACCCGAATTTTTCATTAAAATAGTTATTTTAATTTAGATTTATTTTAAAGTCAAAATAGATAAATAATATATATATTAACCAAATTTAGATTATTGGAATCATTTTTATAATAGAATTATATAAAAAAAATTCATTGAACATTTTTCACGTCTTTTTACCCGCCATCTAACCACATTTGGAGATTAGCATTAAACATAATTTTAACGCTTCTGTGAAATGAATTTTGAATCTTCAATATACATGGTTGTAATAAGGGTGAAAATTTTGGCCTAATATGATCAAAATACTATTTAGGTGAATAGTAACTTTTGAATTTTATTTACCACAATTAAAGGTCAATTTGGCCATTAAAGGTACAAAAAATATTATAATAATATAAAATGACTCTAACAATTTTACCAAACTTATTTTATGAGACATGACCTATCACTATAATAACTGGGTATAAATTTTGGCCTTTTTAATCCACTTGGGTGTGAATAAGTCATTTATGACATTTAATTTTAAGTAAAGGTAAAAATATCATAAACATGACTCTTATTACTATAAAAATTAATATGGGGTTATAAAAGTGATCTATTAGAATAGGAATATTCATTAGGAATCTAAAACTATTTCCTATATCATGGTTATTTTCTTTTAGATTTTATGAATTAAATAATTAAATTTAATTATGACACAATGGTGATGCAATAATTGTGTTATTAATAAAAGAAACGAATAAATTATATAATAAATATTATTTTAAATATTATTTTAAATATTATATGTCATAAACTAATTTTTTTGATGATTATGATATATTAATATTTATTTAATTAGTTTGTTTCAAAATAATCATGTTTTTATGACTTTAAAAAAAATCATGTATTAAATAGTGTCAAAATAGACATAAATGAGATTTTAAAATAAATACTATTCTATTAAATGATATAAAAGTCATAAAAACTATGATTCAGCCAAATTACTTTTATAGTGGTTAAATTTTCATAAATGACCCACTTTAGGTTTTCTTGGAATTTTATAGTAACAATATTAACCATGTACTATAAAAATACAAGAAGACATAGTAAGAGTTAAACTATTTAACTAAGGGTTAAATATAAAAGATATGGTTAATCTTATGACATAAACATGTCTAAAACATATTTTTTTAGAGGATTTATACCCATAATCATATTATCCTAGAAATAAATCTCTTTCGAGATATTCTAAATAAGAAATATATTTATAATAAATTAATATTTTAAGATATTCCAAAAGTTCCCCTCACCTCTTTTATAAAAGGGCACTTCTCCTTCTCTTTAATTCACAAATCCAAAGCCATTTATATTGGAAAAAACTACCAACTTATTCTCCTAAATTCTCTAAATTAATCTTATATGACACACTTTGGGCATAATTCCTACCGAAGGATTCCTTTTGTGCAAATCAAATGGAGATACCCGAAAAAATGTAATTGTTTCATCACCTCTTTAAAAGTTATCTTCATCTTCTACATCCTATTTCTGTGTTTTTTTCATACTAAGATAATAAATCCATTACCTCATACATGATTAGATGTTATTATAATTATATTAATACTATATTCCTTATTTTATCCATCATATGAATAACAATATCACCATGTATGCGTATGTACGGCTTACCGTCTCCATGCCATGGTGTAGATTGTTTTTCATTACAATTTATTTATATGGGTATAAAAATGAATATAAAGGATGTAAATAATAAATATAACAATATATTGTTACTGTAAAACTCATATTACACCAAATTTCATACCATTTAACCATTGAGTAAATGATACTGTCACTCGTGTTTATGTACGGCTTACCGTCTCCCCGACGCGATTAGATTCATCTTCCACATTCACCATTCAAGGATGAATATAAAAATATATATTATTAATAAATATGAAATATATGACATAATAATGATACTAGAATAATATATATATATATATATGTACATATATTTCATTTACGTACTTCTACTCAATACGATAAGAAAACGGATACAATGTTCATGCGTATGTACGACCTACCGCTTCCATGAATGGTGTATTCCATTTCATATATATATTTATATATGTATATGTATATATATTTTGAATAAATATGATATATAAATCATTTTAGACATTCTAGAAGTAAGTAAATCATGATCTCGGTAATATTATCGAGAATAACATGTCAAAACACGTACAATAAACAAAGCGATTTTTACCCGGAACGCTTCTTTGACATGGAAATTATTAATAAAATTTTAATATAAAGTAATAAATTAATCATATATGATATCATAAATATTATTATGATTCTATTAGAAGTTAATAATATCTTAAAAAACATTATACAATTGTTTCAGACGTATACAGAGAGTATCAAACCTAATGTACGGGAATTCCGTCACACTTTTAATTTTTGTTAGATATAAGACATGTTCACCACCTATTTATTATGTGTGGTGTATGTAATACCCCTATTATATTTTATATCATGATTAAATTTATCTTCATGGAATTAAAATTTTCATTTGAATATATTGATCTTATTATTTATATGTTCCATTTGGTATTAGATGCTTTGAATTTTTTAAGAATTAATCATTTTCCCATTTCAATAATCATGATATTATCATACATATTTATTTATATTTATATAATAGATTATAAATTAAATTTTATATCTATTTTTAATTTCATTCAAAAAAATTCAAAAGGAATATCTTTATGGTTTTATGTAAGGGAATTCTTAACTAAAACATCATTTTAAATGTTTTAAGGATTTATTCTTCTATACCGTTCTCATTAATGTCCATGTTTTCAAAATGGCTTTAAGGATTTATTTATATGGAAATGAATGCTTTAAAATGATAATTCCTTTCAATAGTTTCAATGCGGTTTTGGAAACATTGATTCAAAAATATATTTTTAAATGTCTCCTTTTATAAGTCTGCGGCTTTTGAATAGATGATTTCAAAGAAAAGTGGGTATTTGTCTCAACATACTTTTAATAACTTTATTATCTTATTTTCAACTATGTCAAAATATTTTGTTATATTTTATGCTTAATTATGTCATATTTATTATGATACAATATTACAAATTGTATTGACGGTTTTATGATATTTTTGTAAGTGGATGTAATATTTTTATACCATTAATGGTTTATGGTTAAAGTATTAACATTTCGTATACTAGTTTTAATACGAATTTTTATTTTACATTTCAACCCTTTTATATGAGGAGTGCAATGGACATAGTAACTGATGGGTAGGGCCCGCTATCGCCCCTCGATGCATCAGTAGGTCTCATGAGAATAAATTATTTGGCGACAAACTCTTCACGTCTATTTCCAAGACGTTTTAAATTTTCAGGAGGATAGATATTGAAACAAATCAAATGAGTTTCTACCCACAGACTTAAACTATCACAAGGATAGATCATGAAAATAATTTTCTTGTTGGGAGGATAGATCTTGATAGAAGCCAGATAGGTTTCTACCCATTGACTTAAACTGACACGTGGATAGATCTTGACAGTAGCTATATTGAGGATATATCTTGATAGTGTAGGCATCTAGCATTATATATTCCCACATTATGAGATTAGTTATTGATATTTAATGAGATTATTAAACGAGTATATTATTCATGTGAATGTTAAAATTGAATTATTTTATTTATTATTTCTTTAGTATGTTCTGGTTAATTTTATAAAATTCATGTGTTGCAGTTTTATACATTTCGTAAAAGTTTATTCTTATTTATGAATGCTTTTACTGTATTATTTACCCTTACTAAGAATCTGATCTCACCCTTTTCTTATTTTTCTTCCAGGATTCCAAGAAATGTGTTATGAATGATATGTAGGGTTAATCTGGAAGAATATGGGAGTTATCAAAGAATTATATATGTTTTATTTTTTGTTTTGAATTTTAAGGTAAATTTCATGTATGTAATCTATTTTTCAAGATAGTTAAACTGATCGGTCCTTCGGGATTTAATTCATTGTAATCATGCCAATGTATTAAAATAATGCACCAGCCCTGAGCTCCTAGGGTTGGGGCATTAGATTTTTGGGGTAAAAATCCTAAAGGGATAGTTTAGGAATTTCAAAAACATTAAGATATAGGTATCTCACATGGTTTGTCCTCATACTTTACAAATTGTGCCCCGACCATGCAAACACCATTGTCTTGAGACAGAGCCTCCTAGCACGCCTGAAGCATAGTTTGAAAAATCGTGCGCAATCCATGACCTATGACTTTTACACCATTGCATAAGTCGCATGGTTTCCTGGAGATGACCGAATGATTTTCAAAAATAGTGTGATAATTGTGCTCAAGGAGAGAAACTCCCAAAAACTAAAAATTTAAAACGATCACTCTCAATACTTGAGCCACAACCCCCAGGCCAAAAGATAAATTGGATCTGAGGTAAAAAATAAAAAACTGAGTGTGACATTAGTAGTTATGAATTCAATTAACTAACATATAAAAATATATGGTTGAATTCATTGGTTACTAATTAATTAGAAATGAATATAAAAACCAGTTTAATATAAGGAAAATGTTTTTATAAAAAACTCTTTTTATACACTTAAAGGAATTTTTTATTAATAAATAAAATTAATTTCTATTAGTGAATGGTATTAATGAAATCTATATATTATATATTTAATCAATTATTTTTTACATTTACCAATAGGTTTGATAGGAACACGGTAATAATAAATCAGATTTAATGAATAAAAGCTATGTTTTTTCAAAGGTTTTTTAACCTCCTTTTAATGGCGCACCTATTTTAAAATTAAATTTTGGAATTGTTTTAATATTTTATACGAAACATTAAACTTAATTTTTTAAATATTAATTTCAAAATTAAATTAAGGTGAAGTTTTTGTATTAATTTGTGAAATTTCATTTTTTGATGAATATTGAAAATCACGAAATTGTATTTGAAAACTAACATTTCATCTAAATAATCTATATTGTTAAATTATATTTTTAATTATTTTTTAAGTATTATTATATAAATATTAAATCTATAAAAACAATTTAGGTCACAAGATTTATCTTCATATTAAATTTTTATATAAAAATTTAGTGAACTTTTGAACATTATAAATTTAAAAATCCTCCTCATGTCGTGCCTGCAAGATTAATATTAAATATATTTCTGCCACTTCTATGATTAAAATTTAGAAAAATGAATCCATTATTTTTAATCAGAATAATTTATAAGTTATATTAAGGTAAAATTATATTCTTAACAAAAATATTAGTGAAGGAAATTAAAATAAATTACAGTGATTAAGGTAAAAATGAGATTACTTAGTGGTTAAATATTAATATTAAGGGGTCAAATAGCCAATAAATTCTTCAAAATAACATTTTTTGGAATCTATTGGGCCATTAAACATCTTGGACCAAATTTGGATCGTTATTTGAGGCAAATTATGTAAGGGAGATATCTCAATAGTGTTTACCTTTTTGTATTTACAAGAATGCCACTCATCCTCTACTATAAAAAGACACTCACCCCACTCACTTCTTCAAACCTATAAAGCCATTTGTCTCATACCAAACCTGAAATAATAATCTTCCCAAATTCCGAATCTCATAATAGAATCATTTTTTGACATAGAACAAAAACATAAGGCTTTTTGTATAAAACATAAGGAGTTACCCGAAGACGAGGTAATATTTTTCAACAAGCACTTTTATTTTATTTATTTTTCCACCCTATATATTATTCATATATATTACTTATATATTAAAATTATTATCCTATATATAATTATATTTTGTTATACTAGATATACAATTAATAGGAAAAAAATAATAGAGTCAAAACATACTTGAAAAACAAGACAATTAACACCTAAAACAATGAAAATAATGAAAGATTATTAGAGAACAGGTAATAATATGTTATTAAAGGATTATATACGATATAATAGATAAAAATATGGTTATAGAATAAGTTATTAAAATATTCTATACCAATATAAAATAGGTTAAAAATGTAAAACTAACAGCAAGTGTAAGGTAAGGGAATTTCATCTCACCTTTTTATGATCGTGAGATACATGCCATATTCACCACTGATTTATTTTCTATGTTGTATATACTTCCATATGAAATGTTTTATAATTAATTTCCCTTTTTTAAGGACATTAAATGTTTCAATTTATTTTATTATTTCATGTAGCTCAGGATTCAAAAGTTACTCAAGTAGTAAGGGACTTCGTCTCAATTTAAATTCCATTGAGACATATTTGTCATTATGCACCAATTCACTTTTATGTGGTTTAAATACTGGAAATTTGACATGTTATATAATGATTCATTCCTAATTCATGTTATTTTAAGTTTCAATTTGAATTATCTCATCCAATTATATTTTAATTAAAATTACCATCTGGTAAAAGTTATCGCAGAATCTCAAATCCTTTTTTGACAGTTAACTTTATCTTGAAACAATCACTTTATTAGAATAATTTTTATTTGTTAATTATATTTATTTTAATATCTATATTATTTTGGGATATATATGATTATATTTTAAACCATATACTATTTTTAAATATGGTTTTTTTATTTAATGTTATACAATTTATTGGGGAAATACTGATAAATCTGTATCCATTACACAATAAGGATATTTAATAAGGAACATCGTTTAGGAATTAAATTGATTAATAAATATATGATAATATTTTTGGAAATACAAAATATGGTTTGGGGAACGATTAATTAAAGCCTTTATATGCATCAATAGACTCTTTGGATGAATTTAGTTAGTGACAAGCCCTTCACTTTTGATTCGAAGTAGTTTTAAACTATCGGGAGGATAGATATTGATAGTAGCGTCATGTGAAAGGTATTGACACAAATCATAAGGGTTTATAACAAATGAATTAAATTTTATTGAGGTTAGATCTTGACAGTAACTATATTGGGGTTTGATCTTGATAGTTTTAATGTCCAAAATTATGCATTTCATTAATATTGTTATTCCGTTTGATTATTTGATTAGTCAAAATTATATGTTCATGCTTCAAGATAAAGTGATTATATATATGGCACTATTAGATCACATTTTATTCTTTACATTTTTATTATTCTCTATCTAGTAATTTAATGACATGGGATCTCATTTATTTACCTTTCCATATTTAATACTCTCATTGATTCATTATTTTTTCGGATGTACTTAACATTTACAGAGCATTTGATCCCACCCTTATTTTGTTTCCTTTCCCCAGGTTATGAAGAGGAAACCATAAAATGAGTTTCAAGGATGATCCTAATTATATTTTTTATGTATTATGTTTTATTTTTCATTCCAAAGGAAAAATGGGTTTCATGTATTTAATCTCCTTTTCAAAAACTACTAACCTGATCAATGTTTTGGGAGTTGAATATTTGATATATGCTAATATAATAAAGGAACCATCTCCAGGATACTGGGTTCGAGGTTATTACATCATAAATGAAATACAATTTATTGTTTTTTTTCAAATAAAAACCATGATATATTATTAATTCTAATATTTACACTACATGAACTATATTTGGGATTAAATCAAATCCAAATACATTAGAGTAAATCAATGAAGTATCTTGTACCTACGAATTTTATATTTATATTATGTCTGTATTGTGTTAATGGGCTTCTAAATGGTTCTAATAAATTATCCACTATACCTACTCAAGAAATCATTGCATTACCTATCTTAATGATTTCTCTAGTGAGATGATATTTTCAAAGGATGTGTTTTATCATTTGGTGAGACTAGAGTTCCTTATCTTACATGATAACTATTGGAACCATGGTTATTCATCTCCCCACTATGGATTTTATACTAGGACTAACTACCATACTAATTTGGGAGTGATCTATTATAAAACTAAGAGTCCCATAGGGGACATGAGAGAGTCATTGTTGAATTATATGTATGTTTCAGGAACTCTACCCTATCATGAGGCCTTTTCTAGAATGGGTGGGATGCCCTTGTAATACAAAATAATATAGGTTAAACCTTTGAGTGGAAAAAATCATGTACAAAAACATTGGTGGATGGATTCACTTGACCTTTACATGGTATCAGATCCATGGGATAACTTTGAATCCCATCTGGTAAATCTAAGGGGGAGATTATTGGACCTAGGATTTCCCATCTCTCCCATTGAGATTCTTGACTGATAATAACTGCTCTGCTTCTTGGGGTTGTGATCCGCTAATAAGCCTTGAGTCCTCTATGGGGCATGAATGAGTTCTTAGTAAAAAAAAATATTTGTTTTAGGAATTATCCCATATCATAAACACCTTTTTATAAGTGGTGAGATTCCCTATAAAGTAAAAATATTGCAGGTTGAACCCTAGAGTGGATAAATTCATGTATGACAACAATGATGGGTAGATTCACCTAACTTATAGTTGATCCAACTTTGTGGTGTTTATTTTATTTATTACCAATGTTAATGACATGTGGACATGGTTTCAACATGTTAAAAAATAAATTCATGGTCGTTGTTTTGGAGGTTCCAAACCAAACATTATTAAATTATTAAAGTTTGATTTGAAGAGTTCTAGCCTTAAGATTACAAGCTTAGAATCTGCACAATTATATTCAAAATTATTTGGATAGTGTTGATATTTAAAAAAGAAGGATTTGAGAATTTTTTAAGTTTAAAGTGTATGTTTTTATGTTGTTACCTAAACATTTTAGGTTTCACACTATTATTTGGAAAATGATTTTGATTTTTGAATGACTTCGCATGGAATATTGTATGAATTATGAGTTATGAGGATTTGAAAAATTAAATATCATATTAATTATGGAATGGATAACATGTTGAGTTTTTAATATTTCACTTTATATGTAATAGAAAAAAAATTAGCTGACTATTGTCAAGCTTAACCAGACAATCCACCTGTCCACTATTATAAACTGAACAATATTAAATCTCTAATCTATCCAACAATGGAAGTATAGGGTTTATAGACTACATAGGTTGGTTCAGTTGTGAGTACATGGGTCCACGCTTTTAGGAAAGTGAAATATTATTAACATTCACTCGTGTAGGTCGATACAGTGGGGTATGGGAGAGAATCGACTCCCATTGGACTTAACTGAGCTAATGACAAAATATTTTTGTTTATTAATGACCATCCTTTCAAGTTAAAATTTGATATAGGACTCAAAAATACCACATATTTTTCATCAATTTAAAAAACATGGCCACATGACGATTAAACGGAGATGATTCCGTATTACTCATATTCCACCTTATTCCATGAAATAATTTCATGAAACTGATTAAAATTCTTGTATCAACGAGTTAAAACCTTTAATAGATCTCCCTAAAATATTGTGAGTAGGTCCTGGATCATTCAAGAATGTTCCACGACATTGAAGTTGAAGTTCAGTACATCTAGTAAATAAGATAATGATGGGGTTATCTAGAAGGTAAATACAAATAGAAAGTGATGATACTATGCTGAATGTATCATATAATAAACATAAAATATTAGATAGTTCTACTATGATTCATGTTTAAGTGAAGTCAAGATTTCAAAATGTTGAGATATGAATCAAAATAAATGAATAATCTACATAAGGGTAATAGAGATCATTGTAAATGTATCTCCTACTAAGAGTGATATATATAAACGTTACTCTAGAGGTATGCTTCTTGTGTAAGGGAATCATAAATTACATAACATATGTAATGTTAAATTGATACAAATATAAGTGTCACGGGTGAGTATCATTATCTATGGAAGAGTAAGCAGTGTTCCACATAAATGTACTATGAAGATTGGTATTCCCATAAGGTTAACGAGAAAAACCTAAAGGTCATATAAGGGTAAAATTTTTCTACGCAAAGGTAATTCATGCTTACATTGGACTATTTAAAGGTTATTTTTGAGCTGTGTGAAGGTTAACTGAACTTTCAAACGCATAAATTGGGATTTGAGAATAAGGAATATTTTTATAATGTGGAATGATCTATCAATGTATGAGGATGCATTCATAAGATCTTAAATTCCATGAAGCTTTCCCCATGATTCTAAAAATATTTTGAACATGGAAAGAATAATATTTCAGGAGAGTATTGAACCATATATAAAGGATCCTTGACCATAACCGTTGAGTATGAATTCATGTAGTTATAAAGATATTATTCCATTTGTCTTTGATAGAGTTGTAGTGGAAGAAAAGAATGAAAAGGGGATCAACATTTAAATATCATGAAGAAAATCACCAAGTATACAACCTAATTTATTGGAGAGTTTAAATGATAAGAATATCAACATTTTAGTCTTAAAAGGGTGATATTTCAAGAAATATTTGAATGTTTAATTTTAAAAACTATGAGAATAATTGAGTTATAGATACCACGTATTATGGGGGTTTGAAGATCAAGAATTATTGAAAACAATATTAACATAATCTAGGAATGAGTATTTTGTGATGAAGAAGTATAAAAAAAGAGAGAGTTCTTTACATTAACCACTACACATTCTAAAAGACAAAATAAATGAAAATAGAAATACAATACATATGATTATTTGAGACACTAGGTATCGAAGGAGTATAGAGAACAAACTCCGCATATAGATGTTCATGTCTACAAAGTTGAAGGTGATAGTTCCAAGGTATTAACAAGATCACACGGACTATGTATTATAGAAGTAAATGAAGATATGATGAGTTGTCATCATTACCTTATGTTTGATGGTATTAAGGATGAGAAAGTTGGGTGATCTAGACAACAGTAAAAATATACACTATAAAAGTCTAATGTAGATGAAGCAACCTTATTTTTTTACATATGAGAGACTACCTGTTGACTATTGTGATCGAGGTAACCTAAGTATTTCATCACATTAGGTAATGGAAAAAACCCATTTTTCTGGGGTATATTTATATATTACACTACATGATCTAATTCAAGGTGACAAAATCCAAATCTTTTGTCTGAAGAAGTATACATGGTGCTAGAATAATTATGGGTTCAAGGCCATACCCTTTCCTAAACATATTTTGATAATAAATATAAATATATCCATGTGAGATAATAACCATGATGTACTTGGGACACTATAATCTATATCATAGGATAACCTTATTAACAAATTTTGGTATCCTACTGTGTTTTTTATGTTATCACTTATACTTGTGAACTAAAGGAGAAATAATATGAAATAGAAAGAGAGATATATTCAGTTCATAAGTATAGAGTTGAAAAGGAATAAAATATTTAATGTTTTTTAAAAGTAACAAAACTAATTCAACCCCCTCAAGGTTATAAAGATACCATTATGATACTAACATGTGGTATTAGAGCTATAGTCACACCACTATTGGATTCTATGTAATTTTGATGTTTTTATTTTTTTAGTTTCTCTTCTAAAGGAAACATGGAATAAAAAAGTAGAGTAATTGTCTCAAGTGATGATTATATTTTCATTTCTTACAATACTTAGAAGAACAAAATGGAGTTAAAAAGGATGATTAAGGTCTCCCTATTTTCCAAAGAGGAAGAAAATATAACTTCTAAAAGATGGAATCTTGGTTTTCATAAATATTAAATATTTGGTTGAAAATTATAATGACAAGAAGAAGGATAAATCATATACATAAAGCACATCATATTTCCAATATGAATATAAGGTAAATTTTAAATCGTGTCTTGATTGTTCCTATATTGAATCAGGTATAAGTTGAGAAAATTATATCTCTCAAGATCTAGTTAATAAAAAATATCATGATTAACATTATTACTTTGATAAAACATTACAATTATTTTCCAAATATATTTATGAATTTATTCTTCGATACATTAAAGAATTTTAGGAATATGCCACTAACATTGAGGGGGGTTAGAGATAAAGTAAAAAATCTTCGCTGACAGTAAATTGGTGTCAAAAAATATAACCCATCATGTTGAGGTAAATATTATAATGAATTTAGATCTCAAAGAAAGATTTTCCAAACATGATATGGAATTTATAATGTTAAATAAAGAGAAATATGAATCCTTTAAAATTTTATAATAAAAGTACCATGCACTGAATGAATAATAATATTCAATATTTTATGTCAAACATGCTGAATTAGAAGTCTTGGAAATCATTTTACTATAAGAAAATACCAAACTGTATGACGAGTTTGATGAAAAATTAACAAAGAATTGTAAAGTAATGTTGAGGACATTGAAGGATGATGAAAATATACCTAATATGAAAATATTTGAACTTGATATCAATCTAGAAAAAATTTCAACTATTCAAGATAAGACCTTATAATAAACTGAGAATAACTTTGTTTCCACACATAATTATAAATATGCATTATGTAAAACAAGACCTATATATTGTGGAAAAAATTTCATGAGATCATTTGAAGATCCATCACAAATAGTTAAAAAAGTAAAGGTAACATCCATATTAAATTATAATCTGGTATTAAATCTATTATCCCAAAAAATATATGTTTAAATAAAAAAATATGTATATAAATAGAAGAGGATATGTAAAGGGAATCTTACAACTATGTCAAGGGTGAATGAAAGGAGTTTGTGTACTTTTTCTCTAAAATAACACAAAATATTGGTTAAAAAAACCCAAATAAAATATGCTATTAGTTCTGAAAATTATGGACCCCATATTGTGTAGAATAGAATATAAATATTTTCAAGTCATTTCTGGTAGTATTAAATGATTGGGCATAAGGAATTGGATTATTTTAAAATCCATATATTCAAAAATTCCAAACTAAGCCCATTTTAAATAAAATAAATCTTTAAAATATGAACCAAATAGAAAATAAGAAAATATGTATAACAAAAATAGATTTTAATTGCTTACACATATCTATGGTATGTGAAATGAGTATGGTCACAAAGATGATTCTTGATTATCTCAAAATGTATCAAATGTATTTGAGAATAGAAGACCAAAAAGTTTAATGAAGAAAGAGGAAACATCCTTGGTATAAAAGTAAAATAATACTTGAAATCAAAATCCTCCCAAGAAGTATGAGAAGAATTGGGAGTCAAACTTGTATGAAAAATAGAATTTAAATCATGTTCAAAGAAAGAAAATAAAGTATAAAATACGTTCTCTATGTAAGTGATCAAATTTAGTAAAGATCGCTCATAAATTTAAATGTGGAGAATCCAAGAAGGCCAAGCGTGTACAAAAATAATGTCCGGTTATATAGCCAATAGATTTGGAAAATCGAAGAAAAATGGACAAAAAGTACAAAAAAATTCCAATGATAAATTGAAATAGAATATTCATAGGAAGATCCTAAATTTCATGATAGGCTGTTAAAAAATGATAACCCATGTGGAAAATAAGAGTTTTGTGGGTGTTGTAACATGGTCGGGCACACTACTAATTATTATTTAACTATTATTCCATCATAATAAGTATCCTTAAAGAGGATAAAGTCTAAATTGTGAATGAATATTTTTTGAAAATATATGTTTTCCACACAATGAAGACGATGTTGTGTAGAGTTCTATGTTGTCGAAGATAAAGATGAATATGAAACCCATTAGTAAAAGCATGAAGAATAGATTAAATTAAGAATCTTGGTTGAAAAGAATATCTCAAACCTACAGATCACATTTATTAGTAAAGATATCCACCTTAACTATAGAAACCCAAGCCTTTTACATAAAACATTTCATTATTTTAAGCATAATTAATCATCAGAGTACAATCCAAGGATCGTTAAGTCTAGTGTCTTGGAAGACTAGGTACATATAGCATAAAACATGGAACTAAAAAAAATTCTTTATTTAAACTCCATAATGATATTTTAACTTCCTTTGAGCTCTTACATCTGCATAGGGTACCCTGGGGAACACTTGAACAAAGGGATGAGCAAAAAATGCCCAGTAAGGAAATGAACATAAGGATACATCTCATGCACATGAGTTAAGAGGCATGGCATAATGATATCCAAAGAATGAAACTTATTACATAATTTAATATAAGCATGGGATCATATAAACATAGAATCATATAGATGTGGAAGAATCATAAATCATAACTTTAGTATGGGTCCAGGCTAACCGCCAATCCCATTTCCCATTTAAGTACGGGTCAAGGATAACAGCCAATCCCGTTTCACATCGCATATCATGAGACTTATCCTTACCCAATGCATTGGAGTGCTATCTGGGCGCACCCATCTCAACATATTCATGAATATTCTTTCAACATAAATAATCTTTCCACATAAATAATCATTCATAATCAACCATACATAACTATAAGGTTAACCTTAGAAAAAATTGGGTACCACAATCATGACATAAAACATATCCATTGGGCGTATCACGAAAGTGTCTATAAAAGGAAGATATTAGAACAAGAATGAACATTCATAGGGTAAAATAGGAATATATCATGGTAATTTAGGTCAAATATAAGTGACAACATATACAAAAAATGTATTCTAGAAACATTATCATTAAAACATTTTTGTGAGGTTTTAAGGAAAACACTCTAGAGCTTTTCAAATACAAAAGAGGAAATTCTTTTACATAAAACCAGATTTTAACCAAAAAGGTTTTAATAATAAAAAATACTTATTTTATAAATAAAATGGTGTTTTAAAACATAGGATAGAGTGTACTTGAAAGTTGGGTAAAAATTTGGGAAGTCCCCTTAAAACAGGTTGGCTTATCAAAAAGTTCTAAGGAGGGAGTCTTTCAAAATCATGTATATCCCTGAAAGAAAGTGATGAAAGGGTCTTGATATTATAATATTTTAAAACTACCTATAATTCATAAGATTCACATTAATTGATATGATAACACCATTTTTAAAGAAAGATAAGGCAACACGAAAGAACGCAGAAGGTTTGGGTAGAATTCGTTACGAATTTACCAGCATGGTGTCAGGTGTACCTAAGAGGGCATTATGAGCGAGACAAGGGGTTTATCATCACTTATAAGACATTAGGGAAGTCTGGTAAAGTTGTATAAACATACCCCATCACTTGGTATTACAAAAAAAGGCATATCATAGAAAACAATCTTGATTAAGAGTGAAGGGGGATGATCCCTTACCTCAAAACCAGTGGTGTTCTCCACTAGTTATTAATGACCTGAATAAACAAATTAGAATTATTAATTCATAATTCCAGAACCTTTTCTATATTTAATGGATTTATTATAACCCTTTTTAGTTCATTAAAATAATTTTTTATTAGTTATAAGGTTCAATTTCATTGTTCGCGCTCGTTTGTTTACTTGTCTTTAAAAGATCGGTTCACTTATATTCAAGTTTGGATTGTATGAAAGATGAAAGTGGTTATAAAAAATTGAAGTTACATTATTTAGTTCATATCCAGGAGATTACATGGTTTAATTTTAATTAGGTTACAATGAGTGATGTTGAATGATAATATATATAACCCTAGTGATCACCGTTTTTGACAATCAGTGGATTTGGTTACAAAGAATGTTTTTTTCATTATAACTTAATTCCATTTGTACCAAAAGATTATAGAACCAAAATAGGATATATTACATATATAATAATCTATTTCAACCACAACACAAATGGATTCATGACCAGAATTTAATATAATAACAAAAATTGATAAATTGTTGTCCTTGAATGTGTTAAATTAGCACATCTCAAACGGTGCTTTCATTTCTTTCAAATAAAAGGGGGGAAAGTGGAGAACATAAAGAAATATACCTCTATAATAAAGAAATTCCATTAAATTTATGTTACTAGATTTATCATACTATTATGGTGAAGGGAGGTGAGGAAATAAAATAAAGAAGAAAGGAACTTAAAAGAAAAGAAGAAATTTGGAAGGAGGAATTTACCTCTAGAGACTTCCTCCTTTGAGAACCACTTAAGGGGAGAGATTTTGGACGTGGAGGAGGACCTTTAGGAGAGTATGGGGAAGAATTTTGAGAAGGCTTGGAGCTTGAGAGGAGTGGAGAGAATAGGGAGTGAAGGGCGTTTGTATAGTGGAAGAGAGGAGGGATTTCAGGATATTATTATCCTTAATTTATAATTTCTTCAAAAGACAAAGAATAGTAAGTATTCCATGAACAAGAATAGTAAATGGGTCATGTGAATTCGATACATGGGTGGTGACATCATCCATGATGCTAGGAATTGTCTTATAATGCATATATACGGTAAATTACCGTATTTTACTATTCATCAAAAAATCAAGTATTTCATAAAAATCACAAAAATTCACCCAAACCATTTTTCGACATGTAGAATCCAAAATTGAAGTCCATTTTTCAAATATAATTTTCTAAATATGATTATTTTAATATTTAATTAAAATAATAATTTATTATAAAAAACTAGTTTTAAAACACTCATTAACTCATTCTAAAATATAGTTATATCGTACTTCCAACATAAATATTATTTTTATACTATCATAGGTGAGTTTACTATTCATTAGGGTATATCACTATTCATAAGGGTATGTTTCTATTCATAAGGGTAGGATACTATTCACCAAAAAGTATTTTTGTTTTATTAGACTCCAAAAAACATCTTGAACACAACCCTGTATGTCAGATTTTCAAAATTCCAAACACAGAAGTGACAAAATTCTGTTTAAAGGTCACTTATCACATAGTATTTCATTATTATGTTATTTTATGGAATATTTATAAGAAGGAAATTTCAATTAAAAACATTGGGTCATTACATTCTTCCCCCCTTAAGAAATTTCTCTCTTGAAATTTCATTTTACATTCTAGGACAAAAACAGATGTGGGTACTTTTCTTTCATTGCTTCCTCCAGCTCCCATGTTGCTTCCTCAAACATATGGTTTCTCCGCAACACTTTGAGAAGATGGGTTGTCTTGTTGTGTAGAACCCTATCTCTCCAATCTAGAATCTTTATTGGCTACTCCTCATAATAGATATCATCTTCCAAATGCACCACCTCTGAGTTTAGTACATGTGAGGGACCAGGTATGTACTTCCTCAAGAGTGATACGTGGAAAACATCATGAACTCAAGCCATATTTGGTGGAAGATCAAGATGATAGGCCACGGCTCCTATGCGGTCAAGGATCTCAAATGGGCCAATATACTTGAAGCTTAGCTTCCCTTTCTTCCTGATTCACATGACTCTCTTCCATGGAGATATTCAAAGGAAGTCTTTATCCCCAACGTCGAACTCCAAGTCCCTTTGACGGTTTTCAGCATAGATCTTTTACCGACTTTGAGCAGCTTTGATGTGTTTATGGATGACTTGAACCTTCTCTTTCATCTCTTGAACAAGATTGGGTCCAAGTAGCTTTCTTTCTCTAACTTCATCCCAACAAGTTGGAGTTCTATATCACTTTCCATACAGAGCTTCATATAGAGCCTTCTGAATACTCGAGCAGAAGCTATTGTTCTATAAGAACTCAACCAATGGGACATGATGATCCCATCCACCTTTGAATTCAAGAGAGCAGGCTCTAAGCATATCTTCAAGCGTCTGAATAGTTCTTTCAGACTGGCCATCAGTTTGGGGGTGATAGGTCGTGCTGAAATTTAATTCAGTACCCAAAGCATGTTGAAGACTCCTCCAGAATTTAGATGTGAACCTTGGATCACGGTCAGAGACAATTGAAAGTGGAACACCGTGCAGTCTCACCACATCCTTCACATATAACTTTCCAAGTTGTTCAAGCGAGAGATCTTCCCGAATAGCACTGAAAGGGTATGTCTTGGTGAGTCGGTCAACCACAACTCATATCGCATTATTTCCCTACGAAGTCTTCGGGAGACCCGTGAAAAAGTCCATAATAACATTTTCCCATTTCCACATGGGTATAGGAAATGGCTGCATCATACCTTTGGACTTTTGTCTCTCATCTTTAAGATGCTGACATACCAAGCACCTTGATATATATTCTGCAATCTCCTTATTCATGTTATTCCACCATAAGTGTTCTCGGAGATCACGGTACATTTTGATGCTCCCAAGATGGATAGAGAAGTTCGAGCTATGTGCATCATTCAATATCTCCTTCTTTATCTCTAGATCAGTTGGTACTCATAATCGTGTCCCAAATCTTACAACTCCTTCCTCGTCAATTTTGAAATCGGAGGATTCCCCATTTTTAACAGCTTCCACCCTTTTCTGAATTTCTACATCCTTTCTTTGAGAAACCTTTATTTTCTCCATGGGGGATGGTTGAGCCATCATTTGAGAAAGGATTGATGATGTTCCTCCCTTAATGATTTCCATTTCCATCCTTTTCAAATCTATGAATATCGGATCCTTTTCAATTCTCATCATTGATAAAGATGTAGGATCCTTTCTACTTAGAGAATCTTCCACCCTGTTTGCCTTACCTAGATGCTAGTGGATTGAGCAGTCATATTCCTTGATGATCACTATCCATCTTCGATGGTGAATATTAATATCTTTTTGTTTGAATATATTTTTGAGACTCTTGTGGTCAGTATATATCTCACATTTTTCCCATAGAGATAATGCCTCCAGATATTCAACACAAAGATCATAGCCACCAACTCCAGATCATGTGTGGGATAGTTTTCCTCATGTATTTTCATCTTCTTTGAGGCTTAGGCTATCACTTTATTATTTTTCATTAGCACATATCCTAAGCCTTTCTTAGAAGCATCACTATACACCACAAAGAGTTACCCACTTGAAGGGTGTGTGATTACCGGTGTAGTGATAAGCCTCTTTTTCAACTACATGAAACAGTCTTCACATTCCTGTGTCTAGAAAAACTTTACTCCCTTACCTTTCAGCTTGGTCATTGGGTTTGAAAATCGTGAAAAGTTCTTAACGAATCGTAGATAATACCAACGTAGACCTAAAAAGTTGCGGATCTCCGTTACATAATTTGGCCTCAGTCAATCTTCAATTGCCTTCATCTTGGAAGGGTCCATAGATATCCCTTTCCTAGTGATAACATTCCCCATGAATAATACTTCCCCCATCCAGAACTCACATTTAATGGACTTTTCATACAACTTCTCCCTTCTCAATGTTTTTAACACAGTTTCCAAATGCTCCTCAGGTTACTCCTTGCTCTTGGAGTATATCATAATATCATCAATAAAGACCACCAAAAAATTTTCAAGGTAATCTCTAAAGACTCTATTCATTAAATCCATGAAAATTTCTAGAGCATTAGTGAGTCTGAATGGAATCACTATGAACTCATAGTGTCCATACCTCATTCGAAAGGCAATCTTGGGAATATCTTCCTTCCTCAACTTTAGTTGGTGATATCCCGACCGAAGGTCAGCCTTAGAGAAATAACTGGCCCCATGAAGCTGATCGAACAAGTCATCTATTTGTGGAAGGGGATACTTGTTCTTTATAGTGATTTTATCGAGCTCAAGATAATCAATGTAGAGGCGCATTGATCCATCTTTCTTCTTGACGAAGAGGACTGGAGAACCCCACGATGAAGCACTCGGGTGTATAAAACCCTTCTCCATATTATCCTGTAACTGCTTCTTCATCTCTCCTAGCTCTACAGTGGCCATTCTGTGAGGTTTCATTGAGATTTTCAATGATCCAGGGATAAGTTCAATTGAGAACTCAACCTCTCGGTCAGGGGGAAGACAAGGAAACTCTTCGGGGAATACATCAGTGTAATCCCTCATGATGGTCATGTCGTCAAGCATGATTCTCTCCTTTGTCTCAATCATTTGCACTGGGTATGCATGCTCATAAGGAAGCAATATCCAAACTTGAGAAGAATATTCTAAAAGAGACTCATGTTCATCCTTCCACATGTTAATAATTAGAGGATGCTTCGGGATGTGAAGAGTAATCTCCCTTTCCCAACAATTGATGTTGGCCTTGTACAAATATAGCCAATCCATGCCCAAGATAACATCTAAATCCACTAAAGAAGTATGAAAAGATTTTCTGGGAGGTTCATTCCACAAACATTAACTAGGGGAGTTATAAACCATAGATGAAATAATCTCCCCATTCACTATTCTCACATATATCTTTTCCTCCAAATTTTGAGGTAGTGTTTGAATAGTTCTCGTAAACTTGCAGGATATGAAAGAATGCATAGAACTAGAATCAAATAGTACGTTCACTATTCATGAATGAATAACAATCTTACCTATCATGACATCATTTTCTGGCTCCACCTTAGTAGTAGTGATAGCATAAGCCCTTCCTTATTGCATTAGAAGTTGTTGTTGATTGCCTCCGACAACCCTCGTCTTAGGGAAATTGTTCGCACAATGTCAAAGCTCCTTGCAGTTAAAACACTGCTCTGTAGGCTTAGTGTTGATCTGAACCTTCCATTCTTCTTCAAAATTAGTGGGATTTTTCAAATCCCTTTGGTATTTCTTGGCTAGATGACCAAACTTTCCGCATTTGAAGCAATTCTTGGTTCCCTTGAGACAATCACCAAGATTCTTCTTCCCACAATTCTTGCAAAGGGAAAAGTGAGGCTTCTTTACATCATGGGATTTTTTTGACTAACCACCCATGTTGTTCTCCATTTTCCGCTTCTTGTCACTAGGCCCGTGAGACCACAGAGAGTATCCAATCTCTATTTCAACCTTGAGGGTGCAATGAACAATCTCCTCATAGTTTTTGAAGTCTCGAATTGCCAACAATTTTAGTAGACTTAGCTATCGTATGCTAAAGAAGCGATCCACCTTGATTTTTGAGTTCATGACAATTCCAGAGGCGTACCTTGAAAGCCTCGTAAAGTTTTCTTCATACGCCACGATGGTCTCATCTTCATTCTGCTTGAGTCCAAGGAACTCTCTTTCCATCTTGAGATAGAGGGTTTGAGAAAAGTATTTGTTGAAAAACAACCTCTTGAATTCCTCCCAATCGATGGAATCAATTTCCTCTTGGGACTTTGTATTCTTGATCAGTGTCCACCACTGATCAGCTTCCCCATCAAAACGATAGACTTCCAGTACAACTTTATCTTCTTCCGAGCACTGGAGGACAGAGAAAATATTTTTAAAGGAGTTAATCCATTGTTCTGTGAGGAGGGGATCAGAAGACCCGCTAAACAAGGGAGTCCTTTTCCGTATGAAGGATTCTACGACAACCTGATATTTCCTTGGAGGAGGGGGACGATCCACCTGATTCAAGTTATTATTCATAACTCAAGCCAGCTGAGCAAGTACTGTCATGATGTTTTGAGCCCCCGCTTCTATCACATCAGGCATGTCATTAGGGAAATCATCACATTGCCTATCAGATTGGTTGTTGGAACATGTTATTCTATTTCCATCCATTAACTAAGAAAAATAACATATAATTAGAGGTCTTGAATACTTAGATATTGAGCATAAAAAGAAACATTGAACATAGAAGTATGAACTTAAAAAGAAAAAGTATATCCGGACCTGTGATTCCTTAGGTTTATATCTACGTTATCACCGATCTATTTCTTAACTAATATTCTCATGGGCTTCTTTTTTCCCCTTAATAATGGTTTGTACTAATCTTGTGAATCTACAAAAGCATATCCCACGGGAGTGTTGTATCCAAGAGTGCAGCAAGGACCATTATCGTGCATTAGTACCCATTCGAGTCTAGATCAAAGTGGTGTTTATGGGTTTTACCCCTAGATACATCTGTGCCAGAGCCGCCTCTACCTGCTCATATCAAGATATGGACGTATTTTCTTGATAAACCACTTACTCTATACACACAAAAATCTAGGACTGTTTTCTTATACTTGGTCTCATACTTAAGGTTCTCACTTATGTGCTCTATTCCAAATCTCCAAAAATAACTAGACCATCCTCTGATACCAACTATAGAGACCCAAGCCTTTTACATAAAACATTTCATTATTTTAAGAATAATTAATCATCAGAGTAGAATCCAAGGATCGTTATGTCTAGTGTCTTGGAAGACTAGGTACATATAACATAAAACGTGGAACTAAAAAACATCTTTATTTAATCTCCATAAAGAGCTTCTAACTTCCTTTGAGCTCTTAAATCTTCCTAGGGTACCCTAGGTAACACATGAACAAAGGTATGAGCTAAAAATGCCCATTAAGGAAATGAACATAAGGATACATCTCATGGACATCAGTTAAGAGGCATGCCTTAATGATATCCAAAGCATGAAACTTATTAAATAAATTAATATAATCATGGGATCATATAAACATGGAATCATATATATGTGGCAGAATCATAAATCATAACTTTAGTATGGTTCAAGGCTTACCATCGATCCCGTTTCCCATTTCACTATGGGTCTAGGCTAACCGCCAATCCCGTTTCACATCGCATCTCATGAGACTTATCCTCACCCAATGAATTGGAGTGCTATCTGGGCACACCCATCTCAAAATATTCATGAATATTTGTGCCACATAAATAATCATTCCACATAAATAATCATATATAATCAACCATAGAGGAACATGTGGTTACCCCTGGAAAGAATTGGGTACCACAATCATGACATAAAACATATCCAATGGGCGTATCACGAAAGTGTCCATGAATGGAAGAGATTAAAACATACATGGACATTAATGGGGTAAAATAGGCGTATAACATGGTAAGTGGTGTCAAATACAAGTGACAACATATAAAAAATGTATTTTAGAAACATTAGCATTAAAACATTTTTGGGAGGTTTTAAGGAAAACACTCTAGAGCTTTTCAAATAGAAAAGAGGTCATTCTTTTATATAAAACCAGAATTGAACCAAGAATATTTTCATAATAAAAGGTAATTATTTTATAAATAAAATTGTGTTTTATAACATAGGATAGAGTGTACGTGAAATTTGGGTAAAAATTTGGGAAGTCCCCTTAAAACTGGTTGGCTTATCGGAAAGTTCTATGGGGGGAATATTTCAAAATCATGTATATCCCCGAATGAATGTAATGAAAGATTCTTGATATTATAATGTTTTAAAACAATCCATAATTCATAATATTCACATTAATAGATATGATAACAACATTTTTAAAGAAAGATAAGGCAACACGAAAAAACGAAGAAGGTTTGGGTAGAATTCGTTACGAATTTACCGGCATGGTGTTGGGTGTACCTAAGAGGGATTGATGAGAGAGAGAAGGGGTTTCTCATCACTTATGAGACATTAGGGCAGTATGGGTAATATGTATAAACATACCCCATAACTTTTTATTACCCAAAAAAGGCATAGCATTGAAAACAATCTTGATTAAGAGTGAAAGGGGAGGATCCCTTACCTCAAAACCGGTGGTGCTCTCCACTTGTTATTAATGACCTGAATAAACAAATTAGGATTGTTAATTCATAAGTCCAGAACATATTCTATATTTAATTTATTTATTATAACCCTTTTTAGTTCATTAAAATCCTTTTTTATTAGTTATAAGGTTCAATTTCATTGTTCGTGCTCATTTTTTTACTTGGCTTTAATAGATCAGTTCACTTATATTCAAGTTTGGATTATATACAAGATGAAAGTGGTTGTCCAGAATTGAAGTTACATTATTTAGTTCATATCAAGGAGAATAAATGGTTTTAATTTTTATTAGGTTACTTGTAGTGATGTTGAATATTTATATATATAACCTTAGTGATCACTGTTTTTGTTAATCGGTGGATTTGGTTACAAAGAATGTGTTTTTAATTATAACTTAATTCCATTTGTTCCAAAAGATTACAGAAACAAAAATAGGATATATTACATATATAATAATCTGGTTCAACCATAACACAAATGGTTTCATGACCAGAATTAATGATAATAAAAAAAATTGATAATTTGTTGTCCTAGAATGTGTTAAATTAGTACACCTTAAACGGTGCTTTCATATCTTTCAAATAAAATGGGGGAAAGGGGTGAAGATAATGAAATACATCACTATCATGAAGAAATTCCATTACATGTATGTTACTAGATTTATCATAATATTATGGTGAAGGTAGGTGAGGAAATAAAATAAAAAAGAAAGGAACTTAAAAGAAAAGAATAAATTTTGAAAGAGGAATTTACCTATGGATACTTCCTCCTCTAAGAACCTCTTAATGGTAGTGTTTTTGGTATTTAGATGAGGCTGAGAATTTTGGACGTGGGGGAGGACCTTGGGGAGAGGTTTGGGCAGAATTTAGAAAAGGATTGTAGCTTGAGAGGAGTGGAGAGAAGAGGGAGTGAAGGGGGTTTTTATAGTGGAGGAGAGGAGGGATTTCGTGATATTATAATCCTTAATTTATTATTTCTTCACAAGACAAAGAATAGTAAGTATTCCATGACCAAGAATAGTAATTTTTTCATGTGAATTAGAACCATGGGTGGTGAAATCAGCCAGGATGCTAGAAATAGTCTTATAATGTATATATACTGTAAATTACCGTATTTTACTATTCATCAAAAAATCAAGTATTTCAGAAAAATCTCAAAAATTCACCCTACCCATTTTTCAACGTGTAGAATCCAAAAATGAAGTCCATTTTTGGAAAATAATTTTCTAAATATGGTTATTTTAATATTTATTTAAAAAAATAATTTATTATAAAAAACTAGTTTTAAAACACTCATTAACTCATTCTAAAATATACGTATATCGTACTTCCAACTTAAATATAATTTTTATACTATAATAGGTGAGGTTAATATTCATTAGGGTATATCACTATTCAAAATGGTATGTTACTATTCATAAGGGTAGGTTACTATTCACCTAAATTTATTTTTGTTTTATTAGACTTCAAAAAACATCTTAAAAACAAACGTGTATGTCAGATTTTCAAAATTCCAAACACATAAGTGAGAAACGTATGTTTAAAAGTCACTTATCACTTTGTAGTTCATTATTATGTTATTTTTTGGAATATTTATAAGAATGGAATTTCCATTAAAAACATTGGGTCGTTACATTAACCAATTAAATTTTATGTTGTATTAGTTCTTACAATTTTTGAGATTGATGTTGAAGCAAGCTCATAGATAAAAAAAACCTAAAAAAGAGTGAATTTTTTCAAAACTAGACAACATAGCTAATGTGATCCATTCTAGTGCATTATCAACATGAAACAACTTGTAATTTTTTTATGAAATAGATTCACAATTATTAATGTTTTTTGGAGTGTATCCTTGTGGTGGAGATAAGTGAATAAGTTGTTTAAAGAAGCTTCAAGTTTTGATAATATATCCCAATCTTATGTTTTGGAAGGTGCTTGTAGAATAATTATCAGAAGGTTATGTCTTTCTATTCAATCACACATGTATTTTCAAGAATTGGTTCAGATATTAAGGGGGATAAATTATTTTTATAATGGAATGAAAAATATAAATTTGAGAAGTTCTCAGGATGATTGAAATTAAAACATACTAGACATGACTTGAATAATTTAAATATGTGTGTTGGGTGGGTGCACAAATTCATGTTACAAAAATATTATAAATATACTTGCAACAATTAGTGTTAAAATGTGGAATAAACCTAAAATATTTTTTTAACTCCCTAAAGATGTAATTTTGAATGTGATTATAGTTGGTATCATGTTATTTTAATCATTGTAAACCATTATTGTCTAATTCAAACCCTAATGTTTTTACACTGATCAAGGATCACATATACTTTGAGTGGGATGCACGAAGTGCATTTCTTAAGAATGAATTTAGACCACCATATTCTATATAATTTTTATTTTTTATCAATATGGGGAAGATAAGAAAATGGTAGAAGTTAGTGAGAAAATCAGAGAGAATAAAAAAATGATTAATGTGGTTGTAAATAAAAATTAGAGGGACATATTGACATAACATTTTCTAGCATAGGTATTAAAAAAAATAAAAATGGGGGATTATTGAGCCCAGTTTTTTATTTTTGATTTAATTTTTATAGATAGATATTATATGTTAAAATGGTGTCAATATGTTAATAAAGATATACTTGGAGGTTTTTTTGGATGTTCCCACGAAATCATGATTAAATGAGAATAGTTTTATTTGAAGAGTTACATCCTTATGATTATAATCTTGGAAAGTAAAATAATTATTTTGAAAATTATCTGGATAAGGTTGTAATTTAAAAATAATGTTTGAAGGATTTTTTAATTTGAAATCAGAGGATGTTATAATTCTGCCACTATATTTTGAGGATCACATTGTTTTGTGGAAAAGGAATGTGAGTTTTTCATGACTTAAGAAGGCATTTCATATGAATTTTGAGTTTGTGAGGATTTGAAATTTTTTTGAAGATTATATGATTTCGGGAATGGATTCTGATTTGAGTTTCTATGACTTCATCATATAAGTAATAGAAAACAAATTCTAACTGTTGGCCAGATCAACCAACCTAGTAGCCTAGCCACTATTGTCAACTGACCATATTAAAGCCAAGATCCAACCAGAAATGGTAGTATATGGTGTATAACCTACATGGGTCAGTATGGGTATCATTTTTCATGTCAATATGGGAAGGTAGGTGAAGGATTCATAGCATCTACATGATCTGGTCGATATAGTAAGCCAAAATAGAGCATTTCCTCCCATCATACTTCACTTATTGCGGGATGAAAAAAAAATATTAAGAAATTTCATTTCTTGTTAAACGTTAATGTAGGACTTTAAAATACCATGTATTGTTCATACTTTTAAAAAGATAAAAACACCAAAAAGTTAAACTGAAATGATTCCATATTAGTCATAATTAACCTTACGCCATGAGATAATTTCATTCCACTAATTACAATTCATGTCACAATGAGTGTGATTCTATCTAGTGATCACTATGTAAGATCCTAAGTAGTCTATGGAACACCCATGGATGTGTCAAAACATTGATGTTGAATTTCAGCACATCTAATGAAGTAGATGATTAGGGGATTTCAGAGACCCTATTTTTCATTGTAAGACTTTGTAATATTTCTAAATATATTTTCAAATCTAGGCATTGATATGGAATGAAATTCTGAGATCCTTCTTTCCTAGAATTAATTTTATAAAAATATTAAGTATATTTTATATTGGACACATAGATAATAAATGAAAATGGGATAACTATTAAATGATTGATCAGATCAGAAATCTGAGACCATGGTTGGGTCCCGATTGTGGTGTTTAACCTTATAGAAACATAAAATGATTCGGTGCAGGACGTTTGAACCCCTCACTCATTGGAGGTGTGTTTAAATGAATGAATTAATTAATTAATTAATTAATTAAAATTTTTACCAAATGAGATCATATAAAATTATGGTTTGGGAGAATTCTCTAGGTTTGGATCATAATTCACCCTCTACTGGTGAGGCTCTAATCCACCCCCTTGGTGAATCTCTATGACAAACAACAAACCTCTGGATCAAGGCAGGTCAAAGAACAATGGATACACCATCTCCATGCACCAATGAACTAAAAAATAATTTGTTATCTATTTTTTCTAACCCAAAATCCCTATTAAAACCTCTAATATTGTGCTATTTCTACCTATTATTCTTTGTATTCTTTGCTGATAGAACCCCACAGTTCTCGTTTCAATAGTTTTCGGAAAACCATAGCTCAATTGGGTTCCCAAATATTAGGTTGATCAACAAAACATAGTTGAACTCATGATTAGAGAATAAATCTGGAATCATCATGATGAAATGATGTTAAATCCTATCATTTGAGGATATATTATAAAGTATTAAAGCCTTAGGTGCATGTATAATGAATATTGAAACACCCATGTGTGTCAATGACTGATTTTCAATGAACGGTGGTTCATAACCATGATTCACGGCTAGATCTGATGTTTTTAGGAATAATTGAGCTAGAATCGTACACGGATGAAGCTGATTCGAAGCGCAGATGAAGATCCAAAAAAATATGAAAGTACTTGAAAAATCCTTACTACACACCATGTGCGATGAAGAGCACATGGCATGTTGCCTCCATTAGTGGTGCAGTTAGTGTTTGGGAAAAGATAATGATGATATGGCATGTATTCTAGGATTACACGTTGTTTATACCCTCGCTGGATGGACAACCTGTGTGACGGGTCACACGAGTGGTGACTTAGTGTAAGAGAACACAAACATGGGTTGGCCACATGGCCAGCATCCAATTTGGACCGATACTCCATGTACTAGAGTACATGGACTTGGGGTCCGAGTACACAGACACGACGATAAGACACAAACCTATACTGAAATAGGTGGGACATGCCATGTATTCCACCAACACAGAGTGTACCCCTACACAGACATCATCCATGTACCGAATAGATACACTGAGAGGCAGTGAAGAGGGACCACATTTCGTGTGGGTCCCCTCAAATTTCGTGTACTACTCGATGATATTTCTAAGTTACCCTTCAGTAGGATTTGGAAGTGGAGTTCTTAGATATTCCATACTTAAACTCCAGCATGGCTAGGTTGTGGTGTTTTCCGATGACAGCTCCAAGATTACCCTCCACCAAGGTTAGGAAGTTGCATTCCCCAATGACATCTACCAGGCGTGACCCTCCTGCAAGGTTGGGTAGAGAAGTTTGCCTAAAAACTCACCGATCGTACCATCCAGTACGATTCGGAGTTGGAATTCCTTGATGACCTTTCTGAGTGGTACACCCATTAGGAATGGACATTAGATTTTATTTATGACTACCATAGTGTGACCCTCCCATTTTACCATGTCACGAGATCCTTTCCTAAAACCGGCGACCCCTCGACTGCGCGACACAGCAACGAGGCGTGGTTCAGCATACCATTTAACTCATGATAAAGAGGGAAACTTTCCCCACTGACACACTTTCTTGTGACTAAACCTAAAACCTTGTGGGTGAGTCAGTACCACCCAAAGAAGATAGTATTATGGTGTGGTGATTAAGTCCCTTAGACTTGGGTATTATGGGTAGACACATGAGATGCTAGGCATCGTTGATGGTTTTCCTTTGGAAATGTCGGTTACTCTTCTTCTTGGGATGAGCTATGAGATGGAGATCTCCTTACTCTCTCATTTGGGTTTCATTGACTAAGAATAATATATATATATATATGTCATGTTTTAGTACCCACTCTGTGGGTTTTGGTTACTCTCATTCTAAGAGAAAAGAAGACGCGCAGGGTCTGACACGTTCTTTTCGCGTCTAGATTCTCATCATTTGATGATTCAAATATCTAGCTATAGGGAGTGAATAATCGATGATAGGATTATATTCTATCTGTTTTGGGCTACTTATGTTTGGATTAGTTTAATTTTACTATCTTATTGGGTTGACCTATACTCTCTTACCATACCTTGTTCCCACTATTTCTTTCCTCTTCAGTTGTATCTCTTACTACTCCCCCTTCACCTTTTCGGGGTGTTATATTATGTATGTATATACTCACCATGGTATGTGATTTTCCCAACACGTTTCATGAATTTTGCAGAAAACGGATATGTTGATCATGACATTAGAGGAGAATTGGGATACGAGGTGCTTGGGCCCTTTATGGTGGTCATAGCTTCGGATCTAGGAGTTGGGCTCTCTCAGATATTTTACTATTGCGGTTTTAGTCATGTTGGGACACATTTTTGTTGGGTGTGTATTTTTTCCATTTTATTTTTACTTTACAATACCTCATTTCATGTTGTTTAGAGGTCCATGCATATTTGGTTTATTTATAACAGTGTTGAATATTTTATTTCTTTCCATAGGCACTTTTTCATTGAATTGGATGTGTGTGTAAAGGTAATTAATAAAATAAATCCTTGAGTTAGTTGATCCCATGATGCATTTTCCTACCCCTATCCAATAGAAGAGTATTTTTAGTTGTTGCAGCTCAGGCCCTAGATTGGGTCGGGTTGTGACAGATTGGTATCAGAGAAAGTTCATTCCTTGGGATTTTTTTTGACATTTCCCTTTAATAGTATTGGTTGGTTTTAGGAAAATAGTGTCAAAGTGTATCGAGTGTAGCTCTCACTCCATGGAGTCCATTGATGGTGTGGTGGCCGACATATCAATTCACCAGGATCATGACTACCTATTTTTGGACTCATCATGTCAAGACATTTATTGCAGGGAACAATGGTACATGAGTCACATATGATTTATTATTTGAATATTATAATTGAGTCAAATCCCCATTGTTGTTTATATATATATACTCATCTGACCCCAGTATTCCTTGATAACTTTCAGGATGCCTTCGTGTGATATCCATCTAGGAAACCAGATTCAGTTGTTAACATCAACCCTATGAGCGATGAGGCCTCATTTCAAGGTCCATTCTATGATCCCCTTCCTCCATGTGGGAAGGTAGTAGAACCTCCACCAGTTGAGAAGTATATTTTCCCACCAAAGAAAGCTAATAATGTGCACAATATGAGAGCACTCCGTGAGTTCCGGCATTAGAGACCGCTAAGGTTCCACAGTAATCCAAATCCCCAGGTAGCAGAGGATTTCTTAGAGTGGGTTGCCCATATATTCAGGCTTATCTAGACACTGAAAGATCATATGGTGGATTTGGTAGGAAGTATTTTCCATAGAGTAGTTGAGAATTTGTGGAGCTTGGTTACTCAGATTCATGATGAGTCGTCACTCACATGGGATGACTTCTAGCAGCTATTTTGTGAGGATTACTACCCCTCCATAAAATCCATTTAGATTTTGGAGCTTCTAGAGATATGGTAGGGAGGGATCATAGTGGATGAGTACGAATCCAGGTTTATAGACCTTATGCGCTATTATTTTGACATGATCAATGATTTCTACTTTTGAGCGTACAAGTTTGAGAAGAGACTTTGCAATGATATCGAAGCCAGAGTAATACCCTTTTGTATCCCCACCCTTGTTGGGGAGTTAGATAGGTAACTTGTGATAGAGAGTTTTCTATCAGATGGATTATAGAACGCTAGATCTAGTAGTGGGAATGATAGAGCTGAGACATCTATTGTAGTAGGTAGGTTCGAGAAATCTCAGAACAAAAGATCCTTTTTTTCAGAAGGCTTGGGGACATGTTCGTATAGTCTAGGAGAACCTCAGAGAATTGGGGAAGATAGCCAATGGACCACCACGGCAGAGAGAACAATGTGATCCAGGATATCCTAGGAATGGAAAAGGTGGTCCCTTGGGAGGTGTATTTGGAAGAGGAGTAGGAGGAACTGTAGGTGTAGAATGATTTTATGAGTTCTTTCAACCACCACCACCACCAAGCAGCCCAAGTCAGGCTCATGGAGTTAGCGACTAGGGTAGCAGACTGCTACAAACATTGTAAATCTATGATCTTGCAATGCATGAGATGATTCGAGGTATGATATATGTTTATTATACTATTTCCTAACTATTATTTGACATATGTTTCAGCAATTATTTTTTCTCTCGACTCATGGTGTGAGATCTAGAACTCCCAGTAGAGATGCTAGTAAAATAGCTTAGTCTTGAGGTTCCTATAGGGAACACTTCTTCTATTTCTCGTATCTACTATTAGTGAAAGTTGTCACTTGGAGGATATAGGTTCACATGTGACCTTATGTTAATCAAAATTTAATCTTATGATGTCATCATGGGTATCGATTGTATTTTCATGGTTTGAGCCTAGATCAACTTTCACTATAGACTAGGCAGATGTCTACACACTAATGCGATGTGGTTCTCCTTTTTCAGTGAGAGAGACCTCATAGCAGGAAAAGGGAATACTGTAAGCAGACATTTATAGCCTATCACCCATAAATTAATAAGTGTAACCCTTTGTGTAATAGGCTCATAAATAATTTGGGTTTATTCAGTTATGGAGGGTTATATAGACATCTTTTCTGAAGAGATTTCAGGACTAATTCCAAGGTGAGAGAGAGAGAGAGAGTTTTGTATAGAATTTCATTTTGGGACTGCCCTGATATCTTCTACTGCATATCTGATGGCACAAACAAATCTTCCAGAGCTATGGTTGGAGTTGTAGGACCTTCATGAGAAAGGTTTCATTTGAACCTGTGTGTCCCCATGGGTAACTCTGGTTCTTTTTGTGGAAAAGGCAGACAAAATCTTGCAGGTTTGCATAGATTATCATCGAATGAACCATGAAATGTTAAAGAACAAGTACCCCTTACCAAAGATTGATGACCTATTTAACTAGTTGTAAGGGGAAAGATTTTTATCCAAGATCGATCATAGATCTGGCTACCACTAGTTGCAGGTTTGTGAGGGTGATATTCCAAATTTGGAAGTCCCATATCACTACAGACACTATGAGTTCCTAGAGATTCCCTTTAGTTTGAAAAATGACCCTACCATGTATATGGCTTTCATAAACTAGGTCTTATAGATATACATAGATAATATTTTTGTTGTATTCCTCAACAACATAATCATCTACTCTAAAACAGAGGAGGAGCATGCATAGCACTTGAGGATGGTTCTTGATTTTCTTCAAGAGCACCAGCTTTATGAAAAGATCTCAAAATTAGTGTTCTAGATACATGTAGTTCACTTTATGGGGAATATTATTTCTGATCATGTTTTATAAATGGATCCATAAAAGATAAAATTAGTTCTTTCTTGGGATACAACTAAGAATGGGGCATATTTTTTGAGTTTTGTTTTGGATTGGAAGGGTACTACCAGAGGTTTGTGCTAGAATTATCCCAAATCAAAGACCCTTTGAACACCCTAATGTAGAATGGATGGTCGTTTACTGGGTAGGAGTAGTGAAAGATGTAATTTTAGGAGTTATTGAAGAGGATGATGAGTGATCCGGTGTTGAGACTACCCGAGGAGGGCTTGGAGTTCGTAGTGTTTTGTGATGCCTCAGGTGCGGGGCTCAATTGCACGTTGATGCAATGTTAGGAAGTCATTACATATGGGTCAAGGAATTTGAGACCCCATGACTATAACTACATGAATCATCACCTGGAGTTAGCAGTGGTACTCTTCACCTTCGGGATGTGGATGCACTACCTCCCGGAGAACATTTTGTAGTTTACTCAGAGCACCAGAGTCTCAGGTGTGTCTTCTCATAGAGATAGTCGAACTTGAGGTAGTGATGCTATTTGGAGTTCCTATAATACTATGACTTCAAGATAGCCTATACTCAATGAAACGGAAACATTTTAGAATATTTCCTTATCAGGAAGTCACAGGATTGTCCAGTGTGGGAAGATTCAGAGCAGTTAGCTTCCCTGCAGCTAACCCGGGTGGAACAGGATGGTCCAAATTTTCTATAGTCGATGGTGTTGAATACTTCATGCCTCAGGTATATGAAAGAGTCCCTTCTAGGAGACATCAAATGATAATATTTTTATGATTAGATATCTATGGAAGATTCACTAGATGGATATTATGAAGGAGGGAATCACAAGATCTTTATCCAGGGGAAAACAATGGTTCTAGTCGTGATGCGGGAGTTTCGCAGTTCTCCGTTATTGGTACACCTTAATATGGGGAAGATGTATGAGACCTTAAGCATTAGTTTCAGTGGTTCGGCATGAGATGAAGAGTATTTGAGTTCATCTCATAGTTCCTTGCCTTTGAGTAGGTGAAATATGAGTGCCATGTTCCAACAGGTTTGTTATACCCTTTAGAGATCCCAGAGAGGAAATGGGATAACATATCTGTGGGATTTTTTATAGTTCTTCCCTGAAAAACAAAGGGCCATGACACCATCTGGGTTATAGTCAACTGACACACGATGTCAGCACACTTCCCTACTTTTAGGGAGCAGAGTTCAGTGAAGATTTTGGGGCAGTTGTAAATATGAGAGATCATTTATATTCATGGGTTACCTAGATGATTGTTTCTAATCACGATGTTAGGTCTACATAATGATTATGGAGAGGCCAACATGAGGAATTTGGGACTCAATTATGGATGAGTACAACCTTTCACCAGTAGACCGATAGGCAGACTGAGAGCACTATATTTGTACTAAATTATATGCTGAGGGATTGCATGATAGACTTCAGATAGAGCAAGGAGGATCATTGGACCTAGGTAGATTTTACATACAAAAACAGATAACACTATACAATTGGTATGAATCCTTTTGAGACCCTATATGGGAGACCTTTCAGGTCACCCTTATGCTAGATGGAGATTGTAGAGTTATCTCTCGTGGGTCTAGAGTTGGTGGAGGAGACAATGGAGAATGTGTAAGTCATCCATCAGTGGATGAAGACATCCCAATGTAGATAGAAATCCTATGTAGGTCACCATCATAGGCCCTTGGAGTTTGATTAGGGAGACCGTATCTTCTTGAGATTCTCTGCACAATGAAGAACGCATAGGTTTGGTTAGTGTGGATAGCTATCCCTATGATTCATCGGGCCATTCGAGATCATATATATGGTAGGTGAGGTTGCACACCACTTTGACCAACCCCCAAAGTTAGAGCGGGTGCGAGACATTTTATATGTGTCTCAGCTGAGGACATATGTACATAAACCCAAACACACCATTGACTAGGTTGATCTAGGCATCAAGGATGGATCCAATTTTATAGAGAACTCAATGGTGATCAAGGACTGATAGGATTAGACCCAGTAAGAATGGATCATCTTTTTTGTTTGCATATTGTGGAAGCACAAAAATGTGCATGAGAGTTCCTGGGAGTGGAAGAGCTATATGACGGCTCAATATCCCAATTTTTTCCTTGTTTTTATTTTGGGGAAGAAAATATTAAAGGAGGAGATGATGTAGAGACCCATTTTTTCCTTGTAAGCCATTAAAATATTTCTATATATATTTCTAGAGCTTGGAACTGAGACAAAAATAAATTTTGAGGCACATTCTTCCCAAAATTAATTTTATAAAACTGTTAAATATATTTTGTATTGCACGCATGGATAATCAATGAAACTGGGATAAATCATAAACAGTTGATCAAATCAGAAATCTGAGATGATGGTTGGGTCCAGAACATGGTTTTTACCCTGGTAAAAACATACAATTAGTTGTAATGGGATGTTCAGACCCCTTGCTCATTGGTGGTTCATTTAAGTGAATTAATTAATTAATTAATTAATTAAATTCTTTTTTACCTAATAAGATATTATAATATATTGTTAGGGAGAGTTCACCAGGTTTAGCTAATAATTCTCCCAACACTAGAGAATCTCTCATCCAACTCCCTTTACCAAATATCTCTGATGAATGATAAACCTCTGAATCATGGTAGATCGAAGCATAACAGATGCACTAGCTTCTTCTGATCATTTAAAATGCGTTTTCTTCACCAATTATCAATCCAAACTATGCTAGGACTTATTATATTTGGTTTTTGACCTTATAATTAAATTATTGATTAGATCGTATTTCGTCTTTCAATCTTCCTCTGGTAATTACCTTTGCATGAATCAATATACTGAAACATAATTTTTTATCAATTGTTTATAACCTAGAATCCTTGTTATATGTCATCGGAAATTAAGTATTGGAAAATTTTGTTTAAAAAACATTGATATTATTCCTTTTCTCCCTCCTGTTATTTGCGTTCTTTGACGATTGAACCATATGGTTCCCAGTTCGACAGTTGTCAGGAAACCCGAGCTCGGTCAGGTGACTACATTTGAGAAAGATTAATGAATCAATGATGAAATCATGAGAAAATCATAGATATGGGATCTTCATGATGATATGATGTTATATACACCCTCCTGGTTGGATATCCCATGTGAAGGGTCAAACGAGTGGGTAATCGCTGAAAGAGAACATAGTCATAGTTTTTCTACATGGGTGAAATCCAGTGTGGACAACCCCACCATGTACCAGTGTACATAGACACAACGTCCGAGTACATAGAAACAGCAAGAAGACATGGCCTAGTCCCCAGATATGTGGTACATGATTTGTAGTACACCTACACTGTGTGTAAACATACACGGATGGGACCTGTGTACAGACCTGATACATGACTAGGCAATGAATAAGGGCCACACGTTGTGTGGATCCCCCACACAATGTGTAATAATTGATCTCTTCTGAGAGAACATCGAACACTCGTATTTCCTTCATTTGATCTCAAATTTTTTATCATGATATTCCTATCCTGAGAGTTTTTCCATGTAAAACTTGATGGGGACCTCAAAATCAGATTTTGGGATATGATGTGAAATGTTCTAGGTTTGGAACGTGTTGAGGTGACACTTGATGATGGAAGAGATCGTAGAAAATCACCAGATCAGTACTGGGCATACCTTATAGAAGTAATAGGTAGTTGCATTCCCAAATGATCTTTATGCAATACCATCTAGTAGTAATAGTTAGTGGATTTCCTCACCGTTCGGGGCTTACCCTCCAGTAAGTATGGGCAATGGTGTTCCCTAATGACAGTTCTAGGAATACCCTCATGTAGGGCTAGGTATTGTCATTCCCTTATGACATCTTCCTAGCATAACCCTCCATCAGGGCAGGGTAGTGGGGTTTCCCTGACCACACATCATGATTACCCTCCAGTAGGATTGGATAGTGGTGTTCCCCGATGACATTCCCATGTGCTGCCCTATAGTAGAAATAGGAAGTGGAGTTCCTCAGCGACTACCACAGTCGGACCCTCCTGTCATACCAGGTCATGAGATCCTTTCCGAAAATTGGTGACCCATAAGCTATGCAGCATAGTGACAAGGAGTTCTTTGACATACCATTGATGTCACAAGATAGATGGATGTTTTCCCCACAAAGAAACATACTTTTGATGTGACCTAAATCCATGTGGGTGAGTCAATGCCACCCAATGAATATAATATCAAGGTGTAGTGATCAGGTCTCTTAATTTTTTTTCTGGGTAGACGCATGAGATGCGGGGCATTGTAGATTGTTTTCCTTTGGAACTGTTGGAAACTCTTCTTCTTGAGCTAAGCTGTGAGATAGATATCCCCTTACTGACTTGATTGGTATTCTTTAACTAAGAATATATATATATATATATCCTATTTCAATACCCACTCCTTGCGTTTTGGTTACTCTCCTTCCACAAGAGGTGAAGATGCATAGGGTATGCCGCATGCTTTCTGTGTCTCGATTCTCATTGTTGGATGAGTCTAATATCATTCTATAGGTAGTGAAGACTTGATGATAATGTAATGTCCCATATTTTTTCATGTAATACTTTAATATTATATGGAAATTAATTCGAGACCAGGCTCTGAGACGGTGCGCAGTTCCGAGGCCCGGTGATCCCAGAACCGATGTTTAAATTTAATTTAGTAATTAAATTACGTGCGCATGCAGTTTTCCTGAAAAAGTGGAATAACTCATGAATGGGTTCTCAGATCAGAAATCATAGGGCACCGTTGCGTTCAGAACAACGATTTTACCTTAAACAAGGCCTAACATCGGTCGGCGCAGGTCGGTGGTGAAATCTAGTTTTTGGACGTAAGAGTAATAAATTATTTAACAAAAATATGTTATTCTGTAGCAAGATTTTATTAAATCTGTTGCAGCGGATATCTTCTTTTTAAATAAAGGCTTGCGCAGGGTCCAGGGTTTCAAACCTCATAACCATGAAACCCTTGGCGGCTCTGGAGGCTCTGGAGAAAACCTCCCAATGCGGCGACGACGACGCGATGACCAGATCTTCTTCAAGAAATGTCGAGGAATCTAGGTAGGATGTTGTTTGTGATTTTTCTTCTCCGTTTTTGATTTCCACGACGAACGCAAACTAATCCATGAACAGATTATCCTGTAGATCGATCATTCTTGCGAGATGGGATATTTGAGGGAATCATGGGGTTTGATTCTGGAGATTGTTTTGGTTTTCATTCAACCTTCAAACGGTGACGAAGCAAGATCTACATGAACATCGATCGAGGTTCATCCCTCTAGATTGTTGTGTTTTTCTCTCCTTATTCCTACGCGTTCTTCTTGTGCGTTCTGCACATTCTTGGAAGAAATCGATCGTTGTGCATTCGTTTTTGGCGCAATGATCTGAAATCAAATATCCAACATCGAGACGACCTAATGGAGGTGCGGAGGTGATGGCGGCGGACAAATCGAAGTGGTTTGGGAATTCCCGTTCTTCAAGAGTTTTCGTGAGGGCGGATCGGGACGCACTATAAAGTCCGATCGGAGGCCCGAAACTGACGAAATCGGTTCTTAGGGGCAGGATGACCCTAAATCCAGAGTTTCATGATGATTTGATGGTTGGATCAAGAATCAGAGATTTGGCCGAGGCGCGCGGAGGAAGACATTGATTCTAGAAATTTCCCGACTAAATGCTGTGTAGTATGGGATACACGGCATGTGTTTGTCGGAGGATTACACAGAGTGTACTTCGGGAGTACACAGGCACGGGTAGGGTACACAGCCAAGGACACGTCATGTATACCCCTCCCCGGCCAGACCCGGCCAGATACACGGGATACCCCGTGAACTGGTACACGGGAAGGCAACACAGACACGGACAGAGGCCGTGTACGGGCACATGGCCAGCGTACACGGAGCGAGCCCCAGGTTCTCGAACACAGCGTATGTTTCTTCTACACGCTGTGTAGTTTCTTTCTATCTGACAGGCCGAATGACACAAGCTATTTACATGGGCAGTACCCAGAGTCAAGGAACACGGCGTCTGATTATTCTACACGCCGTGTAGTTTAGTTTTACACAGCTGGAACGGATGACACGGGCCATTTACATGGGAAGTACCCAAGGTCAATGAGCACTGCGTGTAACCATACTACACGTCGTGTAGTAAATTCTTCATGGATTGAGCCACTTGTCTTCTGTGACATGGACTAGTTCATAGGGTTCATACCCTTGGTTTTACCCTGAGGGTTCTGGTATCATTTCTTTTATACAAGAGTATGATCCCTTCAGCAGAACTTCTTGAATAGAGTTGTTGAAATCCCCTCTTTGAGCCGGATCCTCAATTCATTCCTGGAACCCTAGGTAGAGTTCTTGGTATCGATATGACCAACTTTACTCGGGCGCCGATCCTCTACTTAGCGGATTAGCTCAGACTGAGTTGTCGGAATCACCTCATGACTTGGTTGTGATCCTCATCTGAGCATCATTTTCTCAAGGTACTTGTGGAGTGTGTTCCCTCAGAATGAGTACTTTGTATCCCTCTCTTCAGACCAAGGAGTGTTATCTCCAGTTGTATGCTTAGTGGAATCTTCGAGTTGGATCCTAGTGGTGGGTTTCACGATAGTCAATCTAGTATGAGTATATCTGGATATTCTTGTTATATTTTTGGTAGACATATACTATGTAAAGCTGAATGTACCTTTATATTGTGGTATTTTCCATTTTTTTATTTCCATTGTGGTTCGGGGTGTCCTACTGGGTATTCTTATACTCACCCCTGCATGGGATTTGCCCGCATGTGTCGTGTCTTGTGCAGACGAGTGAGACTTTGATAGGATTCTAGGCAGACTAGGACAGGAGGGTACTCAGTGAGATCAGAAAGGACGAGGTGTGTTCCTATGGCTATAGACTGTAGTCCCAGCACCTTTCTTTACAGGTTGGACTTTGTTACAGACTTTCTTTTTGGTGGGCTTGTACTTTTGGCCCAGGGTTTACTTTCTAGTACTTTACTTTCCTGTCGTACTCTATGGTTGGGTTTTAGTGTATGTATGCATCTTTTCCTTTTAGTAGTATTTAATTTTCATCTTTTTGGGCTTGGAAATGTGTGTGCGTGTGTACAGGTTTATAGGAAATTCCTCCCATGTTAGTAGTACGCCTACTCGGTGCTAGTCACCAGCCCCTGGCCTATTAGAGATGGGCTTGGGGAGTTACGGCTCGGTCCCCCCTGGTACGGGTCGTGACAGAGTGGTATCAGAGGTGGTTGGTTCTACCTTAGGACCGAGAGTCTATGAGTTGGTTTGGGGAAGCAGTTTTAAGTGTTTCAAGTTCGGCTTTCAGGCCAGGGACCCCGGTGTTGGTGCGGGCAGCTGATGTATCCATACACCAGGACTCTGATAACTTTCTTTTCGACTCGGAACAGGAGAACACTAGTTTCAGGGGATAACAATGGTATATGCATCATATCGGAATGGGTTTTGGTTTCCATGTCCTTCTTGAGTCATCTCTCTCGATATAATCACTCACTGAGATACATCTTGTTTCTTTACATGATGCCTCTGCGACATGAACCCGCTAGGATCCAGTAGCTCGATCACGAGGATGACCCCCACAGTGATGAAGCCTCGATACAGGGACTGGATCCCCCAGTTTTACTATCAAGTGGTGTGCCTGTTATTCTGCCACCTATGGAGTAGTTTTTGTGCCTCTTGTACCAGTGGACGAGGAGCGCAGGCTGAGCGCACTCCACGAGATTCAGAGATAGAGACCCCTCAGGTTTCGAGGCGAGCCTGACCCTTAGGCAGTAGAATACTGGCTTGAGGCAGTGACCAGAGTTTTCTATTTGGTAAGGACGCTAGCAGACTAGATGGTGATATTGGCAGCTAGCCTTCTACAGGGCTTAGCGGGATTATGGTGGAGGTTGGTTATCCAGACCCACAGCGAGGTGACACTTGCATGGTCGGAGTTTGAGCATCTCTTCAGAGAGTATTTTTCACCAGTTACCCTGAGAGCAGTACGCATACACGAGCTTATTTAGCTTTAGTAGGGAACCATGATGGTGGATGACTATTCGTCTAGGTTTACTGACCTTTCCCGGTACTCGATGGATATGGTCAGAGATCAGTACTTCAGAGCTTGGACATTTGAGCGGGTCTTTCATAGAGATATCTGAGCTAGCTTTATCCCTATGAGCATTCCTACCTATGTTGGGTCCTCAAGCGGGCTTTGGTGGTTGAGAGCTTCTTGGCAGAGTAGAGACAGCCAGCAGTTGTCAGTAGTGGGCGAGCTGGAGTAGAGACCTTTGTAGCAGGGAGCCGCGTCAGGGACCCAGGCGTGGGAGACATTTTCAGGGGAGATCCCAGGACATGGGATCTACCGTATAGGGTTCGCAGGGCGCATCCAACCAGCCTCGAGAGAGGTGATGCTACTCATGTGAGGGCAGGGGATATCTCGCTTGAGATTGTCTGACCCGCCGTACAACTCACATAGGAGCAGTGGATGGACCACCGAGGCAGAGGAAACATGTGGAGCAGAAAGATCCGCGGGGCGGTGGATGTGGTAGGGGAGCTGGGAGAGCAGCTGGAGGTGGTCGGTATTTTGACCTTTTACCACCACCACCCCCAGGAAATCCACCTCAGGCTCAGGGAGCTAATGCACAGAGGCAGGGACAGCTGCAGGTGGCAGAGGCTTAGGACCCAGGTAATACCGGAATGATTAGAGGTATTATATGTGTCGTTTCTACTTTGGCTACCGTATTGATAGACACAGGTTCTAGTCATTCATTTCTGGAAGCTTATCTTGTTCGAGACCTTGAGATTCTAGTTGAGTCGTTGACTTGACCCTTAAGCTTAGAAACACCGACTGGAAAAGATTCAGAGATCACACACCTCTGTAGAAAGAGTGACCTGACCCTTGGAGGTGAGAGTTTTGGTTAGAACCTCATGGTGGTACCGTCGTGGCCTTATGATTTCATTCTTGGTATGGATTGGCTATCCACAGTTCATGCCCAGATTTACTGTTTTAGGTGAAGGGTCCGGTGTGCCCGCAGTGATGGAATGAGGTTCTCTTTTGTCGTTGAGAGAGAGACCCAGGCAGCGCAGGATGGACTCGTGCATAGGAGGGCACAAAGAATTTCACATCAGTTAGCCTAGCCCTTGGCATAGTAGATGTTACGATTTTCTAGTTTCCAGTAGTGGTGGTTGAGTATGAGGATGTCTTTCCGGAGGATGTCCCCGGGCTCCCTCCCCATCAAGAGATAGATTTCTGCATTTAGTTGCAACCCGGGATGATACAGATATCAGCATCATCATATCGGATGGATTTTTCAGAGCTTCGTGATCTAAGGGTGCAGTTGGACAACTTGCATAAGAAGGGCTTTGTGAGACCCAGCGTTTCACCCTGGGCGGCCCCAGTGCTGTTTTCCAAGAAGGCGGATGGGAGCTTGAGGCTATGTGTAGATTACTGGTGCTTGAATCATGTGACCGTGAAGAACCGGTATCCACTACCGAGGATCGATGACCCCTTCGACCAGTTCAGAGGGGTACGATGGTTCTCAAAGGTTGATCTACGATCAGGCTATCCCCAATTTTCAGTCTGGGAGGAGGATATACCGAATATGGCTTTTAGATGTCGCTATGGTCACAATGAGTACTGGTGATTCCCTTCGGCGTGACGAACACCCTGGCGGTGTTCATGGGGCTCATGAACCAGATCTTTCAGCCCTATCTAGACTGTTTTATAGTGGTCTTCATCTATGATATCCTTATGTACTATGTGTCTGAGGACGATCACACGAGACACCTAAGGATGGTTCTGGACACACTTTGAGAGCACCAGTTGTATGGGAAACTCTTGAAGTGTCAGTTCTGGTTATAGGAGGTCCACTTTTTGGGACACGTTATCCCAGAAGATGGTATAGCAGTTGACCCAACCCAAGTGGAGGCAGTTCTGGCATGGGAGCCACCCCGGAGCATGATGGAGGTGCGGAGTTTCCTTTGGTTGGAAGGACACTATTGGAGATTCATCCTTGATTTCTCCAGGATTGCAGCACCCATGACATCATTAACCCGAAAGGGACAGCCATTCATGTGGACCGAGAGATGCTAGCAGGCTTTCCAGCTGTTGAGACAGAGTCTGATGAGCGCACTGATCTTGCGATTACCGGAGGAGGGTGTCAAGTACGTAGTGTTCTGCGACGCATCAGGAACCAGGCTAGGTTGCATCCTGATGCAGAGGCAATCATTGATTGCCTATGGTTCACATCAGTTGAGGCCACACGAGTAGAACTCCATGACCCATGATCTTGATTTGGCAGCGGTAGTCTTCGCATTGAAGATTTGGTGGCACTACCTGATGGGCAAGCGGTTTACCATCTACTCTGATCACAAGAGTCTCAGATATATATTTTCTCAGAAGTATCTGAATTTGAGATAGAGGCGATGGCTTGAGTTCCTCCAGGATTATGACTTTGAGATCGTTTATACTCCTGGGAAGGGGAACGTAGTGGCAGATGCTCTCAGTAGGAAATCCAGATCGTAGTTACTAGATGAGGCGATGAGGCAGTTGGCCTCCATACAGTTATCCTTCGTGGATAGAGATGGTGGAGCCTACCTTCAGTCGATGGTTGTTACCCCTCCAATCATAGAGCGAGTCAGGGAACCATAACGCGAGGATACTAGCTGTGAGACTCTACGTACAGAGATATCCATGGGTGATATTTCTGATGGATATTCAGAAGGTGGGGAGAACGTTGTTCTTTTCAGAGGGCACACGGTATTACCAGGGACATTACGGGAGGAGGTTCTAAGGGAGTTCCATTCATCCCCTTTGGAGGTGCATCCAGGTGTGGAAAAGATGTATCAGGACCTCTGACATCAGTTCTGGTGGCCAGGAATGAAGAAAAGTGTGGCAGAGTTTGTCTCTCGGTGCCTTACTTGTCAGCATGTAAAGGCTGAGCACCAGGTGCCAGAAGGTTTGACTCGGCCCCTTGAAGTGCGAGAGTATATGTGGGATGGGATATCCATGGACTTCGTGATGGGATTACTCTGTATGTCTAGGGGACACGATGCCATCTAGGTGATCATTGATCGACTCACCAAGTCGGCCCACTTCCTAGCCATATGGGAGCAGAGTTCAGTAGAGAGCATGGGACGCCTCTACGGGCGGGAGATAGTTCGACTTCATAAAGTTCCATCCATGATCGTCTCAGATCGTGATGCTCGTTTCACATCCTGGTTGTGGAAGGGATTGCAGGAAGCTTTTGGGACTCAGTTACGCTTGAGCACAGCATTTCATCCCCAGACGTATGGTCAGACAGAGCGAACCATCCAGGTCCGGGAAGATATGCTTCAAGCTTGCATACTTGACTTCAGTCATAGCTGGGAGGATCACCTACCACTAGTGGAATTTTCTTATAATAACAGTTATCATACCACTATTGGTATGGCACCATTCGAGGCTCTGTACGGGCAACCTTGCAGGTAACCACTTTGCTCGACTAACCCGGGAGAGTCATCAATCATGGGCCCAGAGATGGTGAGAGCTACTACAGAAAAGGTGCAGGTCATCCAGGAGTGGATGATGACTACACAAAGTCGAAAAAAGTCTTATGCCGATAGGAGGCAGAGGCCCTTTGAGTTCAAGGAGGGAGACCATGTGTTCCTTCGGGTCTCACCTCAATGGGTATTGTGGAGATTTGGCCGAGGCGGCATGCTATCTCTGAGGTTTGTTGGCCCTTTTCAGATTCTGATTAGAGTTGTCAAGGTGGCGTATCGCTTGGCTCTACCTCCTCAAATGGACCAGGTACGCGATGTCTTCCATGTGTCACAGCTACGGAGGTACGTGCATGATCTATCGCACGTCATCGACTGGGGTGAGCTGGACATTGATGATGGAGCGGCCTTTTCTAAGTACCCAGAAGAGATCGAGGATCGTCTGTAGAATATCCTTTGTGGGTGAGCTATTCCCTTGGTGTGTGTCCGGTGGTAGCGTGAGAATCTCCAGGAGAGCACGTGGGAGAGGGAGGCTCAGATTCGCGTGCAGTACCCACAACTTTTAGAGTAGCCTTTGTTTTGGCTTTTCGGAGACATAAAAGCCCTATGGTGGGTGTGATGTAATGTCCCAGATTTTTCCATGTATTACTTTAATATTATATGGAAATTAATTCGAGACCAGGATCTGAGAAGGCGTGCAGTTCCGAGGCCTGGTGAGCCCGGAACAGATGTTTGAATTTTATTTCATAATTAAATTACGCACACGTGCATTTTTTTTAAAAAAAAAAGTGGAATAACTCTTGAACGGTTGCTCAGATCAGAAATCGGAGGGCACTGTTGCATTAAGAACAATGATGTTACCTTAGGCGAGGCCTAACATCGGCCAGCGTAGTTCGGTGGTGAAATCTAGTTTTTTGACGTAAGAGTAATAAAATATTTAATAAAAATATTTTATTCTGTAGTGAGATTTTATTAAATCTTTTTCAGCGGATATCTTATTTTCAAATAAAGGATTGTGCAGGGTCCAGGGTTACAAACCTCATAACCTTGAAACCCTTAGCGGCTCTAGAGGCTCTAGAGAAAACCTCCCAATGCGGCGACGACGACGCGGCGACCATATCTTCTCCAACGAATGTCGCGGAATCCAGGTTGGATGTTGTTTGTGATTTTTCTTCCCCGTTTTTTATTTCCATGACGAACGCGGACTAATACACGAACAGATTATCCCACGGATCAATCGTTCATGTGGGAAGGGATATTTTCGGGAATCGTGGGGTTTGATTCTTGAGATTGTTTTGGTTTTCGTTCAACCTTCTAATGGTGATGAACCAGGATCGACACGAACATCGATCAAGGTTCATCCCTCTCGATTGTTTTGTTTTTCTATCCCGATTACAACGCGTTCTTCATGTAAATTCTATGCATTCATGGAGTAAATCGATCTTTGCGCATTCGTTTTTTGGTGTAATGATCTGAAAACAAAGATCCAACATTGAGACGACCTAATGGTGGTGTGGCGGTGACAGCGGCGGACAAATGGATGTGGTTCAGGAATTCCCATTCTTCGAGCATTTTCATGCGGGAAGATCTAGGCGCGCTATCAAGACCGATCGGAAGCTCAAAACAGACGGAATCGGTTCGTAGGTGCGGGATGACCCCAAATCTGGATTTTCATGATGATCGGATGGTTGGATCAAGAACCGGAGATTTGGCCGAGGCGCACGGAGGAAGACAGTGATTCTGGAAATTTCCCGACTACACGCCGTGTAGTATGGGATACACGGCATGTGTTCGTCAGCGGGATTACATGGTGTGTACTTCCAGAGTACACGAGCATGGGCAGGGTACACGACCAAGGACCTGTCGTGTATACCCCTCCCCGACCAGACCCTGCTTGATACAAGGGATACCCCATGTACTGGTACACGGGCAGGCGACACGGACACTGACATAGGCCGTGTACGGGCACATGCCGAGCGTATACGGAGCGAGCCCCAGGTGCTCGGACAGGGCGTGTGTTTCTTTTACACGTCGTGTAGTTGCTTTCAATTCAACTAGACGAATGTCACGGGTCGTTTACACGGGCAGTACCCGGGGTCAAGGAACACAGCGTGGGATCATTCTACATTCCATGTAGTTTAGTTTTATACAGCCTGAATGGATGACACAGGGTATTTACAGGGGCAGAACCCGAGGTCAAGGAACACGGCATGTAACCATACTACACGCCGTGTAATAAATTCTTCATGGATTGAGCCACTTGTCTTCTATGACTTGTACTAGTTATTAGGGTTCGTACACTTTGTTTTCCCCTGAAGGTTCTGGTATCATTTCTTTTATACAGGAGTATGATCCCTTCAGAAAATCATCCTAAATAGAGTTGTTGGAATCCCCTCTATGAGCTCGATCCTCTGTTCATTCCGAGAACCCTAGGTAGAGTTCTTGGTATCAACATGACCAACTTTATTCGGGCATCGATCTTCTTCGTAGCGGATTAGCTCAGACTGAGTTTTCGGAATCACCCCACGACTTGGTTGTGATCCTCATCTGAGCATCATGTTCTCAAGGTACATGTGGAGTGTGTTCTCCTTGAACGAGTACTTTGTATCCCTCTCTTCAGACCTAGAAGTGTGTTCTCCCAATTGTATGCTTAGTGTAATCGTCGAGATGGATCCTAGTGGTGGGTTTCACAATAGTCAATCGTGTATGTGTATATATGGATATTCTTGTTATATGTTCGGTAGACATATACTGTGTAGAGCTGACTATACCTTTATTTTGTGGTATTTTCCCTAGTTGTATTTCCTTTGTGGTTCGATGTGTCCTACTGGGTATTATTATACTCACCCCTGCACGGGCTTTGCCTGCACGAGTCATGTATTTTGTAGACGAGTGATCCTTTGACATGATTCTAGGCAGACCAGGACCGGATGGTACTCAGTGAGATCAGATAGGCCGAGGTGTGTTCCTACGACTACAGACTGCAGTCCCTGAACCTTTCTTTATAGGTTGGACTTTATTACAGACTTTCTTTTTGGTGGTCTTGTACTTTTGGCTCAGGGTTTACTTTCTTGTACTTTACATTACTGTCGTAATCCGTGGTTGGGGTTTAGTGTATGCATGAATCTTTTCCTTTTAGTAGTTTTTACTTTTCAGATTTTGGGGCTTGTAAATTTGTGTGCGTGTGTACAGGTTTATAGGAAATGCCTCCCATGTTATTAGTATGCCTACTCGGTGCTAGTCACCAGCCCCTGGCCTATTGGATGCGGGCTTGGGGAGTTGTGGCTCGGGCCCCACTGGGACGGGTCGTGACAGATAAGTTCATTTTCTCACTGTTTCGTGATCTATGTGTTTGGATGAGTTTACTTTCACTCTCTTGTTGGGTTGAGTTATACTCTCTTACCATACCTTGTTCTCTATTCTTCTTTACTCTTTAGTTGTATCTATTATTGATCCTCCTTCATATTTTCTGAGAATTATATTTGTTATGTATATACTCACCCCTACATGGAATTTTCCCAACACCTGTCGTGTATTATACTGATTGTGGACAGGTCGATCATGACATTAGAGGAGCATAAGGATACAGATGTCTTGGAACACGTATGATGGTCATAACATGGGATCCAGGAGTTGGGATCTCTCAAATATTTTAATTTTTTAGTTTTAGAATGTTTGGGAACCATTTCTTATCAGTCGTTTATTTTTTCCCTTTCCATTTCAGTTTACACTACCATACTTCGTACTGTTTAGAGTTCCATGCATATTTTGTTTATTTATAGCAGTGGTGAATCTATTATTTCATTCCCTATGTAGTTTTTTATTGAGTTGGAGATGTTCATGTGTACAGGTACATAGGAAACTTCCACCTTCAGTTATTTGTTCCCTTTTAACTTGTCACCACCCCATAGACTATGGAGGTCGGCTTGAGGTAGTAGCGTCTTAAGCTCCGGCTTGGGTTGGGTCATGACAGGGGTTATCTAGAAGATATATATAGATAGAAAATGGAGATGATATTTTGGTTATATCATGTAGGAAACATAAATGTGATTATAATTCCTCTATGTATCAAGACAAAGAATAGTTGAGAATATAGAAGGTTGAAAGATTCTATAGAGATATGATTCCCCATAAGGGTACCATGAATTTTATAGCCAGTGGAAAGGTAATTTGATACCTACATAAGGTTCATCTATGAGTGACACTATTTTCAAAAGGGTAAGGTGGGTAAATACATAAAGGTAATTTTAATATTTGAATTTACATAAGATTAAGAGGGAAACTTGATAGTTATATAAGGGAAAACCTATTATATACAAAGGTAATTCTTCATTACATCGTACTATGTAAAGGCTATTTATGAACCATGTGAATGTGAACTATACCTATGTAAGAATTAATTGGAAGTTGGGAATCAAGAATATTTATATTCTATGGAATTTGGATAAATCTATTGATTCTTGGTGATTTGTTATTAATATCCTAAATATCATGAAGCTTGCACCATGATTCTAATAGTGTTTATAGATGAGAAAATATTTTTGGAGAGTCTTGTGCAACAAATAAAGGTTACATGACAACAATTGTTGATGAATGAATTATTTCAATTATAAAGATATCATTCTCTGAATATTTTTTGGCTTACAGTGGTTAATGTAGCGACACCCAAAACCGGGGCGCTCAATGAGACATGATACACTTAACAATTCATCATTTCAAGTTTAAATATCATGTCTCATCACAACAGAGGATCGTGAGGCTCGGGATTCTGGGAAACCAGCTGCTACAGATTAGCTTCATTCATATGAACCATGCCTGAAAAATTTTAAACAAAACGTAGGGTGAGCAAAAATGCCCAGTAAGGGGGTTTTAAAACATTTTCAAGAAAAATATTTCTTCAATCAGTCCTTTTGAAAGGAATAAAAATACTTTTCTAAATCAAAACGTTATCATTTCTTAAAACAAGAAAATCATCTTTCTTTGAAAATCCACTTGCACAAGAAGTACGTACTTGAAATGAGCTTTAATGTAAACATGATCAGAGTGCGCAATATAAACAGAGTAAGCAATGCATAATGATAAAACAAGGTTACTTTAATTCCAAGGGAAAATCTATGGCTAAGCAGTAAAACATGCATATCAGGGTTTGTGTGTAGAATGCAGTTTCATTTAACAGTTTGCCATATGAAAACAGTTCTTGTCACATAAAGTACATTTTCATGAACATGGGAGCTTTCAACTAGGGGTTATCCTGTTAGTTGGACGAACCCCTGATTAACCTTTATCATTACATGTAGAGGGAATGTATAATCCTGGACTTTGTCATGACTTTTCATCATGACCGTAAAACATACTTAACAGGTCGAGGCTCACTGCCCGCCCTGTTTCTTTAGCACAAGTCAAGGCTAACTGCCAAGACCGTCACACATGGTCGTCTCATGAGACTCTTGCTTTACCCAATGCATTGGAGCGCTATATAATTCCGGGCGCACCCGTCACATGTAGTCCTATACATCCCTTACATATCTTGACGTGGCCATTCGTTCATAGGGTTTCATGCATTCTTAATTAAACCCTATTTTCACAAAATTCCCCATTTACCCCAAGCAGTGATAAATGAAAGTTCTCGGTTTCATGAGTTGAAAATACTTTCAATAAATATCATTTTTTAAAACATAGTTTTAAATTACTTACTATATCATTTTATAAAATAACTACGTTCAAAATTTCATAAAAATAATCCAGTGTCTGTGAAAGTAATACGCAAGCTTTTAAAATTAAAACATCATGCTGAGGTCGCTTGAAATCGTTGAAGGCTGTCTGGGCCTACCCACTTAACGAAGGATGGGTTCACTCCCCAATTCCTTCCTGTTTACAACGTTCAAGCACCGAATTTTCCAAAACATTTTAAGCTTGCCTTAATTACATATATATTTTCACTGGAGTTTTCTATCTTGAAAACATGTCGTTGCTTTAGAATTCACTTTCACAATGATTTATATGTATATACATATTTATATAACAACCGATTCTTGTAAAAACTCAACCGAAATTAAAACATGACCCTTTCATTAAAACATTAAGACATGCATGCTCATGCTTCGTGCACATAAAAAGTTCACATGGGTTTTAATAAAGTAAACATAACACTTAATATTCCATACATTAAAATTCCCAATTAAAGCATGGTCACCCATTAATTACACATGTGATGATAAATGGGTATCCTAGGCGTTTAATACTGGCAACTGAGGTTTACAAAGTGCAAAATCAAGTTCATCATGTATATTTGTGTAAACTCTTCCATTATCACATGAGAACACACCTACTAATACATGAATGTGTTTATAAAAGTTCAGAAACCCTTACTATCCATTTTAAGAAAAATCCTGATTATCCGAAGCAATGATAAATGAAAATTCTTAGTTTCGAGAGTGATTTTGAAATCCAACCAACCCATAAATTCATCATGTTATACCAAAATTCATTACAAAAGGGATAAGAAAACCAATTACACGTTGGTGTACATACACATCGATATAATCGCATGTATGTATTTACCAATATACTTCGTATACTTGCATGATTTTTCATGTTCGTACAATTACCCAAAAACCTTCATGTTTATAGGCGAAATAAAAATCAGGGTTATAAACACGAAAGAAGAATATTTTTTTTGCATATATACTCTTATTCTTATTGTGTATATAAATGTATATATATATATATATATACTCCGAAACTCAAACATGACTAAAAAGAAAACAAACAACCATGCCTCTTACCTTTGGAGAGGAGGACAGGAATTGATAAATGGGGTAAGTGGATTCAGTGGACTTGGTTATACTAACATCAGGTGAAAACGTATTTATATATATACATACCATATGTATATATATATGTGTAAAAACAACCGAAACTCAAGAACCTCAAAAAAAGAGTAAAAGGGCTTCTCCCTTACCTCAACCCGAAGAGGAGGGGAAATAGGGTGCAACTATGGGATCCAGAAGGTATAAACATAGAATACATACATATACATATATAACCAGTATAAAAGTATATATATAACTATATACAGACCCGGTATTTACACGAACTAAAAAAAAACAGATGACCCTTACCAGAACTCGACGAAGAGGAGGAGGAGAGGAGGAAGGCCGGAGCGTCGCCTGAAGGTCGGAGAGATCGGAAGCCGGTCCTTCGGTCCTCGGTGAAAAACCTTCCCAACCGGTGCAGGGACAACCCTTGCCTGCGGTGTAACCAGGTCTTAAAGCCGGAGGGTACTTCGCGCAAGGGAGGCGACGGGGGACCAAGGCCGGGATCAGTGCGTGGAAAGAAGGGCGTTGCTGGGTCTACACGGCGAAGAAGAAAAAAAAAAGGTGCAGCAGCGCTGCTCGTTCGACGCGAGGAAGAAGAAACCGCAGAGAAGAGAAACGCGAAACGCGATGAACGGCTGGGATTAAATGAGGGAGGGATCGGACGGCTGAGGGGTGTTGCGGTTTTAAAAGAAGGGATGGCTGTGATCAGGGAAGCCGGATCGGACGGCCTGGAAGTTTCACCGCAGCTTAGACACGGGTTTTCTACAGTTTTTCCAAAAAAAAAAGACTTGCTTTATTAATAAAGTTATTATTAATTTATTAGACTGAATTATTCATTATTTTAATAATAATTCTGTTGTCAAATAATTTAATCAAGACTAATTTATATTATTATTATTAAACCACTCTTATTTAAAATATATCATTGGTTTAAAAAAAATATATATATATATTGATTTAATCAAAACGTTTTATTATATGTATATATATATATATTTTTGCAACATCAAAAATTAATATTAGATTGACATTATTATTAATCCTTAATTATTAATTACATACTATTTCATTAAAACATGACACAAGTATATATATTTTAATTTCCCTTGCTAGTTAACTATCTTAATTTTCTTAATTTAGAAGGTATCATTTAATGAAACTACATTTTATCACACATACAAGTATGTTGATTATTACCACGAAACACGCAAGTGAAAGAAACCATAATTTGACGTAGTTTCTAAAATAATTAATAAAAGGTTTAATCATACGAGAAATAAGGTATCTATTTTGATGCAAACTCATAAATGAAATCCAACAGGTTTGAAATAACTAGAAAAACAAATGTTTAATTATTCAAATAAAAAGTATAGTGGAAGAGGACAATAATATTAATTTTTCTCCATTTGAAACATAAAATAAAATTCTTATTTTGGAAAACAAAAGGTAATTAATGTTGGTGTCATTTTAGAAAAACAGCCCACCCATCATTCCGATCATTTTTACTCCCAACGGTCAAAATGGTCAAGGGATTCGTTGAGTACCAACGGTCGGATTTATGGCCGTTTGAGGTCCAACGGTCAGATTTGTGGCCGTTTGAGGTCCAACGGTCATCTTTGGTGCTTATAAAAGGATTAGCTCTCGGGTGACCCTTACCCCAAGTGACCCGGAGGAGATAAAGGAAGATGGTTCGCATGATCCCCTTGGTGTTGAGCACGGTCGCGGTGGCGTCATCCATTCTTATGTTCCTTATGATGGATGTTCGGAATCCCTACCGCATATTCGGGCTCCTAGTAGTTCTAAGCAGTCTTCCTATCGTTGTAATCGGATTTTTGGTTGGAATCCTCGGTTAGTGATGTTTTGATTGTGGGAAGTTGTAATCGTCATGTTTCTCAATAAAAGAGTGTTTCATTCATGCTTGTTGCTTTGGTTTTCGTTTATTTTCATTTTCTTTTTAAAGCAAGATGGTCCAGCTAAGAGGGGAAACATATCATTACACAAAACATGAATTCTCGGGTTGTTACATTATCTCCCCCTTAAAATAATTGCGTCCTCGCAATTCTATTCGTAAAAAGACAAGAAAAGACTTCGGTCGCACAACATCACCAAAACTGAAGGCCTGGCTCAGTTAACGGAACCCCTAAACTGGTACACAGCTCCTCTGTTTCCCTGACCCAGATACACTTTGAGCAATAAGACCTGCACTCCTCCTCATGGGCACTATACACAGGCTTCCACAGGGAGGCCCGTGCAATAAACAACTCCGAGACGTCCGAGCTGACGAATCCCCTAGTAACCCTTCGAACTTCATTAAGCTCGAGGTAGTTGAGGGGGACGACGCGATTGAGAAGGCTGACGTTCAGGATCTGAAACATGTAGGAGGCTCTGAGGTTACCGTCCTGAGCTGCTATGAGAAAGGAGGCTCTGGCGGAGAAGTTTCATGCCAGAGAGAAACACTGAAAGAGCCCTTCATGGTATCTCCCCCTTCGCCTATAGTAGGGGAGCTGGGTGGCGGCAAGGAGGTGGATCACATATTCATTCTCCTGACATGCACGGAGAATTTCCGGACTATTTGCTATATCCAGAAAACGCTGGCAGGACCCTCGTAGGTGGAGAAAAGAGGGAAAGTCCACCATACAAGTTCGGATCAAGACAACCTCTATTAACTCGTCAGGCAGAGACGAGAGGTCCATCTGACTTGCCATCTGGAAGAAAAGGTAAACAAGAGAGGTCACTTAACAACACTAAGAAGAAAGAGATCATAAACTTTTTAATTAAGAAAATTTACACATTAAAGTCTGAGTTTTCCAGATGGACACCACAAAGAGAGGCGAAACTCTCTAACTCCACAAACCAAACACAGGAAGAACAAACAGGACTAAAGTCATGGGGACATTAATATCGCCTCTTGAGTATAGCGTGGGGGGTGTGGAGTTGGGAAACGTCGGTGTACACTTCTTGCCTAAGAGACACATGAGTGGACTCATTCTCCAACGCTCCGAAGTCCATTAACTGGCCCCAGAAGCCATAGTGCAGGACCTGACACAGATAAGCCGCTCGAAGGTCTCCGGCAGCAGCAGCTTCTTGGAAAGGGTTATCTAGCATTGTGCCAAACTCCTCGCCCGCAGTAAACACTCGGAAGAGTCCTTCGTGATACCTTCCTCGACGTGCATACGAGGGAAACTGGGTCATCATCATTAGGAGATAATCCAACCCCATTCCCCGGTGGAGACTAAGCACCCTAGATGAGTTCGACACATCGTACAAGCGCTTACACGTCATGCGAATGTGAGCATAGTTCAGGAAGTTATCACGGCTAGCTAGAGATATGATGTTCTCTAGAGCCTCGGTGGGGAGTGAAAAAAGGTCAGTAGGTACATCAGCCATCTGAAAACCATAACGTTTTTAGTCTTAGCAATATATTTACATCACCTGGTTTTCCAGAGTTTCCTGAACCCATCCTCTGATACCAACTGTAGCGACCCCCAAAACCGGGGCGCTCAATGAGACATGATACACTTAACAATTCATCATTTCAAGTTTAAATATCATGTCTCATCACAACAGAGGATCGTGAGGCTCGGGATTCTGGGAAACCAGCTGCTACAGATTAGCTTCATTCATATGAACTGTGCCTGAAAAATTTTAAACAAAACGTAGGGTGAGCAAAAATGCCCAGTAAGGGGGTTTTAAAACATTTTCAAGAAAAATATTTCTTCAATCAGTCCTTTTGAAAGGAATAAAAATACTTTTCTAAATCAAAACGTTATCATTTCTTAAAACAAGAAAATCATCTTTCTTTGAAAATCCACTTGCACAAGAAGTACGTACTTGAAATGAGCTTTAATGTAAACATGATCAGAGTGCGCAATATAAACAGAGTAAGCAATGCATAATGATAAAACAAGGTTACTTTAATTCCAAGGGAAAATCTATGGCTAAGCAGTAAAACATGCATATCAGGGTTTGTGTGTAGAATGCAGTTTCATTTAACAGTTTGCCATATGAAAACAGTTCTTGTCACATAAAGTACATTTTCATGAACATGGGAGCTTTCAACTAGGGGTTATCCTGTTAGTTGGACGAACCCCTGATTAACCTTTATCATTACATGTAGAGGGAATGTATAATCCTAGACTTTGTCATGACTTTTCATCATGACCGTAAAACATACTTAACAGGTCGAGGCTCACTGCCGGCCCTGTTTCTTTAGCACAAGTCAAGGCTAACTGCCAAGACCGTCGCACATGGTCGTCTCATGAGACTCTTGCTTTACCCAATGCATTGGAGCGCTATATAATTCCGGGCGCACCCGTCACATGTAGTCCTATACATCCCTTACATATCTTGACGTGGCCATTCGTTCATAGGGTTTCATGCATTCTTAATTAAACCCCATTTTCACAAAATTCCTCATTTACCCCAAGAAGTGATAAATGAAAGTTCTCGGTTTCATGAGTTGAAAATACTTTCAATAAATATCATTTTTTAAAACATAGTTTTAAATTACTTACTATATCATTTTATAAAATAACTACGTTCAAAATTTCATAAAAATAATCCAGTGTCTGTGAAAGTAATACGCAAGCTTTTAAAATTAAAACATCATGCTGAGGTCGCTTGAAATCGTTGAAGGCTGTCTGGGCCTACCCACTTAACGAAGGATGGGTTCACTCCCCAATTCCTTCCTGTTTACAACGGTCAAGCACCGAATTTTCCAAAACATTTTAAGCTTGCCTTAATTACATATATATTTTCACTGGAGTTTTCTATCTTGAAAACATGTCGTTGCTTTAGAATTCACTTTCACAATGATTTATATGTATATACATATTTATATAACAACCGATTCTTGTAAAAACTCAACCGAAATTAAAACATGACCCTTTCATTAAAACATTAAGACATGCATGCTCATGCTTCGTGCACATAAAAAGTTCACATGGGTTTTAATAAAGTAAACATAACACTTAATATTCCATACATCAAAATTCCCAATTAAAGCATGGTCACCCATTAATTACACATGTGATGATAAATGGGTATCCTAGGCGTTTAATACTGGCAACTGAGGTTTACAAAGTGCAAAATCAAGTTCATCATGTATATTTGTGTAAACTCTTCCATTATCACATGAGAACACACCTACTAATACATGAATGTGTTTATAAAAGTTCAGAAACCCTTACTATCCATTTTAAGAAAAATCCTGATTATCCGAAGCAATGATAAATGAAAATTCTTAGTTTCGAGAGTGATTTTGAAATCCAACCAACCCATAAATTCATCATGTTATACCAAAATTCATTACAAAAGGGATAAGAAAACCAATTACACGTTGGTGTACATACACATCGATATAATCGCATGTATGTATTTACCAATATACTTCGTATACTTGCATGATTTTTCATGTTCGTACAATTACCCAAAAACCTTCATGTTTATAGGCGAAATAAAAATCAGGGTTATAAACACGAAAGAAGAATATTTTTTTTGCATATATACTCTTATTCTTATTGTGTATATAAATGTATATATATATATATATATACTCCGAAACTCAAACATGACTAAAAAGAAAACAAACAACCATGCCTCTTACCTTTGGAGAGGAGGACATGAATTGATAAATGGGGTAAGTGGATTCAGTGGACTTGGTTATACTAACATCAGGTGAAAACGTATTTATATATATACATACCATATGTATATATATATGTGTAAAAACAACCGAAACTCAAGAACCTCAAAAAAAAGAGTAAAAGGGCTTCTCCCTTACCTCAACCCGGAGAGGAGGGGAAATAGGGTGCAACTATGGGATCCATAAGGTATAAACATAGAATACATACATATACATATATAACCAGTATAAAAGTATATATATAACTATATACAGACCCGGTATTTACACGAACTAAAAAAAAAACAGATGACCCTTACCAGAACTCGACGAAGAGGAGGAGGAGAGGAGGAAGGCCGGAGCGTCGCCTGAAGGTCGGAGAGATCGGAAGACGGTCCTTCGGTCCTCGGTGCAAAACCTTCCCAACCGGTGCAGGGACAACCCTTGCCTGCGGTGTAACCAGGTCTTAAAGCCGGAGGGTACTTCGCGCAAGGGAGGCGACGGGGGACCAAGGCCGGGATCAGTGCGTGGAAAGAAGGGCGTTGCTGGGTCTACACGGCGAAGAAGAAAAAAAAAAGGTGCAGCAGCGCTGCTGGTTCGACGCGAGGAAGAAGAAACCGCAGAGAAGAGAAACGCGAAACGCGATGAACGGCTGGGATTAAATGAGGGAGGGATCGGACGGCTGAGGGGTGTTGCGGTTTTAAAAGAAGGGACGGCTGTGATCAGGGAAGCCGGATCGGACGGCCTGGAAGTTTCACCGCAGCTTAGACACGGGTTTTCTACAGTTTTTCCAAAAAAAAAGACTTTCTTTATTAATAAAGTTATTATTAATTTATTAGACTCAATTATTCATTATTTTAATAAGAATTCTGTTGTCAAATAATTTAATCAAGACTAATTTATATTATTATTATTAAACCACTCTTATTTAAAATATATCATTGGTTTAAAAAAAATATATATATATATATTGATTTAATCAAAACGTTTTATTATATGTATATATATATATATATATTTGCAACATCAAAAATTAATATTAGATTGACATTATTATTAATCCTTAATTATTAATTACATACTATTTCATTAAAACATGACACAAGTATATATATTTTAATTTCCCTTGCTAGTTAACTATCTTAATTTTCTTAATTTAGAAGGTATCATTTAATGCAACTACATTTTATCACACATACAAGTATGTTGATTATTACCACGAAACACGCAAGTGAAAGAAACCATAATTTGACGTAGTTTCTAAAATAATTAATAAAAGGTTTAATCATACGAGAAATAAGGTATCTATTTTGATGAAAACTCATAAATGAAATCCAACAGGTTTGATATAACTAGAAAAACAAATGTTTAATTATTCAAATAAAAAGTATAGTGGAAGAGGACAATAATATTAATTTTTCTCCATTTGAAACATAAAATAAAATTCTTATTTTGGAAAACAAAAGGTAATTAATGTTGGTGTCATTTTAGAAAAACAGCCCACCCATCATTCCGATCATTTTTACTCCCAACGGTCAAAATGGTCAAGGGATTCGTTGAGTACCAACGGTCGGATTTATGGCCGTTTGAGGTCCAACGGTCAGATTTGTGGCCGTTTGAGGTCCAACGGTCATCTTTGGTGCTTATAAAAGGATTAGGTCTCGGGTGACCCTTACCCCAAGTGACCCGGAGGAGATAAAGGAAGATGGTTCGCATGATCCCCTTGGTGTTGAGCACGGTCGCGGTGGCGTCATCCATTCTTATGTTCCTTATGATGGATGTTCGGAATCCCTACCGCATATTCGGGCTCCTAGTAGTTCTAAGCAGTCTTCCTATCGTTGTAATCGGATTTTTGGTTGGAATCCTCGGTTAGTGATGTTTTGATTGTGGGAAGTTGTAATCGTCATGTTTCTCAATAAAAGAGTGTTTCATTCATGCTTGTTGCTTTGGTTTTCGTTTATTTTCATTTTCTTTTTAAAGCAAGATGGTCCAGCTAAGAGGGGAAACATATCATTACACAAAACATGAATTCTCGGGTTGTTACAGTTAAAAAGGATAGAAATATGGACATGATATTTAAACATATTTACGGAATATTCTAAGTCTTTATCCTAATTTATAGAGTGTTTGAATTAGAAAAATATTTAATATCAAGCCTTAAAAGGGATATATTTTCAAAAATACTTGAATATTGGGTTTTAGAAACTATAAAACTATAGGAGTTAAAGATACTGAGTCTTATGATAGCATGAAGACAAAATATTACTGAAAATAAAATTAACTTAATTTGGGAATATATATTATGTAAGAAAGAAGATGAATAATAAAAGAGTTATTGACTGTAACTGTAAGGTTCTGAACTTAAACATTACATATTATAGTGAATTTTGAATAGAATTAATTTTCATTCATTCTTAATGATATTTTATGTTTAAAGTTTTAGAGTGTTAGGAAAAACTCCCATACATTACAAGTGGACACTTTTATATAGTATCCATTTTTGTGTAATGAAAAAGTATTTAAAATAAATCATATTTTCTCTTTGTGAAAAATATTCACAATTTTCTTCTTAATCTCATACTTATATCGTGTCCCCCTTAAATCCTATTAAAAAGAGTTAAACTTGGGATGAGAATTAAAATCATAGTAAGAGACATAAAAAGAAGGAAACCCATTATTCCAATGATAAATATGAAAAATCGTATAATGTTTACCTTTACCTTCAATGTTCTTTCAGTGCATGAAAAAAAACATTTTCACATGAAAAATAAACACAGATTTTTTTCATGTAAAGTTTTTAAAACCCATAAAAAACAATTAAAAACACTTTTCCGATAACTAATAGCATCATAATCATAAAACCCTTTCAAAATCATTTTTAATTTGAATAACCACACAATAGACTTCCAATATAATCACTAACCAATGAATTGGAGATCTATAATGGGAATTACCCTTTTATAAGCTATATCATTCTCAACTGTGTGCTATAATGGGTCTTAACCCTTCATATAATCTATATCAGGTACACACATGTAATATAATAGGGCTCATCCCATCGTATAAGCCATATCAGGCTCACCCATGAGTTATAATGTCGCTCAGCCCTTCCTATAAGTTATATTAGGCTCAATCAATTCATATAATGCTCAAGTACCATATCATGATTAAAATCCATGAAAACTATTTTAAACCCATGTGTAAAATAGTTTCGAATAACAAAATACCCATTTATTTTAAAAATAATTTTTAAAATCTAAAAACCACACACATAATAATGAAACCATTTTCTTTGAAAAGAACTATGAAAACTTATAAAGGAAACATTGGATCACTAAATCATCATTGAAGTGGGAAATTCCATTCATGATTTATATGAAAAATAACATTTCGTTTAACCTTCGTAGAAAGAGATGAAAGAGAAACCTTAAAAGTGGATTTTTAAAAGAAACTTCATTATATATAACCTTAAAAAAGATCTTTTTTTGAAAAAAATTAGAGAAATATGAACATTAAAATTTTTAAAAATTCATAACCATATAAATAATTTATCAAAAATCATTTTCATGAAATTATAAAACAATTTTTTACTTAAAGAGTCCCTTACCACATTGTCATTAGTCAAATCGTATCCCCATGAAATAATAACATTTAATAAAACATTAAATATAATGAGTATAAATATAATTCATGATATAAAATTTCAAAGGGTAATTATATACACGTCATAAAAAAATATAGATTTAGGACATAAAAAACGCTCCACAATGAAAGGAAATTCAGACATAGACCATTAAAAACATCTGATCATTGAAGTGAGCATTAATAAAATTAATAGAATATGTGTATTCATTGTAAATACTCAAAAAAAGTGGAAATATAAAATAATAGAATCAAATGTAATTTCACATATAATCTTAGCATGACATAACTAATAAAGTAGAAGTTTAACTCAAAAATTGGGAAATAAGTTCAAAATTCCCTAACCTTGAGTCCGACTCTTCACACACATTATTCCTATTCTTGAATAATAAACTTTGGTTAATTATTTATGTATTTATAAACTTTTTAATGTTTATTATTCTTTTTTATCACTTATTTTCATGTTATAACAATAACATAATTATCTTTGTTCATGTCAGATGTTTTGACGATATTTGTTACATGTGTCCAAAATGACATTATTATGATGTCTATAGTCAAGGATTTAATTAGTAAATCATATAAATAATAATATTAATTATATAATTATAATTTTTATACATGTATTAAAATTTTAGATCCATCCATTAAATATGGATATGAAAAATGAACTATGTTACAATCATGGAGATGGAAAGTTGTATGTACTGATGAGTAACGTTTCCATTTTTCCATGATCATTATGGAAAGAAGGTAAGTATAGTTTCATATTTACAGAATAATAATAATATCATTAATTTCATATAAATTATTTAAAAATACTTATATATATCATCCATGTGATATAGTGATGAAAAACTAATCATATCACTTCGTAGAGGTGATAATTCACATGTACACACGAACAACGTTATCATTTTTGTGTGCATGGAATGATAAAAATGAAAACGATATATTATAGTTTAATAATGATAAATATGTCATTAATTTCATTGATAAACATTAATTATAACATTAAAAATAGTCTTAATAGATGGTGATGGAAAATGAATTCTATCTGTTCGTGGGGTGGTAGTCCGCCTTACCCACGAACGATAACTTATATTCCCATTTGATGGAATTGTATAAGGATTTAGGTGATGATATTAACATAATAACATCTATGTATATATATTATAATTGAGTTATAATTTAATCATGGTTGAATAATATTTTAAGGAGGTGGAATTAGAAATAATATAGAAACACTTAATTGAAAACAATACCTTTTCTTCGGATAATCTCATTTTCATGACACCTTAAGACCATAAAGGGTGGTGTTTTTCCTAAAATAAGGATTTTATAATGTGGGTAGGTATTATATTAAGGGATATGGGTAGATTTTGGATGAACAAAATATGTTTTTATGTGTGAATAAAGGATAATAATATGGGCCCTTTTATAAGAGAGGCGAGGGACACTCTTGGAATTTCTCAAAATATTAAATAAATATAAATTTATTTAATTTTCAAAATGGTTCAAACCTGATTTATTTGAAATATAAGATCATTATGGGTCAAAATAAATTCATAAAATGAAAATTATACATATTTAGACAATTTTTTTATTCCTTATATTTTTTTTTTAACCCTTATATAATCCCTTTATTTCTTACCGTGCCATCATGAATTTTTACCCTTTGAGGGTTAAATTAGTTACTATAAAATGAAAAACAACCCATAAATAAATCATAGATAAAATTTTAAATCATATCCAAATAATTAGGATAAATTTTATAGTTTTTAAAATTTGATATCATTTAAAAATATATTATTTATTTTAAAATATCATTAATTTTAATTTAGAAACTATCATTACTTTGACTTTTACAAAAATCAAGTTAACTCTTATAATTCAAAAAAAACTATTTTATTACATTAAAAACAAGTTAATGTAATCTATAATATCAGTATAGGAAATTAAATATCTCAAAATATTTTTATTTTAATATTTTTAATAACATTTATTTGATATTTCAATTAATTTAATAATTACTACATCATCATTGTGCATTCCTTCAAGGTAATTATTTATTCCAAAAAAAATAAAAAAAATTCATGACGAATATAAATATTTTATATTTAAAATTACTATTTATTGTCAAATATGTCTTTAGAATTACCCTATATAAAAAACATTTTTTCTTATTAAAAATATAAGTATGAATTCTCCGACTTTTCTTTAAAATAAAATACTATAAGGGGATTAAAGTAATCTAAGTGGATAAAAGAGGTCATAAATTTGTACCAAGGTTTATTTTTTTTAACACACACTCATCAAATAAAATTAGCACATATTTTAGGGTAATTTTATAATATTAATAATATTATTTTAACCCTTTATTACCTGATTTACCCTCACTGACCCTCATTCACCCAATGAGGCTTTAAAAAACTACATACTCGGGATATAATTTTTTATGAGTAGGAAGTTCAATAAAAAAAATAAAAAAAATTTCTATTTATCTAGGAAACATGGTAAAAATTTTATAATTCCAAAACTAATACACTAGGACGATATAGATAATATGTGTTTACCTATAATCAAATAAAAACTTATCAATTTCCAAAACAAATCCATTATGAAGATGTAGATCATATGTGATTACTTCTAGTTTAACAAATATTTCTCCATTTTTAACATGTAGGTCAATTTATCCCTTAATCAATTCTCTTAAATTTCCAAGTCTCTAGAAATCAACACAAACGTGCGATGCATAATAGATATCCAATATCATTGAGTTAGAATTATAAAAATTTATTTCTATAACATCCAATTAATTATGTTCATTTTTATTTTCCTAATAACCAATAATGCTTCTTAATTTATGATACCAATCTATAATTAATATCAAAATGAACTATGACTTTAATTCCATTATTATCTATAAAAAATACATTTATCAAGTGAGTATAATATTTTACAATGTTCTAAATGAAATTTTATTGTTTATAACCCATCTAAAATTATAACCCCATAAATCATGTTTATTAGTGGGCTACAATCCATATTTCAAAATTATTTTCTAATATTTAGACTTTCTCATATTGTATAAGTCTTTAAATATACAATATTGCCAATTATATCTCGTATAACTCCTATATATTTTGGAAGATAATAAATTACTGATATTTATATTGGAATTTATAGCGACCCATACTTTATACACATTTTTAATACTTCAAACTTGAAGTACACTTATTACAACATGTAACAAAAACATGAATGGACCGTATAGGTATAGTGTCTTTAGAAACTGGGAAACATAAACAACTGGTTCATAAAGCATCTACATTGTCTCCCACTTATTTCTTCATATATAGAGTCCCTTTTGGAATATCCTACTTAATAACCTTCTTTCTGACCTGGGGAAAGAAAACATACAAAAGGGTGAGCTCAAATGCTCAGTAAGGGTAAACAAAAGAAATATCAATCACACCATATTCATCATAACATTTTGGAAATCTTAACCTGCAAAAGAGATCATAATATAATAATCATGGGATAAATCATATTAGAGAAATGTAATCCCAATAATCATAACTTAAATAATGAAACTTTGTGGCATACACACATAATCATAGAGAATCATTTCTTTTTAGTCAAGACTCATTGCCAATACTATCTTAGTGGACAAACTCCATTTATGAACCGAGTACATTCCTCGTTTCAGTCCGGTTTCACTGAACCGGTTTAACCTGCCATTCCATCCATGTCTATCTCAGGAGATATAAAATCTTTACCCAATGCATTGGAGGGAGATATAGGTCCCACCCATCTCATAATGATACCATTCTTATGTCTGCCACAAAATCATAAACCATACATCATAGCATAACCCATGTAATAAAAATGGGACTCTTAAACTTCGTGACATCATAAAACAATTCATATAAGATAAAGGAATTCATAAAAATAATTCCATCACAACATAATCAAATCAATGTAATAATAGGGATAGAAATACAACCCTTTATTATCTTAGATGGAAAATAATTTTGATAAAACACTTGAACTCCATTCTTGAGGAAAATATCCTTTCTACTTCAAAAACACTTTTCCTTTCTTAACATGTCATTAAATTCTAAACTAAAATAAGTTTATTAAAAATAAACTTGAAAACTTTTAAAGTAAGCTTCTTGGAAATAATTTTTAAAAAATACATTTATGCCGTATATGTTAAAAACATTCTTCTCGAACTTTTGTTGGAAAAGTCAAAAAGTACCTCGTATGAAAAACGACAAAATATTCCTTTCATATCTTTTACTAAAAACTCAATGAAGGGTAAAATTGGATTTGAACCATTTTAGTTGGATGGAAATAATATTACATATTGAGGAAACATGGATATGGATGATAAAATACAACCCAGTAAATTCCAAAGTATAAACAATCTCGAATAAAAATGAGATTGTGATATTTCCCTTACCTTAGGTCTGATTTGCTTCGTAAGTGTCCAAACCTCCTGTATAATGATTTAAATAATGTCATTGACTTATTCCAGAATCATACTCATTGTTATTATATCATATATGGTCATATTTTTAGCTTATTATTAGTAATATTTCATTGCTACTTGTTATTCGGGTGTTTATTACTTTTTGTTCTTATGCTTGTTTTGTCGAATAAATTCTTATTATTCATTTTAGGTTATAGATACCTCATTTACATAATGGTATTAGTGTAATATATATCATATTTATTCACTCAGTTCATTTATGTAATCATTATTCAATGAAAATCATTTAGAACGAATCGCATCACATCATGGAGACGGTATTCCGTACGTATGCACGAGTGATGATATCATTCCCATGATCGTGGAATTGTATTAGAGTGTATGTATACTATTTCAGAATCAATATCACTTTACAATAATCATATATATTCATTCTTTACACCATTATACCCATCCAAGTAAGGTTTTGGTGGAAAATAGATTACACCACAGCGTGGAGACGGTATTCCGTACGTACGCACGCGCGGTGATTTCATTTTCCGTAGGATGGATAGATAGTGAAATAGGTTTGTTTCATAATTATAATAGCATATCCGTATATGATTGATACTGATGTTATTAATTCATAATGAAAAAACTAAAGAAGAATAATTGGAAGAAGAAATAATGTTGAAAGAATTGGTAACGGACATTACCTCTTTTTTGAAGCACCTCTTTGAGACCTCCTTTTAGGGCACTAAAATTGGTCTTTTAAGATAACCATGACCTCAAGGATGTTTCTAGGGAAGTGAATAGGAGAAATTGGCAGGGTTTGGCCGAGCATGAAGGTTCAAAGTGGTGTGAGGAAGAGAGGGAGGAGGTGCCCTTTTATAAGGGAGGAGTGGGGCACCTTTGGAATAACTAAAAATATTATTTTATTATAATGCCATATTCGGTTTTAAAAAGCTCCAAATTGATTTATTTAGAAGCTAAGGTGGGTATGGGTTGAAATTCTCTCATCCAATATAATTTGGACAAGTTTAGTTTACTATTTTAACCATATCATTTAGATTTAACTTTAAGTTAGATAATTTTACTTTTACCGTGTCTTTTTGTGTTCTTACAATATAAGGTTAATAAACTTACTATAACAAGACAAACGAACCCCAAGTTGATTATTATTAATATATATAACCATATATAATTCATTTGGCTGAACCATAGATTTTTAGGAATAAAATAACAATTAATAATATAATATTTGTTTGAAAAACTATTTTATGTCAATTTTGACACTATTTAGTAATTGATTTTTGTGAAAATCATAAAAAAATTATTAGTTCGAAAAAAGTTAATTAAATAAATACTAAAATGTCATATTAACCTAGAAAATCAGTTTAATTCATAAAAAGTCTCAAATTAGATTTATTTGTGTATTTATAACATCAATTATGTCAATATTTCATTAATAAGATAATTACTGCATCATCTTTGTGTCAAAAATAAATTAAATTATATAACGTCTAAAAATTAGAAATAAAATACCATTAGGTAGGAAATCGTTTTATGTTTCTAATTAATATTTATAGTCGAATTTATCTTATGTATAACCCTATATTATAAATTATTTACTTATTAAACTTTGATTTTAACTATTTTAACCCTTCTTTAAATACATTAATAATAAATGTCCTAATCTAATCCATGTGGGCCTAAATGGTCATATTTTATTCATAAGGTTGTTTTTGGTCGAATTACACTTATCCAATAGAATTAGGAAATGTGTTAGGGTAATAATAATATCATTTTTACCCTTAATTACACTATTTACTTTTAACTGTGGTAAATAAAAGTAAAAAAGTTAATATTCACCAAAAATTATTTTCATCTCATTGAACCACATTTTACTTACTGACATCAACCGTGTCTCTTGTATTTTTGAAATTACTCTCATAGAAGCGGTAAAATTAAGTTTTATATAAATTTGCAAATTCTCCTAGGAGGTGGTTAAAGACGGTGAAAAGTTCAATAAAATTTTTATATATCTAAAATTATTATAAAATTACTCCAATGAATTACATTAAACTTATATAGGTATTATGTATCAATTTTTACCTAAAATAAATTTAAATAAAATAAATAATTATTTAAATAAAAAATCAGTTTTTAAATAGTAACTCAGTGTTTTCACTATTCATCAAAAGTTTAAAGTTTCCAGAAAAATACCAAAATTTCACCCTCGGTTAATTTCGATATTCTGAATCCAAAAATGAAGTTTATTTTGAAAAATAAAATTTACAAAATTTCAAAAAGTGGTTATTACTATTCATAACGGCTAGTTTTAATAATATTTTAATAGCATATCGTTGTTTAGTGAAACTTGGTATTGTGTACGACGCAAGCTATCAAGGAAGGTCATGATTGCGTGTAAATCAAGCCAATATAGTGTTGTGGGTAGTGAAATATTCCTTTGATGATTTATATAAAATAAAAACAAAATATTTCTTATAAAAGTCTCGGTTGTTACATTCTACCCCCATAAAATGAATTTCGCCCTCGAAATTCTTCACTTGTAACAAACAGATGAGGATACCTCTCCCTCATCATATCCTCAAGCTCGCATGTAGCTTCTTCTAATTGGTGGTTCATCCATAAAACTTCCACCAAGAGAGTGGTCTTATTCCGTAGGACTTTTTCACTACGATCGAGAATCTCTATCGGCTGTTCTTCATAAAAAAGATCTTGTTCCAGCGGTACAACTTCTGAGCTGTGTACATGTGAGGGATCAGGTATCTACTTTCTCAAGAGAGATACATGGAACACATCGTGAACTTAAGAGAGATTCGGTGGAGGCGCCAATCGGTAAGCTACCTTCCCAACACGATCCAGAATTTCAAAAGGACTGATATATCTAGGGCTCAACTTTCCCTTCTTTCCAAATCTCATGACCCTCTTCCACAGAGATATTCATAAGAACACTTTATCACCCACTTCAAACTCTAAGTCTTTTCTTTGGTTGTCGGCATAACTTTTTTGTCGACTCTGAGCTGCTCTAATGTGTTGTTGAATAGATCTAACCATTTCTGTCATCTCATCAACAAGATTAGGTCCTAATAGCTTTCTTTCCCCAACTTCATCCCAGCAAGTTGGAGTCTTCCATTTCTTTCCATAGGGAGCTTCATAAGGAGCCATCTGAATACTGGAGTGAAAGCTATTATTATAAGAAAATTCCACCAAAGGTAGGTGTTGATCCCAACCTCCTTTGAAATCCATAGAGCAAGCTCTCAACATATATTCTAGAGTTTGAATTGTCCTCTCAGACTGACCGTTTGTCTGAGGATGATAAGCAATGCTGAAACTCAACTCTGTATCCAGAGTATGCTGAAGACTTCTCCAGAACTTTGAGGTAAACTTCAGATCCTGATCAGATATAATAGAAAGTGGCACTCCATGCAATATTACCACTTCCTTTACATATATCCTAGAAAGCTGATCCAGAGAGAAATCCTCTCTAATAGCAATGAAGTGTGCAGACATTGTAAGAAGATCAACTATGACCCAGATAGCATTATTGCCTTTGGATGTTTTAGGAAGTCCTATGACAAAGTCCATAGTGATGTTTTCCTATTTCCATTTGGGTATGGGTAATGGTTGTAACATCCCCTTAGACTTATGTCTCTCAGCTTTAACTTGCTGACAAACCAAGCATCGAGAGACATATTCAGCAACATCTCTTTTCATGCCATCCCACCAGAAGTACTCTTTCAGGTACCTATACATCTTCGTGCTTCCAGGTTGAATAGAGAATGAAGAACTATGAGCCTCATCCAGCAGCTCCTTCTTTAATTCGGGGATGGGAGGAACACAAACCCGATTCCTGAACTTTATTATTCCATCACAATCAAGGTTGAATTCAGGAACATTTCTCACCTTCTTTTGTAACTCTACATCTTCTTTCTGTGCCTCTTTAATCTTCACATGTATAGATGGTTGAACATTCATTTGAGAAAGATATGATTTTCCCCCTTCCATTATAATTCCAAGATCCATCCTTTGTAAATCCATAAATATTTGATCTTTTTTTATCCTCATCATGGATAAGATAGCATGGTCTTGTCGACTTAATGCATCTGCCACCTTGTTTACTTTCCCAGGGTGGTAATGAATTTAGAAGTCGTAATCCTTAATCAGCTCCAACCATCTTCTTTGGCGCATATTCATCTCCTTTTGTGTGAAAATATAATTTAAACTTTTATGATTAGTATAAATGTCACAACTTTCTCCATAAAGATAATGCCTCCAAATATTTAATGCAAAGATTACCGCAGCTAACTCCAAATAATGAGTTGGGTAATTTTGCTCATGGATTTTCAACTTTCGTGAGGCATAAGCTATCACCATATCATTTTGTATAAGAACACACCCCAATCCCTTCTTGGATGCATCATTGTAGATCACAAACCTTTCTCCACTACAAGGCAGTGTGAGCACAAGTGCACTGGATAACCTTCTTTTCAACTCCTTGAAATTCTCTTCACATTCCTCCATCCAAACAAACTTAACTCCTTTCCGAGTCAACTTGGTGAGTGGATTAGATAATCGTGAAAAATATTTCACAAAACGTTGATAATATCCAGCCAAACCAAGAAAACTTCGGATCTCGGTTACTGTTGTTGGTCTCGACCATCTTTCGATAACCTCTGTTTTACCTGGATCCACAGATATCCCCTCTTTTGAGATTATGAGACCAAAAAATGCAACTTTTTGAAGCCAAAATTCACACTTGGTAAATTTGGCATAATGCTTCTCCTTTCTTAGGGTCTTAAATATAATTCTCAAGTGATCTTCATGTTCTCCCTTTCTCTTTGAATAGACAAGAATATCATCTATAAAGACTACCACAAACTGATCAAGATAGTCTCTAAAGACTCTATTCATCAAATCCATGAATATAGCAGGGGCATTATTAAGACCAATGGAATCAGTATAAATTCATAGTGTCCATACCTTGTACGGAAAGTCGTCTTTGGTATATCCTCCCTTTTGACCCTTAATTGATGATACCCAGAACGAAGATCAATTTTGGAAAAGTATTGAGCTCCGCGTAGTTGGTCAAATAAGTCATCAATGTGCATGAGAGGAAATTTGTTCTTGATAGTGATCTTGTTATGTTCTCGATAATCAATACAGAGTCTCATTGATCCATCTTTCTTTTTAACATACAGAACAGGTGCTCCCCAAGGTGACACACTGGGGTGTATGAATCCCTTATCAAGATTCTCTTGGAGTTGCTTCTTCAATTCCTGCAACTCAATTGGGCCCATTCTATAAGGTGTCTTTGAAATATGCAAAGAAACCGGTACGAGTTCTATTGAAAACTCTACTTCACGATTTAATGGAAGACCCAGAAATTCCTCCGTAAAGACATCGTCAAACTCCCGTACAATGGGAATATTCTTAATCGTGAGTTTCTCTCCAACCATTTGAGATAAATAACCCTCATTTAGTGTAATCAAGACCCATAAGATAGAAGAAATTTCCACTAGAAGGTTATGTTCATCCTTGCATCGATAGACGATCATAGATTGACCTGAAATATGAAATGTGACTTCCCTTCTTTGGAAGATGATATGAGCTCCATATAGAGAAAGCCAATCCATGCCTAGAATCACATAAAATTCCACTATAGGAAGGATCACAAGATTTGTAGGATGAACTCTCCCACAAACTTCAATCGGAGAAGAATTATAAACTTTTGATGCGACTGTTGTGCCATTAGGGGTTGTCACAGCTAACTCAACATCTAATTGTTAAGGTAATATGGCGATACCCTTAGAAAATTCTTCAGAAATAAAAGTGTGGGTGGACTCAGAATCAAATTAAACATTTACTACTTTAGAGTGGATGGTAATTGTACCTTTCACCACTTCGTTATCGTAATCCACATCGCTGATAGAAATTTCATGTGTCATTCCTTTGTCTTTAGCCTTAAGAGTTTGTTGGCGTCGATCATCATCAACAACACTTGGATTAGGGCATTGATTGGTATAATGCCCCATTTCCTTGCACTTGTAACATTGAAGTGTAGGAGGTTCACTCTGTGTAGTATTTTCTTTGTTCGTATCACTAGACATCTTCTTCCCATTATTGCGGCATTCAAATTCCTGATGACCTTCCTTTCCACATTTGAAACATTTACTTGTCCCTTTAAGACAACTCCCTCTATGTTTCTTTCCACACTTTGAGCATAAGGGAAAACTCATCTTCTTTTCAGTGTGCTTTTTAGATTTTCCTTTGAATTCCATTTTCCTCTTCTTATTAAACCCATATGACTTATGGGTTACTCCAATCTCCATCTCAACTTTGAGAGCACATTGAACGATTTCCTCGTAGCTATTGAAGTCCCTTATGGCTAACGCCCTACGAAGACTTGGTTTTAAGCCACTAAAGAATCAATCGATCTTACTCTCAGGTTGGATAATAATACCAGAAGCGTACCTTGCAAGTCTTGTAAAATTTGCTTCATAGGTACCAATAGATTCATCATCCTTTTTCTTTAGTTCAAGAAACATTTTCTCCATCTTTGTTCGGAGAATACGAGGTAAGTACTTATTGAAAAATAAGTTCTTGAACTCATCCCATTCCATGGACTAAATTTCATCTCTTGCCCTCATATTATTGATAAGATTACACCATTGATCAGCATAACCTTCCAAAAAATACACTGCTAAGATGACTTTATCATCTTCAGAACATTGAAGAACTGAAAATATCTTTTCAGTAGTACTGATCCATTGTTCAGCAACTAATGGATCAAAAGACCCGCTGAATGAAGGTGGACGCTGCCTCGTGAAGGATTCAACAGAATGTTGCTCCTTCCTTTTCTCATTTGGAAGTCCTGCATGATTCATAGCTTGAGAAAGTTGTGTGAGCATGGCTACAAGATTTTTCATTCCAGCTCCCATAATGTTTGGTTGCTAAGGGGTACAATCATTGCATTTCCCTTCGTATTCCTCATTAACACGGTTCCTTCGGGTTCCAGCCATTGACTAAAACCAAGATGAATAGTGTGATCAACACTAATTATAATAGGAAAACCACATAATGATGAATAAAATTTCACTCTTAAGGTCTTATCATATGTTGTTCATGGCCATTTCTAAAACACTAAGATTGTGTTCTATGCTTAGACATATCCTTAGGTTTCTTACTAAGGCTTTCACATCCTAGTTTCCAAAGGTTGACTATACCTTTCCTCTGATACCAACTACAGCGACCCATACTTTACATACATTGTTAATACTTCAAAATTGAAGTACACTTATTAAAACATATAACAAAACCATGAAAGGGCCGTATAGGTATAGTGTCTTTAGAAACTGGGAAACATAAACAACCGGTTCATAAAGAATCTACATTATCACCCATTTATTTCATAATATATAGAGTCCCTTTTGGAATATCCTACTTAATAACCTTCTTCCTGACCTGGGGAAATAAAACATACAAATGGTGAGCTGAAATTCTCAGTAAGGGTAAACAAAAGAAATATCAATCACACCATATTCATCGAAACATTTTGGAAATCATAAACTGCAAAAGAGATCATAATTTCACAATCATGGCATAAATCATAGTAGTGAAATGTAATCCCAATAATCATAACATAAAACATGAAACTTTGTGGCATACACACATAATCATAGAGAATCATTTCTTATTAGTCAAGACTCATTTCCAAGACTATCTTAGTGGACAAAGTCCATTTCTGAACCGAGTACATTCCTCGTTTCAGTCCTGTTTCACTAAACCGGTTTAACCTGTCGTTCCAGCCATATATATCTCATGAGATATAAAATCTTTACCCAATGCATTGGAGGGAGATATAGGTCCCACCCATCTCATAATGATACCATTCTTATGTGTGCCACAAAATCATAAACCATACATCATAGCATAACCCATGTAACAAAAATGGGATTCTTAAACATCGTGACATCATAAAACAATTTATATAAGATAAAATAATTCATAAAAATAATTTCATCACAACATAATCAAATCAATGTAATAATAGGGATATAAACATAACCCTTTATTATCTTAGATGGAAAATAATTTTGATAAAACACTTGAACTCCATTCTTGAGGAAAATATCCTTTCTACTTCAAAACACTTTTCCTTTCTTAACATGTCATACATTTCTAAACTAAATGAAGTTGATTAAAAATAAACTTGAAAACTTGTAAAGGAAGGTTCTTGTAAATAATGTTTTAAAAATCCATTCATGCCATATAAGTTATAAAAAAATATTCTTCTCGTACTTTTGTCGGAAAAGTCCAAAACTACCTCGTACGAAAAACGACAAAAGATTCCTTTCATATCTATTACTAAAAACTAACCGAAGGGTAAAATTGGATTTAAACAATTTTAGGTGGATGGAAATGATATTACATATTGAGGAAACATGGATGTGAATGATAAAATACACCCCAGTAAATTCCAAATTATAAACAATCTCGGATAAAAATGAGATTGTGATATTTCCCTTACCTTTGGTCTGATTTACTTCGTAAGTGTCCAAAAATCTTGTATAATGATTTAAATAATGTCATTGACTTATTCCAGAATCATACTCATTGTTATGATATTATATATGGTCATATTCTTTGCTTATTATTAGTAATATTTCATTGCTACTTGTCATTCGGGTGTTTATTACGTTTTGTTCTTATGCGTGTTTTGTCGAATAAATTCTTATTCTTATTTTTAGGTTATAGATACCTCATTTACAGAATGGAATTAGTGTAATATATATCCTATTTATTCACTAAATTCATTTATGTAATCATTATTCAATGAAAATCATGTAGAACGAGTCGCATCACATCGTGGAGACAGTATTCCATACGTAAGCACGAGCGATGATATTGTTCCCATGATCATGGAATTGTATTGGAGTGTATGTATAATATTTAAGAATCAATATCACTTTACAATAATCATATATATTCATTATTTACACCATTATACCCATCCAAGTAAGGTGGTGGTGGAAAATAGATTACACCACGGCGTGGAGACGGTATTCCGTACTTACGCACGCGGGGTGATTTCATTTTCCGTAGGATGGATAGATAGTGAAATAGGGTTGTTTCGTACTTATAATAACATATCATTATATGAGTGATACTGATTTTATTAATTCATAAAGAAACAACTAATGAAGAAGAAGTGGAAGAAGAAATAAAGTTGAAAGAATCAGTAACGGACATTACCTCTTCTTTGAAGCGCCTCTTTGAGACCTCCTTTTAGGGCAACAAAATTGGTCTTTGAAGAAGACCAGGACCTCTAGGATGTTTCTAGGGAAGTGGAGAGGAGAAATTGGCAGGGGTTGGCCGAGCTGGAAGGCTCAGTGTGGTGTGAGGAAGAGAGGGAGGAGATGCCCTTTTATAAGGGAGGAGAGGGGAACCTTTGGAAAAACTAAAACTATTATTTTATTATAAAGCCATATTCGGTTTTAAATAGGTCTAAATTGATTTATTTATAAGATAAGGTGGGAATGGGTCGAAATAATCTCATCAAATAGAATTTCGACAAGTTTAGTTTACTATTTTAACCTTATCATTTAGATTTAACTTTAAGTTAGATAATTTTACTTTTACCGTTCTTTTTGTGTTATTACACTATAAGGTTAATAAACATACTATAACAAGCCAAAATAACCCCAAGTTGTTTATTATTAATATATATAAACTTATCTATGTAATTTGGCCAAACCATATATTTTTAGGAATAAAATAACAATTAATAATATAATATATTTTTGTAAACTATTTTTTGTCAATTATGACACTATTTAGTAATTGATTTTTTTGAAAATCATAACAGAATGATTAGTTCGAAAAATGTTAATTAAATAAATACTAACATGTCATATTAACCTATAAAATTAGTGTAATTCATAAAATGTCTCAAATTACATTTATTTGGGTATTTATAACATCAATTATGTCAATATTTCATTAATAAGATAATTTCTTTATCACCTTTGTGTCATAAATAAATTGAATTATTTAATGTCTAAAAATTAAAAATAAAACACCATTATGTAGGAAAGCTTTTTAGCTTTCTAATTAATATTTATAGTCTAATTCATCTTATGTATAACCATATATTAAAAATTATTTACTTATTAATCTTTGATTTTTACTATTTTAACCCTTCTTTAAATAAATTAATAATAAATGTCCTAATCTAATACATGTGGGCCTAAATGGTCATATTTTATTCCTAAGGTTGTTTTTGGTCGAATTACACTTATAAAATAGAATTAGGACATGTGTTAGGGTAATAATAATATCATTTTTACCCTTAATTACCCTATTTACTTTTAACCGTGCTAAATAAAAGTAAAAAGTTACTATTCGCCAAAAATTATTTTCATCTCATTGAACCACATTTTACTTACTGACATCAACCGTGTCTCTCGGATTTTTGAAATTCCACTCACAGAAGCGGTAAAATTAAGTTTTATGTAAATTTGCAAATTCTCCTAGGAGGTGGCTAAAAGACGGTGAAAAGTTCTACAAAATTTTTATACATCTAAAATTATTATAAAATTACTCCAATGAATTACATTTAACTTATATAGGTATTATGTATCAATTTTGACTTAAAATAAATTTAAATAAAATAAATAATTATTTAAATAAAAAGTCGGTTTTTAAATAGTAACCCAGTGTATTCACTATTCATCAAAAATTGAAAGTTTCTAGAAAAATATTAAAATATCACCCTAGGCTAATTTCGATATTCCGAATCCAAAAATGAAGTCTACTTTGAAAAATAAAATTTACAAAATTTCAAAAAGTTGTTATTACAATTCATAACAGCTAGTTTTAATAATATTTTAATAGCATATCGTTGTTTAGTGAAACTCGGTATTGCGTACGATGCAAGCTATCAGGGAAGGTTGCGATTGCGTGTAAAGAATGACAAGCTAGTGTTGTGGGTAGTGAAAGATTCCTTTGTTGATTTATATAAAATAAAAACAAAATATTTCTTATAAAAGTCTCAGGTGTTGCAGAATTCATCTTATGTTCATTCCTCTAAATAATTAAATTTTAGGGTTATGTAGTTACGTTACACTCAAAGCTTTCAATGAGATGCAATTAACACAATTTTAAGATCATTCATACTCATTATGTCTTACTTCAGATAATTCATGAGAACTTATCTTTTATGGTACCTTATATTGAATTATTGAGGTCATGATGAATTTTTAGTTTGGAAGTAAAATATTACTTAATATTTTAATGTTTTTTATTAATCCCACCATTCCATTATATTAATATCATAAATTACTTATTTTTATGCATTATTCTAACAATTTAAATTGCATATTTTATATCTTTAACAAAATCAATAATTTTCAGTCACATTAATATATAACACTTACACAATTAATTATTCTTGTTATAATACCACCAAGAAGAACATAATTATAATATTTAATATATATATCCATATACATCTCCTGGATTAGGTTTATGTAATTAATAGAACTTATATGAAACCAAAACCTTACTTAAGAGTATGTATGCAATGAAAATTATTCAACCCTACTATTCCAGAAAAAACAGTAGTCCTTAGTTTAGTGGAAGTATGAACCAAAGTGCCATTATTCAAAGATCAATTCCCAAGAGGTAACTTAATCCCAATACAATTTTAAAAAAAATACATTCAAATAATTAAAAAAAATACCCATTTTATAATTAAAACAGGTAAATAATTAATTATGGTTGATCTAAATTAAAAATTATATCATGATTAGAAATAAAATCATTAAATGTGTGAGATATTATTTATAATAATAAATTTAAACATTTTAAATTAAAGATTTCAAATATTAATTATATAAATAATTTATATACATGTATATGAAATACAGATTCTAAATAAATAAATGAATAATTAAAATATTTATTATTAATATAAAAAGTTAAAATTATTTAAAGTAAGTTCTGATTTCATATAAACATTTCATAAAATCTAATATATAAATTTTTATTGGATTATTTTTAATTTATAAACACTTCATAAACTATCCTTTTAAATTCTAAAATGTTTTTTTTAATTTAAATGAACTATATCATGGGAAATGATATCCACGTATTTTTTGACACAATATTGGTATTAATATACCCAAAAAAATATCTCATGACATAGAAATCTTTATTATGGATAAAAATATCACTATATCACTTCTTGTGATATCTATGATAACTATTATAACTACATTACCAAGGTTTTTGTCTCTAACTATGATATGTTTCATAAATAATGATATATATATATATCACTCCAACCCATAAATTGACTATTTAAACTATATCGTTCATTACAATATCTCTATATTTTAATTATGCTATGATACTCTGTTTTAGAGTGAAAAACTGAGGCATATCAAATTCGGTGATATTTTATATCATTTTTTGTTAGAGAATAATGAATGAACATGATTTATCTACACCATATGATGGAAAAGGATATCTATATATCACTGTCTATGATTATACATTAGATTATGATATTCACATATCGTAGCCTATCATATTTGTTGTTCTTCATTTTCTATAAATTTTTAAATTCAAGGTTTATTTAATATCTCTATAAATATGACTCCAATCACATTGATGGGTTTTAAAATTATGAATTATATCTAAATTTTATGGATGTTAAAACTCATTTTTCCAGTTGTCATGAGAGTGGGTACCCTAAACCCAACTTGAGTAGTACTTTTAAATTAACATATCATCTATATATATTGATTTATGCAAAATTTGTTCTTAATATTATATTGTTATCTATTTTACTTACACTATTTATGTGTTAATATATTTAGACTACATTCTGTATCAAAATGATATAGAAGTTCCCAAATATAGTAAGAACCTCATGATATTATGGAAATAATCATAAATATATGTCATATGTTTTAGAGAAATCAATATAATGGGACACATATGATGTAGTTCTTTTATATTTTGGATAATCATAATCATTTAGAATTATTCTCATCATTTTTTCACTTGGTGATTTCAATTAATGGAGATAATGTGGAAAAATCCACCAATATGAACACCAATTGTTTTGGGTGTCATTGGATGTTCCAATCTATGAGCATGTGTATTTGTATCTTAACATGAAATCACTATCAATGTGTATCATTAAATAAAATTACATGATTCATAATGAAAACTATGGTAGTTTGTGTTTTTGGAACAGTATCATGCTTCAGGAATGGGATTGTCGGCATAACATTGATTGAATGACCAAGACATGATTTATTACCTTAAAATAGAGTAAAAATGATATCTCTAACCCTTTGTCTAGGAGGTAGTTCCTTGAATAAATCAATGTCCATGGTAAATGAAAGAAATTATAGCTAATACCACAAAATAAAGATAAATAAATCATCATATGAATATTACTTAAGTATATATCTTTCTTTATAAGATATAATGATGAAAATATATTATATTATACAATAAATCTTCAGAGGAGGTTTCCATAGCTATGAATTATCCTTATCTCTATAAAGGATATGATTTATTACAATATTTTACTCTTTGTATATGATAATTACTCAATTTTATTAATATAAATCATGGATACTGACAAACAAAGTCTATTTAGATGTTCCACCAATTCGGATAAATAGGAATGTAAGATGAACTTGGCCCCATTTTCATGGGCCGGTGAACATTTCAGTTTGAACAATAAAAATAATATCATTTAATAAATTAAATTATTTTATATTATAGCTTATAATTATAAGAATTTAATTAATTAATCAAGTTATTCATAAGATATTTAAGTATAAAAATTGAATATGATAAAATTAGTTTTTGAATCGAATATTATTTATTTAATATTTATTAATCATATTCAAGAGGAACAACCTGAGTTAAAGGATAATATTTCATAAAAAGACATATGAGAGTGTCAAAAGTGAGTGATGAAACATCTATGACACTTAAAATAATTTAACTAAACTCTTAGTGGCTAAACAAGATAGTTTTTGAGGTTAAATGTATTTAAAGACTAAAGTGAAATGATAATAAATTTATCCTAAGTATAAAATTAAATTTTTAGACCCTATAATTGTAGTTAAAATATTGTACATGAATTTGAGTCCTCTCATAAATTCTATAAATATTTATAGAGAGAAATAAGAGAGAGGAACAAGAACACTTTGATGTCTCTTTCCTAGATATAACTTGTCATATCCTGTCTTTTTTTAGGAACATCCCTCTTTCAGTTTTCATTTGAGCCTTGGTAGCCGAGTCTTGTTCGGAGATAGAAATGATTTGTTGGTGAAAATGGCATAAATTTCAATGATGAATTCGTTTTTTAATTAAAGGATTTTGGATATAAATGGGTTAAGTGTTTCATGGTATTTTGGTTAGTTGATAATCTTTTAAGGAGTTTTGGATTGTTTAAAGGGAAAATAGGTTGAAACCCCATCTAAAAAACATTTACACACTATGGAAATAAATTACATGTCATTTTGTTGTTCGGGTGTTAAATTAAATAAATACAAGGTGATGGGTTTTTTGGTGTATTCCATTAAAAAAATATACACATTGTGTAACTTGATTACACACCACATAATTCTTCAACCTACTATTTTAATTTTGTTGTGCGGCTGAATTTCATTCTTTTTAAGATAAATCCTTCTTCTCTCAATCCTAGGGAATCCTCCAAGTGAATCTGGAGTTCTAAAATCCCTTCTATACATCATGTTAACTCCTTTTATCCCAGGTAAATGTATTTGGTCATGTTTTTCTTTTTCTCCTCTGGTTCTCTAACTGTTGTGGTGAAATACTTTAACCATGTGCATTTGTGGTTTTGATCATGATCAGCTTTGACTTAATAGCCCCTTTTTGATCATTTATACCTTCCTCCTTGTGGGTGATTTCCATTGGAAGAATTTTTATAGCATCATTTAATGGTATAAGTCTAAATCTTAACCCTATGGTTGGATAATTACCATGTTTATTAAGAATTGTGATTGCGCCAAAAAAGCATGTTCAAAAGAAATTAGTTAATTAGTGGGATTATTGTTTCAATTCCATTGGTTTCTATTGGATTCCAAATTGTCTTACTGTTACCCATTGGGTGATAAAACCTTGAGAATAATTGATTTAGATAATGGTTTAATGCGTTCTAGCATGAAATGAGACCTTATGTGATTACATTGTTTAAAATCCCTAATTTGTTTCATATTTCTTATTGATATAACTATTATTAAATTATGATTTAAATTGAATGTTTTATTTTAATTATAAATAATAATTCACAAAATTAACCATTAAGATATATGATGTGTTATTTTGATATCCTTGCTGTCGGACATGACTTGTAACCCATGTTGTAATGCATATATATCGGTTCAGACTTGGAACTTGCACAATTATATGTTGTAATGCTAATATTGAGTGGGATCTGCCTAATGCCATGCTGTAATTCTTATAGAGATTAGGCTATTCCCATGCCTCATGTTTTAATTCTTATAGTTATTTAACTCAGATATTGTAGTGCTTATAGGGATTTGACCCAGATTATTGTGATTATACCATGGTTATATTGTTGTGGTTGACATGGTCATAAGACATGCTAGGATATATTTCGATATGGTTCTAACGCATGTTATTTTACCTCAGTTTTATGGTTGTGGTTGACATGGTCGTAAGACATTCTTAGAGATATTCCAACATTGTAACGTCTCTTATTTTACCATGTATTATTTTTATGAATTATATGGATTAATTTTGAGACCAGGCATTAATATTGCGTGTGATTCTGAGCCTCAATTTTCCCTGGAAATTTTTTTGAAGAATATTATACATTTAAAATTACACACATATAGTTTTCATAAAAACGTTTAATAACTCTTAAAAGGTTTCATGTATCAAAAATATGAGGGAAATATTCAGTTTAGAGTAGTGGATTTACCCTTCGCGCGATATAACTTTTTTTAGAAAGGGTTGTTTGTAGAAAAATATATTGAGGGTGAAACTGTCAAAAAAATATTTTCAGACACAATGAAATTTAGTTTTATACATCCTTTTAGAGGAAATCAGGTTTATAACCATAATACTGTAATAACTCTTAGACGTAGATAAAGAGCCCTCTCTAACAAAGGGTGACAAATCAAGGAATGATGATTGATGTGCAACTGATTTGAAGGAACATCTCCAATGACTATGATGAAACAATCCTTCATCAGTGACTAATTCAAATTGAGGTAGGGTGGGTGTTCTTTTTAATTTTTCCCTTTTATTGATTTCCACAATGAATTAGTGTCAATACATGAAATTATTGATCCACGGTTCGATCATTGTTGGATGGAATATAATTATAGGGATTTTTTTCAGAGTTTCTTTTATTTCCCATTCATTCTTTTTTCTAATGTGAATGAATTGAGGACGACATGAAAAAATTTTGAGGTTCATTCCTCTGGGATTTATTTTTTCTTTTATCTACCCCGTTCTTTGTGTTCTTCACCTTTGGACCCTCATGGCCATGATTAGACTTGCAGGGTGGATCTGAATTCAATCTGACCCTTAGATTGAAGGTATACCGACAACAGATGCCTGATATATATAGACCGGGACCAGGGGAGCCATGATCTACAACGGTTTTTAATTACGGGTATCAGAGGTGGCTCGGTGGTCTATGGAAGGGACCAATGGCATGACAGGATGATGAGGTGGTGTGGAAGTTTAGCAAGGCAGCGCGGTAGTTTGGCGATGCGGCAACCATAGGAAGAAGCTGTAATGTAGAGGGTTGACAAGTGTGGGGGCTGTGGGATGTGGAAAGGTCGTGGGGTGAAGCAAGGGTGTTCTTGGGGGACATAGATAGTGCATGGGGTGGTTTGTGTGTGGTTTCCCTGGAAACCCACTCACAAGATGGCTGGGTCGAGCCTAGGCGGAGCATGTCGGGTTGAGCAATGATCTGGGATGAGTGGGTAAGACCGATTGGGTCAGACCCAGTGGGTCAGTTTGGACCTAGTGGATCTGAGTTATACTCAGGTTGGACCTCATGTCAAACCATGTCAGTCGCACAGTCGACCACCACGGTCAATGGACAAGCCAAGCAGTCAGTGCACAACCCCAGTGACCTGCTTCTGAATCTTCAAACTATGATAACTTTAAAATAGTGCATCTGATTGATGAGATGTCTGTTGCACTATGAACCTCATGTTGAGATGGTATTTTTGAGTTAATGTGGTGAGTTTTTTGATTATACCAATATTGTTGGAGAGAATTCCCTTTGGTTCCTTCGTTGAGGGTTCAATATGTTTTACGTCCACATCATTGGACTGTAATCCCTTCAAGAGGCCGAGTCCCAAATAGAGTCAAGTAACCCTCCCTAGGACTGGAGTGTGATCCTCTATCAACTCTAGTAGATTTTTTGTGGAATTAGTGTTACCACTGAGATCTAGACTCTGGTCCTCCATCAAGCAGGCCACATCAGTAGGTTTAGTTATATCCCCTATGGTTTTTGGAAGGATCGCTTATGTTGTGAATTGATTCAGATTGGGTTAGTGGTATTCCCCAAGGTTTTGGTAATGATCCCCTCTATGTGTATCATAATATTCATTGTACAATATATTTAGGTAGGTCCCAAATTAGCTACACCTCCTCGTGAGTGTCTTCGATGATATCATGGCTCGAGGAGCGAGTTCTCCCAGAACGAGCATGCTTTGAGAAGAATCCTATGGAAGGAAATTGGTGGTGGATTACCTCTAGAATTTTTGTATTGTATTGAGTATATATGGATATTCTTATAATATGTAATGGTGAAATATGTTTGCATTGAGCTGACTGTGCTTTCCTTTGTGGTATTTCCTTCATGGTATTTCCATTGTTATATTTTCCTTTTTGGTTTTAGGGTGTCATATTGGGTATTGTTATACTCACCCCTACGTGAGAGTTTCCCAAACATGTCATGTTTTGTTGCAGAGGATAAAACCATTGATGTAGTTCTTGGAATACTAAGACTAGGTGGTGCTTAGAGAGGCCCGATAGATGAGGTGTGGTCCTAAGATTTAGACAGTAGTCACAATACCTATTTTCTTACAGGTTAGACTTGAAGTTACAGACTATTTTTGGTGGGATTTTATTTTGGCACTATTTATTTTATTTCACTTGGACTATTTTACTCTGGTTGTGGGATATAGTGGATGACATGCACTGTTGACTTAGTGTTTTTACATTTCATCATTTATGGCTTCGAGATGTGTGCATGTGTACAAGTACTTAAGTATAATGACTCCTAATTATGGGATATGCCAACATGATGCTAGTCACTAGACTCTGACCTATTGGAAGAGGTAATGGGGTAGTCATAGTATGGTACCCTCCTCGACAGGTCGTGAAAGAGTGGTATCAGATCCAGGTAAGTTATACATTAGGGTCGGGAATCTGTGAGGATGGTTTGTGGAAAGAGTTTTGAGTGTTTCAAGTATGACTTTCAGGGAAGGGACTCCAGTGTTGGTGTGGCGACCGACATATCCATAAACTAGGACTCTAATAACCTTTTTTTATACTTGTTACAAGAAAACACTGGGGGTGGGTAAAAATAATGTAAATGCGTCATATATGAATGGTTTTGTTTTCCATGTCCTTCTTGAGTCTGTTGTCTAGATATACTATATTGATCGCGGTACATATTGTTTTATTTTAGGATGCCTCCACATAAACAGCCAGCCAAGATTCTACTGCATGATCATGAGGATAATCATACTAGTGATGAGGAATCGATACAAGGGCATCTACCATAGAAGGAACCTCTATGTGGTTTACCAACTATACCACCAACCGTCGAGCAACGACTTCTACTAGCACATCCAACTGAGGATGCATACATGTTGGGTGAATTTCATGAGATTCAGAGGCAGAGAAATCCTAGGTTTTGGGGTGAACTAGTCCCCCAGTTGGCTAAATATTGTCTAGATTTAGTCACCTATGTTTTCAACCTTTTGAGGATTCCTACCGACCATATTTCAGTCCTCACTTTGAGTCTTCTTCAGGGCTCTGTGGGTGATGTTAGAGATTGGTGACATAATTTCATGGAAAGAAAACTCTCTCCTAAATTAAATGTGAGTGTATATTTTGGGAGGATTTATAACCAAACACGTTGAAATCAGTATGAATATATGAGCATTTGCATCTATGGTAGGGCAGTATGACTGTGGTGGAGTACTCATCGAGGTCTACTAATCTTTTGCGATACTCCATTGATATGGTGCAAGACCCATTATTTAGGCTTAAAAAATTCTATAAGGGAATATACTAGGGCATCAGGGCATTATTGGTATCCCGTAGCATTTCTACTTATGATATGGTACTTGATAGAGCCCAGATAGTGGAGTGTTTTCTAGCAGAGAAAACACTGATAGTGGGAGCCAGTAGTGGGCCCTGAGTAGAGGGACCGTAGTAGCAGGAAGACGATGACATTCACAGGGATCCAAGCGCGTTAGGCACTTTAGTGGATAATCTGAAGATGCATGGTCAGTGGTTTATGGCTCCTAGGGTGGCTCGAGTCAGCGAAGGGACAGACAGTGTTTCACATGTGGCAGTCATGGACATCGATCATGAGATTTTCTGACCCATCATTCAACTGTTTGAGGAATGGTCGAGGGACCGCTGAGCCAGAGGCAGATATAGGAGAAGGGTGGTACGAAGGGTGGTAAATGTGGATTAGGAGCAATAAGGGTGGGAGGAGATGTTCATAATTTTGACCTATAACCACGACCACCCCCAGGTAATCACACACTAGTGCCAATAATGTGATCTGACTAATGGAGTTGAGAGATTTTGTTGGGATATCTTAGTAGTGGCGTCGAGGTCTTATGAAATCATTCATGGTATGTAATGGTTTTCCAAAATTCATTCTCATATTGACTAGTTTATATGTAGATATCGTTGTCTCTACAGTGATGGAACCACATTTTCCTTTGTTGGTGAAAATGAATCGCATGTAGCGTAGCATGGAAAAACACATAGGATGGCACAGTTGATTACCCATCAGTTGGATAGCCTCACCCTTAGTTTAGTGTATTATATGAGTCCTCAATTTCTTTTAGTGGTGGAAAATTATGAGGAAGTCTTTCCTAAAGATGTCCCTGTTTTACCTCCCCACAAGGATATGGTCTTTTCCATTGATCTACACCCAGCAACGACACTGTTATCTATACCTTCATATCGGTTGACTCCCAAAGAGAGTCATGAGATAAGGGTGCATTTGTAGTATGTAACACCCCAAGATACCACAAGATGTTTATCTTTGAATAATAAAATAGAGTGCAATGTAAGCAACACTGAGTTCAAGCGCACCACAAACTGTCAAACTAGCTATTTTAGAAGTAGATATGAATAGTAATACCCACTTTTTGAAATTTTATAAATTTTATTTTTCAAATTGGACTTCATTTTTGGATTTTTAATATCAAAATTAACTTAGGGTGTATTTTTGGTACTTTTCTGATAACTTTCATATTTTGATGAATAGTGGGAAATACTAAATTTTAATTAAAAACGACTTTTTTAATCGAAATAATTTATAGAGATAAATTATAAATTTGAGTGGTTTTAAAGTATCATTAGATTATATTTCTATCATTTAATATAGATTGGTCATTGGATGTAATTTTACATTTAAATTTCACATAAACGCATGTCAATCTTTTGGTAGATTTTATTTCGTAAAAACCCGCTTTTTGGTTTTGACAACGGGAATTAATTTTAAATAAATTTTTGAAACTACCGTGTTTTGAATTTTTGAAAAATTGATTCCATATATGGAATAATTAGGTCCAAATTTTTTAAACAAGAAAATTTTATTTTTAGACATTATGAATATTAACATCAGTAAATATTTTATTTACCATGGTTAAAGGGTAAATCTTGTAAATAAGTGTAACAAAATATTATTATAATAATGATAAATTACCATAACAGGTTCCCTAACCCTATTAGATGATACATGTATGAAAATGGGTATCCTTGGTTCTATTTTTGGACCACATGGAACCACTTTTATCTTAAAATGACACTTTTTATACATGAATTTAAAGTTAAAGAAAATGTAACATAAACATATATTATTTAGTAAAACAATTTTTATATGGGGTTATATAACTGATATTTTCAACTATAAATATTGATAAGAAATATAAAAATATTTCCTACATAATGGTATTTTATTTATAATTTTAAGACATCGTATAAATTAATTTATTTATGAAATAATAATGATGTAGTGATTGCCTTATTAATGAATGATTTAAATAAATGAGATTATAAAAATTAAAATAAATTTATTTTGAATCATTTTATGACATCCAAAAATTTTAGGGAAAATTTTGACTTTTTATATATGATTTAATTAATGTAGTTTTAAATAATAAAATTGTTATATATTTGTTAAAAGTTTTGATATGAATAGTTTATAAATTGATATAAATGAGTTTTTAATAAAATTAATATTTTATTAAATGATAAAATAATCCTAAAAATATATGAGTCTAAAAACTGACATATATGGTGTTTAAAATGTCATTAATGATCCATTATTAGGTCTCATGTATTTTTATAGTAAATATATTAACCATATAGTAGGAATATACTAGTGGACATGCTAATAGTTAAATTAGTTAACTAAGGGTTAAAGCTAAAAGATAAGGATTAAAAAATATCCAAAACCTGTCCAATTCTTATTGTATGCCTTTATATAGACTTATATTCATCATATATTCTAATCTAATGAGTTTTGGACCTTTTTAAATCGAAAATAATTTTATAATTAAATAATACTTTCAAACATTCCTAAAGAGCCCCTCCTTCCCCTTATAAAAGGGCATCACCTATAACCCGTTACTCACACCTATAAAGCCCTTTTCCTCATCCAAAATCTACCCAAATAATTTACTAACATCCCCTTATTCCTCATATAATCCTTCCCCTAGGAATAAGGCAATAAAATAAAGCCTTTTGGTTCAAACCAAAGGCAGTTACCAGATTGAAAGGTAACGACTTCTCTCAAATTTTTTTCTTTTATTTTACTTATCCACTCCCTATGATATTATTTTTATTTTTCTGAATAACAGAACCAGTATCCTCAATATACTATGTTTTTTTTATTATATTTATTCAAAATACACTTACGCACACCTCCTCTTAATGTACTTAGAACATGCTATTTCTGTGGACGGAGAACTACTGCCTCATGAAACGATGATGGTTCAATTATCTTCTACCACCTCTCATGGTGGCCATTATGATGGAATTGTAATTATATATGATATTTATGATATTTATTTTATCTCTATGCATCTTTAATTATCATTTATAACATACCTTTATTCCTTTCCTGATGTATAAATATGATAATTTCATTTTTGGAAGTGCGGACTACCGCCCCCTCAAAGTGATATGACTCTTTCATGCCATACATGGAACAACTAAAGGATGGAATTAATGAACTTATGTAACATATAAAAAATATTTTATTATAATTTATTTATAATATACCTTTTTATAATTATGTTCTTATTCCTTTATATAAAAAAATAGAAATGAAAGTATCGTTCATGCATACGTACGACTTACCGTATCCACGATGCGATTAGGTTTATTCCTCATCAAATCCATTAAAGAATAATTTTAATTTTATGATTTAAAATAATGGTTAATAACATGATATCATTATTTATATGAATCAAATATATCATATCCATAACAAACATGACTTACATAACAAAACAAATAAATAAAAACGAATCAGTGAACACCCTAACAATGATACTACTACAATATTATTAACAAAACAATATTAAAGGATAATATATGATATAATATTTATGTATTTGGTCCTTGTATAGTTTAATAACAATTATTTAACCATTATACATGAGGTTAAAATACCCTCAACTGAAGAAAATTACATGGTAAGGGTTAATTCCTCAATCTCATTAATATTCAAGATTGTTTATGTGTAACTATTTACCAGGACATATTTTTTATTCATGTCTATGTTTCAAAAAAAGTTTTCAAAAGGATTATTTTTAATGGATTATTTAACTAAAACATAATTTTAAATGATTTAAATATTTATTCTTCTAAATAATTTTCATTAATGTCCATGTTTTTTAAAAAGTTTTAAGGGTTTATTTATATGGACATGAATGTTTAAAAATGTTAATTACTTTCAAAATCATAAAATTTATATGGGAAAATTTGATTCAAATATATCATTTAAATTTATTACTTTATAAATTTTGTGACTTTTAAATTATTTCCTGAAAATTTTATATTTCTTTCAAACAGTTTTACTGATCATTATCCACTATGGAAACATCCTTTACTGGATATTATTCTTGATTGAGGTTGATTAATTATAATAAAATATTCCATATTATATTGAATGAGTTATGATATGTTGGACTATGGATGTGCTATTTTTATACCATTCATGGTTTATGGTTAAGGTATTGACATTTCATATGATAGTATTAAAACTAATGTTAATGTTATGTTTAACCATTTTCATATGAGGAATGCATTGGACTTAGTAAGTGACTGGAGGGGCCCACTATAGCCCCTTGATGCATCTATAGGTCTCATGATACAAATTACGGTCTTGACACATGGCCTTGACAAAATTTTAATTTTTAGTCTTGGCACGAGGCCTTGACTATGTCGTTATGATGTCCGCCATTATGCATTCCATCATTATGAAATTAGATATTGATATTACATATGATTATAAGACAAGTAGATTATACATGTGGTTAAGTAAATGTCATAATTTTATTTATATTTTTTATATTATGATGAAGTTTAAGTTTAAAAGGCTTTTTTTTAGTCTTATACATTTCCTTAAATGTTTATGCTTATTTATGATATTTTCCGCTATATTTTTATCCTTAATGAGTATCTAAGATCACCCCTTTCTTATGTTTTATTTTTTCTAGGATGTGAAGAAGAACTTGCAGGAATAGGCTAAGGGATATGAGTTTTTTCAAAGGGGAAATGATGTTGTTGTTTTTCTACTTCATTTTTTAATGTAAAACTTATATATGTATCTAGTACTTCCAAGGCTACAAAACATATCAGTCTTTCGGGACATGATTCTATTTATCATGCCAATGTTATGTAATAATGCACTGACTCTCGGTAATGAGGGTCGGGGCATTATAGTTGGTATCAGATGAAGTTTAGTACAAACAATGGAAACTAGATTTAGAAAAACTCTGATTAGAGAAAATTACCCAAAGATAGACTTTTAGGATTAGTATATAATACCATAAAATAATTTTGGTAATGTAGAGATTTTATTAATTTTACAAGCAATACATCACTATCTAGATACGAATAGGTAGAGTAGGCTCTCACACAAACGTATCTTGGGGTAGAACTGAAAAACACCGATTAGAGCTAGACTCGAATGGGAACTAGTGCATAACAACGGGGCTTGCAACACTCTGGGTTATGACACTCCCCTAGGATATTATTAGGATAATTCATATTTTCTTTTCAAAACATTATGATTGATTTAAGAGTAAATAATTCCCCAATGAAAACATTTTTATGATTATGGATTATATGGATAAATTGTTCAATTTATGTTAAATATTTTATAAGTTTGGAATTATGCATCGTGATTCATAAACTAACCTAGTGTATGCCATTTTTTAGAAATGGCGCTTAGTGTATAAAAGTAATCAATTTTTTCAGTATGTGAAAATAAGAGAAACTTTATGTTGTTTTGGGGAATCTGATGTTACATTTGATTTTGGAAATTGAAATACCTTTTAGAGAGAGTTTGGACAAAAGTATTTTGGATAACTATAAATGTTGGAAGGGATTCACTGAAATTTGGATAGAGTTTTTTAATGTTAAAACAGTTCTTAAGATTATTTTTGGAATATTATATTACTACAATTTATAAAAAGTACAACCTATAGGTCGGGTGATAACTTGTCGCGTCAGACAAAGATGTGAGAATCGAACCCACAACCGAAGTGCGATAATGCTTTATCACCTAACCCATTCCTAAAGGAAGTCCCTGGTTATTATAAAATAGTTCTCTATCAATCTCTATCAAAACATTATGGTTTTTTTTTCTCTTTCATATCCATGTATTCCTACATAGAACCCTAGTATGTGTTATTTTCGGTAACCTTTATACTTACCTTTTTTTAATTTAAAATAAGGGCCTCATTTATCTATTTTTTTATGTGGGATTTCAACTATGATATTTGGAAATTTCCAACCCCCTGTTTTCAATACCATGTTTAAATTGTGAGGAAGAAATTTGTTGAATGAGGTAAGAATTTAACACCCCAATCTTCCATGATACGTTTCTCTTTGAATAATACAATAGCATGCAATATACGAAACATTGAGTTCAAGCGCACAGCGACCTTTAAAACTAGCCATTTTAAAAGTAGTTATTAATAGTAATAACCACTTTTTAGAATTTTATAAATTTTATTTTTCAAATTTGACTTCATTTTTGGATTCGGAATATCAAAATTAGCTTAGGGTAAATTTTGGTACTTTTCTAATAACGTTCATATTTTGATGAATAGTTAAAATACTATATTTTAATTAAAAACAAATTTTTTAATCAAAATCATTTAGAGTGTGAAATTATACATTTTAGTGGTTTTAATTTGTGATTAGATTATATTTTTATCATTTAATATAATTTAGGTCAATAAAAAAGAAGGCCTTCGGAAAACCCACTTTTTCGTTTTGACAACGAGAATTAATTTTAAATTAATTAATGAAACTTATGTGTTTTGAATTTGAAAAAAATGGATTCTATATTTGGAATCTAGAGGTCCGAATTTTTTAAATAGGTAACTTTTATTTTTAAACATTATGAATAGTAACTTCATTAAATATTTAATTTATCATGGTTAAAGAGTAAACCTGCAAAATAAGGGTAAAAAAATAATATTATAATAATATTATTTTACCCTAATAGGTGTCCTAACCCTATTGTATTAATCATTTCTGACCATGGGCATACTTGGGTTGATTTTGGGACCTCATGGAGAAAGTTTTATTTGAAAATGACACTTTATATAAATTAATTTAAAGTTAAGGAAAAAGTAACATAAATATATATCTTTTTGTATACAAAATTATATAAGGTCATATACGTGATATTTTCAAATATAAATAGTCATTAGAAATCTAAAAATATTTCCTACATCATGGTATTTTATTCATAATTTTTAGAAATCATATAAATAAATTGTTTTACGACAGAATAATGATTTTGTGATTACTTTATTAATGAAAGATTTAAATAAATGAAATTATAAAAATTAGAATAAATTAATTTTGAAACTTTTTATTCCATACACAAATTTTATGGATAATTTTGAATTTTTATATTTCATTTAATGAGGGTAGTTATAAAGAATCAAGTTGTTATAGATTTCTTAGAAGACTAGATATGAATAGTTTATAAATTGACAAAATGTGTTTTTAAAACAATTAATATTTCATTAAATGTTAAAATAATCCTAAAATATAATATTTGAAAAAAAAACATATATAATGTTAAAAATGTCATTAATGAATCATTTTTGTGTCTCTAGGATTTTTATAGTAAATATATTAACCATATAGTTAGAATATACAAGAGGACATGGTAAAGGTTAAATTTGTTAACTAAGGGTTAAAGCTGCAAAATAAGGATTAAAAAAGAACCCAAACCTGTCCAATTCTTATTGGATGATATTATTTCGACTTATTTGCATCTTATATTTGGATTTAATGTGTTTTGTACCATTTGAAACCAAAAATCATTTTATAATAAAATAATACTTTCAAACATTCCTAAAGAGCCACCCCCCCCCCTATAAAAGGCTGTCACCTCTAACCCATTACTCACACATCTCATGCCCATTGGCTCATCCAAAATCAACCAAACTAATCTCAAAACATCCCTCTCTTCCTCCTAGAATCCATCCCCTAGGCTGAGGTCAATTCAATAAAGCCTTTCGGGTCAAACCAAATGGAGTTACCCAATTCAAAGGTAAAGACTTCTCTCAAGTTATTTTCTTTTATTTTCATTCCCCACTCCCTATGATCATATTATTATTTGTTTACATAACCAAACCAATATCCTCAATATACTAGGTTTTTGTTATTATATTTATTCAAACTACACTTACACACACCTCCATCTAATTGACATAGAACATACTATTTCTGTGGACGACGAACTACTACCTTAGGAACTGATGATTGTTCAATTATCTCCTACCGCCTCTCATGGTGGACATTATGATGGAACTGTAATTATATATGTTATATATGATATTTATTTTATTTTTACGCTTCTTTAATTTTTTTATAACATACCTTTATGCATTTCATGATGTAAAAATATGATAATTTCATTTGAGGAAGTGCGGACTACCACCCCCTCAAAGTGATATGACTTGTTCATGACATACATGAAATGTGTAAAGGATGGATTTAATTAATTTATGTAACATATTTATAATATTTTATTATACTATAATTATAATATAATTCTGTATCATTATGTTTTTATTCCTTTAAATACAAAATAGAAATGAAAGTATCGTTCATGCGTACGTACAGCTTACCATCTCCAAGACGTGATGAGGTTTCTTTCCCCATCGTATTGATTCATGAATAATTTTTATTTGATGATTAAAAATAATATTTGAGAACTTTATAGCATTCTGGATATGAATCAAAATATATCTTATCCATAATAAACATAACATTCGTCACAAAACATATAAAGAAAAGTGAATGAGTTGACACCTGAAACAATGATACTACTAAAATATTATTAACAATGAAATATTATAGAATAATATATGATATCATTTTATGTATTTTGTTGTTGTATAATTTAATGAAATTTATTTAACCCTCATACAGGAGTTTAACATACCCTTGACTAAGGAAAAGTACAAGGTAAGTGTTAATTCCTCATTCTCATTAATATCTGAGATTGTTTATGTGTAAGTATTTAGCAGGAAATATTTATTATCCAAGTCCATGATTCATAAAAGAAATTTCAAAATGATTCTTTTTAAGAGAATATTTAAATAAAAAATCATTTTAAATGTTTTAAATATTTATTCTTCTAAATCATTCTCATTAATGTCCATATTTTCAAAATGGATTTAAGGATTTATTTATATGAACATGAAAGTTTTAAAATGATAATTTCTATCAAAAGTTTCTATGTGGTAGATGAAACATTGATTCAAAAATATCATTTAAATTTCTTCCTTTATAAATTGTGTGAATTTTAAATGATTTCATGAAAAATGTATATTTCTTTAAAAGTGTTTTACTGATCATTTTCAACTATGTCAACATCCTTTACTGGATATTATTCTTGATTGAGTTTGATTAATTATAATAAAATATTCCATATTGTATTGAATGATTTATGATATGTTAGACTATGGATGTGCTATTTTAATACCATTCATTGTTTATGGTTAAAGTATTGATATTTCTTTTTCTTGTTTTAATACGAATGGTTATGTTATGTTTCACCCTTCTCATATGAGGAATGCATTGGACTTATTAAGTGAAGGGCATGGCCTGCTATAGCCACTTGATGCATCGGTAGGTTTCCTGAGACAAATTAGTGTCTTGGAACAAGGCCTCGAAAAAATATTATTTGTAGTCTTGGCACGAGGCATTGATGATGTGGTTATGATGTTTGATATTATATATTCCATCTTTATGAAATTATATATTGATATTACATGTGATTATTCAACTTGTATAATATGCATATCAATAAGTAAATTTCATTATTTGGCATGATGAATTCCCCAGTAGTGTTCATGGGACACATGAACCAGATCTTTCAATCATACTAATATTGGTTCTTGTTGGTCTTCATAAATGACATCCTAGTGTACTCGATATACAAGGAGAAGAACACGAGACACTTGAGGATAATCCTAGACACACTATGAGAGAACCAAATCGACAGGAACCTCTCAAAGTGTCAGTTTTGTATTCAAGAGGTCTATTTTATTGGCCACTTCATTTCAGAGACTAGAGTTAAAGTGGATGCATGTAAGGTTGAGGCGGTTCTTACCTTGGGACACCCATGAGTGTTACCAAGGTATGAAGTTTCCAAGGATTCTAAGGGTATTATTAGATGTTTTTACCTAACTTCTCTAGGATACCAGTAGCCTTGATAGATTTGACACAAATGGAGAATCCATTCATGTGGATATAAAAGTTCCAGCAGTGCTTTAGGGAGCTAAGATATATGTTGAAGATCACTCCCATCCTGAAGTTACCAAAGGAAGTCATCGAGTATGTTGTGTTCTACGATGCATCAAATACATGTCTTGGTTGTGTCCCGGTGCAGGGGAAATTAGTGATTACCTATTTTTCATGCTAGTTGGGACCACATGAGAAAAAATTATGCAACCCATGAACATGAGATAGAAGTGGACATCTTCACTTTGAATATGTGGAGACACTACCTGATGGCAAGTTGTTTATTATCTACTTTGATTATTAGAGTCTCAAGTATATCTTCTCTCAGAATGATCTAAACTTGTGACATAAGAAATGGATACAGTTCCTCTAGGACTATGAATTTGATTTTTTCTATAATCCAGGGAAGGGGAACATGGTGGAAGATGGCCTCAGCAGGCGATCTTTCTTTCATTTGCTGAATGAGGTGTCAGAGTAGTTGGTCTCATTGCAGATATTCTTTGGGGATGAAGATGGAGATTCTTACCTCTAATAAATGGTTGTAACCCATCCACTATTACATTTAGTTAGGGAGTCACATCTTTGGGATACTGATTTCGAGACCCCACATGCTCCGTTTTCCACAGGGTATGCTCCTGATCGATATTCTAAATGTAGGGATAATATTTTTCTTTACATAGGGTTTACAATTGTATCATTGGAATTGTGGGAGTAGTTTTGGGGGGAGTTCCATACAACCCCTTTGGTGGTATATCTAGGAGGTTTGAAGATGTACCAGGGCCTCCGACATTAGTTTTGGAGGATTGGGATGAAGAAGATAGTTTTTGAGTTAATTTCTCAATGCCTCACTTGTCATTAAGTTAAGGTTGAGCACCAGGTTCCAGAAAGATTATCTGAACCCCTTGAGTTTCTAGAATGGAAGCAAGTTTAGATATCGGTGTACTTTGTGTTAGTTTTACGATGTATGTCCTAAAGAAATGATTCCATTTGGGTGATTGTTGGCTGACTCACTAAGTCGGCCCACTTCCTAGTGATCCGGGAGAAGAGTTATAAAGAGATCTTGGGATGCCTCTATGTTTAGGATATAATTAGACTCCATGGAGTTCCACTGACTATATTTTAATATCATGATGATTAATTTACATCCTGGTTTTGGAAGGGATTGCATGAGGAGTTTGGGAATTAGTTATGCTTGATAACAGCATTTTACACGCAGAAAGATGACCGGATTGAGTGGACCATTCAGGCTTTAGAGTAAATACTATGAGCATGCATGTTAGACTTCAGACATATTTGGTAGGATCACCTACCACTCGTGGAGTTTTCATAAAACAATAGATATCACTCCACCATTTTTATGGAACCATTCATGGACTAGTATGGGAGACCCTGTATGTCACCACATTACTAGACTTAATCAAGAGAGTCAGCACTCATGGGCTAAGAATTGGTGTGAGCTACTATATAGAAGTTTCAAATCATCGTGGAGTAGATGAAGACTACACATATCCATCATAAGTCTTATGCTGACATGAGATAGAGGCCTTTAGGGTTTGAGGAAGGATGCCATGTATTCCTTAAGGATTCACCTCGACAGGGATTGTAGAGATTTAGATGGGGAGTAAAGCAATCATTGAGGTTCATTGGTCCTTTTTAGATACTCTGTAGATTTGGAGAGGTGGTGTACTGCTAGGATCTACCACCATTGTTAGATTGGGTACACGATGTCTTCCATGTGTTTCATCTGAGGAGGTACATGCATAACCCATCACACGTCATCGACTGCGGCGAGCTAGACATCAAGGATGGGGAGGATTTTGCTGAGTACCTAGTGGATATTGAGGATTTATAGGAGAGGATCTTTTGTGGGCGGTCGATTCCTCCTGTGCGCGTCCTGTAGCAGCAAAGGAATCTCTAGAAGAGCACATTGGAGCGAGAGGCACCTATTCCTACTCAGTACCATCATCTGTTTGACTAGACTTTTTTGGATTTTGGTTATGTAAATCCCCAAGGTGGGGAGAATGTAATATCTAAAAATTTCATATGTATAATTTTTATAAATTATGTGGATTAATTTGGAGACCATTCACTGAGACGACGTGTGATTTCAAGATCTGGATTTCTACAAACGATTGTTTCAAGAATATTATACTTATAATATCACCTGTGTGATTTTTTCCTGAAAAAATATAACAACTCTTATATGGGTTCTCAAATCAGAAAGTCAAGGGAAATTTTTATCTCAGAGTAGTGGCTTTACCTTAGGTGCAACAAACTTTGGTCAGTGAGGGTTGTCTGTAGAAAATTCCATTGAGGGAAAAACTGTAAGTAAAATATTTTTTTAAAAAATATTTTTTGTACATAAGGACATTTCTTTTTATTAACTCTTTTTCGGGAATTCAGGTTTATCACCATAACCCTATAATTCCTCTGATACGTAGAGAAATATCCCTCTCGAATAAATGATGATGGATAATGGATCGACGATTGACATGTAGTCGATTCGAAGAAACATCGCCAACGTCGATGATGCAACAACCCTTTTTCAATGACTGAACCCAATCATGGTAGATTATTTGTTCTTATTTTTTTCCCCATTCTTGATTTCCATAATGAATGTGGGTCAATCCATTAACATATTGATCTGCGGCTTGATCATTTCCGGATGGGAAATAATTGTGGGGATTTTTTGGGGGCTTCTTTTATTTCTTGTTCATTCTTCATTCTAAAGATAATGAATTGAGGATGATACGAACAAAGGATGAGGTTCATTATGATGGGTGTTCATTGTGCTTTCCCCCCTGTTCATCACCATTGGACCCCCGTGGCCATGGTTCAACTTTCTAGGTGGCTCCGAATGTGATTGGATTTCCGAATTTGAGGAAACTTGATAAAAGAGGCCACATATGATTAGATTGGGACCTGAGGATCCTAGATTTTCAACTGTTTAAAATTATAGGCATCAGAGGGGGCTCGGTGGTCTGTAGAAGGGACTACCAGTGTGGGTCTGGAATGGTGATCTGACAAGACCAAGAGGCATCGTGATGAGGCGTGATGGTGGTGGGGCGGTGATCGGAGGCGGTGAGCTGATGCGGCGGGCGACCGTTGGATGCGAAGGGGCCATGGGGAATGATGAGGCCACAGGTTAGGATTAGTGAGTCTTCATGGGATGAAAACTATGGATGCGGCGGGCTACATGTCGAAGCCTAGGCAGCCCATGCATGAGCGGCCCAGACCAGGGGATACTGGTCAGCTAGAAGAAGACTAGTATGGGCCTAGGTGGAATGGGTCGAGCCAAGCAATGGGCTGGGCCGAGCAATGGGCTAGGATGAGTGGGTCAGAATGATAAATTCAGGTCAGACCTAGCGGTTAGGACCTAATAAGTCTGGTTGAATACAATGGATCTGGGTCAGACCTTAGGTCGACCACCATATAATCTCAAGCTGTTGTGATGCGGATTAGCCATAGATGATCGAATGGGGCAGGGATTTACCATGGAGGGTCAACATGGGGTAGATTGACCATAAAAGGTTGACTGTGGGGTTGATCTAACATGGCGGTCGACTGCCACAGTTAGTGGACCGACAATGTTGTCGGTCCATAGGCCCAGTGACCACCTATTGAGTCTTTAAACTAAGATAACATTCAAACGGCACGTCCATTTGATGATCCATAAATGGAATTAAAACCCTAACATTGAGATGTTCCTTTTGAGATAATATGGTTAGTTTTTATCTTAGATGAGTATATGTGGAGGTAATCCCCTTTAGTCCTTTCCATGAGGGTTCAATACAAAATTACGTCCACATCACTGGACTATAATACCCTTTAGAGGTTGATCCCCATATAGAGTCATGTATCCCTATCCATGATTGGAGTATAATCCTCTATAACCCCTAGTGTAGTTTTTTTTCAGAATCCACCTAACCACCGAGAGCTGTGAGTAGGTCCTCTATCTAGCGGGCCACATAAGCAGGGTTAGTAGTATTCCCCAGGTGTTGGGAAGGATCCCCTAGGTTGTGAATTGATTCATATTAGGTTAGTGGTATTCCCCAGGGTGTTGGGGAGGATCCCCTTTCTGTGTATTATAATCTTCCTTGACCAATAAATTCTCATTTGGGAAGGGCCCAAATGAGCTAGACCAATTTGTGAGTGTCTCCGATGATATCACAACTCGTGGAGTGAGTTCTCCAAGAACGAGCATGATTAAAGTATATTATTGTGGATAGAAATTAGTGGTAGATTAACTCTATACTTTTCATCTTGGATTGAGTATATCTAGATATTATTTCTATATGTACTCAATGCATATACCTGTGTGGAGCTAACTGAACTTTCATTTATGGTATTTCCTTCATGGTATTTACTTTGTGATATTTTACTTTATGGTTTCAGAGTGTCCTAATGGGTATTTTTTAACTCACCCATGAATAGGATTTTCCCACACATGTCGTGTCTTGTGTAGATGATCCACCCTTTTACGGAGTCCTTGGTAGACCAGGACTAGATGGTGCATAGCGAGTTCAGATAGCTGAGGTGTGTTCCCGCGGTTCAGACAGTAGACATGGTACCTCTTTTCTTATTGGATGGACTTATAATTATAGACTCTTTTTAGTGGGCCTATATTATGGTCTTGTTTACTTTACAACACATTTACTATCGTACTCTTATTGTGGGATATAGTGGTTCCCAGTCATTGTTTACTTAGTATTTTTACATTTTAGATTTTTTTTCTTAGATTTGTCTACGTGCGTATAATTACTTTAGGCTATTGACTCCAATTTGTGGGATATTCCTACTTGGTTCTAGTCACCATCCCTGGCCTATTGGAGGCAATATTGGGGTAGTCATGATGTGGGCCCCTCCGAGACGGGTCGTGACAAGCACGAAGTCGAAGCAGGTTGATGTTTTATTTATTAATTATTGAATGAATAAATACACATATTTATCAACTTATTTCATAAAATTAATATCATATTTGTTTGTTTAGACATGGAAGTTTCAAAATTCTAAGTTATACTAATATCCTATTCGGGTTGTCATTTGGTACATGAGAAGATTACATGGATGTAGGTTTTGACATGGGAAAATGACCTTGCTGTTGATTTTTTATTGCTGGATGGGCAGGAGTTTATCGAAGGGACCAACGTGGGGTTCAAGATGAGGAATTTTGAGTCTTTATTTTAGGCTTCTAGTATTTTAATTGTATTGTTTCTAGAAACAAATTTAGTTACATTCCAAGATTTCATTACATTATTCCTTTATTATTTTTTAGATTATTCAGTTTTCTCTAATTTTTTCCTTCAACTGTGTCTATAATTTGATTTTATTTGGTTTTATATGGTTTTTTATACTGCTATGACACTTCATAATAGGGGGTATATTATCCCCATATACATTTCACACCCCCACTGCTCGTCGGCAGCCTCTGGCATATGGGGAGGTAAGCTTGACATCTTGTAACTGAACCTCTTTGGAAACATGAGAGAGTTTCATATTGTGAGACTTTACAAAGTGGAATCAAATGAGTTGGTTTTATTTTATTCTACTTTACTAGTTGTAAATTGTAGAAAGTATACTAGGATGTTTAATTTCTTAGTAATGATATTCTTCAAGGAAGTAGTTAACCCATATACAAAGGATAATCTGAGTGCTCAGGGATGGGATTACTGATGTGTTTTGTGCTTATTACAGTTGATGTTTTTTCTTCTTGGGTGATTCACTTGTTGTGTGAGGTTATTGTTTTATGATGTCAATGTTTCCTGATATATGTACTTGTGTCTTTTTATGTTGTGAGATGTTAATACATGCATCATAATTGGAACATAAATATATATGGACATGCATTTTTCATGATAGGGGTATATTTATTTTCCCATGTCATATATAATTTCCTGTTGAACTGTGATATGGGAAATCTATTTCACTGGATAGATGAAATTAATTGATGTGTCTTACTAAAACACATGTAATCTATTTTTAGGGATACCATAATTCATTGGTTCTATTTTATAATCATATATTGAAGTTGAATTTATTGTTATCCAGTACTCTAAGATGTGTGTTTGTATTATAAAGAAAATTCCTCCTCTTTATATTTTCCTTGAGCATAAGGAGAGTGGAAATAAAAACGATCATAACATATATGAAACATAGATTAATGTATTTTTTGGGGAGTATATGGATGTTCAGCTTCACAATAGCTTCTTGAGGGTCATGTGATCTATGTGAAGGGAGACTGTTTGTACAATTCCTTTGATGTATGAGCCAACAAGAGAGTTTCAACTACAACATACACCAATATTTACTTGTGAAGGAGGACCCCAAATAGCTGAGTTCTTGATCGAGTCATTCCATATGGTATTCAAGCATCTTGAGACACTTGCAGATAGAAGGGTGAAGCTTTCATAATATATGCATCATGAACCAACTAAGCATTAGTGGGATATTATGGAGGAAGATGGGAAGTAGGAAGAGATATCATGGAAGGACCTAGATACAAAGTTCCTAATCCATTTCTATCCTCGAACATTTAGGGATGATAAATCTCATGAGTTCATGCATCCAACACAACAGGTCATGTCAGTTCTGGACTATGTTGGACATTTCACTGACCTAAAACACTTGTGTAGTCCATGTAGGGTGATGGGATCTCTAGGGTGAGACATTTTCCGGATGGTCTTCACTATGAGATCAGGTCGTAGGTAAATATAATCTTTTTAGTTGCTTTGAGGGCATGATGAACCAAACTCTCAACATAAAAGGAAATTCGAGAGGTGCTCTGAGGGGAGACCATCCTATTTAAATAGGGAAAGCTCAGAGCTCTTCTTAAAGATAAAGAAGTAGTAAAATGATAGTTTCAACAAAAGAAGTAGTAGTCAGAGTAGTCAGTTAATTGTAAAACTATATCAAGACCGTGTTTTGTTATAGTGCTATCAGTGTGGAATGTTTATCCACAAGCACCCATAGTGTCTCTAACCCACATTAGAGTGTCATATCTATGGAAGACTAATTCATCTTCATAGTTTTTTTTGTGAAATTTACATAGAAGATCACTAGAAGGGTATCAAGATAGACACCAGAGTTGGGAAGGGGCACAACTACCCCTTAGCAGGCCAATAGTAGGAGTTCCATTGACTATTCAAGATGAGGTGGGAGACATGCTACCCCAGTGCTTGAGTAGTAGTACGAAGAATAGGAAATAGATAAGGGTAGTCAGACTAGAGACAAGGAGTAGTGATAAATCATCTGTATGTTATACATACTACATTTACTATCACGGATGTAAGACCATCTACCGTTACAAGTAAGATTATTATGTCATTAACCTTAGATTGTGTTTTTTTTTATACATGATCATCACATTATTTTATCTTTTATCTTTTTTCAAATAGTTTGGGCTTTAATGTGGAAATATTGGATGGTTATTTTACCATCGAAATTCTATTGGGTGTTAGGTTAGAGAATATGAAACGTTTCCTAGCGTGTTCTCTAGATATTGGTGGTTAACATTTTTTTTTTGGGAACTGTTCATCCTAAAAATGATAGGATTCGACTTCATCAATGTAATGGATTGGTTAGTTATATACTAGGATCATATTTACTATAAAAAATTGAGAGTTAACTTCCTATCACCAGAAGAATGTATCTATTTTCACCATGGTGTATGGGATCTTCAGGTTGGCGGTGATAGAAAAATTCAATTTAGATTGTATTGTATCACATATTAGATAGAAAGTATCGATCTAGATGATGGTGGAATATGGCATGATTATATTCCTCTAATGGTATAACATTTTAAATATGTTTTACCTGACATATTATATGACTTACCACCTGAGATATAGATTGAGTTCATGATCAAGATGGTTTCAGGAGAAGAGCATGTTTCTATCATACCTTAATGAATAGATACAGTGGAGATTCGGGAGTTGAAAGTTCAATTGGAAGATCTAGAATCTAGAGGCTTCATACAGCCTAGTATATCTCCTTGGGGTCTCCAGATCTATTTTCTAAGAAGGATAATGAATCTTTATTCTTATGTGTAGATTATTGGAGGTTGAACTAGATGAAGGTAAAGAACTGATATCCTCTTCTACACATTTATGATATTCCCAATCAATTGAGAGGTTCTAATATCTTCTCTAGGATTAATTTGAGATCAGGGTATCATCAGTTAAGAGTGATACTATTAGACATACTTCAAACTACTTTTAGGAGAAGTTGTTGATTGAATGGATTCATATTGATGCCATTTATGTTAACTAATGCTCTGACGGGATTCATGGCCATAATGAATACAATATTACAACCATTACTAGACAAATTTGTGGTGTTTTTTGTCAATGATATCTTATTTCAATCCCATTTAGTAGACGATCAGGCCAAACATCTTGACATCATCGTGAGTACATTGAGATGGAATCAGTTTTATGTCAATCTCTCCAAATGCAGTGTTTGGATTAATAATTTGAACTTCTTGGGGAATTTTATCTTAGAGGATTTAGTTTTATTGGACCAAGAGAAAATTGAAAACGTTATATCTTTGGAATAAAATAATAATGTCTTTGAGATTATAATATTTCTAGGTCTAACATGTTATCATCTGTGATTTATCTAGAATTTGTCCCGACTGGCAGCACGAATGTCTTGGATGACCAAGAAATGGGTGAAGTTTGTTTGCTCTGATGATTACAAGAGAGATTTTTAAGAGATAAAAGGCATACCAAACTTACTACCTATTCTCACTTTACCTATAATGGGTAAAGCATATGTTGTGTACTGTGACACATCTAGAGTTGGGATCAGAGAATTTCTATTGTTGGAGTAATGATTGGTTGCTTATGGATCCAGACATTTGTGACTACTTGAGAGGAATTATGCTACTCAGGATATAGTGTTAGCAGCATTGGAACATGTCCTGAGATGTTGGAGACACTTTCCCAAGGGTGAGAGGTTTGTGGTATACACTGACCACAAGAACCTCAGGTACATCTTTATCAACAAGAACTGAAACTTCAACATAGGAGGTGGGTAGAGTACTATAGTTTCTTGATTTCAAGTTGGATTATACAATAGGGAAGGGAAACGTCATTGAAGATGACTTCAGAAAAAATAAATAGATATAGTAAGTATGGTAGTCATGTGACAAGAAATGGATAATGGTCCTCCTCACATACATGTATCTGTGTAACACCCCGAGCTTCCATGGTACGCTTCTCTTTGAATAATACAGTAGCGTGTGTTGTACGCAACTTCGAGTTCTAACACACACCACAACCAATCAAACTAGTCGTTATGAATAGTAATACCTACTATTTGAAATTATATATATTTTATATTTAAAAATGGACTTCATTTTTGGATTCGGAATATCAAATTTAGCCTAGGGTGAAATTTTGGAACTTTTCAGATAACACTTATATTTTGATGAATAGTGAAAATTACTAAATTTTAATTAAAAACAACTTTTTTAATCGAAATAATTTATATTGATAAATTATGAATTTGAGTGGTTTTAAAGTATATTTAGAATATATTTTTACCATTTAATATAATTTTGGTCATTGTACATAATTTTACAATTAAACCGGACATAAACAAGTGTCAATCTTTTGATATTTATTATCTCTTAAAAACACGCTTTTTGTTTTAACAAAGGGAATTAATTTTATATTAATTTCTGCCACTTATTTGTTTTGAATTTGGAAAAAATGGATTCCATATTTGGAATCAGGATGTTCATATTGTGTAAATAGGTAACTTTTATTTTTAGACATTTTGAATAATTACTGTGGTAAATATTTTATTTACCATGGTTAAGGGTAAATCTGGTAAATAAGGGTTAAAAAATAATATTATAATAATACTAAATTACCTTAAAACGTGTCCTATCCTTATTTGTTGATACATGATAGACCATAGGCATCTTTGGGTCGATTTTGGGACCCCATGGAGCCACTTGTAGGTGATAGGGACACTTTATTTTAATTAAGTTAAAATGAATACAAAAATGACACAAGCATATATCTTTTAGAAAAAAAAATTTTACATAGGGTTATGTATGTTTGATTTTCGACTATAAATATTCCTTAGAAAGATAAAAATATTTCTTACATAATGTTATTTTATTTATAATTTTTATAGATTACATTATTTAATTTATTTATGACACAATGATGATGAAGTAATTACCATAATAATGAAAATTTAAAATAATTGATATTATAAATACCCAAATAAATATAATTTGAGACTTTTATTGAATTAAACTAATTTTATAGGTTAATATGACATATTAGGATTGATTTAATTGACTTTGTTAGAAGTAATAATTCTGTTATGAGTTTCACAAAAATCAATTATTGAATAGTGTCAAAATTGACATAAAATAGTTTTTAAAACAAATATTATATTATTAATTGATATTAAATTCCTAAAAATCTAAGGTTCGGCCAAGAGACTTATATCATGATATTTGTATCATTAATGTACCACTTGGGGGTCTTTTGGATTTATATAGTAAGTTTCTTAACCATATAAGATAAAAATACAAAGAGACATCGTAAAAGTGAAACTAATTAACTTAGAGTTAATACTTAAAGATAAGGTTAATATAGTAACCCAAACCTGTCTAAATTCTATTGGTTGAATGATTTTCGACCCATACCCACCTTAAAAGTTAAATAATCAACTTTGGAGCCATTAGAAACCGAATATGAATTAATTATAAATTAATATTTCTAGCTTTTCCAAAGGTGCCCCTCACCCCTCTTATAAAAGGGCACTCCCCATTCTCATTAATTCACACCTTCAAAGCCTTTTGGTTCTGCAAAACTCTGCCCAAATACTCTATCAACTTCCCTCACTACAACCTAGTGGTCTTAGTTTGATCAGAAAGCCAACCTAAGGAGACCTTTTGATCAAATCAAAAGGAAGAACCCGAAGAAGAGGTAATGATTTCACCACCCTTTTCCAAGTTCCTTTCTTCTTCCACTTCTTCTTCCATTGTTATTACCATTCTAAAATAATAACTACAGTATGATATATATAATGTGATGTTATTATAAATATGGTACAACCATATTCAGTATTCTATCCATTCTTTGAATAACATGTCACCATACGTGCGTACGTACGGCTTACCGTCTCCACGTCGTGGTGTAATTGTTATTCAATAAATTATTATTTAGATGGGTATAATAATGATGTTTAAATCAGGTAAATAATAAATATAACATTATAATGATTCTGTATATATGATATACCTTCCAATTATATATTATTTTAATATCAAAAGAATGATATTTTCGCTCGTGCGTACGTACGGATTACCGCCTCCACGACGCGATGAGATTAATTTCCAAGTTCACCATTCATCGATGATTATAAAAATATATATTACAAATAAGTATGTAATATATGACATAATAATGCTACTGGATATATATATATATAAGTATTTATTTACTTACATATATCTTATTCACTTACTTCCGTTCAATACTATATGAAAACAGAAACAGCGTTTATGCGTACGTACGGACTACCGTCTCCATAAACGGTGTTTTCCATTTCATATATATGTCTATTATACATATTTATATTCTAAATATATATGATATATTTATCATGTTTTATATTCTGTAAGTATTTAAATCATGATCTAAGTGATACAACCAAGAGTGACAAGTTAAAACACGTACGATAAAGAAAGTGATTATTACCCGAAATGTTAACTTAACATGGAAATTATTATTAAATGGGTAATATAAAGTCATAAATGAATCATGTATGATATCATAAATATTAATATGGTTCTGGTATAATTTAATAACATACTACGATCTTCGTACAGGAGGTTAAACGTACCCTCGACTAAAGGAAAGTGCAAGGTAAGGGGTTTTCATCTCACTCCTTATTCTTGTGAGATTCATGCCATATTGCCACCATTACATTTTGTGTGGTGTATGTACTGAACATAATTATATTATTTGTGTAATACACTTTAATTTATGTGTATTTACATATTCATTGTATGATACCTCTTTCATGGGTTGTATGTTTCATAAGTTACCAAATTGGTAAGGGTTTATTTCACAATCTCTTCATTATCCGAGGTTGTTTATACGTAATAATCTACTGGGATCTCTTTATCATCCACATCAATATTTCTTAAAAATGTATTTCAAAACATTTTTACTATTTAAAAGAATATGGGTTAAATTCATTTATACCCTTTTTTGACTTTTTATAAGTGATTTATAAAGGAATCTTTCCGTCGTTTTCCAAACAAGGTGCTTTTTAACCTTTTCGACAGAATTAAGGTAAGAATGTTTTTTTAACTTATACGGTGGGTGCGGCTATTCTCCACCTTTATTACACCTTTGATGATTCCTTCACAAGATTATAAATACATTTTCAAAATAAAGTTTTTCTCTATAATTATGCGACTTTTAAATGATTTAAAAAAAGAGATATTTCTCTCAAATAGTATTGATTTCATCTATGTCAAAATCCTTTGATAAATTTTAAACTTGTTTCAAGTTGATTTATTATGATAAAAATCATCCATATTTTATTTAAGGTTTTGTGATATTTTTGACTATGGATGAGTTATTTTTATGCCATTAATGGTTTATGATTAAAGTTTTGACATTTTGTATGTTAGTTTTAATACGAATGTTTATGTTATATTTCATCCTCTTCTTAAGATGAATTTGTTGGACTAGTATGTTCTGGGTTGGGGACCAGTAAAAGTAATCCATCCGGGTTGGTGTCTGGTTATTAGAGGAACTCTGGGTTGGTGTCCGGTTATTAGAGGCACTCCAGGATGGAGTCCGGTTACAGAGGCTCTCCGGGTTGGGTTCCGGTTACAGTTATCCCTTAGGTCCTGGCACGAGGCCTCGACACATAAATTAAAGTTCGGCATCATGCATTCCATCATTATGAAAGTGGTTAGTGATATTGCATGTGATTATTCGATTAGTAGAATATCCATGTGAATAAGTAAATGGAATTATTTCATTTTATTTCTGCCATATTATGCTGAAGTTCAAGTTTAAAAGGATTTTGTTTTAGTTTTATACATTGCCTTAAATGTTTATTCTTATTTATGAAAGTTAACACTGTATTTCTTACCCTTACTGAGCATTTGAGCTCACCTCTTTCTATGTTTTATTTTTCCCAGGATTCCAAGAACTGTAATGTGATTGATATGCAGGGTTAAGCCAAGGGAATAATGGCGTTCATAAAGATTATTTATGTTGTTTTGTACGTCACAAAGTGAAAATGTAACATTCATGTATGCGATCTATTTTTCCAAGACTGCTAAACTGATCGGTCCTTCGGGACTTGATTCCTTGTAATCATGCCAATGTATTAAAATAATGCACCGACGCTGGGTAACTGGGGTCGGGGCGTTACAATCTGGATGTTCATTAGTCATTGGGTTAGGTAGCTCTAATATCAACATCAATTATACATGTACTTCTGGACTAGATTAGGACAGAGTAATTATTTTATCTAGAGTGCTTAGTTATGAGAGAAAAATTGTATGGTGGGGATACACCATCAGGATTCTCTCTCGACTACGAAAATTCTCTTCTTTTCCATGGCTGGGTATGGGTTCCTACGGGCATACACAAGAAGCTGATGAGGGAGTTTCTTGCATCTAGATGGGTGATGCATCTGGTTTTAACAAATATTTATAATGATCTCAGTAGATAATACTGGTGGTTAGGAATGAAGATAGAGGTGGAAAGCTTTGTGTCTAGACGATTCACTTTTCCGTAGGTTAATGATGAGAATAATAGGCATGCTGGGATTTTTCCATATTTTTCGATTCCTGAGTGGAAATGGGATGATGTCCTAATGGATTTTGTGATAGGATTACCCAAGACAACTCATAAGTATGACGTTTTAGGGGTGATTTTGGATTGATTGACAAATTTATCCCACCATTTAATGGTCAAGGAAGCCTTCATATTTGATGATATGGGAATTCTTTAAATGTATGAGGTAGTTTGATTGCATGGTGTTCTAACAAGTATCATTTCAGACAGATATAATCATTTCACATCATGTTTCTAGTAGGATATTCAGAGGGCTCTAGGATCACATGTTATTTTGAGGATCACCTATCATGCACATACTGATGGTCAATCTGAATGAACTATTCAGGTTATAGAGGATATGTTATGAGCCCGTGTTTCGGATTTTGGGTGTTCATGGGAGAAACATATGGAAATCATAGAGTTTACATACAATAATCACTTTATGGAATGGATTAAAAATGGAACCTTTTGGGGATTTGTATGTCAAGATGTTTTTTTTTCTATTTGTTGGCCAGAGAAAATTAAGTCAACACTCGTTGGGCCTTGTCTTGTGCAGGAGACATCAGTGCAGGTTTAGTAGACCAGAAAATGGATGGTGATTGTGAAGAGTAGGAAAAAATCATATGCTTGTCCTCAAATATGACCTCTATAATTATAATTTGGTCATCATGTTTTCCTTTGGGTGTCTTCTAGGTTGGGGAAACACCATATTAGGAAACAAGTAAAGCTATCACCTTGGTTTTGGAAGGTTGTTTGAGATAGTGGGAAGGGTTGGTCTAGTGGCATACCATTTAGCCATTCCACAATGCTACAGTGACATGCATTATGTGTTCCACATTTAATAGTTATACATATATCATCTAGATCCTTCCCATTTGATAGACATATTAGACATCTAGCTTTGTATTAATGCATACTTTGAAGAGAATTTGATACGGTTTGTGGACCTTAGTGAGAAATATCATTAGGGTTGGACTTTACCATTGGTTTAAGTGAAGTGTATGTATGGGTTTATTCAAGAGGATGCATGGGAGAGAGAATATAATATGTAAACATAGTGGGATGAATTATTTTTAGAAACCTCATAGTGACTCTTAGAGTAGCTTGGGGATGAGCAGTTATATGGTTGGTAGGTTGTAAGTTCTCGTCTATTTTCAGGTACATCACCTTTTGAGTTATTATTTGAGTCTTTGTAGTTAAGTATAATTTAGTGATGGATAGCATTAGTTAGTGAAAGTGGACTAATGTTCAAGGATGTGTGCTTGTTTTAATTAATGGTGTTCGGTCATAAATGGGTTAAGTGTTTCATGGGTTCTTGGTATGTTGAGAAGCATTAAAGGAGGTTTAGGTTATTTAAAAGAAAAATGATATGAAAAAACATATGCAAAACATTTAAACAACATGTAAATGGATTATATATCATGAAATATTTTGGGTGTTTAAATTAAATAAATCCAAGGCAAAGGGTTTTTCTGTGTATTCCATTAAAAATATTTACATGACGTGTAACTACATTACAAACAATTCAATTCCCCAACCTATTGTTTTAAGCATTATATACGGATTAATATCATTCTATTTATACTATAAACATATCCTCTAAACCCTAGGGTATCCTCTAGGTGAATTTAGAGTGCAAAAATCATTTCCAAATGTCCTGTTAATGCCTTTGATCTATGGTAACTGCATTTATTCATGTTTTCCTTCTCTACTTTGGTTCTCCAACTGTTATAGTGAAATCCTTTGATCATGTGCATTTTTTTTATCATGATATTTTATTATCTAAGAACCACTTTGTGATCATACACACCTTCTTCATCATGGTCGTTTTCCATTTGAATCATTTGTGGGTCATCCGTTAAAGGTAGGGGGTATAAATCTTAACCCAATGGTTTGATAATTTAAATGTTTGTGAAATATTGTTATTGTGATAATGTAGCATTCAAACAAATCAATTAATTAATGAATGACATTATTCTTTTTAGTCCGTTGGTTTCAATTGGATTCTTTCCTGGCTTACGGTTCCCCATTGGGTTAGAAAACCTTGAAAATAATTGAATTGAATAATTCCTTAAAATGTTTTAGTATGACATGATACCATAGGTGATTTCTTGGTATAAAATCTGTAAGTGGTTGAATATTTCTTACTGATATTACTTTTAATCAATTTTGATTCAAATTTAATTTGTTATTTTAATGATAAATGGTAATTCACATAATTAACCATTGAAATAAATGATGTGATAATATGATACTCATGTTGTCTTGAAGGACTTGGGTCCCATGCTTAAATGCTTATATATCAGGCTCCACTCGAACACTTTCACAATTATATGATGTAATGCTGATATTGATTGGGTTCATCCTAGTACCATGTTGTAATGCTTATTTAGAGCAGGCTATCCCAAATACCTTGTTATAATGCTTATAGAGCTTTGACCCTGATGTTATAGTGCTTATAGGACATTGACCTAGATTGTTTTGACTATACCATGGTTATATGGTTGTGGTTGGAATGGTCATAAGACATGATCAAATATAATCCAACATGGTATCAAAGAAGGTTATTTTACCTTGGTTATATGGTTTTCTTGTCATGGTCCTAAGATATGCTAATAGATATTCTGGAACGGAGCTGAAGTAGGATATTGTTGTATTTTATTAATTGTTGAATTAATTAATACACCTATTTATCACTTTATTGCATACACTTATTATCAGAATAGTTATTTTAGGCATGGAGGTGTAGAATAACTAGGTTATACTCACTGCCTATTCTTGCCTTCGTTTGGTACCCGAGCTGATTATGTGGATGCAAGTTTGGACAAGGGAAAAGGGTCATACTGTTGATTCTTTTCTTGCTGGATGGGATGGATTTTGGAGAGGGGACTTATGCAAGGTTTAAGATCACAAATTTTTTAGCCTTTATTTTAGTTTTTCTAGTCTTTTACTTTTATTTTTCTCGTATAACGTTTAGTTACAATCCAACATATCATTAAATTTTTCCTTTATTATTTATTGGATAATTCAGTTGGCTCTTATTATTTTCATCCGCTATGTCTGTACTTTGATTTCATTTTTTTATATGGTTTATTTTATATTTCCTTGAAACATCATACCTGGGGGTATAGTTTCCCCACTATAAATTTCATACCTCCGCTACTAGTAGAAATCCTCTATCATTGGGGAGGTGCGCTTGGGGTATCATAACCAACCCTTTTTTCCACATAAGAGAGTGTCAGATTGAGGGATGTTACAAAACTAATTTTTTATGATGATCACATGGGCATTTTAATGTACTCAATTATCTTATTTTAGAACACAAAGGCTAAAGAATTATGAACCAAAATATTTTTTACATGTTTGTATGATCTATAGGGTTCCTCACTTGGTACCTTCATGCTCTAATGATTCAATGATGAGTGAAGAATGTTGGGGTCACATCATTCCACCTAGGTGTAATTTTGTTATTTTTCAAAATTTACACATTCTTAAATTCTATCTTAAATATATCCACATGTTAATTAAAAAATTTACATTTTTTATATTGTGTTATGACATAGATTTGGTTGAATTTTTTTGTCATACTAATACCGAAAACTTATGATGCATCCAAATCACATCAAGTGGTATATGAGTGATTGTATACAATTTAATTTGAATATTTTTAATAAATTTTTATATAATTGATGTATAGGGATTAGATATGGTCCTAGTGCCACACAAAATTTATAAAGAGGATTTTATATTGCCATGAATTGACACCTAGAAGTGGAGTAGAATGTTGAGAGAGAGAGAGAGGGAAGAGGTATGGAATGCGCCATGCACACGATGAGGGGAGGGGATTATATGGGACATGAATTATTATAATAATTTTGAGAAAATTAGGAAAAGGGTATAATAAACCACCCTTTCTAACAACATCAGTTGACTAGTGGGGTTGTACCCTACAAGAACTGCACCTCAAATTATGATAGATCAATTTTAGGCATGATTTTTATTATCTATTGAATTTTTTTATTAGTTAACTTTCTTTTTAATTTTTATAAATTTTAATAATTTATGTAAGGAGTACCATATATTTAAATTTTTTAGAATTTTGAAGAAAAATTGAAATGAAATGGAGAGAAATTCATAAGAAATACTACAATTATATAATTAACTCACATGGACACCTACATATTTTAGATTAATCATGGGTTAGTAGTTTCATAATGAGATTCATGTGAATTTGAAGGCTACATAAGGAATATCACATAGAGCCATTCTCACATAGGGATTGAGAAGCACACAAGAAGTTGGTCAACTCGCATATTAATAAAATACATGGCGAATTCATCACATCAGAATAAACTAAAGGCACTGGACCTGGGGTTTGAATAAATCAAGGTTTTAGAGGCTCATGTAATAATAAGCATGGTTGTAGAAATCACCGTGCAATAATAATTCACATGGGAACCTAAGAAATATCTCTCTATATAGGAATAAAAAGGATATCATGTCATATTAATTCAGACTAAAGACTGCAAATATATGATTAAATGAAGGCATTATGTGTGATTAGATAAATCCACACCATAATTTGTGTGATATTAATTCTTCATCACATGAAATTAAATATGGGGTAACAAGGCCACATAAGATTAAAATAAATATGTTTGAGATGAAAATGAAAGATGATGTCATTGTGAGTCACTGTAGTAGATTAATAAGGAAGAGGAAATAACCCATGCCTTATCCTACAACCCTTTCACTATGAACACCTATATACATGAGATATTTTGAAATCCATGAATTCATTTATGCCATTTTTTAGGGAGGATGCACAATGAAGGGACAACAAGAAGTTAGATGGAGGAAAAATGAATATTCATAGGGAAGTTTTTATTCCAAGAGGATGTTTACTATGGCTAGTAGGAATGCTCGAATCATGTTTTTGATGAAGAATAAGATGGTTCTATGATGAGGATATGAAGGATAAAATGTGGATATATTCACTTGTTTCATGATCATGTGAATGTTATAAAATGAATATGGAGAAAAATATCTTGTTTCTCCATGGCCTATTTTTTTCACCCTGATAGTGTATCTACAAAGAATATTGACTCATGATTATATCATATTTTTAAGAACTTTGAATATATATTTTTAATAGATAATTGGTAATATTTTACCTGTAATTTGATGGATATTTTTGGAAGTTTTATATATATGTAAATGAAGATACATGGAGATATAAAGGAAGGTTTCTTTTCCAAAAAATAAAGGTTACAACTGCACTTAGAATACAATATTTTCAATAGGTTGATTTTTGGTGAACTTGGCCATATGTTAGAAGGGTATAATTTTTTGTATTTGACATAGGGATTTGTTTTATTATTCTCATGGATAGCATGGGGTTGTAATATTTTTTAAGATGAGATTTGTAATGAAGGGGAATTGGATATTGAAGTATTTTATTTTAAATGGTGGTTTTATTAGGTTATTTCATTCACCCTTTCTTTAATATCTCATTTCAACTCTCCTTGTGTGACTATTTTGTGTTAATGGTTGATATAATTTATAATTAATTAAGTGGTTATTATATTATTGCATGAACATTGGGATGTTTAAGTGATATTGGTTAAATGTAGTTTGTGTCACTTGATTTTAAAAAAAATGAAGTAGTTGACCATCTGAAAAGGAGAGTTTAGTAATTAGAGAGTGAATGTTTGACCATGATATTTCTTAGATCTGATTCAAAAAATGACATTCCTTGCCATTTGAAGAAGTTTATCCTTCAACATCTCATGAACCTATATTTATAAAAATACAATGAACTCAACATTCATAATTTTCAATTTTATTATGATATTTTATTTTTAATTGAATTATTCATCTTAATTATTGAATTAGGATTTTTCATGCTATTTACTAGCCTTTATGGGTTTGACCTTGGACTTGAGAGGTACTATACATTATTTGACTTTTTTAAGGAAGTCTAGTATAAATTTTAGAGCTTAATTCCCCATGAGAATTAATAATGACTCGTAGGTAGCCAAGGTTTTTGGTATCATTACTTAGGACCAGGGACTTAGTAGAAGCTTAAGTTTATATATCAGGATAAAAGAATTTCCCATTCCTTTATATTTGATAATTTTAGTTTAGGTTATTTTATTTTTATAACATTAGGTATTTTTGGTTGTGATGAAAGGTTCTAAATTAATCATGAGTGAACACATTCATTTTTCTATACATGTAGCAAATATTGCACATAATATTGATCAACTCAAGGAGAAGGTATAATGATAAGGATGTGGCCCATATACATACCCAAGTGATGATGAGATACTTATCTATTACTTGGAGTGAGTGTTCAAATAAGAATGTAATGTCTTGGGAATAATACCAAAGTTGGTTTATGGATTAAAGGATGTACCCAAGGTGGAAGATGTATTTGAGACAGAACATAATGAAAAATTTAAAAGTGAGGATGAGATTGAGGATGAATATTAGGTTATTTTTAATGATGAATCCAAATTTGAGATAGATCCCAAGGAGGGCAACATATAATGTGAATAAACTAACGAGGAATAAGAAGGATAATCCTTACAAGATAAAGAAAAGATAAAATATGATGTATATATAACTTAAATAGATAGGAATATTGAATATTTTGAGGAGTAGTAGCATAGAAAAGTTACAAAAGAGTAATATTACTAGGTTTGGATAGTCCATGAGTTTTTTTCCCATTCTATAAAACTGTCAAAATTCGGGTTTTCACCTCTTGGAAGTATCAAGATAAATTAAACTAAGAAGAAGAGAATTATATCTATAGATGAGTAGAAATTCATTACATAGTCAAATATAGATTGGGTACCTTATTTATATTCTCCTATTATGTGATTGAAAAAGAGGTAATGTATATATAAAATACATTAGACAAAGCTAATGTGGGAGGCAACTCAAATTCTTTATGATTTCATTAGATTTAGTTTTTAGGGATTTATTTTAATAGTTTTTTTAAGATGTAAATTCAATGACCCTATATTATTGAGCTTTATTTTAAGGAACCTTTCTCTTAATTTTTTGTTTTGATTTTTTAGTATAAAATAAGTAATATAATTGAAGAAAATAAGATAACCCCACACACCAACACATGCATGGAACTTTTATGGAAATAAATTCCATCTAAGGATCATGGAAAATAGGCTATAAAAGACATGGAATAATTTCAATCTATTTTATTATTTGGATCCATCCCTTTTTTTCACATGAAATAATATATGCATAAATATATTAACTTAGAAAAACATTGAATAGAATGTTTAATTTAATTGTGGGTGAGAGAACCTTACACATCTCTTTTTAATTTTTTTCCCTTGATAGATCCAGGGCACATCATTAATTAGAATAAATATATTGACATGTTGGAAATATTTCACTATTCATGAAAATATTTAATAGACATATGTGGAAATTTTTTGAAGTTTCACACTTATTCCAATTTTGAGTTATTTTAAAATGATTGATGGTATTGTTATGATTTTTTATTCTAATCTTTTTAAATTTCAATTTTGTTGAATGATCATTTTTGTCCATTCCATGACTTGATTTACCAATACATTTTGATTCCCATTCCCAAGAGGTACTCTAAGACTTTTTTATATATTCTATCTTATACATTCATTATTTATAGATTCATGGGATATACATGACTACTAGAACTTTCTTGTTTATATTATCAAAGCATGATGATTTTTAACCACATTAAAATGATTGAGGCTATAATTTAATTATTTTATGACCATTTGATCTTGATACCTACCCATTATTTAAATTTTTGACAACTATTATAGGCCATGAGTATACTTGGAAGAATCCAAATTACAAGATTATTTTCTCTTCCCACCTTAATTATTTCATATAAATGCATGGTTTTAATTGATCTTCAAAAGGGAGTTTGGGTGATTTCATGGAGCTATTGGAAATTTTATGCTAAAATGGAAAATCAGGGTATAATATCCTGATAGTTTGTAAGAAATGACACATTATATTCAGTTATTATATTACATTAATTCCTTTATATTTTGGATAATAAAAAATGAAAACAAATAAAAAATGAAAAAGTGAGAGATGATACTCCTTGGATTAACCTTTGGCTAGCCACCTTCTCCCTTATTATCCTAACTATCACAAATAGTGTTAATAATAGATTGATGGTGAGTAAGATGGTGATATATTGGATTTCTTTACAAGGGAGAAATACTTGTTCATGAAAAAATTCCATTGAAAAAAATGAGATAAAAATTTAACAGAGGACAAATTCACAACTGTATTGAAAGTTGAAATTGAGATCTATTGAGAAAGAAGAGTAAATTAAAGTCGTAGATAATGTATTTTAATGGATAATAAGTATATGAAATCATTTATTGATATTAATTTTAAAAATTTCATTTTACTTTAGAACTCAAACTCTAATTTAATCATTGGATTCAATTTTGACATCAATACCAACCAACCATTATCCACATTGACATTAGAAACATAATGAAAAAAATATATCTATTTTTATGGTTTGATCTATATGTGTAGATTTATATAACTTTAAATCATAATGATATAGTGTATATATTTGAGATAGATCATAAATCCATTAATATGATCTTGATTAATGAGTTTCATTATTATCAGGTGAGTTAAAACCTAAGTGGCATGGATTATAATGAAAGATTGAATAATGTAAATAGAAGAGGAGAGGTGTCATGAATTTAGATTGATAAATAAATCATGATTGAAAATTTTTGAATTTAATGAGTTTTGTGCTTTTAAAATTATTATTTATGAATTTATGTTTATAATAATGAAAGATTGAATGTTTCTATTATTAGTGTATGGATTTTTTTTGACATGATGTTGACATAATTCTAGGGGAAATAAAAAAATTATGTATGGGGGGATAAGATAACTCAATTTATAAATCTTTTTTTTTGGAATTTATATGTTTTTATTATTTATTATACTTTTTGTTTTTAATGTTTCATTGTAGGAATATCAAATATTTCAATTTTGGACAATTTTCAAGAAAAGATGAAATAAAATGGAGGAAAATTCATTCTAAATCGTATATTTATAAGATTAACTAGAACATTTACCTTTACATGTTAGATTCAATGAACGTTTGGAAGTAGTGTAAGGATATTCCCATGACTTTTAAGGTTACATAACGAATTTCCCATGGAAACTTCTCATGCAAGGAATGTAAATCATAAATGAAATTGGATGGAAAACATTAAAAGAAAACATGCATTAACATTGTTGTGTTAGAATAAACTAAAGGCACTTGACCTTATGCATATATAACTTGGGGTTTTTGAGGATCATGTAAGAAAAATAATGGTAGGAGAAATCATCATATAAGTTTAACTCATATTAGAACCCATATTTGATCTTACTATAGAGAAATAAAGTGGATAATGTGTCAGATTAATTTTGGCCAACGACTACCTATCTGAGTTTAAATAAATGGATTTCATGTGATTAAATAAAAATATTACACTATCTACATGATATTACTTCATTGTTACATGGGATTAATGTTTTTGACCTGATTTTTTGTAAGATTAAAATGAAGATGCATAAGATGAAGCTGAGAGATAATTTTACAGCGATTCACTATAGAAGATTAATAAGGAAGAGGAAACACCCTACACCAGGAGCACCTATATTCTTGGATGATTTTGAAATTCATAATGAAATTTGATCCATAGTCAAGGAGGTTGTACAATGAAGGGAGAAGAATAAGTTATAAATATGAGAATGGAATATTCATAAGGGAAGATGTTGTTTCACAAGGACGTTTACTACTATGAGTTACTGTGTTTCCACCATGGTTTTGATGATGAAGTATAGAGTGGTGAGATGATGGTATTATGGATACAACATGGAGATATTCCCTTTCACTGTGACAATGTGAAATTTAGAAAAGATTAGTAGATAATAAATCTAGTTTCACCATTACTTATTCTGTTATGTCTTGATAGTATATTAATAGTAGATTTAGACTCATGGTTATCTTCTATATTTAATTCAATTTAAAGATATATTATTGGGATATAATTTGTGATATTTTGGTTATATTTTTAAGGATATTACAATAGTTTGTGATAATGATATATGATGATTCATGGAGATATCAAGGGAGTTTTTTTTCATATAAATAAAGGTTATCACTGCACATTGAATTCTATCTTTTGGAGAGGTTCATTACTGGAGTACATGGTTGGATGTGATAATACTATAGTTCCTTGTCAATTTAGATAAAGATTTATTTTACACTCTTCATAGATAGAATTAGGGGGGGGAATTTTTATAATAGGTTTTTTTTTAATGCAGAGATATTGGATATTGTACTATTTTATTTTTAATGGTAATTGGTAGGTCCCCTAGGTACCCTAAGAGTGGAGTTGAATTATGGTGTGACAGTTCTAAAACCATTATCCCTTTAAACTGATTTTCTATTTGGAAATTTTTACCAAATGGATAAAACCATTGTTCATCCAATCTATATCCTTTACTAGAAATTCACTTTTTTAATATGTATGTGTATATATAGGAATGTAATTCATGAAGGGACATAATGATTATTACTTTGTTCACCCACATTGGGATAATTCATGGAGAATGATAGCGATGATGTGATTATGCACATGAATCCACGAGGTTTACTACTATTTGGTGGACACAAAAGTCCAAGGACACTCCAAACCTTGGCTCACTACCTTACAACTATTTTGGGTGGAATCACTATAACCAAAGTCTCATTTCCTTTATATTCCTTCACCCAATACATTGGGAAGATCACTTCAATATTTTTTTGACATGTTGGTCCCTTAATAAATACCACTTCTTGTTGTACCACTTAATATGAATGATTCCTTTGAACTATGAGTTTAACCTTCACATATTATCCATAGATTCCACATTCAAACAAAAACGACTAATTGGGTAGTTGTGACAAATATCTCACTTCCAGAATAAATATAGAACTCCTTTTTATTCACCTTACTATAATGAAACAACTCCTTCACCTCTAATTGGAATTTAGATATTTAGGTTGGTACATGTTCATTTTCATTGATGTATGGATTTCTTAAAGGAATGATGTATCATTGATATTATATTTTCTAGTGAACATAGGTATTATAACGTTTTTTGTAGAGTATCCCTGCATTTTTTCTTAATTTTCATCTTCTTTATGTAATACAAAATTCTTTATCTGATACAAACTTCCATATTTCAAAAATATATATACGCCATAAATATTTGATTCATGATTTCACCAAAATTAGTTTTCCCTTATTTATTGGTCCATATATATTAAAATATTTATATATGAAATATATTTTGATATTTCAATATTAAAACGATCAATATTTCATCCCACTTTAACTTGTCACAATCTCCTTAACTCCATTCATGTAACTAATGTGCATTGTGGGTCCTCATTTTTTGTCATATTTAAACATTTATTTTAAAATTATATAATTACAATGTAACTCATTTTTAATTTTTTACTAGAATCACAATAATATTTATTATCAATATATTTTAATATTTTAATTTTCATTCCTGCATAATCTGCTAAAGTCTCATATTTAGAATATTAAAATCTCTAAATATCATGGAAGAGTTACTTCTATCATTTAATCTTCCTAGAATCATTGCCAAAATATATCCATGATCCACAATATTGTTCTTCATCACTATGGCATGGGTTTTTATCCTACGATGCAGTCATCTTCTTCCATTCCTTTACTATAGCATAACACTTTCTATTAAACTATAGAATTAGAGATCAATTAAAACATATAGTGTGGAATTCTTCCATGTGGCATAGCCTCCTATGAGTACAATGAAATTTAAATTATTTTTTCTGCCTAAATTACACCCTCTTCAACGTGAATGTGGTGTAGACAATTTTTAACAGTGTAAGAATCATTAAAATTCCAATTATGTGTAAACTGGATCACTTTTATGTGATATTTTTGAGGTCGAGTAGCCCATAAACAATGGAAAATCATATTTAAATGAAGATGGGTTTACATTTACATTAACTATACCCTTACATGAATTCCCTCATGTAAAAACCTTTGTAAATATGTATACATATTAGAGTTTGACCCATACACAACTCCCTATGCAGACACCCTTATGTAACTGGTCATTTTTATGCATGAAGCATGTTTATTGAGTTTCCTTTATGTATAAAATGGAAACATTGAATTAAAATTATTTAGATCATGATTACCTTTATACATGTGGTCTGAAGGCAACATAGCATGGTATGCTCCTCTCCCCTTATGCAATTGAAGGTACTACCCTTATATAGATACGATCCTCTACCCTTAAGTAAGTCATAGTACAACCCTTAAATAGATCCATTTAACTAAATTTACCCAAATGCTTTTTTAATTTCTAGGTATTACATTTATGTAGATCATTGGAGTTATATAATATTTTTACATAACAGTTGGATCTACCTCAAATCCACAATACATGGCTTGACTATTTAAATTTCTGTAGGTGGACTTAGTTGATTCCACATAACTCTTTATAGATATATATTTTTTTCCTTTAATGAAAATAAATCAAAATAACTTCAACCTTAACATCCTTTGTGGATTTAATGAATCTATAATAGTCCTCCAAGTATCACCAACAATACTCAATAGCTACCACAGTAATATTCTCATTCAATTATCCATAAAAAATATCTTAAAAATACTCTAAATTCAATAATTATATTAAAAAAATCCAACATACACCCTTTAGATGAAAAAATATCCCCTTCGTATTTTTTTAACAATAATACTTCAATTTATTTCATATCACCCTTATTTTAAATGAAATATAGATTGTCATTTTCTTTTGATAACTCTTCAAAAAAATATTTCCCCCTTTTCCAATTATTAATAAAAAGTCCAATTCAAAGGAACATACCTTTTAATTTATTTTTTTCAATGGAAAGTGAGAGGGAATTTTCTATAACCTTTTAAACCCCTTAATTTATGAGTTTTATGGAAAAACACAACTTCTTTTTTCCACTTCTTGATAAAAAAATTTGAGATTTCTAGTTACACATCCCAATTCTAGAATTCTCTTTCATTCAATATAAAAAATCACATTCTTTATAATAAATTCATAAACTAATAGAAATATAGGGTGTGAAATTGAAACATAGAGTTTGTGTTGTGAATAAGTCCTTAAAAACCACTAAGTCTAGGATTAGTGTAGGAAAAAATAGTATAAGTTTACCTCTACAAAGCTATCCATGTCACTCATTGATACCAAAAAAAACCGGGCCTTTCCACTTTCCCAAAAAAAATCACAAATGTAGGCAGGAAACATAGTGTTATTAAGTGGATGAAGTGTGGTAGACCATGGTCAAGGAGACCATAACATAGGAGAGAGTGGTGGTGTTATATGGGAAATAACAAGGGAAAAACCTAGAGGGATCATGATTGGAACATTGTTAGAACAAATCGTGAACCAAGACCATGTTTTGTGCAGGAGGTAGGTGCAAAATTGAAAATCCAATCACAAGGGGCTTAGAAACTGTTGGACCATAGAAAGAGTCAAATCGCATAGCATCCATATGGTTTTACAAACACTGTATGTGCCACAGAAGACTGTGCATCATGGTTTCCTTTTGGATAGTGGAAGCCACACAGTTAGGGAATGATTTTTCAAAACACAGACAAACCGTGTAACTCATTAAAAATTAAAAAACAAATATTTCCCCCCTAAACTGTAAGATGATTTTCCCCAATTTCTCACCCCATTTATTCTACAATAGAAACACATGAAATCTGAAAACACCCCTTATCTTCCATGGATTGTCCACCCTTGATTCTAAGGTGTTTGGAGTGTTTTTTTGTGTGAATCAGTGATCTGAGTAAGTATTTGACTCAATTTCCTAATTTTTTTTATAGAAAAAAATTGTGGTTTGTTATATTTTATTCTAAACCATATAAAAGCTATTTCTAGAGGATCCTTTTCATTCTTGATTTTTATTTTTTTAGTCTCAATCAAGGGATGATATTGGACAACTTTCCTTAAATTACCTTACGGTAGGAGGAACTCATATGTGATCTGACTTGACCATCGATGATTATGAGATTATCAATATTCATGGCTTCACTATTATGCTTAATTGTATGTAGGAGTAACTCATATGTGGGTTTCATGCATCAAAGTTGGAGGTTCATCACCATTATACCAAAATGTATTGTGACCCTCGTAGATAGTATTGGTGTCCACAAATGAAGAACATGATAATATTTTTATGATGTGATGCTACACTTTTCAGTACATGATGTTCAAGCATCGTTGTCTTGCTAGTTTGTTATAGCCATTTCCAATTTGAAAATTGAAGTGGGACAATGTTACTATGGATTTCATGGTGGGATATCCTAATACTCCTCAGAAATGCAATGTGTTATGGTTGTTTGTGGTCTAGTTAAAAAAATTAGCCCATTTATTTCTAATCCAGAAGAACTTCACCATTTAATACTTGGGTGAATTGTACGTTTATGAGATAATATGTCTTCATGGGAAACCACAAAGTGTAGTTTCTGGTCATGGATGATGTTTTACATCATGATTCTAGAATGGTTTGGAGAAGGTGCTTGTTTCTCAGGTGTTTTTGAGTACAACCTCTCACCCACAGATGGATAGGCAGTCAGAATGTACTATACATGTGTTAGAGTGCATGTTGAGAGCATGCATCATAGACTTATTGGATCTTGGGAGAAACACATAGTTCTTGTTGAGTTTACCTATGAAAACCGTTATCATGAGATCATTAATAGGGAACCATATAAGGCGCTCTATGCTTTTCCACACACATCACCATTGTTTTGGATGAAGGTTGGTGATTCCGAGTTAATGGGGATGAGTCTCATGTAGGAGAAATTAGATGATGTTCAATTGATCATGAAACATATGGCAATGGAACAAAGTATAAAGAAGTTATATGATGGCAGAAGTCATCGAACTCTTTTTTTTATGGTTGGTGACCATTTATTCCTTGGTGTTTCACCATGGTTAGGTCATTGTCAGATTTAGAAATAAGGAAATCTTGTTCCTAGGTATATTGGACCATTTGAGGTTGTGTAGAAGATTAGATCATTGGTATACCGATTGGATATTCTATTGGGATACGATGTTTTGCAAGACTTTTTTCATGTGTCACAACATCAGTAGTATCACCCTGACCCTTATCATGTGATGGATGTTGATGATTTTAAGAATGAGGTTGACCTGTCCTTTAAGGAGCAACTGGTTCGTATTGTGGATCATAGTGAGAATGTTTTTTGGGGAAACTGTACTATTGGTCCAAGCAATGTGGAAGCATAACCATGTTTAGGAGGAAATGTGGAAGAGGGAAACTGATATGCGGGCTCAGTGGCCCAATATTTTTACCATGTAATCTTAGTGATGAGGGAGAAGATAACATGAGGATGAGATTTTATAAAGCAGAGGGTTTGTAATATCTCAACTATAATATTAGGAATTTCTTGTTTAAATTATGGTTAAGTTAATTTTTAAATAGTTTATGGAATTCTTCTTGAGAGTATGTGAGGTGCAAAGGTTTTCTTGATGGGTTGAGACTAAAAAAGGGGGTAATGTGACCAAATGTACAAGGAGCATGGTTGGTGCACATTTAGTACTAATGGTTCTCTAATACCATGTGGCCTGGAAAAGGTAGTTGTATGGTTGAAAAACCATGCAAAAAGGGACCTGGAAATCACAAAACCTTGGATAAAGCAAAACCATAAATATTTCTTCTGATTTTCAATACTATGAGGGTACCCCAGGAGATCATCTAGCATATATTTATCTTGAATAGAGGTGAGCACATAGTTAACAAATGATTTTCAAAAAATGTGGCAAAATAATGCGCCTCATTAAAAGTTAAAAAATGACCATTTCCCTCCCAAACCTTATACAACTTCACCTAATTTTCCCCCCATTTATTATATATAAGTATGCCTTTTGAACCAAACCCCCCTATTCCATGGAATGATCTACCATGATTTTATGGTGTTTGGAGTTAAATTTTTTCTGAATCAAAGCACAGAATAAGACATGGACTTAGTTTCCTTCCTTTTTCTGGAAGAATCATTGTGGGTTGTTATTTTTTCTTCCAAATATTATAAATCCTATTTCCAGCATATTCTTCACCTTGGTAATTTTGGTTATTTGAGTCCAAATCATGGCTGAGATTTTGTTCTTTTCCACCCACGGCCTTAAGGTAGGTCCATTAAAAGCTATTTCCCATAGTGTTGATGTATTTTCATGTGTATGTGACAAGGTTTATTATTCTGTGTTGTGTAATTTTTTTCTAGTCATAAATGATAAATTGGACATTTAAATGAGGTGATAAACCCTTCATAGTCCCCATTGGGTCCATGGATGATTATTATATCGGTCCTAAGGCCCCAATGGGGTGTGACACTCCCTTGAAATTGGTGAAATAGATTGAATAGATGGAATATAGGTTTTATGAGATTAGACTGGTTTCACATGATGTTGAAATGGTAAAATGAAAAATAGGGTCATTTGGTCTGATTTGGGGGTTTAATGGTGTATGACATGATAAATATAGGAAATGGGAAATGGTTAAAAGAGGGAACTACTTTGTTATTAAATGTATTGTAGATCATTAAATTAATGTGATATTTGAATATTGAAAATTTTGATATGGTGAACCTTGATGTTTAATTTTTTGAAAATGTTTTGTAGTATGGCCTTGAGTTTAGTTGTTGATATATGATTGAGATTGTAACACCCTGAAATTTTATGAGAATTATTCTTTTTAATTTCTTTGATGTATTTAGTTCTACGCTTCAAAAAGATTATCTTGCGCTATTCGCAACGCCGTATGATCTTGTAGTATACGCAACACTATTCTTGGCTTTTGATGCACACAATTTCAAGTTCTTTTGAACAACATTCATTTTACACAACACCATGTATATATTTTGATCAATGTATAACTGAACTATATTTTGAGTATGTTATACACAACACCAAAGGAATATTTCCCTACATGCAACCCTGAATTTCTTTGCATTACACGCAAGAGCAACCTTCCTCGATAGCTTGTGTTGTACGCAATACCGAGTTTCACTAAACAACGATATGTTATTAAAATATTAAATAAACTAGCCGTTATGAATAGTAATACCCACTATTTAAATTTTTATTAATTTTATCTTTCAAAATGGACTTTATTTTTTCATTCGGAATATCGAAATTAGCTTAGGATGAATTTTTGGTATTTTTTGGAAAAATTTCAATTTTTGATGAATAACGAAAAACACTGAGTTATAGTTTAAACCAAAAATTTTTTTAAATAATTATTTATTTTATTTAAATTTATTTTAGGTAAAAATATATATATAATACCTATATAAGATCAATGTAATTCATTGGATTCATTTTATAATAATTTTAGGTATATAAAAAGTTTATTGAACTTTTTACCGTCTTTTACCCACCTCGTATGAGCATTTTCAAATTTACATAAAACCAAATTTTACCGCTTATTTGAGTTCAATTTAGAAAATATGAAAGTCACGGTAAATATCAAGGAGTAAAATTTGGTTCAATAAGATAAAAATAATTTTTTGTGAATAGTAACTTTTTACCTTTTTTCCATAGTTAAAAGTAAATTGGGTAATTAAGGGTAAAAATGATAATATTATTACCCTAAAACATTTCATAATTCAATTGTATAAGTTTAATTCGACCAAAAATAACCTTAGGAACAATATATGACCATTTAGGTCCACTCGGATTAGATTAGGACATTTATTATTATTTTATTTAAAGAAGAGTTAAAATAGTTAAAATAGTTAAAATCAAAGTTTAATAACTAAAAAAATTTAATATAGGGTTATACATAATATAAATTCAACTATAAATATTCATTTGAAACATAAAAATATTCCATACATAATTATATTTTATTCATATTTTTTAGACATTATATAATTTAATTAATTTATGACACAATGATGATGCAGTAATTACCTTATTAATGAAATATTAACATAATTGATATTATAAATACCCAAATAAATGTAAATTGAGACTTTTTATGAATTAAATTAATTATCTAGGTTAATATAACATATTAGCATTGGTTAGATGAATTATTTTCAAAGTAATAATGCTGTTATGAATTTAGAGAAAACAAAATACCAAATAGTGTCAAAATTGACATAAAAGTGTTTTTAAGAACAATATTATATTATTAATTGATATAATGGTCCTAAAAATCCAAGGTTCGTCTAAAAGACATATATAATAATATATATGACATTAATGAACCAATTGGGATTCGATTGGCAGTTTATTGTAAGTTTATTTCCCATATATTGTAAAAATACAAGAAGAAGCGGTAAAAGTTAAATTATTTAACTTAGAGATAAATCTAAATGATAATGTTAAAATGGTAACCTAAACTTGTCTAAAACTTATTGGTTGAGAATATTTCGACCCATACCCACCCTATCCTCGAAATAAGTCACTTTGGAGCCATTATAAACTGAATATGAATTTATTATAAAATAATATTTTCAGCTTTTCCTAAGGTGCCTTTCTCCTCCCTTATATTAGAGAACCTCGTCCCTCTCCTATTTACACAATTTTGAGCCTTAAATATCGGCCAACCCCAACCAATTTCTATTCTCAACCACACTAGTTATATCATAGAGGTTTTGGTCTTCTCAAAAGACCATCCCTAGTTCCCTAAGAGGAAGTTTAAAAGAGGCACGTCGAAGAATAGGTAATCTCTTCTACCGATTCTTTCATGTTCCTTTCTTCTTCCACTTACTCATTCGTTGTTGTTTCCATTATTAAATAATAAATCCAGTATCTTATAAATACTGTGATGTTATTATAAAAATTTTACAACTATATTAGTTATTTTATCCATCCTATGAATGAAAAAGTCACCACACGTGCGTACGTACGGCTTACCGTCTCCACGTCGTGGTATAGTTTGTTATTCAAACATTTCATCATTTGGATGGGTATAATAATGAGTATAAATTATATAAATAATAAATATAACATTATTATGATTATTTATATATGATATAACATCCAATTATAAACGATTTTAATATCAAAAGAATGATATCATCGCTCGTGCGTACGTACGGAGTACAGTCTCCACGAACGCGATGAGATTCATTTTACATGATTAACTATTCAAGTATTATTATAAAGTATATAAAATAAATAACCAATAAATATATTTCATAATAATGATACTGTATTTATGTAAATATATGTTTCCTTTACTTAATTCCATTGAATTCAATAAGGAAATGAGAATACATTCATGTGTACGTACGACCTACCGTCTCCATGAACGGTGTATTTCATATCATTTATTGATCTATCATATATATTTATATGATGAATATATATTACATATAAATAATTTTTTACAGTCTGGAATTAATTAAATTAGGATATAAGTAATAATATCAAAATCAACAAGTCGAAACACGTACGATAAATGAAACGATTTTTTCCAAAAACACTGCTTTAACATGGAATTTACAAAAGAACGGGTAATATTAAGTCATAAGTGTACCATATATGATATCATAATAATGAATATGATTCTATAATAATTCAATGACATTATTAAATCATTATACAGGAGTTTTAGATACGTACGAAGCATATCATGCCTAAGGTAAGGGATAATTTTTCAATCTCATTTTTATCAGAGATTCTTTATACGTAAGTATTTACTGGGGTTATATTTTTCATCCATGTCCATAAAAATGTTTTTCATAAAGTGTTTAATGTTCTTACATGTATGTTTAAATTCATGTTTACCCCACTTTTACTTTTACTTTGTGTTATGGAAGTAATCTTTCTTTTGTTTACCATACGTGGTAATTTTTGACTTTTCCATTAAAAGTATGAGGAGAATGTTTTTTTAAATTATACGGCATGAATGGATTTTTACGGTTTCATAACTCCTAATTTTCATGAAGCTTCCTCTACAAAATTTTATGACTATTTTCAATGAAATCATTTTCTTTTAAAATTGCATGGAATTTTGTGAAAAGAAAATTATTTTGAAGAAGAAAGGATATTTTCCTAAATAATTCATTTCAAGTGTTTTATAAAAACCATTTTCCATATAAGATGACATTATTTAATATGTTAATGTTTCAAGTATAATTTATCTATGATTTACATAGTTTCCCTTTTCTTATGATTAAATGATATCCATTTGTTTAATATGGATTATGTTATGATGGGATGATGTTTATGAAACCCATTTTATTCTTTGGGTTATGATGAATGATTTATGTTTATGTTGTGGCACACGTAATAATGATTTAATTATGAGATGGGTGGGACCTATATCTCCCTATAATTCATTGGGTAAAGATTTATATCTCATGAGATAGACATGGCTGGAACGGCATGTTAATCCGGTTCAGTGATACAGGACTGGAACGAGGAGTGATCTCGATTCAGTAAGGGACTTTGTCCACGAGGATGGTCTTTCTAGCAAGGTCTTGGCTAATATGGAAATAATATCATGTGATTAATGGTTTTCCACAATTACATGTTTTATTCCCATGCTATTTTACTATGGTTATTGTTCCTTTATTATCTATGCCTTACACACTTCCACGATTTATGTCATTACTCATGATCTTGATATCTTATGTTCATGTTCTTACGTTCAAATGTTTAGGGTTTGTTTTGTGTTCTCCATGTTTACCCATACTGAGCATTTGAGATCACCCTTTTTATTTATTCTTTTCCCCATGATATAAAGAAAGGTTTTAAGTAAGAAAACCAAAGGGGAAGATCTTTATGGGAGATGTTGAAGATCATTCACCATGATTAGAATATTATGTTCCGAGTTTCAAAAGACACTAAACTAATACGGTTATTGTTCGTTTGTTTTGAAATGTATTAAGCATTCTGAAAAATTAATGTAATGTCCATGTACGTCAAGCTTTGGGCTCTACAGCTGGTATCAGAGTGAAGGTTTAGTTATCCTTTTGAAACTAGGATGTGAAAACACAAGTGAGATCCGTAGAGATATTTCTATTGTATGTCTAGGGATGTCCCTAAGTTTAAGTATAAGTATAGGTTATAGTCTTAAAATTACGGTAATGATAATAGAATTAAACCTAATATGTTAGAGATTCAAAGTAATCCCCCTTGATTATGTAGTTTTTCTAGTATGAGATTTTCATCTCATACTATTCTTTTTGGGTTTTAAGAAATGGCAGGAAACAGGAGGACTCATGTAAATGGAGAATATGATGGACAATGGAATGATATTATACATGAGAAACCAAATGAAACGGGATTTGGATGTCAAAACATAATTATTATTCCCAATCTGCAATCTCATAATATTATCAATAATATCAACTTTGGTAAGTTTCGTGACTCGGCTAATAAGGGAAAGATGGAGTTTCATGATGATAATTGAGGAAATAAAGTTCAATTTCCCTCACATAAATCAGTTGGGAAGAGGCATCAAGGAGAATGTTTCAAATGAATTGGAAGATTCTTTGGGTGTGGAAAAGAAGGACACAAAGCTAGTAATTGCAAAGGAAAAGGTTCAGTTAACTCCATGGACAAGGATAATGGTATTTCTAAGACATCAAAAATGGTTAAATGTTTTAAATGTGGAATGTATGGGCATTTTGAAAACCAATTCCCTATGGGAAAGTGTCAGGAATAGTATCGGCATGGTTGTATGGGTAGTATTTATGTTGATTGTAATGAAGAGAGTAAAAATGATATGTGAGATGAAATAAGTTTTGAAGCTCAGTAAATGGTTTATGTTGGTAGTGGAATGATTGAATGTTTATCAAGAATAATGTATGGTACTATGTAATAATAAAATATCTAAGGATTGTTACACTATTTATTTTCCTAAAGTATCTGAGAGTATGTGTTGAATGGTACCGGTAACCATGAAAAGTGATTGAAATATTTTTGGAAACCAGATGATATGCGCATAATGAAGGTATAAATAGATAATGAAATGTTTTATAGTATTAATGAGCTCATATAAGGACAAAGTGATATCATGGTTTGAATATATAGAATTTTTGGGATTTGGGTATGTGGAAAGAGTTATCTTTTGAAAACATTCATGTTTTCAGTAAGGTTCTATGGTAATTCATGTTTCAAGAGAATACATGATTAAGGTATTCACATGTTTGTAATGTGACCAATAAGATATATCTTATGATATATGGGGGATAGATGATGGTATTCACATGCTCGGTAGATGAAATTCTAATAATCATTTTCTTTATATTATGAGATTGGATAGAGGTATTTTCGATAAGACTAAAGGTTGGAATGGATTAAGTTAGACATAAAATAGTTTTGTTTAAGGATATAACCTTTTTATATTATTTCTGAAATGTTATAATATTAAATTTTTTTAAAAAAATGACAACCCGTAGGATGGGTGACAACCCGTCGCGTCGGACATGGATACGGGAATCAAACCCACAACCAAAGGTCGATTGGCCTTTATCGCCTACAACTGGCCTACAGGATGTCCCTGGTTAGTGGAATCTAGTTTTATTTTATTTATAGGTATGATAGATGAATTATAAGTCCATTCTGGGAACCATATACGATTAATCTCACCATAGATGGACTTATGTATAAAATTTTTGCTAACTTTATGTTTGAGACAGATGGAATGACCTATCATTCTATCGCATGATCTGTTAACACTTCACGGAAGACAAATTCAACTTCATTTCTTTAATAGATGAAGTGGAATTTGTTCAAGGCACAAATAACAGTGTGATTGTACCAAAATCAAGTAAGTATTTCTTTTAATTAAAAATTCTTTAACATTAGGGAAATGATCATGAAAAACAAAAATGTTGTCCTAGTACTCTCATTTCTAATGAATCATATGGTACCTTAGATAATAAAAAATTTATGTATTTTTGATTGTTCTCTTTTTCATAGCCATGTTCTCTACCACTCTTCATCCAAACATGATGGTTATATTTCTCTTCCATATCCATATTTTCACCTAGATTCTCTTATGTGGAAACACTCTAATTAGTTACTTTTGGTATCAGTTATGTTTCAAATGTTCCTTTTTAAAATGATGATTTAGTATTCCTTTTTACGATGTGAGTTTCTATGAAAGAAACTTTCAAGTAGAAAACCATTTATAACCCTGACGAATTTTGAGGGCGAAATTCATTTTAAGAGGGGTAGAATGTAACACCCCAAGATTTTATGAGAATTATTCTTTTTAATTTCTTTGATGTCTTTTGTTTTACACTTCACCAAATTAGCTTGCAATATACGCAACACCGTATTAGCTTGTAGTATATGAAACACTATTCATGGCTTGTGATGCACACAATTTCAAGTTCTTTCGTATAAAATTCATTTTATACAACACCAAGTATAGATTTTGATCTGTGTATAACTGAACTATATTTTGAGTATGTTATACGCAACACTAATGGAATATTTCCTTACATAAAACCCTAACTTTCCTTGCATTACACGCAAGAGAAACCTTCCACGATAGCTTGCGTTGTACGCAATACCGAGTTTCACTAAACAACGATATGTTATTAAAATATTATATAAACTAGCAGTTATGAATAGTAATACCCCACTTTTTGAAATTTTATAAATTTTATCTTTAAAAATGGACTTCATTTTTGGATTCGGAATATCAAAATTAGATTAGGGTGAATTTTTGGTATTTTTCGGAAAAAATTAAATTTTTTATGAATAGTGAAAAACACTGAGTTACAGTTTAAAACCAAATTTTTTAAAATAATTATTTATTTTATTTAAATTTATTTTAGGTCAAAATATATATATAATACCTATATAAGTTCAATATAATTCATTGGATTCATTTTTTAATAATTTTAGGTATATAAAAATTTTATTGAACTTTTTACCATCTTTTACCCACCTCCTAGGAGCATTTGAAAATTTACATAAAACTTAATTTTACCACTTATTTGAGTTGAATTTAGAAAGTCCAAGAGAAACGGTTAATATAAAGGAGTAAAATTTGGTTTAATAAGATAAAAATAATTTTTGGTGAATAGTAACTTTTTACTTTTATTTACCACCGTTAAAATTAAATACGGTAATTAAGGGTAAAAATGATATAATTTTTACCCTAACACTTGTAATGATTATATTGGATAAATGTAATTCGACCAAAAAACCATATGAATAATATATGAACCTCTTTGGTCCACTTGGATTAGATTAGGACATTTATTATTATTTTATTTAAAGAAGAGTTAAAATAGTTAAAATAAAAGTTTCATAACTAAAATATTTTTAATATAGGGTTATACATAAGATAAATTCGACTCTAAATATTAATTAGAAAGATAAAAATATTTAATACAGAATGGTATTTTATTTATATTTATTAGACAGTAAAGAATTTAATTTATTTATGAAACAATTATGATGCAGTAATTACCTTATTAATGAAATATTTACATAATTGATATTATAAATACATAAATAAATGTAATTTGAGACTTTTAATGAATTAAACTAATTTTCTAGGTTAATATAACATATTAGAGATGGTTAGATGAATTTTTTTCTAAGTAATAATGATGTTAAGAATTTAGAGAAAAAAACACCAAATAGTGTTGAAATTGACATAAAATAGTTTTTAAAAAAAATATTTTATTAATAAATGATATAACGGTTCTAAAAATCTATGGTTCGAAAAAAAGAATTATATAATAATATATATGACAGTAATGAACCAATTGGGGTTTGATTGGAAGTTTATAGTATGTTTATTAACCATATATTGTAAGAATACAAGAAGACATGGTAAAAGATAAATTATTTAACTTAGAGTTAAATATAAATGATAAGGTTAAAATGGTTACCTAAACTTGTCTAAAACCTATGTTTTGAGATTATTTCGACCCATTCGCACCCTAGAATCTAAATAAGTCACTTTGAAGCCATTATAAACCGAATATGAATTTATTATAAAATAATATTTTATGTTTTTTCCTAAGGTGTCACTCTCCTCCCTTATAAAAGGGAACCTCCTCCCTCTCCTCCTTACACAATTTTGAACCTTAAAGCTAGAAAACCCTGAAAATTTATATTCTCAACCTCTATAGTTATATCAGAGAGGTTTTGGTCTTCTCTAAAGACCAACCCTAGTTCCCTAAGAGGAAGTATAAAACATGCACGTCGAAGAAGAGGTAATCTCTTCTACTGATTCTTTCAAGTTCCTTTCTTCTTCCACTTCCACCTTCTTTGTTGTTTCCATTATAAAATAATAACTCCAGTGTCTTCTATATACTTTTATGTTATTATAAAAATCTTAAAACCATATTAGTTATTTTATCCATCCTATGAATGAAAAGGTCACCACACGTGCGTACATATGACTTACCATCCCCACGTCATGGCGTAGTTTGTTGTTCAAACATTTCATCATTTGGATGGGTATAATAATGAGTATAAATGATATAAATAAAAAATATAACATCATTATGATTCTGTATATATTATATACCATCCAATTATATACGATTTTCATATCAAAAGAATGATATCATCGCTCGTGCGTACGTACGGACTACCGTCTCCATGAACGCGATGAGAATCATTTTCCATGATTAACCATTCAGGTATGATTATAAAGTATATATAATAAATAATCATGAAACATATTACTTAATAATTATACTGGATTTAGGTACATATATTTTTCATTTACTTAATTCTATTCAATTCAATAAAGAAAAGAAAACAGTGTTCATGTGTACGTAAGTCCTACTGTCTCTATAAACAGTGTATTTCATTTCATTTATCGATCTATCATATATATTTATATGATTAATATATTTATATATAAATAATATTTTACATTCTTTAATTAATTAAATCAGGATATAAGTAATAATATCATGAACAACAAGTCGAAACACATTCGATAAATGAAACGATTTTAACCAAAAATGCTGCTTTAACATGTAATTTACAAAAGAACTGATAATATAAAGTCATAAGTGAACTATATATGATATCATAACAATGAATATCATTTTGTAATAAGTCCATTACATTATTTAAATCATTATACAGGATATTCAGATATGTACGAAGCATATCGAAACTAAGGTAAGGGATAATTTTTCAATCTCATTTTTATCCGAGATTGCTTATACGTAAGTACTTACTGGGGTTATATTGTTCATCCATGTCCATAAAATGTTTTTTCATAAAGTGTTTAATATTATTACATCCATGTTTAACATCATTTTTACCCCTCTTAGACTTTTACTTTGTGTTATGTAAGGAATATTTCTTTTGTTTACCATACGTGGTACTTTTTGACTTTTCCGTTAAAAGTACGAGGAGAATGTTTTTTCAAATTATACAGCACGAATGGGTTTTTACGGTTTCATAACACCTAATTTTCATGAATCTTCTTCTACAAGATTTCATGATTATTTTCAAAAAAATCCTTTTCTTTTAAAATTTCATGGAATTTTTTGATAAGAAAATGATTTTGAAGAAGAAAGGATATTTTCCTCAAGAATTCATTTCAAGTATTTTATCGAAACCATTTTCCATCTAAGATGACATTATTTCATATGTGTATGTTTCAAGTATAATTTCTCTATGATTTACATGGTTTCACTTTTCCTATGATGAAATGATATTCATTTGTTTTATATGGATTATGTTATGATGGGATGATGTTTATGAAACCCATTTTATTCATTGGGTTATGATGAATGATTTTTGCTTATATTGTGGCACATGTAAGAATGATTTAATTATGACATGGGTTGGACCAATATCTCCCTCCAATTCATTGGGTAAAGATTTATATCTCATGAGATAGAAATGGTTTGAATGGCAAGTTAATCTGGTTCAGTGATATAGGACTGGAACGAGGAGTGAACTCGATTCAGTAAGGGACTGTTTCCACTTGGATGGTCTTGCAGCAATTCCTTGGATACTATTGAAATCATATCATGTGCTTAATGGTTTTTCACAATTACATGTCTTATTCCCATTCTATTTTATCAAGGTTAATGTTTCTTTATGATATATGCCTTAAGCACTTCCAATATTTTTGTCATTACTCATGATTTTGATATCTTATGTTAATGTTCTTACGTTCAAATGTTCAGGGTTTGTTTTTTGTTCTCCATGTTTAACCTTACAGAGCATTTGAGCTCGCCCTTTTTATGTTTTCTTTTCCCCAGAATATAAATAAAGGTTTTAGGTAAGAAAACCAAAGGGGAAAATATTTATGGGAGATGTTGAATATCTTTCACCAAGATTAGAATATTTTGTTCTGAGTTTCAAAAGAAACTAAACTAATATGGTCATTGGGCGTTTTTTTCTAATGTATTAAGTATTCTGCAAAGGAAATGTAATGTCCATGTATGTCAAAATTTGGGTCTCTACATAGATGATGGATGTGATGTTCCATACCCATGTGTAAGGAGGTTTTACATGATGTTTCTTCTTCTTAATTAAGGATATTGGACATTACATTCCTTATCCACTGATAAGGATGGCCAGACACAATGCTTTGCAGCCTTAGTTAAATTTGTTAAAATAAAAGCTCATAATCATGATTGGGTGGCAACATGGTGATTCAAACAAAAATGGTCAGGACATGATTTGAAATTTTATTGGGGATCCCTTTTTGTATTAAGAATATAATTGATAAATTTACACACTTTGGGTTATATTTTGTGAACCTATGGTATTTGATTCTGATTTTAAGCATGGACAAAGAAAGTATGGTTGGTGGGGTGTTACGATGGAACTATGGAACCCTAATAACTAGTTATTGTGATACATGATACACTTATTTACTTGTTTATTAGTTCATATATACTACTGCATTAACTTTTCTTAGACTATATATTGCTTTAGTCACCGTTGGTGGCAGCCTAATGAGTTGTACTCATACCCAGGACGAGCCTCCATTTGGTACTCAAGTAGATTACACGGTATCTTATTCAGATAAGGGAGGGGAGTTGGAGTTGGTTCCCTGGAAAAAACATCTAAGTACTTTATGATAACTTGTATTCTTGGTTTTGGATATTAATAAACAACTTATAACATCATGATTGTTCATTTACGTGAAATTGTATGTGATAATGTCCCAAGAGTAGTTGTCTCACTAAAAGGTCATAGCAGATCCCCTCTTTGATGAGAACCCAAAGGTGCTACAACACTATTCTTAAATATATGTTCTATAGCTAGATGATATGATTTGAGGGAAAAACCATAGAGGGTATTAGGGGTGGAGACTTATTGGATTTTGAGGTACCTTCTCGTGGTGTACGCCCTTGGTAATATCCAGTGTGATATTATGATAACATGGCCTGATAGTAGGAAATCAGGATTTATATGTTTAAATAGATGTTCCTATCTGTGAATATGTGTAATATTGTTTAGAATTTAATATTACTGATAATTAGTATTAAGAGTCATGTACTTAGATGTATTGACTAAAACTGTGATGATAGATGTTCGCGTCGAGGTAGGATACATTGGGTGGGTCTTGAGTAATATTGAATTAATGAATAAAGAGAGAAAATATTTATCCCTTCTATTCATTAATAGAAGTTAATATCTCATGGCCTTTTATGGGAATGATATACCCTAAATAATTCCATGGCCATGGTGTTCTATAGGAAATTTCTATTTTCAAAAAGTCAAAGAAAGAGAGATCGGGTATATAGGTTGGTGGCATTGGCATTAAACCTACTTGATTAGAGATATTGTGATAAAAGGATTATATTACACAGTAAGAATCTGTATGAGGTAACATATCATTGGGACATTAACTTATTTCTCTATGGGTGCTTTGGCATGTTTCTAGATGTTATTCTTGTTCATTAGGTTGGTTCATCTAATGCCACTGAGAAAGAGGCCTAGAGGGCCAAACACTAAGTGTATCCAGAATCTCAATTAAATAATATATTATTATTTATTATTTAGTTTGTTGAATAAATATTATTCCCATATTTGGTTTAATAACTATTCATGTATGCTTGATCACATTTTTATGTCACTATTTATCTGGGAGAATATATTGTGTGAGATATATTTAATAAATAAATATTTTTTTATTGAATATAATATTTAATTATTTTTTGGTGAATAATGTATTTATAATGATTTAATAAATAAATAGACATTATTCAAGGCCCGATAAATATTGTGGAGGAATGGCGAACTCAGTTTAATGGTCCGGTGAGAAATAATAAAAATGGAGTATTATTTAATTATATAATATTTAATTATAATTCACTAGTTAAGAACATGTAGAGAAGTAATGATATTATTATTATTTGACATGTTTTTTTCTAGGATTAAATAAAATAATCAATGGGAACTTGTGAAATTATATTACTTTAACCATAAAAATATAAATAACCAATTATTTAAATTTCCAAAGAGATCCAATTCATTTTTTTATTGTGCACTACAATCTTGGAGATTCCCATTAAGCCTAGAGATCTCCCTTCTCCAAGAATTCTCCAAAGAATGGAGAGAAATCCTTCTCCAATGGATCAAGGAGAACGATTTTGAAGTGATTCTCGATGCGATCAAAGGTAGATGATGCAAATGAAGGGATCTTCGATGCTAGAACCTAGAGACTCCTTCGGAAATTTCTAGAGATTTGTGCAACACATGTGGATCACCGCTAGAAGAAATCTACACTTGGTTTCTACAATGAAAAGATAGTACACTGTTGATCTGTCACCAAAAACATCAACAAAGAAAGAATTCATTAGAAGTAACTCTTTATTTAATTAAATTAATTATAAAATATATGTGTTGATGTCCTATCTCTCAGTTATGACGTTATATCTATTGTCTATTTCTTTGATTCAATTCCATTTATCACAGTGTTCATCATCTCATAAATCTCAGATTGATCATTGATTATGGAAAAGCAAAGTTGGGAACTACCCATCACATGTTTCCATTGTGCCTGGTACCTACAAATGGTATCATAGAATGAACATAATTGTTTATAATTATTTAAAAACATGCTGGTGATTTTTTAATTTGTATTTTAGTTTTTCAATTCACGTTTAATCATTCTCTTAATCTGAATTTAAATATATGTTTCTTCCTCCTTCGTTTCAAATAGATCTAATTGAGACGTTTAATTTTATATTTAAAATAAAATCAAGTAACTCGTCTGTAGGAGCCAAGGTTTCTAGCTGGAAAACACAGGACTACAAACCGTTTAATTGGAGTTTCACTCCAGGTAGTCATGTTCAGTTCATCAAGAATTAGTTCAAAAATTAATTTCGGTCGTATGCACTGAATATGTGTATTAAATTTCCCAATGTTTTGATCGGAATTTAATAGTGCACGGTCAGCCATAATACACGCCGTGTAGCCCACATACACAGCTTGTAGTCCCCTTGAGTCATAGACAGGGTGTGTATTCAATACATGGCATTCCTGAATACTGACCATGTAAACATGGAGTCAACAGATCCTGTGGCCCACTGGACACACAATGTACTCCAAATTTTCTTAGGCACAAACTACACGCCAAGTCCCTAGGTGTGTGTCTCAGATATATAATGAGTGATTTACATTCCATGTAGATTGGATCTACATGCCATGTACTTATACCAAATTACATATATTAAAACTTTATTTGTTTTACTATGTAAGCCTTGAGGCAGGTACTTGTATGTTGTTGTAAAGACGATACATGTTGTATGATAGGTTTTAATGTGCATAAATATTTAAATTTTTCATAAATATCTATGTAGTGTGCATATCTGCATATCATGTATGAGTCGTATTATATGTTCTTAATCTATGTGCATTGAAACATAACACGTGATCAAAAAAATCATGTAATTCATGTAACCATCTATGAAGTACTTTTTGTGCAAGTATGTGAAATGTTGTGTATGCCATATGCCAGAAGTGTAAAATAGTGTATGAGTATAATACATGTTTTTTTGATTCAAGTGGGTATACAACATGTTTACTCCAAGGTAAATTTATCTACAAAGTTAATTTTAAATTAATTTATTTAATTTGATTAAATTTATAATGGATAAAAATCTCATGGAAATTCAGATAAGAATTAAGATAAAAGAATTGGTTAATTAAAGATAATAATTAATTGATTCGAGCACGATTTATCTTAAATAAAAATGATTAATAATTTAATGCTTGTTTTATTAAATGCACAATTAATTTCATGCATGTGGATGATCATAATCTAGACCAGACCTTTGTATGTTATTGGTTTCATTTAATTTATTTTTAAATTAAATTATTGGCATGCGTTTCTTCTATTCTGTTATTATATAGGGATTTCATTCCCATGGTTTTTTTATGTAAACCCCTTTTTTACCCTCACCTATGTGTGAGTAGAAGGAAAATTTAAAGGATGGAGCTCCCAATCTAGTGGAGGTGGTTCAAGTTCAAAGCTGAGGCGAAACCAATCCAAGGAGATACATAGGTGGACAAGTAGAAAGCTGAAAAAACCTTAATTGGTTCAAGGTGTTTTTTACCTAGGTTAATGGATATTTTATTAACTTCTAGAAAAACTAACCACTGGTAAAATATTAGGATCTTACCACTTTATTATTTTATTCTTTTCATTTTCATGTTTATTTCATTATGAATGTCTTGTCGCAATCACATAATTGATGAATTAATGAGCATGCAATATAGAACTAAAATAAACCAGCTTATGCGTAAGTATTTTCTAAGACATGGTTAATCAATTAATCAATCCCACTTAATATTAACAAGAATGTGATAAATATAATAATTGTAAATGTATATATAAAATGATAAATTCCACCAATAAAATATTCTATCGGTATAGCCTTTCACTACTTTAGTTAAAATCGAACCACAGTTCAAAGTACTTGACCAACCCAAGTTGGGGTGTTTTCAATTATTGGGGAATTCTTACTTGATGTTTTGGGTTGAATTAACTTATTTTACACCAAGTTTTGACTACACATGTAAGACATGGTTTAATTGAGAAGCAAGAGTTAAGAAATCTAAATTTTTGATTTTTGGATTGGGGAGTCTAATCAACAGATCAAGGAACTATGATTTAATGAAGATGAAATTTGGAATGCCTACCTAAAACCATTCAATTTACTTGAGCAACCCTTGTTGGGGTAATGAGAAGTGGAATATTGATTCTTACCACTAGAATTTAAAAGAAACAAGATATTCTGAATTTAATGGAGATGGCTATTGGGTTTTGATAAAATAGCGGGAGACTAGTAAATATAATATTTATTTATTTTTCTAAATTTTATTAGATAAAGTATTAAAATTATTCTTATATTATTTTTATGGAACAAAATTAAAATGACATCAAACATACAATTACTATCCATAAATGAAATGGAAAACCTTCTCATCGGAACAAATTTCCAGGAGTGGAAAAGGCTCTTACATGTCATCCTTCACCATGAAAAGAAATGTTATGTGATGGAAGAACCTTTACCAAATTTTCATAACAATGAGGTAAGTGATGAAGAGATATATCTCTATACGAAACTTCTGAATTATATTAAAGATGTTTAGTGATTCATTTTATCATCAATGTCTATTGATATTTTAAAGAAACATGAGTATGTGGATGCCTATAGCATGATGTCTTAACTATGGGATCTCTTTCAAGAGAAGGAAAGACAGGAGAGGTTTAACATCTCTGATGATTTTTTCAAAAAGAATCTTGGAGAATCTGCACCAAATGGACCTTATACAGTCAAGATCATTTCCTTCATTGAACACCTGGACATGTTAGGGTTTAAATTCCCATATGAATTTCGTATATGGCTCATAATTTTATCACTGACCAAGTCCTTCGCCATCATTATTGTTAATTAAAATATGATAAATAATGATAAGATACTCTTATAAATTTATACATTAATTTTCCAAGGGGACAAGGATATGGTACGTGATAAACCCACAGTGCATATAGTGAATATGAAAAGTAAGAACATGGAAGTGGGGCCCAAGACTGGTAAATAGTATAAAGATCCCACTCACTATCCTTCCAAGAAGAAGAATATCTAATGGTAGGGAAAGGAAAAGGAGGTAGTGTTTTTTGTATGTGGTAATTTAGGCCACTAGAAGAGGAACTGCACCAAAATGTAAGGAGAAGCTAAAGGTGAATCTGTTATTGATTGTAATCTTTCAATATCTAAACATTAGGTATTAGATACAGCTTGCGGGGTTCACATTTATATCCAAATGTAGGAAACAAGTATATTTAGAAATATTTATAGAGGATAGGTGGATCTGAGAGATAAAAATAGTGCCTGGATGTCTGCTCTGGACATTGGTGACTACCACCTCTCATTTCCAATGGGATTTGTTTTGGTTTTAAAATATTTTTATGATGTAACTTCAGTTTCCAATAACATAACTTCTGTATCATTCCTAGATATAGATGGGTTTATTTTCAAATTTGGAAATAAAATATATTTCTTTAATAACGAAAATATATGTTATGGTATGAAACATTTAAATAATGGTCTTTATATATTAAATTATAGAAACCAATGTTTTGTTAATCGATAATGAATCATGCTCACATGACTCACATAACACCTAGTTGTGGCATCGCCATCCAGGTCATGTAAACGTGAAGCTTTTGAAAATTCACTTTCAAGATGTTTATTTAGACACATTTGAGCTAACACCACATGATATATTTCATGCTTGTTTATAAGGGAAATTACCAAACCATGACTCGATCGATAGCGTGAAAGGGCCATAGAGCTTCTAGGATTGGTCCACACTGATATTTGTGGACCATTTTCAGTAGAAGCTAGAGGTGTGTATTCTTACTTCATAACCTTTACTGATTAATTTAATAGGTATGGCTATGTCTACTTAATGAATTATAAGTCCGAGTTCTTTGAGAAATTCAAGGAATTATAGAATGAGGTAGATAATCAACATGGTAAAAAGATAAAGAAGATTAGATCAGATCGAGGCAGTAAATATATAAACTAAGAGTTTTTCAAATTTTAATGGGATTTTGAGATTATATATCCAATCACTCGAACATACACACCATAGTGGAATGGGTTTAGTTAAAGGATCAACAAAACCTTGTTAGACATGGTAACGTCGATGACGATTCGTGCAGATCTTCCATTACCCTTTTTGGGATATGCATTACAAACTGCGGCATACACGTTAAATCGAGTACCAACTAATGTGAAAAATTGAATTACCTTAAAGCTATTGAGTCGAAATAAACCCATTTTATCGCTCACACGTGTTTGGGTTCGTGAAGATTTTTTAAGGATTTCTCTGGAAACAAACAAGGAACATGTGGCCTGAATTGCGTCTTTATAGGGTATCCCATGGATACAAGGGATACTACCTATACAACCCCAAAATCAAGAAACCGACTATCTCCATAAAAGTTGTATCTCATGAGAGTTATAACATCCTTAAAAGGGATAGTGGGTATAAGATAGTCTTTGATGATGTTGATTCTCAAGATACACAAGTTTTGGTATAAGAATAGATTCTATAGGTTTATATTTTCGAATTAGTTCCTGAAACACAAGTGCTATGTTAGAGCATAAGATATGTAATATAACTAAAGGGATATGGTTTTATAGCCACCGAATATGGTGACTCATTGTTGGTCGACAATAATGAAAATCTCTCATACAATGAGTTGGTATAGAGCTCAGAAGCTGGAAGATGGAAAGATGCCATGAATTCAAAAATGGATTCAATGTATCATAACCAAATTTGTATTTTGTTCAATGCACCAGTTGATGTAAATCATGTTGGGTAAAAATAGGTATTCAAGAGGGAACTACACTTGAAAGGTAAATTAAATACCTATAAAGCACGACTAGTGGATAAAGAATTTAAAAAACATTGGGGAATTGAATATGATGAATCCTTTTCACCAATTTCCATGTTTAAATCCATCAGAATTATACTTCCTATAATATCTTACCATGAATATGAGATTTGGAAGATGGATGTCAAAATTTCATTCCTTAATGGGGACCTTCAAGAATATAACTCTATGACACAACCAAAAGTTTTTTTGACTCCTAGTGATGACAAGAATACTTTCAAGTAGTATAGATCCATTTATGGAATAAAGGAAGCATCCAAATTATGGAACTTTTGATTTGATGAGGCCATAAAATAATTTTGTTTCATTAATAATGAATCTGATCGATGTGTTTATAAAAGGTTTAGTGGGATAGTGGTCATTATCTTAATAGTATACGTTGATGACATATTACTTATTGGAAAGGACATACCAGTCTTACTGTCAGTTAAGTATTGGTTAAATATGTGTTTTTCCATGAAGTACTTTGGTGAAGTAGCCTATATTCTGGGGCTGAATATATTTTGTGAGAGATTCAAGCGGTGTCTTGGACTAAGTAAAAGTACATATATTGACCAGATATTTAAGAGATTTAGTATGGAACAATCTTAGAGGGGATTGGTTCGAGTGTCACGTGGTTTACATATTTCTATGAAAATGTGTCCTTAAGTATAATTGTAGAAAGATAGAATTAGTGAGATCAGATATGATTTAGAGATATCATCAATAATGGTTGACATGTTATTTACTAGACTTGATGTTGCATATGCAATGAGAATGATAGGCGGATATCGAGAAGATCTAGGAGAATAACATTGTACTGTTATTAAGGACGTCGTTATGTATTTGAGAAGAATTAAGGATACTTTCCAAGTATATGGAGGGTATGAGGAGTTGGTCATCTTGGGTTATACAGATTCTGGTTTTTAGAAAGATCAGATTGATTTGAGGTCACAATTAGGAAATGTTTTATGTCTCAATAGAGGTGTTGTGAGCTAGAAGAGTTCAAAGAAACTAGTTTTTTCTAATTCTAAAGTTGATTCTGAGTATATAGAAACTTATAATATATATAAGGAATCCATTGGGATTGGGAACTTTTTTTAGGTGCTTTATGTGGTACCTAGTAATAATGACCCTATCAAATTTTATTATTATAATACCATAGTGGTGTCTCTTGTAAAAGTGCCAAGGTCACACCAACGAACCAAGAATATGCTCTACAAATTTCACCTCTTGATGGATTTCTATCAGAGGGGTTAAGTTGAAGTAAGAAGATTACCCATGGAAGAGAACATGGTGGACCCCTTGACTAAGAGCCTCTCTCAGAAGAAGCATTAGTATCATGTGATAACTAGTAGAGTAAAGTTTGTTAGCAGTTGGCTCTACTGTAAGTAGGATCCTATTTGAATTGATTCCGTAGAAACAACTTATATGTACTTTATGATAACTTGTATTCATGTTTTTGGATATTAATAAACTTCTAATCACATAATGATTGTTCTTATGTGTGACATTATATGTGATAATGTCCCAAGAGTAGTTTCTTCACGAAAAGGTCATAGTAGTTCCCCTGCTATTATGAGAAGATGGAAGTGCAACAAAATCTATTATTAAATACATGTTCTATAGTTAGATGATACCATTTGAGGGACAAAAATGATACAGGAAATCATGGATGGATACTCATAGGGAATTGAGGCACCTTCTCATGATGTACTCCCTTGGTAATATCTAGTAGGATATTTTTAGAACAAGACCCGATAATAGGAAATCCAAATTTATATGTATCATTGGATGTTACTATCTAAGGATGTTTTTATTGGTCTTTAAACTTTATGATTGTTATTTATGTGTATTATGAGTCACATGCATTTATTTAATGATGAAAACTATGCCATCAGATGTTCACGGTGAAGTAGGGTATGTTGGGTGCGTCATGAGTAATATTGCATTAATGAATAATTTTAGAATGGATTTATCCCTTATATTCATTAACGGAAGTTAATATCTTAGGACCTTTTATGGAAATGATATAGCCTAAATAAATCCATGTCCATGGTGTTTTATAGGCAAGTTATATTTCCAAAAATTCAAAAAAGAGATATCGAACATATAGGTTGATGGGAGTGGAATTCAACCTACCCGATTAGAGATATTATGAAAAATGGATTATATTATATAGTAAGTGTCCATATTAAGTAATATGTCATTGCGACATTAACTAATTTCTCTATGGGTTACTTGGAATGTTTCTAAACACTAACCTTAGGATTTATGCTGGTTCTTCTAATGCCAATGAGAAAGAGGCCTAGAGGGTCACACACTACGTTTATCTAGACTCTCAATTGAATAATATATTATTATTTATTATTTAATAGGTTGAATAAATATTATTTTTGTATCGGGTATAATAATTATTTATGGATGATTGATCACATTTATTTCATCACTAGTTATTTGAGAGAATCTATTATGATTAGAATATTTAACAAATATTTATTTACTATTTAGTGAATATAATATTTATTTATTTATTATAGAATAATGTAGTGATATTTATTTAATAAATAAATAAAAAATATTTAAAGTTTGATAAATATTGTAGAGGAATGGAAGATCATGTTTAATAGTACTATGGGAAATAATAAATATTGGATATTATTTAATTATATAATACTTAATTATAATTCGCAAGCTAAGCTCGTTTCGAAAAATAATAATATTATTATTATTATTATTTGACATGGGGTTTTTATAAGATTAAATAAAATAATCGAGGGGAATTTTTTGAATTATTTTATTTTTACCCTAGAAATATAAATACCCAATTATTTTATTTTCACAAGAGAGCCAATTCATTTTGTTGGTTATGTACAAAAATCATGGAGAATCCTCACAAGCCTAGAGAGAACAATTCTCCAAGAATTATCCTGATAACAGAGAGAAATCATCATCCATTGGTGTAACGCCCCAACCCCAGTTACCCAGAGTCGGTGCATTATTGTGTAACATTGGCGTGATCACAAAAGATCAAGTCTTGAAAGACCGATTAGTTTAGTAGCCTTGTAAATACTAGATACATTCATAAATGTTACATTACATCATAAATTGAAAAATCACAATAACATAATCTCCATTGTCCACACTTCTATCCCGTTCAGACTACCCCTGTAGGTCAGTCATAAAATATTTCTTCACATCCTGGGAAAAATAAAACGTTGAAAGGGGTGAGCTCATATGCTCAGTAAGGATAAAAATATAGCGGAAGCTTTCATAAATAAACATAAACATTTAAGGCAATGTATAACTAAAGAAAACGCCTTTTGAACTTTAATTTCAACATAATATGGAAAAATTAAAATGAGATAATTCCATTTACTTATTCACATGGATATTCTACTGGTCGAATAATCACATGCAATATCAATAACCACTTTCATAATGATGGAATGCATAATTCCAGACTATCATAACCACGTAGCCAAGGCCTCGTTCCAAGACTACATATATGATTTTGTCAAGCCCTCGTGCCAAGACACTAGTTTGTCTCATGAGACTTTCCGATGCATCGGGGAGCTATAGCAGGCTCCACCCGTCACATATTAAGCCCAATGCATTCCTCGTATGAACAGGTTTAAACATATCATAAACCATAACATAATAGTACCACATAAAACATTCATAAAAGAAACATAAAATTTCCACTTTTCAATCACAAGATATCAATACAACACATTGATATAATAAAAACATTATCAAAACAATTTTCATTACCAAAATAAAAGAAAAGTAAAACATGGTATTTATTTTTCATTTTTTTAAAAAAGTTATGGCTTGTAGAGGAAGCCGAAACACAAATAATGGTCACGGTGGCGGAGAAGTCGTTGTCGCCGCGTACATAAGAAAAAAACATTCCTTTTTTTGTTTAGTAAAATGCTTCGTACAAAAAGATTATTTTTGAGTAAAAGTCAAAGGGGTTTATAAACCGTATAAAAGAAAAGTTATGTATAAAACAAAATATGCCTCAATGAAAAGAGATTGAGACGAAGACCCTTACAAAGAAATTTTTTTTTGATAAAATAGATCTATTATGTGTATTCACTATAAGTTCACACAAAGAAAGTAAAAATACAAAATAGGATATAATAATATCATGACATAATTTGAAAGTAGGAGATTAACCCAAAGAACGAAAATTGGGTTAAGAAGTTCCCTTACCTCATGTCTGACTTGACTCGACCATTCTTTAACCTCCTGAATAATAAACTAGAGATAGTTTATAATTTCTTAAGAACCTTTTTCATGTTTATTATTCCTTTTATATCACTTATTACCATGTTATGAACATTATGTAATTATTTATGTTAATAACGGTCGTTTTGTCGATCTTTGGAACTTGAGTCAAAAATAAACTTCTTATAATTACAAGTTGTTCATGTGGTCAAATATCCATTATATACAAAGTTATATTCATGATTTAGATATCATATATATAATATATATCCAGTATATACATTTATTCATAATATTACGTAACATTTAGAGGTAAGAAATGAAATGCACCGTTCATGGAGACGGTAAGTCGTACGTACACATGAACGCTACTTTCATTTCTATTTCGTATTTAATGGAATGAAATCATAATGATATAAAGGTATATTATAATTCCATTATAATATCATATATAATATCATTTACTCTATCCTTTATACATCCCACATATGGCATTAACGATTCAAATCACTTTGAGGGGGACAGTAGTCCGAACTTCCTAAAATGAAATTATCACGTTTACCCATAATGGAAATCATAAAGGTATTCCAAAAATGAGAAATACAGAAGAATAAGGAAAACATAAACATAATATATATCATATATAAATATAGTGACATCTTAATGGCCACAATGAGAGTTGTTAAAAGAATATTGAACAATCATCGTTTCGTGAGGCAGAAATTCGCCAACCACAGAAACAGTATGTTCTTTAACCATTAGACGAAGGTGTGTGTAAGTTTAAATCAAATCCTTCTCATAACAACATCCTATTATATTGAAGATACTGGTTTTGTTACAAAAAAAAGGAATAAAAAGAGTTAAGGGGTTGGAGAAGCAAAATAAAACAAAATAACATAAGAGAAGACATTACCTTAAAATCGGGTAAATCTTTTTTGATTTGAGCCAAAGGCTTTCTTGGGAAGAATTATGCCCAAAGTGAGGCTTCTAACAGTAAGAGAGGGAAGTTTTAAAAGGATTTGGGCAGAGTTTGGCCGATCCAAATGGCTTTGATGGTGTGAGTAAGGTTGTAGAGGTGGGGGCCTTTTATGAGAGGAGAGGAGGGGCACTCTTGGAAAGTCATGAAATGTTACTTTATTATATAATGAGTTTCGGATTTTAAAGGTCCCAAAACTATATATTTCTAGGATAAGGTGATAAGGGGTCGAAATATACTCATCCAATAGGTTTTTGACAAGTGTGTGTCTTATATTTTACATTATCTTTTCATTTTATTTAAATCGTTAATTAATGAGGTAATCGCGGCATCATCATGGTATCATAAAACATTTAATTTATTTAATGTCTAAAAATTATAAAAATAATAACATGATGTATGAAATATTTTTAGATTTACAATTAATATTTATAATCGAAAATTTAACTTATATAACCCCATGTAATAATTGTTTTAGTAAAACAACACATGTTTGTGACAATTTTATTTTTACTTTAAATAAGAAGTTATTAATTTCATTTTCTTACCCAAGTGGCTCCATGGGGTCCCTAAGTTGACCCATCGGTTGTCTTGGTCTGCCATGACTCATCCAATAAGTGTAGGAAAAGTGCAAGGGTGTTTTCGTATTTTTATAATATCATTTTAACCTTAAATTTCACTAATTACCTTTAATCACGATTAATTAAACTTAAAAGTTACTATTCACCAAAAATTATTTTAATCCCACTGAACCACATTTTACGTCCTAATGACAACCATGTTTGTCTGATTTTTGAAAATCAAATCACAGAAGTGGTCATGTTTTATTTAAACAAAAAATCAGTTTTTTAACTTCTACTTTGTGGTTTCACTATTCATCAAAAATTGATGTTTTTCAGAACAATGCCAAAATTTCTCACTAAGCTATAATTGATATTCTGAATTCAAAAATGATATATATTTTACAAAATTCCAAACATATAAGTTTCATTAATTAATTTTTTTAATTAATTCCCGTTGTCACAACAAATAGAGTGTTTTTAAGACACAATATATATCAAAAGATTGACAATTGTTTACGTCCAATTTCAAAGTGAAATTAATTCTAATGAACACCATTGGATAAAATGGTAAAAATATATTCTAATTATACTTTAAAACCACTAAATAGTATAACTTATCAATATAAATTATTTTTATTAAAAAAATTGTTTTTAAGTATTTTTCACTGTTCATAAAAAAATGGAAGTTCTCAGAAAAATACAAAAAATTCAACATAGGCTAATTTTGATATTCAGAATCCAAAAATGAAGTCCATTTTGAAATATAAAATATATATAATTTCAAAAATTGGTTATTACTATTCATAATGGCTATTTTGATTGGTCGCGGTGTGTTAGAATCTCGAACTTGCGTACAATGCAAGGTATTGCATTATTGAAAGAGAAGCGTATCGTGGAAGATCGAGGCGTTACATTCTCCCCTCCTTCAATAAATTGTGTCCTCGCAATTTGAAATTTTTCTTTGAAAATAAAACATTGAAAATAGAAAATACCTTTGTGGAAAACCCACATCAGAAATAAGGTTAATAAAATTTAGCCTTAATAAGAGGGAAAGGGAAATGAAAAAGTCACCACAAAATTATGATCTCGATAAGGAGAACATTGGTGGAAATTAGAGCCATATAATTGGAGTAAAAACGTAAATATTTGTAGGGATTGATTGAGGTCATCAATCACAAACAAGTGTAAAATTGAGGGCCTCAAAGCCTTGAATCTATATTGATTTAATATATTATCAGTTCAACAAGACATAAGGTATTAGGATAACACATTTTTTGTTTTAATATCCCTTTACTAAAGTTGAAGAATTAATTTATTCATATAATAAGAGATAGGTACATATATATTAATGCAAGACAAGTAGAGTTTCAACCTTCAACTAATTTCTACCACAAACTCATATTTCACTCAAAAAGATTATAGAACTCAAAAATATTTTATTTATCCTAATCGTACAAGGTTAAAAATATTAACACATACCATTTAGATTAGGAAAATTATTTTTTAATAACCAGGGACTTCCTATAGGCTAGTGGTAGGTAATAAAGGCCTATCTCACTATGGTTGTGGGTTCGATTCCTACAGCTTTGTCTGACGCGACGGTTTATCCCCCAACCTACAGGTTGTCCTTTTCCTAAAACTATAGTATTATAATATTCCAAAAATAATATTCATAAGTTTTTTAACCTTACACAATACTATCCAAGGTTCAACTTAATCCATTACAACCTTTATAGTTATCCAAAATACTTCTGTCCAACTCACAGTCCAAATTTTATAAGGAAGGTAAACATAATGAAGATCCTTTTTTCTGCATAACAACATGTGAAAACCTTCATCATGTATTATTTTTAAACACTGCAACATCTTGAATTACCATAAATCCTTATTGATTACATTAATGATCCCTTATTCCTTATAGAATACTAGATATACTCCTTCTATCCAAAAATGTATACAAATCATTAATCAGTTTCAAGGAAGTTAAGAATATCCAATATAATTTATCCAAATCAATCATGTATTATTCCAAAATCACTATCTTAGTATCAGAACCATATTATGGTTTATTTTTCTCTCAACCATATATTTTACAAAAATTAACCTGCTGTGGATTCACTTTTCTTGGTTCCACACAATCTCAAGTCCTTGATGAAATAGTACTACAGTACAATCCTTATATACTCCATAATTATTATAACCAGTACATCATTGATACAACACTAAAGTGACAAAATTCTTTAATAACAACATAATAACTCTAATAATTCCTCCTCATCTGTAGTAGTATCTTTTGATTATTATCAAATGACATCATTTGGGGCATACTCTGATGATTTGGACATTGGTTTGTGTAGTGTCCCCACTCCTTGCAGATGAAGCATTCTACATTTGAAACCTTTTTTTTACCCTTGCAGTCACACACTTGGTGTCCTTTTTCTCCACACTTATAAAAAACTCCCATTCCCTTCAGGAAAGTTCCAAGGTGTTTCTTCCCCCAGTTATCACATATTGGAAAATTCTTCTTTTCCCTCATCCCTTTATCCATCAATCTCTCTTCCATCCTTTTCTTCTCTTTCTTCCCTTCAAAGCCATAAGACTCAGAGAATTCTTTACATATCTTATTAACACATGATACTATTTCTTCATTTGTTGAGAACACATGGGAAACTATTTCCCTTCTAAATGTTGGCTTAATACCGAGAATGATATTATCCTTCTTACTCTTTGGATCATACGTATTGATGGAGTTCACATTCCTTCTACTGGGCACCATTTCTATACAATGGCATAAACTAGGTTAGTTTATGAATTGCAATGAATAATTCCAAACTTGTAAAATACATAATGTAAATTTAACAGTTTATGGATATAATCCCTAATCATAAAAAATATTTTCTTTGATGAAGTATATACTCATAAACCCTTCATAATGGTTTGTAAAAAATCATGATTATCCTAAGCATATCCCCCGGGATTGTCGTAACAAAGAGTGTATCAAGGCCCGTTGTCGTGCACCAGTTCCTGTTCGAGTCCAGCTCAAAGCGGTGTTTTTTGGTTTTACCCCTAGGTACATCTGTGCCAGATCCGCCTCTACCTGATCGTATCTATACAGGGATGTATTGCTCAGAAAACTCACAAAATCTCTATAATACCAAAATTCTAGGAAGTTCTTCTATACTAATCCTCAAAGTATATCTTAGGGCTATGTGCTCTAATCAGATTTTATCTAAATCTAGCTTCCAAGGTTAGTACTAAACTGCCTCTGATACCAACTGTAACGCCCCGACCCCAGTTACCCAGAGTCGGTGCATTATTGCGTAACATTGGCATGATCACAAAAGATCAAGTCTTGAAAGCCCGATTAGTTTAGTAGCCTTGGAAACACTAGATACATTCATAAATGTTACATTACATCATAAAGTGAAAAATCACAATAACATAATCTCCATAGTACACACTTCTATCCCCTTTAGACTACCCCTTTAAGTCAGTCATAAAATATTTCTTCACATTCTGGGAAAAACAAAACATTGAAAGGGGTGAGCTCAGATGCTCAGTAAGGATAACCATATAGCGGAAGCTTTCATAAATAAAAATAAACATTTAAGTAAATGTATAATGAAAACCAAAGCCTTTTAAACATGAACTTAAACATAATATGGCAAAATTAAAATGATATAATGCCATTTTCTTATTCACATTGATATTCTACTGGTCGAATAATCACATGCAATATCAATAACCACTTTTATAATGATGGAATGCATAATGCCAGACTATCATAACCACGTAGCCAAGGCCTCGTGCCAAGACTTCCAATAAGATTTTTTCAAGGCCTCGTGCCAAGACACTAGTTTGTCTCATGAGTCCTGCCGATGCATTGAGGAGCTATAGCGGGCTCCACTAGTCACATATTAAGTCAAATACATTCCTCATATGAATAGGTTTAAACATATCATAAACCATAACTTAATCGTACCACATAAAACATGCATAAAGGAAACATAAAATTTCAACCATTCAATCACAAGATATCAATACAAAAAATTGATATAATAAAAATTATCAAAACAATTTTCAATACCAATATAAAAGAAAAGTAAAACATGGTATTTATTTTTCATTTTTTTAAAAACGTTATGGCTTGTAGAGGAAGCCGAAACACAAATAATGGTCACGGCGGCAGAGAAGTCATTGTCTCCACATATGTAAGAAAGAATCATTCCTTTTGTCATTTAGTAAAATGCATCGTACAAAAATATTCCTTTTTAGTAAAAGTCAAAGGGGTTTATACACCGTATAAAAGAAAAGTTGTGTATAAAACAAAATATGCCTCAATGAAAGGAGATTGAGACGAAGTCCCATACAAAGAACATTTTTTAGATAAAATAGATATATTAAGTGTATTCACTATAATTTCACACAAAGAAAGTACAAATACAAAATAGGATATAATAATATCATGACATAATTTGAAAGTAGGAGATTAACCCAAAGAACGAAAATTGGGTTAAGAAGTTCCCTTACCTCATGTCCGACTTGACTCGACCATTCTTTAACCACCTGAATAATAAACTAGAGTTAATTTATAATTTCTTAAGAACCTTTTTCAATTTTATTATTACTTTTATATCACTTATTACCATGTTATTAACATTATGTAATTATTTATGTTAACAACGGTCATTTTGTCGATCTTTGGTACTTGAGTCAAAAATAAACTTCTCATAATTACAAGTTGTTCATGTCGTAAAATATCCATTATATCCAGAATTATATTCATGATGGAGATATCATATATATCATATATATCCAGTATTTACATTCATTCATAATATTACTTAACATTTAGAGGTAAGAAATGAAATGCACCGTTCATGGAGACGGTATGTCATACGTACGCATGAACGCTACATTCATTTCTATTTCGTATTTAATGGAATGAAATCATAATTATATAAAGTTATATTATAATTCCTGTATAATATCATATATAATATCATTTAATCCATCCTTTATACATCCCACATATGGCATTAACGATTTAAGTAACTTTGAGGGGGCGGTAGTCCACACTTCCTAAAATGAAATTATCGCGTTTACCCATAATGGAAATCATAAAGGTATGCCATAAATGAAAAATACAGAAGCATAAGGAAAACATAAACATAATATATATCATATATAAATATAGTGGCATCTTAATGTCCCCCATGAGAGGTGTTAAAAGAATATTGAACAATCATCGTTTCGTGAGGCAGAAATTCTCCAACCACAGAAACAGTATATTCTTTAACCATTAGACAAAGGTGTGTGTAAGTGTAAATCAAATTATTACCATAAAAACATCCTAGTATATTGAAGATACTGTTTTTGTTACAAAAGAAAATAATTAAAAGAGTTTAAGTGGTTAGAGAAGCCAAATAAAACAAAATAACATAAGAGAAGACATTACCTTAAAATCGGGTAACTCTTTTTTGATTTCAGCCAAAGGTTTACTTGGGAAGAATTATGCCCAGAGTGAGGCTTCTAAGATTAATAGAGGGATGTTGGGAGAGTATTTGGTCATAGTTTGGCCGAGCCAAATGGCTTTGATGGTGTGAGTAAGGTGGTAGAGGTGGAAGCCTTTTATAAGAGGAGAGGAGGGGCAATCTTGGAAAGTCATGAAATGTTACTTTATTATATATTGAGTTTCGGATTTTAAAGGTCCCAAACCTATATATTTCGAGGATAAGGTGATAAGGGTTCAAAACATACTCATAAAATAGGGTTTTGACAAGTGTAAGTCTTAGAGTTTAAATTATATTTTCATTTTATTTAAATCGTTAATTAATGAGGTAATCACTGCATCATCATGGTGTCATAAAAAATTTAATTTATTTAATGTATAAAAATTATAAAACAAATATCTTGATGTATGGAATAATTTTATCTTTCCAATGAATATTTATAATCGAAAATTTAACTTATATACCCCCATGTAATAATTGTTTTAGTAAAAGAACACATGTTTGTGACAATTTTATTTTTACTTTAAATAAAAAGTTATTAATGTCATTTTCTTACCCAAGTGGCTCCATGGGGTCCCCAAGTTGACCCATGGGTTGTCTTGGTTGTACATTACTCATCCAATAAGGGTAGGACAAGGGTAAGGGTGTTTTAATATTTTTATGATATCATTTTTACCTTAAATTTCACTAATTACCTTTAATCGCGATTAATTAAACTTAAAAGTTACTATTCACCAAAAAATTATTTTAATCAAATTGAACCACATTTTACATCCTAATGACAACCATGAATGTCAGATTTTTGAAAATAAAATAACAGAAGTGGTAATGTTTCATTTAAAAGAAAAATCGGTTTTTTAATTACCACTTAGTGGTTTTACTATTCCACAAAAATTGAAGTTTTTCAGAACAATGCCAAAATTTCACCTTAAGCTATAATTGATATTCCGAATTCAAAAATGATATCTATTTTACCAAATTCCAAAGTTATAATTTGGATAAATAATTTTTATAATTAATTCCCGCTGTCACGACAAATAGCGTGTTTTTAAGAAACAATATATATCAAAAGATTGACAATTGTTTACGTCCAATTTCAAAGTGAAATTAATTCTAATGACCACCGTTGGATAAAATGGTAAAAATATATTCTAATTATACCTTAAAACCACTCAATAGTATAATTTATCACTATAAATTATTTTGATTAAAAAATTTGTTTTTAAGTTTTTTTCACTATTCATAAAAAAATTGGAAGTTCTCAGAGAAATACCAAAAATTCAACATAGGCTAATTTCGATATTCCAAATCCAAAAATGAAGTCCATTTTCAAATATAAAATATATATAATTTCAAAAAGTGGGTATTACTATCCATAATGGCTATTTTTATTGGTCGTGGTGCGTTAGAATCTCAAACTTGCGTACAATGCAAGCTCTTGAATTATTGAAAAAGAAGCGTATCGTGGAAGCTTGGAGTGTTACAATTGGACCATGGAGAATGCTTTTGAATTGATTTTCTAGGTAATCACAAGAGGATGACAGAAGCGCAAGGATATTTCGTGATAGCACCCTAAGACTCCTTTAGAGACATCTGGAGATTCATGGATCATGTATGGATAACCACTAAATGAAATCTATACTAGATTTCTACAACGAAACGATTGTTCACCATATATCATTCACTGAATTCATCAGTGAAGAAAAAATTCCATTAAGGTAATTCTTTATCTAGTTAAATTAATTATATACAATATGTGTTGATCCTCTCTATCAGTTCTCGAATTATAAACCTTGCATATTTCATTGATTCAATTCCATTGATCATGATGTTCATTGTCACATACATCTCAGATTGACCATTGATTATGGAAAATGAAAAGTTGGGTGTCGGCCGTCACACGCTTCCGCTATGCTAGGAACCTACAAAATGGCCCTATGATAGATGGTTGACATGGGATGAAACATGGATGAGCGGAACATAAATTTTTCAGGTCTCATTATGGGGATTATCTTAGTGTCAATATTTTAGTTTTTTTTAACTTTAGTCTATCATGACATAAAATGTTTACTTTATTGGATTATTGGTATTTACGTAATTTGGGAATGTGGTATGTGATGGATGGTTATTGTTTTTTATTATTTTTCAATGCTTATTTGGATTTATGCTATTCGTTAATCTATTAAATTGGATGTAGTTTCCCCATATATATCATTGGAACCTTGTTAGAAGTTAGTAGGCTCTGGTACACAGGGAGGTGCACCTAAGGTCATTTGATGTATCGGCTCAAAGAAACTGCTTTGTGGATACTAGGCCAGGGCTTAACCTAGATTTCCTAATAGGTATTATGAGATGTGCTTCATGATGAGGGGTAAGTATGAGTGACTAGAACCTGGTCGATGATCCATGTAATTGGTTGTCACAACAGGAAAAAGCGCTATTTGTGAAGGGTTATTTGCGACGGTATTTCTTCCCGTCACAAATAACCCGTCCAGGAAGCTATTTGCGATAGGGAAAAGTGCCTGTCGCAAATAACCAATTATTTACAACGGGATTTCGTCTCCCTTCGCAAATAGTTTTGCGTAGCTTGCGCGCCAAACCATGCGAATATTATTTACGATGGGGAGATGTTTCCCTTCGCCAATAGTTTGGTGTGGCTTGCGCGCTAAACCGCGCAGGGGTATTTTCGACAGGTCCCGTCGCAAATACCCGGTGGCGGTCAATACCTTTTTGTGATGGAATGTCATCACATCTCAAAAAGACTGTCGGCAGGTACTATTTTTTATGGGTCCCATCGTAAATAACTATTTAACCACCGACTGTAATTAATGCAGGCGAGAGCAATTGCGATGGGCCCTCGTCACAAATACCACCATTTGCGACGGGCTTCTGGTCACTAATAATCTTGTTGCAACTAATCTAACTTATATATACCCCCATCTGTTTTTTCCAAATCATTTAGATCTTGCTCTCTCTCTCTCTTCATTCCACAGTTTCAAAGAGAAATTTTCTTTTAGTTGAAGTTTTTTATACAAGAGAAATCAAAGGGTGTCAATATCTTCATAATATCAAAGTTTAAGGTATTTTTATTTTATTTTTTTATATTTTTTTTATTTTTTATGTAAATTTTAATTGTTGTTTATTAGTTCTAATTTAATTAGATTTCAATTGATTTTTATTTATATTTAGTTTTCCTAAGAAATTGATATTGTTAGTTATAATTATAAATAATTAGTTATAATTAATATTAATTAGATATAATTAGAAATAAATTGATATAATTAGAAATAAATAGATATAATTAGGAATAAATAGATATAATTTAGAATAAATAGATATAATTAGTAATAAATAGTTATAATTAACTATAAATAGTTATAATTAGCAATATATAGATATAATTAGGAGTAATTAGGAATAACTAGTAATAAATTGGAATAATTAGTAATAATTAGGAATAATTAGTAATAATAAGATATAATTAGTAATAATTAGATATAATTAGTAATAATTAGATATAATTAGGAATAATTAGATATAATTAGTATTAATAAGATATAATTAGTAATAATTAGATAGAATTAGTAATAATAAGATATAATTAGTAATAATAAGATATAATTAGTAATAATTAGATATAATTAGTAACAATTAGATATAATTAGTAATAATTAGCTATTATTAGTAATAATTAAATATAATTAGTAATAATTATATATAATTAGTAAAAATTAGATATAATTAGTAATAATTAGATATAATTAGTAATAATTAGATATAATTAGTAATAATTATATATAATTAGTAATAATTAGATATAATTAGAAATAATTAGATATAATTAGTAATAATTTTCTATAATTAGTAATAATTTGCTATAATTAATAATAATTAGAAATAATTAGATATAATTAGGAATAATTAGCAATAATTAGCAATAATTAGAAATAATTAGAAATAATTAGCAATAATTAGAAATAATTAGAAATAATTAGAAATAATTATATATAATTAGAAATAATTAGTAATAATTAGCAATAATTTGTAATAATTAGTGATAATGAGCAATAATTAGTAATAAAAAATTATATTATTAATATTTACAGAAAAACAATATCAATATTATAAAAATAAAAAAAATTATAAAATATTAAAATTATCAATATTTGCAACAGGATTTGCTCTATTCATAACATGTTCAAATCTCAAAGGGTCGCCAATTGTCAGGTCATGCGCAATAAAAAGTTTTTGTCAATCATGTATAATGTAAACTCTATAATTGTCCTTGCATGGTTGACCACCTCGCAGGTAGTGTTGCAATCGGACAAACAAAGTCATGCCCTTCTTATCTATAAGAATTATCTCACATGAACATTTATATAGACCATTCTTCCTTGAAAATTGAAGGGAAAAATAATGATATCCCCTCAAATTTTTGAGGAAGATTGATCTATGTAAAGTGTCATGTGAGATGATTCTTAGAGACGAGAACGTCCATACTTTGGTCATCCTATTGCAATACTACTTGCGAGGTGATCAACCATGCAAGTACAATTATAGAGTTTACATTGAACATTACTAATACAAACTTTTTATTACGCTTGACTTGACAATTGAAAACCCTTTGAGATTTGAACATTTTAAGAATAGAACAAAGACTGTTGTTAATATTGATAATTTTAATATTTTATAATTTTTTTATTATTTTAATAATATTAATATTGTTTTTTCATAAATATTAATAATATAATTTTTTTATTACTAATAATTAGTAAATGAAATCTCCTTGAATAATGAAGGGAAATTTTGTAATCATCTCCACAACGATGATTACCAAATTTCCTTTCATTATTCAAGTAGTTTTCATTCTTATAAGTATTGATAAGTATTGCTAAATTAGTAATAATTAGTAATAATTAGTAATAATTAGTAATAAATTGTAATAATTAGTTATAAATTGTAATAATTAATAATAATTTGTAATAATTTGTAATAATTTGTAATAATTACGAATAATTAGAAATAATTAGCAATAATTAGCAGTAATAAGTGTGATAAAGATGCAATTAAATGAGCTATCTGACAAAAGAGTAGCCTTAAATCTACTAGAAATTTTGTCGCCCTCAATTAACGATAATTATTAAGTAGATGTAATTATTTATCATTTTTTAGATAGTATTTTTATAATTTACAACCATTCAAAAAGAGTGATGATTTTATAATTTATGTAGAAAAATATGGAACAAGGAAGTTGACATGAATCATTATTAGATGATCGATCATGGATAAATCAGCGCAGAAACCCAAATGGTTCTGGTTTAAATCCTGTATATATTGAGAGTGTTGAAGCTTTCTTAGCATTTGCATCATCAAAACCAGAATATGTTTCAGAAGGCACAATTAAGTGTCCCTGTAAAAAATGTTCTCTGAGAATGTTTGACACATTTGATAAAGTTGGGGGACATCTCTTATGGTTTGGTTTTCAACCAGATTATGTTTTCAGTATCAACAGGGTGAACACAGTTCCAGAGAAGATCCTAATAACTTGATTCTGGATCCATCACAGTTTCAAAATTTAGTACATGATGTTGCAGGTCCATCTGTGCAACAAACTAAAACTCAAGATGATATTGATTTAACTCCTGAGTTGGCACCATCTGAATATTATGTGTTTTTGAGGTCTGTTGAGGATACATTATATGCTGGTTGCAAGATAAGAAAATTATAAGCGGTTGCAAAATTTATGGCTATTAAATCAAATAATGCAATGTCAAACAACTATTTTTATCAGATATTTTCTTTTGTTAAAGAACTGTTACCTGAAAGAAATGTGTTGCCTGAAAATTACTATGAGAGCAAGAGGCTGATTCGTAATTTGGGACATAGTTATCTGATGATTCATGCATGTCCAAATGATTGCATCTTATATTCTGGAAAAAATGTTTCATTGGATATTTGTCCCACATGTGGACAATCGAGGTATAAAGAAGCTCAACCAGGGAAGTTTAGATCAATTCTAGTAAAAAAGTTGAGATATTTCCCCCTTACAACCAGGTTGCAACATTTATTTATGTCTTTGAACATAGCGGCAATGATGTCATGGCACAAAAAAAATGATTTTAACTAATAAAAGCTTGAATCATCCATATGATGGTGATTCATGGAAAATTTTTGAACATCTGCATCCATCTTTTGCTATAGAAGCCCGAAACATGCGATTGGGTCTTTCTACTAACGGTTTTTGTCCATTTGGTTCTTATGGTAGTCAGTATTCATGTTGTCCTGTCTTTATAACATCGTAAAATTTTCCTCAATGGATATTGATGAAGGAGCCTTATATCTTATTGAATCTATTAATCCCAGGACATCCAAAAAAGAATATTGACGGTTATTTGGAACCATTGATTGATGAGTTAAATGTATTGTGGAGTGATGGTGTTAATACATATGATGTTGCTGCGAAACAAAATTTCATATTAAAATTTGCATTGATGTGGAAGATTAGTGACTTTCTAGCATGTGGCATGTTATCTAGTTGGAGTACACATGGTACGAAATCATGTCCTTACTATATGAATGAAAACAAATCCTTTATGATGGTCAATGGAAAAAACCTTGCTATTTTGATTGTCACCATAGATTTCTTCCTACCCATCAACCTTTTCGGAGGAACAAATGTCATTTCCGAAAAGGTACAATTGAAAAAAATGAACCTCCAAATATGATCTTAGGTATAGAGTTAAAATAAGATTTATTTTCATTACCCCCATCACATTTGGACCAATAGTAAACCAACAAAAAATTCATGGCTTTGGGAAAGAACATAACCTGATAAAACAGATCATTTTTTGGGATCTTCAGTATTGGTCTGATTTTTTTGTCCGCCACATGTTGGATGTTATGAATATTGAGAATAACTATTTTGATAATTTATTTCATACAATTTTGGATACACTTGGTAAGACCAAAGATACTGTAAAGGCATGATTAGATCTTGCCCAAATTTGCAGGTGACCAGAACATGAATTATTTGAAAATGTCAGATCACAGAGGTTAATGAAGCCAAAAGCAGCATATACACTATCCAAAGAGAGTCACTTATTATTTTTTCAGTGGATTATAGATTTGAGACTTACATATGGCTATGATTCCAATTTTGGTAGATGCGTTAAGAATGATAATATTAAGGGAATAAAATGTTATGATTGTCATGTTATAATGGAAAGACTTATGCCAATTGGATTCAGAGGTTTGTTGAATTCTATGATTTGGGATTCGATAACAGACATATCTTATTTTTTTTGACATTTTTGCAGTGACAAAAAACTATAATGCGCTAAGAAAACTGGAAGAAGATATTGTTGTAATTATATGTAAACTGGAAAAAATCTTTTCTCCAACATTCTTTGACTCAATGGAACATATGATATTAGATTTACTCATGGAACTAAATTTGGAGGTCCAGTACAGTTACGATGGATGTACCCATTCGAGAGATGCATGCAGAAATTGAAGAAACAAATACGTTACAAAGTATCAGTTGAAGGCTCAATTTCTGAATCTTATTTGCAAGAGGAATTTTTTTTTCTGCTCTCGTTATTTTGAATCTCAATATCCCTCAAAATAGAATCACATGGGACGAAACGAGGGGAATGTTAATGACGAAATGGAAAATCAATTAACAGTTTTTAATCTGCCAAATCTTGGTTTCGGTGGAGTTCATGAACGATGGATTTCTGATGATGAACATCACAGAGCTCATACATATGTTGTGCTCAACTGTGAAGAAATGACATCATTTATCCTCTATGTGCTTCTATCACATATTCTATAATTTCTGTTAAAGTATTTAAACTTATTTTATTTTTAGGTTTTGTGATAATCATATCATGTAACAACTTCCACAAATTACAGCAGCTTCTCTTGAAGGACGCTGACAAAAAAAATTCTCAATGGTTTCAAAAACTAGTAACATAAATTATTGATGGTTTAATATCAATTCTGTTTATTATTTATTATATTAATAATTTTTTAAAAAAAATTCATGTGTCTCAATATGCTGATAAAATTGATAAGCAACTATGTATATTTAGTAACCCACCATCCAAAATGGTTAAATCTTATAATGAATATGTGGTGAATGGTTTTCAATTTCATACACATGCATACGGGGAATCAAAAAAAATGAACAGTGGAGTTTTCTTGAGAGAATCACATCACATAGAAACTAAAGATGACTTTTATGGCATTTTGGATGAAATTATTGAGCTATGTTATCTAGGACATAATTACATAACAATGTTTAAATTTCAGTGGTTGGATACTGAGAGAGGTTTGTGTGTTCATCTGACTCATGGAATCGTCAATATTAAATATAAAAGTCTTCTTGCAGTAAATTAACCATTTTTACTGGCTCAACAAGCACATCAAATTTATTATGAAAAGTACTATGCTACTTCAAGAGACATGAGTGATTGGTGGAGCATAATAAAAATGTAATCTCGGGAAAATCAGTTTACTCAAATTGAATGTGGGTCCGCTGAAGTGGAAGGAATTGAAAATTTTCAAGAGACGACTCAAAATCCATCTGATTCACAAAGAGACGTGAATATCGATGATGAAACCCCACAATTAAGGATTGATGGTGATGAAGATGTTACTGATGTAACAAATGAATTTGAAATGACAAGAGATGCTGAAACTGAAACTCATATGGATATTCATGATGATGAGGAAGAAGATGAAAACATTGACATTGACAGCTATGGAGAAGAGGATTAAGATGAACATTGACACAGTAAAATTCTGGTTATAATCATAACTAATATATATCAATATATAATAGTTATTTTCAACTATCTGCTAACAATAATCATTTTGTCTTTCAGATGGACTCTGATCTATTGTGTGAGTTAGAGGAGGTTGAGCTACCTTCATATGATGAGGGTGTGGGATCAGCCGACCCTCTGCCTATTGGTGGTTCATGAGGTACGCATAGGGGGCATGGTCTTGCATGACTGATGATTCCTGCCCATATCCCCGAGCGACGTCCATATATTGGTTTTGATCCACGCACACGGAGGTATGGTAACCTGTATATTTTAGTTATATTTCATTAATTTATTTATATATATACTAATGGTTTGATTATTTACTCATTTTTTATAGTTTTCAGCATGTAGCTATTGGACAGGGGAAATATATATTGCACAATTATTTTTCTCATCCATGGATCACATGGGAATAGATTCCCATTGATGTGTAACGCGACATGTTCCATCATTGGCTGGTACATAAATAAATAATATTAATTTTGAAATTTATTTTATTAACAACATGATATTATAAATTATTTGTAGGGTTTATGAAATCCTATCAATGATATCATGCACGACGCTATCCACGCGGCATGGCAGGTTTCTATACGGGACTGTTTCCGCCAGTTTTTGCACAATTTGAGAAGGACAGCCATTAAGAAAGCAGGGGTGACAAAATTTGATGATTCATGTAGAGCCCACCGACCAGAGTACATTTCATCTCACATTTGGGATGGATTATGTTTACACTGGTAGGCTGGTGGATTTCAGAGGAGATCTTCAGTGGGACAACAGAACTGGGGGGGACAAGAGGTGATGCATCGAGCTGGTAACCATACATTCAGTTCACATAAAGAGCATCTGGTAAGTATATTTTTTAAATATTTTATATAACTTTAAATATAAAAATTTTATTTTATATTTCTGTAGGCAGTCGAGCATCCTGATATTATGGAGTTTGACGTTTATCAGAGGATGTACAGTGATCCAGTCACTGGAGAGATTAGTGGTGATCGCCAGTGTCAGATTGTGGTTTGTATTATTTTTTCATTTTAACAATTAGCTACATATAATATTTTTACAATTTTAATTTTAAATTGGAATGGAAGGAGTTATATGAGGCTACGACCTCTCAGACACAGGCTAAGGGTCAGGAGGAGACGGCTGAGCAGACCAGTGCTCACCATTTCGATGAGGCGGCATGGATGCAGGCGACTGAGTATGGCTTTGAGAAGGGAAGAGTAGTTGGAATCGGCTCTCATTTGACTCCTGGTACTTATTATGGTACTGCTCCGATGTCGGCGTCCAACTCAAGAGGAGATCGTGGAGAGGCATCATTTTCTGGCTCACAGTATCAGGATCAGTTTCGAGCTCAGGCTGAGTATATAGAGACTTGGCAAAAGTAGCATGAAGAGATGTGCCGGCGGCAGCAGCAGTAGGAGCAGCATTACGAGGAGTAGAGCCATCAATGGCAGCAGCAGGAGTAGCATTATGAGGAGCAGAGCCGTTTATGGTTGCAGTAGTATCACGAGCAGATGGAGTACATGCGCGGTCTGACTCATAGTTTAGGGATGTAGTTTCCTCCACCAGCTCTTCAGCTCCTCTACCTCCTCTAGAAGGCGACCCTCCCAGTGATTTTTTATGTTACAAACATTTGAATTAAAATTTTAATATGAATTATTTACATTTTCTGTCTTTTATATCGGTGAAAATATTACATAATTTAATTTTTAATAATTTAATATTTTTTTATATTTTTTTGTGAATATAAATATTTTAATTTTTTTATTTTTTTTATTTTTTTAATAATAGTAATATTATTTTTTCATTAATCCTAATTTATTAATTTTTATTTTTCTTAAAATTAATTTAATATTTACGACAGGGCCTTTTGCGACGGGACCCCGTCGCAAATAGTCTAACTAATTATTTTAAAAAAAGATATTTGCGACGGGAAAGTAGTCTTGTCGCAAATAATTTGTTGTGACGGGCCCATTGCAAAAAGTTATATATATATATATATATTGCATCAGTACAATAGCCCGTCGCAAATTGTTTTTGTGATGGGCCCGTCACGAAAACATTTATATATATATATAATACATATAATCGGAAGCTTATTTTCGACGAGAATTTTTCCCATCCCAAATAAATTTTTTTGCGATGGGCCCGTCACAAATAATTGTATTTGCAACAGTGTTATCTTCAATGGAATATTTGCGATGGAGCCCCGTCGCTAACGCCTATTTGCGACTGGATCCCGTCGCAAATAGGCCATCGCAATTAACAAGAATTTCAGTAGTGTGTGGGCCCTGTTTTCTACTGTATGTGTGTGCACGTGATGGGAAACAGAATTTACAGTTGAGATGTATCTTGATTCATGGCCCTAACATGTATGAGATATCACTGTCTTGACTACCATGGGTGAGATAGAGTCATTATGTGAATAAATTAGGACATTTCCTTGATTACGCTAGGGTCGAGATAATAGAATGTTCCTTGATTAGGATTTGGTAATGATAATGAATCACCCAAGTGAGAGGGATGCGTCGTGGTAGGACACAATGTCTGAGTGAAATATCCTACCATGAGTGATGAGGTAGTGGGTTTGGATTTGGATGGAAGGCCATATGTTATCCCTTCAAGTAGTGGGTCGATGTATTTTTTATGAATCCTTCCATGGGTCTTCATGTATGAGGTATTTTATGAATTAGATGGCATGAGATGAGAGGAAGAATGGATTTTGGTATGGTTCTAAATTAGTTATTATCAGGTATCATGATGTCCTAGTTATCATTTGAAGACTTGATAAATAGGTTGTCATGGTGGCCTTATGAACACACAATGACCATTGTACATGCATAACATATTTATTTCACCTCATGTGTGATGGCGTATAATAGGTGAACTTTGTGAGACTCCACTAAGATATATTTTTTACACCCTGTATGGTTACCCATATGTGCATGAAAAACTTATGTATGTTTTATAGGTTTGATCACACGTCATGTGGTGGATCAGGATTTAGCAACTCATGGAAATTAGAATAATAGGTGTTCATTGTGTCCTGGAGATGGCAGTAAGGTTGGTTATATTTTTAACCTTTTTTATTATGTATATGTGATTTTCCCAGCGGGTGATCAGTTTCATGCTTGTATGGTCATGGGTCTCTTTGAATTCTGTATGATACATTTATTATAAAATTATTTTTATTTATTTTACATACTCTAATTATGTGATAGATGTTTTTGTTATGTTTCCATTATTGTATGTCTCTAATTCTAGGTCACAATCACCCTCAAAATGGATTAGTCCCTCATCACTAGTCAGTATCCTCTAGAATACAGGGAGTTATGCGGGAGGCCACATAGCTTATTATCTTAGATAGTTGTTTTAGATTGGGGTATTACAAGTGGTATGACAAATTTTTGATATCAATATTTGGGGAGAAAATAGACATGTGATTTAGGAATGTTTTAGAGCTTTTGATGGACCCAGGACTAGTGTATTGTGAACATCTTTCTAGTGGTAAGTCCTGGTTGATGGGGGGGATGAGATTACAATTCTTGGGTTTTTCTATTTTGGTTGATATTTTTATTCAATTTTATGTGCTTAACAAAGGTTTTGATCAACGTTTTGGGTTTTTGTCTAATTGGAATGTAGCCTATGTACATGCACCATTCTTAGCATGTAGGTTTCACATGACATATGTGTATTGTGTGTGATTAATTATTATAATGATTGGTCAAATATTTAATGTTTGAACAATAAATTATATAATGTTTAATATATAACATTTTGGTTCAATTATACATAGTTGGGCCATGATATTCACTCATGTGATATTTTATGATGACATTTCATGTGGATATTATAGTGAGTAATTCTCTAGTTACTGGTATATGGTCCCTTTTGTAGAGTATGTATAGAGATACTTAGTAGGTTAGCACATACATTTTACGCATCGGTAATTCTACCCCGGTGGGTTTGGTGTTGGAATTTTATGCCTATGGAATGATGAAAGGATAGGAATGGGTTTCCTTAAGGATAAGGTTTAGTTAATTAAATTTTCAACAACATCATATATGGTTTTTTCCCATATAAATTCTTGGTGTAATTCTACTTAACTGATCCATGAAGCTGAGGAAAGGCATGTAAATTATTTTTGATTTTGGATATGAAACACACCAAGTGATTCTGGTATCGAGGTTGGTTTTCAAGGGAATGATCAATTGGACTCCCCACATTACTAATTTTGGATTCACTTTTGGTTACATGATGAGAGTGTGGGATGAACATTCATGGTTTTATAATAATGTCCATGTGGTTGGGTGACTGTGTTGTAAGGCATACAATGAGAGATATGCCTTGGGTTGTTAGGAGATTATGAAATGCATGAAGAGCATGGTTAGTGGGTTAGGAAAGTCAACCCAGGTTAGTAGCGACATGACTTATGGAAGCATGAGTTGGTATGTGAGATTGGGTTGTATGGTATCATGAAACCATGGGTTTGGGTGAGACTGAGGAGGATAGTAGAAAAAACCTGTGGGAGGGTTCTCAGTGAATCACTTGGCCTCAAAGAGAATATTGATCCATAGTGTGGTTTTTAGGGAAAGGTATTAGTGTGCAAGGATATTTGTGAATTGATTAAGTGTGGTGTTAGGTTGTGTTGTGGTTTCATGAATGATTGATGTGTGGGTTTATTGAGAATTTTTTAGGTTTTCAGAAGACAAGATAAGTGTTGTTGTAGTAGTGTGCTGGATTGTCACTCATGGGAATAGATGTTTGAGGTTTTCAGTGACTCAAGGGTATGTCCCTCTATATGAATATGTGGAATTGTAAATGGATTAGGGTGCCATATTATAGTTGATCAGAGTTGGTCATTAAAAAATATTAAGAATTTTTGGGAGGTTTGATATTGGTTGTATCGAGAATTATGCATGTAGAGCATTGTAAGGGAAGGAATATGGTGGGGGTAGATACCATTAGCTATCAAAAGGTGACTTCCACATGTTAAGTTGGTTTTTGAACATCAAGGATTCTATTCTTGGTAAGCCAGGGATGGGTGGTGGTTAGTGTTCTGTGTGGGAAATCAAGTATGAGTTGGATGACTGTGTCCTATTATTACATATGGTAACGGATAGAGTATGGGATATGGAGATTATGTGTTGGTTGGGTGAAGTGATGATAATGATATTACTATGGTGGGGAGAATCATATTAATCGTGGTGAGGAAACCCTCATGTTGGATGGGTTGTTTTTTTGGTGAGGCTGGTCGAAGAGATAGTTAAGGAAACACTAGGATTCTTGTGTGTGGGAAGATCCAATTTTATCTATTCCCTTAGTAAATAAAATATATAGGTTTCAGATGCAGTGTTGGATGGAATAGGTGAATTGGAATCAAGCTTGGGATAGAGTTGGTGTGATTCAAGGGTTAGTCGGATTGAGGCTGAACCATTTCTCGTGATGTGAACTAGATGATTGGGGGGTATGGTGATGATCTGGCCATGTAATTACATTGAGGGTCAGGTTCATACTTCAATGTGGGTGTTTGATGATCTTTTGATACCTCCATGGGTAAATTCATCATGACTAATTGAGGTTGTGTGATGAAGAATCTATAGGCATAGTTGATCATTTTTCAATAAATTTGACCAATGGATGTCTGATCTGTGTTTATGCATTGAATTGGGTGCGATAAGGTGTAACTGATGTCTATCGTGTCATTTGAAATATAAAAGATATTTGGTTAGGTGATTCCTATTGTGGGGAGAATCATTGATAAGAATTGTATATTGTGAGAGGTTTCTTATGTTGGGGATCAGAATCCAACATTAGTTGAGAACTATCTCAATGTCAGTATTGTTGGTGAGTGAGTGGATCAGTTTTTTAGTTAATAGTGCACATGGTGTTTGAAGTTGTACAGTGGAAGCAATTTTGGTGTTGAGAAATGAAATGCAGATGTCCCTGGTTTTTTGAGGATTCTGATAGGTCAAGACATGTGTTTCAAGGACTACTGAGGCTTATTGGAGAAAATAAGAGGAATATTGGGGAGGTTTAAATGACTTATAGATTTTCAGGTCATTATATTTTAGAAGATGTTTGAAATTTTGATATGGAGAGGGATTCATTTCTTGAATTGAGATTTGGGTCTAGAATCTAAGTGATTTTAAATATTAGAGAGATGTTTTTATGTGATGAAAGAGGCCTATATAGGTGTTTACGGTCCCAGTTGAGTAGAGGACCAAGGTCTATGTGGCTCATGGTCAAGGATCCCATGACACTTTAGTGAGGGTATTACTATGGTGGTGTCATGATGCAGAACACAAATTTATAACCTATAGCCTAAACCATGGGAAGGGGATCACATGGGTGGGTCCCCATGATGTAACTCTTAGGGGCCATGTTACAGGATGGGATGGATCTTAAGGTTAGGAACCATGCCTCTGGAGATTGGTTGTGCCTCAACCTAGGGGAAACGATGTAGTGTGGCCCTGGTTGATGGAAATCAAAGTATATCTCTTAGGGGATCCACCATGGAGTGGGGTAATCAAGGTATTAATTGACTCATATATTATCATTAAGTCACATCCAAGGAGGCTATGCCACCCTCGGGTTCTTGGTGAGGGGATTATTCCGTGGTTTATAGGGCCACACTGAAGAAATACCCCCACCTAGTTTTTATTGAGTGCGGGAAGACTGATAATTTACAAGTATTTCCCCTTTTAATTTAGGGAATAAGGGAAATATAGGTAGGACTATTCATCCATATCCTTCCTATCTTATCCTTCCCTTGTATTACCTATGTTGGTGGGATGTTTTTTGTGTGGTCCAGCAGGGGTCTAGGTGTCTTCTTCCATTCCTTTCACTCCATTTTGGTTTCAATTGTAGATTGTTGATTTTGATTATTTCAGGGTTAGGGTTTTGATGATTATTTCATGAAATCAGGGTGAAATAATCCTCATTTGATGGATGTTTTTTCTATGGTCACTAGAGGATGTCCCAAAAGATATATCACATAGTGTCATAAGTGTTTTCAATGCTATAAGGATGCACTGTGAGTTTTAAGTGATTATCCCCATTTAATTTTAATTGATTAATAAATTATAAATTGTTTCAATTAAATCATTATATTGTACGAAAAGATATAGGAGCTAATGTAGTGGTTTGAGACTAGGTAATTCATGGAAGGGCATGTAGTGGATCTTGTGGTGGATGGTGACTCTATTTCGAGGTTATGTGGGCCCTTTAATTCAAATCCATATTCAAGTTTATGAATGATTACCTACTACATGTATATTTCATAGGACTAGTTAGAATGGGGAGGGAATGAGAACACCTCATAGAAATACATAGGATGGTGCTCAGCCTTCTATGATCAAAATAGTTTCTCTTTAGCACTTGGTTGTGTTGGTATTTCTCTATTTTTATATCTCTAAGGCGAGATGATTTTGTTTGAGTTATCAAGAGACATAGAGTGGGTCTTAGGGTGTGATTTGAGATATGGGTATCCTAGGTGATCTTCTATGACACCTACCAATCACTTTTGTTTTATTATATTATCTTTTCTTATCTTATTTTGGCACAATTTTAGTTTCTAGGAGGTTTCTTATCGAAACATTAAAATCTAAACATTTTCCTTTTCTGAATGGGTTTTATGAAAATATTAAGGGAAACCATGTGGTTAAACTTAAAAAAGGATGTTTTTAGTTCATATTGTTTTGTGAAATGTTAGTTTCCATGGGTTTTCCATGGTTCGGTCTAAATTATGTGAATCCTAGCATAAACCGTATAAGATCTTTTATGAGTATGGGTACGAGTGAACAGATTCTTCATGGTTAGGGGAATCTAAGTGAAAAACATGCAACAATTATATATTTTTTAATATTATGGTTTTGTAGAGATGTATATGTTTTAGAAACTATGTGGCCAAACCATGCATTGTTGTTTTTCTTAGGCAGTTCAATCGGCACAGGTGGAACACTTTTTAAAAAACTGTGGGGTCTGCCCAATTTTAATTCACCGCATAATTTTTATATTTTACCTTCCTACACTCCTCTATTGTTTTTGTAGAGGTGGGATTCATATTGGGGAGCTTATTCCATCTCATATTCCTCAACATCAAGCTCTCTTTCCCTCAAATTTCAATAGGTTTCAAATTGTAAGAACAACCTCCTCATCATCATTTCCTATTCCCATCTCTTATAATTTCAATTTCCTTTGATTTTTACCTTTTTTGAAAACTCGAGCCATTATTTTGGTTTATATTATGGTTCAGTATAGTTCTAATAAATTTTATTTTAGTGATTATAAGTTTTTAGGTATTTTCCTTTCTCAATTGTGTATTCACTGCTGAAGACGATATGGTTCAGTTGCAATTTCACTAGGATGAGGCTGGTATTTCATTGTAACTACCCTACAATACATAATATAAATTTCTTAAATATTTTTAATTACCTCCTTATGAATTAAAAGTGTGTGATATATCCATAGTGGGCGTGCACATGATTTCTAAAGGTTTTACAAATGGTTTCAAAACTTGGCCTGGAAAGTTTTCATTCCAAGTGTTCGTTAAAATGCCAGAGTGGTTATTTTTAAATAATTTAGATGTTTTGAAAGGGTGTTTGACACTAGTTTCATTTTAATGGAGATTTTTTATATTTTCAAGATGTTATTTATAAAAATAAGGTAGTTGGACCTTATTTTAATTTTTTTGTGACTATTGGGTCTTAATGGTTTTTATGAATTAAAAAATAAAATTTTAGGAAATATTAGTTTCCGAATGTATTTCAAAATATTGGTTGTTAAATTGATTCTGAGTAATGTTTTTAAATAATATCTCAAATTTTTTGAAATTGATTTTCATATAAAACATATTTTCAAAGGCCATGTTAGAACTATTTTTAATGGAGTCGATTTTTAAAATATGTGAGACCTTCATTTGAACCCCCTTGTGATTGGCATGACATTGTGAATTGTGAACCCTAGAAGGGATGGTTTATATCGATGTATCAATCTGTGAAACTTATGTATGAATGAGAAAGGGTATTTTTTATGCAAGGGTGTAGGAGGTGAGAATAGGTTTATTTAAATTGCGGATTATTTTTTATATCTTATAATTGTTTTCTAAACACCATTTGGCTTTTCATATAATTCCTATGAATTTAAGTAGAGGTTTGGATAAGTGAAACCAATATATTGTGGTTTTCTCTAACTATGGATTCATTTACCAAGGATTATGAGTGCTCTGGGGGTGTATTATTTCCCTTTAGTATTATAGATTCTCTTAGGATAGTTATTGGGACCAATTATTTTGATGTGACTACTAGGAAAAATAGGTTCTTTAGCACTATCCTAGGGTGTTTCCCATTTGGATCATGTTACTTGAGTCTTTGGATGTTTTCGACGATGATTAGGAACCTTTTAGGATGACTCTAGGGATCCTAATATATTTGTATCTCCTAGTTATCGATATCATGTACGCTATGCCTGATTGATATAATATTTTTTTTATGTGTCCTTAATATGATAGGTATTTTTTTGTGATTTTATTTCACCATGACTGTGTTTTTGTACATTCAAACCAATTTCTAAAATAGTTTGTAAAATTTTGTTTAATGTAAATGTTTTATTTTTTAAAAAACTGGTTTTATGAAGAAGGTTTTAAATGTTTTGTAATGAAAATAATACTTTTATATAATGTTTTGAAATAGGAATGAAAAGTAATTTTTTTTCAATGATTATAAATGTACTCTTTAGATATTTTAAAAAAGTGTTTAACTAAATTAACTCTATATCATTACTTTATAAGGAAGGGTGGTTGATTTAGAAAGGTGAGAGTTCCATGTTATTGGATTTTTTTATAAAACATGTGAATATCCTATTTTACACTTAATGTTCAAACTAATATTTTATAAATTATATATAATGTGAATTTTATATACTCTTTATTGAGATCCTCCTGGTCATTTTAGCTTACAACATGTATATACACCAATGCCTGGGTGAATATAAAACTATTATATTTCTCTTTTAGGTTCTTAGTTTTGTTTCCATCCTTTGATGTTAGGGTTGGTTTGTTGATGGATTAGTGGATATGGTGGTTGATAATGGGTCCCCAATGGTAATGTTAGAGTCATTATGCTTCCATTATCTTTCCTTATAGGATGTTGTATCGACCAATTTATACTGTAAGGTTTATTTATATCTTCTTCCACAATATTTTATTCCAGTTATATTTTTTGTATAGTTGTTTACTTATTATTCCATGTGTTGTTAGTTTAATTTTTTCATTTCTTATTCATATTTATATCTGGGGTGAAATCATTCCCAAGTGTATGTTCTTAAAACCCATCAACTATGTGTAATACCATGGGGATCAATAATTTATTTTTTCCAAATGGCAGATCAATTCGGCGATGTTTTGGGTTAGCCTTAACCAGTTCACTACAAATGGTTTCATAGACTAGGTTTCTTAGTAGGGGTTTAGGTTCTTAGAACTTTCCCTTATTTTTTGGCCATTTCATGGTATAATCTAGTTAGGATTTTTCATTATGACTTCAAAGGTTGTTCACGACTGGGTGATTGATCACCAAATTTTTTGATGAAATTTGAGTTAGCATGGGTAGGGAGATTTGGATTGTGTTTGATCAATTTATTTTGATTTAGATTTAAAATGGTGGTTTTGAACCCCATTTTCATAGTACGAGTTTATTTGCGGGTTTCATTATATATGCAAATTAATATGAAAATAGGAAAAGTGGTGTGAGGTTAGTTTTCATGACTTGATAAACTGGGTAGTGAGCAAACACTTGATATTAGATATCTTTTAGGATTTTTACATGAATATCTAATGGAATATCAAAACATTTGGAAAATTCAAGAAAGGATCCATATCTTATTTGGTTTTTTTAATTATATACCATTTTTTTTATCCCCTTTCTTGTATTTTATGGGAATAGAAAAATAATCAAGGTGGGCTTGGTGATATGTTGATGACATTGAACTAGATTTTTTTTGGATTTATGGTGTGCCTCCATTTTGTGTCATTGTTTTGAAAATTGATTCTTGTCAGAAAAAATTGGATTTTATAGGAAATTATTGTGGTTTTAAATAATACTTTGGGCTTGGTTTTGAAATATAATCTATTTTAATGGAATTATTTTGAAAATATTTTATTTATAGTAAAATCCAAAATGTGTTTTAGATTTTAAAAAATACAATTTATAGTTTAAGAAAAGGAGATTTTTTGACCCTCTTAGTGTGTGTATTAAAAGGGATTGTTTCCATTTAATTGAAACTAATTGGTGAGGTATTTTTAAATTTTTTTAAATTGGGTGGTGTTTTTTGAAATGGAAGGTTTATTTTTGTAAATGTTTTGAATTAAGGAAGTAGGAAATTTTATTTATTTTAAAATGTGAATTTCTTTTTAAAATATATTTTGGGGACTCATCATCAGGGGGTCGTGGTTTAAAAATAAATTTATTAGATTTTTCCATTGTTTGATATTGGTACTACTAAGTATGATTTTAGAAACATGACCAAATCATGTTCAAATTTCACTTTATTTAAAGTATTCCTCCCAAAAATGTATTTTTTAAAGGCAGTGTGTTTACATAGGGGTGGTTATTTCCTTATTATTGGCTCTTTTCTATATTCCTAGTGGATAGGAAAGTGTTTTTTCCATTTCGATTGTGTGATAAAAAGTTAGCTATTGGTTTTATTTGGGAATCTAGGCTTGGTGAGATTAATTTGGTTGGATGAATTGATGAGAATCTATATTCTTAGGTTTTGAAGTGATAATATATTTTGGGATTCAGGCATGATGAGTTTATGGATGTTTTTGTTTAGTTATATTTTATTTATCATTCACTTCATGTTTTGGTTTTTGGGTTTCTCTTGCTTGAGTGTTGGTTACATTAGGATGTTCTTGCCTCATAGTTAATTATGCCTCCTATACCAGCTTTATTGGTGTTGAGACTAAGGTAATATCCAAGCATGGATATTGAATTGTTGAATTGGGTGTGGCATAGCCGTGAGTATGTGTTTTTTGTGACTAATATTTACATGGAACTTGTTGATTTTATGCAATGGTTGGTGTTAGTTTAAATATGGTTGCATTAGTCATGAGATCTTTACCCAGGTTTTTAGTAATAGTTCAATAATTTCACTTTGTCTCATGACCCAAGGTTAAAAAACATATCGTTTTTTATTTTAGGAATTATTTTACATGCAAATTTCTTTGGATGTTTTGGAATGTGATAGTTTTGGTGACCTTTTTGAATGTTTGAGGATATTGGAATCTGTTTGTCTTCTTATTTTATTTCTTGAATCATTTTTTGGGTATAACTCATATTTTAAAGTGGTTATTTGATACATTACTATTTTAAATGAATTCTAAATGGTGGAGAGACCCATGTTGGGTCTCCCTCCTCTTTGATTTTTTTATTGGATAGCTATGGTTGGATATTTCTTGACGTTATTTTCATTGATTTATTAATTTAATGTTTTATGTAGGATGGATCTCATTAGGTGCTTTTATTGGTGTTAGGGTCTTCTTGAGTTATCCCTAACCCTCCAAAATCTCATATGTGAGGGTTTAGGTTTTCCTTCCTCCAATTCTTCTATATTGTCCAGGGACTTTCTAGAGGTAGAAAGTGGCATGTTGGGGAGAAATGTGACACCCGGTTCTCACCATCATTTTATTAATTTTTTATTTATTTATCTTATCTTGGGGTAATTTAAGTTTATTGTAATTTTTCCTTTAAACATGAAATTATGTAATTTTTCCTTCTGTGAATGGTTATTATGCTCAAGTTAGGGGAAACTGGGTGGTTCCCTTTCGCAATGAGGTTTTTAGATCCTTTTTTTCAGTAAATTTTTTGTCTATATGGGTAGCACACAGTTTGTTCCAAAATATGTTAATACCAACAAAAATCATGAAATACATTTTTTTCTTATGGGTACTAGTTCACATCTTACAGAAAGTTATACGAAACTATGTGGTAAGCGTATTTAAGGTATATAGTTTTTGGAAGTGTGGTTTTATATTGTTAACACATGGTTTGGAAACCATGAATACAAACAATGTGAGGCTCATTCACTTAAGCAGTTTCCTCTGCATGATAGGTTCATGGTTTGGAAAACTATGTGGTTAAATGGTGTGGCCAGACCAAGAGGTCTTCCCAGTTTTCATTTAAAAGTAAAATTATATTCTTCCCCCACTATATTTTTATTATTAGATTCCCTTTTCTCCACTATCATTCAACTAGGGTTGGTGTGCATAGGGAGGAGCTTCTTCCCTATCCCATTCTTCAATGTCAAGCTATATTTACCTTTAATTCCTAGTGATTTCAAATGGCAATCTGTTCTTCATCATCTTTTCATCTTCCCCTCCCTTCCCTTTCCCCTTTCCTTAGATTTTCCACTCTTCAAAAAACCCTAACCTCTGTTTGAATTGGGAGTAGGGTTTGATAAATTAACATTGATAGGGATTTGGGAGTTTAGTGGCTAATGAGGTATCATCCTTGCTTAGTTGTTCATTATCAATGAACGGAGATATGAATCAGTTTTATTTCCTACTATAATAGGTAAGAGTTTATTTGGAATTTCAATTTAATGCATGTTATAAATTGTTGGGATGTTTTTAATTACTTCCTTATTAATTAAAATTATTTTATATACCCATAGTGGGTATGAACATGATTTACAAAGGGTTTATAAATGGTTTCAACACATGGAATGAACTTTCCACATGCCAAGAGTCCATCAAAATGCTTGAGTGGTTAAATTTAAAAAATTTAAATGTTTTTATTTTGAAAGGGTGTTTGGAACTCGAGTAATTTTTAAAGTTTATGTGTGATGTTTTAAAGGGTAATTTTATAAAAAAACATATTTGGACCGTATTTGAATTTTTTAGACCATTGGGTTTCAGTGATGTTTAAAATGTATTAAAAAGGAAATTATAAAAAATAGAGGTTTCAAAATGTGGGTTGATAAATGGATTTTGAGAAATCTTTTGAAAGAGGATTTAAAATTTAATCAAATATATTAACATTTCAAGACTCTTTTCAAAATCATAGTTTTAACTCTCTTTGAAAGAGTTTATTTTTTTAAATGAGTGTGGCCCTCATTGGATCCGCCTTGTGATTGGCATGCCATTGTGAATTATGAACCCTTACAGGAGTGGTTTATATTGGTGTATCTATATGTGATTCTTATGAATTAATATGAAAGGGTATGTTCTTTGTAATAGTGTAAGTGGTGAGATGAGGTTTATTAACAATGATTATTATTAGATCTATGCAATTATTGTCTTATCACCTCTATTTTACTTATCATGGGAGTCCTGGGAATTTAAGTAGGGGTATGGATAAGTAAAACCCCAGGTATGGATTATTCTCTTATAAGGGGGTCATTTCATACTGATAATGAGTTTTCGTAGGATGTATTATGTTCCCATAGTAGCTTTAGTGCTCCTGAGATGGTTATAGGGTTTGGATATTTTGACATTACTGTTGACATAGATATGTTCTTGAGCGCCATAATAGGAATCATGTCTCTAGTTTGGATCAGGTTCTTTAGTCTTAGTATGTTTCCCACTATTCTTAGGTCTTTACTACGATGAATCAAGGTACCCCATTATATAATATGTTTTTATCACCTATTTTTCAATTTTATGACACCTTTTATTGGTTTATTTAATATTTTTTATGTGTTCTTGATTACCTTTGTGAATTTTTTTTTGTATTTCACATTGTGTTTTTTTGGTACTTTAAAAAGATTTCTAAAATAGTATGAAAAATATGTTTTAAAAGTGATTTTCTGATTATTTCATAACCGAGTTTTATGAAGTAGGTTTTAAATGGGGTTATTTCTGAAAATGAGATTTTGATATAATGGTTGGAAAGAGAAATAAAACGTAATTTTTTTTGTTTCTATGGTTATAAACATATGCTTTCCATATTTTCAAATGGGGTTAACTAAAATAGTTTTCAATCCTTATTCTATGTGTAGGGAGGTTTTTTTATAAAGGTGAGTGCGGCATCTTATTATATTTAATTTACAATGCATATGAAAATCCTATTTTACATCGTATGTTCAAAAAATATTTATATAGACTATATTATGAAGGTAATTGTATGGACTCATTTCTTAGATCTTGTTAGGAATGTTTAGCTCTCACCCTACATATTCACTATTAACCTAGGTGCCAATACAGAACTCATGTTTCTCTTTCAAGTTCTGTAAAGACCCAGACTTTCCATGATTTTTTTTATTATATGGGAATTTTACAAGTCCGTGAATATTTAGGTGTGTGATTTCGAGGCCCGGTGTGCCCAGAATGAATTTATGATCATTTTTTCGACTATGTTAAGTAAACGTGCGAGAAGGTTTTTGTAAATTTTGAAACGGTGCTCTGAATCGAAATCCAATGACACCATTGAACTCACACCACCGGTATTCACTTAATGATACCTTCTCCTCAACCACAGTAGGTCAAGGGTGGAAGTTAGTTTTTCACTTTTTCATGGAAGAATAAAAAAATAAAAATGATTAGCATTTTTATTTTTCTTGAAACCTCCTAATTGGTATCAGAAGAGTCGGTTCTAACATAGAACATTGGACTCTAGTCTTTTAAACAACAATAATGTTACATATAATGAGTGTGGTATCAGTTTAGGGAATCCAGTGTCGGTATAACGGCCGAATTATCCATACACCAGGACCCTGACTTTGGATTTCAGACTTAGTGAATGAAAACATCGATTGCATGTGTGTTTTCAAAAGTTTTCATTGTGAAATATTTGATTCAGCTCACCAGGTATAACTTATTCATCGTGGAGCACCTGTTTCTTTTTAGGATGCCTCCACTCAAACAGCCATCTAGGGTTCCGAGTATAGTACGCAATGAAAGCCCACTGAGCGACAAGGCCTCGGTGTAGGGACCATTATCAGTATGGGCACCAGCGGTACCATTACCTATTGGGCCACCGATGACACCAACCCCAGAAGAATAAGTTGAACGCCACTGAAGTATGTTGCATGAGTTCCAACACCAGAGGCCACCCAGGTTCAGGGGAGAGACAGACCCACAGAGGGCTGAGGATTGGCTGGTGGTCATGGTGAGAGTCTTCCGACTGCTATGGACACCAGCTGATCTCATGGTGATCCATGTCACCAGTCTTCTATAGGTAGCGGTAGGCAGATGGTGGAGCATGATGCTCTAGGTTCACGACAAGGTGACACTTCTCTGGGTAGACTTTAAGAGCCTATTCCGGGCAGAGTTTGTTACAGCGACCCTTCACGCAGTGCGCATATAGAAGCTTCTTCATCAACGACAGGGCAGCATGATTGTGGCTCAGTACTCAGTAAGGTTCACTGACCTCTTATGATACTCCATTGATATGGTGTGGGACCCATTCTTCAGGGCTCGGAACATAGATAAGGGACTCATGCGGTAAAGTAGGTCTTCGATGATTTCTCTCAGCATCCCGACGCAGGCGGGGGTATTAGAGAGAGCCCTCTTAGTAGAGAGTTTTCATGCTGAGAAATCACCAGTAGTGAGACCCACCACTAGGCATCGCGTAGTGGAGTCTTATACCACTGTAAGCAGATAGATGTAACAGAGTTCCAAGAGGACTAGACCTACTGGTGGATGACCACAGGATTTAGGGTCGGTTGTGCGGGGCACCAGAGACAGAGCCAGTCATGTGAGGAGCAGGCAGTGTTACACATGCGGCGGGTAGGGTCACATGGCTCGTGAATGCCCGACATGTCGTACATATGATCAGTAGATGGTCAAAGGACCACCCAGGTATAGATAGAGGTTCTACAGAGGAGGTTCGTAGGGAGAAAGTGGACGTGGTAGAGGAGCAGGTCGTGTAGCTGGTGGTGGGTGACGATTCGTGATTTTACCGCCACCACCACCAGGTGGTCCACCCTGATCATAGGGATTAGGTGGACAGGGGCGATCTCAGCTCCAAGTAGCAGAGGCCTATGACCATGGCAGTCCGAAGATGATACGAGGTACGATATGTGTCTACTCCACCTTAGCTGCATTACTTATAGACAGAGGTTTCAGTCATTATTTTATTGCCACTGCCCTCATTCGGATCTCTGAAATTCTGACAGAGCTGTTGACTTGATCCTTATGGATAGAGTCTCCTACGGGAGAGGATTTTATGATTACATAGTGGTGTCGATAGTGTGAGCTTACCTTAGGAGGCAAGAGCTTCAGTTGGGATCTCCTTGTAGTGGCGTTGAGGCCTTAAGACATCATCTTGTGTATGGAATGATTATCTATAGTCCATGCTCAGATTGACTATATTTGATGCAAAGTGTGGTGTGTCCACATGGATGGGACCAGGTTTACCTTCACCGGAGAGAAGGGAGCCTTTTCAGCACAGTATGGACTTACTTGGAAGAGAGTGCAATAGATCACTCATCAGTTGGCTAGTCTTACACTCAGAGTGGTTGATGTGGAGAGTCTGAGCTATCCTGTAGTGGTGGACCAGTACATGGATGTCTTCCCTAATGATGTTCCGGGTCTACCTCCTCATTGATAGGTGTATTTCTACATTGATTTGTACCCCGGGAAGACACCAATATCTACACCATCATATCCGATGGCTCCTGCGGAGCTTCATGAGCTGCAAGTACAGCTGGAGGATTTACAGGGGAAGGGGTTCATCCAGACCAGTGTTTCTCCTTGGGCATCCCTAATTTTTTTCTCCAAGAAGGAGGATGGGAGCTTTAGAATTTTTGTTGACTATCGGTGCCTATACCATCTGACCGTGAAGAACAAGTACCCACTTCTGAGGATTGAAGACCTCATTGATCAGCTAAAGGGAGCACGATGATTCTTGATGATAGACCTCAGATCAGGGTATCACCAGCTCAGAGTACGAGATGAGGATGTGTAGAAGATGGCTTTTAGATGTCGGTATAGCCACTATGAGTTCTTGGTTATGCCATTAGGCATGACCAATGCTCCAGAAGTGTTCATGGGACTCATGAATAGGATCTTCCATCCATACCTTGATCGCTTTGTGGTAGTCTTCATTGATGAAATTCTGATTTACTTGGCTACTGAGGAGAAGCATGCCTATCATTTTTAGATAGTTCTACACACACTTCGAGAGCACTAGCTTTATGGTAAACACTCTAAGTGCCAGTTCTAGATCCAAGTGGTTCACTTTCTTGGACATGTCATCTCGGAGGATGGAGTTTGAGTGGATCCAACAAATATTGAGGCTGTACTTTCTTGGGAGCCACCTAGGATTGTGATGGAGGAAAGGAGTTTCCTGGGTTTTGGCTGGATACTACCAGAGATTTGTGCAAGATTTATCCAGAGTGGCAACACCTTTATCATCATTGACAAAAACGGAGAAACACTTCGTGTGGTCGAAGAGATTCCATCGGAGTTCTCAGGAGCTGAGGCAGAAGCTAACTAGTTCCCCAATCTTGAGTCTTCCATAGGAGTGCATTGGGTACGTAGTTTACTAAGATGCATCAAGGACAAAGCTCGGATGTGTCCTGATGCAGGAGATAGTAGTTATCACATATGGTTCTCGACAGCTGAGACAGGATGAGAAGAGCTACGCTACCCATGACTTGGAGTTTGTAGTAGTGGTCTTCGCCTTGAAGATGTGGTGACTTTACTTGATTGACAAACTTTTTACAGTCTACTCTGATCACAATATTCTCTGGAATATCTTCTCTCAGAAGTACATGAACCTGAGACAGCGACGTTGGCGTGAGTTCTTATAGAATTATGACTTTTAGATAGTCTATACTCTTGGGAAGGCGAACATTGTAGAAGATTCTCTCAGCAAGAGATCTGGTATACAGCTGCAATGTGTGGTGATAGAGCAGTTGGCCGCTTTACATATATCCTTTTTGGAACAAGATGGAGCATCATTTCTTCCATCCCTTGTTTTCACTCCCCAACTTTAACAGCGAGTCAAGGAGGTGCAACATGGGGACACTAACTGCGAGGCTCGACGTTATCAGATATCCACAGAACATGCACTTGATAGATTTTCTGATGGTGGGGATCATGTCATCCTCTTCAGATGACGTATTATGATACCATTTTCGCTAAGGGAGGATGTTTCAAGGGAGTTTCACACGTATCCTCTAGCGGTACATCCAAGAGAGGAGAAGATGTACCATGACCTCCGACGACAACATTTGTGGCCGGGAATGAAGAAATCAGTAGCAGAGTTTGTCTCTTAGTGCCTCACTTGTCAGTAAGTGAAAGCAGAGCATCAGGTACCAGCAGGTACAGTCTATCCTTTAGAGGTCCCAGAGTGGATTTTGGAAGGAATATCCATAGATTCTGTGATAGTACTGCCACGTACATCTAGGGTTCATGATTTTATTTGGGTGATCATCGACGGACTCACCAAGTCATCCCACTTCATACTGATCAAAGATCAGGGTTCAGTAGAGATCTTGGCACACCACTATGTGTAGGAGATTGTGCAGCTATATGGAGAACACTCAACGATTGTCTCAGATCGTGATTCACATTTCACTTCCTGACTATGGAAGGGGTTGTAGGAGGCTTTCAAGAAAAGCTTCATTTGAGCACTGCCTTCCATCCTCATACGGATGGCCAGACTGAGATGACCATTCAGAGCCTCAAGGACATGATTCGTGCTTGCATGTTTAACTTCAGTCATAGCTGGGAGGATCACATGCTCTTGGTAGATCAATCATACAACAACATCAATCACTCCACCATTGGGATGGCACCTTTCTGGGTGTTGTACAGCTAACCTTGAAGATTGCCTTTGTGCTAGACTGACCCAGGTGAGTTAGCACTCATGGTACTAGATATGGTATGGGCTACCACGAAGAAGGTGTAGATCATCCTGGAGCAGATGAAGACTGCACAATGCAGGCAAAAGTCATATGCCGACAGGAGACGAAGTCCTCTGGAGTTCGATGATGGTGACCAAGTCTTTCTACGGGTCTCACCCCAATGAGGTTTTTGGAGATCTGGTAGGGGAGACAAGTTATCTCTAAGGTTCATCAGACCCGTTCAAGTCCTCAGTAGAGTTGGCAAGGTGGCTTACCACCTAACACTTCCCCCTCAGTTGCACCGGGTGCATGACGTTTTCCACATATCACAGTTGAGGAGATACGTGTACAACACATCTCATGTCATCAACCACGGCGAGCTGGACAATGACGATTGTGTGACGTTTACAGAGGTTCCAATAGAGTTTGAGGATTGACAGGGGTGGGTCCATCATGGGCGGTTGATGCCTTTGGTTCGTGTGCATTGGAAGCACGGGAACCTCCAGGAGAGCACATGGGAGTGGGCGGCTCAGATTCATGCTTAGTACCCTCACTTGTTCCCTTAGTTAGAGTTGTGGCTTATGAGGATGCAAAACCCTAAGGCGGGGATAATGTAAATACCCAGAATTTCTATGTGAATTTTTTTTAATATATGTGAATTTTACAAGTCCGCGAAAATTAAAGGCACGTGATTCTTGAGGCCTGGTGTTCCTTAAATGAATTTCTAAACTTTTTTCCGGTATGTTCAATAAATGTGTGAGGAGTTTTTTTTTAACTTTTGAACTGGTGCTTGGAATTGAAATATGAGGAATCCATTGAACTCGCAACGCCTGTATTCGCTTAAGGGGACCTTCACCTAAACTGCAGTAGGTTGAGGGTAGAATTTAGTTTTTCACTTTTTAGTGGAAGAATAAAAAATAAAAATGTTTAACATTTTTATTTTTCTTGAAACCTCCTTTTGATTTATGAAGGAGGAAAACACAAGATATTTAATCCTCAAAATTTGATTTCATAGTGGTGGGGACCACGATAACCCCTCTTCAATGTGGGGAAGTCCCTTGGAATCCTCCAATTTAATTATGCCAATGCAATGAAATTAATTGTTCCATTTAATTGCGCCAATGTAAATTAAATGGTTGGACCGTCCAAATACTAATTAACAACATCATTGGAATTTAGGAAGGTTCGTATTAACTGAACCTTCATAAATTCCACGATCATTACTTATCGTCCCCCTTTCCTATTTATATAGATCTTGGGGGGAAGAATTGGCACGACTTCACCAAGAGACGAAGCTCTGGTAAAGTTTCGTGATGCCCAACACTTGGAGGACGAAGCCGGTTTCGGTGGGCGGTGATGAGCAACCCCAAACAATGAACCGAAGAACAACGATCGAGCAGTGTCATTGGAGGCTTCTTGGGGGGATGATGAACACTGACACTTCCTCAAACGTGGATGCTCTCCAACGAACTTGAGGTCGGGGTGTGATTTTGATTTACCTTCGTTATTTATCTTTTATGTTGAACCTCTCCCCATGAGACTCTTGCTACCGCTCTAACACTGAGGGTGCGGGCCAAAAGAACAAGGCCTGACCTCTACGCAACCTTTGTCGTTTGGATGTGATCTTAGTGATGGAAGAGGACGGCGACTGGTGATGGCGATTGGAACATGCAGGAATCGAGATCGGTGGTGGGAACCATGGCTGGCAACGAAGATGGCAGAGGCACAACTGCACCTCTGGAGAAGAGTCGCGGCCCATCGGCCGCGGTGGAGAAAGGGCGGCTATAGGTAATGGTCAGACACACGAAGTGGACGTAGAGGCACATGTCCACACCGCCGGGCATGCAAGGGCTAGGGACTTCTTCCACGATGGCGAAGGGAGGGTGGTCGGATCGCCGATGGCCACCGGTGATGGTGCGGCGTGCGACCGCATCGCGCAGAGGAGGAGGCTGTTCGTCTGGCCAACCATGGGTCGCCGCACTGCAGACCTCCGAACCGTGGGCCTCCGCACCACAGGCTACCACCCAGAGGGACGTCGCACCGAGGGATGAGCTGGACCCACCAGGCTGGGCCGGACCCAGCAGCCCGGGTTAGGTCGAGACGTCTGACCGGGTCGGACCGGACCCAGACCAACTTGAACCATTTTCGTTCTTTCCTCCTTATCTTGGGCTACGGGTTTCCATTTGATTAACCGTCGGTGGTGCCTAAAACCTTGGATCGAGATGGTCCTTTTGGTATGCCCCATTTTATTTTTTGGATAAAGGTGGGGTATGGCCTGGTTGGATCGAGCACAAATCCTACTGGGCCCTCAGGACTGAAAGACAAATAACTTACAGACCGAGCATCTAATTGACCAAATGTCTACTACGTTGAGACCCCTTTTACATGGAGGTTATTTTGGATACTTATTCCTATGACTTACTGGCAGTTGGAGTATCAAACTATTACTTGAGGTGCGGATCCTCCCGGAATCAAGTGAGCTTAGTATAGGAACCTTGTAGTCGACTGTATCATGAGAAAAGGGTCATATGAGGGTCTGTGCTTTGGGATCTTATGTGGGTCTATGATTTGGGATCCTACATGGGTCTATGTTTGAGATTTCCACTTGTATCTGCTCTAGGAATCCACGTGGGACTACTCTAGGATCCTATGTGGGTCTGCTTTACTAGGATCCTATATGGGTCTGCTATATTAGGATCCTATGTGGGTCTGATGATTTGGAATCCTATGTGGGTCTTCCTCTTAATAGAGTAAGATAATTCCATAGTTACATCTAATCATATTTAATACCGTACCTATGTTATACCTGGAGTGAGATGAGTCTTTAACTTTGTGGTAATCTACATTGTGGCGTACCTTTGTGGTATTTACCTTCATGGTGATACCATTGTGGTATTCTTCTAAGTGGTGTACCTTTGTGGTACATACCTTCGTGGTGATACCTTTGTGGTATTCTTCTGTGTGGTTTTACCTTTGTGGTACATATCTTTGTGGTGTTACCTTTGTGGTATTCTTTCCTTCGTGGAACATTTATACTTTGGTTAAGGATTGGGCCTTGAGTTTCCTCTTGAGTGATTTGGATATACCTGATAACTTAGGTATATGTATGGGAATATACCCAAGTAAGGTTATCTGTTGTTTTCATGCTTCGTGGTTTATCCTTTGTGGATTGTGTGAGACCTTTGATGGTCTTGGGGTACCTACTAAGTATCGTTATACTCACCCCTACACGGGCTACGCCCGCACCTTGTAGTTTTTGGTGCAGACGATGGACAACGCTAACTGAGTATGAGGGTAATAGGACGGTTGGTAGCTCAGAGGTGGACCTTAGACGAGGTTTACAGCATAGATGACCGTTTGAGAGATGTACCTACCCATCAGGTTGGATCATTGGCGAGTGTTCACAGGAGCTATTCAGTTTACTTGTACTTTCTAGTTTTCTTGTTCTTTCCAGTTGGGCTAATATTCTGGCCCCTATTGCTTACTATTATCACTCTTTTACTATATAGTTTACTTGTGTCAGTATCTTGTTTTGTGATTGGTTGAGTGTTCTTATAGGTTATAAAGGAAATTCCTTCCCGATTTTATGTAATATGCCTTTCGGGGCTAGTCGCCTGCCCCTGGCATATGGAGGCAGGCTTGGGGTAGTCAAGGCACGGACCCTAGGGGATGGTTCATGACAGGTTACCAGTTTTGTTTCAATACTTTGAGGATTGGGTTGGATAGTTAATGGACAAGTGGATATGGTGGGTGAACAGGGGTCACCAGTGGTGATGTCATAGTTGTTTAGGTTTTTTATCTTTTCTTCTAGGATATTAATTCATCCAAGATTGCCAAGGGTGTTTATTTGTATCTTCTTATGATATATTTTATTTCAAATGTATATCTTTTATGGATTATAATTTATTATTCCATGATTTTTTGGTTTATTTATTTGTTTCTAATTCTTATTTATATTGAAATACAAGTGTGAAATTGTTCCTGAGTGTATGTTCTTAATACTCATGCACCAGTTGTCTGCTCGTGGGGATTATATACGCCCTTCGAGCTTAGTGACGGATTGGGTTGGGTTACATGTCAGGTCATCCCCGGCTAGTTTTTTATAGTTTCCTAGGTCTCTTTTTGGTGAGTGTGAAATTATTATGTCTATTGGTGTTGGGTGGGATGTCCATACATCTCATGTATAGTGAGTGATAAACATATGAGGGTGGATTGAGGTATAGTGAGTTTGGTGTGTGGGATGAGCCCATCAAGATAAGATAGGGGGTTATGGAGAGTTATTTCCTCCTATAAATGAGTTGAGGAATCTCCCATATATATTCAATACGGGACCTAGGTGTGGGTTAGGAAAACTATTCAGGGCATGGAATCGGGTTCCGAAAGGTCTTGGAGATAAATATTGGGTGATGGTCCTTGGTTAAAAGGACTAAGATTTGTGAAAGGTTTTTTAGATGTTGGGTAGGGTCTTGAAGTCAGGTTTGAAAGATTCTTTGGGTATGTTTTCACCAATGGGTGATGGGATAAAGATGATATCAATATGAAGAGATCATGATAGATCTTGTGACCCAGTGGAAACTCTGACATGAGAGATGATATGTGATTCATGATGAGGGTCTAGGTCCAAATGACTAGAACATGAGTGAAAATTTAGTGTGCTTTTTGATGGTTTAGGAGCCCTCTTTTTTGTTTCATATATGTTCTTCTATTGTAAACAGGTGACCAACTAGATGGGGGAGAGAAATCTTGAGGTCAATACCCACCATGAGTGAGACAGAATCCTCATGTGGATGAAGAGGATATTTCATTAAGTAAGCTTGTCTCTGGATAGTGGAACGTACCTTGAGTAGTCTTGGATCAAGATAGTGTATTGCCTAAATTAGGATGGATAGGTTGTGTCATAGTTTGATGCATGGAAAATGGACCCTAGGTTGAGTGATAAGGTAATGTGCTGGGATTAGATGTAGGATCGTACCTAGTTCATTTTAGTGGATGGATGGGGTCATGGATGATTCCCACCCTAAGTCTTTAGCTATAGGGAGTGTATGAGTTTTATGGAATGAGGTGAGGTATTTGTGAGATTCCTTCATGGCACTGATGTAGGTATCATCAGGTGTCATGACAGTTGTGTTTGTGGGTTGAGGAATTGGATGATTCTGACTACGAGTCTTTAGGTATGGGTTGGGTTATGGGTTTCATGGCATGAGGAAATGTGGTGATGGGATTATAGAATGGTTTTTAAGTATGTATGATCAAGTATCATGGTGGTCATGTTAGCACATGACGACCTGATGCACAGAGTGTCATGGTGGTATGGTTAGTACAAGACGTCTGATGATCATGAATGGAATTTTTATTTTCTCTCATGCATACATGAATATAATTGTGTATACTAATGGAACTTGGTGCGAACCTAATGAGTTATATTTATAACACCCTACGTGGGAATGATGTAGTGTTTGTATACCTTTTATCTGTTTTATATGTTTGAGTATAGGTCATGAGATAGATTGGGTTGGAGTAGTTCAAGGGTATCAAGAGACTGGGTGTGTAGTGTGTCCCAGAGATGGAAATAAGACCTTCTATGTTTTTTTATATGTTATTGGACTAATTGGTGATAAATTTCATGATTTTATGGTTGTAAGTTTTTACGAATTTTACATGAGAAATTTATTAAGGAATTTTTTTTACCGATTATGTGTACTCTGATTATGTGATAGATATTTTTGTTATTGTTTGTCTATTGTTGGACTCAGATTCGAGGGAATAGTATCCCCATTGTATGGATCAGGCCATCATCACCAGTTGGTATCCTCTAGTTTTGGGGATTTGTGAATGAGGCCACGTATCCCTTTTTCTTATACGGGTGTTCTAGGAAGGGGTGTAAAAACATTAACGAGTTCTTAGATTCATTCATAATTATTGGGGGTTTAAGTGTTATGTTTAAATATTGTTTGGTATCACCTAATTTCTAAATATATCAAAGAACTTGACCATATTAAAAAGAGTTTAGTAATCAGATAGTGAATGTATAACCATTGGATTTTTTAGAACCAATCCGGACAATGATATGACTACTCAATACCACTTTTTATGCTTCAATATCTCATGTATCTGGATTTATAAAAACATATCATTCTTTTCATTCATAATTTATTTTAGTAGTTGATTTAAATTTTAAATTATGTTGATCATATTTACTATTGGATTAGTTTTTTTCATGCTATGTACTATTCTCTGTGGGTTTCATCTCAGACTTGAGCTATACTACATATTAGTTGTTTTAGTTTTAAGGAAGAGTAATATAAATTTGTAAACGTGATTCACTATGAGAATTAACAATGCCCCGTGGGAGGTTAACTGGATTAGGAGATTTTATTTTGTTTAATTTTTTTTAATATTTTGGACACCTCGTAGATCTACGTTCATTGACTGAACCTAGGATGGGCAAAACCGGGTCCGCCTTTACCTGACTAACCTAATATATCCTCCCCAATTCAATTATTTTTTATTTTAGGGCCACCTATAATGTACACATAACCTTGAAAAAATTCTAAAAAATTATTAATTTTTTTTAAAAATATAGGCAATTTAATAAATTATTTTGGGATCCATGAGACATATTGATAGTGAATTAAAAATATATTAATTATATTTAATACATTAAAAATTATCTCAAGTATATTTTATCTTATTTAATTATTTTATGCAATGTCATTGAATGTTTATTGATCATGGCCTATTATTGAACCATATATGTTGGGTTTAATATTATTTAACTTTTAAAAACTGAAATAAGTGACATTTTGTAATAATTAGTTATTAAATATTCGTATTTGGTGATCAGTGAATTATCCATCCATCCATTAATTTTATAGTGGTTTGTGTGTCAACATTTAAGTTATAAAATCTATTCTCATATCTAAAATTCCCCCTCACAATCATGTGGATATACATCAAAAAGAATGGAGATGATCATGATGAGATAATTCATGATAATATCTGATATAAATCTAAATGAGTAAAATATGTGGGATAAAAAGAACATTATAACTTAATATATATTAGAAATATAAATAGTTTCATTAGGGGGTGAGTCCATCATACACTCAATGAAATAACCTGTTAGAATTGGGTGTGGGATGGACTTGAGTATGTGTTTCTGGTGACTAAGAGAGACATGGAACTAGTCGGTATTACGCACGGGCTAGTGTCAGTTTAAATCTGGTTGGGATAGCTGTGAGATGTTTAACGAGGTATTTGGTAATAGTTCAACCCTTTCACGTATTTTTATAACCCATGGTTAAAGACCATATCATTTAATATTTTAGGATTTGTTTTAGATGATATTTTCATTGGATTTTTTGGAATGTGATAGTTTTAGTGACATTTTCATATGTTTGCGGATATTAGAATCTCGTTGTTTACTTATTTTATTTATGAAATCATTTTTTCAGGTATAACTCTTATTTTAACGTGGTTATTTGATACATAACTATTTTAGATGAATTATAAATTGTGGGGAGACCAATTTTTGGTCTTTATCTTCTTCAATTTTCTTATTGGATAGTTATGGTTAGATATTTCATGAGGATATTTTCATTGATTCAGTATTTTAATGTTTTATGGAAGATGGAACTCATTAGTTGCTTTTATTGGTGTTAGGGTCTTCTTGAGTTATCCCTGAGCCTCCAAAATCTCGTATTTGAGGGTTTAGGTTTTCCTTCCCCCAATGTTTCTATTTTGACCAGGGACTTTCTAGAGGTAGAAGGAGACATTTTTGGGAGAAGTGTGATACCTTATTGTTACCATCATTTTATTATTTTTATATTATTCTATCTTATCTTGGAGTAATTTATGTTTCTGAGAATTTTTTCTTGAAACTTGAAAGTAGGGAAGTTTTCCTTCTATGCATGTTTTTCATGCACGAGTTAGGGGAAACAGGGTGGTTACCCTTACACAAGGATGTTTTTAGTTCATTTTTTTCAGTTAATGGTTGGTATATATTTTTAGAACATAGTTTGTTCCAAAAAAAATTGAATCCCAACATAAATCATGAAAGACATTTTTCTCTTATGGGTACTAGTTCACATCTTACATATAGTTATAAGATACTATGTGATAAGAGTTTGGAAGGTATATAGTTTTTAGTAGTGTGGTGTTATATTTTTAACACATGGTTTGGAAACCATGGATCCAAACTATTTGAGGTTGTTTCACTTTAACAGATTCCTCTACACAATAGGTTCATTGTTTGGAAAACTATGTGGTTAAATAGTGTGTCCAAACCTTGTGGTCTTCCCATTTTTCATTTAAAATTGAAATTATGTCCCCCCCCCCCCGCTATATTTTTATGATTGGATTCCATCCTCTCCACTATCACTCAACTAGGGTTTGTTTTCATAAGAAGGAGCTTCTTCCTTGTCTCATTCTTCAATACCAAGTAATCTTTAACTTTGATTCCAAGTGATTTCAAATGGTAATATTTTCTTCCCCATCTTTTCCTCTTCCCCTCCCTTTTATTTTCCCTTTCCATTGATTTTTCACTCTTCAAAAAACCCTAACCACTATTTGAATTGGGAATAGTGTTTGGGAAGTTTCCATTGAATAGCATTTGGGAGTTCAGTGGTTCATGAGGTATCTACCTTGCTTGGTTGTTCATTCTTCACCAAAGGAGATAGGGATCATTTTCATTTCCTCTTAGAATAGGTAAGAGTTTCTTTGTAATCTCTATTTAATGCATGTTATAAATTGTTTGGATGTTTTTAATTACTTCCATATAAATTAAAATTATTTGATACACCCATAGTGGGTGTGACTATGATTTTCAAATGGTTTATAAATTGTTTCAACACTTGGAATGAACTTTCCACATGCCAAGAGTCCATCAAAATTCTTGAGTGGTTCTTTTTAAAATATTTAAATGTTTTTATTTTGTAACGGTTTTTGGTAATGGATTAATTTTTAAAGTATACATGTGATGTTTTAAAGGGTAATTTTATAAAATAATAGCTTTGGACCTTATTTGAATTTTATGAGACCATTGGGTTTTAGTACTGTTTGAAATGAATTAAAAGGAAATTATAAAAAATGTTGGTTTCAAAATGTGCGTTGATAAATGGATTTCGAGGAATTTTTTGAAATAGGATTTCAAATTTTATGAAATAGATTCTCAAACCAATATTATTTTCAATAGAATATATTTAACTCTCTTTGAAGGAGTTGATTTCTAAAATGAGTGAGGCCCTCATTGGACCCCCCCTTATGATTCGAACTCCATTGTGAATTATGACCTCTTAAGGGAGTGGTTTATATTGATGTATCTATATGTGATTCTTATGAATTAATGTGAAATTGTATGTTCTATGTAACAGTGTAAGAGGAGAGATAAGGTTTATTGTAAATTATTATTATGAAATCTATGTGATTATTGTTTTCTTGCCTCTATTTTACTTTTCATGGGAGTCCTAGGAATTTAAGTAGAGGTATGGATAAGTACAACCCCTAGTATAGATTATTCTATTCTAAGGGATTCATTGCCAACAGATAATGAGTTCTCCTGGGATGTATTAGGTTCCCATAGTAGCTTTAGTGCTTTTAGAGACCCAAAGCTCGACATACATGGACGTTACATTACTTTTGCGGAATACTTAATACATAAAAAAACAAACACCCAAGGACCGTAATTATTTAGTGTCTTTGGAAACTAGGAACATAATCTCTAATCACAGTGAAAGATCTTCAATATCTCCCATAAAGATATTCTCCTTTTGTTTTCTTATCTAAAACCTTTCTTTATATCCTTGGGAAATGAAAACATATAAAGGGTGAGCTCAAATGGTCCGAAGGGTAATCATGGAGAAAATAAAACAAACCATATACATTTTAACATAAAAACATGAACATAAAGTTTAAACATCATAATCTTGAGTTGTCAAATAAATCTTGGCATTTCATAAGGAATAGATCATAAAGGAACATCAATCATGATAAAATAGAATTGGAATAAAACATGTAATTGTGAAAAACAATTAAGCACATGATATGATTTCCATAGTAGCCAAGGCATTACTGCCAAGACCATCATAGTGGACAAAGTCCATTACTGAACTGGGTTTACTTGTCGTTCCAGCCCTGTATTACTGAACCAGATTTACTTGTCGTTCCATCCATTTTTATATAATGATATATAAATAATTACCCAATTAATTAGAGGAAGATATAGGTCCCACCCAATTCATATTTAAAACATTCTTTTATGTTCCACAAAATAAACATAAATCATTCATCATAACCCAATGAATAAAATGGGTTTCATAAACATCATCCCATCATAACATAATCCATATAAAAAAAATGGATATCATTTCATCATAAGAAAAATAAAACCATTTAAATAATAGATACATTATACTTGAAACATAAACATACTAAATAATGTCATCTTAGATGGAAAATATTTTTTTTAAAACACTTGAAATGGATTCTTGAGGAAAATATCCTTTCTTCTTCAAAATCATTTTCTTTTCTCAAAATACCATGCAATTTTAAAAGAAAATGATTTTTTTAAAAATAATCATGAAATCTTTTATAGTAAGATTCATGAAAATAAGGTGTTATGAAACCGTAAAAATCGTTTCACGCCATGTATGTTAAAAAACATTCCCCTCGTTATTTTTTCGGAAAAGTCAAAAAGTGCCTCGTATGATAAACAAAAGAAATATTCCTTCCATAATACATAGTAAAAGTCAAAAAAGGGGTAAAAATGAATTTAAACATACATGGAAGAATAGTAAACACTTTATGAAAACAATTTTATAAAACATGGACGTGGATGATAAATATAACCCCAGTAAATACTTACGAATAAACAATCTCAGATCGAAATGAGATTGGAAAAGTTACCCATTAGCTTAGGTCCAATTTCTTCCATATGTGTCTGAGACTCCTATATAGTGGGTTTAATCATATTATTAACTTGTAACAAAAATATAAAAAAAATTATTATATCATATATGATTCACTTATGACTTTATATTACCCATTCATTTGTTAATTCCACGTTAAAGCGGCATTTTGGGTAAAATCGTTTCACTTATCGTATGTGTTTTGACTTTTTGTTCTTGATATTATTTATTATATACTGATTTACTTAATTCCAGAATGTAAAACATTATTTATATATAATATATATTCATCATATAAATATATATGATAGATCGATAAATGGAATGAAATACACCGTCAATGGAGACGGTAGGCCGTACGTACGCATGAACGCTGTTTTCATTTCCATATTGAATTGAATGGAATTATGTAAATGAAAAATATATGTACATAAATTCAGTATCATTATTATTTCATATATTTCATTATTATTTATTATTTATATACTTTAAAATCATTCTTTAATGGTTAACATGTAGAATGAATCACATCGCGTCGTGGAGATGGTAATCTGTGCGTACGCACGAACGATGATATCATTCTCATAATTATTGAATGGAATCAGAGTGGATGATATAATATCTCAGAATCAGTATGATGTTATAATAATAAAATATAGTAATTATTTACACCATTATACCCATCCAAGTAAGGTGGTGGTGGAAAACATATTACACCACGGCGTGGAGACGGTATTCCGTATGTACGCACGCGTGGTGATTTCGTTTTCCGTAGGATGGATAGAAGGTGAAATGGTGTTGTTTCATATTTATAAAAACATATTAGTATATTAGTGATACTAATATTATTAATTTATAATTAAACAAATAAATAAGAGTAAGTAGAAGAAGGAATAAATTTGAAAGAAACGATCAAGGATATTACCTCTTCTTTGATGCGCCTCTTCTAAACCTCCACCTTGGGCACTAAAGTTGGTCTTTGAAGAATACCAGAACCTCTACTATGTTTATAGGGAAGTGTAGAAGATAAATATACAGGGTTTTCCTGATCATGAAGGCTCAAAATGTTGTGAGGAGGAGAGGGAGAAGGTTCCCTTTTATAAGAGAGGAGAGGGGCACTTTTGGAAACCTCAAAAATATTAATTTATAATAAACACAAACACCACATAGAAACTTTGAAATTGATTCAAATTCGAAGATAAAATGATATAGAGTTTTAATATCATCATCAAATAAAATTTAGAGATGTTTTTAATTTATTTTAAACCTTATCAACTTGATTTATCCTATTTAATCTATTTAATTTTATTTGTGGTAATAATATTCTAAATTTTAAATTTTTATAAATAATTACTTATGTGTTGTGAATTCTCCATAATTTAATAATTTATTACATTTTAGAATATATAAATTTCAATTTATAATTTATAAATAATTTTGTGATTTTTAAACAATTTAATGATATGTTATTTTTATAATATAACAATAGTGTCAATTTTGACACTATTCGATTATTTGAATTTAAATAAAATATAAATAGAAGATATATTCGAACCAAAGTATTTAATAGGTTCCTAAAATATCTTATTCATCTAGAAAATTCGTGGATCATATTAATTAGTTCATATAATATTTATTTTAATATTTTTAAAACCATGTATTTGATAGTTCTCATAATAAAATAATTACAACAACATTTTTGTATAATTATTTAATATAATTATTTGTTGGATAAAAATTAAAAAAAATACTATGATGCATATAAATATAATATATTACAAAATAATTCTTTTGGTCTAATATATCTTCTAAAACACCCAACTTTTAAAATTTAATGTTTATTAAATTATGAAGGTGACGACTTTGACATCATTTAAAATAATATAATATAAGTGTCATAATCGCTTTTATAAGGCTCTAAATGGTAAAAAATTAAACCTTTGGATGCTTAGGGTTTATATGTACACGACCAATAAGTTTAGGTCAGGTTTTTGGGTCTTTTAAGAGTATTATTAGTTTAATAAAAACAATTTTTTTGATTTTTCACTAAATAAATAATTTTTTCATCATTAATGCATAAGCTATTAAGGTAATTATATATTTCTTAAAAATTGCGAATAAATTACCATGATAAATAAAAAAAATTTAGTTTTTAAATGAGTAATTATAAACGAATTTATATTCGGTATAACCATAAATTAAAAATAATTTAATTATTGATGTTTGAGTGAGACATATTTCACTTTCATTTAAATAAAATAAATTAAAGGTCTTAAGCACTTACAAGTGGGTTCTAATAGATATCATTTTGACCCAAGTATATTTTAGGACGAAATATAATCATCCAATTATATTATGATAAGTGTTAGGATAATTTTATAATAATATTTTTACCCTTAATTACCAAATTTACCTTTAACTGTGGTAAATAAAATTTACCGTAGTTACTATTCATAATGCCCAAAAATAAAAAGTGGACAATTAAAATAATTTAGATCAACTGATTCCAAATATGGAATCCATTTTTCCAAATTAAAAACACAGAATTTTCAGTAATTAATTTAAAATTAATCCCCTTTTCGAAAAGAAACGGGTTTTTTAAAAAACATTGCAAAAGATTGAAATGTTTTCACCTATGAATTCAATGTAAAATTAATGATAATGACATAAATTATATTAAATGGTAAAAATATATTCTATTTATATTTTATAACCATTCAATATTATAATTTAACCAAATAAAGTTTCTTGATGAAAAAAGTTGTTTTTAATTAAAATTTAGTGTATTTTTATTATTCATCAAAATATGAACGTTATCAGAAAAATATCAAAACATTATACAATGTAAACATTTATATCCTGATTCACAGGAAGAAGTTTATTTAGTAAAATTGAACTTAAAAGCTTGTGAAAAATTATATTTAAAATAGGTGTTCTATTAAAAGGTGGTAAAACCGCATTTTTTTTAAAATAATTATTTTACCCGAAAAATTTATTTTTTTATCATACCATGATCTATAAAATGTGTACGATGAATTATAATGTTATAAAATTCAAAATTTGGTTAATACTATTCATAACGGCTAGTTCATAATAATTTTATAAAAATATGTCATTGTTTACTGAAACTCCATATTGCGTACAACACACGCTATTGAGGAAGGTCACTCTTGCGTGCAACACAAGCCAAGAATAGTGTTTGTATATAATACCATCTAATATGGTGTTGCGTATAGAGAAAGATAATCTTGGTGTAGCGTACAACAAAAGACACCAATTAAAAAATAATATTTCTCATAAATTCTTGGGGTGTTACATTCTACCCCCCTTAAAATGAATTTCACGCTCAAAATTCGTCGAGGTTATAAATGGTTTACTACTTGAAAGTTTCTTTCATAGAAACCCACATCGTAAAAAGTAATACTAGAACTTAATTTTATAAAGGAAAGTTAGAAACATAACAATCACCCGAAGTCACTCAACACTGGGTTTCCATATAAGAGAATATAGGTGAAAATATGGATATGGAAGAGAAATATAACCATCTTGTTCTAACGAAGAATGTTAGAGAACATGGCTATAAAAAAGCTAACAATAAAAAAGCCATAAATTTGTGATGATCTAAGGTACCATCTGATTCTTTAGATATGATGGTAATAGGAAAACTTTTTTTGTTTTCAAGATCATTTCCCTATAGTTGATGAATTTTTTGCATAAGTAGAAATACTTACTTGATTTTAGTGTAATATCATCATTGGTCATTCCATGAACAATTTCCACTTCATATCTTATTTAAATAAATGCCGTTTAATTTTTCATTCTTGAAGTGTTAGCAGAGCATCCGATAGAATGATAGGTCATTCTATCTGTCTTTATCACAAAAAGGTTAGCACAAATTATTAAATAAACATAAGTACATCTACAGTGATAATAACCATATATGATTTCAAAAATGGACGTATACTTCATCTATCATACCGATTAATAAAATTAAACTAATTTCTACTAACCAGGGACTTCCTGTAGGCCAGTGGTAGGTGATAAAGACATGTCACACTTCGGTTTTGGGTTTGATTCCCGCATCCTTGTCCGACGCGATGGGTTGTCTCCCATCCTACGAGTTGTCCTTTTTCTAAAACTATACTATTATAACATTTCAGAAATAATATCAAAAAGTTCTAGCCTTAAACAATACTATCTGATGTATAACTTAATCTATTCCATTCTTTAGGCTTATCCAAAATACTTAAATCCAATCTCATGGTATAAATAAAATGATTACTAAAAAGGTCATCTATCGAGCATGTGAATACTATCATTTACCCCCCATATATCATAAGATATATCTTGTTCATCACATTCCAAATATGTGAATACCTTAATCATGTATTCTCATGAAATATGTTTTACCATAGATCCTTAGTGAAAACGTGAATGCTGTCAAAAGTAAACTCTTTCCTCATACCAAAATCCCAAAATTTCTATATACTCAAACCATGATATCACTTTGTCCTTATATCAGTCATGATCTCATTAATACTATCAAATATATTATTATTTTTTCCTTATCCTTTCATTATGTGGATATCATCTTCTTTACAAAAATATTTCAATCACTCTTCATTGTTACCGGTACCATATAATTATTTAAAACCACAATAAACCAATACATAGATATTCTAAAATTCCACGATACTATAAATGAGATTCCACGACACTATTTTGGAATCCCGTTACATAATCACTTAATCATTCCACCACTTCGTTGTCATATTCAGCATCCCCAATAGTGATTGCTTGTGACTTACCTTTGTCCATTTCCTTAAGAGTTGGTTGATGTCTATCATCATCAACCCCTGGATTAGAGAATTGGTTAGCATAATGCCCCATTTTCATGTACTTGTAGCATTGATGTGTTAGTGGTGCGTTCTTTTTAGTCTTTTCTCTATTCACATCATTAGCTAAATTTTTTCCCATTACTTTGACACTCAACTACTTGATGACCTTCCTTTCCACACATAAAACATTTTCTAGTCCCTTTAAGACAATCTCCACCCTGCTTCTTTCCAAACATTGAGAATAACGAAACATTCCTCTTCTTTTCACCATTGTTAGGAGATTTTTCCATGAAATCCATCTTTCTTTTCTTGTCAAAACCATGAGATGGATATGTAACACCAACTTCCAGTTAGTCCTTGATAGCACAATGCACAATTTCTTCATAGCTATTATTGTCTCTTATAGCTAATTCCCTTAGAAGACTTGGTTTTATGCCACTGAAGAATCGATCAACTTTACTTTCAGTTTGGATGATAAATCCAGATGCATACCTTGCAAGCCTGATAAAATCCACCTCGTATATACCAACTAATTCATCATCCTTTTTCTTAAGCTCAAGGAACTCTTTTTCAATATTTTTTCAAAGAATATGAGGGATGTTCTTATTGAAAAACAAGTTATTGAACTTGTCCCATTCCATGGATTCAATTTCATCTTGGGGCCTTGTATTATTCATTAGAGTCCACCACTGGTCGGCTTCACCTTCTAAACGGTAAACAGCCAGAAAGACTTTTTCATGTTCCGAACAACAAAGTATGGAAAATATCTTTTCAATGGTACAGATCAATTGTTCTATAAAATGTGGATTAGAAGACCCACTTAAAGAAGGTGTATGTTGCCTCATGAATGACTCAAAAGAATGTTGTTCCCTTCTCTGCTCATTTGGAAGTCCAGAATGATTCATAGCTTGTGTAAGTATAGAAATAAGATTTTTCATTCCATTTCCAAAAACATTGGTTTGTTCAGGAGGACAATCATTGCATTTCCCAGTGCATTGATCATTAACACGGTTCCTTCGGGTTCTATCCATTATCTAAAACCCCAAAAGAATTGTGTGAGAGGAAAAAATCATGCTAGGAAAACAACATAATAAAGGGGGAGTACCTTAAATATCTAACATCTTAGGTTTAATTATAAGATCTTTACCATAATTCTAGGACTATAACCTATACTTATACTTAACCTTAGGTACATCCCTAGATATACCTTAGAAATATCTCTAGGGATCTCACTAAAGTTTTCGCAACCTAGTTTCCCAAGGATAAATAAACCTTCGCTCTAATACCAACTATAGAGACCCAAATCTTGACATACATGGACATTACATTAATTTTGTGTAATACTTAATGCATAACAAAAATAGGCACCCAAGGACTGTAACAGTTTAGTGTCTTTGGAAACATGGAACATAATCTTCTAATCATGGTGAAAGATCTTCAATATCTCCCATAAAGATATTCCCCTTTTGTTTTCTTACCTAAAAATTTTGTTTATATCCTGGGGAAAAGAAAACATATAAAGGGTGAGCTCAAATGCTCAGTAAGGTTAAGAATGGAGAAAATAAAACACACCATATACATTTGAACATAAAAGCATGAACATAAAGTTTAAACCTCAAAATCTTGAGTTGTGAAATAAATCTTGGCTATTCGTAAGGCATAGATCATAAAGGAACATCAATCAGGATAAAATAGCATGGTAATAAAACAAGTAATTGTGGAAAACTATTAAGCACATGATATGATTTCCATAGTATCCAAGGAATTTCTTCCAAGACCTTCAAAGGGACAATTTCCATTATTGAACCGGGATTACATGTTGTTCTAGCCCTGTATTATTGAACCGTATTTACTTTTCATTCCAGCCATGTTTATCTTAGGAGATATAAATCATTACCCAATGAATTGGAGGGAGATATAGGTCCCACCCATCTCATATTAAAATTATTCTTTTGTGTGTCACAAAATAAACATAAATCATTCATTATAACCAAAAGAATAAAATGGGTTTCATAAACATCATCCCATCTTAACATAATCCATATAAAAAAATGAATATCATTTCATCATAAGAAAAATCAAAACATTTAAATAATTGAGAAATTATACTTGAAACATAAACATACTAAATAATGTCATCTTATATGTAAAATAGTTTTTATAAAACAATTGAAATGAATTCATGAGGAAAATATCCTTTCTTCTTCAAAATCATTTTATTTTATCAAAATGCCATGAAATTTTAAAAGAAAATGATTTTATTGAAAATCATCATGAAATCTTGTAGAGTAATATTCATGAAAATAAGTTTTTATAAAACCATAAAAATGTGTTTATGCAGTATAAGTTAAAAATACATTCCCCTCATACTGTTGCCGGAAAAGTCAAATAGTACCTCATATGGTAAACAAAAGAAATATTCCTTCCATACTATATTGTAAAAGTGAAAAAAGGGGTAAACATGACTTTAAACATACATAGAATAATATTAAACACTTTATGAAAACATTTTTATAAAACACGGACATGGATGAAAAATATAACCCCAGTAAATACTTACGAATAAACAATCTCAGATAGAAACAAGATTGGAAAAGTTACCCCTTACCATAGGTCCAATTTATCCTGTATGTGTCAGAGAATCCTGTATATTGGGTTTAAACATATTATTAACTCGTAACAGAACCATAATAATATTTATGATATCATATATGATTCACGTACGACTTTATATTACTCGTTCATTTGTCAACTCCATGTTAATGCAGCGTTCTGGGTAAAATCATTTCATTTATCGTACGTGTTTGGACTTTTTGTTCTTGATATTATTACTTATATCCTGATTTACTTAATTCCATAATTTAAAAAATGATTTATATATAATATATATTCATCATATAAATATATATGATATATCGATAAATGCAACGAAATACACCGTTCATGGGGACGGTAGGTCGTACGTACGCATGAACGCTGTTTTCATTTCCTTTTTGAATTGAATGGAATTAAGTAAATGAAAAATATAAGTAAATAAATCCAGTATCATTATTATATCAAATATTTCATGATTATTTATTATTTATATACTTTATAATCATTCTTGAATGGTTAACATGGAGAATGAATCTCATTGTGTTGTGGACACGGTAATCCATTAGTACGCGCGAGCGATGATATTGTTCCCATAATTATTGAATGGAATTAGAGTGGAAGATATAATATCTTAGAATCAGTATGATTTTATAATAATAATATTTAGTTATTATTTACACCATTATACCCATCCAAGTAAGGTGGTGGTGGAAAACAGATTACACCACGACGTGGAGACAGTATTCTGTATGTATGCACGCCTGGTGATTTCATTTTCCATAGGTTGGATAGTAAGTGAAATGGGGTTGTTTAATATTTATAATAACATATAATTATATGATTTATACTGATGTTGTTACTTTACAATGAAAAATTTAACGAAGAGTAAGTATAAGAAGAAATAAATTTGAAAAAATCGATAAAGTATATTACCTCTTCTTCGATGCGCCTCTTCTAAACCTCCTCTTAGGGTACTAAAGTTGGACTTTGAAGTAGACCAGAACCTCTAGTATGTTTCTATGGAATTTTAGAAGAGAAATCGATAGGTTTTGGCCGATCTTGAATGCTCAAATTGTTGTGAGGACGGGAGGGAGGAGGTGCCCTTTTATAAGAGAGGAGAGGGGCACTTTTGGAAACCTCTAAAATATTAATTTATAATAGACCCAAACCCCACTTAAAAATTTAAAATATGAATCCAATTAGAATATTAAATGATATAGGTTTTAAATATCATCATACAATAAAATGTCGAAATGTTGGGAGTTTATTTTAAAACTTATCAACTTGATTTATCCTTATTTAATCTATTTAATTTTATTTGTGGTAATAATATTCAAAATTTAAAATTGTTTTAAATAATGACTTATGTGTTGTGAATTTTCCATAATTGTATAATTTATGAAATTTCAGACTATATAAATTTCAATTTATAATTTTTAAATAATTTTGTGATATTTAAACAATTTAATAATATGATATTTTTATAAAATAACTATAGTGTCAATTTTGACACTATTCTATAATTTGAATTTAAATAAAATTTAAAAGAATCTATATTCGAACCAAAATATTTAATAGGTTCTTAACATGACATATTATTCTAAAAAAATCGTGGAGAATATTAATTAGTTAATATAAGATTTATTTTAAAATTTTAAAACCATTTATTTTATATTTCTCTTAATAAAATAATTACTACAAAATTTTTGTATAATTATTTAATATATTTATTTGTTGCATAAAAATTAAAAATAAAATACTATGATGAATATAAATCTAATATATTTTATAATAATAATTTTTTTCAAAATTATATTCAAAAACACCCATCTTTTAAAATGTTATGTTTATTAAATTATGATGGTGACAACTTTGACAAAATTTAAAATAAACTAATATAAGTGTCATAATCCCATTTATAAGGCTACAAATGGTAAAAAAGTATACCTTTGGATGCTTAGGGTTTATATGTACACGACCAATAGGTTTAGGTCAGGTTTTTGGGCCTTTTATGGGTTATATTTGTTTAATAAATTCAATTTTATTGATTTTTCACTAAATAAATAATTTCGGTATAATTAATTTATAAGCTATTAAGGTAATTATATATTTCTTAAAAATTATGAATAAATTACCATGATAAAGAAAAACATTTTATATTTATAATGAGTATTTATAACCGAATTTATATTCTGTATAACCATATATTAAAAATAATTTAATTATTAATGTTTGAGTGAGACATATTTCACTTTCATTTAAATAAAATAAATCAAAGGTCTTAATAACATACAAGTGGGTTCTAATAGATATAATTTCTAACAAAATATATTTTATGACGAAATAAAATCATCCAATTATATTAATACAGGTGTTAGGGTAATTTTATAATATTATTTTTACCCTTAATTACCTAATTTACCCTTAAGTGTGGTAAATAAAATTTACCGTAGTTACTATTCATAAGGCCCAAAAATAAAAATTAGCCTATAAAAATAATTTGGACCTACTAATTCAAAATATGGAATCCATTTTTACTAATTCAAAACACAGAAGTTGCAGTACTTAATTTAAAATTAATCTTGTTGTCGAAAAAAAACAGGTTTTTATTTAAAACATTGCAAAAGATTTAAATGTTTTTACCTATGAGTTTAATGTAAAATTAATGATAATGACATACATTATATGAAATGGTAAAAATGTATTCTATTTATACTTTAAAACCATTAAATATTATAATTTAACCATATAAAGTATCTTGATGAAAAAATTTGTTTTTAATTAAAATTTAGCATATTTTTACTATTCATCAAAATATGAACATTATCAAAAAAATATCAAAACATTATCCAATGTGAATTTTTATATCCTGCCTCTTAAGAAGATTTTTATTTTGTAAAATTAAACTTATAAACTTGTAAAAAATTAGATTTAAAATAGGTGTGCCATCAAAAGGCGTCAAAACTGCATTTTTTTAAAAATACTTATTTTTCCCAAAAAAAATATTTTGTTCTAATACCATGATCTTGAACATTTGTAAGATGAATTATAATGTTATGCAATTCAAAATGTGGTTAATACTATTCATAATGGCTAGTTCATAATAATATTATAACAATATATCTTTGTTTAGTGAAACTCGGTATTGCGTACAACACACGCTATTGAGGAATGTCGCTCTTGCATGCAACACAAGGCAAGAATAGTGATTGCATATAATACAAGCTAATAAGGTGTTGAGTATAGTTCAAGCTAATCTTGGTGTAGCGTACAACACAAGACACCAATTAAAAATAATATTTCTCATAAATTCATGGGCTATTACAGTGCTCCTGATATGTTTATAGGGAATGGATTGTTTGAAAATACTATCGAAATAGATGGGTTATTTAGTGTCATTCACGAGATCATGTCTCTAGTTTGGATTAGGTTCTTGAGTCTTGCGATGTTTTCCATTATACTTAGGTCCTTCTTACGATGAATCAAGGTATCTCATTCTATAATTTGTTTGTATCACCTATTTCCCAATTTTATGACACCAATGATTGGTTGGGTTAATATTTTTTATGTGTTCTTGATTCACTTTGTGAAATTTTGTGATTTTATTTCACCTTGTGTGTGTGTTTTGGTACTTTAAAAATGATTTCTAAAATAGTTTGGAAAATATGGTTTAGAAGGAACGTTTTTATTGTTTCTTAAACATGTTTTATGCAATAGGATTTAAGTGGGTTTATTTATGAAAATGATACTTTGATATAATGTTTGGAAAGAGGAATAAAAAGTATTTTTTTTTGTTTTTATGATTATAAACATACACTTCCATTATTTGAAAATGGGGTTAACTAAAATAGTTTTCAATCCTTATTTTATGTGAAATTTTGGTTGTTTTTAAAAGGAGAGTGTGGCATGTTATTATATTTATTTTATAATGAATATGAAAATCATATTTAATTCCATATGTTCAAACAAGATTCATATAGACTATATTATGAAGGGAATTGTATGGACTCATTTCGTAGATCATGCTTGGAATGTCTAGCTCTCACCCTATATATTCACTAACAACCTGGGTACCTATATAGAACTCATGTTTCTCTTTTAGGTTCCTAGTTTTGTTTCAATCGTTTGAGGTTTGGGTTGGATATTTAATGGATAAGTGGATATGGTGGGTGAATAGAGGCCAACTTTGGTTATATCATAGTTGTTTAGGTTTTTTTCTTTTCTTCTAGGATATTGCGTCAGGCAATTTTTTCTAGGGTGTTTATTTTGTATATGATTATGATATATTTTATTTTAGCTGTATATATTTTATGGATGATTGTTTATTATTCCATATTTGGTTGGCCCATTTATCTGTTTCTACTTTTTATTTATATTGAAATCCAAGGGGGAAATTTTTCCCCAGTGTATATGCTTAATACTCAGACACTAGTTGTCAGCTTGTGGGGATTATATTTTCCGTTTGGGACTAGGGATAGATCGGGTTGTGTTACAAGTTAGTTAATCCCTAGCTAGTTTTTTATAGATTCCTAGGTCTCTTTTGGGTGAGTGTGAAATTATTAATCCTATTTGTGTTGGGTGGGACGTCCAGAAATCTCATGTATAGTGATTGATAACCTTATGAGGGTGTATTGAGGTATAGTGAGTGTTGTGAGTGGGATGAGTCCTTTAGGACAAGACAGGGTGTGATGGAGAGGGATTTCCTTTAGGAAATGAGTTGAGGAATCTCCCTTAGGATATTCGATATGGGACCCAGGTGTGGGATGGGAAAACTAATCAGGACTTGGAATCAGGTTTCCAAAGGTCTTAGAGATGAATATTGGGTGATAGTCCTTGGTTAACAGGACCAGGATTGTTGATAGGTTTTGGTGATGTAGGGTCGGGTCTTGAAGTCAGGTTCAAAGGAGACTTCAGATAGTATTTTCACCAATGGGTGATAGGATAATGATTATATCAATGGGAAGATACCATGATAGATCTGGTGACCCAATGGACACCCTGACATGAGATATGAGATCTGATTAATGATGAGGTTCTAGGTCCAAATTACATGAAATCGAGTGATGAGTTGGTGTGCTTTGTGATGGTTTCTGAACCCTATTTTTTGTTTCATAAATTTTCTTGTGTTGTTGATAGGTGAAAAACTAGATGGGGGAAAGAAATCTTGAGGTTCATACCCACCATGAGTGAGATGGAATCCATATGTGCATGAAGAGGATATTTCCTTAAGTAGGTTTGTGTTAAGATAGTAGACCTTACCTTGAGTAGGCTTGGATCGTGATAGCATACTACCTCAAGTGAGATATATGGGTTTTTTCATAGTGTGATGCATTGAAAATAGACCCTACGTTGAGTGATAAGGTAATATGTTTGGATTGGATGTAGGATCATAGCTAGTTCATTTGAGTGGATTGATTAGCTCATGGATGATTCCTAAACTAGGTCTTAAGTTATAGGGTGTGTCATGAGTTTTATGGCCTGATGCAAGGTAATTTTTAGATTCTTGCATGGAACCAAAGTAGGTATCATCAGGTGTCATGACGATTGGGTTTGTGGGTTGAGGTCTTAGAGGATACCTACCATGAGTCTTCAGGTATGGGTTGGGTTATGGGATTGATGGAATAAGTCATGGTGGTGATGAGATTATATAATGATGTTGAAGTAGGTATGATCAAGTATCATGGTGGTCACGTTAGCACATGATGACCTGATGTGCAGGGAGGCATGGTGGTATGGTTAATTCACGACGTATGACGATCATGAATGGCTTTTTTATTTTCTCTCATGCATACATGTATATAATGGTGTATACTAAGGGAACATGGTGGCACCCTAATGAGTTATATTTCTAACACCCAACATGGTAACCCCATTGTGTCTGTATACCTTATATTTGTTGTATAGGTTTGACTACAGTACATGTGATAGATTGGGTTAGAGTAGTTCAAGGGTATAAGGATACTAGGTTTGTAGTGTTTCCCAAATATGGAAGTTGGATCAGGTGTGTTTTTTTATGTGATTGTCCTAATGGGTGATCAATTTCATTAATTTATGGTTGTAAGTTTGTATGAATTCTACATGAGAAATTTATTATGGAATTTTGTTTATTTATTACGTGTATTCAGATTATATGATAGATATTTTGGTTGTTTTTTTGCTATTGTTTGACTCGGATTAGAGGTAATAGTATCCCCATTGTATGGATCAGGTCATCATCACTAGTTGGTATCCTCTGGTTTTGGGGAGGTGTGATTAAGTCCTTGTATCCCTTCATATTATATGGGTGTTTTGGGCTGGGGTGTTAAAACATTAACAAGTTCTTAGATTATTTTATAACTATTGGGGTGTTTAAATGTTATGTTTAAATGCGATTTTGTATCATTTGATTTCTAAATATATCAAAGCACTTGACCATATTAAAAAAGGTTTTTAGTACTTAGAGAGTGAATGTATGACCATTGGATTGTTTAGAACCAATCCCGACAATGATATGACTACGCATTACCTCTTTTTATGCTTCAATATCATATGTATCTGGATTTATAGAAATTTAGAGTTCTTATCATTCATAATGTTCTTTTTTAGTAGTAGATTTACTTTTTAAATAAATTTGTTCATATTTACTATTGGATTAGGTTTTTTCATGCCATGTACTATTCTCAATGGATATTATATCAAAATTGAACTATACTACACCATAGTAGATTTATTTTTAAAGAAGAGTAACATAAATGTATAAACGTGATTCACAATGAGAATTAACAATGCCTCCTAGGAGGTCAACTGGATTAGGTAGATTTAGTAACGCCCTGACCCCAGTTACCCAGAGTCGGTTTACTATTACATAACATTGGCATGATCACAAAAGAAAAAATCTAGAAACACCGATTAGTTTAGTAGCCTTGTAAACACTAGATAAATTCATAAGTCATACATTACATCATACAGTGAAAAACAACAAAAACATAGTCTCCATAGTCCACACTCATATCCCCTCAGACTACCCCTGCGGGTCAGTCATAAAATACTTCTTCACATCCTGAGAAAAATAAAACATAGAAAGGGGTGAGCTCAGATTCTTAGTAAGGATAACAATATAGCAAAAACTTTCATAAATAAGAACAAACATTTAAGGCAATGTATAACTAAAAAAAGACTTTTAAACTATAACTTCAGCATAATATAGCAAAAATGAAATTAAATAAGGCCATTTACTTTCTCACATGGATATTCTACTAGTCGAATAATCACATGAAATATCAATAACCACTTTCATAATGATGGAATTCATAATGTTAGACTATCATAACCACATAGTCAAGGCCTTGTGCCAAGACTAAAAATAATATTTTGTCAAGGCCTTGTGACAAGACACTAGTTTGTCTCATGAGATCTACCGATGTATCGAGGAGCTATAGTGGGCTCCACCCATCACTTACTAAGTCCAATGCATTCCTAATATGAACAGGTTTAAACATAACAAAAACATTCGTATTAAAACTAGCATACGAAATGTCAATACATTCTCCATAAACCATGAATGGTATAAAAATAACACATCCACAGTCAAACATATCACAAAAACTTCAATAATATATAGAATCTTTGTATCATAATAAATCAACTTCAAATAAGCTTAAAATCTATCAAAGGATGTTGACATAGATGAAATCAAAACTATTTGAGAGAAATATATCTTTTTTTAAAAACATATAAAAGTAACATAAGTATAAAATAGAACATTTACTTTGAAAATATTATTATAATCTTTTAGGTGAATCTTCGATGATTTTATAAAGGTGTAAAATAGCCGCACTCACCATATAAGTTAAAAAATACATTATTACCTTAATTCTGTCAAAAAGTTTAAATAGGACCTTATTTGGAAAACGACGGAAAGATTCCTTTATAAAAATATTAGAAAAATTCAAACAAGGGTATAAATGACTTTAACCCATAGCCTCTAAAATATTAAGAATGTTTTGATATACATTTTTAAGAAACATGGATGTGTATGATAAAGAGGTCCTAGTAGATACATACATAAAAACAACCTCGGATAATAAAGAGATGGTGAAATTAACCCTTAACTTGTACTTTACCTTGGTAAAGGGTAGGTTAGCCACCTCTATAATGGTGAAATAACTGTTATTAAATTATAAAATAATCATATACATTAATATGATATCATATATGATCTTTTAACATTGCATTGTTAATAATATCTTAGTATTATCGGCATTTCAGGTGTTAACAAAATTGTTTTCCTTTATATTAATTGTTATGTGAGTCATATTTGTTCTGGATGGGCTGTATATTATTCATATCCAGAATTATATCAATCCTTTAAACATTATTTTTAATCATCTAATGAAAATTAGTCTTGAATGGATTCGATGGGGAATGGATCTCATTGCGTTCGTGGAGACGTTAATCCGTACGTACGCACGAGCGACAATATCATTCTTTAGATATTAAAATAATATATAATTGGATGTTATATCATATATAAATAATCATTATAATGTTATATTTATTATTTACATTAATTAAACATCATTATAATACCTATCCAAATAATAATGTATTGAATAACCATTACACCACGACGTGGAGACGGCAAGCCGTACGAATGCACGTATGGTGACATGTCATTCAAAGGATGGATAGAATAATGAATATGGTTGTACGATATTTATAATAACATCATAGTATATAGAATATACTGGAGTTATTATTTTATAATGGAAACAACAAAGAAAAAGGAAGTGGAAGAAGAAAGGAACTTGAAAGAGGGTGGAGAAATTATTACCTCTTCTCCGGGTTTGTCCTTTTGATTTGATCAAAATGGATCCTTAAGCTGGCTTTAATACTAAATAAATGCCTCTAGGATGAATTGAGAGAATTTTAAAAAATATTTGGGAAGGTTTTGGCTGAGAAAAAAGGCATTTAAGGTGTGAATTAGAGAGAAGGGGGAGTGCCCTTTTATAAGAGGGGTGAGGGGCAGCTTTGGAAAAGCAAAAAATATTATTCTATTATAAAATAATTTTCAGTTTATAATGGCTCAAAAATGGATTATTTAAATGATAAGGTGGTTATGGGTCCATAACCACTCAACTAATAGGTTTTTGACAGGTTTGGGTCACTATATTAACGATAACTTTTAGATTTAACTCTTAGTTAAATAGTTTGACATTTACCATGTCTCTTTATATTTTTATATTTTATGGTTAATAAACTTACTATATACCTCCAATAGAACCCCAAGTTTTTCATTAGTGATAAAATATCAGTATATAAGTATTGTGGCCGAACCTTATATTTTTAGGAATATTATATAAATTAATAATATAATATTTGTTTTAAAAATTCCTTTATGTCAATTTTGACACTATTTAATAATTGATTTTTTTTAAAGTCCTAAAAACTTTATTAATTAAAAATAAATTACTTTAATCAATCCTAAAATGTCATATTTACCTATAAAATTATTTTATGTAATTAAAACATTAAATTTTATTTATTTTAATATTTATAACACCATTTATTGATTCATTCATTAATAAGGAAAATATTTCCTCATCATTGTGTCATAAATAAATTTAATTATTGAATGTCTAAAAATTATAAATAAAATAACATTATGTAGGAAATATTTTCATATTTCTAATGAATATTTTTATTCTAAAAGATAACATATATAACCCTATGTAAAAATTGTTTTCCTAAAAGATATATGCTTATGTCATTTTTGTATTTACTTTAACTTAATTAATATAAAGTGTCATTATCACTTACAAGTGGCTCCATGGGGTCCCAAAATCGACTCAAATATGATCATGGTCGGAAATGTATCATTAAATAGGGTTAGGACATGTGTTAGGGTAATTCAATATTATTATAATATTTTTTGTTTACCCTTATTTACCGGATTTACCCTTTAAACATGGTAAATAAAATATTTACCGATATAATTATTCAAAATGTCTAAAAATAAAAGATACCTATTTTCACAATTTGGAACTCATAATTATAAATAGGGAATCCATTTTTCTAAATTCAACACATAGAAGTGGCAGAAATTAATTTAAAATTAATTCTCGTTCTCAAAAAAAAGTGTGTTTTTAAGAAATAATAACTATCAAAAGATTGACACTTGCTTATGTCCATTTTAAATGTATAATTACGTATAATGACCAAAATTGGATTAAATGGTAAAAATATAATCTAATTATACTATAAAACCACTTAATAGTATAATTTAGCACTATAAATTATTTTGATTAAAAAAGTTGTTTTTAATTAAAATCTAGTATTTTTCACTATTCATCAAAAACTGAATGTTTTCAAAAAAATACCAAAAATTCACCCTAAGATAATTTCGATATTATGAATCCAAAAATGAAGTCCATTTTTAAATATAAAATTTATAAAATTTCAAAAAGTGGGTATTACTATTCATAATGGCTAGTTTTATTGGTTGTTGTGCCTGAAAGTTATTTTTTAATAATTTGCATGAAAAGAAAACAAAAGAAGCAAGCCCTCCAGGAGAACGAAAGAAATGGAGGCCAAGGGAATCCCCTTGCACCACACTGATGCACTCAAGGGAGAGATAATGAAGGTTGTCATAAACCATAAGTGTCTCCTCCCGCCGACCCAAATAGGAAAGCCTACCGGCTGCAATGTTCGACTCCCTCCAAATAGGGTGAATAGTACTTCCTTGATCAGTCTCTACCATGCATCTCCAGATGAGGTAGACCAGCTCCCATGGGATCCCACGACTGCCTTGAACCTCCTTAACTAGCACCTCAGAGTTGGAATCATCCTTAGTGACCTGCTACCCTCTCCTTCTGCAAACCATTAGCCCAGAATGAAGGGCATGAACATCAGCACCCAAACTGCTACCTGGGCCATAGAAGGCACTAAAGGAAAAAAAAAAGATCCCCAACTATCCCTAATCAATCTGTCGCCTCTCATGTCCCCTTCCATATAGGATCCGTCAATATTTAGTTTCAAGCCAAGACTCTGCGGTTACCACTTTACCCAGGATCCGCTTCGCCTGCCCTGCATACATGGGCGATTAATAAGGTTGCAAACCGTAGCTGACGCAAGCCCACCTTTGATGAGCGAGGAAAGCTCCACGATAAGAGAACATATCCGAATATGAAGGGTCAACGGAGAACATTGGACCCCCAGACAAACCTGATTACGTGCCTCCCAGATGATCCAGAAAATGGCAATCAGAATGTCCATCCTAACGGTGCATTCCATAGCTCTGTTATCGGTGCCTGTGAACCACGCAGACACAAACTCATGAGGAGACCATGGATTTTTAACCGACTACTAAGGATGATTGAAGAGCGGCCAATGGTGAGAGGCCCATTGGCCCTGGAAGAACAAGTGTGTCGTCATCTCGAATTGTGTGTTCACACAGTAGTAGCACCGAGAAGCCATGTGAACACCCTTCTTCTTGATATTCTCCTCTGTAGGTAGAGCCCTATTACAAACCCTCCAAATAAGGAAGTTCATCCTTGTGGGAATCATGTTGCACCAGATAGCTGGAACCCACTCCTCCAAGATACGATCCTGTTGAAGAATCCTCCTGTAATCACTGCTATTGTACCTGCCCGAGCTAGTCTCTGAGAAACTGCATAAGTCCGGGTCATCACTCATTAAGATAATATATAACTGGTTCATCATACTAGGGTTTGAGGCCAAATGAATAAGATCATAATTATCTCATGCATCCCGAAAAGAAATATTAGGGTGCGGGAAACCCAGATAAGCAAGAACCTCACCAGCCCAGTTAGTGCTCCCAAAGCTAATGTCCCTATGGCCGACAACCCTCCTTATGTAGCTCGGCAAGGTTTCAAGATGAGAGAAAATTCATTTGGCCAAAACAGTAGCACCATGAGTTACAGCCGCCACTTTTCATCTGTATCGTGTGTTAAAAAAATTTCTCCCAGATATTCTCCCCAAAAATGATTTCCCATGCCATCTTCATCTATAAACTGAGGATGGTATCCTGAATATCATGGAGGCCAACACCTCCTTCCTCCACAGGTCGATCCAACCGCTTCCAAGATTCCCAATGGCATTGCCCTTGCCTCTTTGTGTCCCACAGGAAAGTATTCAGAGTCTTTTCCATCCTCTCCACAGAACCTCTCAGTGGCTTGATGATAGAGAATGTGTGCATGGGGATGGATGTAAGGACACTATTTATCAGCATGACTTGCCCTCCAAAATAAAGCATCTTGTTCTTCCAGATGAAAATACCTAACAAGAGGAACTCAAGAATATCATTGAAGTGGTGTTTCCTAAGGTAACCATAAGATATTGGCACCCCAAGACACAACATAGGAAACTTCTTCCTTCTACAACCAATAATTCCCTGGATCTCCCTACATCTACTCTCCGAGCATTTCTCCGGGATAAAAACATGGCTCTTCGAGGTTTTAATACTTTTTTCACTAATCCTGGAATAGTTACACATAATTTCCCTATGGTGGAACAAGGATCTATGTCCTCCATTCGTAAATAGCAAAATATCATCATCAAACATCAACTGGGAGATACTACCCATGTTTCCTCTCCCATGAAAAGGATTCAGCTTTCCCTCAGCCAAGGAACAGTTCAGGTTTCTAGACAAGGCATCCTGGGCGAGCACAAATAGAAATGGGGATAGTGGATCACCCTTCCTGACACCCCAAATAGACTTAAAGAAACCAAATCATTTTCCCGACTAATCTAATATATCTTCCCCAATTCAATTTTTTCCATTTAGATCCACCTAAAAGGTCCACATGAACATGAAACAATTCTAAAAAATTATTAATTTTATTTTAAAATATAGAGAATTTAATAAATTATGTTGGGATCCATGAGACATATTGATAACTAATTAAAAATATATTAATTATACTTTAGTTCATCAAAAATTCTCTCAAGTAGATTTTATCTTATTTAATTATTTTAGGAAATGTCAATGAGTTTTTATTGATCATGATCTATTATTGAACTATATATGTTGTGTTTAATATTATTTAGATTTAATAACTTCAAGAAGTGGCATTTTTTAGTAATTAGTTATTAAATATTTGTATTTGATGATCCGTGAATCATCCATCCAACCATTAATTGTATAGCGGTCTCCATGTCAATATTTATGTTATGAAATTTATTCCCATATCTAAAATTCCCCCTCACCTTCATGTGGGTATACATAATAAAGAATGGAGATGCTCATGATGAGATAATTCAAGATAATATCTGATATAAATCCAAATGAGTAAAATACATGGGAAGAAAAGAACAATATAACTCAATAAATATTGAAAATATAATGAGTTTCCTTAGGGGGGTATGTCCATCATACACTCGATGAAATAACCTATTAGGATTTGTTTGAGAATCTATTTTTTATTCTAGTGTTGATTTCATCTAAAGGGTGTAACTTTTGATGGTTTTTACTTCAATTATATGCAGATGTATTTGCTCTTAGAACCAAAAGTATTGAACATAAAAACAATGGTAGTTGTGAATGTTTAAAATGATGTAACCATCATATCCAAAGGACGTGCTTCAAAATATGGCATTGATGTACTGTTCACCAGGTGATCTAGTTGAGGAAATGATTACCTTTAATTGAGTGATTCAATGTTCCTAAAGATCGGATCTATGATCCTTTCTCTCTATGAAGATCATTTTGTTATGGAATTGGTAAAACTATAAGATGAATACTATATATGTCCAGATTGGGGGTCATTTGTACTATAATGTGTGACCAAGTAATTTACTCAGGCTTAATATTCGATTAGCTTATGATTTATATTTTATCTTCCATTGTAATCTCATATTTACTAATATAGTAAAAGTTTTTGTTTCTCATGGATTATGACTTTTTTCAAACTATATAATCCATTTTGTTCATTCATATTTTCTTTACTTTCATTCATTGTATGTTTCTTCTTTGAATGTTTACTGTGATGGTATCTTTCAAAATTTAGTTGTAAGGTTCGAGATCAACTTGTGTGTTAGTGATGTTCAGATTCCTCATTACAGATATATCTTTCACTAGAACCAATATCTTTTAGAAATTTAGGTGTAATAATTCCACACATGAGTTCTGGAGGTTTGAAAAATCAAATGATACAGATTCCAATGTAGAAAATGGTATCGAATCATGGTTTGAAGTTATGAAGGGAAGATCATACAACAACCACAGGAAATAATGACGTACATTTAATTTACCCTATTCTGAATTTAGTGGGTCTTTTCTATCTTTGATGCATGTCATTAGAAGAGTTCATGTTGAGGTTGGATAAGTTTTATGGTTTAGAATTTGGATTTTGGAAAATTCTTGTAGTTAGGTATTTGTTTCAAAAGGATCACAATCCTCCATTGGATTGGAATAATTCAAATGTAATGAAAAATATAGATTGTGAAATTCATGATATAAAGGCACTAGGTGTAATCTAGAGGATTCTAGCCTAGAATGTTGACATCAACATCTATGAAAGGTATAAAACTATAAGATTGATGGATATTGTTGTGAACATATAAGGGAGTCCTTCCACTATGAACAAATTATTCATATTGCAAACACATTTCTACTTTTTTGGTGGCGTAGTGGTGAAAGAGAGTGGTACAACAATTTCATTATTTGGGAGGTACAGAGTTCGAATCGTGGGAGTCCCCTTTCAGGGTGAACCTCTCCCCTGGGATCCACTCCCCTTGTCGGGTCACCCAGTTTCTAGCTTGGTGGGAAAAATGAGGCGCAACACACCCATACTGATGGATTTCTTGACAAACCATCGCCACCTAGGTTGTCACCCTTCGATAGACTCTTCCATCTCAGCTGGCAACAGATCCTTACTAGATGGCGCTCTCTCCGGAGCGACCTATTTGTGGGGAGCGTGTTTCCTTATGTGGAGGGTTTGAAAAGGCCACACATGGGAATTCCTTTTTAAAAATAAAAATTACAAAGTGTTCATGTTGCAGTGACTTTTTTGCATGAGGTATTCCGAAAGAATATCTATGACTGACTATATTGATGAATTCAATATGATCCAAAGTTAGCTTGAGTAAGTTGAAGTGAGTTTAATGAAGGCGTTCATGCCTTAATACTATTGTCATCACTTCTGCAATAATGGGATATGATGATGATAGTTGTGAGTAATTAAAATGGAATGACTGACATGGTCATTATGGATATCCATGATCTAATCTTGAATGAATTTATCTAGAAGAAAGTGGTATCATATAATTCTAGAAGTTTTTTTTCATTTTTTCTGAATATAGAGGATTCTATACAAAAAGGATTCAAAAGAAAATAGTAGGAAATAGAAGGAATAATAACATCAAAAATATAGATAGTCTTGAAGACTACGTATGTTGGAACTATGGAATGAAGGGATTCATATAGAAGGATTAACAAGATATGAATGTACACTCTAGAAAGTATGATTTTTGATCATCCACAAACTTTTCATTTGGAGGTGAGTGTGGTATTTTGGTTATATGTGTGATTATTTCAATGGATTTATGGTTCCATGATTTTTTAGCTTCATTTAATTTTACTATAGAAAGTGTATACATGTGAAATTATGCATCTAAAAGCCTTGGAAAGGTTTACCTTGTGGAGGGAGAGGTTTATGAGGTTATTGGTAAAGTATATGTGATAATTCAAAAAATGAATGTATTTTTGTTTCATTTTTGTGGCATCTGGAATATACCAAGACTAAAAAAAACCTAATTTTCATTGTTTAGATTGATGATATAGGGTTCTCTACCCTGTTTTTTATATTGTGTGTATGATAACCCAAGGTTCCATGGTGGTGGACCATGGTGTGAAAGATGTAAATTTATACCTAACTAGGGTTCTAGAAGGTATAATTTATGTTAGAGTAACACCTTATAGAATAGAAAATTTGTAACATGGACATCTGGTAACATTGGTGAGAAAGGTTTAAGGAACATGGTTTATAGAGGATTTTCAAAACTTGATTGTATGAACTAAAAAACATGTGTGGGTTTCATACATAAAAAATTAGTGTATAGTTTCAGTCATTCAAATGAATGGACACCTATAAAATATAATCACAAGCTGTTTAACATGGATGTTCAGGGACAAACACTCATTCGTTCTCATGAATGAACCCTTTTTTATCTAACCTTCATTGATGATTTCTCATGGAAAGTGTTGGTATTTTACTCAAAGACAAGTCTAATAAATTTAGGACTTTCATCAGATAGAGAGATATTGTGGAATTTCATATTAGAATGATGTTTTGATGAATTCAGTTTGATGATGGAGGTGAGTATTTGGGAAGGGAATTCAAAATGTTCTATTGGATAAATGGAATCCAGATAGATAATATGGTTCCTAGAATACCTTAATAGAAAAATTTTATATAATTAATTAGATAGATACTAAATGAGATATCCAAGATCATGAGGTTAAGTTCTAGTTTTCCAATGATATTTTTTGCCTAAGAGGTTAGCCATGAAGCACATCTCATGAATAAGAGTCCTTTTGAACCTTTGGTATAAAAACTTCTTGAGGAACTCTGGAATGACCAAAAGGTGTGATTTTATTAACTAGGAGTTTTCAAAGGTATCACATATATCCATGTCAATGTCAAGGATATTTATAATTTTTGTGATAAGTCTCGAACATGTTTCTTTATAGGATAAAGTGATGGAAACTATTATTTTAAACTCTATGATAATAGTTAGTGGAAGGCTATCAATGTTCATAACGTTCTGTTTAATGTGGAAATTTTATGCGAGGATAAAACCTAGTAGAATATGTTCTTGGAAGTAAGGAACCAAAAGTGGCGGCCACGGCTGAGCTGAGTAGAGGTTAGGTAATGCATGATAGTTTAAGGAGAATGAAATATGGAGTCTGAGAGGTATAACCAAAATTTGAAATTGGGGACACTAATCATGTTTTAAAATTACAAAGGTTCAATGTACAAATATTTTTAAGGACAACGAAAGCTCAAGGTTGAATTTCAGAAGAGATATTTTTGAAAGGAGTTGAGCCTCATCGGTCTAGGGGTCTACCAAGGTTAGAATGTCAGTGCATAAGTTTTATTCTCAAATTGACATTATATTTATCACAGATGGTGGGGAACTTGAAATCTGGAATAACATGAGAAGATTTTGTCAATAATTTCATTGGGATTCAGAAATTATGGAATAATTATATTCCGTGAATTTTACCAATATGTGGGACTTAACACATCTTTTGGAAGGTAGGAGGGAACTCTAGAATAATGAGTTATTTTTATAAAGGATTATTTAAATGGTAGAGTTTCATACAGGGAGTGGATGGTTGTGAAGGGGATCCAATAATCAAAAGGGGTGTATTTCAGTGAGATTTTATCTTAGGTTGTGAAACACATAATGATTCAAATATTTCTTATCTTGGTTTGCATGTAAGGTTTGTTTGTTGAAAAATTGGATGTCAAGACAGTGTTCCTTCATGGAGATTTTTTTAAATAAATTTATATTTAGAAACCATAATATGGCTACTATATATGTTCTTATTTGGGTAATTTGTACTGTACTGTGTGATATGGTCATTTACATGAGCATAATTTTGTACCATATTTTTATTTATAGTTTATCTTATATTGTAATACCTTGTTTACTCCTGTAGTAAAAGTTGGTTTTCTAGTGGACATGGAATTTTTCTGAAGAACATAATATTTTTTCCCTTTTTTACATACTTTCACTCATTTCATGTTTCCACTAAGAGTGTCGGCTATGGGTTCCTCTTTTGAAATTTTAGTTAGGAGGTTAAAGGTCAAGGTGCAGAGATGTGTTGTATGAATTCTTGATTATGAAGAAATATTTTGTTGGCACCAATATCATCCAAAACTATTGGTTTACTAGTTTCACACTTGAGACCCTTAGGTTTGAAAGTTTAGAGGATGCACTTCCGAAGTGACACAAATAGTAACATAAAACTCATGATCAAGTATTTATTTATTTATTTTTACCATTCATTGTTAATTATTTATTATTTGAATGCGTGGATGGTGTGTGATCACATAAAAAATCATGAAAGGATAAAAATTAAGGAATTAAAAATGAATTATTTCTATTTATATAGGGTTAATTTTGTGAATGCAATCACATAGTTAAATTAATAAGAATGATAAATAAAATCTAATTTTATTTTATAATTAAATAAAGATAAAATACTTCAATGTAATATTAATCCATAAACACCTTCCATCAATTAAATTATAATGAAACCAATGTTTGGGTTGATTTTTAGCATTAGTTGAATGCACCTCCTTATAATAGGGAGTGCAAATAAGAGTTATGGGTTGACATAATTACAATTTTCATAAAAGAAGTATCCATATATATCCTAGTAAAATGTTAGTGGTAAAGTGTTGAGAAGTTCCAATTTCATAATTTATAAGATATGACACTCTACTCAATAGATCAAGGATCTAAAATTTAATCTGGTTGACCAACCAAAATCCCAGTTTAAATCTATCCACGTAATGTGGTAGCCTTAACTTATATTATGAAGAGCGGTTTTAAGAATCCATTTTCACTAGAATATTCAATTTGATGAATATTTTGAATTCAATGGTTGATGTTTTTTAGGATTTGAAGAAAATAATGAGATAAATTAATATTAATAATTCAACATTTTGTATATTATTGGTAATTAAGATAGAAGTATTAATATTATAATGATTTATTTTATTTAAATATGGTGTGTAATACCCAAAAAATAATAACAATAAATATTGGAAAATTAAAATATCCTCATAGAAACAAATTTTTAGGAGTGGTATAAGAGCTTATGCGTGGTACTATGACATGAAATTAAATTTTTGGTATTCGAGTTCTCATTATCTGATGGGTGACTTCATGAAGAAAGTGTGATAGAGAAGAAAACTTACAGAAGACTCATAGATGATTAATTTGATTCTTACATAATAATGTCATCATCAATTCCAAGTTAGTTGTGAAATAAACATGGGGGAATGGATGGTTACACAATTTTTCTTCATTTCCAATACATTTATAAAGAGAAAGTGAATCAAGAAACTATTTATATTATCAATAAATTATAGAAATATAATAAAAATATATATAATCCAAGTTGGACCTCATGTAGTCAAGATTATAGAGTACAATGATCAATTGATGGAGTAAATATTTAGGCTGACTAATGATCTATCCATACACTCATAATTGTATCTTAATCATCACGTTTCTCTAGTTTTTTTAGAAATTATTAAATTAATATTATCGATAAATCACTTAAATATATTTTGGATAAGGTTCACTATTCTAATAATAACAAATAAATATATAAATATTTAGTTATTATAGTGAAAAAAGAGAGGAAAGGTGAAAATTCTAAGGGAAAATACAATGATAAAGGTAATTTTATGGAATCCTTTCAATAAACAAAAGATAAAGAGGTATATAAATAAACCAGATGTTTTTTATTCATATTTGGCAAGGAAGGATACATAAAAATTAATTTAAATTGTTTTAATAAGAATCAATAATAAAACACACACTTCAAGTATATTGATCATTTAATTACATATTTATTTTTCACTTCTTGGGTATTAGATTCAATTTTTTATACCACATTTTTATCTAAATATATGAATGATGAATGCTTAGACAAGTTACAAGTGTTGAAGTTGAAATTTATTTTTCTAATGGAGCACGAGTCCTATGTTATTTAGATAATATCATAAATTTCAATTTCGAAGTAGAAATATTATTGTATTTGAAAACTATAATGATGAATTATGTGTTACCAAAGACATTATCTTGGTATAGTGTTTAACTATGGCGATATTTAATTTCAATCTTGAAAATAAAATTATCAGGGTATACCATACTTGAGTATTAGTTTAATTATAATTTAATAAAAGTAACCTATATTGGAAATTAAATATGAATATAACACATATGACTCAAATAATAGACTATTTTTGAAATATAATACTCAGACAAAGAATACAAGCAGAAAATGTCAAGGATTTACCAAGAATGGTGTTTAGACACTTTTGAGTTAAAACAATTTGGTATTTGACATGTTTCTTATAAGGTATAATGTCCAAGACAACTTTCAATATTCAAGATGATAAAGTCAAAAATATTATAGAATTAGTTAAACAAGATATATGAAACCTATATTAGGTTGATACTAGAGATATATTATCGAGCTTCCAAATATTCCATCAATGGGTTTAAGGAATATTAAAGTGAAGTAGAGAATATTCTTGGTAAAAAGATAAACAATTCCTCAGTTGAGGTAAGTAAAAAATATATTAATTAATCACTCACAAATCATTACATTTATAGTGGATATAATTCATAAAATATAATTTTCATATACACATTAGAGTAATAATGTTAGTAAATAGGATTAATTAAACTTTTCTTTCCATAATGAGATTGATGATAATTATTACAAGTATTTTATTATTCCATATAGGACATGATTTTAAAATAGTTTCACTAACATTTAATCATATACCAACTAAAATGAAAAATGGAGTTTCATATGAGTTATAATATGAATGAAAAACATTATGTCACCAAATTTTGTATTAGTATGAAAAATATTTTTTAAGGAAAATTATAGAAGAAAACATGCATCTTGAAGAAAAAATGTATCAATGTAAGTTTTCCTAAAGTTAAAATGGATATTACATTTACTATACCAAAAGAGAAAAGAAATACTCATGTGAAAGACTATATTTTTATGAGAGGTAGCACATATTTATTTGATATAGTGAGAGTAAGATAGACTCTGATAATGTCAAGGCTCATGACGCACAATAAGTATCCATAAGAATAAATTTCAAAAGATATAATAATAGTTATACTAGAACATAAAACATAGGAAATTTAAAAACTAAAGGGATATAGTTTTTATAATCACCATGTTAGGTGATATATTACTTATCAAGAATAAAAAATATTATCCTTTAAAGAAGAAATAAATGGAAAAGAAACTAAAATTTTAAGTGAATATGAAATCATAAATATTGATTCCATGTACAAAAATGATGTATGTATTTTAAAACCCACTAGTTCCAACTTGGTATTCAAAAAAGAACTGGGATTTCAGGGTAAATTTAATACATCTAAAGAAATAATGGGTGTTAAAGGTATATGGTAAGTTAAGGTATTAAATACGATGATAACTTTTCACTAATATTGATGTTGAAATATATTTGAATTCAAATTTAAATAGTATCTTACAATTATTATTATATTTAATGATATAATGTCAATTTTTAAAATTTATAAAAATATCTATTTGATATAAGTAGAATTTTTTTATCCTCAAAAGAATCTATAATATGTAAAATCTATAAGGATTCATTTAGGGATCAAAATCGGATATTAAATCATGGGATAATTATTTTTACAAGATTCTATAAGAGGTTAGTGGTGGTGCCATGATTTTCCAAGTGATATATATTGACAGCATATAAAAAATATATATTAGTGTTGTAATTAGTTAAGGATTATTTTAGAATATTTCTCTATGAATGACTTAACATATAAACTCATGTTCTAGGGAATCATATAAGTTGAAATTTATCTATGGGTTGATTGGAATTTGTCAAAGTATATAAATTTAAAAGATATTTAAGTATATATTTTTGAAATTTTCAAGAGAGAACTCTTTCCTATTGAACATGGAAAAATATCAAATCTTCTTGATATTTTTTGTTTAATTCACATGGTGGGAAAATATGAATCAAATAAAAGAGAACATTATTGTGTAGGAATTATTTATATCCAATAAAAATGAGAAAGTATAAGGGATAAGGTATTGGTACTTGGAGAGGAAGGAGATTAAGTCATCATATGGGGCATTAAACTAGAATTAAAATAGATCAATATGATCCAGTAGCATAGCTAAGTTAAGAAAATGACAAATTGAATATAATATTAGATATTGGTAGAAAACTATACCAAAATCATTATTGGTGTGATGGAACTAAATAATCAGTACAAAACACAACATTGTTTCAGATCTTGTAGTTATATCAAGAATGTGTTATATTGTCATAATAATTAATATTTTGTAATATTATAGTGGTAGTAATACAACTATGGATCATGGTATATAATAGTGGAAGAATTATATACATCACATATATCATCTCTTGAGTTATTTTAACCAAAGTGGTGAATTTTTAAAAAATAAAATTAGTAATAAAGATATATATGGAATTCATAGTGAGGAGAGTCATGTCTTAGAAGAAGCATTAAAATCATATGAGATCTAACAAGTTGATGGTTAAAAATATGGATTTATTGCAAAAGGGATGGTTGTTAGAGTTGGTTTCATAGAACCAAATTGAGTGTATCTTTTCATAGGCATGTAAAAGGGGAGGGTTGGGCCATAACATTCCAAGATAATATGTACCGATACCTCTTTATACCTTGCCTATTTTGGACCATTTTTATGTATGAACAAAATTTTAAAATCCCAATTAATTTTCAATGTTGTCTAAGAAGTCTCATGGGTCATCCCATTTTTTGTATATACAGAGAAATATAATATACATATAGATAGAAAATTTGATAATAAAATTTTAAAATGGTAGGTTAGATGCCTTTTTTATTTATATGATTGTGTTTTGATGCAAGATCGTGTCACATATATTGATGATTTCTTTCTTTTTTGGCCCCTTACTGAAAATATGTAATTTATTTATTCATTTATTTATTTATTTATTAGGTTATATTCCAAGAAAATGTGTAAGTTAGATGGTAATAAAATTCACCTTATAAAGAATCCATCCTCACAATTAAATTGAAGAATTCTAAAATGTTTTATTAGAAGTTGGAAATAGATATTCTGAATTTTCCATCCTTTTTGGGGGGTTTTGTGAGGCTTGTAAATGGGAAACATAGTGAGTGATGGTACATCAGGATAAAAAAATTAATAGTTTAAAAAATAAAAAATAAAATTGATTAGATAAATATTATACATTCATGAGACAACCTATATCCATACATGTAAATATGTATGAATACAATCCCATTATGAAAATCCATTTTAATCCCATTTTATAAATAAGTATCAATTTTTAAGCCTATCATATATAAAGTTCACAGGATTTACCATGAATCCCATGGGCATAGGAATTTTTTTCTCATATACCACAACTTGAATATATTTTAAGCTATACATGATTTTTTTTTTCTTACCATGATAGTGTCACTGCCGTAGCACACACTATTTACAAGTTTATGGTTTCAGATTACGTAGAATATCAAATTGTTATTACGGTTCCTGGATATAATTAAAATCATATTATTTTATGAAATTAATCTTAATCATATGTCTTATAGTCTACATAAATCAATAATATGGTACATATAGGATGTTTGAATATTAGGCGATGTGGATCATAATCATTGATACTTATTCTCGTGAAGTTTTCACTAGGTGATCTCAAGTAATATAGATCTTAGGGAATTTCCTGTTAATAGGAACAACACATTTTTTTGGGTTTTATTGGATATTCCCAAATATGATCATGTATATCTGGTCTCTCAAATTAAGACCATTATCAATTTTCATCTTTTAATATTGTATTTTATTACATGATAAAAACTATGATATTTTTTATTTTTGGTCAGGTATTTTGTAGATGGTCTTTCATTAGTTGATTGAAATTTATTGAATGATCAATATAGGTTTTATCACTTCTAAATTGAAGGAGAATATATCTTTGTACCATTGAATGTGTGGTAGTTTCTTAGCTAAATCCATGTCCATGGAAGAAAAAGTAATGTCTATCCAATATATTTAAAGAAAAATAAATAAATCATAAAAGGATGTTGCAACAAAGCATACATCCATCTTTATAAAATATCTTAAGATAAAGAGATTATATTACATAGTAAATATTCATAATATGTTGTCATAACTATTAAGTAACCTTATCTATTTAGGGGTTATGATGTGTTTCTCTATATCATACTTTGTTTCTGAGTGGAACTTACTACTATCAAGATAAGTTCCTAGCGGTTCACACACAAAGTGTATCTAGGAGTTCCACCAATTCAAATGATTTGGAGATTAGGTTGAAGTGGGCCTCATGTTTTTTGGTTGATGAACATTTGAGTTTGAATGATAAAAAATATTTGAATTAAAAAAAATTAAATTACACGTTATTACTATTTATAACAATCATACTTGGATTTATTTATCAATTTATTTTCAATTTATTTAAGTAAAAACATGAATATAATAAAATTATTTTTTCAAAGTAATAGTATTTATTTATGGTTCTTTAAGAATATTTGGGAGGAATGGGATGAGTTAATGACCCATATTCATTACATGAAATATGAGAGTGTCACAAGTGATAAAATATTCATTATACTTACAATATTTTTCTAAAATGATTAGTGTCTAATATTTTTGGAAATCTATTTAAAACTGTATAATATTTTTGGAAATCTATTTCATGGATTTGGATCTTTCCATATATTCTCACAAAATTTATAAATTTAAACAAGAAAGACGAAAAATAACGATTTGATTTCTCTTTCTTAGATCCAACTTGTATTGTTCCAGTGATCTCATCGGAACTATAGTGCACTTTGTTCTATCACTATAGAATGAAAAGGTTGTAGAATAATGAAGCTAGAGGTTGAATATATGTGTTTATGATCTAGAGGTATCCTCTCTTAGTTTCTTCAATCAATGATTATATGATAATTAGAAAATCATACTAGGATCATTTCATTCACCAAGGTATATTTTTATTATTTCACTTAATTTCCTCATGCTTACATTTTTTCATATGAAGATCAATAGGGGAATCTAGTTATTTCAATGTCGAATCTTATGTTATGACATATATATATTTTTATTTATTTTTATTTATTTATTAATTTTAAAATACCAATACCTAACACTTCAGCCACCCCCATGTTCTATAACTAGGATAATTTATATAAAATTAAATAAGAATAATTATGAAGAAAAAATAAGAAAATAAATCAATCTAATAGATCTATATTGTGAAATTGATTATAATCACTTCTTTACTTCCCATTGGTTATTTCTTCCTATAATAATGCACTAGATGTAGAATATATAAACAACTTTTAAAGGACCATTTTTATCTTCAGTTAGGACAACTAGGTCGAATACCCTTTGAGGGTGTGAATCAGGGTATGACATATTAAAACTTCTGCCCCTTCAGATCTTATTTTGTTGTTAAAAAACACACATCTTTCTTTCTCCCATAGAAATATATGAATAGAAATGAAATCATATGCATGACACATCGATTTTTACTTGGTTCACCCTCACTGGGCTACATCCAAAGAGAAAACAACCAATGAAGTGTCGTTGTACCAAATTCACTAAGGCTCACTGCCAATATTGATTACAAGGTTTGGACTAGATCTTCTAAACCCAGGCTCACTACATTTAATAGTATAGGGTATGCTCACTATATTCCCAAGTGTCACTCCATATTCCTCTTTCTCTAGCTCATAACCAGTGGAAAGGGTCATTGTCTTTCTCTTCCATCAATCCCTACTCTTGGAAGGGAATCCACTCATAGTTTATAGGCTTATAGGTCAAAAATAGGTTATGGACATGTAGGTCCCTTCATATGCATGAATTCCTACATCCTCAACTATAGGTAGATGCACTGTTGAAGTCTATTTTCATCTGAAGATGATGTACACCATTAGAGGTACATTTTGATACTGTAAAATTATTTCACAAATAGATTTTAAGCATTCTCAAGCTTCCTTGAGTGTTCCGAGAACCACATGCTCCTCCCGTGTATGTGTAGCGGGTTTGCTATGTGGACCTCCTTCTCCACGTATTTTTTACTTTGTCGAGAACCACCTTCTTCTGTGTACTGCATTCGTGTTCCAACTCTGTGAACTACCTCCATATACTACATTCGTATACCGCCTCCGTGTACCGGCCCTGCTTCTACAAATCACGCTCTATCCGTGAACTATTCTCTATTCACGGACAACATTTGCTTCCATGTACTGAAGCCCCCCCTTTGTGTATCATGTTCTTATTCCATGGGTTTTCTTCCTTTGTGTCCTACAAAGACCCTCAAAAACTATCTATGAAATTCATTTTACGTGAACCACTTCCCTTCGTGGAAACATACTCATGAACAACTTATCACTTTACGGGCTTCAGAACCTCTCAAGAACCTTTTCTAGAATTTCATCTACATGAAATACCTTCATTATTTTTTGAATTCACAGAGTAAAGATATTTTCTCTAATGATATTCTCTCTACTATCTAATAGATGGGATTAGTGCCCCTTGTGTTGGAAAATATGTCTGAAGAATACACTAATCCAAGATTTACCAAATATTCAACACTACACCACCTTTAATGCATACTACTTCTACCACCACGAACTAAGATCCTTCCACATAAAATTTCAATACACAATCTCCATACTGCCTTTTCTCCCCTACAAATGATTCCACAAATAGACTCCACAAACTATCATCTATCCATGGAATTCTTCTTGCTTCTTACTTTAACCCATATGATTCCTTCATCATCCGAGAAACTCTATTCTCATCTTCATGAATGAGAAAACCATCCAGATTCCCAATGTAGAATTCTTATTCCATAACCCCATTTAGAAATGCTAATTTCACATCCATCTAGAAAACCTTGAACTACCTATCGATTTGAGATATTCTCTTCTATCTTTGTGTAGATAATGAATCATTCTCATCCTTCTCATCATCTGAGTCTTATTTTGAATCAACCTCTGGAATTAGAGCATCTCTTCTTCTTCTTATCTCTTAATCATTATCCTCCAGAGCTTGATCATGTATTTTTTGATGATTCTGCTCATTATCCACTATGGTTACATCTTAACTTTTAACAATATTTCCTATCCATTTATTTAAGAACTTATATGTTTTTCTTTTCTTTGAGTATCCAGAAAATAACCCTTCATCTCCACAATATTCAAAAGTCCTTTGTTTCTCCTTGTTGGGAATGAAACACTTACATCCAATGATTCGAAACTACATTAATGATGGAATCCTTCCATACCATAGCTCATATGGAGTCTTCTCTTATTTTGGACACAATATGTCTCTATTTGATGTGTAGACTTCTATCATCGCGACTTCTTTCCAAAAAATCTATAGAAGATCTTTCTCAATGAGAATTGTTCTAGCCATGTTGTTCACAATCTGATTTCTTCTCTCAACTACTCCATTCTGATGAGGATTTCTTACCAAAAAAACCTGATGCCTTATCTTACATTTCTCGAGATAATCCTCCACTTGGATATTTGTGAACTTTGTTCCATTATCAGTTCAAATCATATAGATTTTATAACCAAGCACTTTTTCACATTCCTGTCAATATCATGTAATGCAACTAAACACGTCGTATTTGTGGGTGAAGATTGAAACCTATTCCATTCTACTATAATCAAAAATAAAGAGAACACAATATTTCCTCCCATAAATATCTCTTGGTGATATTGGTCCAAACACATCAATATGAACCAAATCAAAAATTCTTGTTGACCTTTTCTTTTTTCCTCAAAGGTCGTTTGATTAATATTCCCCAGTTGGCATGAATCACCCGAATGTGTACGATCGGAGGATAATCTAGGTAGATCTTGAGAAAAATCATATTTCACCAGATCTTCCAAGGAAGTTTGGCTCACGGGGTGAAGACACATATTCCACAACTTATTTTCTTCTTCCTTGGACAAAAAGCACATATATTCTTCTCCACTCACAAGGTATAGATTCACTTTTTCACACATTCCATTCCCCACAATAGAACCATATTTTTCATTAAGGACGTATAATTTCTTGGAAAATCTGATGGCATGTCATGAGTCACACTATTTACATACACCTAACAAAATGTGACTAAGACCTTCAACAACCAAGACATTTTCATGTCTCATGTCTTTTCCCCCAAACTTTTCTTTCCCAGAGCCTATAATTCTCAACCATTCATCATTGACAAGTATTACAATACCTTCTTTATCGTACCTGATTCCCGTCACCTAATCCTTGTTTCTTGTCACATGGGAGGTTCATCCACTATCAATGATCCATATCCCAATGCGACCTAATGCCTTGAACGTAATTTCTAACCCCACCTGATCAGATCATTTCTTATTGATCCATGTTTCTGATTTCATACATGGTATGAATTGAGCCTCTTGACATTCCTCAGAATATAACATACCAGCTTTATCAATACTCACCCAAGTTTATCTTAAAATCAACTCAACCATTAATAATATCACTCATCATAGTAGTCCATACCCAATCCCCACAATAATCAATGATCCCAAAATAGCTTGAGTAAATAAACATTGGTGTTGAGAAGTTAGAATGTCCATAGACATCAACCATCACACAACTAGGAGTAGATGCACTTTTTTTGGTAAATAGTAGATCAATCCAACTAGGAAGACCCAACCCTCACTGATAACCTATTGAGAGATCTCATAAAGGATAGCCTCACTATGTATTAGTGTATTCCAAGAGGCATAAATTCTCCCACATTCCATCATCATCATCACTCTCATTCAAAATAAATAGAAAACTTAAAAAATATAGCATTAGAGATTGTGAACCTCCGTAATAATGCCTATGTCCAACTGATCCATGTCAAACTATCATTATTGAAATAAAATGTTTCAGAGTAAGTGAATCATCACAATAAAACCCATGGATGAAAAAAAAATCAAATTATTAACTTCAAAGGGTTCAAAATATAAATCAAACTTATCAAAGTATCCATAAAATACTATTATCTAGCCCCATGGTGATATCATTGAAATTAAACAATAAAGTTTTAAACCATAAAAATAACACCAAGATTCTATTTCAATATCACCATCTATCACCAATGATCACGTCTCTAAATATTATATATAGATATGATTTATATGTAGTGATGAAGGTGTCTGAAAATCTCATATAATTCCAAAAATAATCAATCATCTCATTAGCTTTAGTTATCCCACTAAGTTTTATTAAGAACACCAATTTAAGAATGTTGGTGGATTAAAATTTCTATTATATGTCTCAACGAATTCTCTCATTGAATAATGGGTCAACTGAATAACTTCTTATAGATGATTTGTCCTCAAGTTAAGGACCTATCATGGTTTCCATGGTCATCATAATCTTATCAACCTCTTAATTCATAAAATCACACTCCATTTCATACTAATCACCTAGTTGTATGAGTAAGGAAAATAAGAAATATATTCATATCACATTTTAGCATTGATTCAGTTGAATAACGTTGAGTATTCATAACACCTATTTCTAATCTCTAAGATGTATTCATTAGATCATACCTCATTGAACATACTGAAGGTACATTTTAAGTTTTTCTCATGATTAAGATCACCAAAAACCCTTTCCTTAATGAATCAATAATGCATGGGGGTCCAAATAACCCAACCCATTTTCATGGTATCCATTGGAAGTTTCAAAAGTGGCATGGCCTCAAAAACACTAAACAAACTATCCAAGATTATGCTTATATCTAAAATATAATTTAAGATAAATCATATTATAATAATAATTAAATGATGAAATATAAGATACCATTTAAATTTACCTTAATAAATGAACACAGGTGTACTCTTATAATTTTTTTGGGCTAATTCTCATCTAATTTTAGTGTCTAAATATCTAAAATCAAAATAAAACCCCTTTAAATGATCTCAATGGAATTGAAATTTTTCTTATCATGATATATAAGGTTATGTAAGTAAAATAATCTATTTATTTGTACAATATTGTATTATGTGAAGAAAATATATTTTTATAAATAATAAAAATATTTCGGTCATGAGTCTGCCTGAGGGCGCACCATGTAATGCCTTGGCGTGATGCCATATAAAGATGCATATGCCCCATGTTCCAGAGGGATAATAATATTGGGATGAGTCCCCACCAACATGGTCCAAACTATTCACTCACCTAACCCATTTCTATTAGACCTTTCATCACTTCCCACCCATCACAGTTCACCTAGAGTGACACCACAAGATGACCCCTTATAGACCCCCGTTTTCAACTAACACCTGTCCCCATAATGGGGCACAGATTTTATAGATCTCCCCAATTTTTTAGATAGGGAGGTGGATTTAACAATTATTTTAAGAAATAAATATTTTATGAAATAAACCTCACTAATACAAACCTTCATTAATCAGTGCTCACAAGTACCCATTATTAGTCATTTTTGACCATTGATAAATCGGACACTACCAAAATGGATAAGACTTTTATTTCTGCTAAAAACTAGTGCTGATAAAATCCCCTATTTATCATCACTAGTTTTAGCATTGATAAAGACTTAAGATTTTTTTAAAATATTTTCCAGTAAAAACATCATGATCAACCACATCCCCTCAAGGAAGGACACACACGCCACCCACTCACACATGTGAACCTCGGATATCTCACACACTTGAAATTCCAAATTAATTCTACGTTGGTGTGTGTCATGACCCATCCCCTGAGACCCATGTCGTGACTCCCCCAATCTCCCCTCCTGAAGGTCAGGGGTTGGGAACTAATGCTGAAAGCGTCAGCCTACAAGTGGGATGCATTTTTCTAAATACATGTACACACACACAGACAACCACATTCCAAGAAAACTGGAAAAGATAACATTCATGCTACTAAACAACCACTGAGTGTAAAAGTAAAACCAAAATTAAATGGGCTAGAATACAAACCCAACAAAAGAAAACTATAACAAGAGTAAGCACGAAATCGATGATAAGTCATTTGCTGAAAACCCTACCTGATGGGTAAGTATAGAGTAGCTACCGAAAGCAGTAGAAGCACATATTTCATGCCTAATCTCACTGGGAACCACCTAGTCCTAGGCCACCAAGTCCTCCAGTAAGTTGTCGGTCGTATAAACCAGACACAACACATGCGGGTGAAGCCCGTGCAGTAGTGAGTAACAAAATACTCAGTAGGGACCCAAACCAACAAGGAAAGGCCACAAAGAAATCTACAAGAAAACTTTGAATCACGATCACAAATAAAGACAACTCACACCAGGTATAATCTAGATTAGAAAAGTAAGATCATCGGTCATATCACTGAACACCTTAGGATGCTGGGGTACTCCTCCCTGATGAGTACAGTGGGTATGTTGGGTCACACAGAGTTGCTCCCCACCGTGGCCATGCTGGGTCAAACAGAGCTGCTTCTCATAAGCCTTTGACTACTGTGGTACTCATCCCTAATGAGTATTATGGGTATGCTGGGTTACACAGAGCTTCTCCCCACCATGGTCCTTCCAGGTCAAACATATTTTCTACCCACTTTGGCTATTGTACTGAGGTACTTCTTACCGATGAGTACTGTGGGTCTGCCGAGTCACACGGATACGCTCCCCACTGTGGGCGTACTAGGTCACACCGAGTTCCTTCCCATTGGGCTATCATAACTGATCCACATAGGGTCACTTGTCAGCAAGCTTCTGGTCTTAGTCATCTATAGGATCCCTGCATGTAGTGCTCTTGATTCTAGTAAAAAATTATGCTCGAGACATTCGTTTTATTCCATCTTCCATAAAATCCTACTTAGAGTATTACAAAATATTGGCCTCACTGCGAGGATCCCAATGCCACAAACGACTCATCTATCTTTGAGAACCACTTCACTCCCTTCAGCTAATCGAAGATGTCATCAATTTTCAGTAGTGGAAATTTTTTCTTTATGGTCACCTGGTTCGGGAACTGGTATTCCACGTACAGTCGCATGATTCTGTCTTCCTTCTTAGAAAAAAAACTTGGGCCACCTATGGTGAAATGTTGGGCCTCACAAAGCCCTTCTCCTATAATTTCACTAGTTGTACCCTCAACTTGTGAAGTTTTGCAGGGTTCATATGATGTGCTAGTGTGGATATCAGTGTCACCATGGGGTACAAGTTGATGTAGAAGTCTACCTCCCTATGGAGAGGTATCCCCAGAACAATCTTAGTAAAAATGTCTTCATACACTTCCACCACTACAAAAATGTGTGGAATCCTCTCATCCACTACACCGAGATTGAGGCTAGCCAACTGGTGAGTGACCGGATGCATCCCCCTCCAACAAAATCCATCATGCACTGCAAGAGTTCCCTTCTTGATGGTGAAGGAAAACCTTAACCTGTCTTTGCGGACACACCGCACTCTATGCCTAATATAGTCGATCTGAGCATGAATGATGGATAACTGGTCTATGCCAAAGATAACATTGTAAGGCCTCAATGAAACTACTAGGAGATAAAATCCGATGATCTTGCCTCCAAGAGTAAGATCACACTACCAACACCGGTGTGTAATCATAGAATCCCCTTTAATAGGAGTCTCTAATCATAAGGATTGAGCCAACAGATTCACCAGAATCTTCGATACTCGAACAGGGTTCATTGAAAGGAAATATTGACTCACACCTTTGCCTATAAGAACTACAGTTAGGGTAGAGAAGACACATATTGTACCTTTAATTATCTTCAGAGCACCATGGTCATAGTCCTCCACCACCTGAAGTTGAGCTCACCCCTATCCACCTACTCCCTAAGGTCGTGGTGGATCTCCCAGGTGTGGTGGGGGTACTACCACGAACCATCTCCCACCACCTGCTACTTGTCCTACTCTCCTACAATGTTTGTCGCCCAGCATACCACCTTATTCGAACCTCTACATCTGCCTCTACAGTCCCTCGACCGTCTGCTGATCATTTGTGTGGTCGGCCGGGTAGTCACAAGCCATGTGTCCCTGCCCGCCGCAGATGAAGCACATCCTAGCTCCCTGCTAACCCCCTCTGCACTAGGATCCCCACACTACCGACAATGAGTCATAGGGTTGTCCCCTGAAAGATCTGACCCGCTTTGGTCCCTGCGTCTGATTCCAGCTGCTCACTACTGAATACTCTACCACATGTTGCCAAGTGGTGGCTCCCACCATAGATGTCTTCTCTGTTAAGAAGATCTCTACTAGTATAGATAAATCTATAACTCCAGTCTGAGTGTGGATGATAAGGGAAATAAATTATGCCATTATCTCATATCAGAGTCCTTGATCAAAGCTCTAGGCCCAAAATAATGGGTCCCATAATATATCCGTAGAGTAGCAAGATAGGTCTGAAAACCTCACAGATTTCTCAGCCAACATGCTGCCCTGCTGTAGATAAAACAGCTCGTGTATGTGCACTGAGAGAAAGGTCACATGTAAGAAATCCTGCAGAAAAATCCACTCCAAGTCAGTCCAGGAGAGGGTCTCCTCATCATGAGTATGAATCATCAAACTCCACCATCTCCCTGTCGAGCCCTGAAGATGGCACACGGCTAAGATTTACATCTGGTCAAGTGGCATCATCACTAAGTGGAAGACCCGAATCACCACCTCTAGCCAGTCCTTAGAGTTCTGAGGATTTGTCTCTCCCCTAAACCAGGAAGGTCTCTGTCTCTAGAACTCATGAAAGGCACTAAGGCTACATCAATCCTCTACCAGTAAAGATATTAGTAACTGCTGATCAAATGGTGGTGGTAACTCTAGTGCACAACCCTGTGGGGCCATCTCTATCATGGGTCCCTAAACTGATGCCTCATCACTAGGAGGGTTGTCCTCACGATCAAACATAGGAATCCTTGCTGGCTGGCTACATAAAGGCATCCTAAAACAAATCTTAATGTACCATAGTCAATAGATTATACCTGTTGAGATGACATTAATTAAAGAAGAACATGGATAAACACTCAATTCCTATATGATTCATGCAACTGGTTTTTTTATGTATAGAGAAGAAAAGAAGAGTTCATGGTCCATGAATATGGATACGTCATCTGATTCACAAACAGTGGACTCCCTGAATCTGAAAGTATAACTTGAAACATTTGACACAGTTTCCCAAAAACAACAGAACCCTGGTCTTTGAGGTAGAACTGACCAACTCTGATACCACTTTTTCATGACCCTTCTCTCAGGGACCATGCCATGACTCCACCAAGCCCACCTTTCAAAGATCAAGGGTTGGAGTCTAGCGTTGAAGGCGTCATCCTAGAAGTGGGAGGCATTTTCCTGAGTACTTGTACACATGCACACACAACCACATCCTAAGAAAATAGGAAAAGAGAACATGCATGTAACTAAACATCCAATGAGTGTAAAAGTACAACCGAAAGTAAATGGTCTAGAATAAAAACCATACATAAGACAACTGCAACCAGAGTAAGTACGAGATCGATGAAAAGCCATATGTTGAAAACCCCACCTGGTGGGTAAGTATATGGTAGCTTCCAGAATTCTTAGAAGCACGTCCTGCCTACTTGATCTCACTGGGAACCACATAGTCATGTGCCACCTAGTCCTGCGCCAGGTTGTCGGTTGTCTGCACTGAACACAACACGTGCGGGTGAAGCCCGTGCAGGGGTGAGTAACAGAATACTTATTAGGTACCCCAAACCAACATGGAAATACCACAAAGCAATCCACAAGAAAATTACGTAGCTTGATCATGAAGAAAGACATATCACACCGGGTATAATCTTTAATAGGAAAGTAAGACCATCAGTCGTATCACTGGACACCTTAGGCTACTGGGGTACTCCTCCCTAATTAGTACTGTGAGTATGTTGGGTCACACAGAGAGGCTCCCCATCGTGGGTCTTCCAGGTCACATGGAGCTGCCTCCCACTAGCTTTGGACTATTGTGGTACTCATATCTGATGAGTACCATGGGTATGCTGGGTCACATAGAGATGCTCCCCATTATGGCCCTACCGAGTCACACAGAGCCACTTCCCACTTTGTCCATTGTATTGAGGTACTCCTTCCTGATGAGTACCATTGGTTTTTTGGGTCATACAGAGTCGGTACTCACTGTGGGCCTTCCAGGTCACACAGAGCTACTTACCATGGGGCCCTTATAGCCGATCCACACTGGGTATCTTGTCAGTGGTCTTTGAGTCTCAGTTAGTCGTAGGATCTCCAAACGTTGTGTGCTTGATTCAGGTAAAAACCTCTCCTCAAGCCATTAATCGTATTACGACTTCCATAAAATCCACCTTTGTATATTCCAATATATCTGCATCATTGTGAGGATTCTAATGATGCAAATGGACTTTCAATCAGAAACCTAGTTTGTGATATATTGGTGTTTTAGTAAAAAGGGGTGGGTTGTGTTCGGGTCTGGTCCGACTCGGTTGGACCAACCCGACCTACCCGGCCCGGGGGCCCACATTCCCTGGTTTGGTACAGCTAAATCAACCCATCCTGGTCTAGCCTGGCCAGCGGGCTAGGCCCATTGGGGCTTACTAGACATGGCCTTGTTTAGTTGGGCGTCCAGCACACCGGGTCGCCCGACAACCCAGTCTCATCCAGCCTGACCCGTTACTAGCGGGCCGACCTCACTCAGTCTAGATGCCTAATGGTGTATGTTTCGGTCTACTGCGGCTGGCTAGGCCGGTCACGTTTTGTTCCCCACATGCATTTGTTGGGCCGTGTGCCAGCGGAGAACCTCAACCTACACGGCGTGGGCATCCCACCAACGCGACCGATGGACCACGTCCCCTATCCGCTAGCCACCGGCCATTGTCGATGGCTCCTGCCGCTTCAACACGGCCTGATCCAGCCCTGTCTTACGCCTTCAGTGCTCCATCGTGGCACACCCCACCCACCATAGGCGCCTTCTACCGACCATTCTGTCCGCTGCAGTGGTTCATTCTTCGTGTCGTATACCACTCTGGCCTTCATGGGGTGTCTCCTTCCCTACTAAGGCCTCAAAACCTTCTTGTTGTCGTTTCGAATTTTTGGCCATGAAGAAAACACAAGGTGGTTGGGCTCTGGCCTTGTTCCTTTCGGCCTGCACCCTCTGCATTAGAGTTTAATCATGGGGAGGTTTAGGGCTGAAGATCTATCAGCAAAATAATTATTCTCAATACAAGAATTCCAAGAAAAAGGTACCCTCCCACAAGAATGTGCAATCTGTGGATCAAACTGTTCATGGTTAGATACACATTCTTTGTTTTAGAATGAATAACATGGAAAAATAATTCAAATAAAAAAACCCTACATATGATCGAGTTTTTCACTAGAGTGATCCGTCAGTGGGAATCCTCTTTCCGTTCTTCGAAGTCGTTGGCGTTCATCACACATCGGTCCAATTCTTCGAGTTGTGCCAATGTCACTAGAAAGTTTCTTGCGTTCTTCTTTGGAGATAAAAACCTTCCCCATGTGTCATAGAAATTCCACCTTCTGATTCTCTAACCTGTTATCTCATTAATAGAGAAACACTTCACAGTATTTCTATTATGTTGCGTCACTTTTTTGTTACATTATTTCATTAATGAAATAGTGTATCTCTTTCGCTTCAGTTAGAGAGTCTCATTAAAGGTGTTCTTTTCCAACTCATCGCCACACCACAGTGGTGGCATTCCACCACTCAAGGGTGAGGAAAAGAAAGTAAATAATTTTTTTATTTATTTTATTTATCTTCCAAAAATTCCAAAAGATATCTTTTAATGTCGACCCTCTCCAGTCAAAGCCAATATATTTCTAGGTGAATCCCAACACTCTGAGTTCAACGGTGCCCTCATATTTTTGATCCGAGCACTAGTTTAAAAGTTATAAAAACCAGCTCGCACGTTTATTTAAATGATCATAAAAAAAGTTCAAAATTCTATTCCAGGATCACTAGGCCTCAGAATCAGGTGTCATAAAAGCGTCTAGTATGGAAATAATCCCATATATATATTTTTTTTAAAAAATTTACATTGAATTTCTAGGACATTACAGTATGATTCAAACCCATTCCTAAACTTTACCAGCACACAACTTTACACTATCCCATACGGTTTTACATGTTATATTATTTATATATTTCAATATTTATATATAAGTATATATATATAGATAGTTCATTATCTATATACATATATTATAATATATATACTTAAATAAATATATGCTTATTGATATAATTATGAACATATACATACATATATATAAACATTACATATATTTCTATAAATTTGAATACATTTGTATATGTGTATATATACATATAATATGATTTACATATTTAAATATACCTTTTTAGATGAAATGATCATAATATGAATATATTTTATGTCATTTTCATAATTTAAACATTACATCTCACAAATAAACACACAATCCCAGAACCTAATGGTTTAGTGTCCCTAAATATTAGCTATATGAATGTATTATTGAACACTATTTTTTCATTATTTCTTATAAACTTCTATATACATGACTTCCACTTAAATGTATTACTCCATATAGTTTCCTGGGAAACGGTAAATAATAATAAGGAATGAGATTATAATTCTCCTGCCAAATCATGAGGTTAATTTGGTGTGTCCCATGCCCACATGTGTGTATCCCATACGTAAGAGGGTTCCAACAAGTAGGAAGGGCATGAACAATGTCTTGGGGATACTAGGCCCTTAGTATCAAGATCCATGCACCAATGTCATAAAAAGTAATAATAAACATCCCAAAACAACACAATGGTAACATCATGGCATAGTAAATGGCATACAATTATACAAAGAAAATAACTATAAGATGATCAACATGGTAAGTTAACTAATTTATTATAACCATGTAAATAAACTAAAACACTACAAAACATTGTCTAGGGTCTCTCTCATCATTACCTTTATCCTCCAAGGTCAACCTTCTCCTCTTCTTGACACAACGCCATTACCCTTAACTGTATCCCTGATAGTGAAATCTCAACGTACATCGAGATTCCCATGTAGGGTGTGATTAAAAACCCAGTAGGACACCACCAATGCATCATAAACATAATTTTATAATACATATTCAAAAGTTTATTCCATGAGAGGATGGTAAAATCATAAATAAACAGTCATGTTTTTAGTCATCATGCCCTAACCAAGCTACCAAAAACCAGAATTCTACATGATTCAGTTCCACGCCAGAAGGAAGGTCCAAAGTAATCATTACATGACATAGATCATTCCATGTGATCACATGTTGGCTAAAAGATTATCCCAATATCGAATATCAATTTATCGCCATTAAGAAACAATTATATACCCATCGTTTAGGGAAAATCATGGTGTGCACTTGTCGACCAAATTCACGGATCAGGGGAATGCCAAATTCACACATGTCAACCCAATATCTGGCTCTAGGGAAAGCCATATCCAAACATGTTTACACAATATCTAGCTATGGGCCAATACATATCCACACATGCCATCTGTGAAGGTGAAATCACAACCTTCTACCGACCAAAAGATAATCCCCCATAAGGGACTAATAATCAAGGTAGACCCACCATGTACCTTCAAACCATTCATAGATAAAAAAACATCAATGCAAACACAAGCCCTAATAAAATATGTAATAGGCATGTCATGTCAATAAATGGTCTCATGAGACACACACACACACACGTGCATGTTCCTAAAAGAAAGATTACCACGGGATACACACACATATGAATAATATCAAGAAAGGGTCTCATGACACATGCATGAACTAAATAATTTCATAGTATTCAACTAACATATAAAGTCCAAAAAATGGTAAGGAATTCCTACATTAATAGTATAATTTCCCAAGGTCAATAATCATCACCCGGATTACGCTCACTCAATGAATTACCTATAACTCAACAAATAATTCTTCTGGTTTGAACTAAAAATCCTCACTGTTAATCACATGCATAAGATAGTGATAGTACCACTAAATATGAGGCACATGGAAGAAATTATGAATACTTTAATATCATAGAGGGAGTTATAAACAATAGGCCACTATTCTGATATGGTCAATATTATTAAATGGTCCCACAAAATATGGTGCTAACTTTCCATGTTCACATAACTATTGATTTCCCAGCTGAGTTGACTCCCCCAATAAAATATGATTTACCACCCAAACTCTAAGGGTCATCACCTCTGGTTAGTATATGAGTGTTACCTACTCTGAGCAGTAAAAAAACATTCAAATCAATTGGACCCAAAATGAGGTCTCATACACTATACTCATTCTAAAAATGGTAATCTCACCTGCTTCATGCCAACACAATGGTGAACAACATGACTTAACATAAAGAGCTTCAAATAGTTTTATCTGAATCGAATACCGGTACCAATTATTTTAGAAACTCTATAACAATAAAAGGTGATCATCCAATGTTCCATCAAAATCCATGAGTTATGGACAAAGAATATCATCCAAAATATTCATCATCCACTCTCACTGACAATCGGTCTATAGATGATACATTGTACTCAGCTTCAATTAATTCCCAATCATCCTTTTAAATCTTTTTCAAAAACATGACCTGAAATCAGTATCCCAGTTATGTACTATGCTCATTAAAACTCCCTAGAGCCATACAATCTCCCAGATATAGATTTTCCCCAACTCATTTTTGGAATGATTCTTTGTTATTTAAATGAAATGTGTCACCTTCATTAGCCCATCAACCACAACCCACACATCATCTTGACCTCTCAGGGCCCTGGGAAACACTATAAAAAAGATTATTATAACCTCTTATAAATTAAACCTGGGAATAAGAAGAGGTTGAAGCAAACCCTTCATCCACTAATACTCAACCTTAAACCTCTAAAATGTTATACAAAAAGATATAAAGTTCTAAATTTCCCTCTTCATACCCATCCACTAGAAATTCAATTTGATATCATGATAAGTCTTCATTGATCTTGATTTTAGTTCCCACTATTAATCATGAGAGTAAATAATTATATTTTCCCTATTGAATTAGGAAAAAACTCTCCCATAAACCTAGATCACATCATCTCTATCTAATGATAAAATTAGAACTAGGTAATTCCCCTCCAATTGTTCTTGTATCACTACAAACTCAAAATCCAAATCCTAGTTAGGTTTCACTCAGTTCACCATGGTAGACCTGATAACTATGGGAGAACATGTCATCACCCCTTAACTTATAAAGACACCCACATACTATTCGTCCAACAGGCTCATATTTATACATTCCTCCTCTGAAGGGTTCTCTCAAGGCTCTTTCATTTTCCTAATAAAACAATGTTTAATAATATTAACCATTATAATAATATAATATGCCTCAAAGTAAAAGGTTTGAAGACACCCAAATAAATTACACTACTAGATATTTAAACCCCACAAATGAAATATATACCAAACACTCTTCTGGTCCATATTAATGAAAAATATCTCACTAAAAGGATAGTGTCTCTAAAATTTCAAAGCATGAACCACTACAAAAAAAACTCCAGATCATGCGTAGGTTAGTGATTTTCAGGAGGTGATGGATGATTGAATACATAAGAAACTACATGATCTCCCTATATCAAAATAGCTCTAGAACCAACACCCTAGGCATTATAGCAGACCTTGAAACAAATCCCCAACTCAGGTAAGGTAAAAATTAGATCTAATAACAATATTACATTCAAATATTTGAAGGATTATTCAAATTTGTTTTTCCAGTCAAACATCACCCTATTCTTGGTAGGCCCTGTCATAGGTGCTTCCAAATAGTAGAAGTTCATTGTAGCTGAAAAAATATAGGAAACTCCAAATTTTAGAAACATTCCTATGGCATGATTAAGTAATCATTGCCTCTACCTTCTTTGGAACAACTAAGATTCCAAAATTTTAAATCACATTCCAAAGAAAGCACAACTCTTGAATCCAAAAGTGACAATTTTAAATATTCGCATAAATTCGTAGTTCTCAAAGTGTACTCAATATATTCTCAAGGTGTATACAATGAAACTCTAGGGTCGGTGAGTAAATCATGATATCATCAAAAAATACAATGATGGAGTCAAGATATGGATGGAATTTTCTATTCAAGAGAGTGAAAACCACTGTATAATTATTTAACCCAAAAGGAATGACAAGATTACCAAATATTCTATATCTTCTCCTAAACACTGTCTTAGGTATATAGTATTATATGATCTAAAGCTGGTGGAAGCCTAATCACAATTCAATTTTAGAGAACCATTGGGATCCCCTAAGTTGATAAAAAATATTAAATCCTTGATAAAAGTTACATGTTATTTTTTAATACAAGATTTAGATTATTTTAGTTCATGCATAATTGAAAGATTCCATTTTCCAACTTAGTGCTTGAGCACCCCAAGGAGAAGTGTAAGGTTTGAAAAATCCCATTACCTCTAGATCCTCATGTTATACCTTTATCTCATTTAACTTATCCAATTATATATGATATGGAGGATTAAATATGGGTTGTTATATTAAAATTAGTTATACTAAAAATCAATTTCTATAATAGGATTATGTCTTGATAAATATTCTAGAAAAACATCCTAATAAAAGTTCACCACTGGAGGAAAAGTGGAGGGAGTTAGTGTCTGGCTTTCTACAAGAACTATGCATGATAACTATGTTGCAATAGATCAAAAATGGAATTGGTCTATTTTCTTTCTACCTAATCCAACACCTCAATCCCTGGTCAAAAAAATACTATTCAACATGTGTATTATAGGATACTCATCTCTTTTAACAGTCGATGTGCACCTGATAGTTGGTCAACTGGTCCATGAAAAAATCACATCAAAGCTAGTCATCTCTAAGATCATGAAATCCCATAAATTACTATAATAAACAACTACTATAGGATTATATTTATATCTCTAGTAATATTATACCTTCCTCCCTAAGGGTGTGTCAATAGAAATCAATTTAGAAATAAATTTGACCAAAAATCATAACCCAACAATGACATAAGTACATATAAAAAATGAGAAGCTCATGTATCAAACCAAGTAGTATAGATTGAAAATATGATCATAAACATACCTAAAACAAGTGAAGGTACCTCCCCACCATTTACCAGAACCTATTCCACCACATAAACCTTTCCTGTGTCAGATCCAAAACCCTGCCCATGTGGGTAATGACTTTCATGGGCTATATAATTTTGTGAAGTAGGCATCTACTGATGAGGTCATATGAGAACCCTATAACTTAATCTCCAAAAACATACCCATGATGACTTTATAAAAAAGTTATATAGAGAAATTTTCTTTCCATATCGTTGGAAATATTTATGATAATTGAGACAAAACATAAGATAATTCCCTTTCATTCCACAATTATAACACGCGACAGTATTTCTTCCCCTAGAGGTAACTTTAGGTCCATTATTTTATTCCAACTGTATATTACCATCATGGAACATGAATTCTGATATCTAATACCTATTATAGGAGAATACACCCATAAAACTAATAGGGATGTTACTCACTGGTCCACTGAGAGATGGAAGAGGACCTGCCTCTTTGTCCCCCATTAGTCCCTTCTCAAATGTGAGATCCTTGAAAAGAACATCAGAGTATGTTGTTTTTTTAAAATTCCTAACATAGCACCTCATTTCTAGTAAAAGGACAATAACAATCATTAAGGGATTTTACACCTCATTCTCAGCCAAAATATGATTCAATTGAAGAAACTCTAGGAAATTAGTATAATAGAAACATACCAACATCATCCCCTACGGGAGATCCATAAACACCTTGTCTTGATCTAGCTTCAGTGTATCTAAGAAGAACTAATCAAAGAAGAGATTGTTGAATTTCAACCTAGTCAAACCATCATGCATCTACACATGGTTCATGACACGCCACCATCTCCTTGTGGGACCTTGATTCGTGAAAGAATCCAACTTAACCCACCAATCATTTAGAGTCTCCATAATATCAATGATTCCCACAATGATTTCGATCCAATCCTCAACATCCTAGGGTCTTGTAGTACCCTAGAAGGATGGGGAATGATGAAATTGAAATCCCTGAGCATAATTAACCATCATCTTGTGAGCTCCTACACCTTGAACATGCTTTATTTTAAATACTCTAGGCTAAAGTTGTTCCATTTCCTAAACCATTGGAGCAACTGTTGGAGCATGCTCAGTTTCACCCTCCTGGATGAATGGAGGCACTACAGGAGCTACCTCCCCTACATGATAATCTTTACCCACTTCTTTTGGTGGACCTTTAAGATGATTCCCTGGAGTAATTATCAAAAATTTCAAACAAACTATTGAAATTATTTCAAAATATTAAAGGGAAACAATAATGAAGTAGTTAAAATCACAGAAAAAAGATTACTACAATAAGACTCATCCTATGAGGCTACCCATTTATATAAGGCCCAAGATAAGTCTTCCATTCCTACACATTAGTCACAATAATGTATAGATACAAAACATATCATGATCATTATAATTAATTATTATTTTATTCAAAATATATCACAAAAGGAAAAATCACAAATTACCAATGACATTCAATTAATTGAATTGTTATATGTAACAAGAAATCATATTCATGGCATGTGAACCTACATGCCTAGTCATGATTCTTTAATTCACCAAAAATATCATAAATAATAAGATAAAGTAAATTATCTGCACCACTCAAGGTTAAATAGATCAACTGTAAAAGATAAACTGAAAAAAATAATCCCACACACCGATGACTCGAAGGTACATTACACATGAGTTGGTCATGCATAAGCATGACTCCCATACCTGAGTTCCAAATAGTCGATGTTGTTTCTACATTTACCCAAACATATTCAAGAAGAAAATAAATTAATAAAAATAAAATCAAAAAATCATTTTGTACCACTTAGTAATGTTGCGACCAAATCATCGGGTCCAGCTGGTGTGTCACGTGACCTCATGCGTGTCTCCCCATACGCAAGAGGATATCGAATAGTTGTGAGAATCCAAATGGTTCCTTTGGGATAATATTCCATCAGTATCAAGATTCATTCACCAATATCACAATAATAAATGATATACATCCCAATGAAACACAATAATAACATCAAGAAATAATAAATGGAATACAGATTTTACAAAGAAAGTAACTAAAAGACTCCCGATGTGGTAAGTTAACCAATGTTTGATAACAAAGAAAATAATATAAAACATTTTAGTAATAATATAAGGTATTTCTTGGAGTTTCCTCCATTTTCCAATCTCAAATTGGTCAACTCCTTGTTGTAGGGGCCCTAACCTTAGCGAGATCCCTAAACATGAAACTTACACAGGTATTGAGATGCCCAAGAAAGGTGTATATATAAAAATAGAATTAAACCACCAATAATTCTATAAGATATGTGAGAAATACATTTATAAAATCTTATTTCATGATATTAAGGTTAAAAATAAATAAGATATCAATTTTCGAGTCATCATGCACTAACCAATCGACCACGAATCCCAGATTTACCTTCTTCTCCACCATCTTGGAAGGAAGGTCAAAATTTACTATTACATGTCCTGGATAATTCCATGTTATCACACATCATATCGAAAAACATATCCAACCATCCAATATACATGTACCACATTTAATGAATAAATTCACATCTGAAATTAAGTAAAAAACACAGTGTCCACGTGTCTACCCTATTCACAGCTCGGGGGAAAGCCATACTCCCACATGTCAACCCAATATCTGGATCTGGGGTAATCCATGTACACACATGTTGACCCAATATCTAGATATAGTTAAAGACCTATCCATACATGTTATCTATATCAATGAAATCACAACCTTCAACTCACAATGGTAGAACCCCCCTCAATGGGCCCAACTACATGAGTTAGACCCACATGGTACCTTGAAACTCGCCCCAGATAAACTAAAAAAGAATCCAAACACAAGACATAATAAATCAAGTAATAATAATTTCATATCAAGAAAGGATATAAAAAGCTAAACCCACACTCACACCCACATAAATTTTTCATCAAGAAAGAGTCTCACAGGCTATACACATAGTCTCATGTGAATCATATTAATCAATGTTCTCACGACACACACATTTACAAGCATATCATTGCAAAAAACTAAATAATAAAGGTCTTAAAATGGTAAATAATTCTATACTAAATATTATCGACACCCAAGGTTAGGAATCACCATTGAGATAAATACCAAGTAAGTAATTCTCTATAATCAATCCCAATACATCACATAAGGAATTATAGATTCAAAATTTGAGAATAAGAACATGATAAAGACTTTAATTAAATTAGGCTTACCCAATAAGAACTACCATCACCAAAAGATATAGAATAGATCCAGAGAAGATGATAATTATTTAGATATATATGTCTATCTATTGATAAAATGATAATCTCTTTTGAGATTACAAATGAATTCGTAAATCATGCCAAAAGAGCCCAGATATATGATTATTTCCATGAAGTAGAGAGGAGATCTGGAAGGAATGTGAATAAAGGGGGAATAAAACCCTCTTACCTTGAATCCACATGAGAAAAATCCTCTAGAACAACTAGAATTAGAGTCCATTGGGAGAGGAATCACCAAGAATGAACATCAAAATCCATAATATTAAGATCCCTATGCATGAGGGAGAATGAAGTGTTTTAGGGAGGTTTTGGGTTAAAAACCAAATTTTTGGATTAAATAAAAACACATATACAATTTGGTCCCACGGTTTACTAAAATGTGTGCCTAATATGTGATGCTCTCTACCACTTATGGGCACCCCCATGGTTTTTCTAAATGATTTGGAAAACCTTGTGTCAACTATTCTTTTACCTCTATCCAAAGTTACATGATTTCCGAGAGGATGCCACACGGTTTCCCCAAAGCTTGAACTATCTATTACCTCTACCCAACTATATGAAGAGTTTCATAGGGAGAACAACAAGGTTTTCCCTAACTATTCTCAAATCGTACAACCTATTAAAATCCCTTAATTTTCTCTAAAACCGTTTGAAAGTTACTCGAGACTTCACCCAAGAAAAGCATAACTCAAAACCCTTAAGGAAGGGACAAAAAAAAGATGTAATGTACCTAAAAAATTTGAGCCATTATAGATATAAAATGATAGGTAAGGGGAAAACATATCAACAAGTTATTAAGGATTGTACTGTAAGAATGTGGGAAATCATAAAAAAGGAATAAATTGATGATTAAAAAGAATATAGAATCATAACACTTGTTTATAAGGCATGATAGAAAAAAAATATAACCTCAAAAGGATCACTATGAAAGAATAAAATATGTCATGGAATAAGAATGTGACAATATGGGAAAATAATCATGATTTATGGGGAATAATATATGCACGTGGCAAACACACAATCATAGGAAATCACAACATTGGGAACATATCTAACCTTAATCATGGCTATAAATAAAGTTGTGATCATGACTAAGAAAAATCATGCTCACTAATAAAGTTATGAACATAGATAACCCAATAATTCCCACACATAAAGTTTTAGACATAGATAACCATAATCATTCCCAGACATATATTCATGAACATAGTTAACCATAATCATATCCACACATAACAACATTATTTCATGAGGTATAACACTTTACCTAATGTTTTGGAGTGCTATATCGAACCCATCCATCAAATAATTATAACCATACATATGTGTATCACATTAAATCAATCATACATATTACCATTACTTTAATACCTGATATCAACCTATAGTAGGTAAACACCACATCCTCATACTATTTCCCAATATAAATCCTATTATTTTATCATTATAATTGAAATAAAACATTGTTATATTCAAAAGTAAAATATATAAATTTAGAATTTTAATTTGATAAAATGGTTATCATTTTCCAGTTTTTATGTTCAAATTTATCTTAGGGTGAATGTTTGAGAATTTTCATAAATAGTTGATTTTTTTGTTGAATAGTTAAAAAATCAATTTTATAAAAAATGTAACTTTTTTTACATTATCGTGATATAAGAATGACTTGAAATTTTATGAAACCTTTTCTAGAACAAATATAAATTTAGTAATTATTATAATTCATTTAAAATAAAATTATTAACATAGAAATATAATGTGGTTCATCATGATATAGGTATCAAGAAAAAGAGAAAGTCTAGGATTGTGATTTGGCATGGAAGATGTTTCCCTGGATAATAGCTATGTAAAATTAGGCATTAACATTTATGTCATCATTAGAATTTAATAAGAGACACTATAATCCTATATATGGAAAAACATAAATGGAATCTCATGTATCACTTCTATGGAACTACAAACAACCAATGCCAAACGAGTCTATCCAAGGAGATCTATAAATGGAATCTCAAGTTTCACTCTCGACATGGCCAAGGTATCACACGTAAGGGACCGAGTATTACTCAAGGAATTGGATTACCATCTAGGCACTGGTATCATACATGGTGTCTCACCTAGGTAACTTGTATCTATCATGTGAAGGTATGAAAAATGCATTGTGAGCACATACAAGGCATACTGAGTATCTCTCCTTACATAAGTCCAAACCGAGTAAACTATGAGGCAATCCTTTGAATTCACTAATTTGGAGACCAAAGTATCACCCAAGGTACATATAATATATAATAGCCTGTAATCTCAACAAAGGAATTCCATAATAAAGAACCCAATCATCACTCTAGGCATTCATGTTTCACTTAATCATTTAAGATAAATTATAAAAGGATGTCCATGTCTCATCAATATTCATGTACAATGGAAAATATAAGTTGGTCAAGTATTTAAGCATTCCACACCATAAGGAATGTACACTATAGTGGGACACTCCCATTTACCATTTCTATTTGAAGAATAATAAGGTAATTTCCATAACATTTCATTTAATTCATTAAATTTTCTATTCCATTATCAGGTAATGATAAGAATTTAATAAAAGGTATACGGACAGGTGAGCATCCCATGGTAGATAACACCATACATGCAATTGTATAAGTTACTTCATGTCAAAAAGTGTTCCATAAGGAATCATCATTCTCATTCAAAAAATATGAGGCCATAAACACATAGGATATGTCTTGGTCACTAAGGGTTAAGTAATAGGGGTATTATATCATTCCATATTATATTTATCAACTCATTACATTTCAAAATATAGCACACCTCATCAAGGGGTTTTATTAGAAAAAAATTTATTAATTAAAGTTTCCCAAAGATAACCCCTATAAGGGTTGATTAAACTTGAAGTCCATGACCTCAAACCATGAAAATTAATATACAAGGGATACTATAATTAGGGGATTAGGCTCTACTCATTTAATTTAATATTTAAGGGGAATCACATAGAGATACTATTTCACGACACAATAGAACAATTTATAAAGGGAAATACTTTATGGGGAAATCTATATACCACATACGTTATTCTTGAGAAACTCTACACATCTAATATCGAGGTTGGAACTTATCCAATTTGGGAGAAATTGAAGAAACAGATGAACAAAATGAATAAAGGGTGATTATTTCGCAAAACAATATGACATCTGTTGAAAAGATAAACAATTAAAGGAGTAAGGATGAGTTCTAGACTTACTGATATGCTTCTAATATCATAATAAAAACTCAAAATGGAGTCTAGATGTACATGTTATCTACATACCTAGAGGATAATGGGAGGGGATCCCAAGAGGGCTTGATGTTCATGGGAGGTATGAAGAAAAAGGTAGAGAAATAAAAAAGTAGGTCATGTAAATGTTTTAACTTCCATAAACCTTAAAGAGGCGCATAGTTTGGCCACATGGTTAGCCAAACCAATCACCAATTGTGCATGAGCCTCTACCCAAGAAACCACCACGCACAAGATGGACACATAGTTTGAAAAACTTTACATAGAGTATGTAGAGGACCACTATCAATATTGCTACAACACCCACATGGGAATGATTTTCATCTCACATGGTTATACGAAACAATTTTATACCTCCAAATATAGTGGTTAAGCTACACGGTTTCACCTAGTGGGCCACAAGGTTTCAGAAAAATCTTTCCCCCTTTCCAGTCCTTCTACACTTGACTTTATACGGCTCGGTGCTCCTAAAATTCATTGGGACACTCATGAAAAATCTCATTCCTTTAACCATGTCTAAAAACAATAAACTTAAGTGCTAAAAAACACAGGTTTATATTCAGAGACATTGTCTAAATAATCTTCCTTCCGCCAAATTAAAAAAATTATAATTCCATTGGACTTTCATCTAGTAAAACACAAGGGATGCTATAATCATGCCACCTGAGAATGTCACATCCTCGATAAAGCTTTCGGAAAACATGAATACAACACCTAGACGAATCCAATTATGAATTGATGTTCATACAGTCATGTTGAATTTCAAAATTCCAAACACACCTCCCAACATCACCTTAATAATACGGTACATAATCCATTGAAACTTGATTCAATTCTCAAATTCAAGACTATGACATCATGATCGAGCTTATCTGAGCCCATTCTATCCTAAGACACAATCATCTTGTTGTCTCTTCAAACCACCATCCTATTGTTCTCCCCACCATGCATTATACCATAAAAAGGAAAATTCTGATTCATGGTATCTCTAATGATGGAATTTTCCATTTAATCATACCATAGACATCTGACGACACCAACCATGTGATTTTTAGGTTGAAAGAATGGTCATCACCCAACTGAACTCATATACCTAAGACAATCCAACTTTTTATATAATTATTTTCCAAACAACACTACACTTCCCACATCCTAACTCCATGACAAAAATAATTCCTCACCGACCGCATATTGAAAGAGATAGGTATCAAGTCGAATCGTCTCTGGTTGGATACCCTCAAAACACTTGGCATTGATGGCTGGTTACTTCTAAGAGCTATACCAAATTCCTTTAGATGAATTAACCCTAATATTTTCTCCAAGTACACTCACCAAAGCCCGTAAATGGATTTTGGTGATGTCGCTTGCCAAAACGTTCATTTATATTTTCATGCCTCAGTATGAACATGATGTACACTTGATCCATCACATTTTTATTTTTTCCTTTTCAAACATCACATTTGATCCTGACTAAATTTTAGGGTGGCCTTGGAATCATCAAATGTAGTCCAAGGAGTTCATTTCAGGTAGACCATACTATGAAATTTACAAGTGAGGGATCATTACAAAGTCGATGTCCACACATCATGAACATTGATTAAGTCAAATAAGACATTTACTTGGAACCCAAATTAGAAGGAAGAAATTGGTGTTTGTGAGTCCTTCCAAGGCATCATAATTTGGGAACCCAAGTATGACTCCGAAAAAATCATGGCTCAATAACAACAATACTTCTAGTACGCAACATTGATAGATCCTATTTATTAAAATAGAACTCAATATAATTATTTTATCTTGTAATATAATTGATACTCTAGCAGCATATCCTAGATGATGAAAAGATCGAGGTCATGATTGTAACTAATGAAATATAACACTAATTATATTTGAGAAATTTCCAAAAAGGACCCATGACACTCATGTTCCATAAAAAAAAGTGCTTAGTATGGTTTTAAACTAGTTGTACCCAACTACTAGAAGGAAGAGCTGTAAAACCACTACTAGTTATATTCTTTTTAAAAGATCTTAGCTGCCCCTGCTGATACATCATCATTAACCAACAATAATGCCTTTAAAACCATAGGAATCCTATGATCACTCAAGAACAACCACTGTATTTTATCAAAAATGAATGATTTTTCAAGGTTTTTAATATATATTCCACCATATCATCATCATGTTTCCTTTCTAGTACTAACACATATTAAAACACATCAGCCTCAAGGACATTTAAGATAGTATTGACCATTTCCAAATGGTTCTTCTTTGTTTTTTTTCTTCTACTTGGAAGTGCATGTTTGATAAAAACTAATGTGATGAACCCCACCTTATGATTTTAATAGTATCTGGATTAACTAAATAATAAAACACAACCCATGGAACACACTCCATTGACCACAAAAGGCTAGTCCTAGAGAGTATCAAAATGATTTATCAAGTGTTGAACCAAAAAAAGGGATATACTAGATGATTACAAGCACTCTGGGATAAAATTACTTTTTTCACACATAGGACACACCTTCTATGTTCATCCACATGTACCATAGAATTAGTTACAATAGACAAAACAAACCAACCAGCATGTCAACCACATAATGCCTTTTCAAAAAATCATCTAGATCATTGGAATGAGTCAGGTTTCCTTTAACGCATAGCTAACTCTAGTTAAAAAATGACCCATAAACATAGAGTATTATCACGAAGATTAACAATGAAAACTGAACTCAAATGGTTCATTGTAAAATTTAGTAACCCGATGGGTACCACATGTATCAATGCATACTACCCCAAGATTTCATCTGCACTACAGAACCTTCTTCACACTATCCATAGGTTTCTCATGCCTATGTATTCAAATATCAGATGGCCCACACAAAAGAACTATCTCAGATTCATACTAACCCAAATTACTTTTAAAAAGGATGATGACCTCTAGAGTCATCTACTTCTAATGTAGATAATGAAGGGTCACACAAACCACTAAGTGGTCAACCATTCTTAATGCATGTACATCCCATTGAAACTAAAAATTCCATGACGATCACACCCATAATTAGGGTAAAAACACAACACTACCACCCATAAAAAATTAATGGTTTTTTTAGAAACTAAATGTCTTCTACAAGACAATAGCACCGGAAGATTACCACACATTAGAAATTTCACTGGAATTAAGACGGGCATTAAGGTTCTGAGGGTGCAACTTACATTGGGTTATCCCTATACTAAAACATAAATCATTGAACCAACAAGGGTTTCACACCTAAAAGGTCACTAGACTATATTTTCTTTCGTTTAAGTTTTTTATATAGAATAAGGGGCATATGGGTGACACTCATATTCCCATTTCAAGGAAACTACTCAAAGCGATGTTTAAACCACCTTTACAAGAGGGTCAAGCTAAGAACTTAACATTAAGGATTCATTTTAATTCATTATACTAAATTACATTTGGATCATTAACCATTTTAAGGTTTAGTTTTAAGGTAGTTCTAATACCACTCATAAGGAAAAATTTCATGGTGTTTTATTTAGCTAAAGCCACCCGACACACAAGAAAGATGTATCAAACTTCCTTTTAAACATTATTTATTTAACTGAAAACCTATTATAAATAGGCAATTCATCACATAAAATTATTTTCATTATCAACTAGTTATTCATAAAGTTTCCCTACTAGCTTAGTAAAATAAAATTTCAATTTCACTCTATAGAGGAAAACACCCTTTAAGTTGAAATTGGAATTTTAGTTGATGAAAGCCTCATAAATAATAAAGATTAAAAATAAGAGGATAGATTTGTAGTAGATTGAAATGGGGACCAGTCAAGTAATATCCCACCATATGCCTATAGATTGAAATGGGGACCATCCTGAGTGTGGATGCTAAGGGAAATCATTTATGCCCTGATCCCCTGTCAGAGTCCCTGATCAAAGGTCTAGGCCCAGAAGAATAGGTCCCATAATATATCTGTAGAGTATCAAGATAGGTATGTAAACCTCGCAGAGTACTCAGCCACTAACATGTTGCCCTACTATAGATAAAACATCTCTTGTATGTGCACTGAGAGAATGGTCGGAGGCAAGAAATCCTGCCAGAAAATCCACTCCAAGTCAGCCCAGGAGAGGGTTGCCTCATCATGAGTATGAATTATCAAACTCGGCCATCTCCCTGTCGAGCCCTGAAGAAGGCTCGCGGCTAAGATTTACATCTGGTCAAGTGGCATCATCACTAAGTGGAAGACTCGCGTCACAACCTCTAGCCCGTCCTTAGTGGCTTGAGGATCTATCTCTCCCATAAACTTGGAAGGTCTCTGTCTCTGGAACTCGCAAAAGGCACTAAGGCTATGTGAATCCTCTACCAGTAAAGATATTAGTAACATCTGATCAACGGTTGGTGGTAACTCTGGTGCACAACCTAGTGGGGCCATCTCTAGCATGGGTCCCTGAACCGATGCCTCATCACTAGGAAGGTTGTGCTCATGGTCAGGCATAGGAATATTAACTGGCTGGATACGTGGAAAAATCCTAAAATAGATCTTGATGTACCACAGTCAATAGTTTATACCTGGTGAGATGACTCTAATTCTATAAGAACATGAATATACCCTCAATTCCTATATGATTAATGCTACTGATCTTTTAATGTATAGATACAAAAGGACGAATTCATGGTCCTTGAATATGGATACGTCATCCTCTTCACAAACACTGGACTCCCCGAATCTGAAAGTCTAACTTGAAACATTTAACACAGTTTCCCAAAAACAACAGACTCCTGGTCATTGAGGTAGAACTGGACAACTCTGATACGACTTTTTCATCACCCATCTCTCGGTGACCATGCCATGACTCCCCCAAGCCCACCTCCCGAAGGTAAGGGGTTGGCGTCTAGCTTTGAAGGCATTAACCTGCAAGTGGGAGGCATTTTCCTAAGTACTTGTACACACGCACACACAACCACATCCCAAGAAAACAGTAAAAGAGAACATTCATGCAACTAAATAGCCAATGAGTTTAAAATTACAACCATAAGTAAATGGTCAATAATAAAAACCCAATAAAAGACAACTGCAACTAGAGTAAGTATGAGATCGATGGCAAGCCATCTGTTGAAAACCCCACCTAATGGGTAAGTATAGGGTAGCAGCCGGAATTTGTAGAAGCACATCTTGTCTTCCTGATCTCACTGGGAACCACCTGGTCATGTGCCCCCCTAGTCATGTGTCAAGTTGTCAGTTGTCTGCACTGAACACAACACGTGTGGGTGAAACCCGTGTAGGGGTGAGTAACGGAATACTTAGTAGGGACCCCAAACAAACATGGAAAGACCCCAAAGAAATTCATAAGAAAACTACATAGCTTGATCACGAAGAAAGATAGATCGCACCATGTATAATCTAGAATAGGAAAGTAATCCCATCATTCATATCACTGGACACCTTGGGCTACTGGGGTACTCCTCCTTGATTAGTACCGTGTGTATGTCGGGTCACACAGAGAGGCTCCCCACTGTGGGTCTGCCAGGTCACATAGAGTCGCTTCCCACTAGCTTTGGACTATTGTGGTACTCATCTCTGATGATTACCATGGGTGTGTTGGGTCACATAGATCCGCTCCCCACTATGGCCCTACCGACTCACATAGAGACACTTCCCACTTTGGCCATCGTACTGAGGTACTCCTTCCCAATGAGTACCATTGGTTTTCTGGGTCATACAGAGTTGGTACTCATTGTGGTCCTTCCAGGTCACACAGAGCTACTTCCCACGGGGCCCTTATAGATGATCCACATAGGGTATCTTTTCAGTGGACTTTGAGTCAAAGTTAGTCTTAGGATCTCCACATGTTGTTGGCTTGATTCTTGGATAAACCTCTCCTCAAGCCATTAATTATATTAAAACTTCCATAAAATCTCCATTTGTATATTCCAGTAGATCTTCACCATTGTGGGGATTATAACGACGCAAACGGCCTATCAATCGGACACCTAGTTTGAGAGATATTGGCATTTTCGTAAAAAGGGGCGGGTTGCGTCCGGGTCCGGTCCCACTCGGTCGGACTGACCCGACCTACCCAGCATGGGGCCCCACATTCCCTAATTTGGTTCGGCTAAATCAACCCATCTCGGTCTGTCCTGTCCAGAGGGCTAGGCCCATTGGGCCTTGCTGGACCTTGCCTTATTCGGCTGGGGGTCCAGCCCGCCGGGTCACCCGACGACCCAGTCTCATCCAGCCAGACCCGTTACTGGCGGGCCAGCCTCCCTCAGCCTATACGCCTAATGGTGTCTGTTTCATTCTGCTGCGGCTGGCTAGGCCGGTCATGTTTTGTTCCCCACATGCTTTTGTTGGACCATGTGCCAGCAGAGAACCACAGCCTACACGGCGCGGGCATCCCACCAATGCGGCCGAGAGACCACGTCCCCAATCTGCTTGCCACTGGCCATTTCCGATGGCTCCTGCCACTTCAACACGGCCGGAGCGGGTCCTGGCTTCCGCCTCCAACGCTCCATCGTGGCACACTACCACCCACAAGAGGCACCTTCAACAGACCACTGTTTCTGCATCAGTGGTTCATTCTTTGTGTTGTATGCAACTATGGCCTCCATGGGGTGTCTCCTTCCCGCCTACGGTCTCAAAACCTTATTTTTGGAATTTCAAATTATTGGCCATGAAGAACACACATGCCGGTGGGGCTAAGGCATTGTTCCTATCATCCCACACCCGCTGTATTATAATTTAATCATGGGGAGGTTTAGGGTTGAAGTTCTATCTGAAAACTAATTAATCCCAATATAAGAATTCCAAGAAAAAGGCACCCTTCCACAAGAATGAGCAATTCGCAGATCAAACTATTTGTGGGTAGATCCACATTAGTTGTTTTATAATGGAGAACATGGAAAATGAATTCAAATAAAAAAAACCCAACGTATGATAGAGTTTGTCACTGGAGTGATCTATCAGTGGGAATCCACTTTCTGTTCTTCGAAGTCATTGGTGTTCGTCGCACATCGGTCTTATTCTTCGATTTGTGCCAATGTCAATGGAAATTTTCTTGCATTCTTCATTGGTGATAAAAACCTTCAATGTGTGTTAGATAAATTCCACCTTCTGATTCTCTAACCTGTTATCTCATTAATAGAGAAACACTTCAAAGCATTTCTATTATGATGTGTCACCATGTCGTTACACTATTTCATTAATGAAATAGTGTATCTCTTTCGCTTCCATTAAAGATTCTCATTAAATTGGTTATTTTCCAACTCATCGCCACATCGTAGTGATATAATTCCACCACTCAAGGACGAGGAAAATAAAAGTAAATATTATTTTTATTTAATTTCTTTATCTTCCAAGAATTCTGAAAGTTATCTTTTCAAGTTGACCCTCTCCAGTCAAAGCTAAGTCCTTTATAGGTGAATCCCGACTCTCTGAGATCAACGGTGCCCTCATATTTTTAATCCGAGCTCCGGTTTAAAAGTTATAAAAATGAGCTCGTATGTTTATTTAAAGGAACATAAAAAATTTAAAAATTCTATTCCAGGCTCACTGGGCCTCAGATTCAGGTGTCATTAAAGCATCTGGTCTGGAAATAATCCCATATATATCTCTTTTTTAATTACATTAAATTTATGGAACATTACAGTATGATTCAAACCCCTGCCTACACATTACCATCACACAACTTTACCACTAGCCCATACGGATTTACATGTTATATAATTTATATATTTCAATATTTATATAAAATTATATATATTTATAGATTTTAATATTTATATACATATATTATAATACATATACTAAAATAAATATATGTTTATTAATATAATTATGCACATATACATATATAAATATAAACATTGCATATATTTATATAAATTTGAATATATTTGTATATGTGTATATATACATATAATTTGATTTCCATATTTAAATAAACATTTTGAGATGAAATGATCATAATATGAATATATTTATATCATTTTCATAATTTAAACATTACATATCATAAATAAACACACAATCCCAGAACCTAATGGTTTACTATCTTTAAAGATTAGAAATCTGAATGTATTATTGAACATTATTTTTTCATTATTTCCTGTAAACTTCTCTATACATGACTTCCACTTAAAATTATTACTCTATATAGTTTCCTGGGGAAATGGGAAATCATAATAAGGAATGAGATTATAATACCCCAACCAAATCATGAGGTTAATTCGGTGTGTCCCAAGACCACATGTGAGTATCCCACACATAAGAAGATTCCAACAAGTATGAAGGGAATGTACAATGTCTTGGGGATACTAGACCCTCAGTATCAAAATCCATGCACCAATGTCATAGAAAGTAATATTAAACATCCCAAAACAACACAGTGGTAACATCATGGCATAGTAAATGGAATACAATTATACCAAGAAAATAACTATAAGATGCTCAACGTGGAAAGTTAACTAATTTATTCTAACCATGTAAATAAACTAAAACACTACAAAAAAAATTCAAGGGTCTCTCTCATCATTACCTCCATCCTCCAAGATCTACCTTCTCTTCTCCTTGACACAACGCCATTACCCTTAACTGTATCCCTGACAGTGCAATCTCCACACACATTGAGATTCCCATGTAAGGTGTGAGTAAAAATCCAGTAGGACGCCACCAATGCATCGTAAACATAAGTTTATAATACATATTAAAAAGTTTATTCCATCAAAGGGGGGTAAAATCATAAATAAACAATCAAGTTTACAGTCATCATGTCCTAACCAAGCTACAAAAAACCCTAACTCTGTATGATTAAGTCCCAAGCCAGAAGGAAGGTCCAAAGTAATCATTACATGACCTAGATCATTCCATGTGATCACATGCCGACTAAAAAAATTTATCCAAATATCAAATATCAATGTCTCACCTTTAAGAAACAATTATATACCCACCTTTTAGGGAAAATCATGGTGTGCACTTGTCGACCAAATTCAAGGATCAGTGGAATGCCAAATTCACACATTTCAATCCAATATCTAGCTCTAGGGAAAGCCTTATCCAAACATATTTACACAATATCTAGCTGTAGGCCAAGAAATATCCACACATGTCATCTGTGAAGGTGAAATCACAACCATCAACCCACCAAAAGATAATACCCCCATAGGGGACTAATAATCAAGGTAGACCCACCAAGTACCTTGAAACCATTCACAGATATAAAAACATCAATCCAAACACAAGCCCTAATAACGTATGTAATAATCATTTCATTTCAATAAATGGTCTCATGAGACACACACACACTCACATGCAAGTTCCTAAAAGAAAGAGTACCATGTTCTACACACACATATGAATCATATCAAGAAAGGGTCTCATGACACATGACTGCACACAATAATTTCATAGTATTCAACTAACATATAAAGTCCATAAATTGGTAAGGAATTCCTACCTTAATAGTATAATTTCCTAAGGTCAAGAATCATGACCCGGATTAATCTCACTCATGGAATTACCTATAACTCCATAAATAATGCATCTGTTTTGAACTCAACATCCCCACCGTCTATCACATGCATAAGATAGTGATCATACCACCAAATATGAAGCACATGGAAGAAATTATGAAAAATTTAATATCATGGAGGGAGGTCTAAACAATAGGCCACTATTCTGATATGCTCAATATTGTTAAATGTTCCCACAAAATATGGTACTAACATTCCATGTTCACATAACTATTGATGTCCCAGCCTATTTACATATTATTTACCACCCAAACGCTAAGGGTCGTTACATCTAGTTAGTATATGAATGCTACCTACTCTAAGCAGTAAAAAAAACATTCGAATCAATTGGACCCAATCTGAGGTCTCATACACTGTACTCATCCTAAAAATGGTAATCTCACCTACTTCATGCCAACACAATGGTGAAAAACTTGACTAAATGTAATGTCCCGGATTTTTCCATGAATTATTTTAATATTATATGGGAATTATTTCGAGACCAGGCTCTGAGACGGCGTGCAGTTCCGAGGCCCGGTGAGCCCGGAACAAATGTTTGAATTTAATTTAATAATTAAATTATTAGTGCATGAGGTTTTCCTTAAAAAGTGGAATATCTCCTGAATAGGTGCTCGGATCATAAATCTGAGGGGACCGTTGCATTCATAACAACGATTTTACCTTAGGTGAGGCCTAACTTCGGCAGGCGCAGGTCGGTGGTGAAATATGGTTTTTGGACGCAATAGTAATAAAATATCTAATAAAAATATTTTATTTCTGCAGCAAGATATTTTAAATCTTCTATCTTTTATCCTATTTAAAAAGAGGCTTGCGACAGGGTCCAAGGTTACAACCCCATAACCCGGAAAACCATTGGCGACTCTGGAGGTTCAGGAGGAAACCCCCAACGCAGTGGCGGTGACGTTCTGGACGGATTTCGACGGCGACGACAACGAGGCAAGCGGATCTTTGCCGGCAAATGCAGCAAATCCAGGTAGGATGTTGTGATTTTAATCCTTCCCCATTTTTGATTTCCATGACAAACGCGGACTAATCCACGAACAGATTGGCCCATGGATCAATCGTTCTTGCAAGATGGGCTTTTGCGGTGATTTTTGTGGATTTGATTCATGTTAATTGTTTGGTTTTGTTCAACTTTCTAACGGTGACGAACCAAGATCGACACAAACATCGATAGAGCTTCGTCCCTCTCGATTTATTGTGTGTTCTTCCCCAATTCTCACATTCTTCACGAGCATTCTTCTCGGGGCGATGAACAACAGATCGTTGCCCATACATCCTACGACGCAATGATCCCAAATAGAAGGATCAACACCGCAGTGGTCTTGCGGAGGTGTGATGATGGTTTTGGCAGACGGATCAAAGTGAATGAGAAGAAATAATTCTTCGGACGATTTCCGCTCGGATGGCCAGAATCGGATTTTGAAGCTGATTGGAGGCCTGAAACCCACATATTCGGCTTCACGGAGACGAGGCGACCCGGCATCTGGAGTTTCACAGCAAACGGACATGTGAATCGAGATTCGGAGGTTCAGCCGAGGCGCGCGGAGGAAGGCGACGGTTCTAGGAATTTGCCGACTATACGTCGTGTAGTATGGCTACACAGTGTGTGTTCGTCGGTAGGGTTACCCGGTGTGTACTCCAGGAGTACACGGACATGGGAAGAGTACATGGACATGGGAAGGGTACATGGCCATGGACATTCCGTCTATACCCCTCCCTGGCCAGACCCGGCCAGATACACGGGGTACCCCGTGTACTGGTACACGGGCAGAGTACACAGACACAGGCAGAGACGGTGTACGTGCACATGGCCAGCATACACGGAGCGTGCCCAAGTGCTCGAACACGGCGTGTGTTTTTTTCTACATGACGTGTGGTTTCTTTCTGTTCGACAAGCCGAGGGAGACAGGCCGTTTACACTGGCAGTACCCAGTGTCAAGGAACACGGCGTGTACTTTATTACACGATGTGTAGTTCGGTTTTGCACAGCTAGAGTGAAGGACATGGGCCGTTTACATTGGCAGCACCCGAGGTCAAGGAACACGGCGTGTAAAGATACTATACGCCATGTAACTTTTTCTTCGTGGCTGGAGCCACATGCCTTCTTTGACTTGGACTAGTTCTTAGGGTTCGTACCCTTGGTAATCCCCTGAAGGTTTTGGTATCAATTCCTTTATATAAGAGTGTGATCCCTTCATCAGAACTTCCTGAATAGAGTTGTTGGAATCCCCTCTATGAGACTTAAAGCCGGATCCTCTATTCCTTTCTGGAACCCTATGTAGACTTCTTGGTATCGATGTGACCAACTTTACTCGGGCACTGATCCTCTGCTTAGCGGATTAGCTCGGACTGAGTTGTCGGAATCACCCCATGACATGGCTGTGATCCTCATCTGAGCATCATGTTCTCAAGGTACTTGTGGAGTGTGTTCTCCCATAACGAGTACTTCGTATCTCTATTCTGACCTAGGAGTGTGTTCTCCCAGCAGTATGCTTTTTGGAATCTTCGAGATGGATCCTAGTGGCGGTTTCGCGAAGGTTGTTTATGTATGTGTATATCTCGATATTCTTGTTATATGTTCCATAGACATATATTGTGTAGAGCTGACTGTACCTTTTATTGTGGTATTTTTCCTTTTTTGTATTTCCTTTGTGGTTTTCGGGGTGTTCTACTGGGTGTTGTTATACTCACCTCTGCACGGGCTTTTCCCGCACGTGTCGTGTCTTGTGCAGACAAGTGAGCCTTTGACAGGATTCTAGGCAGACCAGGACCGGATGGTTTTATGTGAGATCAGACAGGCCGAGGTGTGTTCCTTCGGCGATGGGTTGCAGTCTCGGTAATTTTCTCTATAGGTTGGACTTTGTTTCAGACTTTCTTTTTGCAAGCTTGTACTTTTGGCCCAGGGTTTTACTTTACTGTACTTTACTTCCCTGTCGTACTCTGTAGTTGGGTTTCAGTGTATGCATGCATCTTTTCCTTTTAGTAGTTTTTAATTTTTCAACTTTGTGGGCTTGGAGATTTGTGTGTGTGTGTACAGGTTTATAGGCAATGCCTCCCATGTTAGTAGCGTGCCTACTCGGTGCTACTCACCAGCCCCTGGCCTATTGGAGGCGGGCTTGGGGAGTTGCGGCTCGGGCCCCACCGAGACGGGTCGTGACAGAGTGGTATCAGAGGTGGTCGGTTCTACCTTAGGACCGAGAGTCTGTGAGTTGGTTTGGGGCAACATTGTTAAGTGTTTCGAGTTCGGCTCTCAGGCCAGGGACCCCAGTGTTGGTGCGGCGGCCGACGTATCCATACACCAAGACTTTGATAACTTGCTTTTCGACTCGAAACATGAAAACACAAGTTGCACGAGGAAAATAATGGTACATGAATCATATAGGAATGGTTTGTGGTTTCCTTTTCCTTCTTGAGTTGGATCTCCAGATATACTCACTAATTATGATACATCTTGTTTCTTAAATAGGATGCCTCCGCGATGCGCACCCGCTAGGATCCAGCAGCTCGATCACGAGGATGACCCCCTCAGTGATGAAGCTTCGATACAGGGGCCAGATCCCTCAGTTCTACCACCACGTGGCATTCCAGTTATTCCACCACCGTGGGGCAGTGTTTAGATCCCGCTGTACTAGTGGAGGAGGAGCACAGGCTGAGCGCACTCCACTAGTTTCAGAGACAGAGACCCCTCAGGTTTCGAGGTGAGCCTGACCCTCAGGCAGCAGAGGACTAGCTTGAGGCAGTGACCAGAGTCTTCTGTTTAGTTAGGACACCAGTAGACCAGATGGTGATCCTGGAAACGAGCCTTCTGTAGGGCTCGGTAGGGCGATGGTGGATTTTGGTCATCCAGACTCACGACGAGGCAACTCTTGCTTGGTCGGAGTTTGAGCATCTCTTTAGAGAGGAGTTTTCACCGGTTACCCTGAGAGCAGTACGTATACAAGAGCTTCTTCAGCTCTAGTAGGGAACAATGATGGTGGCTGACTATTCATCTAGGTTTACCGACCTATCGCGGTACTCGATGGATTTGGTCAGAGATCAGTACTTCAGAGCTCGGACTTTTGAGTGGGGATTGCGTAGAGATATCCGAGCTATTATCATCCCTATGAGCATTCCTGCTTATGCTGGGGTGCTCGAGTGGGCTTTGGTGGTCGACGGCTTCCTGGCGGAGTAGGGACAGCTGACAGTTGTCAGTAGAGGGTGAGCTGGAGCAGAGACCTCGGCGGCAGGGAGCCGACATCAGGGACCCAGACATGAGAGACGTTTCCAGAAGAGATCCCAGGACAAGGGATCAGCCGTACAGGGTTCACAGGGCGCTTCTAGCCAGCCTCGAGAGAGGTGATGTTACTCATGTGATGGAAGGGGACATCTCACTTGAGATTGTCCGACCCATCGTGCTACTGACACAGGAGCAGTGGATGGACCACCGAGGCAGAGTCAACGTGTGGAGACGGAAGATCCGTGAGGCAGTGGACGTGGTAGGGGAAATGGGAGAGCAGTTGTAGGTGGTCGGCTTTTCGACCCTTTACCACCACCACCCCTAGTAGGTCCACCCCAAGCTCAGGGAGCTGGTGGACAGAGGCAGGGGCAGCTGCAGGCGGTAGAGGCTTATGACCAAGGTACTCCTAGAATGATTAGAGGTACTATCTGTGTCTTTTCGACCTTGGTTTCCGTATTGATAGACACAGGTGCTAGTAATTCCTTTCTGGCTTCTTATCTTCTATGAGTCCTTGAGATTAAAGTTGAGCCGTTGACCAGACCCTTACGCTAAGAAACACCGACTGCAGAAGATTCAGAGATCACACACCTTTGCAGGCAGTGTGACCTTACCCTTGGAAGCGAGAGTTTCGGTTGGAACCTCTTGGTGTTAGCGTCGAGGCCTTACGATGTCATTCTTGGCATGGATTGGTAATCCACAGTTCATGCCCTGATTGATTGTTTTAGGCGAAGGGTGTGGTGTGTCCGCAGTGATGGAATGAGGTTCTCATTTGTCGGTGAAAGAGAGACCCAAGCAGCATGGGATGGACTCATGCATAGGAGGGAACAATCGATTTCACATCAGTTAGCTAGCCTAGCACTTGGCATGGTAGATGTTACGATTTTCCAGTTTCCAGCAGTGGTGGCTGAGTACGAGGACGTCTTTCCGGAGGATGTCCCCGGGCTACCTCCCCATCGGAAGAAAAATTTCTGCATTGATTTGAAACCAGGGACGACCTCGATATCAGCATCATCTTATCGTATGGCTCCTGTAGAGCTACGTGAGCTGAGGATGCAGCTGGATGACTTGCAGAAGAAGGGCTTTGTGAGACCCAGTGTTTAACCCTGGGCGGCCCCTGTGCTGTTTGCCAAGAAGGTGGATGGGAGCTTGAGTCTTGTGTGGATTACCGGGGCCTAAATCAGGTGACTGTGAGGAACCGGTATCCACTACCGAGGATCGATGACCTCTTCGACCAGTTCAGAGGGGCACGATGGTTCTCGTAGGTTGATCTAAGATCAAGCTATCACCAGCTGCGATTACGAGAGGAGGATATACCGAAGAAGGCTTTCAGATGTCGCTACGGTCACTATGAGTACTTGGTGATGCCCTTCAGCATGATGAACGCCCCGACAGTGTTCATGGGACTCATGAACCAGATCTTTCAGCCCTATCTAGACCGGTTTGTAGTGGTATTAATCGATGATATCCTTATGTAATCTGCGTCTGAGGAGGAGCATGAGAGACACCTAAGGATGGTTCTGAACACACTCTGAGAGCACCAGTTGTATGGAAAACTCTAAAAGTACCAGTTCTGGTTACAGGAGGTCCACTTTCTGGGGCACGTTTTCTCAGGGGATGGTGTAGCAGTGGACCCAGAAAAGGTGGAGGCAGTGCTAGCATGGGAGCCACCCCGGAGCGTGACGGAGGTGAGGAGTTTTCTTGGGTTGGCGGGCTACTATCGGAGATTCATCCATGATTTCTCCAAGATTGTAGCACCCATTAAAGCTTTGACCCGATAGGGACAGCCTTTCGTGTGGATGGAGAGATGCCAGCAGGCTTTCCAACAGTTGAGATAGATTCTGATGAGCGCCCCGATATTGAGATTACTGGAGAAGGGTGTTGAGTACGTGGTGTTCTGCGAAGCATTATGAACCGGGATTGGTTGTGTCCTGATGCAGAGGCAAGCGGTGATTTCCTATGGCTCATGTAAGTTGAGGCCAGACGAGAAGAACTACACGACCCATGATCTTGAGTTGGCAGCGGTAGTCATCACAATGAAGATGTGGCGGCACTACCTAATGGGCGAGAGGTTTACCATCTACTCTGATCACAAAAGTCTCAGATATATCTTTTATCAGAAGGATCTGAATTTGAGACAGAGGTGATGGCTTGAGTTCCTCCAGGATTACGACTTTGAGATCGTTTATACTCCTGGGAAGGGGAACGTGGTGGCAGATGATCTCAGTAGGAAATGCAGTTCGCAGTTACTGGATGAGGCGACAACGCAGTTGGCCTCTTTGAAGTTGTCCTTCATGGATGGAGATGAGGGATCTTAGCTTCAGTCGATGGTTATTACCCCTCCACTCTTATAATGAGTCAGGGAAGCACAATGTGAGGATGCTAGCTGTGAGACTCTACGGGCTCAGATATCCACATGTGATGCTGCTGATGGATATTCAGAAGGTGGAGAGCACGTTGTCCTTTTCAAAGGGCGCACGGTAGTACCAGTGACTTTGCGGGAGTAGGTTCTGAGGGAGTTCCATACATCCCCTTTGGTGGTGCATCCAGGCATGGAAAAGATGTACCAGGACCTCCGACGTCAGTTCTGGGGTCCAGGGATGAATAAGAGTGTGGCATAGTTTGTTTCTCGGTGCCTTACTTGTCAGCAAGTAAAGGCTGAGCACCAGGTTCCAGCAGGATTGACTCAGCCCCTTGAGGTGCCAGAGTGGAAGTGGGACAGGATATCCATGGACTTCCTGATGGGTTTACCACGTACGTCCATGGGACATGATTCCATTTGGGTGATCGTTGATCGACTCACCATGTCGGCCCACTTCCTAGCTATACGGGAGAATAGTTCAGTAGAGAGCTTGGGACACCTCTACGTGCAGGAGATAGTTCGGCTTCATGGAGTACCATCCACGATCGTCTCAGATCGTGATGCTCGTTTCACATCACAGGTGTGGAAGGGATTTCAAGAAGCTTTTGGGACTCAGTTATGCTTGAGTACAGAGTTTCATCCCCAGACTGATGGTCAGACAGAGTGGACCATCTAGGTCCTGGAGGATATGCTACGAGCTTGAATACTTGACTTCGGTCATAGCTGGGAGGATCACCTACCACTGGTGGAATTTGCTTATAACAACAGTTATCATTCCACTATTGGTATGACGCCATTCGAGGCTCTATACGGGCGACCTTGCAGGACACCACTTTGCTGGACTGACCAGGGAGAGTCAGCACTCATGGGCCCAGAGATGGTGAGAGCTACTACAGAGAAGGTTCAGGTCATCCAGGAGTGGATGAAGACTGCACGGAGTCCGAAAAAGTATTATGCCAACCGGATACGGAGGCCTTTGGAGTTCGAGGAGGGAGACCATGTGTTCCTTCGGGTCTCACCTCGAAGGGGATTGCAGATATTTGGATAAGGAGGAAAGCTATCTCTGAGGTTCGTTGGCCCTTTCTTGATTCTGAGTAGAGTTGGCGAGGTGGCGTATCTCTTGTCTCTACCTACTCATATGGACCGGGTACACAGCATCTTCCATGTGTCGCAGCTACGGAGGTATGTGCATGATCCATCGCACGTCATCGACTAGGGCGATCTGGACATCGACGATGGAGCGACCTTTGCTGAGTACCCAGTGGAGATCGAGGCTCAGCAGGAGAAGATCCTCTATGGATGAGCTATTCCCTTGGTGTGTGTCCGGTGGCAGCACGGGAATCTCCAGGAGAGCACGTGGGAGAGGGAGGCTCAGATTCGCATGCAGTACCCACATCTTTTTGAGTAGACCTTGTTTTGGCTTTTCGGAGACATAAAAGCCCTAAGGTGGGTGTGATGTAATGTCCTGGATTTTCCATGTATTATTTTAGTATTATATGGGAATTATTTTGAGACCAGGCGCTGAGACGGCGTGCAGTTTTGTGGCCCGGTGAGCCCGGAACAAATGTTTGAATTTAAATTAATAATTAAATTATGCACGTGTGCGGTTTTCATGAAAAAGTAGAATAACTCCCTAACGGGTGCTTGGATCAGAAATCCGAGGGGACCATTGTGTTCAGAACATCGATTTTACCTTATGCGAGGTCTAACTTCAGCCAGCGTAGGTCGGTGGTGAAATCTGGTTTTTGGATGCAACAGTAATAAAATATCTAATAAAAATATTTTATTTCTCCAGCAAGATATTTTAAATCTTGTATCTTTTATCCTCTTTAAAAAAGGCTTGCGTCAGGGTCCAGGGTTACAACCCCATAACCCTGAAAACCCTTGGCGGCTCTGGATGTTCTCGAGGAAACCCCCAACACGGCAGCGACAACTTTCTTGATGTATTTCGATGGCGACGAAGATGCGGTGAGCGGATCTTCACTGGAAAACGCAGCGAATCCAGGTAGGATGTTGTTGTGATTTTAATCCTTCCCCGTTTTGGATTTCCACGACGAACGCAGACTAATCCACGAAAAGATTATCCCGCGAGTCGATCGTTCTTGCGGGATTGGCTTTTCTGGGGATTTTTGGGGATTTGATTCATGTTAATTTTTTTGTTTCATTCAACCTTCTAACAGTGACAAACAAAGATCGACACGAACCTCGATCGACATTCATCCCTCTCGATTTGTTGTGTGTTCTTCCCCAATTCTTGCGTTCTTCGTGAGTGTTCTTCGTGTTCTTCGTGGGGCAATGAATGACGGATCGTTGCGCATATTTCCTACGATGAAATGATCCCAAATTGAAGGATCAACACTGCAGTGGTCTTGCGGAGGTGCGACGATGGTTTCGGAGGACTGATCGAAGAGAATCGGAAGAAATCATTCTTCGGATGATTTTCGCTCGGACGGCCGGAATCAGATTTTGGAGCCGATTGGAGGCCTGAAACCCACGGATTCGGTTTCACGGAGACGAGGGGACCCGACATCTAGAGTTTCACGGCAAATGGGCAAGATAATAGAGATCTTGAGGTTCAGCCGAGGTGCGTGGAGGAAGGCGACAGTTCTGCAAATTTCCGGACTACACGCTGTGTAGTATGGCTACACGGCGTGTGTTCGTCGGTAGGGTTACCCGGTGTGTACTCTGGGAGTACACAGACCCGAGTAGAGTACACGGACACGGGCAGGGTACACGACCATGGACACGTCGTGTATACCCCTCCCCTGCCAGACCCGGCCAGATACACAGGGTACCCCGTGTACTGGTACACGGGCAGAGTACACGGACACGGGCAGAGACCGTGTACGAGCTCATGGCCAGCGTACACGGAGCCAGCCCAGGTGCTCGAACACGACATGTGTTTTTTTCTACACACCCTGTAGTTTCTTTTTGTTCGACAAGCCGAGGGACACGGGCCGTTTACATGGGCAGTACCCGGTGTCAAGGAACACGACGTGTACTTTATTACACGCCGTGTAGTTTGGTTTTGCACGGCTTGAGTGAAGGAAACGGGCCGTTTACACGGGCAGCACCCGAGTTCAAGGAACACGGCTTATAACCATACTACACAACGTTTAACTTTTTCTTCGAGGCTTGAGCCACTTTCCTTCTTTGACTTGGACTAGTTCATAGGGTTCGTACCCTTGGTAATCCCTTGAAGGTTCTGGTATCAATTACTTTATACAGGAGTATGATCCCTTCAGCAGAACTTCCTGAATAGAGTTGTTGGAATCCCCTCTATAAGTCTTATAGTCGGATCCTCTATTCATTTCTGGAACCCTAGGTAGAGTTATTGGTATCGACGTAACCAACTTTACTCAGGCGCCGATCCTCTGCTTAGCAGATTAGCTCAGACTGAGTTGTCGGAATCACCCCATGACTTGGTTGTGATCCTCATCTGAGCATCATGTTCTCAAGGTACTTGTGGAGTGTGTTCTCCCGGAATGATTACTTCATATCTCTCTTCGGACCTAGGAGTGTGTTCTCCCAGCAGTATTCTTTTTGGAATCTTCGAGATGGATCCTTGTGGTGGTTTCGCGAAGGTCATTTGTGTATGAGTATATATGGATATTCTTTTTATATGTTCCATAGACATATACTGTGTAGAGCTGACTGTACCTTTCTTTGTGGTATTTTTCCTTTTTGGTATTTCCTTTGTGGTTATCGGGGTGTCCTTCTGGGTATTGTTATACTCACCCCTGCACGGGCTTTTCCCGCACGTGTCGTGTCTTGTGCAGATGAGCGAGCCTTTGACAGGATTCTAGGAGGACCAGGACCAGACGGTGTTCAGTGAGATCAGATAGTCTGAGGTGTGTTCCTTCATCGACGGGTTGCAGTCTCAGTAATTTTCTCTATAGGTTGGACTTTGTTGCAGTCTTTCTTTTGGTGGGCTTGTACTTTTGGCCCAGGGTTTTACTCTATTGTAATTTACTTCCCTGTCGTACTTTGTGGTTGGGTTTTAGTGTGTGCATGCATCTTTTCCTTTTAGTAGTTTTTACTTTTCAGATTTGTGGGCTTGGAGATGTGTGTGTGTGTGTACAGGTTTATAGGCAATGCCTCCCATGTTAGTAGCATGCCTACTCGGTGCTAGTCACCAGCCCCTGGCATATTGGAGGCGGGCTTGGGGGGTTGCAGCTCGCGCCCCACTGGGATGAGTCGTGACACTGAACATAAAGAGATTCAAATAGTTTTATCTGAATCGAATAATGGTACCAATTATTTTAGAAATTCTATAACAATAAAAGGCGATCATCCAATGCTCCATCAAAATCCATGAGGTATGGACAGAGAATATCATCCAAAATATAGATCATCCACTCTCACTACCCATCGGTCTATAGATGATACATCGTACTCAGCTTCAATTAATTCCCAATCTTCCGTTTAAATCTTCTTTAAAAACATGAGATGAAATCAGTATCTCAGTTATGTATTATGCTCGTTGGCACTCCATAGAGCCATACCATCTCCCAGATATAGATTTTTCCCAACTCATTTTTGGAATGATTCTATGTTATTGAAATGAAATGTGTCACCTTCATTATCCAATCAACCACAACCCACACATCATTTTGACCTCTAGGGGCCCTGGGAAACCCCATAAAAAAGTCTATTATAACCTCTTATAAATTAAACCTGGGAATAAGAAGAGGTTCAAGCAAACCCTTCAGCCACTGATACTCGACCTTAAACCTCTGAAATGTTATACAATAGGATATAAATTCTTCAATTTCCCTCTTCGTACCCATCCACTAGAAATTCAATTTGATATCATGATAATTCTTCATTGATCTTGAGTACATTTCCCACTATGAATCATGTGAGTATCTAATTATATTTTCCCTATTGAATTACTTAAAAAACTATCCCATAAATATAAATCACATCATCTCTATCTAAAGATAAAATTATAACTAGGTCATTCCCCTCAAATTGTTCTTGTACCACTACAAACTCAAAATCCGAATCCTAGTTAGGTTTCACTCAGGTCACCATGGTAGACCTGATAACTATGGGAGAACATTTCATCACCCCTTAACTTATAGATACACCCACATACTATTCGTCCAACAGGCTCACCATTATACATTCCTCCTCTGAAGGGTTCTCTCCAGGCTCTTGCATTTTCCTTATAAGACAATGTTTAACAATATTAACCATTATAATAATATAATATGCCTCAAAGTAAAAGTTTTGAAGATAGCCAACCAAATTACACTACTAGATATTTAATCCCTACTAATAAAATATATACCAAAACCTCTTGTGGTCCATATTAATGAAAAATATCTCACTGAAAGGATTGTGTCTCTAAAATTTCCAAGCATGAACCACTACAAAAAACTCCATATCATGCATAGAGTACACTACGAGAAAAACATGTATTTGCGATGGGTCATTTGCGACGGGATCCCGTCACAAACGGCTTTGTGCGACGGGGGCCCGTCGCAAATGACCCGTTGCTAAAAACGGTGTCGCAACAACAATTTTTTGCGACGGGCCCGTCGCTAAAGCCTTTTTCCGCGACGGGGAGAATCCCCGTCGCAACTAGTACTCCGTATATTTGTAAAAAACTTTTCAAAAACTATTTGCGACGGGGCCCGTCGCAAATACCTGTTGTGACGGGCCCGTCGCAAATAGTTTTTGCGATGGGTCCCGTCGCAAAAACTATTTTTAAAAAAAATAAAAAAACTATTAATAAATTATTTTAATGCATATAATAATAATACTATTTGCGACAGACATAGTATCTCGTCGCAAATACTATAAAAAAAATAAAAAAAATAAATTATTAATAAAGTATTTTAATTAATATAATAATAATCCAATTATAAATCAAAAATAAAAAATAATAAAATATTAATAAATGATTCTAATTAATATAATAATAGAATTATAATTCACAAATAAAAATAATAAATTATTTTAATTAATATAATAATAATATAATTATAATTCAAAAATAAAAAATAATAGAATATTAATAAATGATTTAATTAATATAATAATATTAGAATTATAGTTCATAAATAAAAATATATTAATAAGTTATTTTAATTAATATAAAAATAATTGAATTATTTTACATTCAAATATTAAAATAATTCAAGTATTACAAAAAAATATAATTAAATTATAATATTATAAAATTTTAATATATATATAAATTATAATATTATAAAATTTTAATATATATATATAATTTAATATTATAAAATATAAATAATATTATTATTCATATTAATATTGTTATTAAAAAATATAATATTATTAATATTTTATAATGAGACAGAAACTACACGAATAGAAAAAAAAAATCATATTTTGATTTCACAAATTTTATAACATAAATACAAACTCTAATCTGAAGGAGGGGGGGAGGGGGGGATCTGCAGATGGTGGAGCAGGAAACTTCATCCCTAAAGCATGAGTGAGTCGGCGCATGTACTCCATCTGCTCCTGATGCTGCTGCTGCCACCGACTCGTCTGCTCCTCGTACAGCTGCTGCTGGCGTCGACGCTCCTCCTCATGCTGCTGACGCATCTGCTCCTGCTCCTATCGGAGACTCTCTATCAGTGCAGTCTGAGATCGCAAATGATCCTCATACTGTGTAGCAGAAGAAGATGCACGAGCTCCTCTCGAGCTGGACGTCGACATCGCAGCACTGCCATAATAATCTCCGGGAGTCAGTCGAGAGCCGATACCAACTACCCGGCCCTTCTCGAAGGCATACTGGGTGGCCTGCATCCATGCCGCCTCATCAAACTGACGGCCAGTGGTCTGATCTGATGACTCGTCCTGACACTCAGGCCGGGCCTGTGACGCTGCGGCCTCATATGACTCCTGTAGTTGCAATTTAAAATTAAAATTGTGAATATATTATATGCAGCTAATTTTTAAACTTGAGAACAAATAATACTGACCACGATGTGATGCTGACGATCACCTCTGAGCTCCCCAGTAGCAGGATCACTATACATCCTCCGATATACGTCGTACTCCGTAATATCGGGGTGCTCGAAAACCTATAAGAATAAAAAATAAACTGTTAATATTTATAGTTATATAAAATATTTATAAATAATGTACGTACCAGATGCTGTCTATGAGTACTGAAAGAACGACTCCTAGCTCGATGAGTCACCTCCTGTCTCCCCCAATTCTTCCTCCCCACCGATGATCTCCTCTGAAAGGCACCACTCAACCAGTGCGCACATAATCCATCCCATACATGGTATGAAATGTACTCTGGTCGGTGTGCTCTACATGACTCGTCAAAATCTGACACTCCTGCTTTTTTCATCGCAACTTTTCTTAAATTGTTCAAAAACTAATGAAGGCGATCACGCATGGCCACCTCTCATGCCTCGTGGATGGCGTCATGCATGGTATCCTCGATCGGATACCATAAACCCTACAAATAAATCAAAATATCAAGTTAGAAATGAAATAATTTTCAAAATAAAAATTATTTATTTACGTACGTACCAACCAATGGCCGAACATGGCCTGCTGCACATCAATGGGAATTTTCTCCCATGTGGTCCACGGCTGAGAGAAATAGTTACGCAAAATAGCGTTGCCCTGTCCGACTGCTATATACGGAAAACTGTAAAAATAATAAACATTTATTATGTGAATAGATTAATGAAATCTTAGTCAAATCCACAGGTTATCACAGAGGTTATCACACCTTCGTGTGCGTGGATCAAACCCAAGACGTGGACGTCACTCAGGGACAGGGTCAGGAATCATCAATCGTGCAAGACTGTGCCCCCTCCGCGTACTCCCTGGACCGCCTGCAGGCTGAGGGTCATCTGTCAGTAACTCATCCGCATCGAAAGTCAGGTCAGCATCCGCCAACTCACAAAATGTGGCATCGTCCATCTGAAACAGAAAATGTTAATGTTGTTAGAAAATAATTGATAATTACTATTATATATACATATATACATATTATGATTGTCTATAAATACCGTGTAATTCTATCAGTGTTCATCTTCATCATCATCTTCATATATGTCAATGCCATCTTCATATTCCTCCTCAACATCATCGATATCCATTCGAGTTACAGTTGATTCATCTCTTACCATTTCAAATTTATATGTGACATCATTAACATCATCGTCATCACCGACTCTTAAATGTGGGGTGTCATCATCGATACTCATGTCTCTTTGTAAAAAAGATTGATTTTGAGTACTCTCTTGAAAAACTTCAATTCTTTGCACATCAGTGAAAGCACATTCACTTTGACTAAACTGATTGTCTCGAATTTTTATTTTTATTACACTCCACCAATCAGTCAAGTCTCTTGATGTAGCACAGTACTTTGCGTAATAAACTTGATATGCCTTTTGAGCCAATAAGAATGGTTCATTTACTGCGAGAACACTTTTACATTTAATATCGATGATTCAATGAGTCGGATGAACACGCACGCCTCTCTCTGTATCCAACCACCGACATTTGAACATGGTTATGTAATGTTGTCCAAGATAACAGAGTTCAATGATTTCATCAAGTATGCCATAAAAGTCAACTTCATTTTCTTGATGATGAGATCCTCTCAAGCTAACTCCACTGTTCATTGTTTTTTTCGATTCCCCTTATGCATGTGTGTGGAATCGAAATCCAGTCACCACATATGCATTATAATTTTTAACAAGTTTGGAAGGTGGGTTACTCAATACACACAGCCGTTTGTCAATTTTATCAACATGTCGAGACACCTGAAAATTTGTGAAATAATTATCAATATAGTAAACTATACATTGAATGAGTTGCTAAAAGATAAAGAATTTATGTTACCAGTTTTTGAAACCACTAAGAGAAATTTTTCGGTCGACGTTCTTCAAGAGCAGCTGCTGTAATTTGTGGAATTTGTTTCTTGATATGATTATCATACAACCTATAAAAACCAAATTTATTTACTGTAACATAAATGATATAATAAGTGATATAAATACTTACAGTACAACTGATGTCATCTCTTCACAGTTGATTAGAACATACGTATGAGCTCTATGATGTTCATCATCTGAAAGCCAGCGTTCATAAACTCCACCAAAACCAAGCTCTGACTGGTTGAAAATAGATAATTGATTTTCTATTTCATCAATATTCCCCTCGTTCCGTCCCATCCGGTTGTGTTTTGAAGGATACTCAGATTCAAAATAATGGGAGCAGAAAAAAGATATTTCCTCTTGCAAATAAGCTTCTGCAATAGATCCTTCAACAGATGCTTTGTTACGTACTTTTCTTTTCAATTTTTGCATGCATATTTCAAATGGGTACATCCATCGAAACTGTACTGGACCTCCACATTTGGCTTCATATGGAAAATGTAACATCAAATGTTCCATTGAGTCGAAGAAAGACGGCGGAAATATTTTTTCCAGTTTACATATAATTACAACAACATCTTTTTCAAGTTTTCCTCGAGCATCATAATCTGTTGTAGCCGCACAAATTATTGGTAATTATTACTAATTATTGGTAATTATTACTAATTATTGGTAATTATTACCAATTATTACTAATTATTACTAATTATTGGTAATTATTACTAATTATTGGTAATTATTACTAATTATTACTAATTATTACTAATTATTACTAATTATTGGTAATTATTACTAATTATTACTAATTATTACTAATTATTGGTAATTATTGGTAATTATTACTAATTATTGGAAATTAATACTAATTATTGGTAATTATTGGTAATTATTACAAATTATTGGTAATTAATACTAATTATTGGTAATTATTACAAATATTGATAAATTTAATATTATATAAATTTTTTATTATTTTCATAGTACTAATATTATTGGTAATTATTCCTAATTATTGTTAATTATTACTAATTATTACTAATTATTACTAATTATTGGTAATTATTACTAATTATTACCAATTATTGGTAATTATTACAAATTAATACTAATTATTGGTAATTATTACTAATTATTGGTAATTATGAGTAATTATTGGTAATTATTGGTAATTATTACTAATTATTGGTAATTATTACTAATTATTACTAATTATTGTTAATTATTACTAATTATTGGTAATTATTACTAATTATTGGTAATTATTACTAATTATTGGTAATTATTACTAATTATTGGTAATTATTACTAATTATTGGTAATTATTACTAATTATTGGTAATTATTAATAATTATTACTAATTATTACTAATTATTGGTAATTATTACTAATTATTGGTAATTATTACTAATTATTGGTAATTATTACTAATTATTGGTAATTATTACTAATTATTGGTAATTATTACTAATTATAACTAATTATTGGTAATTATTACTAATTATTACTAATTATTACTAATTATTGGAAATTATTGGTAATTAATACTAATTATTGGTAATTATTGGTAATTATTGGTAATTATTACTAACTATTGGTAATTATTATTAATTATAACTAATTATTACTAATTATTGGTAATTATTACTAATTATTGCTAATTATTACTAATTATTGGTAATTATTACTAATTATTGGTAATTATTACTAATTATTACTAATTATTACTAATTATTACTAATTATTACTAATTATTAGTCATTATTACTAATTATTACTAATTATTGGTAATTATTTCTAATTATTACTAATTATTACTATTTACCAGTAATTATTGGTAATTATTGGTAATTATTCCTAATTTTTGGTAATTATTACTAATTATTGTTAAGTATTACTAATTATTGGTAATTATTACTAATTATTACTAATTATTTCTAATTATTACTAATTATTGGTAATTATTACTAATTATTACTAATTACTACTAATTATTGGTAATTATTCCTAATTATTGGTAATTATCGGTAATTATGGGTAATTATCGGTAATTATTACTAATTATAGGTAATTATTACTAATTATTGGTAATTATTGGTAATTATGGGTAATTATTACTAATTATTACTAATTACTGTTATTATTACTAATTATTGGTAATTATTACTAACTATTGGTAATTATTACTAATTATTACTAATTATTACTCATTATTACTAATTATTGATAATTATTACTAATTATTGATAATTATTACTAATTATTAGTAATTATTACAAATTATTACTAATTATTACTAATTATTACTAATTATTACTAATTATTGGTAATTATTTCTAATTATTACTAATTATTACTATTTACCGATAATTATTGGTAATTATTGGTAATTATTCCTAATTATTGGTAATTATTACTAATTATTGTTAAATATTACTAATTATTGGTAATTATTACTAATTATTACTAATTATTGGTAATTATTACTAATTATTGGTAATTATTACTAATTATTACTAATTACTACTTATTATTACTAATTACTACTAATTATTGGTAATTATTCCTAATTATTGGTAATTATCGGTAATTATGGGTAATTATCGGTAATTATTACTAATTATTGGTAATTATTACTAATTATTGGTAATTATTGGTAATTATGGGTAATTATGGGTAATTATTACTAATTATTACTAATTATTGTTATTATTACTAATTATTGGTAATTATTACTAATTATTGGTAATTATTACTAATTATTACTAATTATTACTAATTATTACTAATTATTGATAATTATTACTAATTATTGATAATTATTACTAATTATTACTAATTATTACTAATTATTAGTAATTATTACTAATTATTTCTAATTATTACTAATTATTACTATTTACCGGTAATTATTGTTAATTATTACTAATTATTGTTAAGTATTACTAATTATTGGTAATTATTACTAATTATTACTAATTATTACTAATTATTGGTAATTATCGGTAATTATTGGTAATTATCGGTAATTATTGGTAATTATTACTATTTATTGGTAATTATTACTAATTATTGGTAATTATTACTAATTATTGGTAATATTACTAATTATTACTAATTATCGGTAATTATTACTAATTATCGGTAATTATTACTAATTATCGGTAATTATTACTAATTATCGGTAATTATTACTAATTATCGGTAATTATTGGTAATTATCGGTAATTATTGGTAATTATCGGTAATTATTACTAATTATTACTAATTATTACTAATTATATCTAATTATTGATAATTATTACTAATTATTACTAATTATCGGTAATTATTCCTACTTATCGGTAATTATTACTAATTATCGGTAATTATTACTATTTATCGGTAATTATTACTAATTATTGGTAATTATTACTAATTATTGGTAATTATTACTAATTATTGGTAATTATTACTAATTATTGGTAATTATTGGTAATTATTCCTAATTATTGGTAATTATTCCTAATTATTGGTAATTGTTCCTAATTATTGGTAATTATTCCTAATTATTGGTAATTATTCCTAATTATTGGTAATTATCGGTAATTATTGGTAATTATCGGTAATTATTGATAATTATTGGTAATTATTACTAATTATTCCTAATTATTACTAATTGTTACGAATTATTACTAATTATTAAGAATTATTCTTAATTATTACTAATTATTACTAATTAGTACTAATTAGTACTAATTATTACTAATTATTGGTAATTATTGGTAATTATTCCTAATTATTACTAATTAGTGGTAATTATTAGTAATTATTAGTAATTATTAGTAATTATTACTAATTATTGATAATTATTAATAATTATTACTAATTATTGGTAAGTATTACTAATTATTGGTACGTATTACTAATTATTGGTAATTATTACTAATTATTGGTAATTATTACTAATTATTGGTAATTATTATTACTAATTATTGGTAATTATTACTAATTATTGGTAATGATTACTAATTATTATTAATTATTCCTAATTATTGATAATTATTGAAAATTGTTCCTAATTATTAGTAATTAAATGAATAATTACCAATAATTAGGAATAATTACCAATAATTAGGAATAATAACATTATTAGTATATTTTATTATTAATATTAAAATAATATAATTTTCTAATTTATATACAATTCTCCTTTCATCTGTGTGTTTTTTATCTCCACATACAAATAATACATGTGGAGACAGCAAACACACAGATGAAAAGAGAATTGTATATATATAAAAAATTATAGTATTTTAATATTAATAATAAAATATACTAATAATGTAATAATGTTATTATTCCTAATTATTGTTATTTATTACTAATTATTAATATTTATTCTTAATTATTAAAAATTATTACTAATTATTCCTAATTACCATTAACTATGAACAATACTAATAATTTAAATTTATTAAGTAACAAAACAATGTAAACATAATTAAATTACAACTAATTAAGAATAATTGAAACTAATAAAAAATTAAAAATAAATATTAAATTAAAATGCACATAAATACCTTGAAAATTGATATGAGGTTGATCTCTGATCGTTCTTCAAAACTTCAATATCGACTCCGGAGAAAAAAATTAAACTTGAGAAAAACTGAACTTTAGAAATAAAATTTTGAGAGAAGAAGATGGAGTTTGAGAATGATTTGAAAAAAAACGGATGGGGGTATTTATAGGTTAGATTATTTGCGACGGGTCCATTTGCGACGGGTACCGTCGCAAATACCTTAGCCATCATTTATTACGGTCAACGGTTAAATAGTTATTTGCGACGGGTCCCGTCGCAAATAACCACCTGCCGACATACTATTTGCGATAGAGGAATATTCTCGTCGCAAATACCTTTTACCGGCGCCGGTTATTTGCGACGGGAATATTCCCCCGTCGCAAATATGTTTCCCGCGATTTGGCGCGCAAAGCGCGCCAGTCCTTTTGCGACGGGATACCTTTCCCGTCGCAAAAGGCTACTTATTTGCGACGGGAAAATACCCCCGTCACAAATAAGTTTTTAACGGGGCTATTTGCGACGGGATTTATTCCCGTCACAAATAACCCGTCGCAAATACCCATTTTTCCCGTAGTGGTAGTTCTTTTCATGAGGTGATGGATGATTGAATCCATAAGAAACTACTTGATCTACCTATATCAAAATAGCTCTAGAACCAACACCCTAGGTATTATAGCAGACCATGTAACAAATCCCCAACTCAGATAAGGTAAAAATTAGATCTAATAACAACATTATATTCAAATATTGGAAGGATTATTAAAATTTATTTTTCCACTGAAACATCACCCTCGTCTTGGTAAGCCCAGTGATAGGTGCTTCCAATTAGTTGAAGTTTGTTATAGCTGAAAAAACCTAGGAAACTCTAAATTTTCGAAACATTCCTATGGCTTGATTAAGTAATCACTGCCTCTACATTCTTTGGAAAAACTTAGATTCCAAACATTATAAATCACATACCAAAGGAAGCACAACCCTTGAATCCAAAAGTGATAATTATAAATATTGGCATTAATTCAGAGTTCTCAAAGTGTACTCCATATAATCTCAAGGTGTCTAGAATGCAACTATAGGGTCGGTGAGTATATCATGATATCATCAAAAAATACTTTTGATTGAGTCAATATATGGAAGGAATTTTCTATTCAAGGGTGTGAAAACCACTATATATTTATTTAACCCAAAAATAATGACAAGATTTCCAAATTTTATATAGCTTCTATTAAACATTGTCTTAGGTACATAGTATTATATGATCTGAAGCTGGTGGAAGCCTTATCACAAGTAAATCCAAGAGAACCACTGGGATCCCCTAAGTTGATAAAAAAATATTTAATCCTTTATAAAAGTTACATATTAATTATTAATAAAAGATTTAGCTTATTTTAGTTTATACATAATTGAAAGATTCCATTTGCCTACATAGTGAACAAAACTTGAGCACCCCAAGGAGAAGTGTTTGTTCTGAAAAATCCCATTGCCTCTAGATCCTCATGTTATAACTTGATTTCATTTAACTTATCCAATTATATATGATATGGAGGATTCAATATGGTTTGTTATGTTAAAATTATCTATACTCAAAATCAATTTCTATAATAGGAGTAATTCTTGAGAAATCTTATATAAAAACATCCCGATAACAGTTCACCACTGGAGGAAAAGAGAAGGGAGTTAGTGCCTGGCTTTCTACAAGAACCATGCATGATACCTATGTTGTAATAGATCAAAAATGACAATGGTATAGTCTCTTCCTTCCTACTCCAACACCTCAATAACTGGTCAAAAAACATTTTATCCCACATGTGTATTATATGATACACGTCTCTTGTAACAGTCGATGTGCACTTGATAGTTGGTCAACTGGTCCATGAAAAAAATCACATCAATGCTAGTCATCTTTAAGATCATCAAATCCCATTTATTCCTATAATAAACAACTACTATAGGATGCTATTTATATCTCTAGTGATGTTATACCTTCCTTTCTAAGGGTGTATCGATAGAAATCAACTTAGATGTAATGTTTACCAAAAATCATAACCCAACAATGACATAAGTAGATATAAAAAATTGAGAAGCTCATGGATCAAACCCAGTAGTATAGATTGAAAATATAATCATAAACATACATCAAACTAGTGAAGGTACCTCCCCACCATTTACTAGAGCCTATTCTACCACATAAACCTTTCCTCTGTCAGATCTGAAACCCTACCCATGTGGGTAATGGATTTCATGGGCTATATAATTTTGTAAAGTAGGCATTTACTGACGAGGTCCTATGAGCACCCCATAACTTAATCTCCAAAAACCTATCCATGATGACTTTATAAAAAATTTGTATAGATAACATTCCTTTCCATATCGATGGAAATATTTAAGATAATTGAGACAAAATATAAGATAATTCCCTTTCATTCCGCAATTATAACACCCGATAGTACTTCTTACCACAGAGGTAACTTGAGATCCATTATTTTATTCCAACAGTGTATCACCATCATGGAACCTGAATTCTGATATCTACTACCTATTATAGGAGAATCTACTCTTAAAACTAATAGGGATGTTCTCACTATTCCACTGAGATATGGAAGAGGACCTTCCTCTTTGTCCTCTATTAGTCCCTTCTCAATTGTGAGATCCTTGAAAAGCACTTCAGAGTAAGTTGTTTGTTTAATGTTCCTAATATAGGACCTAATTTCTAGTCAAAGGCCAATCTCAAACAATCAGATCTTTTACACCTCATTCCCAACCAAAATATTATTGAATTGAAGAAACTCTAGGAAATTAGTATAATAGAAAGATACCAACATCATCCCCTACAAGAGCTCCATAAACCCATTTTCTTGATCTAGCTTCAGTGTATCTAAGAAGAACTCCTCAAAGAAGAGATTATTGAATGTTAGCCAAGTCAGAACATCATGCATCTACACAAGGTTCATGATTCACCACCATCTCTTAGTGGGTCCTTGATTCATGAAAGAATCAAACTTAACCCATCAATCATTTAGAGCATCCATAATATCAAAGATTCCCACAATGATTTTGATCCAATCCTCAACTTCCTAGGGTCTTGTAGTACCCTAGAAGGATGGGGTATGATGAAGCTGAAATCCCTGAGCATAATCAACCATCATCTTGTGAGCTGCTCCACCTTGAACATTCATTATTTTAAATACTCTAGGCTAAAGTGGTTCCATTTCCAAAACCATTGGAGAAACTATTGGATCATGCTTAGTTTCACCCTCCTGGATGAATGGAGGCACTGTAGGAGCTACCTCCCCTACATGAGAATCTTTACCCACTTCATTCGGTGGACGTGTAAGATGATTCCATAGAGTAATTATCAAAAATTGCAAACAAACTATCAAAATTCTTTCAAAATCATAAAGGGAAACAATACTCAAGTAGTTAAAATCACAGACAAAAGATTACTACAATTAGACTCATCCTATGCACCTACCCATTTATATAAGGGCCAAGATAAGTCTTCCATTCCTACACATTAGTCACAATAATGTATAGATACAAAACATAGCATGATCATTAAAATTAATTAATATTTTAGTCAAAATATATCAAAAAAGTAAAAATCACAAATTACCAATGACATTTAATTAATTAAATTGTTATATATAACTTGTAATAATATTCATGGCATGTGAACCTACATGCCTATTCATGATTCTTTAACTAACCAAAAATCCCATAAATAATTACATAAAGTAAATTATATTCACCTCTCAAGGTGAAATATATCAAATGTAAAAGATAGACTGAAAAAAATAATCCCACACACCGATGACTCGAAGGTACACTACACATGAGCTGGTCATGAATAAGCATGACTCCCCTAACTGGGTTCCAAATAATATATTTTGTTTCTACATTTACCAAAACATAGTCAATAATAACATAAAGTAATAAAAATAAAATCAAAAAATCATTTTGTACCACTTTTTAATGTTGTGACCAAATCAGCGGGTCTAGCTGGTGTGTCAAGTGACCTCATGTGCATCTCCTCATACGCAAGAGGATATCGAATAGTGGGGAGGATCAAAATGGTGAATTTGGGATATTATACCATCAGTATCATGGTTCATTCACAAATATCACAATAAGAAATGATAAACATCCTAATTAAACACAACAATAACATCAAGGAATAATAAATGGAATACATATTTTTTAAAGAAAGTAACTAAAAGACTTCAAATGTTGTAAGTTAACCGATGTTTGATAACCCAAAAAATAAACTAAAACATTGTAGTAATATTCTAAGGTCTTTCATGGAATTTCCTCCATTTTCCAATCTCCAATTGGTCAACTCCTTGGTGTAGGGCCCCAAACCTTAGCGGGATCCCTAAACATGAAACTTACATAGGTATTGAGATGCCCATGCAACGTGTATGTATAAAAAATATTTAAACCACTAATTATTCCATAAGATATGTTAAAAATACATTTATAAAAGATTATTCCGTGATATGAAGTTAAAAAAATAAATAAACAGTCAATTTTTGAGTCATCATGCACTAACCAATCCACCACAAATCCCAAATTTACCTTCTTCTGCACCATCGTGGAAGGAAGGTCAAAATTTACTATTACATGCCTTGGATAATTCCTTGTGATCCCACATCATATAGAATAACTTATCCAACCATCAAATATCCATGTACCACATTTAATGAATAATTTTACATCTGACATTAAGTAAAAATCACAGTGTTCACAAGTCTACCCTATTCACAGCTCTGGGGAAAGCCACACTCACACATGTCAACCCAATATCCGGCTCTGGGGTAAGACATTTACACACATATTGGCCCAATATCTAGATCTAGTGAAATACCTATCCATACATGTTATCTCTATTAATGAAATCACAACCTTCAACTCACAATGGTGGAACCCCCCTCCATGGGCCCAACTACATGAGTTAGGCCCACATAGTACCTTGAAACTCACCCCAGATAAACTAAACATGAATCCAAACACAATAAATAATAAATCAAGTAATAATAATTTCTTATCAAGAAAGGATTTCACAAGATACACCCACACCCACACCAACATACATGTTTCATCAAGAAAGAGTCTCACAAGCTTTACACATTGTCGCATGTGAATCATATTAATCAAGGTCCTCATGACACACACATTCACAAGCATATCATAGCACAAAACTAAATAATAAAGGTCTTTAAATGGTAAATACTTATATACTAAATATTATCAATACCCAAGGTTAATAATCACCACTTAGATCAATACCAAGTAAGGAATTCTCTATAATCAGTCCCAATACATCACATAAAGAATTATAGATTCAAAATTTGAGAATAAGAACATGATAAATTCTTTAATTAAATTAGGATTACCCAATGAGAACTACCATCACCAAAAGATATATAATCTATCCAGAGAAGATGATAATTCTTTAGATATTTCTTTCTATCTATTGATAAAATGATAATCTCCTTTGAAATTACGAAAGAATTCATTAAACATGCCAAAACAGCCCATATATATGAGTATTTTCATGAAGTAGAGAAGAGATCTGGAAGGAATGTGAATAAAGGAGGAATAAAAAAATCTTACCTTGAATCCACATGAGAAATATCCTCTAGATCCACTAGAATTAGAGTTGATTGGTAGAGGAATCACCATGAATGAACAACAAAATTCCTAATATTAAGATCCCTAGGCATGAGGGAGAATGAAGTTTTTTAGGGAGGTTTTGGGTTAAAACCCGAATTTTTGGATTAAATAAAAACACATATACAGTTTGGTCCCACAGTTTACTAAAATCTATAACAAATATGTGAGGCTCGCTACAACTTATGGGCACCCCCATTGTTTTTCCAAATGATTTGGAAAACCTTGCGCCAACTATTCGTTTTACCTCTATCATAGGTTACTTGATTTCCTAGAGGATGCCACACAGTTTCCCCTATGCTTGAACCATATATTACCCCTATCCAACTATATGAAGAGTTTCATAGGGTGAACCACAAGGTTTTCCATAACTATTCTCAAATCGTACACCCTATTAAACTCCCATAATGTTCTCCAAAACTGTTTGAATGTTACTCGAGACTTCGCCCAAGAAAAGCATAACTCAAAACCCTTAAAGAAGGGCCAAAATAAGGATGTAAAGTACCTAAAAAAATTTGAGCCATTATATATATCAAATGATAGGTAAGAGGAAAACAGATCAACAAGTTATTATGGATTATACTGTAATAATGTGAGTAAACATAAAAAAGGAATAAATTGATGATTAAAAAGAATATAGAATCATAACAGTTGTATATAAGGGATGATAGAAACAAATATAACCTCAAAAGGATGACTATGAATGAATAAAATATATCATGGAATAAGAATGTGAAAATATGGGAAAATAATCATGATTTATGGGGAATAACATATGCATGTGTCAAACACACAATCATAGGAAATCACAACATTTGGAACATAGCTAACCTTAATCATGACTATAAATAAAGTTGTGATCATGACTAAGAAAAATCATGCTCACTAATAAAGTTATGAACATAGATAACCCAATCATTTCCACACATAATGTTTTAGACATAGCTAACCATAATCATTCCCATACATATATTCATGAACATAGTTAACCATTATCATATCCACACATAACAACATTATCTCATGAGGTATAACGCTTTGCCCAATGTTTTGGAGTGTTATATCGAACCCATCCATCACATAATTATAACCATACATATGTGTGTCACATTAAATAAATCATACATATTACCATTAATTTAATACCTGATATCAACCTATTGTAGGTAAACACCACATCCTCAAACTATTTACCAATATACATCCTATTATTTTATCATTATAATAGAAATAAAAATTGTTATATTCAAAAGTAAAATTTATAAATTTAGAATTTTAATTTGATAAAATGGATATCATTTCCATGTTTTTATGTTCAAATTTATCTTAGGGTGAATGTTTGGGAATTTTTAGAAATAGATGATTTTTTGGTGAATAGTTAAAAAATCAATTTTATACAAAATGTCACTTTTTTGACATTATCATTATATAAGAATGACTTGAAATTTTATGAAACCTTTTCTAGAACAAATATAAATTTAATAATTATTATAATTAATTTAAAATATAATTATTAACATAGAAATATAATGTGGTTCATCATAATATGACTATCAATAAAAAGGGCAAGTCTAGGATTGTGATTTCGCATAGAAGACGTGTCCCTGGATAACAGCTATGTAAAATTAGACATTAAAATTTAATTCATCATTATAATTTAATAAGAGACACTATAATCCTATCTATGGAAAACCATAATTTGAATCTCATGTATCACTCATATGGAACTACAAACAACCAATGCCATATGAGTCTATCCATAGAGATCTATAAGTGGAATCTAAAGTATCACTCTCGACATGGACAATGTATCACACATAAGGGACCGAGTATTACTCAAGGCATGGGATTACCATCTAGGAACTTATATCATCCATGGTGTCTCCCCTAGGGAACTAGTATCTATCATGCGAAGGTATGGAAAATTCATTGTGAGCACGTACAAGGCATACTGAGTATCTCCCCTTACATAAGTCCAAACCGAGTAAACTATAAGGAAATCCTTTGAATTCACTAATTAAGAGATCAAAGTATCACCCAAGGTACATATAATATATAATAGACTATAATCTCATCCAAGGCATTCCATAATCTCATCCAAGGCATTCCATAATAAAGAACCCAAGCATCTCTCTAGGCATTCATGTTTCACTTAATCATTTAAGAGAAATTATTAAAGGATGTCCATGTCTCATCAATATTCATGTACAAAGGAAAATATAAGTGGGTCAAATACTTAAGAATTACACACCATAAATAAAGTAAACTATAGTGGGCCACGCCCATTTACCATTTCAATTTGAAGAATAATAACGTAATTTCCATAACATTTCATTTAATTCATTAAATTTTCCTTTCCATTATAATGGAATGATAATAATTCAATAAAAGGTATAGGGACAGGTGAGCATCCCATGGTAGATAACACTATACATGAAATTGTATAAGTTACTTCATGTCAACAAGTGTTCCATACAAAATCATCATTATCATTCAACAAATATGAGGCCATAAACACTTAGGATATGTCATGGTCACTAAGGGTTAAGTTAGAAGGGTATTATATCATTCCATATTCTATTTATCAACTCGTTACATTTCAAAATCCAACACACCTCATCAAGGGGTTTTATTAGAAAAAAAATTATTAATTAAAGTTTCCCAAAGATAACCCCTATAAGGGTTGATTAAACATGGGTTCCATGACCACCAACCACTCAAATTAATATAAAAGTGATATGTAATTAGGGGATTAGGCTCTAGACATTTAATTTAATATTTAAGGGGAATCAAATAGAGATATTGTTCCACGACACAATAGAATAATTTATAAAGGGAAATACTTTATTGGGAAATCTATATACCACATATGTTAATCTTGAGAATCTCTACAAATCTAATATTGAGGCTGGAAGCGATCCAATTTGGGAGAAATTAAAGAAACAGATGAAAAACATGAAAAAAGTGAAATTAGGTCGAAACAAAATATGGCATATGAGGAAAAGACAAACAATTAAATGAGTAAGGATGAGTTCTAGACTTACCGATATGCTTCTAATATGATTATAAAAACTCAAAATGGAGGCCATATGAACAATTTTTCTCCATACCTAGAGGATGAAGGGAGGGGCTTCCTAGAGGGCTTGATGTGCATGGGAGGTAGGAAGAAAAAGGTACAGAAACAAAAAATTAGGTCACGTAATTTTTTTAACTTCCATACACTTTAAAGACGCGCATAGTTTGGCCACATGGTTGGCCAAACCGTGCACCAATCGTGCATGATTCGCTGCCCAAGATACCACCTCACACAAGATGTAAAACACCATGACTCATTCAATGACTCATATCTCAGGATCCCAATCATAAAATTGGATTAGTCCAATTGGTTTATAAATAAAACTAGAAGAGGAAGATTCAAATAAAATTTCATTAAGAAAGAAGTTTATTAAGGCCGCCTTTATTCCAGTCAAAGTTGGGTTGGTGGAATGGTGATTGGCGGCTAGGAAAGGTCATGTCTAATATTTCGGCCATAACTCATTCCACATGACTCAAAATGCTTTCTAACATCGTGGATAGATGGAAAAATCCATTCCTAACATCCTATAATAAGGGACCTCTACCTGATTCGAAGATAAGGGGGGATAACCGAAGCTATATTTTTTGTCGAAAAATTCTATAGGAGAAAATTTTGGTTCTTTCTTTCCTTTTTTGTTCTTCTTAGTTTTATAATGCATACATATTCCCCCTTATCCTCAATTACTCTTACCATAGTGGGGTAAATATTATGAGTGATTGGGGAAGGTTAGGTTTTCCATTTTTTGATGTTTTATTTCATTCTCTTAATGTTATAAAATGTTTTCTCAATTATGAAGTTGGTTTCAATTGTAATAATAGCTTATACTATCTTGTGCGATTGTATTTGATTTTATATTCTATTGTTATTATTGATTTGTTTAATGAAAATTATATCCCCCACTATTTTATGGTCTATATACAATGGAATAGATTAGAACATAGTGGTGAAGTACTTGGTGATCATCAGTACGTGTGAGATTTGTACTAAATATTCAAGATTGTTTGGGATAAACAAGATCTGATCGGGAATTGCCTTAATCAATTGAGGGTATTCACTACAACTCTTTCACAAAAGGATGGAGATTAGGCCAAACTAAGATATTAGTATGGTTTAATCTCCCCAACATCATTAAACAAATAAGTTAGAGGATGCAATTGTGAAATCTCATTTTAATCGATTTAATAAAAGAGGAATGAATAAATAAGAACTATGATAACATTGCAATTGGAAAACCAATCCCGACCTGATCACCCAAATACTTATCACTATTTTTAATCACATTATTTTTCAATTTGTTTTAAATCTTATACATTATTTCTTTCTTTAGTTTTGTTTCATTGTATTCAAAACCAAACAAATTAAAAAACAAAATGACAAACATGATTGTTGTGTGCCCCTCTCTGAATACTACCTAGGTTAACCACTATACTATATTTTAACATAGTAAATAACTGTTTTTCCACACCCCATGATAGGAACATGTCAAAACATGGCGCCATTTCTGGGGAGGCAGTGCCGCAATATAATTATTAATATTTAACATTTCTCAAAAAAAAAGCTAAAAAATATTTTATTCATGATGTTTTCAAATGATTGTTTCTTTAAGTCATATAACAACTACCCACATTTGGAAAAAGTAGATGAGGCTGGTTATGATATAGTTAAGATGAAAGAACTTATAAATTACATAGAAAAACTAGATAACAATTTAGAACTTTAATTTGAATATGTCGGTGCATTTATGGGGAAACCGGAACATAAGAACGAACTTGATGATGCCAAGATGGAAGAATTGAATACTGAGATACTTTTGGATGAACAACAATATATGGATGGATTTTACATTTATTATGAAGAACTAATTGATCCAAATATTACTTATAAAGTAAAAGAACCATAACCATTGAAGGAAGACACCACCCAATCGGTGGAATTTAAAGAAAAGATGAAGGAGCCTGACTGCCTGCCTTTATCTTGTGAAATTAAACTACAAAAGGCACCTCCAATTAAAGAAGAAATTGAAGTCAATAAACATAAGGGAGATAATATTTTTCTTAACTCTTTTCATTTTGATTATATAGAATCTGAATTCAGTATCACCTTCCCTTGCTTGAAATTTTCAGATTTGGGAAACAAATGTATTTCCTTAGTGGATGAGGAAAAAGTAGAAGATGCACCTGAAGAAGAACATATAGAGCTCCCTGAATTGGATGAATGATTATTAGAGGAATTTAAAGAGGAGAAAAAAGTGGATTTCCATGAGGAAAAAGAGACACAGGATGCTTACATTGAAAGGGAAGATCTTGACATTGATTCTTCATGCTTTAATTTTATTCAAATTGAATTAATCTCTGATTTTCCCTTTGACTATTATTTTGATGCAGCATGCCTTGAGGAACCACTGGATAATGAAGAAGATGTTGTGAAAGTGGAATCCAAGAAAGATGAGGACTCATTCTTTATCCTAACCCCACCATTCAAGATTCATATCATTTTCATTAGAGTGGACTTAGTGTACCGTATCCATATAGTCCTCATCAAAAAGGAAGAAGTTATAACTAGAAGGTAAATTTTTTGGTGGTTCATCTCAAAGAAACTCAACCCACCATTGGATTGGGTTTAACCAATTGAAACATCCCATCTGGAGGCATTCAAAACCGAAGGCCCACTTGGGGGATTAAACCAAGATCTATCCTCCTATTATCATTCTATTTCTATTTTCATTATTTTTAATAAATTTATTATGTTTTTATTATATACCTTTGTTTGTAGGTTTTTATGTGTGTAACACTTAGGAGCTTAACTCAACATTGCACTACCAATAAGTCAGGTTGTACCTCTATTTATCTCTTCCTTGATTTTTGTGATTTAATTTAAACTGTAATTACATTTTAAATCTAATTGAATGAATTTCAGACACTGCATCATTTAAGTGTGGGGGAGGGAACGTTTTATGTTTAGTATTTTCAATTATTTGATTCAAAAAAAACTATGTGTTTTTCAAATTTTTGTGTGTTTTTGAAACTATTGATCTTAAATTATTATCATCACAAATTCTCAAACGCATTTCAATGTGTGAAACAATTTATCCAATGAAACTGAGCTTAAATGAATGCTGAAATTGACTTTGTTTCAAGTTCTAATATTTAGAAATTTCAGGAAAAGTACTCTGATTTTTGAATCACATGCCACAATTCACTATCTTTATATTTGAAATCAATTTCATGTGAGGCTCTTAAGCCTAATTTTCATTATCATTTATTTTACCTCACTTATTGAGAGAACCATACCATGATTGATTTAACTAGAAATTTATTTATTCCTATCAAAACTTGATGGTTTGAGGTACATGTGTTTTAAATGTTTGTGGTGTTTCATTGGTATTAAAGCCCCTTTTCAAAATAATCCTTTTTATAGGGGCCCACATTGTACATTTAATCCTTATAGCCCATAGAATCCATGAACAACCTACTAGGTTAGCCACATCATAAGCCAATTTTCCCAATCCAACCTGCCCTTGATATGGAAGAGCATAATCTAGTTGAACTTAATTGTGGGGGGAGGTTTACTTGTGTTATGCTACCTCATTTGAATATAATTTGGGTAGAAAATAAAATATTGAAGAGATGTTCTTGCTACTGAAAAAAATAATTATGTTGAAAGTTGTACCTTTTCTGGAGCTTTCATGATAAGTGAAGTTGTGCCTTTCTAGAGCTTCCAATGGAGAAAGAATTTTGTGCCTATCTGTAGCTTAAAAAATCATGTTTGAGATGACTGATACTTTTTCTACTGAAATTATGAATGGTATAAAATTTCACTGATTTTTCATGTTTATGGATCATATTTTCTACTAAGGATAGTGTGGAGGAGACCATATTTAAGTAGAAATTAGAATAATTCCATTTTTCTTCAAAAGATCCAAGCCCTCCTTATTCAGCCTCAGAATTTGTCACATCTAAATCCTACCAACCTGAATCTACAGAACAACCTTGAAAAGTCCTCATGATAAGAATATGACCTTGACTCATATCGGGTGTAGATTTAGGAATTTATAAAGCCTATGGTGACCCTTACATGAGTATTGGATGAGAAAGACATTGTTGAAAATTAATATTTGTGTGATGAGAAAAAATGCATGTTAGAAAAGTGTTTTGTGTGTGTGGGAGAATAAATGAAGAGGAAATATATTTAATGAAATAAATTGGGAACTTTGAATAATGGATGTTGATGAGGTATGATATCTTGTTTTCATGGTGTTAAATTGTTAGATCTCATGGATATGTGTTTTAAATTTGTTTTGATTTAATATGGATGTTTACTTGTCTAGGAGTCCAAGTGATAAGTGTGGGGGAATTGAAAGAGATCATATTTTCATATTTATACATATGTTTTTAAATTATTTAATCCCTTCCCATTAATCAATTTGATCTTATTTTCATCATTTTATGACTTTTGGTGAGTTTTGAGCTTAAATGTGAAAAGTGGTTAATTCTGGACATTAAACAAATTTATGTTGCTTCAGTATTTCGAACATAAATCCTAAATTTTTCATCCAATTCACCTGATTCCTTTTTTTAGGATTAAATAATTCGTTTTATACATATAATTATTCATGACCAAAATCCAATTCTAACTCTATGAGGCCAAACATAATCAGTCAATGTGAACACATAATCTGGCAAGAAGAATACACCATGACTCATTCAATGACTCATATATCGGGCTACCGATTATCACATTGGATTATTCCAGCTGGGTTAGAAAAACAACTAGACTAGGAATCTTCACAAAAAATTTCATGAAGAAATAAGTTTATTAAATCCGTGATTATACAGGTCAACGTTGGGTTGGTGGAATAGTGATTGGCGGCCAGGAAAATTCATGCCAAATATTTCAGCCATAACTCCTTCCACAAGGCTCAAAATGTATTCAAACTTCGTGGGTAGATGTAAAACTCCATTCCTCACCTCCTATAATAAGGTACCTCTACTTGATTCGAATATAATGGGGGAGAATCGAAGCTATATTTTTGGTTGACAGATTCTAGAGGAGAAAATTTTGGTTCTTTCTTTTCTTTCTTTTGTTCTTTTTAGTTTTATAATGCATACTTCTTCCCCCTTCTCCTCAATTACCCTTACCATGGTGGGGTAAATATTATGAGTGATTGTGGAAGGTTAGGTTTTCAATTTTGAAATGTTTTTGTTCATTATCTTAATGTTACAAAATGTTTTCTCTATTTATGAAGTTGGTTTCAATTGTAATAATATCTTATATTATCTTGTGCGATTGTATTTGATTTTATATTCTGGTGTTATTATTGATTTTTTTAATGAAAATTATATCCCCCACTAGGTTTTAGTCTATATACGATGGAATAGGTCAAAACATAGTGGTGAAGTACTTGGAAATCGTCAGTACGTGTGATATTTGTCCTAAATATTCAAGATTCTTTGGGATAAACAAGACCCTATTGGGAATTGCCTTAATCAATTGAGGGTATTCGTTACAAATATTTCACAAAAGGATGGATATTAGACCAAAATAAGATATTATTAAGGTTTAATCTCCCCAACATCATTAAAAAAATAATTTAGAGGAAGTGATTGTGAAATCTCATTTTAATCGATTTAATAAAAGAGGTATGAATAAATATGAACTATGAAAATATTGGAATTGGAAAAAAAATCCTAACCTGATCACCCAAATACTTATCATTATTTTTCATCACATTATTTTTCAATTTTTTTTAAATCTTATACGTTATTTCTTCTGTAGTTTTGTTTCATTGTTTTCAAAACCAAACAAATTTAAAAACGAAGTGACAAATAGGATTATTGTGCGCTCCTCTCTGGAGACAACCTAGGTTAACCACTATATTATATTTTAACTTAGTAAATAATTTTTTTTTCCACACCCCACGATAGGAACGTGTCAATAATCTATTGAAACTTTATTCAATGCTCGAATTCAATACTATAACATCATGATCGAGCTTACTAGATCCCATTCTATCCTAAGGGACAATCATCTCATTGTCTCTTCAAACCACCATCCTATTATTCTCCCCACCATGAGTTATATCATAAAAAAGAAAAATTCTGATTAATGGTATCTCTAATGATGTAATTTTCCATTTAATCATATCATAGACATCTCACGGCACCCACCATGCGATTTTTAGGTTGAATGAATGGTCATCCCCCAACTAACCTCATATACCTAACACAATATTGCTTTTTATATAATCCTTTTCCAACCCACACTACACATCCCATATCCTAACACCATGATAAAAATAATTCCTCACTCACCACATATGGAAAGAGATAGGTATCAAGTCGAACCGTCTCTGGTTGGATACCCTCAAAACACTTGGCATTGATGGATGGTTACTTCTAAGAGCTATACCGAATTCCTTTAGATGAATTAACCCTGATATTTTCTCCAAGGACACTCACTAAATCCCATAATTGGATTTTTGGTGATGTCTCCAGTCAAAACATTCATTTATATTTTCATGACTCAATATGAACATGATGTACACACGATCCATAACACTTGGATTTTTTCCTTTTCAAACATCACATATGAGCCGGAAAAAAATTTTAGGGTGGCCTTGGAATCATCAAATTGAGTCCAAGGAGCTCATTTCAAGTAGACCATACTATGAAATTTACAAGTGGGTGATCATTACAAAGTCGATGTCCACACATCATGAACATTGATTAAGTCAAATATGACATCCACTTGGAACCCAAATTAGAAGGAAGAAATTGGTGTTTGTGAGTCCATCCAAGGCGTCATAATTTGGGAACCCAATTATCACCCAGGAATAATCATGGCTCAATAACAACCATAATTCTAGTACACAACTTTGATAGATCCTATTTATTAAAATAGAACTCAATTTTAATATTTTATCTTGGCCTATAATTGATACTCTATCAGCGTATCCTAGATGATGAAAAGATAGAGGTCATGATCGTATCTAAGGAAATATGACACTAAGTATATTTGATAAATTTCCAAAAAGGACCCATGACACTCATGTTGCCTAAAAAAAAGTGCTTAGTATGGATTCGAACCAGTCATACCCAACTACTAGAAGGAAGAGCAGTCAAACCACTACTAGTTATCTTCTTTTAAAAATATCTTAGCCGCCCCTGCTGATATATCATAATTAACCAACATCATTGACTTTAACACCATAGGAATCCTATGATCACTCAAGAACAACCACTGGATTTTATAAAAAATCAATGATTTTTTCAAGGGTTTCATATATATTCCACCATATCATCATAGTGTTTCCTTTGTAGTACTGGCACATTTCGAAACACATCATCCTCAATGACATTTAAGATAGTATTGACCATTTCTAAATAGTTATTCTTTGTTGTGTTCCTTCTAATTGGGAGTGCATGTTTGACAAAAATTAATGCGATGATCCCCACCTAAGGAGTTTCCTAGTCTATGGATTAACTAAAAAATAAAACACAACCCATGGAACACACTCCATTGACCACTAAATGCTATTCATAGAGAGTATCAACATGATTTATCAATAATTGAACCAAAACAAGGGATATAATATATGATTACAAGAACTATGGGATAAAATTACTTTTGTCATACATAGGACACTCCTTCTAAGTTACATCCACATGTTCCATAGAATTAGGTATAATAGACAAAAAAAACAACCAGCTTGTCAAACACATAATCCCTTTTAAAAAATCATCTAGATCATTGGAATGTGTTTGGTTTTCTTTTAATGCATAGGTCACTCTAGTTCAAACATGACCCATAAATATTGTTTAATATCTAAAAGATTAATAATCAAAACTGAACTCAAATGGTTCATTGTAAAATTTAGTAACCCAATTGGTACCACATGTATCAATTCATACTACCCCAAGATTTCATCCGCACTACAGAACCATCTTGATATTATCCATAGGTTTCTCATCCCTATGCATTCAAGTATCAGATGACCCACACAAAAGAACTATCTCAGTTTCATACTAACCAAAATGACTTTTAAAAAGGATGATGACCTCCATAGTCATACACTTCTCAAGAAGATAAAGAAGGAACACACAAACCACTAAGTGGTCAACCATTCCCTAGGCATGTCCATCCCACTAAAACTACAAAATTCATTATGATCACACCCATAATTAGGTTCAAAACACAACTCTAACACCAACAAAAATTAAAGGTTTTTTTAGAAACTAAATGTCTTGTATAGGAAAATGGCACCCGAAGGGTACCACACATCAGAAATCTAACTGGCATTAAGACGGGTTTTAAGGTTCTGAGGGTGCATCCTACATTGGGATATTCCTTTAATAAAAGATAAATCATTGACCCAACAAGGGTGTCACACCTAAAAGGTCACTAGACTATATTTTCTATCATTTATGTTTTTTCTATAGAATAAGGGGCCTATGGGTGAAACTTATATTCCCATTTCAAGGAAACTACTCAAAGTGATGTTTAAACCACCTTTACAAGAGGGTAAAGATATGAACTGAACTTTAAGGTTTCATTTTAATTCATTACACTAAATCACTTTTGGATCATTAACCATTTCAAGGTTTAATTTTAAGAAAGTTTTAATACCAGTCATAAGTAAAAAGTACATGGTACTTTATTTAGCTAAAGCCACCCAGCACACAAGAAAAATGTATCAAACTTCCTTTTAAACATTATTTATTTAAATGAAATCCTGTTATAAATAAAAAATTCATCACATAGAATTAATTTCATTATCAAATAGTTATTGATAAAGTTTCCCTACTAGCTTGGTTAAATAAAATTTCAATTTCACTCTATAGAGGAAAACACCCTTTAGGTTGAAATTGGAATTTTAGTTGATGAAAGCCTCATAAATAATAAAGATTCAAAAGAAGAGGATATATTTGTAATATATTGAAATGGGGACTAGTAAAGTAATATTCCACCATATTCCTATATTTAAAGCCTTATAGGAGGTTGTAGACACTTTAAATGACAACATTTATATTTTATAAGTATACCCCATGTGGTTTAGCACTAAGGAATATCAAAATATAAGTGACCTATAAGGGTCACAGTAAATTTATTCTAGGTTCATCTAGATACAATCTGAAAAATTTGAATTATTATTACTCTGAAACACCATTAGTAGGTCCTATCACATAAACATAACAAGCCAAGGCAGGTTTACATGGGGAAATCCAAGTCTGAGGTGCTTAGTCAACCAACTCTTTTTTATGTAAAAATTTAACAACTCTTATATTTATAGGATGGTCTCAAGGTATATCATGATTTTTTTTAATGGTTCGATTATATGAGTTTCCATTTTCAAATTTATAAAGTTCTCATGTACTTTATATATTGAAAATCAGATCCCATTTAATCACAAACTGTATGTTTTAGCCCCTGAAACAAATTGTTCATGGATCAAACAACTCAAGACTGGTTAATTTAGGTGTAATCATAAATCTATGTAGGAAAAAACTCTTCATATTGATGATAGAATTTTCATAGCCAATTTTAGATTAAAACTATAACTAGGAATTATAAACATATCAATGGTATATAGGAATGTATGGAAATAAGAATATAAGAATGGAATATAAGGAAACAATACTCATTAGTCACCCAAACATATTAGCAGTTTGGAATACTATATAATCATGAATCATGGAATATAATTTCCTAAACATAGAAATTTAATAAGCATGATAATAAACATAAATGGAACATCAAGAAATTTCAAACAATCAATCAGTGAAATCTACATGGCATGGCATGTGAATCTATATGTGCCTATAATGATGCATGTAATGATACATCCTTATAGTACCAGTCCTAGGTAAAAGATAATATAAATATCATAAATCAATAAGTAGCAGAAGGTACACCAATCACTCAAGGTGAAAAAAAATCAACTGTAATAGTGAACATCACAAACAACGGTCCCATCCATGTCCACATTGACTTTCCCCTATTTGTGGGTTGATCACTCCCAAAAATAGATATTTACCAAGTTATAACACATTCCTAGTCACTTGTCTCCTAGAAAAAAATATTAAGACAAAAGGAAACATGGCTCTAGTACCAATTTGTAACTTTAGAACCCAACTGGCTACTAAACCAGTAGCTGGATCGATAGCCACATGGCCTCATGCATGCCTCAATGTATATCAAAGGCTTTTGACTGGACATGAGGGGTTATATATGTTATTATGAAGAGATTATAATCTCATGATCATAGTAGCACGTTAGTATATCAGATATGAATCAAAAGAAAATGTGGAAGCAGTATAAATAATAGATAGAGTAGTGGAAGAAAAATATAAAAATTGACAAAATGGAAAACTCAAATGATAAATCTATAAATACTTATTCAGATGGGGATAAATAAATCTAAATTGATAAAAATAAAATACGTGAGACAATATAATACATCAATAGAGAAAATAATGAAAACCCTTGAGGGTGATCTCCATGAGCATCCCTAGTACAAACTCTATCTTGTGCTCCTAAGATCTTATGTACAATGTATAGCATACAAAATAATCTATGGACTTGTGAACATGAGGTCTTCTCGGGTCTACTAGTGAAATGGTTTACTAAGTAGAGTGTGATGTATAATCATTAGGCCACCACCTACGATCTCTAAAAAATAAACTAGTGTATGAATACAAATTTCAATGGAGTGAAGGTATGAAATGTAAATCAATAAATAAACTAAAAGTAAATTAGTCAACACAAGTACTTTAGGGACACCTGGATGACCCTACCTACTTCTACCTAGGATGAAATGTCTTTGAACATAAGTCATACTTTACAAATATAATGTGGGTCATTATGACATAAGTAGAAATAAAGTGACAGAGCCCAGGCATGTGATTTTTTTGATGGAAATGTCCATGGATAACAGCTACATTACCTTAGTTTTCAACATTTAATTCATCATTATAATTTAATAAGAGGAACCATAAACCCACCCAAGGTGATCCATAAATGGAATCCCATGTATCATTCTAGGGGAACTAAAAAATCATGTACGAGTTCTTCCAAGGAGATCCATAAATGGAATCCTATGTATCACTGTGGGGATTGCATTAAAAACCCATCTGATCTTATCCCAAGTATTGCGCATAGGGGAACGAGTATCACTTGAGGCATGGGATTACCATCTAGCCACTGAAACCATCCCATGTTTCTTCTCTTGGGAACTCATATCACTCATTCAGAGGTATGGAAAATGCATAGTGAGCCCATCCAAGGCATACCATGTATCATTTCCTGCATATGTACAAATCAAGTAACCTATGAGGCCATCGTTTTAATTCAATAATTAGGGGACCCAAGTATCGCCCATGGTATATACAGTCTATAATAACCTAGGATCCCTTCCAATGAATTTCATAACTAGGAACCTGTAGCACCCATGATTTCAAGTAAGTAACCCTTTCTTTATACTTTTTATGTTTGTAAAGGGTTTGGGTAAATGTTGGGAGGTTTTGGAATGCTTTTGGAATGTTTTGGGGACTTTTATAAATGTTCACAGTAGGTACATGGTTAGTGGAAACCATTAAACTCCTATTGGAAACAATTCACAATGAGATAGTGGTTAAGGGGAAGGCACACGGGAAGGCGCAAAGTTTGTCCAGACTGTGAAGCTTCCTGAGAGTAACCGTGAAAAGTGGGAAAGTGGGGTTTTTCATGGTGGGAACTTGGTTTTCTAACCATGTAAGTTTCCTCCTTGTGGTAGTGGCTGGTATATGGTTATCACATGGTTTTCCGAACTGTACGACTAACTGTGCATGGATTAAAATCAATGTCCAGAAAAGTGGTTCTAGGTCAGGATTATAATTCAGCACCTCGTTTTTACCACAAAAATACTCTAACTCAATATTTATACATACTAAGGGCTGTAGATCCTCTATACATTGAATTGTATGTTATCCAAATGAGTTTCTTCGTGCCTTGAATCCCGATTCCCATGGGTTTTTTAGCCTTTTTAATGATACAGGAAGAGGTATGAGGATTGTTTTTTGAAATTAAACCTAATTTTGTTGAAATTTAAGTGTTGTTCTTAATTTTCTCCATAAATCTCAAGGTAGGTGGTTTCAGTCATAGATTATCTATTTAGAATATAGAGGATTGATTTAAAATTTATTTTTTTCTTGATATTTATTTTGAAATTATTGTGAAATTCTTGATGAAACCCTCCCTTAGTGACGATTTATTGAATTGTGCAAATTGGGTGTTTTGGTGGAAAGTGATATTGTTAACTTGAATTTAAAATATTGATTTTAAAATGGTTATTTGGTTTTGATTCATGGAAAACGGTTTTCAATAAAAGTGTTGTCTTTATTGAATTTTTTTTTAATATTGGTTTCATTAAAATTTTGGCTTTATTGAAATGGGTTGTTGTTATAGTTTTCAATAAAGGTGATGTTTATTAAAATGATTGAATTAGTTTGGGAAATAGGGTTTGACATGTGTGATTAGTATTAAATGTTTAACTGTGTATGGAATGGATGGACATTGGTCATGAAGTACCATTATCAAAATTGGATGGGTTATGGATTTAAATTTCCACCGTAAATGGTAACACCATGCATATTTGTAGGTTTGTGTGGGTCTGTGTGGATATGTGATATAGAATAGGTAATTCTAATTAAATTCATGAAATTGTTGGAATGACATATTTTTTTATCATTCCTCAAAAATTGGTTTATTTAAGAAAACATCTTTGGTATGGAATTTTTTGGAATTTGGGTAAAATTTTGAACTATTTTAAATGGTTTTGAATATATATTATTTTATATAAATGTGATGACTTGTTCTATCCTAGTGGATTGAGTAGGGAAGTCATTTGAGGATAATATAATGAGTTTTATAACTCCCCCACACTTTTTCACTTTAGTGATTTTGCATATATTGTTTATTGATACATGTGCAAAGGTAATGTATCAAACTTTAATAGTGTTGCATCATGATACTTGGGTTCTTTTGTGGAGATGGAGCATGGAGAATTTGGGAGATTTGGAGTTCTATTTTAGAGTCTTTCAGTTTTGTTTTTTTGGTCTTCCACCAGGTACTTTGATGTTTTGTAGTCTTCCATTATTGAAATATTTTTTAGTTGGTTTTCATATCAATGGTATTTCTTTGAGTTGCTTTACATTATTATCATGCATAATGTAGTGGTTATTTTTTTATGGCATGTTTGGTTGGTTCAATTAATTTCAAGGGAAAATTATCCCTCACATTTCAATGAAGCCCTTGGCATTTATTGCCAGCCTTGGGAATCTTGGGGATGTCTCTTAAGGCTAAGTATTTTCCTTCCACCTTCTCAAGACAATGAGGAGGGGTGGGATGTTACAAGTTTTATCATCTTGTTTGGTCCTTTACTAATAAGAGTTAATAAGTTTTCTCACTCTTAGATTTTACATTCAGTATGGTTTATTCCTTATGTCGGGTTGGTAGAAAGGAGTAGGATTGTAAAAACATGAAATGTATCACATAAAATATGTAGCTATCCTTTTTATTATGAACTTCATATTACCAGGGAGTTGGTTACATAAGTGTTTTGGAGACACTTATCGGATTTGGAATCTCATTATCATGGGTTTAGCCAATGAGACGACCATAACATGCATTTTAGAAATGAATTCTCATTAAGAGTGCATATTTAATTTTGAATAATGATTTGGTTCAATGTTTTGGTCTGTGAAAAATGTTGAAATTGTTTTCAAATGTAAGATTATAAAATGAGTGTGGTTGTGGTAATTTGAAAATTGTTTGATTTCGAAAAGAAAGATAAATTTTTTTTTAGAAATGGTTGAACATGGAAAAGGATGATTTAAGAAAGTGTTGTTTTATAGTATGATTCGTTATAATTTAAAATTGTTAAGACTTCCATTGATAGAGAGTGAGACGTATGGAATTTTTTTTGTATATAAAATGGATCCTAGTAGGCATCAAATAAACCAAATGGAGGAAGCTTCTAAAAATGTGGTTTCACCTGAGCCATAGGTGAACAAACAACTAGTCCATAGTATAGTCCAATATTTTCAGGCTGTGGAAATAGGGAACCGAAGGGATAAACCAAGGTGAGTGGATACTTCCGTTTAGTTCTAAAAGTATAATCCACCCATCATTCATGGTGATTCAGAAACAGAAAATGTAGAGTTTTGGATGAACATTATGAATCGAATCTTCAATTTCATTAGCACACCAGCTAATCTGAAAGTCAATATGGTGATGTATATGCTAGAGGATCCTTTAAACTAGTGGTTAGATTTTTTTTAGGATAAATTATACCAAGGCCTTACATGGGAGGATTTTTAGGAATTTTTCAACAATCAATTCTTTCCCCACACATTTAGAATTCAATGAATGACAGACTTCTTCATCTTTAAGTGGGAAAATTTTTATGTCTTAGATTATGATGCTAAATTTATAAATTTAGTCTGTTTTTACCCAATGTTTCTTTTACTGCATCCTCGAAGGTACACATATTTGAATTAGGCTTGAGGTAGTAGATTCTCACAAATAATGTTATGATATATATTATGGATTATACAAAGATGGTTAATAGATAAATAGTGGAATAACGGGACATCTCCAGAGTTACAGGGGGAGGAAGTATGTTGATACCTATGAGAAATAGTGGTAACTATAATTATAGGAATAAGAATATGATATTCACCTATATCCAAGGTGGGTGCATGACTTAGAACCAGATGGAAGGATAAGTATATCTTCTCCAAAAACCAAAGAGTAGGCAGGGATGGTTCTAGTGTATCTCTCTTAGTCACATTAAGTGAGAATGTACGGAACTACCTAGAGAATTCTATAATTTTAATCAAATGGGGCATCTTTAGTGCTATTGTCATAGTTCTCTAAGGTGGGGTGTTCTAGAAACTTCTTAGGTGTCACAGGCCCCATATTCTTCAATGGGATGAGGGAAGTAGATTAATAATCATTAGTAGAATAGAGCTATCTATAGTGATCTAGGAATACCATGACTCCTCAGTAATGGTAATCTCAATGAGACAATAGGGAACGAAGTATGTAAAGCATGAAATTATATAGATCTAAGAAGGTTGTTGTGGATGATCAATCTGACCATCAATGGTGAGAGGTATGATTCATTTTAATTCTACCCTTGTGAAAGATTTGTTTTATATGGGTGAATATCATTCCTTTATTGATTCTCAAAATATTTATTTTCTATGTTTAAATGTTGAGATGATGCCTTCAATGTTGAAACTAAAAAATCCTCTTGATCAAAGAGAATGTCGAGCCTTTGTGTGTAGATCATGTTATATAACTATTGATGGAGCTGAGCTGAAATGATATTTATCTATTATCAAAATTAATTGCTATAATATGATCTTGGGAATGGATTGGTTGTCAATTTTGGAGTCTCACATCATATGTTATACCAGAATGTTTAGTTTTGCAACTGAATATGGCGTTGAGCATCTCTTTCGAGGAGATATAAATGTAAAAAATGGTGCAACATGCTTGTGGGAACCAGAAGTTGAAATGATCTTATACCAGTTTGTATATTTAACATTGATATTAACGGAATAGATCAAGAATATTAGTTTCCCAATGATTGTTGATCAGTTTATAGATGTTTTTTCTAAGAACTTATTAGGTTTTCCACCCAAAAGAGAAGTGAATTTTATGATTGATCTCCTTTTGGGGACTAGTCCTATTTCCATTCCTTTTTACCAGATAGCACCGACCGAGTGAAGGGACTCGAATGTGTAGTTGGAATATCTAGAAATAAAATGGTTCATTCGGACAAGAAAGTCTCTATGGGAAGCGCTGATCTTGTTTATCAAAAAACTAAATTGGAACTCATTGGTTGTGTGTGGATAATCATAAGCTTAACCAAGTTAAAATAAATAATAGGTATCCACTAAAACACATTTTTCATCTGTTCGATCAATTTAGGGGATTGTAGTGGTTCTCTAAAATTGATTTGCAATCAGGATATCACCAATTGTGGGTTTGGAAGGAGGATATTCCAAAAATAACTGTCATGGGTAGATATGACCATAATGAATATGTGGTAATGCCTTTCGGTCTTATGAATTCACTATTGGTATTTATGGTATTGATGAATCAGATATTTTAGTGATATCTGGATTCTTTTGTGGAAGTTTTTGTGGATGAAATATTGGTCTATTCAAGGACAAGTGTTGATCATGATCAACACTTGGAAACGATGTTAGGAATATTGAGGGATCATCGGTTGTATGAAAAACTATCAAATTGTTATTTTTAGAAAAAATATATAGACTTCATTGACCATTTAATCTCTGAAAGAGGTGTTTCTATGGATCAAGAAGAATAGAAGATGTTATCTGTTGGAAACCACGAAAAAATGTCTTTAAGATACATAGTTTTAATAGTCTAGCTGGTTATTACTATAATTCTCGGACCCCAGTTACCCAGTGTCGGTGGATTATCACATAGGATTAGCATGATATAAGTAAATAATGTCTTGAATGAACGATCAGTTTATTAGCCTTGAAAATACAATATACATTCATAAGTTTTACATTACATTATAAAATTAAAAACTACAACAACATTTTCTCCATAGACCACACTAATATCCCCTCTGACTATCCCTGCATGTCAGTTATAAAATACTTCGTCACATACTGGGAAAAATAAAAAATAGAAAGGGGTGAGCTCATATACTCAGTAAGGATAACAATATAGAAAAAACTTTCATAAATAAGAATAACTATTTAAGGAAATACTTAACTAAAACAAAATCCTTTTAAACATGAACATCAGCATAATATGTCAAGGATAAAATCAAATAATTCCATTTACTTATTCACATGGATTTTCAGCTAGTCGAATAATCACATGCAATATCTATATCCACCTTCATAATGATTGAATTCATAATTTCAGACATCATAACCACATAGTCAAGGCCTTGTGCCAAGGCTACAGATAAGATTTTATCAAGTCCTTGTGCCAAGACACTAGTTTGTCTCAAGAGACCTAACGATGCATTGAGAAGCTAGAGCAGGCTCCACCCGTCACTAATTCCAATGCATTCCTCATATGAAAAGGTTGAAACATAACATAAACATTCATACTAAAACTAGAATAAAAAATGTAAATACTTCAACTATAAACCATGAATGGTATAAAAATCACATATCCATGGTCAAACATATCACAAAACCTTCATTACAATATGTAATATTTGTATCATAATGAATCAACGTCAAACAAGTGTAAAATCCATCAAAGGATGTTGACATAGATGAAATCAAAACTATTAGAGAGAAATATCACTTTCTTTTTTGGAAATCATTTAAAGTCACATAATTATAAAAGAAAACATTTATTTTGAAAATATTCTTATAAGATTTTATGTAAATATTTGACAATGTTATAATGGTATAAAATAGTCTCACCCACTGTATAAGTTAAAAAAACATTCTTACATTAATTTTGTTGAAAAGGGTCATAAAGTACCTTATTTGGAAAATGATAGAAAATTCCTTTCAAAACATATAAGGTCAAATAAGGGTATAAATGACTTTAACCCGTTGTCTAGTAAATACTAAAATTGTTATGAAATACATTTTTATGAAACATTGATGTGGATCATAAAGAGGTCTGAGTAGATAATTACATATAAACAACCTCGGATAATGAACAGATTGTCAAATTTAACCCTTACCGTGTACTTTTCCATAGTCGATGGTATGTTAAACTCTAGTATAGTAGTCTAAACATTGTTATTAAATTATTCAATAACTATATACATAAATATGATATCATATATGATCTTATAATATTACTTTGTTAATAATATTTTAGTAGTATCATCGTTTCGAGTGTTAACTGATTCATTTTCCTTTATATGATTTGTTACATAAGTAATGTTTGTTATTCATAAGATGTATCATATTCATATTCAGAATTATATTAAGTCTTTAAACATTGTTTTTAATAATCAAATGAAAATTAGTCTTCAATGGATACGATGGGGAATGAATCTCATCACGTTCGTGGAGACGGTAATCTGTACGTACGCACGAGTGACAATATCATTATTTTGATGTTAAAATCATATATAATTGGATCGTATATCATATATAAAGAATCATTATCATTTTATATTTATTATTTACATCATTAATTTTCATTATTATACCCATCCAAATGATTAAGTGTTTGAATAACAAATTACACTACGACGTGGAGACGGTAATCCATACATACACATGTATGGTGACTTTGTCATTTATTGGATGGATAGAATAATTAACAGGGTTGTACCATTTTTATAAAAACAAAGCAGTACATAGAACATACTGTATTTATAATTTTAGGATGGAAACAACAAATAAATAGGAAGTGGAAGAGGAAAAGAACATGGAATAGATGATGAAATATTTACCTCTTCTTCGGGTTCTTCCTCTTGATTTGATCAAAAGGGCTTTTTAGGATGGATTTATGACTAAAGAAAGTACTCTAGGATGAAGGGAGGACAGTTGGGAGGATATTTGGACAGTGGTTGGCAGAGCCAAATGGCTTTTATAGTGTGAATTTGATAGAAGGGGAAGTGCCCTTTTATAAGAGGGGTGAGGGGCATCTTAGGAAAAAATTGAAATATTATTTTATAATAAAATCATTTTCAGTTTCTAATGGCTCCAAAATGATTTATTTATAGTATAAGGTGGCGATGGGTCGAAAACCACTCAACCAATAAGTTTTAGACAATTTTGGGACACTATATTAACCTTATCATTTAGATTTAACTCTTAGTTAATTAGTTTGACATTTACCGTGTCACATTGTATTTTTATATTATATGGTTAATAAACATACAATAACAAGCCAAAAGAACCCCAAGTGGTTCATTATTAATATATATAACCTTATATAAGTCATTTTCCAAACCATATATTTTTAAGAATATTATATCAATTAATAATATAATATTTGTTTTAAAAACACTTTTATGTCAATTTTGACACTATTTGGTATTTTGTTTTTTCTAAATTCATTACAGCATTATTACTTCGAACCAAATTTATTTAATAAACCCTAACATGTCATATTAACAGATAAAATTATTTCAATTCATTAAAAGTCTCAAATTAGATTTATTTGGATATTTATAATATCAATTATTTTAATATTTCACTAAGAAGGTAATTATTTCATCATCATTGTGTCTTAAATAAATTAAATTATTTAATGTCTAAAAATTAAAAATAAAATACCATTATGTAGGAAATATTTTTACCTGTCTAATTAATATTAATAGTCTAATTTATCTTATGTATAACCCTATATTAAAAAAATTTTAGTTATGAAAATGTGAATTTAACACTTTTACCTCTTATTTGAATTAAATAATAATAAATGTCCTAATATAATCCATGTGGACCTAAATGACCATATTTTATTAATAATGTTGGTTTTGGTCGAATAAAACTTATACAATAGGATTTGGATATGTTTTAGGTTAATACTAATATAATTTTTACCTTTAATAACCCTATTTACTTTTAACTGTGGTAATAAAAGTAAAAAGTTACTATTCACCAGAAATTATTTTCATCTTATTGAACCAAATTTTACTTACTAATTTCAACCGTGTCCTTAGGAGTTTTGAAATTCATCTCACATAAGGGGTAAAATTATGTTTTATGCAAATTTGCAAAAGCTCTTAAGAGGTGGGTAAAAGACAGTAAAAAGATCAATAAAATTTTTATATATCAAAACTAATTATAAAATGACTCCAATGAATTAAATTGAACTTATAGAGGTATTATGTATCTATTTTGATCTAAAATAAATTTAAATAAAATAAATAATTATTTAAATAAAGATTCAGTTTTAAACAATAACTCAGTGTTTTTCACTATTCATCAATAATTGAAAGTTTTTAGAAAAATACCGAGAATTCACCCTAAGCTAATTTTGATATTCCAAATCTAAAAATGAAGTCCATTTTGAATGAAAAAATTTATAAACATTTAAAAAGTGGATATTACTATTCATAACAGCTAGTTTTATTGGCCGTTGTGTGTTAGAATCTTGAAGTTGCGTATAATGCAAGTTATTGCATTATTCAAAAGGAAACGTATTGTGGAAGCTTGGGGTGTTACATTCTCCCCTCCTTAAAATAATTTCATCCTTGAAATTTCAAGAATATTAATGCATAAAAGGATTCATATGGTTCTTCATCATAACTTCCTTGGGTTCCCACGTTACCTCTTCCATCTTATGGTTTCTCCATAGAACTTTTACCAGATGAGTCATTCGGTTTCTCAACATTTGTTCTATTGTATCGAGAATCTTGACAGGCTCTTCGCAATAAGACAGATCGGGTTCCAGTTCTAATTCCTCAAAGGTGAGTACATGCGTTGGGTCAGGCATGTATTTTCTCAATAGTGATACTTGGAACACATCATGAACTTTGGAGAGACTTGACGGCATTGCCAAACGGTAATCTACAGACCCAATTCGTTCTAAAATTTCGAAAGGTCGATTGTACCTGGGACTCAATTTACCCTTCTTACCAAATCGTATAACTCCCTTCCATGGAGATACCTTCAAGAAAACATAATCTCCTACCTGAAATTCCAAATCTTTCCTACAGTTATCAGCATAGGTCTTTTGCCTACATTTTACTGCTTTGATGTGGGTTTGGACAACCTTCACCTTTTCTGTTGTTTCCTCAACAAGTTCTGGGCCTACAAATTTTCTTTCACCAACATCATCCCAATAGGTTTTTGTGCGGCATATCTTTTTGTATAACACTTCATATGGTTCCATCTGAATACTTGAACGGAAGCTATTGTTATAGGAAAATTATACCAAAGGTAAATATTGATCCCACATGCCTTGAAAGTCATGTGATCAAGATCACAACATGTAGTATAAGGTTTGAAAAGACCGTTCTGATTGTCCATCAGTTTGAGGGTGGTAGGTAGTGCTAAAAAAAGTTTAGTATCTAGGTCATTCTGAAGACTTTTCCAGAATATTGATATAAAACGGGGATCAAGATCCGAATCAATCGATAGGGGTACTCCATTAAGTCTTATAACTTCATTAATATACAGTCTTTTTAAATGTTCAGGTGGTAAATATTCTCTTATAGAAACAAATTGTGCAAACTGGGTAAGACGATCAAAAATGACCCATATTGCGTCATTCCTTTTAGGAGTATTTGGTAGTCCCATGATAAAGTCCATTGTAATATTATCCCATTTCCACTCAGGTATGGGAAGAGGTTTCATGAATCCTCCAGGCTGTTGCCTTCCATCTTTCACTTATTGACAAACCATACATCTTGAAAAAAAAGCAGCAATATCCCTCTTCATATTGCCCCATCAAAAATGTTCTTTCAAATCTATATACATTATAGTGATAGTAGGTTGTATAATGAAATTGGAGCTATGAGCATCATCTAAAAATTCCCTTTTCAGATTAGGTATATCGGGAACCCAAAGTCTCTTCCAAAATTTCAAAATCGCATCTTCATATATGATGTCACTCAGTCTCCCATCATTCACAACTTTAATATTATTTAGAAACTCCTCATCATCAGCTTGAGAAATTTTTATCCTTTCTAGTAATGGTGGTTTGTCAACCATTGGAAAAAGTATTGATGTTTCACCATCCATGATTATTCCCATATCCATTTTCACTAGATCCATGAAAATAGGATCCGTTTAAACTCTCATCTTGTTTAAAACTCCATGATCCTTTCTGGTCAAACAATATAGAACCTTGTTTTACTTCCCCAAGTGGTAGTGGATAGTGTAATCATAATATTTCAGTAGTTCAAGCCATCATCTTTGCCTCATATTGAGTTCAACTTTTGAGAAAATATACTTCAAACTCTTGTGATCAGTATATATCACAAATTTTTCAACATAGAGATAGTGTCTCCAAATATTGAAATCAAGGATTAAAGCTTCTAACTCAAGATCATGAGTAGGATAGTTTTTTTCATGAATTTTTAGTTGTCGTGATTCATAGGCAATAACTCTATCATTCTACATAAGGACACAACCAAGTCCTTTCATTGATGCATTACTGTAAATAACAAACTCATCATTCCCCGATGGTAGAGTCAATATAAGAGCATTGAATAATCTTCTCTTAAATTCTTCAAAACATTATTCACACTCTTTTTTCCAAACAAATTTAACCCCTTTACGTGTGAGCTTGGTTAATGGGTTAGCCAATCCGGAAAAATTCTGGAAGAAATGTCAATAATAACCTCCTAAACCAATAAAACTACATACCTCAGTTATACTCATCGGTTCTAGCCATTATTGGATTTCTCTAATCCTAGAAGGATTAATAGAGATTCCATCCTCAGAGACAATATGGCCAAGAAAAGAAATCTCTTGAAGCCAGAATTCACACTTGCTAAACTTCTCGTATAATTCATTTCTTCTGAGGGTTTTCAGAATGGTGCGCATGATATTTTCATGATCTTCATAGATTTTGGATTATCCCAAGATATAATCAATAAATACCACAACAAATTCATCAAGATATTCCTTGAAAACTCTATTCATTATATCCATGAAAAAATAAGGTTCATTAGTCATCCCAAAAGGCATTACTATAAAATCGTAATGCCCATACCTAGTTCAAAATGTTATCTTTGGAATGTCTTCCTTCTTCACACATTACTGATGATATCCAAATCAAAGGTCAATCTTTGAAAAAAATAGATCTCCATGAAGTAGGTCAAATAAATCATCAATGCGAGGTAGGGGATACTTGTTCTTTATTGTTATAGCATTGATCTCCTATAGTCAATGTACAAACTCGTAGAACCATTATTCTTCTTAAAAAAGAGCAGGGCCTCCTCATAGAGAAACTCTATGGAGGATAAATCCCTTATTACTCAATTCCTCTAGTTGTTTATGTAGTTCCACTAATTCCACTATGTCCATTCTATAAGGGGTCTTCGATATGGGCCTTGAACCAGGAATTAAATTAATGGAAAACTCAATTTCTCAGTCTGGAGGATGTCTAGGTAAATCTTCTGGAAACACAAAAACATATTATTTCACAATTGTTACGTCCTCTATTTGAAAATTCCTTTCCTCACCCACAGTTATTTCACTCTCTTCCTCCCCAATAATTGAATTTAGTTGATTTACTAGGGGTGGATCTAGATAATAATCAGATGGTGACATTTCATCTCTAAAGAAATGGTACTCATTTTCTTCATCAAAAACTGTAACCTCTTTCTTCTTCTTACAATAAATTTTCGCATCATTTTCTGAAAGCCAATCCATACCAATGATTATATAAAATTTAATCATGGGTATGACGATGAGATCTGCAGATAAATAATGTTTATATTCCTTAAAAGGAAGTGATTCACAAAAATTTGTTGCAATGATAAATACCTTAGTATTTCTCACTGACTACTACCTTGTTAAATAAAATTAGAAATATCTACTTTTCTTAGAAAAATGCGATGATATAAAACAATGCGATGATCCAAAATCAAATAAATCATTTTCTAAACTTGAGGAAACCATTAAATTACCTGCCAACACATCTTTTGGAGTTTCAACCTCAGCAGTAGTGATAGCATAATCTTAGCCTTGATCCCTTAGGCTTTTCAGAGGTAAGATTCCTTGGCGATTAGGAAATTCATTTGCATAATAACCCCTTTCTCTACAATTTTATCATTCAACATTGACATCCTCTTTCTTCCCCTTGCAATCACGAGCTTGGTGGCCTTTTTCACCACACTTGTAACAAAATCTCATTCCCTTCAGGAAAATACCAGGGTGTTTCTTCCCACATTTACTATAGGACGGATATTCAACTTTTCCCTTATTCCCCTTATTTCCATTTCCATAGTGTTCAGTAGATCTCTTCTTCCCTTGATTTACTTTAAAGCCTTAAGACATAGATAATTACTTTTATGTCTTGATAGCATATGAGACAATATATTCCTACGACAAGAAGGATTGTGAGACTACTGCAAGATGGAGAAATGGTTTTAACCCATCAAAGAAATGAACAATCTTACTTCTTTGATTATGTATATAATCTGCTGCATGTCGTGCTAACCTTGTAAAGTTACCCTCACACTTTGCGACATTCTCATCCTCATTTTGCCTCAAAATTAGAAACTGCCTTTCCATATCTGCTCGATGGTCATGAGGAAAGTATTTTTCTATGAAAAGATCTTTAAACACCCTCCATTCCATGTTTGATACTTCTTCATCTTCCTTTTTGTTTTGGAATAATGACCACCATTGATCTGCATCTCCTATAAGGTGATAAACTACCATGAAAACTTTTTCCCTTTCACTACTCCCCAAAGAATGAAATACATTATCTAAGGAACTTATCCATTGTTCATCTAACAATGGATTTGTATTTCCATTAAATTTTGGTGGTTGTTGCCTCATGAAGCGGTCTATAATTTATCCTCCTCATTGGGGATCAGGGTGTTCCATACGGGTAAGGTTATTATTCATAACCTGAGTGAGTTGTCCCAGTATAGTGATAAGCTCATCAGCACCAGTTGCTTCACCAGCTCCACTATAATTATATTTAGTAGGAGGGAAATCCCTACCTGTATTAAATTCATTTATACGGTTTCCATTCCTTCCAAAAGGCATGATTTCTAAACAATAACATACACTAGATTAGTTTATGAATCACAATACGTAATTCCAAACTTGTAAAATAGTTAACATAAATTGAATAGTTTATGGATATAATCCAAAATCATAAAAATGTTTTCTTTAAGTAATTATATACTCATAAATTCTTCATAATGTTTTATAAATAAAAAAAGAATTATCCTAAGCATATCCCATGGGAGTGTCGTAACCAAGAGTACAACAAGGCATGTTGTCGTGCACCAGTTCTCGTTCGAATCTAGCTAAAAGCGGTGCTTCTGAGTTATACCCCTAGGTAAATTTGTGTCAGAGCCGCCACTACCTGCTCGTATCCAGACAGGTATGTATTTCTTGGAAAACTCATAAAATATCTACAGTACCAAAATTCTAGTAAGTTATTCTATACTAATCCTCAAAGTATATCTTAGGGTAAAGCTCTCTAATTGGAGTTTTTCTACATCTAGCATTCAAGGTTTGTAATAAACTTCCTCTAATACCAACTGTAATGACCTTGACCTAGTTACCCAGAGTCAGTGCATTATTACATTGCATTGGCATGATACAAGGAAATCATGTCCCAAAATACCGATTAGTTTAGTAGCTTTGGAAATACTAGATACATTCATAAGTTTTACATTACATTATAAAATAAAAAACTACAACAATATTGTCTCCATAGACCACACTCATATCCTCTCAGACAATCCCTGTAGGTCAGTCATAAAATACTTCTTTCACATCCTGGGAAAAATAAATCATAGAAAGGGGTGAGCTCAGATGCTCAGTAAGGATAACAATATAGTGGAAACTTTCATAAATAAGCATAAACATTTAAGGCCATTTATAACAAAAACAAAAGCCTTTTGAACTTGACCTTATTCATAATATGGAAAAGATAAAATCAAATAATTCCATTTACTTATTCAAATTGATATTCTACTAGTCGAATATTCACATGAAATATCAATAGCAACTTTCATAATGATGGAATGCATATTGCCAGATTTCAAAACCACATAGTCAAGGCATTGTGCCAAGACTAAAAATAAGATTTTTTCAAGGCCTTGTGCCAAGAAACTAGTGTATCTAATGAGACCTACTAATGCATCAAAGTTCTATAGCAAGCTCTACCCATCACTTACCATGTCCAATGCATTCCTCATATGAAAAGGTTGAAACATAACCTAAACATTCGTCTTAAAACTAACATACGAAAAGTCTATACTTTAACCATAAACCATGAATGGTATAAAAATAACACATTCACAGTGAAACATATCACAAAACCATCAATATAATATGGAAGATTTGTATCATAATGAATCAAATTCAAACAAGTGCAAAATCCATCAAAGGATGTTGACATAGATGAAATCAAAACTATTTGAGAGAAATATCTCCTTCTTTTTTTGAAATCATTTAAAGTCACACAATTATAAAAGAAAACATTTATTTTGAAAATATTCTTATAATATTATAAGGAAAGCTTCAACGATGTCATAATGGCAGAAAATAGCATCACCCGCCGTATAATTTAAAAAACATTCTAACCTTAATTTTGTCGAAAAGGGTCATAAAGTACCTTTTTTGGAAAATGAAGGAAATATTTATTTCAAAACATATAAGGTAAAATAAGGGTATAAGTGACTTTAACCCATTTTATAGTAAATATTAAAATTTTCTTGGATTAAATTTTTAAGAAACATGGATGTGGATGATAAAGAGGTCCTACTAGATAATTAGGTATAAACAACCTCAGATAATGAAGAGATTGTAAAATTTAACCCTTAACTTGTACTTTTCCTTAGTAGATGGTATGTTAACCATATATATAATAGTTAAAACATTGATATTAAATTATAGAAGAACTTTATACATAAATATGATATCATATATGATCTTATAATATTGCTTTGTTAATAATATTTTAGTACTATCATCATTTCGAGTGTTAACTGTTTCATTTTCCTTTATATGCTTTGTTATGTAAGTAATGATTTTTATGGATAGGATGTATCTTATTCATATTCATAATTATATGAAGTCTTTTAACATTATTTTTAATCACCAAATTCAAATTATTCTTGAATGGATACGATGGGGAATGAATCTCATCGTGTTCATGGAGATGGTAATCTGTACGTACGCACGAGCGACAATATCATTCTTTTGATATTAAAATCATATATGATTGGATGTTATATCATACATAAAGAATCATTATCATGTTATATTTATTATTTAAATCATTTATAATCATTATTATACCCATCCAAATGATGAAGTATTTGAATAACAAACTACACCACGACATGGAGACAGTAATTTTACGTCTGCACATATGGTGACTTTCTCATTTATATGATGGATAAAATAATGAATAGGATTGTACCATTTTTATAATAATATCATAGTATATATAAGATACTTGAGTTATTATTTTATAATGGAAATAACAAAGAAAGAGGAAGTGGAAGAAGAAAAAAATTTTAAAGAGGTGATGAAATATTTACCTCTTCTTCGGGTTCTTCCTTTAGATTTGATCAAAAAAGCTCATTAGGTTGGTTTTATGACTAAATTAAGGCCTCTAGGATGAAGGTATGATAGTTGGGAGGATACTTGGGTAGTAATTTTCCAATCCAAATGACTTTTATGTTGTGAATTTGAGAGAAGGGGAACTGCCCTTTTATAAGAGGGGTGAGGGGCACCTTAAGAAAAGATTGAAATATTATTTTATAATAAAATCATTTTCAATTTCTAATGGATCCAAAATAATTTATTTCGGGTATAAGGTGGTTATGGGTCTAAAACCACTCAACCAATAGGTCTTAGATAGGTTTGGGTCACTATATTAATCTTATCTTTTAGATTTAACTCTAAGTTAATTAGTTTGACATTTACCATGTCACTTTGTATTTTTATAATATATGGTTAATAAACATATTATAACAAGCCAAGATAACCCCAAGTGGTTAATTAGTAATATATATAACCTTATTTAAATCATTTGGACGATCCTTTTATTTTTAGGAATATTATATCAATTAATAATATAATATTTGTTTTAAAAACTCTTTTATGTCAATTTTGACACAATTTGGTATTTTTTTTTCTAAATTCATAACAGCATTATTACTTTGAGGAAAATTTATTTAATGAACCCTAACATGTAATATTAACCTTTAAAAATAGTGTAATTCATTAAAATACTTATATTATATTTATTTTCATATCTATAATATCAATTATTTTAATATTTCATTAATAAGGTAATTACTGCATCATCATTGTGTTATAAATAAATTAAATTATTTAATGTGTAAAAATTTTAAATAAAATATAATTATGTAGGAAATATTTTTATATTTCTAATTAATATTTATAGTCGAATTTATCTTATTTATAACCCTATATTAAAAATGTTTTAGTTATGAATACTTGGATTTAACACTTTTAACTATTCTTTGAATTAAATAATAATAAATGTCCTAATCTAATACAAGTTGTCCTAAATGAACATATTTTATTCCTAAGGTTGTTTTTGGTCAAATAACACGTATCAAATAGGATTAGGACATGTTTTAGGGTAATACTGATATCAGGATTACCTTTAATTAGCTTATTTACTTTTAACTGTGGTAATAAAAGTAAACAGTTTCTATTCACCAAAAATTATTTTCATCTTATTGAACCAATTTTTACTTACTGATATCAACCATGCCTCTTGGATTTTTTAAATTAAACTCATAGAAGTGGTAAAATTACATTTTATGCAATTTTGCAAAAGCTCCTTTGAGGTGGGTAAAAGACGGTAAAAAGTTCAATAAAATTTTTATATATCAAAACATATTATAAAATGACTCCAATGAATTAGATTGAACTTATATAGTTACTATGTATCTATTTTGACATAAAATAAATTTCAATAAAATAAATAAGTATTTAAATAAAAATTCAGTTTTAAACAATAACTCAGTGTTTTTCACTACTCATCAAAAATTGAAAGTTTTCAGAAAAAAACAAAAAATTCATCCTAAGCAAATTTCGATATTCAGAATCCAAAAATTAAGTCCATTTTGAAAGATAAAATTTATAAACTTTTAGAAAGTGGGTATTACTATTCATAATGGCCAGTTTGATTGGTCGCGGTGTGATAGAATCTTGAAGTTGCATACAATGCGAGCTATTACATTATTCAAAGGGAAATGTACCGTGGAATCTTGGGGTGTTACAATTACTGAATTTTTTTCCTTATTTCTTATGAATAGATTCACTTATTACATCGTTGAATAAGAATAATGTTCCATTCCAATAGACTTAAGAATGCCAGAAGACTTTTTTGGAGTAGAAATTTTCCCTTACATCTGAATGAATATTATTTTTTGGAATCAAGACAATGGTATGTGGTGTATTGTGATGCTTTAGGATCAGATTTGGTATTTTTTCTCATGAAAGGAGACAATGTCATTTCTTATGGCTAAAGGAAGATTTTGTTTCATGAAAATAACTTCCCAACACTTGATTTAGAGTTTTTTGTCATAGTCTATGCTTTGAATACTTGTCATCATTACCTCTTTTGTTGTAAATTCACTTTGTTTACAGATCATAAGATCTTGATACATATTTTCTCACAAAGGGATTTTAACCTAAGCAAAAGTATATGGATGGAGAATCTACAAATATTCAACATTAACTTGATTTATAAACCAAGAAATGGAAATTCATTGGCGGATTCATTAAGTAGAATGTTATATAGTCAGTTGGAAAAAGAATTTTCATATGAGTGGTAGTTGATGTCAGTCCTAGCTGACATGCACATGGAATATAAAGACCAAGGTTAATTTGTGGTTTTATTTCCAGTTTTGTATGTTTCTAATTTGGTGGAGAGAGTTAAAGTGCCCCAAACATTTGATGTAGAATACATGGTTATGAGGTCGAAACTCAATAGTGGGGAGACCATTGAGGGATGGAATCTATATGAGAGTTCTCTTTTGTAGATAAATAATTGGATGGTTTCACCTAGGGATTGTTAGGAACAACTTATTTATGCAAAAGACCATTCATGATGCATTTTTCACCCTAGAATAAAAAACATATACAAGGCGTTTAATGTTCAGTTTTGGGGGATCGGTATGAAAATGAAGGTGGGTGATTTTGTTTTGATATGCTTAACATAACATAATGTTAAATATGAGCATCAGCAACCAGCATTTATGTTTTAGTCTTTACCTATTCTAGATTGGAAATGGGAATAGATAGTTGTGGATTTTGTAATAAGTCTCCCAAGAACTATTCGTAATGATGATGTCAAATGACAGACTGACTGAATAGCCCCAAGGATGAACTTTTTATTGATTTTGGATAATCCCCCTTTTAATGGTAAGGGGAGGAAACCAGGATTCAAGGACATCAGGACATCAACAAAATTAAAAAAAACAAAAAAAACAAAAAACATTATATCTGAGAGGTAGTAAAGAGGCATGGAATACGACTTTTGATAGTTTTAGACAGAGATTGATGTTTACATCTTATTTTTGGAAGTCCTTATAGAAATACCATGGGACTAAGTTGACCATGAGTATGGACTATCATCCTCGGATGGATGGATAATCCTAAAGGATGATACACATGTTGGGAGACATGTTGTAGGATTGTGTAATGGATTTTGTTGGCTCATGGGAAGAGAACATACCATTAGTTGAGTTCACATATAACAGTTGTTATTAGGCCTCGATATATATATGGATCCTTTTGAATCATTGTATGGGAATCTTATTCATTCTCCACTTTGTGGGATGGAAGAAAGTGAGACTTCACTAGTTGGGTTGAGCCTTTTCCAAGAAACAATGGATAATATTGAGTTCATCAAAACAAGGAAGGAGATGGCTTAGATTTTTCAGAAATTGTATGTGGATCATCGTTGATGGCCATTTTAATTTAAGGTGAGTGCTCATGTGTTCTTGAGGATTTCTCCAAGGCTTGGGCATCATATTTTTGGGAAGTCATGTTATCTCTTTGATACATAGGCCCTTTTATGATACTGGAATGGGAGGATGAGGAGGAATATCACTTGGAATTTCCACCATAGTTAATCACTATACATAATATGTTACATGTGTCTCAGTTGAAAACGTATTAGTCTGATCCTGACCATGTTATTAGATGGGATCACATTGACCTAGAGTTTGATGCTTCATTGGTTTATATCCCAGTATGTCTTGTGGATATGCAATATAAAGTCTTGCATGGAAAAAGCATCAGTCTAGTGCGGGTTTTGTAGAACTATGGACAAATTTAGGAAGAGACTTATGAATTGGAGAAGGAAATGAAAGGGGAATGGTCATAACTCTTTCATAGAAATGGTGGTTTTCTAATTTATGAGGACAGAAATTCCAATGGTGGAGAGAATGTAGCACCCTCGGTTTGATGTAAGTAACCCTTTAATTATAATTTTAATTATGTAATATATTTGGGTCAATTTTTGTAGGGTATGAAATGATATTTCAATGTTATCGAGGCTTTTCTAAAGGTTCATGGTTAGTTCATAATTAGTGGAAACCATGAAACTCCTACTGGAAACCATCTAAAATGAGGCAGGGGCTAAGGGGAAGGTGAACTATTTTTACAAACCATGTGGCCGCCTTGGATAAACCACGAAAAGTGGGAAATTGTGATTTTGCATAGTTTTCACATATATTTCTTACAGATCAACAAAAAATTATGAGGTTCCTCCTTGAGGCGGTGGTTGTCACATGATTTTCATAGAGTCTGTCAAATCGTGTGACTAACCATACATGGTTTTAAAACAATATCCTAAAAAAGTATATCTAGGTCGGGATTCTATAGTGACCCATTGGTTCTTCCCACAACCAATCCTAACTCTATATTTCTTCCTCTTAAGGTATTTAGAACCTCTCCCCATCCAATTAGAACTGACACAGAGGCGTTTCAGGGTTCATTGACGCACTATTCTCATGGTAAGTCATTATTTATGGTGGCTTTTCCATGTTTTTCGTAGATCTGCTTCCCTCTCTCTCTGTGTTTCTTAGATATAGTTCCACTGTGGATATATCTAAGGTTTATGATTCCAATCATTTTTATATTTGGACTATTTCATTCTAAGGGAAGTAACATATGGCCAATTTTTAGCAATTTAAACCATTTTTGTTGGTGTTTTAGTGTCGTTGTTTATTTTCACCATAAATCCCAAGGTAGGTGTCCTCACTCTCAACTCCTCAATTTAAAAAATTAATGCTTTATTTCATATTGATTGTTTTTCATGATATTTATTATGGATTTTTATGAAATTCTTTATGAAAACCTCCTTTGGTGGTGGTTTATGGAATTGTGAAAATTGGGTGTTTTGGTGGAAAGTGATCATGGAAACTTGACTTTAAAATGATGATTTTAAAATGGATATTTGGTTTTGATGCATGGAAATTAGTTTTCAATAAATGTGTTTGTTTAATAGAGATGGTTTGTTTGAAAATTATTCTCAATAAAAGGGTAGTTTTATTGAAATTTCTTTTATTATGATTTTTAATAATGGTGTGGTTTATTAAAATGATTGAATTGGTTTGGGATATATAGTTTGACAGGTGTGGTTGGGATTAAATGGTTATGAATGCATGTAATAGATTAACATTGGTCATGATGTAGCATAATTAAAAGGGTATGGCTTATGGACAAGAATTTCCACCATAAATGGTAACCCTAGGCTTTTGTGTGGGTGTTTGTGGTTGTGTGGGTGTGTTTGATATGGAATGGGTAATGCCAATTAAATTTTTGAAATGGTTGGAATGACATGTTTGGTTGTTTTCCTCGGAAGTTGGTTTATTTTTGAATACTGCTTCGGTACCTTGTGATAAATTGTTGATCTCTTTGTATTTATATAGTTTATTTTATATAAATGTTCTAACTTGTTCTATCCTTATGGAATGAGTAGAAAAGTAATTTGGGGAAAATATCTTGAGTTTAATTACTCCACCCTTCTTTGTAACTTTGGTGATTTTGTAGATATTTTTTATCGAGATGCAGGTAAAGGTATAGTATCACATTTCATTAGTGGTTCATTATGATACTTGGGCTGTATTTTGAAGATGGAGCAAGGATCATGTTGGGAGATTTAGATTTCTATTTTTGAGTTTTTGGATTTGGTTGGTTTTGGTCTTCCATCGTGTAATTTTATGTTTTCTATTTTTCTATTATGGTACCCATTTTTAGTTGGTTTTGATATCAATTGAATTTCTTTGTGTTGTTTTATATTTTTATTATTAATCAAGTAGTGGTTATTTGGTTATGGAATATTTGGTTGGTTATTTTACTTTAAAGGTAAAATCTTCCCCACATATCAATGAATCCCTTGGAATTTATTTCCCACCTTTGGCGCCTTACGGGTGTTTATTAATTCCAAGTAATGTCCATCTACCTTCTCAATCCAATAAAGAGGGGTGTGATGTTATAGAACCTGAGTATCACTCAAGGATTTCATGGTTCACTTAATCATTATGTTCAATTATAAAAGAAAGTCCATCTCTGATCATAATTCTAGTATAAAGGAAAATTTATGTGGACCATTTTCTTAAGCATACCACACCACAAGACTAGTATAATATAAAGGTACACACCTATATTCCATTTTAATTTGAATAATAATATGTACATGAATATAAAATTCCTTTTAATTCATTAAATGTACATTTCTATTATCAAGGAATACAGAGCATTTAAAAAACGTTATAGGTCCATGTGGGATTCCCATGGTAGATAACACCATACTTGAAATTGTATAAGTTAGGACATTCTAACATGTGTGCCATATGGAATCATCAATATAATTACGCAATGATGGGGCCATAAAAAATTAGGATATTTCTTGGTTACTAAGACTTATCATATTATGGTATTATATCATTCCAAATTCTATTTATCAACTCGTTACATTTGATAAGACAGTGCACCTTATCAAGTGGTTTTTTAGAAATCAATTTATTAATTAATGACATTCAAATATATCACCAATTAAAGAGGATAAAACTTGAGGTCCATGAAATCAAAACCAAAAAATTTAATATCTGAGGGCTAGTAGAATTATTGGATTACGTTCTACATATTTAATTTCATATTTGAGGGGTGTCTCATGGAGATACCAGCACGCGGATCAACGACACAGTTTATAAGCAATGAGACATTGAGGTGGAAATATATAAAGAAACTAACTCATTCATAGTATTCTATAAATGTCAAATATCCAGGATTTAAAGGATTTGGTTCAAGATAAATTGAAGAAATGAATAAATGGCCAGAATATAAGGTGAATTAGATCACACAAAAATATCAAAAATGAGGAAAAGATAAACAATGAAAGGGGGATGGATGATTCATTGACAGACCGATATGCTTCCCATGAGATAATCGTAACTCAAAATGGAGTCCATAAAATGGAGTTATCTCTATACCTAAAGGAGGAAAAGTGGATCTCCATAGAGGGGTTTCTACATGTGAGATGATGGAAGAAAAGAGGGGGAGAAATAAATAATTAGGCAAGGGAATTTTGGTAATTTCTAGTCCCATTAATGAGGCGCATGGTTTGGTCACACGGTTGGTTAATCGTGCATCAATAGTGCATAAACCACTACCCAAAGAACTGCCTCACATGCGCTGGATGCACGGTTTGACAAACCGTGTATAGCACATGAAAAATCTCCCTGTCAAGATTTTTTAGCACCCGCACGGCCTTACAGCTCCTCATTCTTGGATAGACCAAACTATAGAGACCTTTAGATCCACTTGTTGATCCACGTATATTCACTTAGTGGGCTGCACAGTTTCAAAAAACCATGTGCCCTTACCTGTCCATCTAAACATGAGTTTCTGGGGGCCATCACTCTTTAAATTCATCGTGACACCCATGAAACCTCTCATTCCTTCAACCAATTCAAAAAACAACACACTTAAGTGTTCCAAAAAACATATTTATATTATGATACTTGGTATAATGAACAGAACATCCACTAAATGATAAAAATTAAAATTCCTTTTTAATTTCATCTGATCCAAAAATTGGGATGTTACACTAGACTTGGTGTCGGGACCCATTTTGAGGATTCTTCCCCTTTCCTTTATTTGTTGTTTTTCCTTCACACATGGACCTGTATGAAATGACATGGAATATTCACCACTGGTTGTGGGAATGTACCCAATTTTGGGAAACTAAATAGTAATTATTTTATATTTATTCAAATTATTTCCTCTATATCATATTCTATATGTTCTGGATTAATATGAAAATGAAGTTATAGTCTCACAATATGTCTGATTAGACCCTCACCTCTAGTTGATAGACTCTATTGTATTGGATGGCATGACTAAGGTCACGTAATAAACTGGACCAGGTAATTGGTCATAGTGGCACCTTGGTTAGGGCGCTACAGACCCAGGTGACCACCATTAGATGGCAGTCAAGACTACCCATAAGTAACTTACATAAAACAAGAATATGTTCATGGTCTTTATAGGATACAAGGAACTAATCATCAGAGGATATGAATATTCTAGTTTCCAAATAGATCATGATGATCTGAAATCACATATAGGATACATATTTAATCTCAATGGAGGGGTTGCGAGCTAGAAGAGCTCAAAAAATGTCATGGGTCTGGATTGTGCAGTAGATTCTGAGTACATTATGGCTTCATAGATATTTAAACAAGGAATTGTTTTATAAAACCTTTTCCATGTTCCTGACATCGTGTTTAGAAGTAAATACCCCATCACACTCTATTGTGATAATACAACAAGGGTATTTCTTTCAAAGGTTATGAGGTCACATCAACAGATAATTCACATAATTTTGAAGTATATTATAATGAACTATTTTTATTAGAGAGGTGAATTCATAGTGAGTAGAGTCTCCAATAAAGACAATATGGTGGACACCTTGACTAAAGCCTTAACTCAATAGAAACATGATCTTCATGTGAGGTCAAGTGGATTTAAAGTCATTAGTAGTTTCTTATAGTCCAAGTGGGAGTTTATAAAATATGGTGTTTTGAAAAAAACATCTTCTAATTGGTATTACATGTTTATTATATGAAGTGAATGTTAATTTAATTATCTTATTACATATTTTATTATAGTTTTTTGTGACTTTAATATAATAATTTCTAGAGTATTTTCTACATTAAAAAGGAATATTATTTTCCTTCTATGATGAGAACCTTAAAATTACATGATGATATTATTAAAATGGGTTCTATGGTTAGATAAAATTATATTATAGGAAACATTTCATGTTTATTATTAGGTTTGAGTACTCTTCATCACAAGAGACTTCTACTCATGAAGTCTGCACTTGATAACCTTTAAGATGGGAGATTATGATAATAGACCCCATAATCATAATTCCACATGTTAATGTGTCTCTAGATATTCCTATCTATGAGAATGGGTAATGGTCCTTATACATTAAGATTATTATTAAATCATATAATGACTCATGGACTTAAATTTATTATAAAAACCATGATGATAATAGTTCATGGTGAAGTTGGGTATGTGGAGTTAATCACAAATGTCATGGTATTAATGAATAATTTGAGGATGGTTATGTCCCTTCCATATTAATTGATATTGATATATCATCCCATTTATATAAATAAAGTATTCACATTAAATCCAATGGGCATGGTGTAAAAATGAGATTATTTCAGGAGCTCTTGACCGCCTCAGAGTGGCAGTAGCATTTTCTTCAGAAATAACCATGGAAACTTATAAAGAAAGATTAAAATTAAATAATAGTTATGATGGTGGTAAAATTAATTCACTCAGAAAATGTTAAAACAAAGATTCCTTTCATGATTTCGGTAAAAAATGAAAAAGTAACTTGTACCAAAAACAACAAGATGATTCCTTTTAAACATTGAAAATAATGTCAAATATAGTTCAAAACTACTTAAAAATAATTTTATTAAAGAAAATAACATTCATGGAAAAAATTTAAAGAACCCAGATATAGAAGAAGAAAATTTTAACCATAGATGAAATAATTTAGACTTTTTTATAAAACTTTTATCCAACGTTTTAATTACCAAAGATAAGATAATGAAAGGAAAACAAGATGAAATAAGGTCATATTTTCTTAAAAAAAATTATCAGTTGTTTTAAGTAACAAAGAGAGGAGAATGAAATGAAAAAAAAAAGAAAACCTCATATATATCTAGAAGAGAAAAAATATACAGAGTTTAAAATATAAATAGTATATAATTCCCCCAAATTAGAATCAAGAAAAAATAATTCGGATTAAAAATGAGATTTCCATATAAACCCTTACCCCAGGTCCAGAATTTCTTCATAAAGTCTACAAATTTCTTTTATAACAAGTTTAAATTTATTATAAATTTATACAATAACCATATTTGTAATTATCTTACAATATATCATTCTCTTATCATTTTTAATTACCAATTTGTTAACAATTCTTCATTAAAATCAACATTTAGGTAAAAACTTGTTCGTTTTCCATGCATGTTTTGGATCATAGGTTCTAGTCATTGCACCTTGGTCATGGTTTCATAATACCCATAGTCTTAATCTAGTTATAAGTTTCATTTTTAATCATTATGTACACTTGTATAACTATTCATATAAATTGGTTCTAAATTGTTAATTACATCTCTTCATGGAGACAGTAGTCCGTACATATGTACGAGTAATGTATTCATTTTTCAATGAATGGAAAGAATGAGAGGTAAGACATAATATATCTGTCCAGAATCATAAAAATATCATATATATCATAAATATTCATTAAATATATATATATGACCATCCTTGTATGGAAGACACAGAAAAAAAATCACATCCCCTGATGGAGTTGGTACTTCATATGTACACATGAATGACATTATAATTTCTCATAGGATAGAAGGGAGGTATAAAATGAGTGTACCATTAAAAAAATAATTATTTTTATGATATTTATTTCACCATTTTAATATAGTTATATATTATTATTAGGAGTTTAAGGAAGAAATAAACTCAAAATAGATCTGTAAATATAATTACCTCTTCTTTGGGAAACCACCTTCAGCGCACACCTTAAACCTTCAAAGGTTGGTCTTTTGGGAATACCAGAGGATCTAATATTAGTTAAAAGAAGTTTTGATGTTATTTTTGGCATGGATTGGATGATCTAGATGACCCAAAAGGCGTGAAGGAGTGATGGGTTGAGGACCTCATTTTATATTGGGGGTTTGGTCCTATTGTAAATACTTTAATAATTAAAATATAATAAAGACATATTCAATTGAAATTAGCACCATTGAAACCGAAATTCAAATATAAGATAAATTTTGGCCAAATTAAACTTAAAAATAGGGCTTGGATAAGTTTTTAGGTTATTTTATCCCTTATCTCTTTATTTTAAACCCTTGTTAACCCTTTTAACCATTACCGTAGTGACAATGTTTAACCATGGTTAATATTAAAAATGTATAAAAATGAAATTGACATATTTACAAAATTCAGATTCAAAAATTAAAAATATTTAAACCATTTTATTAAATTCAATTATTATAAGTGGTAAAAATTTATTTCAAAGTTAGAACACAAAATGCAATGAAAACCATTTTTAGAAAAAATACATTTTTATGTATAAAACTGATTTTTTTATCATTCATTGGCTAGTAAAACCATATAAACTAATGTTAACATATTTCATTGAATATATTATACTAAACTTTAAATAAACCAATTAATAATTATTTATTAACAAAATTTAGGAATATAAAAACATAGATCACACAAAAAATATTTTTTTTTGGAAAAAATCTATTTTTACCATAAAATTATATTATTTTTATTTACAATTGATTGATAAACAATTAATTATTCTTATTCATTTTTTTAAAAAATATTTTCTCATAATATTAATTCACTAAATTAATTTTTAAATAAAATATATATGAAGAAAGAATTCCCATAAACAAAATACTTCAAAACATTCTTTGTCACGACCCATCCTCGGGGCCCGTGCCGTGACTACCCCAAGCCCACTTTCCATAGACCAGGGGATGGAGACTAGCACCAAAGGCGTAAATCCTGACAACCAGGAAGGCATTGCCTTTATAAAAGTAAACAAAACACCATAGAGTACAAGCGGAAGTAAACACAAAGTACAAATGAAAGTGCTGAAAAGTAAATGGGCTAGAATACAAACCCAACTGAAAATAGAGGTACAACTGAACAAAAGTACAACAGAAAAAGACAATAGCTGGAAGAACGGAAGCGGATCCTGGGTCATCCTCCTCGAATCCTACCTGAAGGGTAGGTACAGATAGCCTCCACAACGCTCTCGCCCGTCAACCTCCTCTGTGTGTCGTCTCGTCGTGAAGTCCACCTCCGGACACTAACTCGTCGTGTGGTCCACCTCTAGGTACTGACTCGTCATGTGATCCACCTCCGGGTACCGCCCAGTCCTCGAACACTCAGCCTCCGTCAGCACTGCCCATCGTCTACAACCAACACAACGAGGTGTGGGCATAGCCCGTGCAGAGGTGAGTATAACGATACTAAATAGGGTCCCCGAGACCCTCAAGGTCTCACTAAAATCAACAAGGATAACCACAAAGAAGATCTCAACAGATAACCTCTACTTAGGTATATTCCCATACATATACATAAGTTATCAAGTGACCCATCTCAATCATGAGAAACCACAAAAATTATGAAATCAACGGATAACCACTACCCAGGAATATGCCCATACATATACCTAAGTTATCAAGAGACCCATCTCAATCATGAGGTAAACACAAAGGTCAAAGACTCAGCTCAAACCAGTATTTTCATTATCGAAACCATAACTACTGAAGAGCCCCATCTCTAGAGTGTAAAGTGGTCATGTCATGACTCCGAGGTACTGCTCACTAACCTAAAATGGATGAGGTACTCCCTCTGTCGAGTACCGCGGGTAAGACACCCAAACACAGTAGTGCTTCCCGCCGGGGTATGCCACTCAAACACAGTAGTGCACACCCCCTAATATCCTACAGAGGTACTCTCCGGACGAGTACCGCGGGTCTGCACTGTCACATAGTAGTGCTCCGTCCGCCATGGGTCTGCACCCAAACAAAGTAGTGCTCCGTCCACTGGGCTAGTCGACTCACTCCAAGTCGAGTCGGTCAAGCAGTCGTCAGGTCTCAGCCGGCTACACAGTCTCCGTACTCCATATGCTCGTCTCCGGGAGGGTCCTCTCCACGAGCTATAGGTCAATACTCCAAGCATCTCAAAGTCCCACTAAGAAGTATCTCAAAGTACCGCCTCGTCATAGGGGTCTCAACGCAACAGATGGCGCGTCAATCGGACGCCCGGTCTGTGAGTTATTAGCCATTTCGTCCCAGAGGCCCGGTTGGTTTCGTGTGCGAACCAACCCAGCTGTATCTCAACTGTACCCCAAACTCTCATAGGGTATACTCATAGAGACCGTTTCTCAATGTGATCACCAACGCCGCTGACGGTTCGTCAAACGGACGTCCAGTCTGAAAGTTATCATTTTTTCCGTTGCAGGGGCCCAGTTGGATTTCGGGTACAATCCAACCCGGCCATAGTCCAACTACGTCAAAACCTTAGGCGAACCAACCCGGACGTACCCAAAGTTCTCTAAAACCATGAGTGTATGATTCCAAAACGACCGTCTCGGTCCAAGGATCGCTACGCAACTGACGGTGCATCGATCGGAGGTTTGTACCCCAAGATATGGGTGAAGGACCGAAAAAGGTCCGGAAGTGGGGGTGTTGGGCCCGGACCAATCCGGCCCGAGACCCCCTGGGTCAGCCCGAACCGGGTCGAACCGACCTGGGTCCGGGTCCGGAACGCTTGGGCGCGGCCCGGCCCGGCTGGCGCGGCCCGGCCAGGCGGTCCGCTTGGGAGGCTCGGCCGTTTCGGCCAAGAGGTGCGGGGTGGCACGCTGCCCCCGCCAGCAAGCAACCGCGGCCCCATGGGGGGCCGCTCCTTGTCAATGGACGCGGCTGAGCACCGCGTCCCGCCTTCATCAGTCCTACGCGGTCGCGGGACAAGTGGCCCTCCCCGGCGGCACGCCGGGCACCGCCGTCTCATGGCGGTCGGCCGGTGCCGGCCGCCGGCAGTGTTTTCTGCGGACCACCGGGCGCGCTCCGATGGTCCGTTTTGATTGCCGCCTTCTCCAATGGTCCTCCCGGGACCCGACCTTCACTGCGGAGGCTTCAAATTTACCTTGCGGCCCCGTCTGTTGTCGCCTGGAAATCCACGCACAACGATCAACCAGCGGAGTCTTCAATCGCCTCAACGGCCCCGACTCCGGCCCAGTTCGTTCAGCCTCAACGGCGCGGCGCAATGGCGCCATGCTTCTTCATCGCATTCTTTCTCGTTTACGTGCGGTGTTGTTGCACCGTGACTCCTTTGTTTGTGCCGCAACGAATCAAACTAATAAAGGGGGAGGAGATTCAGCTGTGTTCGAGCGGTCTGACCTCCTCCCGTTAAGTTGGTAAGAAGCGGCCCAGAAGACGAACAACAACAAGAATTTTTCACGAACAAAAGAAATCAACCTGAACAGTTTTTCCCAAAAATAAATATTCCCAACATACAAAAGAAAATATTCGCGGATCAACTTGAGGATGAGTTGATCCGAGTTCTTTATTTTAAAAGGAAGGAACCACGGGAATATAAACTTACACAAAATTAACCCCTACCTCGAGCGTAGTCGTCGAACGACGTTTGTCATGAAATTGCACGTTGCGAAAGAAGGCGTCGTGGAAGGGGGATCATCGCGTCGCGGAGAAAAGATTCGTCGGCGTCGCGTCGTCAATCTCTGAGGATCCGGCGTTCTTGTCGACCTTCGTCGGTGGTCGGTGTTCTTCGCGTTCTTCACGTTCTTCGACGAAGAATGAAGAACTTCAAGACACTCTTACTCTCCCCAAAAACTCAACACAACAACCCAACAATAATAAAACAAGGGTTACCATATTTTACTACTCACGCCAAACGTTTTAAAAAACAAAAACGAATCAAACAATTAACTCAATTAATTGCAACGTTTTAAACCGCCCAATTAATAGAGGCGTTTATTAAAAAGTTTAAACGCAAGAGTTGACTTCGTTTAAAAGGGGGGGTGCAGGTGCGTTGCCTTAATCAAAGGTGGGGGTTTCGTGGAAGTTGAAAAGGTGAGGCTCGTGTGGGCCCCAACCCACAAATATCCTACCAAGTGGGTAGGATATTTTGGGTCCCACATCATCCACTTAATTTATGTTAAGAAAAATAAAATAAAAGATCAGTTGAACTAGTTTTATTTTATTCCTTAACTTTACCCCAAAAATTAAAAACCACACCCGAGCAAACACAACTCCAGAAAAGGTGTTTCTAAGCAATTATCGGCACTGTGATTCCATCGGTTCCCTCGGATTTCAATTCCGAGCACCGGTTCAAAAGTTAGAAAAACCCGCTTGTTCGTTCACTGAACGTACCCGAGATAAACTTCAGAAAATGATTCCGGGCACACCGGGCCTCGGAATCAGGTGCCGTTAGAAACTGAGTTCTTGTAAAATTCCAAAAAAATCAAGAAAAAAAATTTCCTTGAAATTTCTGGGTCTTTACATTACTCCCACCTCAGGGCTTTAAATCCTCGTAAAGCTTTAACACAAACTAGGGTCACAAAAGTGGTACTGAGCACGCATCTGACCCTTCTGCTCCCATGTACTTACCTGGAGGTTCCCGTACTTCTAGTGAAAGCACACCCAAGGAATCGACCTCCCTCGTAGGATCTACCCCTATCGATCCTCGATCCCCACTAGAATCTCTACGTGTGTCACCCTGTCATCGACGTCCAACTCCCTGAGGTCGATGATGTGTGAACAATCATGCACGTATCTCCTGAGTTGAGATACGTGGAAGTCGTCGTGCACCTGGTGAAACTGAGGTGGATGGGTCAAGTTGTAAACCACCTCGCCTACCCAGTTGAGGACCTATAAAGGTCCGTTGAACCTCAGAGATAACTTTTCGTCTCGGCCACATCTCCGTAAACCTCATTGAGGTGAGACCCGTATAAGAACGTGATCGTCATCCTCGAACCCTAGAGGTATCCAATTCTTGTTAGAACTGAAACTCAAAACGACTGCTGCCACGAGGGTAAGGTTGACCGACTCAAGAGTTATCAGTCTCTCCCTCCTATGCATGAGTTTATCCTGTGCTACCTGGGGTTTCCTTTTCACCGACCAAGGAAAACCCATCCCGACGTCGTAGTTAAACCACAACCTTCTTGCCTAATACCGTCAATTTGTGTATGAACTGTGATTGCCCAGTCTATACTCAATCCAACGTCGTAAGGCCTCGACGCTGCCACCAAGAGATTCCAACCGAAACTCTCACCTCGAGGTTCTGATCACACCGTCGGTGTAAGTGTGATTATCAATTCTTCTTTCAACGTATCTCCAGATGTGAGCGTCAAGTCTACGGCTTACCGGAAACTCTAGGTCTAGGACATGATTCGTGGAAGGAAGGAATGATTTGTATCAACGCCTATTACTACGGCAGCTAGTAGTGGACATAGAATGTCCCTCGAATCATTCATAGAGCCATTGGGTCACTCTCCCTGACAGCATGCAGCTACTCTCTTCCCCTGCCCTTCAGCTCCCTGAGCCTGGTGGGGAAAACTAAGGCGGGTGGTTGTAGCATGTTAAAACGTACACCACCTCATGCTGCTCTCCTAGCTCTGCCTCCACGTCTGCTACTTCGCAGACTCATATCTCCTTTAAGCTTCCTCTTATTGAAACATTTAACACGCCCGAGTCTCTAAGACTGGCGTCGGTTACCCATTTCGTACTGCACTGTGTAGTCTTCATCTGCTCTTGGATGATCTGCACCTTCTTTTCCTACGATCAGGAAGAGCTGCTAAAATTTCTCCTTTGCCGAAAAGAGAAACTCGGTCTCATCCCCTGGATGAACCACGCCCATTGCCTAATACAGTCAATCCTGACGTGAATGATGCATTAATTCCATGGATGACGTCGTAAGGCCTTGACGTAACTACCAAGAGATCCAACTGTCACTCTCACCTCCAAGGGTCGAGTCACACTGTCGGCATTAGTGCGAGGTCACTGGGTCTCCTCCAGTAGAAATCTCGAAAGTGAGTGTCAAGTCAATAATTTTAACCGGGACCACTCAGTATCAACCAAACAAAAGGACAGGAGAGAAAACATCACAAAGATAAGTGTCTTTTTATTATTGCAGCTCGTAGTACAAAGACACGAGTACAACAGCAGCATGGAACTAGAAGTACAAGGGACGTATCCACTAGTTCTGCTCCTGTCCACCTGCTCCCGGAGCTCTACTGCCTTGTCCACTGCTCGGCTGTTGCTCAAACACCCGCCGCTTCTTTTGTCTCGGTGGCTCCTCCAACTCCTGAGGATCAACTGTGCGAGGAGTCGGACAGTCACATGCCAGGTGACCCTTCCTGCCGCAGGAGAAACACTATCCGTTTCTGGCACGCCTGGCTTTGACCCCACCCTGGGTGCCCCGCAACACCGATCCTAAAAACCGAGATCGCCCAACTGCAGGTCTGGTCATCCTGGACCTCTACATCATCTGTCTACTGCCTATAGATGACTCGGATACTGATCGAAATACATGCGGAAAAGGCATCATCTCCTGAACACGCTCGGGGTGCAGAGCTACTGGTACAAACTCCACGCTGAAGAAGGTCTCGAAGTCTCCCCATGTGAAGGTCATCCTGTCACAAAACTGGAACAAGTGGGTCCACCACCTTCCTGCTACTTCCTAAAGAAGGCTGGCAACAAAGATCACCATGAAGTCTGGTGGTGTCCCTACTAGCCTGAAGACTCTCACCACAGCCTCCATCCAAACCTCAGCCGCCTGCGGGTCCGTCTCTCCCCGGAACCTGGGTGGCCTCTGGCGCTGGAACTCGTGCAACGCACTCAAGTAGCGTGCATCGCCTACTATTGGGGCTGGTGGCATCGGTGACCCAACGTATGGTAGTACCGCTGGTGCCTCTGCTGGTGCCTCAACTGCAAGAGGGCCCTATACCGAAGCCTCGTCGCTCGACAGGCTGTCAGTACGCACATCCCTCTGGGCTCTAGCTGGTCACCCGTAAAAAGGCATCCTGAAAGAAACAAGGTGACACGGTCAAATGATTATACCTGGTGAGCTGACCTGGTTTGAGCTGACTTTTTAAAAAAACTTCTAGAAACACACACGCAATTAGTGTTTTCGTGCACAAAGTCAGAAATCAGTTGTCAGGGTCCTGGTGTATGGATACGTCGGCCGCCCGCACCAACACTGGACTCCCTGAACTGAAGACCACACTTGGTACCCTTAACACTATTTCTTCACAGAAAGAAAATATCAGAGTTATATGTTCGGTGGTAGAACCGACTCCTTTGATACCAATTTGTCACGACCCATCCTCAGGGCCCGTACCGTGACTACCCCCAAGCCCGCCATCCATAGGCCAGGGGCTGCCGACTAGCACCAAAGGCATAAATCCCGACAACTGGGAAGGCATTGCCTTTATAAAAGTAAACAAAACACCACAGAGTACAAGCGGAAGTAAACACTAAGTACAAAAGAAAGTGCTGAAAAGTAAATGGTCCAGAATAAAAACCCAACTGAAAATACAGCTACAACTGAACAAAAGTACAACAGAGAAAGCCAACAGCTGGAAGAACAGAAGTGGCTCCTGGGTCGTCCTCCTCGGATCCTACATGAAAGGTAGGTACAGATAGAGAAGCTCCTGAATCATCCACCACGGATCCTACCTGAAGGGTAGGTATAGATAGCCTCCACAACGCTCTCGCCCGTCAACCTCCTCCGTGTTTCGTCTCGTCGTGAAGTCCACCTCCGGATACTGACTCGTCATGTGGTCCACCTCCGGGTACTGACTCGTCGTGTGATCCACCTCCGGGTACCGCCCAGTCCTTGAACACTCGGCCTCCGTCAGCACTGCCCGTCGTCTGCAACCAACAAAATGAGGTACGGGCATAGCCCGTGCAGGGGTGAGTATAACAATACTTAGTAGGGACCCTGAGACCCTCAAGGTCTCACTAAAACCAACAAGGATACCCACAAAGAATACCTCAACAGATAACCTCTACTTAGGTATATGCCCATACATATACATAAGTTATCAAGTGACCCATCTCAATCATGAGGAACCACAAAAATTATGAAATCAACAGATAACCACTACCCAGGTATATGCCCATACATATACCTAAGTTATAAAGTGACCCATCTCAATCATGAGGTAAACACAAAGGTCAAAGACTCAGCTCAAACCATGATTTTCATTATCGAAACTGTAACTGCTGAAGAGCCCCGTCTCTAGAGTGTACAGTGGTCCTATCACGACTCCGAGGTACTACTCACTAACCTAAGACTACTGAGGTACTCCTCCTGTCGAGTACCGCGGGTCAGCCACCCAAACACAGTAGTGCTTCCCGCCGGGGTATGCCACCCAAACACAGTAGTGCACACCCCCTAATAGCCTGCAGAGGTACTCTCCGGACGAGTACCGCGGGTCTTCACTGTCACACAGTAGTGCTCCGTCCACCATGGGTCTGCACCCAAACAAAGTAGTGCTCCATCCACCAGGTTATTCGACTCACTCCAAGTCGAGTTGGTCAAGCAGTCGTCAGGTCTCATCCGGCTACATGGTCTCCGTACTCCGTACGCTCATCTCCGGGAGGGTCCGCTCCACGAGCTACAGGTCGATACTCCAAGCATCTCAAAGTCCCACGAAGAAATATATCAAAGGACCGCCTCCACATAGGGGTCTTAACGCAATAGACGGCGCGTCAATCGGACGCCCGGTCTGTGAGTTATTATCCTTTTCGTCCCAGGGGCCCGGTTGGTTTCGTGGGCGAACCAACCTAGCCGTATCTCAACTGTATCTCGAACTCTAATTGGGTATACTCATTGGGACCTTTTCTCAACGCGATCACCAACGCCGTTGACGGTTCGTCAAACAGACGTCCAGTCTGAAAGTTATCTGCTTTTCCGTTCGAGGGGCCCGGTAGGATTTCGGGTACAATCCAACCCGGCCATACTTCAACTACGTCCAAACCTCAGGCGAAGTATGCCAAAATTTTCTTCTCATCAATAGGAATCCAACAAAGTCGATGGCACGTCAATTGGACGTCTGGAGCTCAAGATATAAGTGTTTCCTCTCCGAGGGCCCGGTTGGTTTCGTGTTCGAACCAACTCGGTCGTACCCAAAGTTCTCCGAAACCCTAAGTGTAATATACCTAAATGACCGTCTCAGTCCAAGGATCGCTATGAAACTGATGGTGCGTCGATCGGAGGTCTGGACCCCAAGATATGGGTGAATGACCGAAAAAAGGTCCGGAAGTGGGGGTTTCGGGCCTGGACCGATCCGGCCTGAGACCCCCTGGGTTGGCCCGAACCGGGTTGACCCGACCCGGGTCTGGGTCCGGCCCGCTTGGGCATGGCCTGGGTGCGGCCCGGCCCGGCCTGGTCATGGCCCAGCCTGGCGGTCCGGTCGGGTGGCTCGGCCGTTTCGGCCGAGCGGTGGGGGGTGGTACGCTGCCCCCCGCCAGCAAGCAACCACGGCCCCATGGGGGGCCGCTCCTTGTCAACGGACGTGGCTGAGCGCCGCGTCCCACATCCCTCGGTCCTGCGTGGTAGCGGGACCAGCGGTCTGCCTCCATGGCTTTAGCCGTGGCATCCCTCCCCGGCGGCACGCCGGGGCGCCGCCGTGCTGGCGAGGCACGCCGACGGTGTTTTCTGTGGACCACCGGACGCGCTCCGGTGGTCCGTTTTGCTCGACGCTTTCTCCAACGGTCCTCCCAGGACCCCACCATCACTGCGGAGGCTTCACTTTTACCTTGCGGCCCCGTTTTTCATCGCCCGCCAATCCACGCACAACGATCAACCAGCGGAGTCTTCAATCACCTCCGCGGCCCCGACTCTGGCCGCGGTTCGTTTGGCCTCAACGGCACGGCGCGAAGGCGCCGCATTCTTTCTCATGTCCGCGCGGTGTCGTTGCACCATACCTCCTTTGTTCGTGCTGCAACAAATCAAAACAACAAAGGGGGATGAGAGTCATTCGTGTTCGTGCGGTCCGACCTCCTCACGTTAAGTTGGTAACAAGTGGCCCAAAAGACGAAGAACAACAAGGATTTTTCACGAAAAAAAGAAATCAAACCAAACAGTTTTTACTGCAAATAAATATTCCCAACCTTCAAAGGAAAATATTCGCGGATCAACTTGAGGGTGAGTTGATCTGAGTTCTTTGTTTTAAAAAGAAGGAACCATGGGAATATAAACTTACACAAAATTAACCCCTACCTCGAGCGTAGTCGTCGAACGAGGTTTGTCGTGGAATTTCACATCGCGGAAGAAGGAAACGCGGAAGGGGGATCATCGTGTCGTGGAGAAAAGATTCGTTGACATCGCATCTTCGATATCTGAGGATCTTGTGTTCTTGTCGACCTTCGTCGGAGGTCGGCGTTCTTCGACGAAGAATGAAGAACTTCCAGACTTCTCTTACTCTCCCCAAAAACTCAACACAACAACCCAACAATAATAAAACAAGGGTTACCTTATTTTATTACTCATGCAAAATGTTTTAAAAAACAAAAATGAATCAAATAATTAACTCAATTAATTGAAACGTTTTAAATCGCCCAATTAATAGAAACGTTTATTAAAAAGTTTAAACGCAAGAGTTGACTTCGTTTAAAAGGGGGGGTGCGGGTGCGTTACCTTAATCAAAGGTGGGGGTTTCGTGGAAGTTGAAAAGGTGAGGCTCATGTGGTCCCCGCCCCACAAATATCCTACCAAGTGGGTAGGATATTGTGGGTCCCACATCATTCACTTATTTTATGTTAGGAAAAATAATATAAAAGATCGGTTGCACCACTTTTATTTTATTCCTTAACTTTACCCCAAAAATTAAAAACCACACCCGAGCAAACGCAACTCCGGAAAAGGTGTTTCTAAGAAATTAATGGCGTTGTGATTCCATCAGTGCCCTCAGATTTAAATTCCGAGCACCGGTTCAAAAGTTAGAAAAACCCGCTCGTTCGTTCACTGAACGTACCCAAGCTAAACTTCGGAAAATGATTTCGGGCACACCGGGCCTTGGAATTAGGTGCCGTCAGAAACTGCGTTCTTGTAAAATTTCAAAGAAAATTAAGAAAAAAAATTTACTTGAAATTTCTGGGACTTTACATTCTTTAATATCAATAGAATTTCCTAAATGAAATAAAAATTATTTTAAAAAAATTACATTTCATTAAAATACCTGATAATTTGATTCATTTTATAATATAAAATGTTAATCCACTATATATACTAAATTTGGGTTCTTCTAGCCTGATGTGTCGCCTCCTATAGCTTCAACGTCCCCCATTTCACTATTTCTATTCTGGTGTTACCCCCATATCGTCGCGTCCCCCCTCCAAACACTCCGCCCACGAGTTGGAATTCACCTCTCCACCTAACCCTCCTTCTCCTCCCGCGGTTAGGGTTTTTTCTCACCTCATTTCCTGACAACGCCTTGCACATACCATCGCTAACCTCGATAGGCTCATCGGATTCTCGATTAACCTCTCTATCCGTGCTTCTGTCTTTGGCTCCTCTGACTACAGCTCCTCCACTCGCGACTTTCCACAACCGGCGACTCCTCCATCCGCTCTTGCACATCTGGGTCCTCCACTCCACCTACGGTTCCCTTTACCTATAGTTCGCAGTGAGTAACCCAAGTTATAAACATTACTCCGATGGCCGAATGAGGTCCTTCTAACCGCTCCTTCGTTCAGTTTTATTCATGGATTTATTTCGATTTCCCGATGTATAAAAATTGATATGTAACTTTCAACGTCTCCGTTTCAGAAGAAAAAATCGTCAAGTTACTACTTCCAGGAGAGGCGGATGCGACGCCTACTTCATCTTCTTGTCCGTTGCTTTTTCCATTAACAGTAATTGGGAGTCCATTCAGGAATTGGTTGCTTGTAAGGTATATGCAAAATGAATTATAGGGACCTGGCTGAACAAAAATCCCTTGACTATAATCTGGTTTATTTTTCAGGTTTGACGATCTCACATAAGGGTTCTCCGCAACAACCGATTACAGATTTGTTGACTACTATCTATGTAATGTATTCTCTGTCACCTCACACTGCATCTATTACATGTTTCTTACAAATGTACTAAGGCTAAATCTGTTTGTTTTCTGACATTGAATACGTTTTGCTCTTCAAAACATATATCAATGTTAATGAATTAGTTTCAACCTATATAGATCAACATCTATGAAAAATTACATGTATCCTCATTTCATGAACAAAACGACCTTCTATTCATGATTAAATATAATCAATTTTATTTGACTATTTTCTAATTATTTCCTTAGTGTGAATCTTAAAACATAAACAAGATTTATAAATGTGAACCATTTCAACTCATGTAAACCATTTCAACTTACATTTCATCATACAAATACAATCGTAAACTTCACCTCTTATCTGTAAATTTTTAATTTCATTGTAATGTTATTCCTTAACGTACATGTCAATAATTTCTAAATAAAACTTCTCACTTTGGTTTTATTGACTACTTTATAATGACTCAGGAATTTTTGGATGAAAATGTCACAAAGATTTGATTAGAGCTGCAGTGGAGAATACAAAGGCATGAACTACAAACATGTTGTCCGATATGTATTAATATTTACTTTAGTTTATTTTATACATTATGATTCATTGTCTATATGTATTTATCTCATTTGGTCTATTTTATTGATTTCATTCACTGTTACTTTTCATCATTCTTATCTCTATGATTCTTTGATTTACCTTTGTTTTGATTTTTCATTTAGCAATAGATTATCATATTTTTCATTTATTTCACATAAATTTTCATTATATACTTCATCTAACTTTTCATTAACCCCTTGCACAAGTCCCCATATATTCCAGGTAAAATTGATTCCATGAGATGGTCTACTCATCTTTGATTCTCATTCATTCAAAGTATGTTGTTCTTTCTAATTTTGAAAGTAAATTTTTTACATTTTTATATTTGATCTTATTTTTTATGAAATATTCATTCTGTTTACAAATATATATGCTCTAATTTTTTATATAAGCTAAATGGAATATTAAATCTGTTTTCAAATTTCTGTTTCATGTACTAAATACATTCCATATGAATTGTATTTTAATGCATGAATAATAGATATTTTCAACATTTTTTTATATCATGCTCTTTTGTTTTCCATTCAATGTCCTTCATTTTTTGTTTTTAATATCATAGTAGTATGTTTTGTTTTTAATTAGATAAAAAATTCTTTATTATTACTAATTTTGGCACATCTCTAATTAATCAAAGTTATTGTGTATTGTGAATTGAATTATTTCTATTGACTGATATTGAATTGATTAATTTATTGTGTTGAATTTTGTATTTTATTAATTGGGATGTTTAATTTTTAAATCAATATTCTCTTTTTAGAAGAATTATTACTCAATAGATAGGGTAAGATAAATTTTTAGTGCTAAAATCAATGGAAGGGAATTTACAGTTTCTACCATTGGTTGATGTGGTTGGTGATGGTTCTAATGTAGCCACATTGGCGTGCAACCCACAAGAAAGGGGGAACATCTATTCTTGGTAATGAGCATCTTTGCGCACTTCAATTCTTAGTTTTCAGTTTTGATTAGAGCGAAATTAATATATTATTTTGTTTCCATGTAATTTACTAAGCAGGTTGGTGTACTCATGAAATTTTTTTAGAGTCATATCACTCTACGAGAAATAAGATACAGAAGAAAAATAACTAGAAGAATCTTTTGGACTTGATTGTTTCCACTTGAAGTAGGCATAGAAGTGTCTCGATAGCAGACTGAGCGATGTGATTGAGAATAAGGTCGACACTTCAACCGCTACTTATCCATTTCCCTTTCCATTTCCATTTCCATTTCCTTATTCATTTTATTTTTCAACTTCTTCTATATATATTGTTTACCCCAGCTGATTCTATTTATAAAACTCTAATGTTCTTCAAATATTTGGGCATACTAACCGTGATGGTATGTTATATTAATGAACACATTCCATATCCAATATTATTTTTTACTCCCGTATTTCTTAAAATGAATTGTAATGTTGTGATGCCATTTTATATTTGTTTTGATCAAAATTTCAACATGACATGGTTGTTCTATTTGCAGTTTACCAAACCGTATGTTTCACGCATCCAGTATTCTCTTCATTGTAATTGATGAGGGGGTTATCTTCTTTGAGAGTAAATTAAAATTGGTCCTCTATCTGAGTGGCTAGAACAAACAATGTTTGACTAATTTTTTATATTGTCTCAAAAATGTCATTTTTTGGACTTGGAAGGGATAATTTCCCATAGAAGTGCATTTTATGTCATTTATGCCTGGTAGTTTTATGCCTGATAGTAACATGCGTGGAATAATCACATGAAAATAAATGTGCTTTTGCAATTAGTAATTTTACATTATTTTTTTGATCATACCAAGGTCATGATTGCAGCTTTACTTTTTTTCCTTTGTTCATGTCTCACATGTTCTCCCAATGCACCTTGTCCTTAATGCCTTCATGCTTCACTAATTCAGGGATCTGTGTTGGTAGTAAAAATTTCCCGTAATGATCCTTCTGCACTAGGTTTGGATACATTGTCACAATAAATATTGTCTTTTCTTGGTTGTAGCTGCAAAAACCATTTAATTTTACTTAAGTATTAATGCTTTATGAAAACATTACTTGGGACCGAGTCTTCCCAACTTTAATACAATATAATTTATGCTATTTTATTTACTTATCCCTACATTAGAATTTTAGGCTTGATTAATTAGATTATCCCTTTTTTATTTTCTATCTTATCATGAATGAAGCACTCTTTATTATATGAATCCTAATGGGTATATTCTTTCATTATTCGGGTCTTGTATAATCTGATGTAGATGAGGTAGAATGTTCTGTATGGGAAACATAGCACATGCAACCAAATAGATCCTTATGTTAACACAGTCACCCGAATGTTAGAAAATCAAATCAATGAAAAATATAGGTAAACTGACTATTAAAATATAGTGTTTTTTGTAGATTACCTGTATGGGAGTTTCTGTTATAATTTTATAGCATATAGATAGATTTTCTAGCATATAGACAAAATTTCCAAATCAGTTTCTGTTATAATTTTCACATTTTCCAAATCAATTTCAGTAAATTTTCTATCATATAGGCAGGGGCTGGGCAGGTTATAGGGGGAGGGGAGGGGAGGGGAGGGGAGGGGAGTATGATGGCAGGGGGTAGGGGGCTGCTGGGGAAATGGGTTGGGCAGGGGGGATGGGATTGGAGGGGCATGGGATGGGCAAGGGCTGGGCAGGTTGGATGGGAGGGTAGGGGAGGGGAGGGTTATGGAAGGGGGGAGGTGGATGCTGGGGGAAAAGGTTGGGCAGGGGGAGGGGAGGGGAGGGGTAGGGGTTGGGCACATTGGAGGGGAGGGGTGGAGGGGAGGTGAGGGGCTGGGTAGGTTAGAGGGGAGGGGAGGGGAGAGGAGGATGATGGCAGGGGGAGGGGTGATGGGGGAAAAAGTTGGGCAGGGGAGGGGGAGAGAGTAGGGGAGGGGAGGATGAGGCTAGGGGGAGGGGGCTGCTGGGGGAAGAGGTTGGGCAGGGGGAGGGGAGGAGATGGTAGGGGAGGGGAGGGGGAGGGGGCTGCTTTATGTGATCCCACCCATCCTATGTGCTACTTTGAATGTTCTTTTCATTCTTGTCCATTTATATATTTTGATGTATATAATTCTGTTGTGTGCTTAATGTCCATTTGAATGTTTTTTTCAGTTGGATATTTCGTTCATGTCCATTTCTTTGACTAATTTTCCTGTAACCAATTTTCCTATTGAGTTCCATTTTATTTTATCAAAAAAGGACCATAGAAATTGGTGGATATCAAAATAAGAGGCCCAAGAATTCCTGATATTTATTCACCCATATTTTTACATCTGGCAATTCTATGGGTGGCCATATTATGCACCACGTGATGTATGAGAGTTTCTGTTATAATTTTCTAGCATATAGACATATTTTCTAGCATATAGACAGAATTTCCAAATTAGTTTCTATTATAATTTTCACATTTTCCAAATCAATTTCAGTTAATTTTCTAGCATATAGGAAGCGGTTGGGTATGTTGGAGGGGGAGGGGAGGGGAGGGGAGGGGAGGATGATGGTAGGGGGTAGGGGCTACTGGGGAAAAAGGTTGGGTAGGGGGGAGGGGATGTGAGGGGCATGGGCTGGGCTGGGGCTGGGCAGGTTGGAGGGGAGGGGAGGGTGATTGTAGGGGGGAGGGGCTGGTGGGGGAAAAGGTTGGGCAGGGGGGAGGGGAGGGGTTGGGGCTGGGCAGGTTGGAGGGGAGGGGGGAGGGGAGGTGAGGTGCTGGGAAGGTTAGAGGGGAGGGGAGGGGAGAGGAGGTTGATGGTAGGGGAGGGGGTGCTGGGGGGAAAAAGTTGGGCAGGGGGAGGGGGAGAGGAGAGGAGGGGAGGATGAGGCCAGGGGGGAGGGGCTGCTGGGGGAAGAGGTTGGGCAGGGAGGAGGGGAGGAGAGGGTAGGGGAGGGGAGGGGGGATGGGTCTGCTTTATGTGATCTCGCCCATCCTATGTGCTACATTGAATGTTCTTTTTGTTCTTGTACATTTATATATTGTGATTTATATACTTATGTTTTGTGCTTAATGTCCATTTGAATGTTCTTTTTCAGTTGGATATTTCATTCATGTCCATTTCTCTAACTAATTTTTATGTAACCAATTTTCCTATTGAGTTCCATTTGACTTTATCAAAAAAGGACCATAGAAATTGGAGGATATCAAAATAAGAGGCCCAATAATTCTTACTATTTATGCACCCATAGTATCACATCTAGTAATTCTATGGGTGGCCATATTATGCACCACGTGATGTATGGAATTTATGTATGGGTAATGCAGTTATTTTTTGACTCAACAGTGAACTGTCCAATGCTTTTGTTGGTTCAAAATATATGAATAATTATGGAATACCCCCGGATTCTTATTGCTAAAACATTTTGATTGAAGTGTTCTTCCCAACTGGGGATCCTGAGAAAGGATTGTTCTTAATTTTAGATAATAGTTCTGAGTAGTGTGTTATTTTATTTTGATGCATGTGCTACCTAATTAGATGTTATACATGGTTTGTTTATTGTTTTTATGTTTCTTGACCATTTTAATGTCACCCAATGTAATTACATGTCTTCTTTAATTAAGTTTTTTTATCACTATCTCAGGTATGTAACATGCAATAATCATGTTTTTACGTTGCAACATCAATAATGACTAACTATTGTGGCTAAAGGATTCGATGTCTTCTCAAAGGTATGGTTGAATCCTTCTAAGACTTGTGATTGGTAAGAATTCATTATGTTTTTCACTACATTATATATACACTGTAGTACATGTTATGCCCAAATTTGAGATTTGTTATTCAGAATCACAATTTTACAGATTTGAAATACAGAATCATTAAACATTTCCATCGTTTTAATTAATTTCTTCCATTAGTACATCCCCTGTATATTATTTATTATTTTTCAATTATTTTTAAGTCCAGTTTCAAAAATAAAAAACTCAGTTATCATTATATTTTTGATGTAATGCATATTTTGTGTCATTTGTTACATATTTTAGTCATTAGTACGTGATTTTTCAATATCAATTTCTGTGTTTTTTCGTACAGTTTTATTTAGTATCCCATTCAATATTACCTTTCAATGATGCAAAATTTGTACATTATAAAGTTTTCCTTACTTTTTTTCAATTCAGTCCATGGGCAGCATACAAAGTCCACTGGACACAGTGGGATGACTATTCATGTGTCAAGAAGCATTGAGGGAAGATTTTTCCCCCTTCATGATGTTTTTTTTGAGTAGGTAATCACTACGTTCTCAGTTAGGGTTTTAATTACAGCCATCCATTCATGGGTTCGGTGTTTTGAGTGGAGATTATTTGTATGATATCATAATATGAAACTGCTTCCCATAATCATAATTCAAGTTTTTATCTTTGTTGACAGCAGTAGTAGATGTGGTTGAATCATGTCTGAAGTTCTCTTGAATAAATCATCTCATTTAGATATTTCATATGCTTCTATTATTTCCAGGAATCCAGACAGTAAGTTGTTTATAGATACGAAAATACTATTTTATGTTTAACCATGCTGTAAGAATCTACTTTTATGTGAACCACTTTTATGTTTAACCATGCTGTAAGAATCTACTTAATATGTTGTAGGCATTCGGAAAGCTACTATGTGAATTTTTATTGGTTTAAGTAATTAATCTCTACAAGGATAAAAATAGGTCGTGTTTGGTTATGGAAAACATTTCCAATTTTCATTTTCCACAAAATGTATTAAAACATCTGTAGGAAAAAAATTTGGATATGAAGAAAATATACTGAAAACATGAAAAAAATTTCAGGAAAACATGAAAACATTTTTTTTCTAAAAAACTCCCATTTTCTTTTTCAATTTCCAAAAAATTTCTTCCATTTAATGAATTTAATACATTTTTAGAAAATGAAAACAAAAAATGTTTTTCAAAACCAATTGCAGCCTTAGGTTTTCTACTCCCAACAATCTTTTAAGCTTAGCTTATTCCTGTTTAAAAGCAGAAAAACCACTTATTGTTCTCTGATATTTAACCACTTTTTAAGGCATTCAGTATGAGCTATTGGAATGTTACTAATATCATGCTGCCTCTGGCTGTTTCAGATATGATGTGTATTAAGGAACAGGTTTAGAGAGCACATTCAATGTCAGTTTCTTGGACCCAAAAAATCATAATACTGGAATGATTCTCCTTTTCTTTGTCTGTTGCTATGTTGTTTATTCATATCCAATGCTTTATTTTTTTATTTTGAAATTTTGATTTATCCATTTGAATTAATTTTTTCATTAATATCATTGATATCTCCATCTTGAACACTTAGCATAAAAATTTTAGGTTCTCTCTAGGGACTTCAAACATTGGCACATGATTTGATACTTCAACATTGAATATGTGAGATGCTCATGTATTAAAATTGCCTTATATACGGGCTGCAAATTATTTTACCAGTATTTTATTTGGTTTTACATTCTGTAAACAATGTAACAACTTGAATTTTATTCTCTACATATATCATTCCATGTCTCAATATAACTTAATGACCATTTGGTTTTCAGTATTCTCAATGTTTCTAACTTCTATTTTATAAAATAAATTACTATTATTTCAGTTAATTCTATAATTGTAGTCTCTGAATACCTTTCAATGTGATTTACCTTTCAATTCTATCTTTGTTCATGTACGTCATTTGTCTAACAATTTATATAAATTCTTTCATACCACCAGTATCTTTTATAACCATCTTGGTTATTATCATCTGCATCTATTTTTACGGTTTCTCCAATTGTTATCTCCTGCATCTATTCTCACGTGCACCTATTATAACACATTCTTCAGATTGTGTCACCTTTATCTATTATCTTATCACCTGAATCTGCTATACCTGTTTCTATTTTTCATCTGTTAACAATTCATCATTCCTACAGTATAAAGATTTAAATTTATTTTCATCATTATGATCTTCATTGAACACATTATCAACTCTATTTGAGACCTAATTATCACTATTTCAATTTTCAAATTTCAGTATTCCTTTAACAACATGGTTGGAAATAATGCTGATGAAGACATAACAGGAAGTGAAGGCAATTGTCGAGTTATAGATCCATGGGTTTCATTGGAATCGTGGACTATATTGAAGTTACCAACATGATGACACTGCCTTTGTGTGATCATTTAGTTCTTCCTATCACATTTTTATTTATTATTTGTATGGTTTTTGAAAGTAAAAAACCTCAACAGCAGGGGGAATAAATCTTCGTTGTAGTGGGTTTGAAAATTAAAAAAAAATCTTATAGTGAGTCATTGGGAGAAGTGTTCTACTGCATATTTGATAATCGAAAAGGGAATTGTAGTGGTTTTATCTTAATAGAAGTTATAAGTTGAATATTTTCTGTGAAATGGAGTGCTTATAAAAAGAATTTCTTATGTTGTAGTATATTCCACATAATTTTGAATCATAATAAGTGGTTCAAAAGTTACTTCTTAAATATAGAGGGTTTAAAATATTTTCATCATTTTCTTTCAGATGATTTTGTTTTCTTGATGAAATCTTTATTCTATTTGAAATGTATTCCATAGAAAATTAAATCTTAACAGACTTGGTCATTAAACCATTCGTGAATTAAATGTTATATTCATAAACCCTCTTACATTTTGTATATGCATCCTCCACCTCACCGGCCAGTGCCTCCTCTTAGACAAAATTTTGCTCCTCTCCTCCAATATAGTGCATATTCCACTATCATTTACTCCATTTACACCTCTCACAACTACACTCATGCCCTATGTTCTTTCAATTTCATCCTCTCACGATAACAAAGATACATTGAATTAGTATAAATGATGTTTATTTGAGTATTAATATGAAAAATTGAAATTACATTATCATGTCGTGCAAATACATGGGTAGGGTACTAGTTCATATAATTTTTGGGATTTATTCTTGATAAGATATCAAATAAATTTAAATATTCAAGGGAATGTATATTCAAAAACATCGTGGTGTTACACTATACTTCTTCATATTCAGGTGCAGTTGTGATCACCTAATGAGAGGATCATGTCCTAACTGGATATAAGGGTTTATTTAAAATTAATAAAATTTAAAAACAATTCTACACTAACTCACCCCTTCATAGTGTATCCAAATGATCCACTGGGACTAATAAGTGGAATCAAAGTAAAGGTCCCCTCTGTTAGATTATCTCAAAGTGAATAAACATGGAAAATATCAATTATATTAATATTGTAGGAATTACCACATTTTATAGAATGAATTTCTTTTGATATAAAAATAGGCATCTTGCATGTTTTTTCCTTGGGTTTTGATGTTCTTGATCCATCCATAGTGTGATTTCCAACTATATAAATGGTTGAGAAACTGGTACATATTGTTAAAAGGAAACTTGAGTTTGATGTTAAATCCCATAATTCCATCTTAATTTCTCTATCTAAGAATATGTTTACTAAAATTATGAGATTAAAATTTGTTAAAGATATTGTAGATTATAATTAAAGTAGTTGTGAAGGAAAAATCAAATAGAAATTAGTCAAGATAGAAATTTATATAAGTGACCTATAAGATATAAAATATAATAAGGGTGACCAATTAATGATTACTTCACTATAGTCAATTAAATAGTAAGAAAAATTATATATTTTAGTGGAAAATAAGATGCTGCCATTATTGTGATGAAACTCCTAGGGAATTATTGTGATTGATTTGATCTAAAAATTTATGCTCTAAAATAATGAGAATATCTCTCACGAGATGAGTTGCAAAATATTATCCTTTCTGATACAATGATAAATAAATATCACTTTAAGAAGGAAGTAAAATATAAGAAGGCTTTTGAATCCATAACAAAGCGGAAGCCTTAGCATGAGAGCCAGAAGAATCTAGTGATTCTGATGATGGTGGTGATGATAATGATGATAATGATGATGATGATGATGATGATGATATGGATAGTAACAGTTAGTAAATTTTTTCTCTTATCTCCAAAAAAATAAAAAGGGTAATGTTGAATATAATGTTAAACTTCCCTTGTATTTCATCAAATGTGGTGGAACTAGATATTTTTTATTCATCTTCCCAAATAATAAAAAAATATGAGTTCCATGTGGATGACTAAGAAGATAAACCAAAAAATAAGAAATGGGGAAAAGGCTCTAAACCAAATAACATGGTATGTGACAATAGGAAAATATTTCCAAGATGAAAAGTGATAACATTACAGATAAAATAAGATGAGGAATTATCTTCCTATAGAAACAAATCAAAATATAAGTCACTAAAAATGTTACAAACTTTATAGATCCTATTTCAGACCAAGGAAACTCCTTGAGTAGTGATGAGTTAGGTAGTGAATATAATTTCATAAATAATATACTGATATTTGATTCAGAGGCTTTCCTCAAGAAAAATACAAAGTAAAATATATAAGTAAAAAACATTAATGAAATATTACAGGAATAAAATTATCCAAAATAAATAATCTCTCAAAGGTGTGACAAAAATTATTGACAAACTCAATAAATTCAAGATAAACATTATAGAGCATGAAGATATCAACAATGATCTTGATGAAAAACTCATATTAAATTAACATGAAATGGGAAATATGGAATAAAAAATTCTTACAGGTGAACAAGAGTTAAAAAGAGTTAAATAATACTTTTAAAAATATTTCTAAATTATAAGATCAATAATATAGAATAGATGAGATTTATAGCACACTAATTCAAGTTAAATATAAACATTAAAATGCTCCAAAATGTTAATATGTCTTTCCAAAAATTATGGGTCCTATTTCAAAATATATACAATTTTGGGACATAAAAAATTATGATAAAATCTATTTTGAATCAAGTGAATAAAAAATAATACAAGAAAAAGAACCCTCCTTGAGGAGAAATAAAAACAATGTTAGATCTATATTGTAAAGTAAGGAATCTAGAATACAATTTTCAGAACATAATTATAGATTTAATAAAATATTCGATTTCAATTTATATGATTGGTGTTGTGTAATTTTTCATCATAAGTCATACACATTTTTTCAACACATTTTTTAAATTTTAGGATTTAATGAGTCATGGGGGAGAATAAATAAAGTAAAAATAATGAACATCCAAAGAAGAATACGGTGACAAAAAATATACAAGGATCCTTACTTAGAATTGTTTTGAATGTCTAAAGGATTTTTGTGGTAGATGTGAGAGACCAGTGCACTTTATTGAGAAGTTCATAAAAAATATCTCTAAAAAATCTCCTAAAATTCAAATGGTAAATAATTACATATTAAAAATAAGGAAGATAATTTATTCATAGTATTACCAGTATTGAAGTCAATCAAGAGAGTAAAACGGTGGATCCTTGATAGTGGGAATCTTTACACAAGAATGGAGACACCAAAATAATAAATGTTATGGAAGATCATAAAAGAGTATAATTTACATTTATAAATGATAGCTCCATTATAATTAAAGGTGTTTGAACATATAAGATTGAATTAAGGGGAATAAATTCCAAATATGTTGTATTTGTGGAAGGACTAAAACATTATTCTCTTAGTGTTAACCTATTGTGTGATAAAACATATTTGGTTGTTTTCCAAGAGAACTCATGCATTATAAAAAAGTTTCAAATATGGAAGATCCATTATAGGATGTTCAAGAACATGTGAGAACTTGTTTCAAATTGGTGACCCATCTAATTCATGTTATATGAATGTAAAAGATGAGAATGACTTATGGTATAGAAGACTTTTTCATCATTCCTAGAAAAATATGGGTAAGATTTCCAAACATTTTTTATTGAGAAACATTTCCAAACTAAAAATATATAGGGAATTATTTTGGGAAACATGCCTTAAAGTGAATATGGTTAAAAGGAAACACATGAATGTCTAAAATCATTCCACTAGACCATCAAAGCTTACATATTTATATTTTTGTGGTCCCATGAGGAATAAGTCAACCAAAGGTGATATTTATTTTATTACTTTTATTAATGATTATACACTGATGATTAATGTTATCTTATGAAGCATAAATTAAAGACAATTAAATTATTTACAATAATTAAAAGGAAAGTTAAAAAGGAGCTTCGTGATCACATACAAAAGGTATAATATGATAACAAAAAAAAATGCATAGGTTATTACTTTGAGATCTACATAGAAAAGAATATAATAAAACATAAAAATATCGTACCATATAATGCACATCAAAAAGGTCTGGCTGGGAGTATAAATCAAAGTATTGTGGACATGGGATGAACCATTCTAGTAGAAAACAAACAAACATATTTCTTTTTACGGGATGCTTTGTGAATTATTTTACACCTTCACAATATATGTTTCTTGATACCTAAGACAAAAAAGGCTCCATATGATATTTTTTACCAAAAAACAATAATAAAATACTTCAAGGTATTTTTAATTCATTGTCACATGAAGATAAATAATAGAATTATGGAAAATCTTTAATAAAGAGCTTTAGAAGGGTCCTTTTTCATCTTTATTTCCTATCGAAGTGAGTAAAAATGCTATAGAAAATCTAAAACAATCTAGTAGAGTGTACAAATGAATAAATTATAGAAAACATGTAGAAAATAGTTGAATTTATTGAGGATTATGTAGAAATTATTTCAGTTTTAAACATGTCTATTCCAATAAAAAAATTATGGAGGATGAAAATGAGTAGGTTAATGGTTTATATTGACACATATGTGACCAGAGGTAAATAATATATTTTTAAGTAGAGGCTAATGCATAAATTGATGAAGAAACATATTTATTATGAGAAAATTATTGTCTAATGAGATACACTTATCCAAACAAGAATAAGGTCAACACATGAGAACCAAACTAAAATTATTTCTCAAGTTTAACCTCGAACTATTTTTGAGTCCATTGAGATTGAAGAGTGGATAGTTTCTATGAAATTATAGATTGGTCAAATACAGAAGAACTCCACTTTGAATCTAGTTTCAAAACATGAGAACAAAAACATAATAGGAACTAAGTGGATATTAAAAACAAACTAAATGGAAAAGGATAAGTCACATAAATAATTAAAGACTAGTTTTCAAGGGGTTTTCTCAGATATAAATACTTTAATTTAAAGAAACCATTAAACCAATGGAAATTATTTACACTATAAGGATATAATTAGTAATGGAATCTCAAAAAAATACATAATTTATCAAATGGATGTAGAATATACCATAGTTAATGGTCAACCTAAGGAATATTTTTTCATTGAAAAACATCACTATTTTCTTCTTGATAATGATTGAACCATGTTGTGACTGTTTAATAAGGAATTATATGGCTTTAGGTAGACCCTAAGAACCTAGTATGCTATGCTGGAAGGATACTTGAGAATCACGAAATTTTCAAAAGTAAAAGTTTATAGATATCTCAATTTGAAGGATATTTTCAATGGTACTATCATTTTTTAGTAAATGTGAATAAAATAATTTTTTATCTAAAAACGTGTATCATTTTGAAGAGTTTTTTGGGGAAATAAAAAGGAATTTTTTTAAAATTCTCTGTTGTTTGTGATGTAATACTTTATGGGGTTAGAATTCATACAAGGAATTGATCATATTTTCTTATCTGAAGAAAAATACTCCAACGAATTTCTGGAGAGTTTGGGAATGGAGGAACACTAAGGTATTTATAATCTTTTTGTTGGATCTAAATCATAAAATTATGAGTCTAGAACTTGAGCAAATCAAAATGAGTATATAAAACTAATTAGAAATATTTACTACTTAATATCTTACAGACCTAATATAGTATTTTCCATGACACTATGTCGAACATTCCAAAGTTATCCTAAGTACAATCACATGGTAGTTGCCAAGATAATATCGATATACATTAGGAGTACATTGTTTTTTGAACTTTTTCATAGATCTCGTTTATATTTCACCTTATACATTTTTACATATGTTGATTAGGAAGGAGGTTTTATTAATAAGAAGTCCAATTTTGGTAGAACATTTTTCCTTGGTGAATCTCTATTATAATGTAAAAACAAAATTAAACACTTAATGGAATTAAAAATAGATGAAACAAAATACATATTAGGTTTACATGCTTGTACTGAAATGATATAGATGTGGGTTTAACTAAATAACATGAGAGTTAAGATAGATAAGCCGTTATGTATTTCCTACGATAATCAAAGTGATAAATATCTTTACTTGAATCCGATACCATACTGTAGATTAACTCACATTGATCTTATATATCATTTCATCAAAGCGAAGATTGAAGAAGGTGATATGAAACTTAAGTATTTTGGAACCAAGGAATAAGTTACAAATATTTTCACCATAGTATTTTCAAAGGATTCACTCTATAAATTAAGGTTAAAATATAAAGTTCAACCTTTCCCTCTCACTTAATAATTTTTATAATCATACCCTTATAAGTATTTTGATTCTAATGTTATAGGGAAAGAAAAAATTGATACAAGTTTTGCTTGATTTTCCAATGGGGGTAGACTGTCAAATGATGATTTTAAACTTCCTTAGTTATCTAAAGCTATGGTTATTAAAAAAGGGGTTAGAATTTATTATGACTTGGGATATATTCAAGGATAAATCATTTTTAATACCTTGGAAAAAGTTTCTTATCATATTTGGATGGAATTACCTCTAAAACACTACATTATTCTATGGTTTTCTATCAACAGGAATCTCATTCATGGTAGGTTGTGATTTAAGGATTCTTTAGTGGGGTTACTTATCAGTGATTTTTTTAGTAGCTTGAGAAATATTTGAAAAAAAATTGATTAAAAAATACAAAGGGGAGATTAAAGAACCCTATTGATTGGAGGAAATGTTGAAGATATGTGGTTTGTTATATTTGATTTCAACCGTGTAATTGAATTGATTTTGAGGTGATTTATATTGTTTGAGAAAATTTTTATGTATTTCATAATTGTTTTAAACATATATGAAGACTTTTGGAATTTGTGATTTCATATAAAAAAATGGTTAATTCTATAATTTTTCCAAAGTATCATTCTATATGCATTGTAACGATGACAGGTTGTGTAAAATAATCATTTTACCTAAGAGAACTTGGATAAATGTAAAATTAATATGTACATAATCATATTTTTATTATTTAATATGGGTTATTTATAATTGGGTTAACATGATATTGATCTGTGTAAACTTCATGTGAAATGTGTAAACATCATCTTCAAAGGCATCATTTTTATATATATGTTTTCAAAGATCTATAAGGCTGATTTAGGCACTATTTAACCATAATTTTATTGAGTATGAATCATTTCTATCTTGCATAAACATCATTCCATATCTACATAAGGATCAAAACATGGAATTTGTTTGGAAAAATCAATTGGATGAAATTTTTGGTTACTATAATTATTTTAAAAAGAACAATAAGACTTAGTAATTACATAACTAATATTATTATAATAAAAATTAACATTTACAATGTGATTAAAGACATATGAAGAATATATTATCCACATATCATAAAGAAAAACATTGTAAATATGTTTAAATGAATATGTGAGATCTCAATGATGTGGAAATTAATTTATTCTATTTGTAAGAGCAATGAAGATGTGGTTATTATAATGAATTAATGATTCTAATTTACATAATAATTGTTAAATATTTTAGTGATTCAAGATAAGAATTTTATATTTCATAGGTATTCTCTTTAGCTGAGTTTTTAGATATTTTTCATTATAAACAAATAACTCATGCTTTGAGAAGATGTAATCCACTAAGAATTAATATTCATCCTATTAAATTAAAAGGGAATTTATGTTGGGTGTTTGTCAACATCACTACCACATTTTCATGAGTATCTATTACTACATGTCAAAGTTGGGAAGTCCAAACTAGCATGGCTATTAGTTAAAGAAGAAAAGGCCAGTTGTGTGAAATTATCATTGAAAAGAAATCATGGGAGATAAACCCAAGTAAAGGTATTAGTGAAAAGTGTGTGAAAATTTATGAGTGCTATAAACTGGTATTTTATCATTTTTCACTTTTTTAGTAGGCTCGATACATTTTATTAATATACCAATTCAAGTATATGGAAAATGACATGATAAGTTAGTGTCCTTACAATACATGAATATAACTTTCTCTAAGATAGAGAATATTGTTACATTGAAATATTAAGGATGTTTATTGTTTGAGTGGTCGACAAGAATAGAAAATAATCTCATTATTGTAGTGTTGAATATTTTTGGTGAGGATAAGTGAAAGATAAGAACAAGAAAGTGTACATGAAGCTGAAAAAGTAGTTACCTAAAAATATATTTTCCCCTATTCTTGGAGTATTGAGTTTGAGAGAATAATAAGAAGTAAACCCTCAAAGTCATTTCCTGAAATGAATTGTGTAGTCCATGTTCATCATAGTTTTTTAACCAGGTATATTTTGAAGTGGAATTTCATGAAAAGAAATGGTTGTACTTTCAAGATATTATCTTGCCTGATCAAAGGGGAAGAGCTCACTCATATTGTTGAAGAAACATGTATAAAAAACAAGACTACTCTCATCTGGTGAAATTTTTTAATTTTAACTATAGAGAGATAGTGGAACATGTCTGTATCAACCCAAGATATCACTGTATATTTTCATTAAATAAATATTGTGTTTGATTAATTTCTACACATGAAACACTGAAATAAAATTAAAACCATGATATATTTAGGTAAAATAAAAATATTACATATCACCATTAAAATTTATCCATTAAATTAATAGGTATTTATAGGAATAAACGAAATTAAATATTTTTATAATGAAAATAAATAATACTTTTAATACTAATGTCGTGCAAATTGTATGGCTAAAATAACTAAAAACGTCCTTTTATGCTTAAAATATATTTCTATAAAACTAGTGTTTTAATTCAAAAAAATATGTAAAGAATAATTAAATAATAATAAAATATATTGTTAATATGAATAATATATTACCTATAAATTAATTAGTAATTGATAAAAAATAATAATAATTAATAGTTAACATATTTAAAATTTCTTTTCCTATATGAAAAGTATGACACTATATTTTTTTTATTTTAATTAAATATTGAATTCTGAAATTTTATAAATTTAATTTGAAAAATTGAATATAATTTTTGGATTAACCCTAAGAATATTAGCTAAAAATTAATTTTTGGATTTTTCTGAAAATTTTCATTTTTACAAAAAAAAAATGGTTTTTGTGAAAATTATATTTTTGACTATTTTATCATTATGTTAGTGTATCCCAAAAGATTAAAAATATTTTAAATTTATAAAATAATTATTTAATAAATATCATTATTCAATCTAAAATATTCATTGAACTTGTAAAATCATTGTCCAATATTTTTAGAACTAATTTAAAATGTTACATTGATGAAAACTTGTTTCTGTCTTTTCTTTAAATTAAGTGTTTAGATGGTGAAATTTATTTTCGACTTTCTCTGAAATCCACCCACAATTTATTTTTTTATAACAACCCAATTTTTTTCATGAAAATGAGAATCTATGGAAATCTAATCTTGTTGATGAATTTTTAAAATTAATAAAGCAGTTTTCCAGCAAAACGGTTTTTACAGGTTATGTGCCTTTATTTTAATATTAACATTTCAAAAAATTAAAAAAATATTTTTTTAAATGATTTAAAATTTTGAAAAATAATTTTTAAAATTATATAAAATTTATATTCTTAATTTTTATCATATTTTTTAATTAAAAATGTTAAAAATTAATTACCACAATAAAATTAAATTAGGGTAAAAGATAAAAAGTTGAAAGAAAAGAACTAAAAAAACTATGTGTTGTATCCATAATGAGTCGATGGAGAAAGTATAGACCCACAAAAACTTCCCCTCCACTTTTTCCATTTAGGATACATTTACCTTTGAATAGAAACATTACATTATTGAAAATGTAGTGGTTACTTCCAAAGTTGTACTTCTCTTCACTTATAAAATGGTAACACTCCCACTACTTCATGGCCCACCTCGAATCTGAATTTATAATTTAAACTCTAATAATTTTATCCCCCTAGAACCCTATCTAATATCCAAAAAAATCTATTCACCTTTATTTTTATAAATCCTTCATATACAAGGTGTTTTCTAATAGATTACTCAAGAATCCAATGTGATATTATATACTCTTTGTATTTACTTTTACTCTCCTCCTTAAAAATATTATCTAACCATATTTTTATAATGTAATATTTATTATTATTATACTTAAATTTCATAATATTAATTTAACAAAAGTTATTTGATCCTTACCATCCACTAACAAGAAAATAATAACATTGATCATCCATACAAGTGAATTACCTCCTCCTCGAAGTGATGTTGTTCATTTATCAACACCACCTATAAAGGTTGGTATCAATGATTCATTTTATTAATAAATATAATTAATATTTAAAAAATAAAATTATAAAGTTTTCATTTTTAAAATACCAACATACTTTTCATTAATTGAGAAATGGGATCGATAATCATGTGTATGGTAGACTACAGGCACCACAAATAATGATTTTGGTTTGTCATCACCACCCAAAATTGGTGTTTCCAATAATGGATTTACAAAGGATATATTATTTTCTGACATTTTTATGCTTCTTTATATGTCACATTATCATTATCTAAATGATTCCCCTGCTTATTAAATGATTATAACACGATACCATTTCAGTTAATTTAACCACCTTTGTAAATGATTGAATAAATATTATGTTTTAAATGTCTATTGGATGTCATATAATTTAAATTTCATGTAATAATGATATATTTAATCTTTTTTAATTATTTTTTATGGTTTTTTTAAAAAATTTAAAAAAAATTATTAATATATCAACTTTCAATTGTTAAAAAAATCAAAAAATAGTTCATCGTTATTTCCATTTTCACAAGTCATATTCATGTCTTTAACCTAATGAAATTGTAAATTTTGTAATCATTTAAAAAATGTTATTATTATATCTTTAATTATATATGAATTATGAACATTAATCCTCTTAGTGAGAATCAATCAGCTCTTCATGAAATTTTTGAGAAACAAAAAACATAATGTTCTAACACCCTAAAGTGAAAACGAACGATAATAAGTTAATGTAGTTGGGATATATGGTTATAAAAAATTATAAAAATATTATTTTGTTAATATTAAGTCTATGATATAAGTTATTAAGATATTTATGATCATTATACAATAGGTTTGAGCAAGGTTGGGTAAGCATAAATAAAATGTAATATTTTTTGCATCTCAATTTTTCTTCATTGAGATGTGAACTGTATTCAATAGTTATTTAATATGTGTGATGTATATATAAGCCATGAACTGATTTTTATCATAATTTTCACATTATATATGAGATTTAAAAAAACTTATCATGTTATACCTTTAAAGGGTCTTTGATTTTAAAGATAACAAAATTATATGGATTTTACGTCCTAATTTTTATTCATTCGGACATGTTTTAATGGAATGTACCAATATCATATTTCTATGGGGTATATAATAAAAAATAATTTATTTTTGAATAATACTTGATTTAAGTCATTGTATTTACAAAATCATATTATTTTTAATCTTCAAATTACATTTTATTAAAAAAAATACTAAATCTGAAATGGTTTTTCATCTCAAATTCCTCTCTTTGAGACATATTTTAAAGTATGAAAATAATTTATTTTATATAAGATATATGCTACCTAAATGATATTTTGAATCATGAAAATTTAATTATTCATGGTAATTTATGATTAATTTAAATTTATCTCTCTTTAAAAAGGTTTTTAGTTAAATGTACCTAACATTGTAAAGGGTTATCATGACCCAAATATGTTCCTTGGGTCATAATCACATATATTTGACTATTATATTTCCATATTTATATTTATAACCAATTTTAATTTTAATTTTAATTTAAAAAAATTCTATGGAAATTACATTGCATTAAATTTTATTCTTCCTTATTCATTATTTCATGAAAATTGATTTTTGTAATGAATATTTCCTATTTATTTTAATGGATTTCTATTCCATATACATGTTATTAATTCCTCTAATGTTCTCATTTACCTATTATAAAATCAAATTGTTTTTTTCACTAATGATACTTATAAATCACTTTATATATTTTAAAATATGTGGTTTTTTATCCTTTTAGTAATGTGGATTTTTCATTAATGGAAATTCAAAATATTCATAATCTTTTCCATCCTTTCAAAAAAAAATTCTTTCCACTATAATTTTTTTATAACTTTTATTTATTTTCAATGTTTTTTTAATTGGAAATATTTATAATAATGTTTTTATAATTCTTCTCACACCCTTCATAGAAAAGTTTTTTAATTTATTTTTTTCTTCCATGTATTAAAAGGTTTGGTGAAAACATTTATATTTTCACTTCAATTTACCCTCTAAGGTTTATCTTTTAAGAAGTTTTGTCTTGATCACCATATATATATGACTATGGTATGATTACTTTTGTAAAATGATATTTTTTATATCCTAGGATTTATTAATTTCATGTTATGATATTTTTTTGAATGTTTCAAGAATCCTATTTTTTTGGCGTTTTTAGGACATGATGAATGTTTTTTTATATAGAACTCATATATATGGATTATGATGGGCGGGGTCTTATATATCCATCAAATTAATTAGTTAAGGTTTTATATGACTTGATATGATGAAAATGTTCATGAATGAGATTCGAGAAGCTTTTTTTACAAGTTTTTTGTGTGAATGAGATTTTAGAATCATTGTTTAAAGATTTTTTGTTTGAATGAAATATAGAAATATATGTTCATAATATTATTATATGAAAGGGATATAGGAAGATTTTTTCACAAGTTGTTCTGTGAACATGATGTTGAAAGATGTTTTCAAAATATTTTTCATACTTATGTTTGTTGCATAATTCTATTATATACTAGGATTCAATGACAAGTCATATTTATACAGGTTGGTGATTATGATCCTTTACTCATGATTAATGTATCATGATTTCATGCACTATTTCTATGGTATATATTTTTTAATTTGAGATTACATATCTTTTTAACATGTATTATGGATAGCTAATATTTTTCAAATGTTGTTTGAATAATAAATTTCTCCCCTAACAATTTTTATCATATGATTATGATCTAACAGTTGATGACTTGTTGATATGTTTTCTATTTCTAGGTGTTTGAGCTCACCCCTTTCTTATGTTTTTGTTTCCCAAGGTTATGAAAATATGTATAACTTTTAGAAACTCTAGTATGGAGTCTCTAATGTTTCCATTATATAAAAATTTTTATAAGTCTTTCAAAATAATCCTTCAATGTTATTGGTCCTCATATACACAAAACCTTTTGTTCTTGGGGTTTTGAGATTATTTGGTGATATGTAATGTTTATCTTATGGAAATTATTAAAATAAAGTTGTGTTTGGGGGGATTTGTATTGATAAGTAGAATTTGTATCATGATAATAATTAACCAAACCAATTTTATTGATAAAATTATATTGATAGAAAATATATATCCTGGAATAACTACTAGATGTAGCAAGTTGTAAGCTCTCGCATTGATTTTGAGACTTATAAAAGCATATGTGTGTGGTCTTTTTATTCTATATCCTTTATCAAATTCAGGTGTACCTATGATTGACACATTCATTATTAAAACAATCCAATGTTTAATTATTTTTAAAATTCCTACTTAATATTGTATAGCGGTTAGTAGGGTCAAACCCAACAGAATGATATTAAATGAGAGTGAAACAAAATTGTAAAAACAATTTTAGTCAAAATAGTGGGATAATTTTCTTTTTAACATTTTTATATTTTTTTGGATGTAGTAATGATTGTATAATTATTTTTTAAAGGACTAGGTTGTCACATGAACTATGATGAAGCAAGGAAAATAGTGTATGAAAAAAAAACAGGAAGCGAAACTGAATAAAAAATGATCAAGGAAGATGCTCAGGAATTCAAACTCTACTGGTTGAAATTGATATTCTCTTCAAAAAAATTAAATTGTAACTCAAAATAGAATAATATTTATTAAAATCCCTCTTTAGGAAATTAATCACATATAAGATTGATTCTTGAAGTTCACCAATCTAATAATCATCAAAATGTGATGAAATTTCAAAATGGTTTTAAGGGAATAAAACTAACTATAATATTAAAATGTTTTGGAACTTATGATTTAGGAAAGGAATTAAAGAACAATCTGACTAATTGAACTTGAAGTTTTGAAGTTTGAAACATAAATCACACTTATTAGAAATGCACATAGGGCTTACACACAAACTCAGTGCCTAGTGTGTCAGATGTTCACTGTGGGTTCTCATTTTCCCATTTTACTCTGGTTTCAAATGAATTACAAGACTACAATTTAGATTTTCTCCAAAAGGTGATTATTTTTTACTTTTAAATAAAAATGGATCCTGGTGTTCATGTTTATGATTTGAGTTTCCTAATGTTATGATTATAATTCCGAAATAAATTAATATTTTATCACTCCAATTTTTATTTCCAAAATAGAATATTCATTAATAAATTTTAAATTTACCACGCTGGTCAATTTTTAATTCATTGTAAAAATGATGTGAAGAAATAAAAGAATTAACCAATGGAATTAAAAATCCTTGAACAAAAGGAATCTTATCCAATGATCATATTCAAAACATAAATTTGAAACATTTAAATTACAGACTAAGGAAATTGAAAAAAATGGTGAAAGAAATCTCACTCTCAAATACAATGTTTCTGCTCTAATTCGGTCTTCTTTGGTCTGTCATTCTGCTTCTGCTCTTTGTGACTCTAAGAAAGTGAGATGTGAGTATTCAAATCTAATATCTGTCCTCAATTTTAAATTCCTCTATTTATCTATATGTTGGTCACCAATGGAAATCACTGACTTCAGTGCATCTTCTCATTCACCAAACACCTGACTTAATCCTTTTTCATCTGTGATAAGTTAATATTACCCTTCTAACTCACTGCCTGATGGTTGGTGAAAAGAACCATGATTCCATTCAAGCTGGATTAAGCTCATTGAAGACAAACAATAATTAAAACATTATTGAATGTTATCATAAAATTTTATCTTTTATAAGTAATTATTTATTTAATTAAATATTATTATAATTGTTAGATTAATGTAGATATTAAATTAATTTATTCATTAATTTGTATTTCTTTTTAATTATTTTTAATTATATTTAATATTAATTAACTAATTATTATTTAAACTGATTATTTTAATTATTTTATTTTAATTAAAACTTTTAATAATTATTATTATTAATTAAAATATTTAATTATTATTATTGGTAAAAAATTTATATCTTTAAATAAAAGATAATCAATTTAATTATTTTATAAATATGTATTAAATGTTATTATTATTTAATGTTAAAACATTTATAATATTATTTATTTAACATTATTATTAATGTAATTGTAATTTATTTATTTATTATTTTTATTTTTTATCATTTTTATTATGGTTATAGTACCAAAAAGTTCAGGCACTGAATGAATTTGGGCCTAAAATTTTATTAGAAAATAAAAGTACGAAAACAAAGGAGAGGATAAGGACACACAAGCATTTTTTCCCTCCACCAAAGGAAAAAACAGTATATATCATAAGGATCATAGTTTTCCCCATGATCATGGTCAGAATCATCAGCATCATCAGCAGTTTCCCACTCGGATTGTGCCTTCTGTTTCTTGAAGAGCCCAGAGTATTTCTCCCAGAGCTTTTTCTGCTCCAAAGTAAGATCTTTGGAAGAAGCCATGGGGGACCGACCAGGCCCTCATGAACTAGACCAATAATCACGACCACATACTCAACCACGGTTTTTCTAATGATGACCGGATTTCCAAGTCCTAGCATGCTTTCAGGCCCCTACCAATCATCTTCATGGGGTGACCAAGATCCATACTCATATGAATCTGCTTATCAGGAGAATCCAACTCCATCTTAGTTTTACCCTTCTTTCTAGAGGACGTCAATGATTATTCTTAAATCAATTAATTTTCCACTTCATCTTGTATAACCATTTCAAAATTATCCAACTCATTGGAATCAACAGCAGCATCAGCAAGCTTCTCCTCTCCTTTACCCATTGAAATTGGGAGAATCAGTCCCTCTTTCTCAATAGATGTATGCATTGGAGAGACCCACTCCATTTTCGTTGAAGATATATGGACAATATCCATGGGGTTACTTCCTGATACATATGCGTTTCCAACCATAGTATCATCTTCATCCACAACAATTTTCACCCAAGACATAGATGCTTCTTTTTTTCAACAACATTCTGGTCAGATTCAGGTCCAACACCCTCCTCCTACCATGAAACATCTCCAACTGGAATAAAAAAAATCCCTTGAACACACCCGTAGGTTCATCCATAGACACACCCACAGGTGCATCCAAAGGTGGAGCATCCAACAAACCACATCCGGCTATAGGATTTCTTGCTTTTTTGAAGAAGTTTCTTTCACCATGACATGTAGATTCGCAAAAAACATATGTCTTTGACTTATTGCAAGATGAGACATCATGCCAAATCACTCTACATAATTACAGAAATTTGTATCTTTTTCATATTCAACCATATGTTTTAGTTCATCCAAATAAGTAGAAAGAAATTACTTATCAACTAGAGTTAAAGCCACATCTACCTCAACCAAAAAACAGGGATAATGTTCATAGCGAACTAGATCTATTTCTTTATCAAGATTAATCAGGACACCAATAGATAATGAAATGTAATAGAGAATATTTAGGAGCCACAATAACCAATTAAGGCCAAAAATTTTGACCCACAATTGGACAGAGGAATTGCATAGCTCCAAAGAATTGAAATTTTTGTCCCACACTTAAAGATGCGTGAGGCCTGGTTTCAGAGTGACTGGTCCAAGACCCCATGCCCATAACTTCAAATCCTCTATGGGAAAGAGAATGTGAAAAAAATTACTCCACCCATAAGGACACATATCCAATCACCAATTTCCCACACAAATTAGATTCACGCAACCAAATCTTCCATCTTCCATGTCTTTTAAGACTTAGGTAAAATAACCCTCATAATGATTGAATGATTTCCCAATTTTAGGCATTCTGAGACCGCTTCAGCATCTGCTTTTGACATGGGAAGTGTTTCCCTTCCTGTGAATCATTCCAACTGTAGAGATCCAATGAGGTTTTTGTTCATGGTAAACCATGACCTTTTGAGATGGGGATGTACAGATCTAAGGAAGTACCGGTTTTTGGTCGTGGCAAAAATTTAGCGGAAGATTGGTCCAACAATTTGTGTTTAATCTTTTTTATTGTAGGCAATGACTGTGGATCCAGTGCTACAGTGGGGGAAGTTCGTAGCACCAACAGTGAGTAAATAGCTCAACAGTGAGTGGCGTGGTCGACGTTGAGTCATTTTTCTAGTAGAGATAAAATAATTGTTGCAGTGGTGAGATGGTTCGGTGGTGAGTTAAGGAAAACAGAGGTGGCTACAGGTGTCACTAGTGGAAACATTGGTAGTGATCCAGGGAGGCACCATTGGGTTATGCCCAATGGTGGGTGGAAGAAATCTCGAAAAGGAAATGACAGTGGGGGTCATTTTTTTGTCGTTGGGTCACAATAGTGGAGATGAGTTTTGGCAAAGTATGAGAATGAACCACCGTTGGCACCTACAAACATAAAATAAAAAGCATCAATTAAACAAATAATAAATAAAATTATAATGATTAAAAAATAAAGAAATTAAAATTTAAGAACTAAATTAATTAATTAAATAATTGAAACTAAAATAAAAACTTGTATTAATAAAATTTTAAAACAATTTAATAAATAAATAATTCAATAATAGAATACTAAAAATAACAAACGTAAATTAAGTTAAAATCTAAAATTAAAAATATAAATGAAGAGAAATTAAATAATTTGAAACTTGATATATAAATTGAATTAAAACATTAAATTTAAATAATGAATTTAATATTTGAGATTAAGCTAAATATAGAAATTGATTAATTAATGTTCAATATCATTAATACCATACTCAATTTAAATTAAAGTTTAAAAATAAATTTGATAAATTAAATAAAAAAAATAAAATGGCAACATCTAAATTGAAAACATAAAGGTTTGATAAAAATATAATTTGAAATACAATATAAAGAAACTATATATAAATAGAAATAATAATTTAGGTGAAATAGAATAAATTAAACATGAAAAATAAGATAAAATAATTATAGAGACTATTAAATTATTAAAGTACATTTAATTAACATAAAATGAATAAATAATAAATTAAATGATTAAAAACAAAATAAAATGACATGGCAAATCTGGTGAATTAAAGGCTAAATCAAATTCCCCCACACGTAACCATTAATTTTCCTCAATCAATTCCATGTTTTTTTATTTTTGAAAAGGAAACATGTTTATTAAACATTAGGCTCACAAAGAACCATGTAAATCTATTTAAAGAAACATAGCGTAATATAAAATGAAAGTCATGCTTTCCAAAATAATTATTAAAAAGAGTTCATTAATAAATTCAAAAACCTACTATCAGATCGAATGAGAAAATAATCATTCAATCTCGAGGATTTAATGCCTCTTATATGAATCCACCAATTGACCAACTTCAATTCAAGTCTATGTTCTTTTAGTAATAGTGATAACATTTTACAAGAAAGGTGAATTAAAAATAAAAAAACGGGAACCTTCAACCATCAATTTCTCATAGGTTCCAAAAATAATGGTTTAGATTAATTTTTCTGAATCACTTTATTGATCCATCTTAAATTATTTTCAAAAAATTCAATCGAACCCTTCTTGATATGGTCTTCAAAATTCACCTCACATTAATGAACTCATTTTTACCAACAACGTACTTTATTGTTTTTCTTTTTTACATTTTTTTAATTTTACTCATTCATGTAACTTATGCAATGCACTGTGTAGATGTACTTATTTGAAATGTACATAGGTATTACACACACATTGTGACTAGTGTCTCAAATGTTCACTATGGGTTCCCATTTCCCCATTTTACTCTATATTAGATAAATATATAATATTACCATTTAAGTTGGCTCCCTAAAGTGATTTTTATTATTTTCTAAAATAAAATTTATTCACCTAGGTTCATGTTCAAGTTTCTAGTTTCCTAAAGTTATGATCATAATTGCACAAATATATATCCTATATCACTCTCATACTTAGTTCCTAAAGATAATATTCATAAAACTAGTAACATTCCTCACTTATCAATTATTCATCCTTAAAAAATCATATTCAAAGTAACCCTCAACAAATAGTAAGTTATAATCCCTTAAGAAAGAATGAATTTAATTGCAGAATGAATCCTAAAGAAACTCATATTGTTAAATAATTATGAAAAAAATTACCATTTTTTTAAACAAAAAAAATTGGAGGAACTTGATGTGATTACATTAATGAACAGATTGGCTCAGTTACTTGAAACATTCTTCATTAAAATGATCCAAATTTTAATTATTTATAAAACTCCTACTTACTATTGTACAGTTGTTCCTAGGGACGAACCCAAGGGAGGGATATTAAATGAGAGTGCAACCGAATTTTCAAAAAAAGTCATCTATAAATAGTGGACTACATTTAATTTAAACATTTATTATATTTTTTGGAATAAGTAATGATGAGGTTGGTATTTTATAAATAACCAGGTTCTAACTGAAACTATGATAAAGTATGGAAAATAGTATATGGAAAAACAGGAACTAAAACGAAGTAAATATTGATCAAGGAAGATTCTCAAGAATTCTAACTCTACTGGTTGAAATTAAAATATCTCTTCACAAAAATTTAATTGTAATGCACCTTATAAAAATATTGATTAATCTCCCTCTCTAGTAAATTAATCACATAGAATATTGATTCTTGGAGTTCACCACTCAAAAAATAATCAAACTTTAAGGGGAATTCATTCCCATATAAGAGAAGTTGGGCTTCCATTCGGGAATCCTTCCTCTACAACGATCATTTGAGGCTTGACATCATCTAATCATCAAGTTAACTATGATGTTAGGAGGAAGATTTCAGTGGTTCTTAGGTGGAAAATGAATCAAATAGCTAAGATGTGGCTTGTACTTCTTTGAGGTGGTAAAGGTGCAACATCACCTTATTACAGCTTTCACCTTTGATGGAGAATATGAGTTCGACTTCATATCCGGTCGATGAGCGGTACCGGCTTTAGGTTTATTAGATCGGCTAGGGGTTTGGATTTGGTTTCTTTATTTTTTATTGATTTGTGGTGGCCTCGAATCTGAAAATGGTGAGTTAGGTTACATTGATGAGTCATTGAAGCATATGATTCTTCAAATTTGAGTAGTGGGTTTTTTATTCTTTTGATTGAAGGGCACTGCAATAGCGGGTCTGGATATGGCAGCAGTGGAAGGTGTTGAGTCATCATTGGGTTATCCTTTTGGCGGTGAATACAGAGTGGAAGTAATTAGTGATTTCAATAGAGATAACGATAGAAGAGAGTATTAGAGGTGAGAAAGGTTCTAGGGTGACTGGGAAAGGAGTGGAAGGAGAGATGCAGCAGTGGTTGTTGTGGTTTGATTACTGGTGGTGAGTAGGGCACTCATCGTGTGGTAGATTAAGAGAGTAATTGTTGACTTCTTCCCAATGGTAAATGAAGTAAAATGCGGAAAAATAGCATCAATGGGTAGTGGGACTCACCCTTTGGTTCTTCCCAATGGTGAGTGATCTCATGAGTTTTTCAAAAAATGAGGAGTCACCATTGGCTTTCCAACGATGAGTTACATGCATGGTAGTGACTTAGATGAATGCTTTAAAAAATAGTTAATAAAAATAAATAAAATTATAATAATTAAAAATTAAAGATACTGAAAATGAAAAAATAATTCAATTGATAAAACAAAATAAAAATAAAATATGGATTAATATAAATTTTATATTATTGACGAATTAATAAATTCAAAATAGAAAACAGAAAATATAAAAACTAAAAAATATATAAAATAACTAAAATTATAAACTATATCATTTAATAATTTCAAAATTTAATATTTATTTAAAATAAAAAAGTGGACTCAAATGATTTACATTAATTATTGAAATCAAATTAAATGGTTTAATTGTAAATTAAATTTAAATAATATTTGGATTACAAAACAAATAATATTAAAAATAAAGTAATGTTTGTGGTTATAAAAATAATATATAATGAAAAATTTCTTAACTAAAATAAATAAATATTAAAATTAAAGGGGTCATGTACAATTAAAATTTAATAATTAATTAGAAAAAAATAAATTGAAAAATAATTAAAACAAATATAGAGATTGTAGAAGCTAATAATAATAAATTAAATATAAAAAATATTAATAAATAAATTTAATTATAAGATTACAATAATTAAATTATTTAAGTGTAACACTATAAATAATTAATTATATACTAAAAAACCTAAATAAAAGATGTGGAAAATCAATGCATTTAATGACCTTATCAAATTCCCCCACACTTCAGCATTGATTAACCTCAATCAATTTCATGATTTTTTTTCTTTTTAAAAAGAAATTTGTGCCTTTTAAACATATAGGTCAAAATGAAGCATATCAAGTTATTTTAAAATTAACGGAATAAAAACTATGAGATAGGCTTTTCGAATGGAATATTAAAAATAAATCCTTCCTAAATTAAAATTCATATAGAAGATCAAGAGAATAAATAAGAATTCATTTCAAAGGATGTCATGCCTTGTATATGAAGACACTTAATGACTTACTTAAATTCAAGTCTAAGTTCTAATTCAATGGGTGATTGGAGGTTACATAAAAGTGGAATTAAGATCCCAAATAAAGGCACCTTCATCCATCACTTTCTCCTAGATTCCCAAAATCTACGACTTAAATTATTATTTTTCCTGAATCATTTTATTGAAACAACTTAAATTATTTTCATACAAGTCATTTTTACCCTTATTTATATGGGGTAAAAAATTCACATCACCTTAATGAAATCACTTTTTAAAACTAGGCACTTTATTATTATTATTTTCTATATTTTACATAGCCATGTAACTTTTAGTAGGCACTGTGGAAATTCACTTATTTTGAAAGTAAAAAGGGCTTACACACATCACGTGGTTGGGATTAAATGGTTAAGCATGCATGTAATAGATTAACATTGGTCATAAAGTACCACAATAAAAAGGGTGTGGGTTATGGACAAGAATTTCCAACATAAATGGTAACCCAAGGATTGTGTTTGGGTGTGTGGGTGTGTGTTGGGGTGTTTGATATGGAATGGTTAACGCCAATTAATTTATTGAAATGGTTGGAATGACATGTCTGGTTGTTTTCCTTGGAAGTTGGTTTATTTGTGAAAACTGCTTTGGTACCTTGTGATAAATTATTGATATCTTTTAAATGTATTTATATAGATTATTTTATATAAATGTTCTAACTTGTTCTATCCTTGTGGCATGAGTGTCAAAGTAATTTGGGGAAAATCTATTGAGTTTAATTAATCCCCCCTGCTTTGTAACTTTGGTGATTTTGTAGATATTTTTTATGGAGATGCAGGTAAAGGTAAAGTATCACGTTTCTTTAGTGGTTCATCATGATACTTGGGATTTTTTTTGAAGATGGAGCAAGGATCATTTTGGGAGCTTTAGATTTCTATTTTTGAGTTTTTGGGTTTGGTTGGTTTTGGTCTTCCATTGTGTACTTTGATGTTTTCTATTTTTCTATTTTAGTACCCATTGTTAGCTGGTTTTGATATCAATGGAATTGTTTTGTGTTGTTTTAAATTTTTATTATTAATAAAGTAGTGGTTATTTGTTTATGGAATATTTGGTTGGTTGTTTTAATTTAAAGGTAAAATCATCCCCACTTATCAATGAATCCCTTGGAATTTATTTCCCACCTTTGGCGCCTTGGGGATGTTTATTAATGCCAAGTAATGTCCATCTGCCTTCTTAATCCAATAAGAAGGGGTGTGATGTTATAGAAACTATGTATTTCTCAAGGATTTCATGGTTCAATTAATCATTTAAGTTCAATTATAAAAGAAAGTCCATGTCTGGCCATAATTCTAGTTTAAAGGAAAATTTATATGGGCCATTTTCTTAAGCATACCACACCACAAGACTAGTATTCTATAGAGGGACACACCTATATTCTATTTTAATTTTAATAATAATATGTCAATGCATATAAAATTCCTTTTAATTAATTAAATGTACCTTTCTATTATCAATTAATATAGAGCATTTTAAAAAAGTTATAGGTCCATGTGGGATTCCAATGGTAGATAACACCATACCTGAAATTGTATAATTCAGGCTATTCTAACATGCGTTCCATATGGAATCATCAATCTCATTACACAATGATGGGGCCATAAACAATTAGGATATGTCTTGGTCACTAAGACTTATCATATTATGGTATTATATCATTCTAAATTCTATTTATCAACTCGTTACATTTGATAAGGCAGTGAACCTCCTCAAGTGGTTTTTTAGAAATCAATTTATGAATTGAAGACATTCAAATATATCACCAATAGGGGAGGATAAAACTTGAGGTCCATGACATCAAGACCCAAAAATTTAATATATGAGGGCTACTAGAATTATTGGATTCAGTTCTATATATTTAATTTCATATTTGAAGGGTGTCTCATGAAGATACCAGCGTGCGGAACAACGACACAATTTATAAGCAATGAGACATTGAGGGTGAAATATATATAGAAACTAACTTGTTCATGTGATTCTATAAATGTCAAATATCCAGGATTTAAAGGATTTGGTTCGAGATAAATTGAATAAATGAATAAATGGATAGAATATAGGGTGAATTAGATCACACAAAAATATCACAAATGATGAAAATATAAACTATGAAAAAAGGATGGAGGAGTCATTGACATACCCATATACTTCCCATGAGATAATAATAACTCAAAATTGAGGCCAGAAAATGGAGTTATCTCTATACCTAAAGGATGAAAGGAGGATCTCCATAGAGGTCTTGGTACATGTGAAATGATGGAAGAAAAGAGGGGGAGAAATAAATAATTAGGCAAGGGAATTTTGGTAATTTCTAGTCCCATTAATGAGGTGCACGGTTTGGTCACATGGTTGGCTAAATCGTGCATCAATAGTGCATGAACCACTACCAAAGGTACTGCCTCACATGCACTAGACGCACGGTTTGACAGACAATGTATAGCACATGAAAAATCTCACTGTCAAGATTTTTTAGCACCCGCACAGCCTTACAGCTCCTCTTTCATGGATAGACCAAACTATGGAGACCTTCAGATCCACTTGTTGATCCACATATTTTCACTTAGTGGGCCGCACAGTTTCAAAAAAACCATGTTCCCTTACATGTCCCTCTAAACATGAGTTTTTTGGCCCCATCACTCTTGAAATTCATCTTGACACCCCTGAAACCCCCCATTCCTTCAACCAATTCAAAAAACAACCCACTTAAGTGTTCCAAAACACATATTTATATTACAATACTTAGTCTAATGAATGGACCATCCACTAAATGATAAAAATTCAAATTCCTTTGTAATTTCATCTGATCCAAAACATGGGATGTTACACTAGACTTGGTGTCATGACCCATTTTGAGGATTCTTCCCCTTTCATTTATTTGTTGTTTTTCCTTCACACATGGACCTATATGAAATGACATGGAATATTCACCACTCGTTGTGGGCATGTACCCAATTTTGGGAAATTAAAGAGTAATTATTTTATATTTATTCATATTATTTCCTCTATATCATATTCTATGTGTTCTGGATTAATTTGAAAATGAGGTTATAGTCTCACAATATGTCTGATTAGACCATAACCTCTAGTTGATAGACTTTATTATATTGGATGGCATGACTAAAGTCACTTGACAAACTAGATCAGGGAATTGTTCATAGTGGCACCTTGGTTAGGGTGCTACAGACCCAGGTGACAACCATTAGATGGCATTCAAGACTACCCTTAAGTAACTTACATAAACCAAGAATATATTAATGGTCTATATAGGAGACAAGGAACTAATCATCAGAGGATATGATTATTATTGTTTCCAAATAGATCATGATGATCTGAAATCACATATAGGATATATCTACACTCTTAATGGAGGTGTTGTGAGCTAGAAGAGCTCAAAAAATGTCATGGGTCTGGATTATGCAGTGGATTCTAAGTACATTATGGCTTCATATATAGTTAAACAAGGAATTTTTATATAAAACCTTTTCCATGTTCTTGACATCGTGTTTAGATGTAAAGACCCAATCACACTATGTTGTGATAATAAAACTAGGGTATTTCTCTTAAAGGTTCTGAGGTCACATCAAAAGATAATTCACATACTTTTGAAGTATATTATATTGAAATATTTGTATTAGAGAGGTGAATTCATAGTGATTAGAGTCTCCAACAAAGGCAATATGGTGGAAACCCTGACTAAAGCCATAACTCAATAGAAACATGATCTTCATGTGAGGTTAATCGGATTTAAAGTCATTAGCAGTTTCCTCTAGTCCAAGTGGGAGTCTATAAAATATGGTGTTTTGAAACAAAATTCTTGTAATTGGTATTAAATGTTTATTATATGAAGTGAATGTTAATTTTAGTATCTTATTACATATTTTTTATAGTATTTGGTGACTTTAATATAATAATTTCCTAGAGTATTTTCGGCATTAAAAAGGAATATTATTTTCCTTCTATGATGAGAACCTTAAAATTCCATGATGATATTCTTAAAATGGGTTCTATGGTCTGATAAAATTCTATGATAGGAAACAGTTCATGTTTATTATTAGGTGTGAGTACTCATAATCACATGATACTTCTACTCATGAAGTATGCACTTGATAACCTTTAAGATGGGAGATTATGATAATAGACCCCCCAATCATAATTCCACATGTTAATGTGTCCCTGGATATTCATATCTATGAGAATGGGTAATGGACCTTATACATTAATATTATTATTAAATCATATAATTACTCATGCACTTAAATTTATTATAAAAACGATGATGATAATAGTTCATGGTGAAGTTGGGTATGTAGAGTGAATCACAAATGTCATGGTATTAATTAATAATTTGAGGACAGACATGTCCCTTCAATATTAATTGATATTGATATCTCATCCCTTTTATTGAAAAAAATTATTCACATTAAATCCCATGCGCATGGTGTAAAAATGAGATTATTTCAGGAGCTCTTGAACACCTCTGAGCGGCAGCAGCATTTTCCCCCTTCCTCGAGCTAGGGTTTCTCCAGCGGGTTCTCTTATTCCCTCATCCAACTCATCTCGGTTGTTCGGCATCGATTTTTTCCTCTGTCGCGGATCTGGAGTTAGTTTTTCAGCTTTACCCATGGCTCGGTGCCAGTCCAGGTGCGCTCTCGGCTTGATATGGTGCGTCCTCGATGCGGTATGGTGGTTTTGTCCTCGGCTGGAGTCAGATCTGGTGATTTGCTCATCATTGGTCTGGCTTCATTTTTTGGCAATGGATCTGGATCTACGATAAGTCCAGTGACTCCTCGGAACAACGATTGTGGTGTTTCCCTCGGCTGGAGTTAGTTCTAGTGTCTCGGCGACAGACTGGATCCTCTTGTTGGCAACAGATCTGGAGTTCTGTGGGGGTCGTCTTTGGTTTTGGCTCAGGGTTCTTTGGTCATCGTTTCTACGGACCGGGGAAGGATCTGGAGTTCTTTCTAGGGAGGCTTCACTTCGGCTTCAGTGTGGGTTGGAGGGGGGAGGTTCATGTTCTGTTCTTTGCAGGTTGAGGGGATGAATCCAGTGCAGCGCTGGGCTATTTTGGGAAGGCTCGTAGGGGAAGGTGCTCGATTTTGGTTCTGGTTTTGCGGAGTCGATTATGTTGGAGCTGGTGTTGTGGTTTCTGTGGATCAGGGTGTGGTTGAGGATGGCTATGTCTTTCTCATTCTGGGTTATTCATCATCCATTGTGGATGTCTTGTCCATTTCACGATGCAAGGAGGGTCTGGGAGAACTCCATTCGGAGTTCACTAACGGGTTTTTGGATTTGGGCTGGTGTCGATGGTCGCACTGGTAGGTGATCAAGGAAGCTGGTCTCATGACGGATATGTCCCTTCCATATTAATTTATTTTGATATCTCATACCTTTTATTTAAATAAATTATTCACATTAAATCCCATGGGCTTGGTGTAAAAATGAGATTATTTCAGGGGCTTTTGAACGCCTCTGAGCGATAACAACATTTCCCCCCTTCCCCGAGCTAGGGTTTCTCCAGCGGGTTCTCTTCTTCCCTCCTCCATCTCGTCTCGGTTGTTCGGCGTCGATTTTTTCCTTCGTCGTACATCTGGACTTAGTTTTTCAACTTCACCCTCTGCTCGGTGCCAGACCAGGTGCACCCTCGGCTTGATTCAGTGCGTCCTCAGTGCGGGGATGGGGGTTTCGTCCTCTGCTGGAGTCAGATCTGGTGATTTTCTCATCATTGGTTTGGCTTCATTTTTTGGTGACGTATCTAGATCTGCGATAGATCCAGTGACTCCTCGGCACGGCGATGGCGGTGTTACCCTCGGCTGGAGTCAGTTCCGGTGTCTCGGAAACGGACTGGCTCCACTTGTTGGCAACAGTTCTAGAGTTCTGTGGGGGTCAGCTATGGTTTTGGCTCAGGGGTCTTTGTTCGGTGTTTATGTGGACCGGGGAAGGATATGGAATTCTTTCTGGGGAGGCTTGACTTCAGCTTCAATGTGGGTTGGAGGGGGGAGGTTCATGTTCTTTTCTTTGTAGGTTGAGCGGATGAATCCAGTGCAGCACTGGGTTGTTTTGGGAAGGCTCATAGGGAAAGGTGCTCGGTTTTGGTTCTGGTTTTGCGGAGTTGATTTTGTTAGAGCTGGTGTTGTGGTTTTTGTGGATCAGGGTGCGGCTGAGGATGGCTTTGTCTTTCCCGTTCTGGTTTCTTCATCATCCGTTGTGGATGGATTGTCCATTTCAAGTTGCAAGGAGGGTCTGGGAGAACTCCAATCGGAGTTCGCTAACGGGTTTGTGGATTTGGGATGGTGTTGATGATCGCACTGGCGGGAAATTGAGGTAGCTGATCTGAGGTTTGCACAGCTTTTCTTTTTTTTTTGTTCCCTGGTTCGTGGTTTCTTAGCATTCTCTTTGGTTGTTTCGACTCACACTGGGATGGTTTGTTTGTTTGAATGTTTGAATTGGTTTGAGTTGTTTGACGCCTTGTGTTTGGCGGTTGAAGTCGTGAAGTTGTGTGAATTTCAGTGGTGATGCCTTGTAATGGTGAATTTTTGAAGAGGTGGATTGGTTAAGTGGTGATGTGTTGTTGTTGTCTTGGTTTCTCACTTTTTCCCTCAAAAGTGTTTGCATAATAAAAAAATTAATTTCCAGGAAATTATTTCAGATAATACAAGAAAGTTGTATTATCATATATGTAAGTGACATGGGTTTCAAACCTACTTGATGAGGTATTTTGAAAAAAGGGATTATATTACATAGTAAGTTCTCATGTGTGGTTTTTGATGTTGTGAAATTATCTTCATTCCCTTGGGTTTCATCACCCATTGCTAAATAGTAATATTAGATTTTATACATGCCAACCAAATTCCAATGAGAAATAATCCTAGAGGATCATGAACTAAGTGTTTTAGATGATCTCAATTAAAATTATTTGTTAATTTAATTATTGGAATAAAAACTATTCTCAAGACAAAGAAATAATTTTATTAAGGATTTTTCAATAAAAAATATTTATTTGAATATTTTCTAAATATTTATTTGAATATTTAATAAATATTTATTTTATATTTTTTAATGAAATATTTATTTTTTCAATAAATATTAAATTATATATTTATTTGGGTATTTGATAAATGAAAAGGAGGATGAGAATACCAATATCATGTCTGATGATAAATATTAATTTGCAAGATTGTAAAATAATATTTATCATTAGGTTATTTGATTCATGCCATGGAATAAAATAATAAAAATATTATTATTAGTATATTTAAAACTTATAATGGTATAAGATATGGATTTGAAAATTTATTAAGGGAAATTTTTAATTAATTAAAATAAAAATCCTTACCATAGGTCTATAAATAGACCACTTATAAACTCAATGTTATGTTAATCGAGAATCATTATATACAATTCATTACAATCTAGAATTCATATCCCCCCACTCACATCATTCCAACAAAGGGAAGATCAAAAGAACATTGTTGATATCGATAAAAAGTGACGTAATATAGATGAATATCACAAGGCAACCAATCAACCATGCTATCACACAACAATTCATCGGTGTTGTTTTGAGATCAATGTAACATGTATGGATCGTCGCAATATGGGTTATACACCTGGATCCTACCAATGAAAAGATATATTACAAAAAATGATTTCATATAATCAACACCTACTATAAAGAATGGTCTCAGGAATGTGGTAATCATTCTTCACAACTAATTAAATTAATTATAAATTTAACATACAAATATCATTTCTTGGTTCTAGTGACCTTCTTTCCAGTATTTGATTAGAAAAATTTTATTGGTCATAATGTTTTCATCTTTCACAATATGTGAATAATTTATCAAATATAACATTCACTAAGTCGAGATCCACCTTGATAAGCACTATTGTTGCACTCAGATCCATCAAGATGAATATTCAATATATTTCAAAATAACACATCCCTTAAATCATAATGTATTAATGTATTTGGATACTAGGTACATAATAAACATATTTCATGAAATAATTTCAACATCTCCCAAACATTTCTTCTCACATAGTACCCTTCTTAGACACATCCAACTTAAAACATTCCTTTATAATGTGGGTAAAATGGAACTTAAGAATGGGTGAGATCATATTTTCAATAAGGGTAAACATGGTAGATATCAATCAATAATCATATTCAAGTAAATGATAAGTATAAGGGTATGATAGAATGATCATAACTTACAAATTTCATACCCAATAAATCAAAAATCATGAATCATGAAAGATAACACAATGCTTTAACCTAAATAAAGAAATGGGTCATAAGAGTTAGGAATCGTAATTAGTAAATCCTGAGTGATGAGATTATATCATAATCATAAGATTATGTCATAGGAATTATGGAATAATTATAAGTATATAAATTCCCTTAATTAGTAAAGGCACACTTCCAGTGCCATTATCACATATTGGACTTATAGATTGAGTTCACTCCCCAATATCTATTCATCCATATAATTGGTTCACTCCCCATAATCATCCATACTATCATATAAGATATCAATCATTACCCAATGCATTGTAGCGATTTAACAGACCCACTAGTAACATAATTATAACCATATGTAATTGTACCACAAGATCATAGAATCATTCACCACTCCATCATAGCCTAACCTATGAAAAATAAGTAGGTTTCACAAATATAACAACAACACATAATCATAATACATCCATGGAAATAACATGGATGGTGTTTTTATATCATATCCCCACTGAATAATAATAAATATAATTTTTTAACATATATAATTGATACTTATAAAAGAACATTCAAACCTTTATTTGAAAACATTAGAAAAATATCCATTTATTTTTAAAACATTTAAATAAATTATTGGATAATATTGAGATAATTATTTTCTTCAGAAATAACCATGGAAACTTATAAATAAAGATTAAAATTAAATAATAGTTATGATGGTGGTAAAATTCATTAATTCATAAAATGTTAAAATAGAGATTCCTTTCATGATTTCGGTAAAAAATGAAAAAGTAACTTGTTAAAAAAACAATAAGTTGATTCCTTTAAAACATTGAAAATAAAGTGAAATATATTTCAAAACTACTTAAAAATAATTTTATTAAAGAAAATAACATTCATGGAAAAATTTTAAAGAACCCAGATATAGAAGAAGAAAATTTTTCCCATAGATGAAATAATTTAGAATTTTTTATAAAACATTTATCCAACAATTTAATTACCAAAGATAAGATAATGAAAGGAAAACAAGATGAAATAAGGTCATATTTTCTTAAAAAAATTATCAGATGCTTTAAGTAACACAGAGAGGAGAAGGAAATGAAAAAAAACCACATATATATCTATAATAGAAAAAAATATACAGAGTTTACAATATTAATAGTACATAATTCCCCCAAATTAGATTCAAGAAAAAATAATTCGGATTAAAAATGAGATTTCAATATAAACCCTTACCCCAGGTCCAAACTTTCTTCATAAAGTCTCTAAATTTCTTTTATAATAAGTTTACATTTATTATAAATCTATACCATAACAATATTTGTAATTATATTACAATATATCATTCTCTTATCATTTTAAATTACAAATTTGTTAACAATTCTTCATTAAAATCAACATTTAGGTAAAAACTTGTTCATTTTCCATGCATGTTTTGGTTCAAAGGTTCTAGTCATTGCACCTTGGTCATGGTTTCATAATACCCATAGTCTTAATCTAGTTATGAGTATCATTTTTAATCACAATGTAATCTTTTATAACTATTCATATAAATTGTTTATGAATTTTTAATTACATATCTTCATGGAGACAGTAGTCCGTACATATGTACGAGTAATGTTTTCATTTTTCATTGAATGGAAAGAAGGAGAGGTAAGACATAATATATCTATCCATAATCATAAAAATATCATATATATCATAAATATTCCATAAATTCATCTATATGACCATCCTTTTATGGAAGAAACAAAAAAACAATTCGCATCCCCTGATGGAGGTGGTACTTCATATGTACACATGAATGACATTATCTTTTCTCATAGGATAGAAGGGATGTATAAAATGAGTGTACCATTAAAAAATAATTATTTTTATGATATTTATTTCACCATTTTAATATAGTTATATATTATTATTAGGAGTTTAATGAAGAAATAAACTCAAAATTGATCTGTAAATACAATTACCGCTTCTTTGGGAAACCACCTTCAGCGCACACCTTAAGTCTTCAATGGTTGGTCTTTTGGGGATACCAGAGGATCTAATATTAGGTAAAATAAGTTTTGATGTTATTTTTTTCATGTATTGGATGATCTAGATGACCCAAAAGGTGTGAAGGAGTGATGGGTTGAGGACCTCGTTTTATATTTGGGGTTTGGTCCTATTGTAAATAGTTTAATAATTAAAATATAATAAAGACATATTCAGTTGAAATTAGCACCATTGAAATCGAAATTCGAATATAAGATAAATTTTGGCCAAAATACACTTAAAAATAGGGCTTGGATAAGTTTTTAGGTTATTTTATCCTTTATCTCTTTATTCTAAACCCTTGTTAACCCTTTTAACCATTACTGTAGTGACAATGTTCAACCATGGTTAATATTAACAATGAATAAAAATTAAATTGACATATTTACCAAATTTAGATATAAAAATTAAAAAAAATTAAACCATTTTATTAAATTCAATTATTATAAGTGGTATAAATTTATTTCAATCGTAGAACACAAAACGCAATGAAAACCATTTTTAGAAAAAATACATTTTTATGCATAAAACTGAATTTTTTATCATTCCTTGGCTAGTAAAACCATATAAACTAATGTTAACATATTTTATTGAATATATTATGCTAAATTTTAAATAAAATAATTAATAAGTATTTATTAATAAAATTTAGGAATATAAAAACATAGATCACACAAAAAAAATATTTTTTTTGGAAAAACTATATTTTTAATATAAAATTCTATTATTTTCATTTATAATTGATTGATAAACAATGAATTATTATTATTCATTTGTTTAAAAAATAATTTCTCATAATATTAATTCACTAAATTAACTTTTAAATAAAATATATATGACAAAAAAATTCCCATAAAAAAATACTTCAAAACTTTCTTTAAGATCAATAGTATTTCCTAAATGAAATATAAATTATTTAAAAAAATTACATTTCATTAAAATACCCTATAATTTGATTAACTTTATAATATAAAATGATAATTAATATAATTTTTGGGCTTCATTCTTGATAAGATATCAAATACATTTATATATTCAGGGGAATATATATTCAAAAACATCGGGGTGTTACACTATATTTATTCACATTCAGGTGCAGTTGTGATCACATAATAAAGGGACCATGTCCTAACTGGATTTAAGGGTTTATTTAAAATTAATAAAATTTAAAACAATTCACACTAACTCACCCCCTCTTAGTGTATCTAAATGATCCACTGGGAATAATAAGTGGAATCAGAGCAAAGGTCCCCTCTATTAGATTCTATCAATGTGCATAATCATGGAAAATATCAATTATATTAATATTATAGGAATTACCACATTTTATAGAATGAATTTCTATTGATATAAAAATATACATCTTGCATATTTTTTTCCTTGGGTTTTGATGTTCTTGATCCATCCATAGTGTGATTTCCAACTATATAAATGGTTCAGAAACTGTATATATTGTTAAAAGGAACCTTGAGTTTGTGGTTAAATCCCATAATTCCATCTTAATATCTCTATCTAAGAATATGTTTACTAAAATGATTAGATTAAAAATTGATAAAGATATTTTAGATAATAATTAAAGTAGTTATGAAGGAAAAATCAAATAGAAATTAGTCGAGCTAGAAATTTATATAAGTGACCTTTAAGATATAAAATATAATAAGGGTGAATAAATTAATGATTAATTCACTATAGTCGATGAAATAGTAAGAAAAATTATATATTTTAGTGGAAAACTAGATGCCGCCATTATTGTGATGAAACTCCTAGGGAATTACTGTGATTGATTTGATATAAAAATTTATACTCTAAAATAATGAGATTATCTCTCACTAGATGAGTTACAAAATATTCTCCTTTCCTATACAATGGTAAAGAAATATCACTTTTGGAAGGAAGTAAAATATAAGAAGTCTTTTGAATCCATAACAAAGAGGAAGCCTTAGCATGAGAGCTAGAAGAATCTGGTGATTCTGAGGATGATGGTGATGAAAATGATGATGATGATGATGATGGTATGGATAATAACAGTTAGTAAATTTTTTCTCTTATCTCCAAAAAATAAAAAGGGTAATGTAGAATATATTGTTAAACTTCCCTTGTATTTCATCAAATGTGGTGGAACTATATATTTTTTATTCATCTTCCCGAATAATTAAAAATATGAGTTCCATGTGGATGACTAAGAAGAGAAACCAAAAAATAAGAAATGGGGAAAAGGGTCTAAACCAAATAACACGGTATGTGACAATAGTAAAATATTTCCAAGATGAAAAGTGATAACCTTAAAGATAAATTATGAAGAGGAAGTATCTTCCTATAGAAACCAATCAAAATATAAGTCACTAAAAATGTTACAAACTTTATATATCCTATATCAGACCAAGGAAACTCCTCGAGTAGTGATGAGTTAGGTAGTGAATATAATTTCATAAATAATATACTGATATTTTATTTAGAGAATTTCCTCAAGAAATATACAAAGTAAAATATAGAAGTAATCAACATTAATGAAATATTACAAGAATAAAATTAACCAAAATAAATAATCTCTCAAAGGTGTGAAAAAATTATTGACAAACTCAAGAAATTCAAGATGAACATTATAAAGCATGAATATATCAACAATGATCTTGATGAAGAACTCATATTAAAATAAGATGAAATGGGGAATATGGAATTAAAAAATCTTATAAGTGAGAAAGAGTTAACAAGAGTTAAATAATACTTTTAAAAATATTTCTAAATTACAAGATCAATAATCTAGAATAGAAGAGATTTATATCACACTAATTCATGTTAAATATAAAGATTAAAATGCTCCAAAATGTTAATATGTCTTTCCATAAATTTTGGGTCCTATTTCAAAATATATACAATTCTGGGACATAAAACATTATGATAAAATCTATTTTGAATGAAGTGAATAAAAAATAATACAAGAAAAATAACCCTCCTTGAGGAGAAATAAAAACCATGTTAGATCTGTATAGTAAAGGAAGGAATCTAGAATACAATTTTTAGAACATAATTATAGATTTAATATAAGATTCGGTTTCAATGTCTATCATTGTTGTTGTGTAATTTCTCATCATATATCATACACATGTTTTCAATACATTTTTTAAATTTTAGGATTTAATGAGTCATGGGGGAGAATAAATAAAGTTAAAATAATGAACATCCAAAGAAGAATACGGTGACAATAAAATATACAAGGATCCCTACTTAGAATAGTTTTGAAAGTCTAAAGGATTTTTGTGGTAGATGTGAGAGACCAGTGTACTTTATTGAGAAGTTCGTAAAAAATATCTCTAAAAATCTCCTAAAATTAAAATGGAAATAATTATATATTAATAATAAGGAAGATAATTTATTCATATTATTACCAGTATTGAAGTCAATTAAGAGAGTAAGACAACAGATCCTTGATAGTGGGCATTCTTTACACAATATTGGAGACACCAAAATCATAAATGTTATGGAAGATCATAAAAGAGGAGAATTTACATTTATAAATGACAGCTCCATTATAATTAAAGGTGATGGAACTTATAGGATTGAATTAAAGGGAATAAATTCCAAATATGTTGTATTTGTGGAAGGACTAAAACACAATATTCTTAGTGTTATCCAATTGTGTGATAAAGTATGTTAGGTTGTTTTCCAAGAGAACTCATGCATTATAAAAAAGTTTCAAATATGTAAGATCCATCATAGTAGGTTCAAGAACATGTGAGAACTTGTTTCAAATTGTTGACCCATCAAATTCATGTTATATGAAAGTAAAAGATGAGAATGACTTATGGTATGGAAGACTAGGTCATCTTTCCTAGAAAACTATGAGTAATATTTCCAAACCTTTTTTATTGAGAAACCTTCCCAAACTAAAAATATATAGGGAATTATTTTGGGAAACATGCCTTAAAGGGAATATGTTTAAAAGGAAACACATGAATGTCTAAAATCATTCCACTAGACCATCAAACCTTACATATTTAGATTTTTGTGGTCACATGGGGAATAAGTCAACTAAAGGTGATATTTATTTTATTACTTTTATTAATGATTATACACTGATGATTAATGTTATCTTTTGAATCATAAATTAAAGGCTATTAAATTATTTACAATAATTAAAAGGATGGTTAAAAAGGAGCTTGGTGTTTACATAAAAAAGTTATGATTTGATAACAACAAAAAATAAATAGGTAATTTCTTTAAGATATACATAGAAAAGAATATAATAAAACATAAAAAATTTATACCATATAATGCTCATCAAAAAAGTCTGGCTAGGAGTATAAATAAAAGTATTGTGGACATGGGATGAACCATTCTAGCAGAAAACAAACATACATATTTTTTTATGGGAAGCTTTGTGCATTATTTTACACCTTTAGGATATATGTTTCTTGATAACTAAGACAAAAAAGTATCTATATGATATTTTTTACCAAAAAACAATATTAAAATACTTCAAGGTATTTTTAATCCATTGTTACATGAAGATATATAATAGAAATATGGAAAATCTTTAATGAAGAGCTATAGAAGGGTCCTTTGTCATCTTTATTTCTTATCGAAGTGATTAAAAATGCTAGATAAAATCTAAAACAATCTAGTAGAGTGTATAAATGAATAAATTATAGAAAACATGTAGAAAATAGTTGAATTTATTGAGGGATATTTAGAAATCATTTCAGTTATAAACATGTCTATTCCAATAAAAACAATTATGGAGGAGGATAAAAATGAGTATGTTAATGGTTTATATTGACACATATGTGACCAGAGGTAAAGAATATATTTATAAGTAGAGGCTAATGCATAAATTGAAGAAGAAACATATTTATTATGAGAAAATTATTGTCTAATGAGATAGAAATATACAAACTAGAATAATGTCAACACATGAGAACCAAACTACAATTATTTCTCAAGTTTAACCTCGAACTATTTTTGAGTCCATTGAGAATGAAGAGAGTATAGTTTATTAAAATGATAGATTGGTCAAATATGAAAGAACTCCACTTTGAATCTATTTGAAAAACATGAGAACAAAAACATAATAGGAACTAAGTGGATACTTAAAAACAAACTGAATGGAAAAGGATAAGTCACATAAATAAGTAATGACTAGTTTTTAAGGGGTTTTCTCAGATATAAAGACATTAATTTGAAGAAACCATTAATCCAATGGAAATTATTTAGACTATAAGGATTTAATTAGTAATGGAATCTCAAAAAAGTACATAATTTATTAAATGGATGTAGAATATACCATAGTTAATGGTCATCCTAAGGAAGATGTTTTCATTGAATAACATGACTATTTTCTTCCTAATAATTATGGAACCATGTTGTGACTATTTAATAAGGAATTATATGTCTTTAGGTAGACCCTAATATCCTAGTATACTATGCTGGATGGATACTTGAGAATCAAGAAATTTTCAAAAGTAAAAGTTTATAGATATCTCAATTTGAAGGATTTTTTCAATGGTACTATAATTTTTTTTAGTAAATGTGAATAAAATAATTTTTTTATCTAAAAAAGTGTATCATTTTTAAGATTGTTTTGGGTAAATAAAAAATAAATTAAAATTATATGTTGTTTGTGATGTAATACTTTATGGGGTTAAAATTCATACAAGGAGTTGATCATATTTTCTTATCTGAAGAAAAATACTCCAATGAATTACTAAAGAGTTTGGGAATGGAGGAACACTAAGGTATTTATACTCAATATGTTGGATCTAAATCATAAAATTATGAGTCTTGAACTTGAGCGAATAAAAAAGAGTATAGAAAACTAATTAGAAACCATTACTTCTTAATATCTTATAGACCTAATATAGTATTTTCCATGACACTATGTCGAACATTCCAAAGTTATCCTAAGGACTATTACATGCTATATTCCACGATAATCTCGATATACATTAGGAATACATTGATTTTTGAAATTTTTCATAAATCTTTTTTATATTTAACCTTCTACATTTTTACATATGTTGATTGGGAAGGAGATTGTATTAATAATAATTCCACTTTTGGAAGAACATTTTTCCTTGGTGAAAGTTTATTATAATGAAAAAACAAAATTAAACACTCAATGGAATTAAAAGTAGATGAAACAAAATACATATCAGGTTTACATGCTTGTACTGAAATGATATAGACGTGGGTTTAACTAGATAACATGAGAGTTAAGATAGAGAAGACATCATGTATTTCCTACAATAATCAAAGTGATAAATATCTTTCCTTGAATCTGATACAATACTGTAGATTAACTCACATTGATCTTATATATCATTTCATCAAAGAGAAGATTGAAGAAGGTGATATGAAACTTGAGTATTTTGGAACCAAGGAATAGTTAAAAATATTTTCACTAAAGTATTTCCCAAGTATTCACTCTATAAATTAAGGTTAAAATATCAAGTTCAACCTTTCCCTCTCACTTAATAATTTTTAGAATCATACCCTTATAAGTATTTTTATTCTAATTTTATAGGGAAAGAAAAAATTGATACAAGTTTTACTTGATTTTCAAAATGGGGTAGACTTTCAAAGGAGGATTTTAAACTTCCTTAGTTATCTAAAGCTATGGTTATTTAAAAAATGGGTTTGAATTTATTATGACTTGGGATATATTCTAAGGAGAAATCATTTTTAACACCTTAGAAAATTTTTCTTATCATATTTGGATGGAATTCCCTCCAAAACACTACATTACTCTATGGTTTTCTATCAACATGAATCTCATTCATTTTAGGTTGTGATTTAAGGATTCTTTAGCGGGGTTACTTATCAGTGATTTTTTTAGTAGCTTGAGAAATATCTAAAAAAAATTGATTAAAAAAATAAAAAGGGGAGATTGAAGAACCCTATTGATTGGAGGAAATGTTGAAGATATGTGGTTTGTTATATTTGATTTCAACCATGTAATTAAATTGATATTGAGGTGATTTATATAGTTTGAGAATATTTTTATGTATTTAATAGTTGTTTTAAACATATATGAAGACTTTTGGAATTTGTGATTTCATATACAAAAATGGTTAATTCTATAATTTTTCCAAAGAATCATTCCATATTCATTTTAACGATGATAGGTTGTGTAAAATAATCATTTTAATTAAGAGAACTTGGAGAAATGTGAAAGTAATATGTACATAATCATATTTTTATTATTTTATATGGGTTATTTTTAATTGTGTTAATATGATATTGATATGAGTAAACTTCATGTGAAATGTGTAAATATCATCTTCAAAGGAATCATTTTTATATGGATGTTTTCAAAGCTCCATAAGGATGATTTAGGCACTATTTAACCATACTTTTACTGAGTAAGAATCATTTCTATCTTGCATAAACATCATTCCATATCTACATAAGGATCAAAACATGGAATTTTTTTGAAAAAATCAATTCGCTGAAATATTCGGTTACTATAATTATTTTAAAAAGAACAATAAGACTTAGTAATTTCATAACTAATATTATTATAATAAAAATTAACATTTACAATGTGATTAAAGACACATGAAGAATATATGATCCACATATAATAAAAAACATTGTAAACAGGTTTAAAGGAATGTGTGAGATCTCAATGATGTGGAAACTAATTTATTCTATTTCCAAGAGTAATGAAGATGTGATAGTTATGATGAAATAACGATTCTAATTTCCATAATAATTGTTAAATATTTTAATTATTCAAGATAATAATTTTATATGTCATAGGTATTCTCTTTAGCTGAGTTTTAAGATATGTTTAATTATAAACAAATAACTCATGCTTTGAGAAGATGGAATCCACTAAGAATTAATATTCATCCTATTAAATTAAAAGTGAATTTATGTTGGGTGTTTGTCAACATCACTACCACATTTTGATGAGTATCTATTACTGTATGTCAAAGTTGGGAAGTCCAAACTAGCATGGATATTAGTTAAATAAGAAAAGGGCAGTTGTGTGAAATTATCATTGAAAAGAAATCATGGGAGATAAACCCAAGTAAAGGTATTAGTGAAAAGTGTGTGAAAATTTATGAGTTCTATAAACTGGTATTTTATCATTTTTCACTTTTTTAGTAGGCTCGATACATTTTTTTTAATATACCAATTCTGGTATATGGAAAATGACATTATAAGTTAGTGTGCTTCATATACATGAATATAACTTTCTCTAAGATAGAGAATATTGTTACATGGAAATATTAAGGATGTTGATTGTTTGAGTGGTCAATAAGAATAGAAAATAATCTCATTATTGTAGTGTTAAATATTTTTTTGTGAGGATAATTGAAAGATAACAACAAGAAGGTGTACATGAAGCTGGAAAAGTAGTCACTTAAAAATCTATTTCCCACTATTCTTGGAGTATTGAGTTTGAGATAAGAATAAGAAGTAAACCCTAAAATTCATTGCATGGAATGAATTGTGTAGTCCATGTTCATCATAGTTTTTTAACCAGGTATATTTTGAAGTGAATTTTCTTGAAAAGAGATGGTTGTACTTTCAAGATATTATCCTGCTATATCAAAGGGGAGGAGCTCACTCATATTGTTGAAGAAACATGTATCCAAAACAAGACTACTATCATCTGCTGAAATTTTATAATTGTAACTATAGGGAGATAGTGGAACATGTGTGTAACAATCCAATATATCACTGTATATTTTCATTAAATAAATATTGTGTTTGATTAATTGCTACACATGCAACAATGAAATAAAATGAAAACCATGATATATTTAGGTAAAATAAAAATATTACATATGACCATTAAAATTTATCCATTAAATTAATATGTATTTATAGGAATAAATGAAATTAAAAATGTGTATAATGAAAATAAATACCAATTTTAATACTAATGTAGTGCAAATTGTATGGCTAAAATAACTAAGAACATCCTTTTATGCTTAAAATATATTTTTATAAAACTATCGTTTTAATTCAAAAAAATATGTATAGAATAATTAAATAATAATAAAATATATTGTTAGTATGAATTATATATTACCTATAAATTAATTAGTAATTGATAAAAAATAATAATAATTAATAGTTAACAAATTTAAAATTTCTTTTCCTATGTTAAAAGTATTACACTGTATTTTTTTTAATTCATTTAAATATTTAATTCTCAAATTTTATAAATTTAATTTGAAATATTGAATATAATTTTTGTATTAACCCTAATAATATCATCTAACAATTAATTTTTGGATTTTTCTAAAAATTTTCATTTTTACAAAAATAAATATGGTTTTTGTGAAAATTATATTTTTGACGATTTTATCATTATGTTAGTGTATCCTTGAAGATTAAAAATATATTAAATTTATAAAATAATTATTTTACAAATATAATTATTCAATCTAAAATATTCATTGAACTTATAAAATCATTGTCCAATATTTTTAGAACTAATTTAAAATGTTACATTGATGAAAACTGTTTTCTGTCTTTTCTTCAAATTATGTGTTTTGATAATGAAATTTATTTTTGACTTTCTCTGAAATCCACCCATAATTTATTTTTGTATAACAAACCATTTTATTCCATGGAAATGAGAATCTATGAAAATATAATGTTGTTGATAGATTTTTAAAATTAATAAAGCATTTTTCCAACAAAATAGTTTTTACAAGTTATGTGCATTTATTTTAAAATTAACATTTCAAATAATTAAAAAAAATATTTTGTATAATGATTTAAATTTTTAAAAAATAATGTTTAAAATTATATAAAATGTATATTATTAATTTTTTTCATAGATGTTAATTAAAAATGATAAAAATTAATTACCACAATAAAATTAAATTAGGGTAAAAGGTAAAAAGTTAAGGGAAAAGCACCAAAAAAAAGTATGTGTTGTATCCAGAATTAGTGGATGAAGAAATTATAGACCCACGAAAACTTACCCTCCACTTTTTTTATTTAGGATACATTTTCCTTTTAATAGAAACATTACTTTATTGAAAATTTAATGGTTACTTCCAAAACTGCACTTCTCTTCAGTTATAAAAAGGTAACACTCCCACTACTTCATGTCCCACCTCGAATCTGAATTTATAATTTAAACTCTAATAATTTTATCCCCCTATATGCCTCTCTAATATCCACAAAATTCTATTCACCTTTATTTTTGTAAATCCTTCATATCCAAGGAGGTTTCTAATAGAATACTCAAGAATCCAACGTGATATTATATACTATTTGTATTTACTTTTACTCTCCTCCTTAAAAATATTATCTAACCATATTTTTATAATGTAATATTTATTATTATTATACTTAAATTTCATAATATTAATTTAACAATAATTATTTGATCCTTACCATCCACTAAAAAGAAATTAATAACATTGATCATCCATATATGAGAATTACCTCCTCCTCGAAGTAATGTTGTTCATTTATCAACACCACCTATAAAGGTTGGTATCAATGATTCATTTGATGAATAAATATTATTTGTATTTAAAAAATAAAATTATAAAGTGACCATTTTTAAAATACCAACATTCTTTTCATTAATTGAAAATGGGATCGATAATCATGTGTATGGTAGAATACATACACCATGAATAATGATTTTGGTTTATCATCACCACCCATAATTGGTGTTTCAAATAATAGATTTACAAAGGATATATTATTTTCTAACATTTTTATGCTTCTTTATGTATCACATTATCATTATCTAAATGATTCCCCCTGCTTATTAAATCATTATAACACGATACCATTTGGGTTGATTTAACCACCTATGTAAATGATTGAATAACGATTATATCATAAATGTTTATTGAATGTCATATAATATACATTTCTTGAAATAATGATATATTTAATTTTTTTTAAATATTTTTTATGGTTTTTTTTTAAATTTAAAATATTTATTAATATTTCAACTTTCAATTGTTAAACGAATCGAAAGATAGTTCATCATTATTCCCATTTTCACCAGTCATATTCATGTCTTTAACCTAATGAAATTGGTAATTTTGTAATCATTTAAAAAATGTTATTATTATATATTTAATTATCTATGAATTATGAACATTAATCCACTTAGTGAGAATCCATAAGCTCTTCATGAAATTTTTGAGAAACAAAAAACTTAATGTTCTAACACCCTAAAGTGAAAACGAATGATAAAAAGTTAATATAGTTGTGAAATATGTTTATAAAAAAATTATAAAAATATTATTTTGATAATTTTAAGTCTATGATATAAGTTATTAAGATATTTATTATCATTATACAAGAGGTTTGATCAAGTCTGGGTAAGCAGAAATACGATGTAAGATTTTTTGCATCTAAAGTTTTCTTCATTAAGATGTGAATTGCATTCAATAGTTATTTAATATGTGTGTTGTATATATAAGACATGAACTTATTTTTATCATAATTTTCACATTATATATGATATTTAAAAAACTTATCATGTTGTACCTTTAAAGGGTCTTTGATTTTAAAGATAAACAAATTATATGGATTTTACGTCCCAATTTTTATTCATTGGGACATGTTTTAATGGAATGTACCAATTTCGTATTTCTATGGTGTATATACTAAAAAATAATTTAATTTTGAATAATACTTCATTTAAGACATTTTATTTACAAAATAATATTATTTTTAATCTTCAAATTACATTTTATTCAAAAAATACTAAATCTGAAATGGTTTTTCATCTCAAATTCCTCTCTTTGAGACATATTTTAAAGTATGCACATAATTTATTTTATTTAAGATATATTCTACCTAAATGATATTTTGAATCATGAAAGATTAATTATTCATGGTAATTTATGATTAATTTAAATTTATATCTCTTTAAAATGGTTTTTAGTTAAATGTACCTTAAATTGTAAAGGGTTATCATGACCCAAATATGTTCCTTTGGTCATAATCAGATATATTTGACTATTATATTTCCATATTTATATTTATTACCAATTATAATTTTATTTTTTATTTAAAAAAATTCTATGGAAATCACACTTCATGACAATGTATTCTTCCTTATTCGTTATTTCATGAAAATGGATTTTTGTAATGAATATTTCTTATTTATTTTAATGGATTTTTCTTCTATATACATTTTCTTATTTCCTATAATGTTATCGTTTACCTATTGTAAAATCAACTTGTTTTTTTCACTAATGATACTTATAAACCACTTTATTTATTTTAAAATATATGGTTTTTTATCCTTTTAGTAATGTGGATTTTTCATTAATGAAAATTCAAAATATTCATAATCTTTTCCATCCTTTAAAAATAATATATTTTGTCTTCCACTATAATTTTTTTATATCCTTTATGTATTTTCAATGTTTCTTTAATTGGAAATATTTATAATAAATTTGTATAATTCTACTCATTCCCTTTACAGAAATGTTTTTTACTTTATTTTTTTCTTCCATGTATTAAAAGGTTTGGTAAAAACATTTATATTTTCACTTCAATTTACCCTATAAGGTTTATCTTTCAATAAGTTATGTCTTGGTCACCATATATAGGTTAATATGGTTGATTTATTTTGTAAAATGATATTTTTTATATCCTAGGATTTATTAACTTCATGTTATGATATTCTTTTGAATGTTTCAAGAATCATATTATTTTTATGGGGTTTTTATGACATGATGAATGTTTTTTTATATGGAACTCATATATATGGATGATTATGGGTGGGGTCTTATATATCAATCTAATTAATTAGTTAAGGTTTTATATGACTTGAGATGATGAAAATGTTCATGAATGAGAATAGGGAAGCTTTTTCACATGTATTTTGTGTGAATGAGATTTCAGAATCATTGTTTAAAGATTTTTTGTTTGAGTGAAATATAGAAAGTGTTTTTCATAATATTATTATCTTAAAGAGATATGAGAAGATTTGTTCACAAGTTGTTCTGTGAACATGATGTTAAAAGATGTTTTTAAAATATTTTTTATACTTATGTTTTTTTCATAATTCTATTATATACTAGGATTCAATGACAAGACATATTTATACAGGCTGGTGATTATGATCCTTTACTCATGATTAATGTCTCATGATTTTATGCACTATTTCTATGGAATATATTTTTTCATCTGTGATTACATATCTTTTTAACATGTATTATGGATAACTAATATTTCTCAAATTTTGTTTGAATAATAAATTTCTCCCCTAACATTTTTTCTCATATGATTATGATCTAATAGTTGATGACATGTTGATATGTTTTCTATTTCTAGGTGTTTGAGCTCACCCCATTCTTATGTTTTCGTTTACCAAGGTTATTAAGATATGCATAACTTTTAGAAACTCTAGTATGGAGTCTCTAATGTTTATATTATATAAAAATTTTCATAAGTCTTTCAAACCAATCCTTCAAAGTTATTAGTCCTTATATACACAAAACCTTTCATTCTTGGGATTTTGAGATTATTTGGTGATATGTAATGTTTATCATATAGAAATTATGTAAAAGAAAGTTGTGTTTGGGGGATTTGTATTGATAAGTAGAATGGGTATCATGATAATAATTTACCAAACCACTTTTATTGATAAAAATATATTGATAGAAAATATATATCCTGGAATAACTACTAGATGTAGCAAGTTGTAAGCTCTCACATTGATATTGATACTTATAAAAGCATATGTGTGTGGTATTTTTATTCTATATCCTTTATCAAATTGTGGTGTCCCTATGAATGACACATTCTTTATTAAAACAATCCAATGTATAATTATTTTTAAAATTCCTACTTAATATTGTATAGCGGTTCGTAGGGTTGAACCCAACTGAATGCTATTAAATGAGAGTGAAACAATATTTTAAAAAAAAGTTCACTGTAAATAGTGGGATACTTTTCTTTTTAACTTTTTTATATTTTTTTGGAAGTAGTAATGATTGTATAATTATTTGTTAAAGAACTAGGTTGTAACTTGAACTATAATGAAGCAAGGAAAATAGTGTATGAAAAAAACAGGAACTGAAACTGAATAAAAATGATCAAGGAAGATACTCAGGAATTCTAACTCTACTGGTTGAAATTGATATTCTCTTCACAAATATTTAATTGTAACTCAAAATAGAATAATATTTATTAATCTCCCTCCCTAGGAAATTAATCACATAGAATATTGATTCTTGATGTTCACCACTCGAATAATCATCGAACTTCGATGAAATTTGAAAATGGTTTTAAGAGAATAAAATTTACTATAATATTAAAATGTTTTGGAATTTATGATTTAGGAAAGGAATTAAAGAACAATCTGACTAATTGAACTTCATGTTTTGAAGTTTGAAACATAAAATCACACTTATTAGAAATTCACATAGGGCTTACACACACACTCAGTGCCTAGTGTGTCAGATGTTCACCGTGGGTTCTCATTTTCCCATTTTACTCTGGTTTCAAATGAATTACAAGAATACCATTTAGATTTTCTCCAAAAGGTGATTATTTTTTATTTTTAAATAAAAATGGATCTCGATGTTCATGTTCATGATTTTAGTTTCCTAATGTTATGATTATAATTCTGAAATAAATTAATCTTTTATCACTCTCATTTTTATTTCAAAAATAGAGTATTCATTAATAAATTTTAAATTGACCACACCGGTCAATTTTTAATTCATTGTAAAAATGATGTGAAGAAATAAAATAATTAACCAATGGAATTAATAATCCTCGGACAAAAGGAATCTTATCCAATGATCATATTCAAAACAAAAATTTGAAACATTTAAATTACAGACTAAGGAAATCGAAAAAAATGGTGAAAGAAATCTCACTCTCAAATACTATGTTTCTGCTCTAATCCGGTCTTCCTTGGTCTATCATTCTGCTTCTTCTCTGTATGCCTCTAAGAAAGTGAGATGTGTATATTCAAATCTATTATCTGCCCTCAATTTTAAATTCCTCTATTTATCTATATATTGGTCACCAATGGAAATCACTGACTTCAGTGCATCTTCCCAGTCACCAAACACCTAACTTCATCCTTCTTCATCCTCGATAAGATAATATTACCCTTCTAGCTCACTGCCTGATGGTTAGTGAAAAGAACTATGATTCCATTAAAGCTAGATTATGCTCAGCAAAAACAAACAATAATTAAAACATTATTGAATGTTATTATAAAATTTTATCTTTTATAAGTAATTATTTATTTAATTAAATATTATTAAAATTGTTAGATTAATGTAGATATTAAATTAATTTATTCATTAATTTTCATTTCTTTCTAGTTATTTGTAATTATAGTTAATATTAATTTACTAATTATTATTTAAACTGATTATTTTATTTTATTTTAATTAAAACTTTTAATAATTATTATTATTAATTGGTATATTTAATTATTATTGTTGTTAAAAATTTTATATCTTTAAAAAAAAGATAATAAATTTAATTATTTTTTAGATATTTATTAAATGTTATTATTTTTCTATGTTAAAACATTTAGAATTTTATTTATTTAAAATTATTATTAATGTAATTGTAATTAATTAATTTTTTATTTTCATTTGTTATCATTTTAATTATGGTTATAGTACCGAAAATTTCAGGCACTAAAAGAATTCGGGCCTAAAATTTTATTAGAAAATAAAAGTATGACAACAAAGGAGAGGATAAGGACACACAAGAATTTTTTCCCTCCACTAAAGGAAAAACATTACAGATCATAAGGATCATAGTTGTCCCCATGATCATGGCCAGAATCATCAGCATCATCAGCATTTTCCACTCGGATTGTGCCTTCTGTTTCTTGAAGAGCCCAGAGTATTTCTCCCTGAGCTTTTGCTGCTCCAAATTAAGATCTTTGGAAGAAGCCATGGTGGACCGACCATGCCCTCGTGAACTAGCTCAATAATCACAACCACATACTCAACCACGGTTTTTCTAATGATGACCCCATTTCCAAGTCCTAGCATGCTACCAAGCCCCTCCCAATCATCTTCATAGGGGTGACCAAGATCCATACTCATAGGAGTATGCTTATTAGGAGAATCCAACACCATCTTAGTTTTACCCTTCTTACTAGAGGATGTCAATGATTATTCTTAAATCAATTCATTATCCACTTCGTCGTGTATATCCATTTCAAAATTCTCCTACACATTAGAATCAAAAGCAGCATCAGCATGCTTTTGCTCTCATGTACCCATTAAAATTGGGAGAATCTGTCCCTCTTTCTCAATAGATGTATGCATTGGAGAGACCCCCTCCATTTTTGTTGAAGATATATGGAAAATATCAATGGTTTTAGTTCCTGATACATATTCCTTTCCAACCACAGCATCATCTTCTTCCACAACAATTTTCACGCAAGACATAGAATCTTTTTTGTTCAACAACATTCTTGTCAGATTCAAGTCTAGCACCCTCCTTATACCATGAAACATCTGCAATTGGAATAAAAAAAATCCCTTGACCACACTCGTTGGTTCATCCATAGACACACCCACAGGTGCATCCATTGGTGGAGCAACCTGCAAACCACATCCGTATATAGGATTTCTTGCTTTTTTGAAAAATTTTCTTTCACCATGACAAGGATCTTCGCAAAAAACAAAGGTCTTTGACCAATTTCAAGATGAGACGTCATCCCAATCACTCTACATCATTACAGAAATTTTTATCTTTTTCATATTCAACCATTAGTTTTAGTTCATCCAAATTAGAAGAAAGAAAGACCTTATCAACTAGGGTTAAAGCCACATCAACCTCAACCAAAAACCAGGGATAATGTTCATAGCGAACTAGATATATTTCTTTATCAAGATTAATCAGGACCCAAATAAAAAATGAAATATAATAGAGAATATTTAGGAGCCACAATAACCAATTAAGGCTAAAAAAATTTACCCACAATTGGATAGAGGAATTGCATAGCTCCAAAGGATTGAAATATTTGTCCCACACTAAAAGATGCATGATGCCTGGTTTGAGAGTGACTGGTCCAAGATCCCATGCCCATAGATTCAAATCCTCTGTGGGAAAGAGAATGTGAAAAAAATATCCACCCATAGAGACACATATCACCAATTTCCCACACAAATGAGATTCATGCAATCAAATCTCCCATCTTCCATGGCTATGAACACTTAGGTAAAATAACCCTCATAATGATTGAATGATTGCCCAATTTTAGGCATTTTAAGATCCCTTCAGTATCTGCTTTGACATGGGAAATGTTTCCATTTCTATGAATCATTCCAACTGTAGAGATCCAATGAGGGGTCAGTTCACGGTAAACCATGACTTTTCTAGATGGGGATGTACAGATCCAAGGAAGTACTGGTTTCTGGTCGTGGCTAAAATTTAGCAGAAGATTGGGCCAATGATTTGTTTTTAATATTTTTACTGTTGGCAATGACTGCGGATCCAGTGCTACAGTGGGGGAAGTTCATAGCACCAACAGTGAGTAAATAGCTCAACAGTGAGTGGCGTGGTCGATGTTGAGTCATTTTTCTAGTAGAGATAAAATAATTGCTGCAGTGGTGAGATGGTTCGGTGGTGAGTTATGGAAAATAGTGGTGGCTGGAGGTTTCACTAGTGGAAACATTGGTAGTGATCCATGGACTCACCATTGGGTTATGCCCAATGGTGGGTGGAAGAAATTTCATAAAGGAAATGACAGTGGGGGTTATTTTTTTGTCGTTGGGTCACAATAGTGGAGATGAGTTTTGGTGAAGGATAGGAATGAACCACCATTGGAACCTACAAACAAAAAATAAAAAGAATCAATTAAACAAATATTAAATAAAATTAGAATGATTAAAAAATATATTAATTAAAATTTAAAAACTAAATTAATTAATTAAATAAATGAAACTAAAATAAAAAGTTGTATTAATAAAATTTTAAAAAAAATTAATAAATAAATAATTCAATAATATAATACTAAATATTAAAAACGTAAATTAAATTAAAATCTAAAATTAAAAATATAAATGAAGAGAAATTAAATAATTTGAAACTCGATGTATAAATTGAATTAAAATATTAAATTTTAATAATGAATTTAAAATTTGAGATTAATCTAAATATAGAAATTGATTAATTAATGTTCAATATCATTAATACCATACTCAAATTAAATTAAAGTTTGAAAAGAAAGTTGATAAATTAAATAAAAAAATAAAAAGGCAACATTTAAATTGAACTCATAAAATTTTGATAAAAATATAATTTGAAATACAATATAAAGAAAATATATATAATTAGAAATAATAATTTAGGTGCAATAAAATAAATTAAACATGAAAAAAAAGATAAAATAATTATAGAGACTATTAAATTATTAAAGTACAATTAATTAACATAAAATAAATAAATAATAAATTAAATGATTAAAAACAAAATAAAATGACGTGGAAAATCTGTTGAATTAAAGGCTAAATCAAATTCCCCCACACATAACCATTAATTTTCCTCAATCAATTCCATTTTTTTCTATTTTTGAAAAAGAAACATGTTTATTAAACCTTAGGCTCACAAAGAACCATGTAAATCTATTTAAAAAAACATAGAGTAATAAAAAATGAAAGTCATGCTTTTCAAAAGAATTATTAAAAAGAGTCCATTACTAAATTCAAAAAACCTACAATCAGATCAAAGGAGAAAATAATCATTCAATCTCAAGGATGTCATGCCTCTTATATGAATCTACCAATTGACCAGGTTCAATTCAAGTCTATGTTCTATTACTAATAGTGATAACATGTTACAAAAAAGGTGAGTTAAAAAAACGAGAACCTTCAACCATCACTTCCTCATAGGTTCCAAAAATCATGGTTTAGATTAATTTTTCTGAATCACTTTATTGATACATCTTAAATTATTTTCAAACAAGTCAATCGAACCCTTCTTGATATGGTGTTCAAAATTCACCTCACATTAATGAACTCATTTTTACCAACAAGGTACTTTATTGTTTTTCTATTTTTCATTTTTTTTAATTTAACTCAGCCATGTAACTTATGCAATGCACTGTGCAAATGTACTTATTTGAAATGTACATCGGTATTACACACACATTGTGCCTAGTGTCTGAAATGTTCACTATGGGTTCCCATTTCCCCATTTTATTCTATATTAGATATATATATAATATTACCATTTAAGTTGGCTCCCTAAAGTGATTTTTAATTTATTTTATAAATAAAAATTAGTAACCTAGGTTCAAGTTCAAGTTTCTAGTTTCCTAAAGTTATGATCATAATTGCACCAATATCTATCCTATATCACTCTCATACTCAGTTCCTAAATAGAATATTCATAAAATTAGAAACCATCCTCACTTATCAATTTTTCATCCTTAAAAAATCATATTCAAAGTAACCCTAAAAAAATAGTAAGTTATAATCCCTTAGGAAAGAATGAATTTATTTGCAGAATGAATCCTAAAGAAACTCAGATTGTGAAATAATCATGAAAACAATTACCATTTTTTTTAAAAAAAAATGGAGGAACTTGATGTGATTACATTAATTAACAGATTGGCTCAGTTACTTGAAACATTCTTCATTAAAATGATCCAAATTTTAATTATTTATAAAACTCCTACTTATTATTGTACAATAGTTCCTAGGGACGATCCCAAGGGAGGGATATTAAATGAGAGTGCAACCAAATTTTCAAAGAAAAAGTCTTCTATAAATAGTGGACTACATTTAATTTTATCTTTTATTATATTTTTTGGAATAAGTAATGATGAAGTGGATATTTTATAAATAACCAGGTTGTAACTAAAACTATGATGAAGTATGGAAAAATGTTTATGGAAAAACAAGAACTAAAACAAAGTAAAAATTGATCATGGAATATTCTCAAGAATTATAACTCTACGGGTTGAAATTAAAATTTCTCTTCATGTAAATTTAATTGTAATGCACATCAGAAAAATATTTATTAATCTCCCTCTCTATGAAATTAATCATATAGAATATTGATTCTTGGAGTTCACCACTCAAAAAATAAACAAACTTTGAGGGGAATTCATTCCCATATAAGAGAAGTTGGGATTCCGTTCGGGAATCCTTCCTCTACAACGATCATTTGAGGCTTGACATAATCTAATCATCAAGTTAACGATGGTGTCAGGAAGAAGATTTTAGTTGTTCTTAGGTGGTAAATGAATCAAATAGCTAAGACGTGGCTTGTAATTCTTTGAGGTGGTAAAGGTGCGACGTCACCTTCTTTTAACTTTCACCTTTCACAGTGAATATGAGTTTGACTTGAGATCTGGTCGATGAGCAGTATCGGCTTAAGGTTTATTAGATCAGCTAGGGGTTGGGATTTTGTTTCTTTATTTGTTATTGATTTTTGGTGTCCTCGAATCTAAAAATGGTGAGTTAGGTGTCATCGATGGGTCATTGAAGCATCTGATTCTTCAAATCTGAGTAGTGGGTTTCTTATTCTTTTGATTGACGGTCATTGCAATAGCGGGTCTGGATGTGGCAGTAACGGAAGGTGTTGAGTCATCATTGGGTTATCCTTTTTGTGGTGACTACAGAGTGGAAGTAATTAGTGATTTCAATAGAGATAAAGATAGAAGAGAGTGTTAGAGGTGAGAATGGTTCTAGGGTGACTAGGAAAGGAGTGGAAGGAGAGATGCAGTGGTGGTTGTTGTGGCTCGATTACTAGTGGTGAGTAGGGCACTCAGCGTGGGGTAGATTAAGAGAGCCATTGTTGGGTTCTTCCCAATGGTAAATGAAGTAAAATGCGGAAAAATAGAGTCAATGGGTAGTGGGACTCACCCTTTGGTTCTTCCCAATGGTGAGTGATCTCATGAGATTGTCCAAAAATGAGGAGACATCATTGGCTTTCCAACGGTGAGTTAGATGCTTGGTATTGACTAAGATGAATGCTTTAAAAAAATAGTAAATAAAAATAAATAAAATTATAATTATTAAGAATTAAAGATACTGCAAATGAAAAAATAATTCAATTGATAAAACAAAATAAAATTAAAATATGGATTAATATAAATTTTATATTATTGACTAATAAATAAATTTAAAATAGAAAATAGAAAATATAAAAACTAAAAAATATAAAAAATAACTAAAATTATAAAGTATATCATTTAATAATTTTAAAATTAAATATTTATTTAAAATAAAAAAATGGACTCAAATGATTTAAATTAATTATTGAAATCAAATTAAACGTTTTAATTGTAAATTAAATTTAAAAAATATTAGGATTACAAAATAAGTAATATTAAAAATAAAGTAAAGTTTATGGTTATAAAAATAATATATAATGAAAAATTTCTCAACTAAAATAAAAAATATATTAAAATTAAAGGGGTCATGTAGAATTAAAATTTAATAATTAATTATAAAAAAATAATTAGAAAAATAATTAAAACAAACGTAGAGATTTTAGAGGCTAATAATAAAAATTAAATATAAAAAATATTAATTAATAAATTTAATTATAAAATTACAATAATTCAATTATTTAAGTGTAACACTGTAAATAATTAATTATATACTAAAAAACCTAAATAAAAGATGTGGAAAATCAATGAATTTAAAGACCTTTTCAAATTCCCCCACACTTCATCATTGATTAACCTCAATCACTTTCATGAATTCTTTTCTTTTAAAAAAAATTGTTCCTTTTAAACATATAGGTCAAAATGAATCATGTCAAGTTATTTTAAAATTAAAGGAATAAAAACTATGAGATAGGCTTTTCGAATGGAATATTTAAAATTAGTCCTTCCTAAATTAAAATACCTATAGAAGATCAAAAGAATAAATAAGAATTCATTTCAAAGGATGTAATGCCCCGTATATGAAGACACTTAATGACTTACTTAAATTAAAGTCTATTTTCTAATTCAATGTATGATTGGAGGTTACATAAAAGTGGAATTAAGATACCAAATAAAGGCACCTTCATCCATCACTTTCTCCTAGATTCCCAAAATCTAGGTTTTAAATTATTATTTTTCATTAATCACTTTATTGAAACAACTTAAATGATTTTCATACAAGTCATTTTTACCCTTATTTATATGGTGGAAAAAATTCACATCACCTTAATGAAATCACTTTTTAAAACTTGGCACTTTATTATTATTATTTTCTGTATTTTACCGAGCCATGTAACTTTTACTAGGCATAGTGAAAATGCACTTATTTTGAAAGTACAAAGGGCTTACACCCACCAAGTGCCTAGTGTCTCAGATATTAATTGTGGGTTCCCATTTTCCTATTTTACCCTGAATTCAAAATACTTGTAATGGTACCATTTAATTTAGATCCGTAAGGTGATTAATTTTTTAATAAAAATGAGTCCACTTTGTTTAAGTTCATATTTCAAGTTTTCTAAATCAATAATTATAATTACACAAAAATCAATAATATATCACTCTATTTATTAGTCCCTAAATATACTATTCATAAAGCCAATATAAAACATCACTCAGTAATCATTCATCCTCAAAAAATTCAGATTAAAATTAAACCTCGACAACATGTATGTTATTATCCATTAAGCAAGACTAAATTTAGTTGTATAATGAAGCAAATTTTGAAATAATTTTGAAAAATTTGGCCATTTTCATAAAATTAATTTATAATAATTTGCTGGTATTACATTAAAAAATTATTATTTCAAAATATGAAGGCCCTCTCCCCCACACATAAAACCCAACTTTGTCTCCATAGTGGAATTCAAAAGTGGAGAAGACAATTTTACTTTAAAATCTCAAAATAGATTTTGAAATTAAACAGTTAAGAGATATGTTCAAGTATCACAGTAAAATTCAAACAATTATTTTTTTCATAATAAATATTTTACAATAGATTCACATGAATTTTTTTTAAATCCGATGATAATAATATTTCAATTAATTTAAAAAAGTAGCATGTGAAAATTGATGTACACTATGAAAGTGGTTTGAGAATTTATTAATATTTGATTCAATTATATTTTCAATAGAATAGAAAATTTTTATTTTAAATTCCTTAAAAAATAATAACAGATAAGAATAGTCACATAAAAGAAAACATCAAGGGATTTAATTACTCCAAAATTAATTTCACAAAGATATTAAATTTAAAATAAATGCATCTGAAAACTATCTAGTAAGAAATCAACATGATATAGAGTATCCTGTAATAGTAAGACATCAATATAGAAATAAAGAAGAGCAGAAAAATGTATTTACATATAAAAATAAGGAACTAACTTAATAAATTTTTATCTAATGAGGCTCAACCCAGTAGCTACTTGTGATTTGAGAAAAAAAGGGAATTCTTCTCCCCTATTGACACTAGTGGAAACCTTCATAATATATAAAGAATATAAAGATAAATAACTTTCACCCAATGGAATTTGAAAAAAATATAGAGAAAGAATTATTTTATTCTTATCAAAACAAAAAAATAAATAACTAAGAAAAAATATGGGTTGACAACCATGAAGCACTGAATTTTATACCTTCAGTTTGACTATAGTGAGAATCAGTTTTCTTGAACATAAATAATTTATAATACCTTTGGTTTCCCTTTAAAATAAAGTTTGACTATTTTACCATTCATATTAACTAGCTTTTTTTCTTCTCCTACAATTTCTATAACTCTATTATTTATCACTCTAACTACATTGAATGGTCCAGACCACATAGATTTCAGTATTCCTAAAGAGTATAAGTCTATAATTAAAGAGAAGGACCTTGTATCTTGGTTTGAATTATCTATTTTGAATGAAAGAATCATGAAATCTTTTGGAACCAATCATTGTAAATCCTTGAATTATAATAGGAATCTCTATTAATCCCATCTAGCTCACTCAACTAAAGTAGTCTCCTCTCTCTAGAAGTCTTAAAATCAAAATTTAAAGCTTTAACATCCCAATATTACTTGTACTAAAAATCCATAGGCATATTAAACCATTTTTCAGATAACATTCTGAATGGAGACATATAATTTGGGGTTTTTTAAGTTATTATATTTTCCCCCAAAGCATCATCTAAATTTAAATACTATCCATTCCTTTTTTTAATCATTTTTCTCTAGAATCTGTTTCAAATCCATGTTTGAGATTACTACATATCCACTGGATTATGGATGGTAGGTAGTTCCAATCCTTTGGGTGCATTCATATTTCTCAATAAAATCCTTAAATTTTTAGTTCTTTAAATGGGTTTCTTTATCAGTTATAAAATATCATGTCACCACATACCTTGAAAAGATGTTCTTTTTTATAAATTTTATTACACTACTATCTTGATTATTGGTAATTGTTATTTCCTCAACCCACTTAGATATATAATCAATATAAACTAAGATATGCTCATTCCCATGATATTATGGGAATGGTCCCATAAAATGTAATCCCCAAACATTAAAAAATTCTACTTCTAAATTACCTTTTTTGTTGCATATCTTACTTCCTTCCAATATTCTCATGACTTAAAATCTATCACAACCAACTAAATAGCTCTTATAATTATTGAATAAAGTGGGCTATTAAAATTCATCTTACAGGATTTTTAGAGTTGTCCTCTCTCCACCGTGATTTCCTCCCCAATGTGAGGAGTGAAAAATCTATAGTATTGGGAACGTCTCTTCTTCTAGCACACACATTCTCAATATCCCATTAACACATATCTAAAATAGAAATGGATCATCCCAAATATAATAAATAAACTATGAAATGAATTTATTTCTATGTTTTTTTGAAAAATATATAGGAATGACACTTGCTACTAGAAAGTTGGAAAATTAAACAAATTAGGAAGACTTCCTAACAGAGACAATGAGAGACATTAAATCAGGAAAGATAGAATTAATCACCCTTGGATCTTCATAATGGTTATTAGGAATAATATAAAGGTGTACTGCAAATAAATTCCCAGCTCCCTAATTGTCTTTAATTTTCATTTCAAACTATTGTAACAATAGAATCCACCTAATAAATCTAGGTTTGGATTAATCCTTAGAAAATAGATATTTTAAGGAAGAATGATTGGTGACGATAATTACTTTAGATGCTAAAAGGTATTGCCTAAATTTCTCTAGAGAAAATACACCAACTAACAGATATTTCTATGTCGTGGTGTAATTCCTTTGTGGCACATCTAGCAGTCTGCTATCATAACAGAACACATGTAACCCCTTATCTCTCATATTTTCTAAGATAGATCCAACATCCATGTCACTTGCATCACACATTAGTTAAAAGGGAAGTTTCTAATATGGTGTAGTAATGATAGTTGACGAAGTGGGTTTTTCTATAACAAGATTAAACGAGTATAGGAATTATTGATCAGACATAAAGGGTTCATAGTTGACAAACAAAGAACAAAAGGAATTATTAGTTTTTAAAAGTCTTTTATAAACCTCTAGTATAAACAAGCATGCCTTAAAAATCATCTGACACCCATAACATTTTCAGGGGTAGTCATTTTTGAATTACATAAACCTTGGAAGTCTCTACCTCTAAACCCCTTTTATACACCTTATATCCCAGCACTATCCCTTCAGTGACCATGAACTATCATTTCTCCTAGTTAAGAACTAGGTTGGTCTCTAAGAATCTTTCTAGCACCAAATCCAAATTTTTCAGACATGTTTCAAATATACTATCAACTATGGAGAAGTTATCTATGAAAACCTCTATAATACTCTCAATCATATCAGAAAAAATAGCCATAATACGTATTAAAAATGTAGTAGGGACAGCACATGCTCCAAATAGAATCCTCCATTTGGAAAATGTCCCAAATTGTCATGTGGATGTAGTTTTATATTGGTACTCTAGGGCTATAGGAATATATCTATAACTATAGTTGATATCCAGAAAAGAAAATAATTCATTTCCAATAATCCTTTCAAGCATGTATTCAAGGAATGGAATAAGAAAATGATCCTTCCTAGTGGCTGAGTTAAGCATTATATAATTTATACATACTTTTTATTTAGTTTCCTTCCATACTTGAATTTCACCATTTTTTTATTTTTTTTATTATAGTGAAACAACCTTTTTTAGGGACTACTTGGACGACACAAAAGCCAAGAATTATCTTAAATGGGATAAATAGTTCCAATGTGCAGCAACATGATAAATTCCTCTCTCACAACTTCTTTCATGTTTGGGATTAGTCTCCTTAGACATTCTATCCTAGAATGGTGGTATACTTCCATAGAGATATTATGCATGCATAAGGAAGGGATAATACCTTTAATATCAGCTAAGGATCGTACTATTGCATATTTATATTTCTTCAAAACACCCAAAAAATTTCCCTATTGGTCATCTTTTGGTTCAGCAGATTTTATGAAAGGTACTGTAGAATTATCACCCAAAAATTAGTATATCAGTTGTGTTGGGAGTGGGGTTAGATCCAAAGTGGGTGCCTTTTCAAAAAAAAGTAAGGATCTTGGGCCTGAGAGGACAAATATCTTCAACATGACTCTTGTAATGAGTTTTAAATGTATAAGGGTTTACAATTTATTGACTAGTTTTATTATTTCCATCACTATTGTCCAAGGTAGAATGCTCACTTTCAAAAGTTTCCAGTTCAAAATTATGAAAATTTATTAAAGAAAAAACATTAATATTCTTTATCAGCTCTTCCTATATAAAATAATTTTTTTGAATGGTTATTATTAGAATAATCAAGCTAAATATCACTTGATAATTATTTAAGTTCAAAAAAAGTAGATAAATAACCAAAAATATCAAAAACATTGCTGCTATCCAATTCTAGTAAATTTTCCAAACTATCAATTTTAGCAGATTCAACAGCATGTGAAAGGTCATTTTCAGTTTCGAAATTTAATTTTTCAACAAAGGGTTGTTTCTCATAATATTTTAAATTTTCAAGTCTTTTTTAAACTTCTAAGGACTCCACCCCAGAATTACTTTCATAGAACATCGGTCCCTTAACATTTTTAAATACATTGAATTCTTCTTTTTGCTCCCCAATTTTAAAGATAAATTTACCCTTATAGATAACAAATATTATTCCACTAGTGGACAAGAAGGGACTACCCCTGATGATGGTCACCTCCTGGTCACACTCCATGCCTAGTAAAAAGAATACAACAAGCAGAAACATCTTCCCAAATCTAACCAGTAGGGAACCTACCCTTTCCACATTATGTGTGAATTAATGATCATCCAATTGTACGATGATAGTGGTGGGTTGAATATCACTCAATCTCAACAATTGAAATTGTGAGAATGGGAGAATATTAGTAATAGAACCTAAGTCACAGAGATAGTTTAGTTGACTATTATTCCCTAAACTATAGGGTGTGACAAAGCTACCATGGTATTTGAGTTTTTGGGGAATCTTATTTTGAAACACAACACTACACTCTTCAGGGAGGCTTTAAGTAGAAAATTATTTGAATTTTTTTATTTGAAACAATTATTTTAAGAGACTTAAGATATAGTGTAATTTGAATAAAGGCTTTGAGGAAATGGATATTCACTTGGAGCTTGGTTGGGAGCCCAGAGAATTTAAGAAACTTAGCCTTATTGTTACTTTTGGGTTTCAAAATATTCATGGAAAGGGATGGGTGTAGAATAGTTCTTAAGAATAGAAGGCATTTCCCCTAATACTACAAAATATTTCTCCTTACTTTTTTATTTTTTATGTTCAAAAAAATTTCATGCTTTAATGTCAGGTGAAAAATTCAGATTTTATTAATTTTTGGTATTTTTCTCTTGATTTTCATATTGATAATTCAACATATTTTGATTTCTAGGCTCTTTTTGTTTTTCAGTTTAGGAATTTATAAAGTCTTTTATAAATTTTTTTTAAGTGTTAAGCCCACTTCTAGTTACTACATTCATTAAATTTTCCTTAAGGTTGATTTCATAAGATCTAACAAGTTTTACCATATCCCTAGAAGACATATATCTAGATAGTTAGACCATTTTTAACTCCAAATTGTGATTTATTACATCATATTAATATTTATCATATTCATGTTGGGATTTATGATAATCAAATTTTGTTTCTTGAGATTAAAATATTTTAATCATTCGATCCATTATGTTAAGCGTTTCCCCTCAAAATTCCCTTGGGAATTGGATAACTCACCCCTCTGTTGATTTTGGTATTGTTGTCTTGGTTGGTTTTGGTAAGTAGGGGTGGCAGGTTGTCAAATCAGGACATGATCCCTACTAGAGATATTTGGATGGTTCCAATAACCTTGTTTGTAATTATTCAAAAAGGTATCTTCCTTATTAGGAATCCTAGGACCATAATTCGCAATGTTTTCATTTTCTTATTGGGAAGGCATTCCAATGTTCAGAATGAAGTTTTTAGTGTACCCAAACATGCCACACTGATAACATTACTCCCTGATAGATTGGTTTGTGTATTGAAAACTCACCTAGTTTACAGATTTTTTTTGACATTTTTGTTCATTAATGTTTGGATTTGGTTTGTTATTTCATCAATTTTATATTTCATTTCCATTCCATTACTATTTTTGTTAGAATTTCTGTTCACTCTTTCCTTATTGAATTTTATTGTGGAGAATTGAAAGAATGGTTATTGAAATTTTTTCTTAAGTCTTCATCATTATTTTAATTGTAATTTCCCCCAATAGAATTTTCAACCATATTTTGACCAGAAAATACATTCATTCAAAGAAGGTGTCCATGAGAATGTGGGATAGGATTTGATGATGGGACACTGCCTAAGAAGGTCCCTGAATCTATCCCAAGACTCATGAAAGTCTTTACCATACTCTTGATAAAAACTAGTGATTTTAGTTCTCAATTCACCTTTTAGTCTTTAGGGATCGATTTTCATTACAAATGAGTTATAAAATTGGTCCCAATTTTCAAAAATGTTCTCATAGAGAGTCAAGAATCAATTTCTATCATTCCCTTTAATTAAAAATCGAAATACTCTCATTCATCACTCATGTTTAGTGAGTCCTAGTAGAGGATTATTTTTTATAGTGTTTTAGAAGTCTCTAATAAAGAATAGTGAGTCTTCATTAGAGATATCATTTAAAGTAAACAATAGTGAGTAGTGGCACTACTTAAGTTCATTATTCTTTGCTCTAGAAGATAGTCTGATTGAAAATGGGTTATTTAAAACATGAGGGAGTTGAAACTCCCTCGTCCTAGGCCTATAAATTTCTTCATTAAGTTTAGGTTTACAATTTGGGAGGTTAGTAATAGTAAGAACTCTATCACCTATATTTTACATTTCAATTCTATTTTTCCTCTTCATGGAACTTAAGTGTTTTTATATTTCTATATTTAAGGGCTCTATTCTACCAGTTGAAGTTCTAGTTCTCATATAGTAAGAAAAAATAGATAATATTCAGTAGAAAAATTAACAAAAGTTCAAGGAAGAAACAATAAAATAAAATAAATAGAAACAATTTAGTTGAAAAAACAAGTAGTATTGACAGAACAATTTTTTGAGCAGTATTCAATTTTCAATTTTTTTGGAAATATTATTTATATATGAATTTTTTAAAACTTATTTTTTTAGTTTTGAAAAAAAATCTGTTTAATTACCTCCCTAGTAACAGCACAAAAACATGAAATATTTTTTATTGATAATGTGACAAAGGTTAATTATTTATAAACTCTTACTAACTACAATATAGTGGAATGTAAGGTCGAACCCAAGGGAAGACATAAAAAATGTTTTTAGAACCAAATTTACAGAAATAAGACACACTATAAACAGTGGGTTGAAAATCTGTTTATTTAATTTAATTTCTCTAGTAAAAAAATTGGATTTTATGTCATAATTTTTTTTGGAACTAATTGATAAAAGAGAAAATATGATACAAAAGTGATATGAATTTAAAGAGAAATAAGGATTGAGAAAAATAATTCAAAGAATATTCCTAATGAATTCAATGTACCTTTTGAGATTGTGATTTTCTTCGCATTAATTTTATTGTGAACACACCTTAGAAAAATATTGATTAATCTCACTCGCCCAGAAATTAATCACATAAGAATATTGAATCTTGGAGTTCACCACTCCAAGAATCATCAACTCAAATAGAAATGGAAATGAATTCATTGAAATAAAACTCACTGTAATATTCAAAAAATTTCAAATTTATGTTTGAAGAAATCCTTTCAATTTTAATCACCCTGATTGATCTAGAAGTTTTAAAGTTTAAAACAAGAAGTATAATATAATTTTATATAATTTGAAATTGATCTCACTGATCAATTTTGAATTCATTATAAAAATGGTGTAAAGAAATAAAATAATTAACTAATAGAATTAAAAACCCCAAAACAAAATAAATATTTTCCAATTATCATTTTCAAAATAGAAATTTTAAATAGTCAAATTACAAACTTAGGAAATTAAAAAAAACCGAGAAATATCTCCCTCTCATATCCCATGTTGTTTCTCTACTATAGTCTTCCTCGGTCATTCATTCTACTCCTACTCCCCAGGTATCTAAGAAAGCGAGATGTGAATGTTTGAATCTTTTTTCTTCCCTTAATTATAAAGTCCTTTATTTTCTCTTCGTTGGTCACCAATGAAAAGCACTGACTTTAGTTGGTATTCTCAGTCACCGAATACATGGCTTCATCCTCTATCAACCTTGTTGAATTAGCATTACCCATATAATTGAATTCCCAATGGTTAGTGAGGACTTGGATCCCATTTAGGATGTATTTTAAATAATGAAAACAAATAATAATTAATACTTTATTGAATGTTATTATAAATATTTAACTTTTATAAAAAAATTATTTAATTCATTATTATTACAATTATTATATTAATTTGAATATTAAATTGTTATGTTAATTAGTTTTTAATTATTTATTTATTTATTATTTGTTATTATAATTAATATTAATTCACTAATTATTATTTAAATTGAGTTTTTTAGTTATTTAATTTTAAATAAAACTTTTATTAATTATTATTATTTTTAATATTTTTATATCTTTATAAAAATATTATCAATTTTATTTTTTTTAAATATTTATTAAATGTTATTATTTTATTAAGTTGAAACATTTACAATTATTTATTTTATTTAATATTATTAATATTACAAATTTAATTAATTAAATAATTGTGTTTATTTATTATTATTATTATTATTATTATTATTATTATTATTATTATTAGGTTTATATTAAATTACTAAGGTTATTAATTTCTATTTATTAATTCAATTATATTATTAATTATATTTTTATTTTATTTTTATTTTTTAATTTCTAATTATTATAATTAGATTCTTATTATTATTAATTTAGTTTTACTATTTAATTAGTTATTATTTTTTATTTGATTTAATTTTTTTCTGTTTTTTTTCTCTCTACTTTACTGGTTGGGTGGGGGTTCTTTTTTTTATCCAGATGAGTCTGTGGACGCATCTTCTTCTAAGACCAGCGGTAGGGGTGACTTCCTCATCCGTAGATATTATTCATCTTTGATGGCTCCTTCATTTGCTCTAGGTAGGGGTTTGAGTGGTTCTTATTTTGCCTCAGTGAGGACTTCAACTGGTGGTTTTGGATACTCCGATGGTGGATAGGGATACATCAGGTTTTATTTTTCAAATGCGTGCAAGGGAGACAGCGTCGAAGCTCGAATAAAAAAGGTGGCTTCGGACGGTGGTGACTTTATTTGGTCAGTGGTGAGTCCTTTTGAATATACTCTGTGGCAGTAGGTGTTACAATACTTAGTGGTTTTCATGAAGCTGGTGGTGGGTAACTGTTGATGGCGGCAGAGGATCCTAGTGGCGGTGACTTTTTCAGATCCAGGGAGGGTTCGGTTCAAGGTCAATGACTTCTTCTACAGATGGTGATGTACAGATTTGAGGAAGTGGTGGTTTCTAGTGGTGGGTGAAATTTATCGGAATCTTGATCTTATATGGGTGTTTGATTCCATTGCTAATGGTGTGGACTATAGAGTCACCACAACAATGGCAGAAAGTTGTTTCCCTGACAGTCAGTAAAGAACATGAAGTTTGGTGGCTTGGCTGATGGTGATTTAGTTTTATGGAAGTGAGAAAATAATTGATGTAGCAATGAGAAGGTTCAATGGTGAGTTAGGGAAAATAGTGGTGACTACGGGTGTCACCAGTGGAAACATTAGTGGTGAGCCAGTGACTCACCTTTTGGTTTTTCCCAATGGTGGGTAAAAGAAATTTGGAAATGAAATGACAAGGGTGGGTCATTTTACTGTCTTTGGGTCACAACAGTGGATATGATTTTTGGAAAAGGATGGGACTGATCCTCCATTGGCTCCAACAATCTTAAAAAAATTCAATCAAGAAAATAATACATAATATTAAAGTAATTTTAAAAATTAAATTATTTAAAATTTAAAAACAAAATTTATTAATTAAATAAATGAAACTAAAATAAAAACATGAAGTTTTTAGAGTTTAAAAAAATGAATAAATAACTAATTAAATAACATAATACTAAAAATTAATAACAAAACTTAAATTAAAAACTAAAATTAAAAATATAAATATAGAGAAATTAAATATTTTGAAACTCAATGTATAAATTGAATTAAAACCTTAAATTTAAATAATTAATTTTTTTATCAAGATTATACTAAATATTAAAATTGATTAATTAATTTACAATATCATTAATACTATACCGAAATTAAATTAAATTTTATAAAGAAAATTGAGAAATTATATAAAAAAATAAAATATTTAAATTATAAACATGATACTTAGATAAAAAGAAAATTTGAAATAAGATATTATGAAAATATAAATACGAAGAAACAATAATTAGGTGAAATATTATAGAATTAATTATTAATAAATATGAAATAATTATTTATACTAATAAATTATTAAAGTAAAATTAATTAACATAAAAGGCATAAATAATTTATTAAATGATTAAAAACTTAATAAAAATATGAGGAAAATCATGTGAATTAAAGTCCACATCAAATTCCCCCACAATTAACCATTGATTTTCCTTAACCAATTTCATTATTTTTTCATTTTTGAAACTAAAACATTTTATTTAAACATTCAACTCACTAAGAATCATGTAATGATATTTAAAAAATAGAGCGAAACAAAAACTAAAAGTCATTATTTTCAAAAGGAATTTTTAAAATGAGCTCATGTATAAATTCAAAAACCTACTAGGAGATTAAAGGAGCAAAGAATCATTCACTGTTGATGATGGCATGCCTCTTATATGAAGACACTAATTGACTTACTTCATTTCAAGTCCATGTTCTATTACTAAGAGCAATGACATGTTACAAAAAAGTGGAATTAAAAATTCTAACAATAGGCACCTTCAATCATCATTTTCTCAAAGCTTCCAAAAATAGTGGTTTAAATTAATTTTTTTGAATCACTTTATTGAAACAACTTAAATGATTTTCAAACAATTCAATTGACCCCTTCTTCATCTGGCTTTCAAAATTCCCCTCACCAATATGAACTTATTTTTTGAAAAATACACACTTTATTGTTTTTTCTTTTAGACTTTTTTGAATTTTATCCATCCATGTAACTTGTGCAAAGCACTGTGTAGATGCACATATTTGAAATGTACAAAGGGATGACACACACACACAATGTGCCTAGTGTCTTAGATATTCACTGTAGGTTACCATTTTCCCATTTCACTCTAGATTCAAAATACTTATAAGATTTCCATTTAAGTTGTCTCCCTAAGGTGATTATTATTATTTTTTAAAATAAAAATGAGTCACCTAGGTTCAAGTTCAAGTTTCCAGTTTCCTAATGTTATGATCATAATTCCACAAATATCAATCCTATATCACTCTCCTACTTAGTTCCTAATTAGAATATTCATAAAATCAGTCAGTATATTTACTTATAAAACATTCATCCCCAAAAATCTCACACTCAAAACAACCCAAAAAAAACTAGAATGTTATTATCCATTAGGAAATACAGAATTTAAATGCATTATAAAGCCTAAAGAACCTCATATTGTGAATAAATACTGAAAAAATAACCATTTTTTAAACCAAAAATTTAGTGGAGTTTTATGTTCTTAATTTAAATAATATATTAGCTCAGTTACTTGACACATTCATCGTTGAAATGATACATTTTTTAATTATTTAAAAAAATCCTATATACTATTGTATTACAATTCGTAGGGCTGAACCCAAGGGAAGTCTATTAGATGAGAGTGCAACCAATTTTTTTTAAAAAAATCCACTGTAAAAAATGGACTAAATTTTTTACTTTTTAAATATTTTTTTGGAAGAATTAATGATGAGAAGGTTATTTCTTAAAGAACTAGGTTGTAATTGGAACTCTGATGAAGCAACAAAAATAGTGTATAAAAAATAAGGAACTGAAACTGAGTAAAATTTGGTCAAGTAAGATGCTCATGAATTCTAAATCTACTTGTTGAAATTGATATTCTATTCATATAAAATTAATTTTAACTCACCTTAGAAAAAGTTTTATTAATATCCCTCACCAAGAAATTAATCACACAGAATATAGATTCTTGGATTTCACCACACCAAGAATAATCAAACTACGATGAAATTTGAAAATTGTTACAATGGAATAAAACTGGCATTAATATTCTGATTTTTGGAATTTATACTTCAGTAAAGGTATTCAAGATCAATATCTTCGATTGATCTTGATGTTTTAAAGTTTGAAACAAAGATTGAGAAACAATATTTACGAATTCAAAATTGATATCACCAATCAATTTTTAATTCATTATAAAAAATAATGCGAAGAAGTAAAAAATAATTACTAGGAGAATTATAAATCCCCAAGATTAAATTTTTAGACTAAGATCATAATTTAAACATGATTTAACATTTTGATTACAAATTAACAAAGAGAAATTAACATGAGCGGGAAATAAATATCCCTCTAAATTTATTATAAATTTCCCTATGGTCTATCACTATCTCTCTCTCCTGGATATCCCTCGGTCTCCAGCCTATGTCTCTCTCCTACTTCTCTTCTCTCAATTCAGAATTAATTATCGAATGAATCCCACCCAAAAGATGTGAATTCATATAATATGAATCATTTTCTCTCTCCCTATTGGTCACCAATAGAAAACATGACTACAATTTTCATTTTCCAAATCCTAACACATGTGGTAGTCGTCTTCAACATTCCTTGTCAATATATAAATACACTTCTAACAAACTACTTCCAGAGCTTGGGATGAACCTAGACACAATTCTATCTTGTACCTGTATCAAAAAACAATCTGTAAAAAAATTAAATTAAAATGTTAAAAATAATATAAATTTTAAAATTAAATTAATTATACAATAATTGATTATAAAAATTGTTATGAGTATATTAAATAAAATTTTAATTATCAAATTATATCACTTGTCACATTAACACAAAAAAATTATAATAATTCAGTTGATTCATCACAGAATGTTAATGGAATAGATCCCATGTAAATCTTGCAGTGATCATCGTTGTTGGATATTGGAGTTTTTAGTTAGTGACCAGGTGTTCTTGAATGAATCACCTCGGTTGAGTCATCGACGGCTTGGGAGGCAAGTGAAACTTGCTCCTTTTTTTGTAGGGTCATTTGAGGTTGTTGATCAGGTGGGGAAAGTTTCATACCATTTTTCACTTCCACTACAGCTGATGTTAATACAAATTTTGTTTCATGTATCTCAGCAATGATATTATTTATCTGATACATCTCATGTTCTAAGCTGGCATGATCTTGAAGTTGAACCAAATTTATATGTGATTGAATGACTAGTCATGATAGTTGATTCGAAAATAAAGGTACATCATGGGAGGATGATACCTTTGGTTCATGTACTATGGTATCATGGTTCTGATTTTAATGAGATATATGAGAGGGATTCACATATGAGAGTGTAGTGGTCTCATCTTTTTTACTTGGAAGCTTCTTCGTAGGCATTTTGGGGATATAAATTTTCTTTTCTAGGGAGGTTGTAACATCATATTACTATTTTTAGGTATTCCTAGACCCCTATTTTTATAGATATTGGTTGGGTTTCATTTGGGGTTATTTTTTGTTGATGTTTTTAAGAATTTTGAAAAATATGGTCTAGTACATAGTTGGCGCACGGTTTGCCCAAACTGTGCTCCCTATCAGAGAAAACCGTGAAAGCCAAGGTAGTGGTCTTTTGCATGGTTAGAAAAATGTTAGTCAATACATGCATCCTATTTGTGGAAACCATACATCCCATTTATAACTGACATGTGTCTTGCACACAGTTTTTCTAAACCCTACACCTTTTCCTATGAAACCATGCGGAGAGGATTTTAAATGATCTGAAATTTTATAAAAATTTCCTGAACCCACTTTTAGGTCCTCAATAGACCATAATGACCTCAAAAAAATTTCTCCAGACCTTAGAGCTCCAAAAAAAGGATTCTTGGACCCTCATATCCCTCCCAGAAGTGATTGGATGCTAAATAAACACCCTTTGATCTTCTCGTGGTTAGTTTCCTCATTTTGATCGCTTTATTTTGCGTTCTCTCTTCTTCTCACTAGGGGCTTATGGATCCCCATATTGATTTATGGATGTAATACGCTATCTTTTGGGATATTAAACCTAGGTTTTATTCCCATTTTCATGATCATCATTCTTTTTCAAAAAATCTCGGTTAGGGTTTGGTGTTGCAAGATTATTGGATTCTGGTAGGTGGTTCTGTTATGATGCATGATTCATCTAAACCCTAAATAGATATTTTTAATTCAATTGATGAATTGAAAAAAAAAATTGGTTTTGGATTAAATTTATTCAATTGTTTTTTTGGAAAAACCCAATTCCATTGAATTTTATTTTTTAAGAAAAATGGGTTTTTGGAATTAAATTGGAAAACCCCCAATTCCATTGAATTGGGGTATGTTTGTGGAAATTGTGAGATTTATATTTTTTAATTTAAATTGGGGATTTTATTGAAATTGATTTAATTAAATTTTTGAATTTAATTGTTGAAATGGTTTTTATGGAATATTTTGAAAACCCCCACTTCTATTAAAATGGGGGTTTGTTTTGAAATTGATGGAGTTTGTTTGAAAATTAAATTGTCTAATTTAATTTATGAAATTGGATTGTCAAATTGCATGAATTGGTTTAAAGTCCTTATTTGTGAAAAAATGGCATAATTTTTTTATGGAAACCTTATGGGTTCATATTTGTGAAAATGTGTGTTTTTTTATTAAAAACCCTTTATGGTTTTTAAATGGGAAATTGGAAATTTTGAAATGGAAAAAAGGGATTTATTATTATTTTAAGAACTCTTGAAATAAATTTCCCATCGTTGTTTTTTTATAATAGAAAATGAAACCCTTAGGTAGTAAGTGAGTTATTTTGGGTGGCAAGTTATGATTTATAATGTTCTAAAAACTCATATGAGCACATCCCATTACTTAGGTGTTGGTGATGAGTCCCCTTTGGTCTTAGGACCAAAGGGACGCATATATATATATTTTTTTTAATGGTGTTGGGTCCCAATAGCCTATAAATATCCTATATATTTTTATTATGACAATGTTTCTCCTTAGTTTGTATTTAAAATGTATATATCCCATATTTATGACCTTTTGTACATTCCTTGTGAATTAATATAAACTGTTTTATATAAAAGTGATTATTTAACCATTTTTTGAAAAGTTCCAGTTTTTAAAGAACCCTTTTATTAAAGGTAAATTCCATCATTTGAAATGTATTTCCATCATTTGAAATGTGAATCATGAATTTCAAAATTATTTCCATATTTTTAAATTTCAAGAATGATTTGTGTAATTATACTTTTGAAACACCAAACATGTTTATTTGATAAATTTAAATCACTTTCTTAGTTAATTTGATATTGAAATCTCGTTATGGAATCTTTGGAATAAATTCTACTAGTCTTTGGATCACAGACTACTTGTTCCTCCATGTTTCTCTAGACTATATCCATCCAAGTTTGAGAAAGGGGATGGGGTCACTTTGAGGTGGTTCTAACTATTGAACCATAGACTTGGTGAGTTGCATCATAGTTGGCACTTAGGATGTTTTTCCTATTTTCCAGTACAAGGTTATAGTACATTGGGTTGTTATACCAATTTTACTTCTGGTACATTACTCCCAGTGGAGTTTCCTTTATATGCATTCTGATTTATTATCTTTCTTCAGCATTGTTAGTGGAAAGATCATTCCCACTTTCATTTTTGTATGATGTTAGGTGCTAGTTTTCGGTCCATGGGGATCAAGAACTCCCTTTTGGATAGGTCAATATTGGCTGGGTTGTCAGGTTATCTGGGTACCCACACTGGTTTGTGACAAAGTGGTATCAAAGGCATAGGTTTTTCATCTTTATTTGAAGTTAGTATGGAATTGTGAAATCTCACCAGGACTTTGGAGGTAGTTGTGATTGAGTACCTAGCTAGCTCCCACCGCAATGAACCTTTACTCACCAGGGGTGGTTAGGTAAAGATGTCTTGTGGATTAGTTCTAGTATTTTCCTTATTTTTATTTGGATATGTTGAAATCTAAATCTTGTTTGTTCTATCAGTTGGGATAAAATTCCCTTATTGCTCTATTTGAGTGTAATATGACGCATTCCTTGTAGTTTATTGATGTTTTGTAGCATTATTCCTCTGAGAAGGAATGAAAATAAAATATAGGAGGAAATTATTATGGAATCACAATAAACGAATGTAGTTGTGGATTAGAATCTAGTTAAGGTGATTGTGTGCTCTGTCCAAGGTATGGGACATGAACCACCTCCATTTCTCATTCAGGCACCAGCTGTGGAACCTCAGAGAGATGTTCCAAAGATTTTTTCTCGAGAGTTCCATTGAGATAAGCCTACACCGTTCAGAGTTTCAAATTATACTTTAGAGGCTGAGGAATGTTTGAGCATGATGGATCATTTTTTCATGTTCTTGGACACACCTGATGAAATCAAAGTGAATTGTTCCACCTTCGTGCTAAAATGATCAAGTAAGAAATTCTAGGATAATATGGTTATGGTGAAAAATCATGAGGTATTATAGTGTAAATGCTTCAATGTTCTTATATTGTATTTTCATTATCAGGTATTCTTGTGGAAGATGCCTTCTTATGTTGATGTGCTGGAAAGAGAAGTTATGTTTGAAATAAACCTTGATGGAAAGTCGGGCTTATCATGAGCTTCTTTCTCTCCCAGTGGTAGTGTGAGTTCCTTCGAGGGAAAGAGGAATCGTGATGATTCTCAAGGATGTTCTCAATAGTAGTGTCATTCTCGACCTATTGTACTATCAATAATAGGTCCTTTTATTTTATACCAGTGTGGAAAGATAAACCATTCAAAGAGGATTTTCAATGAGGAACCCAATAACTGTGGCTCCTACAGATTCTCAGGACACTTGCATCGATTCTACCATATTTATTTAAATCTGCGTAGTGGAACGGGTTAATCAGATCATCTTAAAACTATGTGTAAATCACATAATTCATGTATAAAATTGTTACATTAATAGGAATCCAGAACGAAGCTACTTCACGTAGTGGAAGAGTCTCCAGAGGAATTGGATGCAAGTATAGCGACCGCGAGAGGTACCATTACTATAGCTTCCTCATTATTGACTAATCTATTTGATACTGAAGCATATCATTCATTTATTTAAACCCATATTATTAATCTTCATAATTTTCATATGGATCTTTTATCTTATACAAGGGATATTAATACACCCCATGGACTGAAGAGAGAGTAGGGTCTTCATAGTCCCACTTGTTTCTTATCTTTATTTGACGTTGACCTTTCTTGGAGTATTATGGGTCTCAACATGGAACCTCTTGATGTCATTTTTATGAGGGATTTTCTCATTTCCAATAAATCCCAGATTGATTTTTATCTTCGATGGGTCTCCTTTAATACACCTAGTGGTGTCTCTCATGTCTTTCAAAGAGAATGATACTCAAGATCAAGCAGAGCCAGACCTTCTTATCCAGAGTTGGGGAAAGTAATATCATGTTTCTCTTTTGATCTAGAGAGAGAATCTTTGGGTGGTGATCTCTCTCCAATTTTCATCGAGTTCCCCGATGTGTTTCCTTCTTACTTCTCTCGTGTTCCACTGGTGTGGGAGGCTTAGTTTTACATTGACTTAATGCCAGGTACTCAACTAGTATCTATTCCCTCTTACCATGTGGAACCTACTAAAACTAAAGAGTTCATGTCCCAACTGGATGATATTATTCAGAATGTATTTATATGTTTGAGTGTGTTAGAATAGGTAATATCTATAGATTCTAAGAAGGGGAAGGTTGTTGTAACCTAGAAACAACCACAGAATGTTTTTGAGATTCAGATCTTCTTAGATCTAGTTGGGTATTATTATTGATTCGTTAATCACTTCTCAAAGTTGTATTTTTCTATGACTGTACTGACTCATAAGGGAGTAAATTTTTCATGGAATCGGAAATTTCAAAATTCCTTTTTGGAGATGAAACATCGTTTGACTACTGTGTTAGTGTTGACTCTTCTAGAAGCTGGGTAGGGTTATGTGGTCTTTTATGATGCATTAGGTTCAGGTTTGTGTTGTGTTATTATGCAAGGTTATCATGTTTTTGCTTTTGGATTTCAAAATATTATGAAAAATGGGAAGAACTATACAACCCACTACCATGAACTTGTAGTTATGATTCATGCTCTTAAGGGTTAGAGGCATTAAATTTATGGATGAAGGTTAACTATATATTCAGAGAACAAGATCTTGAGTTATATATTATATAAAAAGATTTGAATCTCTGCAAGAGGCATTGGGTGGAATACCTACAATCGTTTGATTTCAAAATTACCTATACCCCAGGGTAAGGGAATGTTATTGTTGATTCTTTCAGTAGGAAAATTCTGAACCAAGATGAGAAAGAATCATTGGAAGAGTGGAATTTGATGATTTTCTTTGCATAGTTTCATATTGGAGTTCAGTAGAATGGGGTTGAAGTTTCCTTGGCGAGTGTCTAGTTGAAATCCACACTTCTTGAATTGGTTTCCTAGGGTTAGCAACTTGATATTGAGTTTCATTGAATTAGAGACTCTCTTTATGGTTTGTAGACTGGTTTTGATTGTCATTCTCCAAAGGTGGAATTATATGCTATCGGAATCTCTTTGTTGTTCCATTAGAGGAAAGGAAATTTGTTATGGGGTGTTTTCATAATACCTAGTGGGTAGTGCTCCCAAGAATCACAAAGATGTTCTATGACATGTGGCGGTAGTTCCGGTATCTAGGTATGAGATGGGGCATTGGTGAGTTTGTCTCATTTCTATATGTTCCAGTAGGTGAGGGCTGAGAACCATAAGCCTTTGGGTTTTCTTCATCCACTTCCACTCCCTATTTGGAAGTGGGATGAGATCTCTATAGAAATTTTGTTTGGGTTTCCATTTACCCAGATAAAGAATAACGCTATATAGGTTGTGGTAGATCGACTGAATAAATAGGCCCACGTTTTACCCATTTGGAAAATTTGTAATGGAGAATGGGGTTTAATTGTATTTTAGGTTGTCATGAAATAAATTGTCCATCGTTTTTATTGTACTAGAGTTCATACAGGCCTTAGGTATTTAGTGATTTATTTTGTTCTTCACATTATGATTTATTACATTCTAAAACCTCATATCATCACATTCCATTCCTTAAGAAATGGTGGTCAGTCATCTATGGCCTTAGGCCCAAAGGGGTGTGTGTATATATTTTTCATTTCACAATGTCGAGTCCCAATAGCCTGAAAATATCATATTTATTTGGAATATGACCATTTTTCTCTCTTATTTGTTTTTAAAATGTATATATGCCATTGTTGTAAACTGTTTTACATTCCTTGTGAATTTATTTAAATTTTATTATATAAAAGTGTTTATTTAATCTATTTTTTGACAAGTTTCATTTGTGTATAGCATAGTTTTAATAAATGAAACTTCCATCGTTTGAGATTTATTTCCATCATTTGAAATGTGAAGCATGAATTGCTAAATTATTTCCATACTTTGAAATATAAATCATGATTTTTGTAAATATGATTTATAAATTCCAAACATATTTATTTGATAAATTGAAATCACTTTCAAGGTTAATTTGATATTGGCATCTTATTAGGGAATCATTGGGTGAAGTCTTACTGGCTTTTGGCCCACACCCGACTTGTGCCTTTGGGTGTTTATAGATTATATCCTTCCAGGTTCGATCAAGGTAAAGGGATCACATGGAGGTGGTTCTAGTTGTTGAACTTTGGACTTGGGGAGTTGCGTCTGAGTTGGGACTTGGGCATTTTTTCCTGTTTTTTGGTACCTATTTGTATTAAAAAATTTTGATATACCTGTTTGACTTTTTATACATTACTCCTAGTGGATTTTCCTTTGTATGCATACTGTTTTTTATCTTTATTTCACATTTTTAGTGTAAAAATCATTCCCAGATTCATTTTTGTTTGATGATATGTGATATTTACCAACTAGTGGGGGTTGTGAATTACCTTCGGTCTATGTCATGTCTAGATTGGTTATCAGGTTACCAAGGTACCTAGTCTAGTTCATGATAGGGAACCTATTATATTCCATTTTTGTATCCCATAAGTCTTGATTGGTTTTCATGGAACATTTTCTTTAATTGATTATTTTTTATGCATTTCTGATACATTGGTTCCTATTATTAGTTCTTTCAATTTTAGTTATGGTAATAATTTTCTTTAAAATCAATTTATAAAATGGTTTGATAAGTATTTTAGAATGTAAAGTGATGTTTATTTTATAAAATGAGAATTTATAAATATTTTTTGAGTAAGGAAAGAGATTTTATTTTGTTTCCATGAATTTATTAAAGTAACCTCTCTCTGTGGATTGAAAATATTTTTATTAATAAGGTTTTATTTCTATTCCTTGCTTACTATATGGTGGGGTATTTTTTATTAAAGTAATTATGGAATGTTTTTTGGTTTTACTCTACTTGCAAGAGAAAAACTTATTTTCTATTTATAATTCAAACAAGAATTAATGAAATTGATTTTTAATTGAAATGTCACCAAATCATTATTGAGATCATATTAAGTGTCTTCAGTTTACACCCTACATACACCATTAGGTCTACGAAAGTTCTAATGTTTTTTTTAGTAGATGGTGGTTTTTATTGTCTTTTATTTTTGGGATGCTTATTTATTGGAAAAACAATTTCCTTGTTTTCTCTTTTTATTATGTCTATATTTAGTGATCTTGTTGTTTATAATGATTATGATGTTCAGTTGTGCATTTTATTACTATTGTGTACCACTTTATTTGGATGTCTTCATTAATGTTGAAATTTCTTATTATGCGAAAGGGTGTCCAATACATGGATGCTCCATTCCTAATTCTTGGTAAAGACTCCACCATTTGTTTCTTTGTGTGTGTGTATGAAACTATTCCCAAGACTAAATTCATGATATTAAAGAACTAGTTTCCGTCCTATGAAAATCGATAATACCCTTTGGGACCAATAATGGACTAGTTTGAGTGACATATTAGGTCATCCCAAGATGGTTTTTTATAAACAGTACCAATCCTTAGGTTCTTAATGGGGCCCTAGTTTCTTAAAACAATCCCTAATTATTTTTATAGTCAATTAGTATATTGATAGGAACATTAGGTCTCAAGTGGTATGTGTGTAAAGTGTCTAAATTTCTCACTCTTACAATGATCCTTGAGTTTCAATGGGTTTTTTAGATTTTAATATTGAATTAGAGTTTTTTTATTTTTCAAGATATTTTGATCCTCATTCAGTATCTTAGTGATTTTGGGGGTCTCTTGATATTTTTGGGTGAAAATTGAAGAAGAGTAAAAGTAATAGGGTTAGATATCATGATCTAGAAAACCATGCAGAGTCTATGCATATAGATCTATAGACCACTGTACAATTAGTTGCATAGTTGGTCCAAAGTTCACCAACTCATGTAACCAAACTGTACACATTTCTGATTTTCCCCTAGATTTATGTTTTTTAATCCCATAGATTTTTAATTGAAACTAATTGATTTTATCATTGGTTTGAGGTTAAATGAGGGAGATTTATGGTGGGTTGATGTTATTGGGTGGTGTTTTAATTGATTTTTTGTTCCTGGTTGTGTGAATTTATGTTTTGAAATTGGTTTTGGGTTTTGGGAAAACTGAATTTTTGATTAAAAATGAGATTTTACCAGTTTATTGGTTTATGAAACTAATTTTTTAATGAATATGGATTAAATTTAGGTTTTTATGAATTTTTTTAAAGGTGATTAGTCCTCCTCATTCCTTTTTATTTAGTAGTATTATTTTAAACTAAAATGGGGCCTTATAAATTGTTTGAGTTTATAAAAACAGATGTTACTGTTTCTTGGTAAGAGACTTTTAACCTTCATGAAATTATTTAAATTTTATTATTTAGTTATATGAATTTTGAAAATTATTTGGAAAGGAATAAAAATAATGTATCTAGTTAAAAATGAACGTATTTTTCATGATAATGTTATGAATTATAAGTGATCTTTATGGAATCTTTGGTTTTATAATGAAATTCATAAAGTGTGAAAGTCCTAATAGGATCATGTAAACACACCTCATAGGGGGTGAATCAGGTGTGACTAATTTTTACTAAAACACAACTCATTATTGTGAGTACATTCCACCCCTTGGGTCTTCAGAACCAATGCCAAATGTTAATATGTAAATGGTTTACTTACAGTTTACCCTAACATACACCTATATTTAATGTAGATACTGAAAGTAAAGGTGGCATATGTGTTTTTAAAAGGTTCAATACCAATGTGGAAAACCTAGTCCATTTCATTTTCAATACCTATTAGGACATATATTCTCTATTAATAATATTATTTTCAATTATAGTTAGTGGACAAGTATTATCCTAAAATCGAATTCAGTAAATTATACAGGTGAGGTCTCCATATTACATAGGTAACATTACTTCACTATATTATACAAGTGAAGGGATATTTATACTACATCACATAACCATTAAACTGGAACCAATCTATCATATTCATTGCAACCTTCCTCCACTTTATGTAGATCACAAATTCAAAACATATTATGCTCCTCTTGGAATTTCATACATCCACGTTTCAACTCAAATAATAAACCAAAAAAACCCGGAATTATTGAAGCTCAAATTTTCAAATATGTAGTTCTATAATTCATTCAGCAATCATGGATTCAAATTTCTCAAAATATATCTACAAATTCCACACATCAATATACTCAGTAGTATGAAAGTCATACCTTAAATTAGTTGTCGACATGGTAAATTTTCTTAAGGCATGAGAGATTCCAAAAAAAAAATTACCTTCTAGTTGAATTTATACCTTACAATGTAGCTCAACCATTCCTTTACTTTTTATAAAGATTGAATCACAACTGTTTTTTTATATTTAATCATTATAAAGAACACAACTTTAATCTTGTAATTTTTTTGTATTTCAAGATTTAATGAGATCTCAAAATCCATCATTTTAGGAATGGGTAAATTCTCAGGCTTCCATATCATTTAGCTTTGATATCCCTTGAAACAATCCGGGAGACCATCTCTTAACTATCTCAAATATCTCAGGTTATAATGATATAGACTTCAATGAACTGATCGATATTTGATGTAACATTATCTTCATTATTCATGAAAATAAAATAAAATCATTTTAGGTTTATCAAGAACAATTATTTTTTATTATTCTCATTTGATATTTCTCAAAACAAACTTCTATCATGGATTTCCAAGAATCATTATATTTTGAACTCCATTACATGGATTTATCATCTTTAGATTTCATTTTCATAAAAATTATATATTATGGATACTCAACTTTCAAACATTAAAAAGTCTCAAATTCCTCTTGCATTGATTTTATTTTAAATGGCCTAAAGAACATATTCCTCTTTAATTAAATGCATGAATCACATTCCATTTAAGGTTTTGGTGATGTTTTGAACACTTAAGAATGGATTTAGAATCATCGCATTGAGTTTCTTATTTAGATATTAAATTTTAAAAATAAATTTTTCCATCTATAAATTCTCTAAATTCTCTTAAAAGAATATGTATACATAGGTAGGCAAGATGATTATGCATAGATGAATGTTGTGGACACAAGAATCAATCATGGTTATGTAGAAATTCATCATGTTTATGTAGGTCAGACTAATTGTTATGAAAGTCTTCCTAATGGTTACACATTCCTGGATGATGTTTACACATATTAGGAAAGGATGTTTATTTATACATGGATTCATACATTTTCATCCTAGATGTTGTTTGTATAGATTATTAGATGATTCATATTTAAGAAAAGGGCTTATGTTTTTTTCCACTCAATAGCTCTAGAGGATGGTTATATAGAATAGTGATAATCCATATACATAAAATAAGACTTATCCATGTTTTCTAGGTTTCAAGAATATAGGTTCAAGGCTTTTTCAAACCTTCTTCATCCTTCCGAATCCTTCATCCAATTGTAAATAAACAAAAAATACAATATCCAAAATATCACGTACTTCAATCATGGCTATTGAAAATTATTCACAACCAAAACAAGTATAGAATCTTCCATATTTTTGTCTTTACACTAAGATACTTACCAAATATTATAGGTAGTACTCCAAAACATTCATACTTGTATTCCACATGAAGAACATGTCTCCAATAATCTCATGTAATGGGTTTCTCACCAAGAAACCAACTTCATTCACCATTACCCAAATACTTGGGTGATCTTCTGTAACACACCAAGTTTTTTTTCTAAAAATAAATAGAAATGCATGGAACTTTTTTTAAGTAGATATTTTTTTAGCGTTTAAAACATAACTTTTCTACTTCTATGTTCTGAATTTTAAGAAACTGTCATCTACAATTGTGTTCAGTATGTTATTTGGAGTCTATTGGAACCAACTTGTTTTTTTGGTCAATAGTAACATACCCTTATGAATAGTAATATGAAGAGTGATATGACTATAATTAATAGTAAATTTTATTATTATTTTATTTTATTAAGGCTTTAAGATAATAGCGTCTCGGTTAATTTTTCATTGTGATATAGAAGTAGTTACAGAATTAGAATTGTTAATTTTTGAATTAAGTATGCTTTTATTTAAAAATTAAATCAATAATATTTATAAAATTATTTTCAAAAAATTTAATTCATTTTTTAAATCTACACTTTGATAAATGGTTAGGGTGAATTTTGGGAATTTTTTTGAAACAGTTGATTTTTCAGTGAATAGTAAAAAACAGAGTTTTTAGTTTCGGTGTGTTAATGACATCATTAATGAAATAATAATGATTTCATAAATCTGGTAGAATTTAATATAGTTAAATAATATGTGAGGTGTCCCAAGTGTCTTATACCATGGGAAAATACCATGGGAAAGCCCATGGTTTTGTAAATACCACTCATGAGGTGTCCCTTGAAAATTATTAAATTAATCCCTCACTTTTCCAATAAATTCCAACTCTTTCGTTCATTGAATTAATTCCCAATTCTCCCTAAAAGAATCACTGGCCTCCTTACCTTCATAGTAGTTCTTCCAAGGTTTACTCAAGCCCCCAAGGCCCAACCTTCAAGTTCTAAGGGTTACTCTACAAGAAAAGAAAATTCTCAATTTCTTTCTTTTTCCTTTCAAGTTCTCTTTTATGCGGTATAATTTTCAAGTTTCCATAACATGTTCTTATTTCCTTATTATTCTTGATCTATTATGTAATATGATTCATTTCTAGATGGGTGACCCTTGTCCCCACTCTTCTTCATGTTTTCTAAAACCCTGTCGCATAACCGTTGGGATGCTGAATTTTTGTAAGAGATTTCTCACTTATTCTTTTATTTTGAGTTCCTTCCTTATTATTTCTTCATATATCCTTACCCAAGAGTCATGAAATCTCCAGATATCATTTATATTATGAATTTTATCATGTTTATGGAAATTAATCATCATTATTCTTCTCCTCTCCCACTTTTTTAAAGTATAAAAATATTGTCTGTTTGTGTCGAATTATCGACATCATGGATGATGTGATTTCAATTTCCATTAATTATTTCTAGTCTGGTCATGAAACCATTTATATGGTTAAACCAAGTTATAATATATGTTTCTTGACTCACCCATGGTTCTGGAATTCTTTTGTACTCATGGTTCTAATTTATAATACAAAACGAGGTTGTTATTATCAAAGAACCACTAAAATGATCTAAACGAACATCATTAATGTTTTAACTTATGAATCATACTCATGAAAGAATTAAAAATGGTAAATGGTATGATTTATGTTAATGGATATATTTAAATAATTATCCATTACAATTCTTTATTTTCACTTCCAATCAACAAGAACATCGATCATGAACCAATCTTGGAAACCATGTAAAGAATTCACCCAAAAACAGTGCAAGGGGAAAAATAGTAACAATTAAAGGGTGAAATTATGTTATGAAATGATCATATAATATGTTATAAACATGAAAATGTTTCTATAAAATATTAATAACACTATTTTAACCATTATACAGGAGGTTTAAACAAGTTGGAAGTAAGAAAAACCCGAGGTAAGGGAATTCTTAACCCGATTTCCATTCTTTGGGTTAACCTTATACTTCATTATTTATGTGATATTTAAATAGTTTGTGTGATAGGGCCTATTTATATTATGTTTTATTATGTGTATTTACAGTATATATACGTTCTCCATCCACTCTATTAAGTCTCTCTTCAATTGTATGATATTTATAAGGGTATTTTCTTTAAAAATCCTCTTTTTAAATTCGGTTTTACGAAATTCCAAAGCAATGTTTTTATGGAATTATTCATGTTGTATGATTATGTTTTGGTTCATGGGAATTATTTATGATGAAGGGTGGAACCCATATCTCCCACCAATGCATTGAGTATGAGTAACTTGGAGGTCGGTTGTAAGGTTACTCCAACTATAACTGTGATGGTTACACAAAGTAAGGTAACCGTGAGGGTTACAAATTTTAAGGTACCCAAGATGGTTAAAAGATTATGTGAGTAATTCCCCAAGATACCTTTATGATTATATTTATGTTCTCATGTTTTGTGTGGATCTTTTTTGAATCTCATGTTACCCAAACTAAGTATATATTAGTGTCAAGCATGTCTTCTGAAAATGTTTTCATATGTTACGAGTATTCATGGACTAATGTGCTCTTTCCTTACATTTTCATCCCTTACTGAGATTTTTTGCTCTTCCCAAGTTTTTAAATTATTTTTCATCGGTTAATGGATGTATAATACAAGTAATTAAGACACGGTAAATGTTCAATAATTGTCAAGGAATCTTGTTTTAAGTTTTAATGATTTATATTTTGAAAACAAAATGGAAACTGTTTTTATGGTATCCACTCTGTAACAGTGTGTAATGTTATGAATATTTTGTCCTAATTATCTAATGCTATAAACATGAAAAGATCCTCAATGTAAAAGGAATATGTCTCTTGGCTAAATTCAAGATTATTTATGTAATAAGGATGGTTCCTTATAGTTTGTATCAGAGGATGGTTTAGATAAGTTTAGGGGTTAGGGTGATGTTAATAGAATACCATAAATGATTTTTACTCTATGTTTAATTTTAAATGTTATTGCATTTAAAGATTACCATGTTGCTTTATCTAAGACATGTTTATTCAGAATAGTTGTCCGCTGAAGGAATAGGGATGTTGAATAGGAGAGGCACCAACAGAATGACATCCTTCCGGAACTACAGCCCAGAATTTTAGGGATTGGAACCGAGAAGTTTGTGACAGTAATGGATCAGCTAACGTAGGAAATAAATGGTGGTGGCATCCATGCAAGAGAACCAATAGAGTTACTACAACGGAACATGACAGTAGTGGAACATTTTTTGAGACAACATCCTCCCGCATTCAATGGATCTTCTGACCCAGTAGAAGCTGAAGGATGGATCAAAGCCCTTGAAAATATATTAGATGTTATGGGATGTTTAGACAATAAAAAGGTAAGTCTTTCCATTTATCATTTTGAAGGGGAAGATGATCAGTGGTGGTCAATGGTAAGGAATATCAGGGGTAGAGAGGATTTTGATGCCTTAGAGTGGGATGAATTTAAAATTCTTTTCCTTGAAAAATATTTTCCTAAGGTGGTGCAACATTTAATAGAGAATCAATTACTTGAATTGAAACAGAAGGAGGAAGATTTAGTGGCTGTGTATGAAAAAAACTTCACCCGACTGGTGAGGTATGCACCAACCCTTATTCTTGATCTTGATAGAAAAATCAACCGCTTTTACTCAGGACTGAAGCCAAGGTATCGAAGGGCGTTGGCCTCCCGTGAATTCAAATGTTATGAGAAACTTGTTCGATGTGTTGAGAGGGTAGAGATGGAGTTTTTTTATGATCATGTGAATTATGGAATCAAATAGAAGAAGAGGTCCAGTTGGCAAGCAATGGGTAAGAATCATCCAAAGAAATCTGATTGTAAGAAAATCCAGTTTCCAGTTTGTGAAAAGTGTGGAAAGAAACACCAAGGGGAATTTCTTATCAAAACTGGGAAGTGTTTTAAATGTGGTAATTTTGGAAATATGGCCCAAGATTTCAATGAAAATGATCCTAAGAATAATCCTGACAAGAAAACTGTAAATTTTTTTAAATGTGGTGAGATGGGTCACTATGTAAATGTCTGCCCAAAAAGATATCTGAATGATGCAAAGAATCCAGACTACAAGCAGAAAGGTGTAGTGAGATCCCTTGCAACTACATCAGTAGACCTCAGGCCATCCAATGAAGTTGTATCAGGTACTTTGTTTTTTCACTCAGATTTTGCTAAAGTTTTGTTTGATATGGGGTCTACACATTCCTTCATCTCTGAGAAATTTATTGGTAAATTGGAAATATCACCTCAACAAATGAGACCCAAACTTGTTGTTAAAACACCAGGGAGAAATGTTATAGAAAAGATGAATTATAAGAATCTTTCTATTGTGGTCTGTGGAAAGACTTTACCTTCAAAACTTTTTGTTTATCCTTAGTTGAGTTTGATGTTATTCTGGGGATGGAATGGCTTTCTGATTATCATGCTAAGATTGAATGTAGAGATAAAGAAGTCGTTTTTCAGAATGAGTTTCAGTTTGTATACATGAATGAACCCATACAATTGATAACATATTAGGAAGATAAGAAACTATTGAAAGATGGAAATGAAAGTTATCTTGCTCATATTGTTGGAAACAAGGGAACTATTCAAATTGATGATGTGCCAGTGGTAAATGAATACCTTGATGTTTTTCCTGATGATTTACCTGGTGTCATACCTAATCGAGAAGTCGAATCCACGATTAACTTAGCTCCTGATGTTAAGCAAATTTCAAAACCCCCATATCGTATGGCTCCAATAGAACTTCTTGAATTGAAAAATCAGTTGTAGGATTTACTTGAAAAAGGCTTCATTCGTCTAAGTACGTCACCATGGGGAGGCCTTGTTTTGTTTGATAAAAAGAAATATGGTTTCATGATACTTTGCATTGATTATAGAGCTTTGAATAACATCACTGTTAAAAACAAGTGTCCTTTTCCTCATATTGATGACTTATTTGATCAGCGCCAGGGAGCTCTGTACTTTTCCAAGATTGACTTGAGGTCTGAATACCATCAACTGAAGGTGAAGGTAGATGACATCCTAAAAACAGCCTTTCGTACTAGATATGGGCATTATGAATTTATTGTTATTCCATTTGGATTAACTAATGCACATGATGTATTCCTGAATCTTATGAATATAGTATTTAATGAGTTCTTGGATAAGTTTTTGGTTATATTTATTGTTGAAATTCTGGTATTTTATAAAAATAAAGAGGAGCATGAAAAACATCTAAGGGTTGTTTTACAAACATTGAAAGAAAAGAATCTATATGGAAAATTCAACATGTGTGATTTTTGGTTGCAACAGATTTATTTTCTTGGGTACATTGTAAATAAGGATGGAATAATAGTTGATCCTGTCAAAACAAAAGTAGTTGAGGAATGGGAAATACCCACAAATGTTACCAAGATTCGTGGTTTTCTGGTCTTAGAAAGTTATTACTGATGGGTTGTTAAGAACTTTGCACATTTATCTAGCCCAATAACTAAGTTAACATGAAAAGGGGTTAAATTTTTTTGGACAGAGGAATGTGATGTTTTTTTACAGGAACTGAAGAAGAGATTGGTGAATGCTCCAGTTTTGGCCTTACCTTCCCGGAATGGTGAGTTTTTCATATACAGTGATGCTTCTTTGAAGGGACTTGTTTGTGTTTTGATATAGAATGATCAGGTAATTGCCTATGCTTCGAGACAACATAAACCTCATGAGCTAAATTATCCCACACATGATTTGGAATTGGAATATATGGTTTTTCTTTGAAAATTTGGAGGCATCATCTATACGAAACCAAATTCCAAATATATACTAACCATAAAAGTCTAAAGTATATATTCACTCAAAAGGAATTAAAAATGAGGCAGAGAAGATGGATAGAACTGATAAAGGAATATGACTGCATGATCAATTACCATCCTAGGAAAGAAAACAAAGTATTGGATGGCTTAAGTCAGAAACATCATGCATCATTAGCCATGCTACATTTGGAACATGATCCCTTGATTAACGATTTGATGAATTTTGGCTTAGAAGTTGTTGGTGTAGGGAATACATCTATTTTGTTTCAGGTTTCAGTGTAGTCTTCATTATCAGACAGAATTAAGCAAGCATAGTGGGAAGACCGTGAGCTACAGAAAAAGGTAGAATTGGTTAAAATGGGTAAGTTTCCAGAATTTAATCTTGATAAAGATTGTGTTGTAAGATTTGGAAAAAGGTGGTGTGTGCCTTGTGATTCCTAGTTGAAGAAATAATTGTTGTGTGAAGCTCATAGTTCTCCATTTTCTGTTCATCCTGGTAGTAATAAGATGTACAGAGACCTTCAGGAGTATTATTGGTGGGATGGATTGAAAAAAGATATTACTAATTTTACCATTAAATTTTTGACATCTAAACAGGTTAAAGCAGAGTGGCAGTTACCGAAGGGGATGATTTATCCATTTCCAGTGCCAGAGTGGAAATGGATGAATGTATCCATGGACTTTGTGTTGGGAATACCAAAGACTTCTCGAGGTAACAATTCTATTTGGGTTATTGTTGATCGGCTAACAAGGTCTGCACATTTTCTATCAATTTGAGATACAATGTCTTTGGATCAGTTTTCTTTATTGTACCTCAAGGACATTGTTAGGTTACATGGATTTACTCTTTACACTATGTCTGACCGAGATCCCAGGTTCACTTTAAACTTTTGGAAGGGACCTCAGAAGTCGTTGGTTATAGAGTTAAATTTCAGTACATCTTTTCATCCACAATCAGATGGGCAATCCGAACGAAATATTCAAACTTTGGAGGATATGCTTTGAGCTTGTTCAATGGACTATCAGGCAAGTTTGGATCAGCATATTTCATTAGTTGAGTTTTCTTATAATAACAGTTTTCATTCTAGTATTCAGATGGCACCTTTTGAGGCCTTTTATGGAAAGAGGTGTCGGACTCCATCATTTTGGGATGAAGTCGGTTAAAGAATGTTTATGGGGCCAGAATTAGTTGAAGAAGTGGTTGAGAAAGTGATGATGATCTAGTAGCACAAGAGGACAGCTCAGAGCAGGCAGAAAAGTTATGCAAATAATAGAAGGAAATACTTCTCTTTTGAGGTAGGTGACCATGTTTTTCTTAAAGTCTCTCCATGGAAAAGTGTGATTTGTTTTGGTAAGAAAGGAAAGCTAAGTCCACGGTTCATCAGCCCTTTTGAAATCTTGGTGAAAGTTGGAACAGTTTCATACCTCGTAGATTTGCCTCCGAGTTTGTTTCAGGTACACAATATTTTTCATGTTTCGATTTTGAGAAAGTATTTGCCGGATTTATCACATGTCTTGAGCCCAGAAGCAGTTCAGTTGGAAGAGAACCTTTAATATGAAGAGAAACCAGTTCAAATTCTTGATCGAAGGGAATAGGTATTGTAGAATAAGTTAATCCACCAGGTAAATTTTTTGTGGAGAAACCACATGGTTGAAGAAGCAACATGGGAGTCTGAAAATGCTATGAGGGAAAAATACCCTCATTTGTTTAATAAGTAAATAAAATTACAAGGACATAATTTCAAGAAGGTGGGGATAATGTAACACCGCATGTTTTTTTTTATAAAAATAAATATAAATGCATGGACCATTGTGTTAAGTATATATTTTTTTATCCTTTAAAAAATAACTTTTCTACTTCTATGTTCTGAATTTCAAGAAACTGTTATATACAATTGTGTTCAGTATGTTATTTAGAGTCTATTGAAACCAACTTGTTTTTTTGGTGAATAGTAACATACCCTTATGAATAGTTATATGCCCCTAATGAATAGAAAATTTTATTATTATTTTATTTTATTAAGTATTTAAGATAATATCATCTGGGTTAATTTTTCATTATGATATAAAAGTAGTTACAGAATTAGAATTGTTAATTTTTAAATTAAGTGTGATTTTATTTAAAAATTAAATTAATAATATTTATAAAATTATTTTCAAAAAATGGACTTCATTTTTCAAATCTACACGTCAATAAATGGTTAGGGTGAATTTTGGAAATTTTTCTAAAACAGTTGATTTTTCGGTGAATAGTAAAAAAATACAGTTTTTAGTTTCGGTGTGTTAATGACTTCATTAATGATATAACAATGATTTCATAAATCTGGTAGACTTGTGTATAGTTAAATAATATTTTAGGTTTCCCAAGTGTCTTATACCATGGGAAAATACCATTGGCAAGCCCATGGTTTTATAAATACCACTCATGAGATGTCCCTTGAAAATTATTAAATTAATCCATCACTTTTCCTATAAATACCAACACTTCCCTTAATTGAATTCATTCCCAATTATATATCAACGAATCTCTGGCCTCATTACCTTCATAGTAGTCCTCCCAAGGTTTTCTCAAGCCCCCAAGGTCTCAACATTAAAGTTCTAAGGGTTACTCTACAAGGTAAGAAAATTCTCAATTTCTTTCTTTTTCCTTTCAATTTCTCTTTTATGTGGTATAATTTTCAAGTTTCCATACCATGTTCTTATTTCCATCTTATTCATGATCTATTATTTATTATGATTAATTTCTAGATGGGTGACTTTTTTCCCCTCTCTTCTTAATGTTTTCTAAAACCCGGTCGCATAGCGGTTCGGCTGCTGAATTTTTGTAAGAGATTTCTCACTTATTCTTTTATTTTGAGTCCCTTCCTTATTCTTTCTTCATATATCCTTACCCAAGAGTCATGAAAACTCCATAAATCATGAATATTCTTAATTTTATCAGGTTTATGGAAAATTACTCGTCATTATTCTTCTCCTCTCACACTTATTTAAAGAATAAAAACATTGTCTGATTGTGTCGAATTATCGACATCATGGATGATGTGATTTCAATTTCCATTAATTATTTCTAGTTTGGTCATGAAACCATTTATATGGTTGAAACATGTTATAATATATGTTTCATGACTCACCCAAGGTTCTATAATTCTTTTGTACACATGGTTCTAATTTATAAGACAAAACGAGGTTGTTATTATCAAAGAACCACTAAAATGATCTAAACGAACATCATTAATGTTATAATGATATAGAATTCCATGAACTAATCGAGATTTTATGTAACATTATCTTCATTATTCATGAAAATAAAATAAAATCATTTTAGTTTTATCAAGAACAATTATTTTTTATTATTCTCATTTGATATTTCTCAAAACAAACTTCTATCATGGATTTCCAAGAATCATTATATTTTGAACTCCATTACATGGATTTATCATCTTTAGATATCATTTTCATAAAAATTATATATTATGGATGCTCAAATTTCAAACATTAAAAAGTCTCAAATTCCTCTTGCATTGATCTTATTTTTCATGGCTCAAATATCATATTCCTCTTTAATTAAATGCATGAATCACATTCCATTTATGGTTTTGGTGATGTTTTGAACACTTAAGAATGGATTCAGAATCATCACATTGAGTTTGTTATTTAGATATTAAATTTTAAAAATAAATTTTTCCTTCTATAAATTCTCTAAATTCTCTTAAAAGAATATTTATACATAGGTAGGCAAGATGATTATGCATAGATGAATGTTGTTGACACAAGAATCAATCGTGGTTATGTAGAAATTCATCATGTTTATGTAGGTCAGACTAATGGTTATGAAAGTCTTCCTAATGGTTGCACATTCTAGGATGATGTTTACACATATTAGGAAAGGATGTTTATTTATACATGGATTCATACATTTTCATCCTAGATGTTGTTTTTATAGATTATTAGATGATTCATATTTAAGAAAAGGCCTTATGTTTTTTTCCACTCAATAGCACTGGAGGATGGTTTTATAGAATAGGGATAATCCCTACTCATAATATAAGACTTATCCATGTTTTCTAGGTTTCAAGAATATAGGTTCAAGGCTTCTTAAAACCATCTTCGTCCTACCAAATCCTTCATCCAATTGTAAATAAAAAATACAATATCCAAAATATCACGTACTTCAATGATAGTTATTGAAAATTCTTCACAACCAAAACAAGTATAGAATCTTCCAGATTTTTGTCTTTACACTAAGCTACTTACCAACCATTATAGGTAGTAATCCAAAACATTCATACTTGTATTCCACATGAAGAACATGTCTCCAATAATCTCATGTAATGGGTTTCTCACCAAGAAACCAACTTCATTCACCATTACCCAAATACTTGGGTGATCTTCTGTAACACACCAAGTGTTTTTTCTAAAAATAAATAGAAATGCATGGAACTTTTTTTTAAGTAGATATTTTTTTATCCTTTAAAACATAACTTTTCTAATTCTATGTTCTGAATTTCAAGAAACTGTCATCTACAATTTTGTTCAGTATATTATTTAAAGTCTATTGGAACCAACTTTTTTTTTGGTCAATAGTAACATACCCTTATGAATAGTAATATGAATAGTGATATGACCCTAATGAATAGTAAATTTTATTATTATTTTATTTTATTAAGGCTTTAAGATAATAGCGTCTCGGTTAATTTTTCATTGTTATATAGAAGTAGTTACAGAATCAAAATTGTTAATTTTTTAATTAAGTGTGCTTTTATTTAAAAATTAAATTAATAATATTTTTAAAATTATTTTCAAAAAATGGACTTCATTTTTTGAAATCTACACGTCAAAAAATGGACTTCATTTTAGAATTAGTTACCCTTATGGACTTCATTCACTGTGTTAATGACTTCATTAATGATATAATAATGATTTCATAAATCTGGTAGACTTTTGTATAGTTAAATAATATTTTAGGTTTCCCAAGTGGCTTATACCATGGGAAAATACCATTGGCAAGCCAATGGTTTTATAAATACCACTCATTAGGTGTCCCTTGAAAATTATTAAATTAATCCCTCACTTTTCCTATAAATACCAACTCTTCCCTTAATTGAATTCATTCCCAATTCTCTCTCAACTAATCTCTGGAATCATTACCTTCATATTAGTCCTACCAAGGTTTTTTCAAGCCCCCAAGGTCTCAACATTCAAGTTCTAAGGGTTACTCTACAAGGTAAGAAAATTCTCAATTTCTTTCTTTTTCCTTTCAAGTTCTCTTTTATGTGGTATAATTTTCCAGTTTCCATAACATGTTCTTATTTCCTTCTTATTCTTGATCTATTCTGTATTATGATTAATTTCTAGATGGGTGACCCTTGTCCCCTCTCTTCTTAATGTTTTCTAAAACCCTGTCGCATAGCCATTGGGCTGCTGAATTTTTGTAGGAGATTTCTCACTTATTCTTTTATTTTGAGTTCCTTATTCTTTCTTCATATATCTTTACCCAAGAGTCATGAAAACTCCATAAATCATGCATATTCTGAATTTTATCATGTTTATGGAAAATTACTCATCATTATTCTTCTCCTCTCGCACTTATTTAAAGAATAAAAACATTGTCCGATTGTGTCGAATTATCGACATCATGGACGATGTGATTTCAATTTCCATTAATTATTTCTAGTCTGGTCATGAAACAATTTATATGGTTGAACCAGGTTATAATATATGTTTCATGACTCACCCATGGTTCTGTAATTCTTTTGTACTCATGGTTCTAATTTATAATACAAAACGAGGTTGTTATTATCAAAGAACCACTAAAATGATCTAAACGAACATCATTAATGTTTTAACTTATGAATCATACTCATGAAAGAATTAAAAATGATAAATGGTATTATTTATGTTAATGGATATATTTAAATAATTATCCATTCCAATTCTTTATTTTCACTTCCAATCAACAAGAACATCCATCATGAACCAATCATGGAAATCATGTAAAGAATTCACCCAAAAATAGTGCAAGGGGCAAAATACTAACAATTAAAGGGTAAAATGATGTTATTAAATGATCATATAAGATGTTATAAACATAAAAGTGTTTCTATAAAATATAAATAACACTATTTTAACCATTATATAGGAGGTTTAAACAAGTTGGAAGTAAGATAAACCCGAGGTAAGGGAATTCTTAACCCGATTTCCATTCTTTGGGTTAACCTTATACTTCATTATTTATGTGCTATTTAAATTGTTTGTGTGATGGGTTATGTTTATATTATGTTTTATTATGTTTATTTACAGTATATATACATTCTATATTCACTCTATTAAGTATCTCTTCAATTGTATGATATTTATAAGGGGATTCTCTTTAAAAATCCTCTTTTTAAATTCGGTTTTACGAAATTCCAAATCAATGATTTTATGGAATTATTAATGTTGTATGATTATGTTTTGGTTCTTGTGAATTATTTATGATGAAGGGTGGGACCTATATCTCCCTCCAATGCATTGGTTATGAGTAAGTTGGAGGTCGTCTGTATGGTTACGCCAAGTGTAACTGCGATGGTTACACAAAGTAAGGTAGCCGTGAGGGTTACAAATTTTAGGGTAGCCAAGATGGTTACAAGATTCTGTGAGTAATGCCACAAGATACCATTATGATTATATTTATTTTCTCATGTTTTCTGTGGATCTTGAGTGAATCTCATTTTACACAAAGTATATATGAGTGTCAAGAATGTCTTCTGAAAATATTTTCATACGTTACAAGTATTCATGGACTAATGTGCTCTTTCCTTCCTTTTTCATCCCTTACTGAGCTTTTGTGCTAATCCCAAGTTTTTAAATGATTTTTCACAGGTTAATGTATGTGTAATACAAGGAAGGAAGACACGTTAAATGTTGAATAATTGTCAAGGAGTCTTGTTTTAAGTTTTAATGATTTATATTTTGAAAAAATGGAAACTGTTTTTATGGTATCCACTCTGTAACAATATGTAATGTTGTGAATGTTTTTTCCTAATTCTATAAAGCTATAAGCATGAAAATATACTCAATGTAAAAGGAAGAGTTTTCTTGAATAAATTCAAGATTATGTATATAATAAGTTCAGGTCCTTATATCTTCTCTCATCATTTTCAAATATGGGGTAACTATTCATTTTCATGTTCAATGACATCCACTTCATTATCCTTTAGAACACATTGACTTTCTTAATATTGACAAAAAATAAAATTCTTTATTATCTAAATCCAAGGTCACTCCAATCTATCCCTTTAATTTTTTTATCAATTTCAAAAAATTCCCAAATTCATTGTACTTTTCCCTCCTAATTATAATAAATATAGAAGAAAAAATGTATGCTCGTTAATTACAAGGTAGGGAAGAATTAAGGATGTTCTTATTCTTATCTGTCATGTACACAACTTCCATGAAAGGTTTCCACTTCTAAAACTAACTCTTTTAATTTTAATAAACTTATTTTCCCTCTATTTTAATTTCATCCACTTTCTATGTTCTCAAAAAATTCATGAGAGAAGGTAGGTAACACAGTTTCTATTAGGAAATTGATATTAAATATCCAACACTAACTCTACTTAATATATCTCGGTGTAGAAAACAAGAGAGGTTAATTTAGACAACAATAATGTTTATTTTCTCAATTCAACATGGAACCAATATAAACATTCAATACATAGGGGATTCTCAATCATATTTTAATGAATTTTTTTATACCTTAACTACACTTGAATACACACATAAAAACATTTAATGTGAAATATATATCATATAACACCCCTTGTTACTATTTTTTTATTTAATAATATTTTAGGGTAATTTAAATTTTTTTGTTTCAGGCTTGAATTTTAAAGTTTTATTGAGATTTTATTTTGTGCATAGTTTTCTCATGATAAGCACATGGTTTGGTAGACCAGGAATATGACCCTTCCATATGTTACTCTGCTACACGTGGGTTAACATTTATAGTTTAGACTAAACCTTCCGACTATCCTTCTTTAGAGGCATCATAAAATCTTTTTTGAACATGCATGGTTAATGAGAATGGGTAACATATACTTAGTTTGATTCCCAGGGGAGGTCAGGTGGAATGAATTTTCATTTGAGTGTGTGTGAGGGTGGTGGAACATGATTTTTTAATCATTAGTAGAAATTATGTAAATTAATCATGTATTGTGTCACAACTTGCACAGTTCCATCTTCACGGTTGGCACATGATTTATAAAATCATTTTTCAAACCATGTGGGATTCCTAGATTTAAATTAAAGGTGAATTTTACTATTTTACCTCCCAAATTTTAACCCCTTTTCTCATATCCTTCTCTATAAATCATTCAATCGACTCTACAGAACTAAAGGGGATCTCCAACTTTCAATTCCTTCAATTATTGGATCTACCTAGATTTCAAGAGGTTTTTAAGATAATTAATCTTCTTTATCTCATTTCCTCTTATCCCCTCTTCCTTATTCCATTAACCCTTTAATTTTACCTCACCCGTGGAAACCTAGTCACTATATATGTGGTATTAGGGGTTCAATTTTTTCTAATCCTAAATTTTTAGTGATTTTTGGGTTATATAGGATGATTCTAAACTCATTTGAGAATCCTCCATGGAATTTGACATATTGTGGCATAATTCCAATCATTTTTAGATAGCTGTTTATATGCCATTCCTATATTATTAAATTAATGCCTCCTTGATTTCTATAGATTTCTTTTTAAATAAAATGATATTCATGTATTGTATGTTTTGAATAGAAATATAAATTGTTTCATTGAAATTATCACATGGAATAAAATGGTTTTCTATTTGGAATTTATATATTGTTTTTTATTTGAATTTTTTAAATGTGACAAGTGTTTATAAAATATCCCAATGAGATTATTTAATGGGTTTTAAAAGAAAATTTTTTCCTTGAGATGTTTTTTCTATTTATAGATCAAATTTACATGTTTTTAAAGAATTATTTTTATTTGAAAAATGGTTGTGTCTCGATATTTTAAAAAATAAAGGGATGAAATTTTTATAAAAATGTAAGCACGCATCATTCCAAGTCAGTTTCCACATGAAGGTCCATTTTGGAAAATTATAAGGGGTTTCTTTTTTATGATACCCTATTGGATTTACCCAATGTTTGTTTCACCCTTTGTGGGTTGTTTATTATTATATGGTGATTAGATGAATGGTGTGAAGGGGGTGTTATATACAAGGATTATGGAGGTTATGATTGAGATTACTTGTTCTTTACCTTAGTAATTATCATGATTTATTTCTCTCCTCCTTTATTTTTTTGTCAAGGGAATTTTAGGTAGCTATGTAGAGACTTGGATGAGTGTAAACCCAATATATCAATTTTTCTCTTACTAAGGGGTGAGTGAATGTAGTTTTTAATTACTTTGGGGATGGATTATAAATCTAGGGAAGCTTTGGGATCTTAGGATGGTTATAGGAACCAATTATTTTGATGAGACTCTCAGGGTGAATAAGTTATTTAGTGTTGTCTTAGGGTCTATATTTCATGTTTAGGGTTATATTACTTGAATACCTAGGTTACTATCCCATGATCCTTGTTACTTTATATGTAGATATATAGAGGGGATTCCATTTCTAGTATCTCATTATTCTTTCATGACTTATTGGGAATCTTTTGTTACTATTTATTTTAAAATTCCTTCTTGATCTTCTGGTTCCACTATGATTGTAATCTTTTATCCATGGGTGGGTATGCACATAAAATGGTTTTAAAGGTTATATTTATAAATATGTTTTATAGAAAGAGGAACATTTTGTTTTTGTTTAAAAATGATTTTGGAATAGATTTCAAAACGTTATTTTTATGATTTTGTGGAAAGGAAAATTGTTTTGTTTCAGTTCTTTTAGATTTTAATCAGATTGGATTTAAAATAAAAAATTATTTGTATTCTTGAAATAAATTTCGTGACTTATTTACGTTGTTGGTTATAAACTATAAAAAACTATATTTTCTTTATTTTATTTCGAACAATAATTCATGGAATTTTTAATAAAAATAATTGTATATACTCATTAGATATATCATACTGATCCAATTTTCCCATGCCCAACATACACACCCATGTGTGTGTGTATCATGGTTTATATAGGTTCCTGATATTTTTTTATCATGGTTATCATCCCTTTTAATCCATCGATGGTGAGTTGGGATGTGGAGGGAAACTGTGGGTTGTAAATATGTACTTGGGTAGTTTGGTTCGAGTTTTATCTTTATTTTAATATGTTGATGTATCGACCAAGACAACCTTCTCTTTTTTCCTTGCACCCAAATTATTCTATTTATTCCAGTTTTATATTTACTATTGGAAAATGTTAGTATGTTGATAAAAATTGGTTGAATCATTAACATTAGATATGGATCTTTTAGTTCGATTTTCTAATTTGGTTATGATTATTTCATGTTTTATAGACATCCAAAGGATGGATTGTCCATGTATGATTCATAGTAAAATATTTGTCCTGTATTAAATCTAATTTGAGGGTAAAATAATTTTCAAGTGATTTTCCTTGATTCACATGCACCAATTTCCTTCTTTTGGTGATAGGGAACACCATTTAGGTCATGTGATGGATTGGGTTGGGTGAAGTGTCTAGTCATCCCATGACATTTCATTACAAAATGGTATTATTTACTAGGTTTAGTGTAAGGGAGAATGTTATTAGGGATATTATCTTGTTTTTGTGGAATTTAATGGTTTTTTAGGGATATGGATGTCAAAAATTGAGATGTATATGTGAGGAGAACCTCGAGATATATTTTTTATTCAGAACATCAAGTTACTAGGGGTAGTCTGGTTAGAGTCTTTTATTTTAATTTTTTTTATGACTCATTGATGTATATTTATGTAAGGGGATGACATTTGAATCCTTGATGAGTTATAAAAGTGATTTTGGGGGTCCCATATGAATTTTTTGGTGAATCGGGAGTAGGAATGGGGTTTCTCTACTAGCCACATGGTTTGTTATGTTATGTCGATCTTGTGAATATGGTTCTGTAAACTTCTGAAAGACTATCAAATTGTTGGAACATGGTGATGTGGAATTTATTTAGATTATTCTTCTACTTATGTTTTGTGTTTTTATTGAGGTTTTGATTCCAAATTTTTTTTGATGATGGTAAATTCTATAATTCTATGTAATTTAATGTTTAATATGTTATTTATAGAATATCATTTCAACTATTTTGTTTTCAGTGTTTAAGTGATGAATCTTTCTTGAGTTAAATTTTAAATATATTTTAAAGGACATTAATTATTGTGATTTTAAGGTAAATATTCCCTAAAAATATATTTCTCAAGTGATTTATTTTGAGGTTTTAATTCAGAATAATTGTTTCCTAATTTTATATTTTGTATTAAACAACAATTATGGAATTCAAATCATTTATAATCTTATTGATTTTTCTTTTTTGAATTTTTATTTTTATTAAAATATATCATTGTCGTTTAATTACTATTTCTATGTGTAAAAAGTTTCTGAATTATGTAAAGATATTATAGAAAAAACTTGGTTATGTCCTAAAGAGACCATGCGAGGAAGTCTCCATGCGGTCGATGGATTGACCACGACTTCAAAACATGATATTTTTGTATGAAGAAAATATAGATTTCACATATTTTAAAATTAGAAAAGTGAATCCACTTTAATAATGAAATACCAATTTACCACAAGATCAAAATTACAATCAACCGCATGAATAAATTAAGAAAATTATAGTAGTTTCTGCATAACCAACATCAACCTATCATGTGTGTACAAATTTGGAAATCTCCTTAACCTACCATGAATCTCTCCAAAACCTACCATTAGGTAATCATCCATGATGTTATTCCTTCATATTGAATAAACTAATCCTAAGGCCAAAGTAGATACACCCCCCCCCCCCGCCCCAATATACTACACATTAAATTCCCAACAACCCTCTAACCTATCAGGGATGTTCTGTGCAGTCAACTGCATCTTCAACCAATTCAATTGAACACAAATAAAAACTAATTAAAAACATAGGGGAGATTAAATCTTCCATTCCTATGTTATTAACGAACCAAATATGAGGATCACTAGATGAAACCCAAACAGATAATTTAATTGAATATGGGATTTCATTTGATCGTGAAATAGATACTGAGCCAAGCATCACTAAAAGATGAAGATGACTGAAATTGAAGAGGAATTCATATAGATTATGATATGACCTACACCAATTTCATCCTTGAATGAGAATATATGAAGAAAGGATAATGGTACAAAATCCTAATTTGATCCACCTGATGATTTCTAAATAAGACACCAAACATGGAGCCACCGCTTGAAGAAAACTTTCATGAGGTTGAGCTCACTGATTGAAGCTTGATGATGAAGATGAATGAAAAACAACTTGAATATATGACACTTTAGATGTAACATAAAAATATAATTGAATGTGATAATACATGCTCGACTATGTGAGTAAAAATAGGTTTGAGAAACACTGTTAAAGGTCAGTAGACCTGGTTTGAAGATAGAATGTTGATCAAGATCATTAGTTGAAGATCAACAGAGATTCATAAGAAGTTGATGTAACCTAGTTGAAATTGAATTTAGATAGACATAATGATGAAGGGATAATGTGCTTGCTGGAGAATCCAAGTGAGACTGAGATCAAGTATGTTTGGGATGAAGGTGGAATGTGACTATTTATCTAAGATTAAAGGAAAAAAATTGTTTTTGTTTTCCCAGTATAGAGATGAATAAATGATGAAGATGGAGACTAGATCTCCCTTCTAGAACACTTGTGATGATATGTGGGGATGTACACAGGGTTATCATAAAAATTCTTGAATAAATGCATGATGTAAGTGAATCATTGATATGAATGATTCAATCATGGGGCTCAACATCTTTCAAAAGTTAATAAATGAGATCAAGTATTACGGGTGATTTTTGGTGGAAGACTTTTTTTATAAATATATTTTATTAGTCATAAGGGATTCAAAATTGAGAAATACAAGGCTAAACTATATTTTAATTTTTAACTTGTAATATAGCTTGACCACACCCGAGTATAATCAGTTGAGGGTAAACTAAGACTATGATTGAATTTGAGAGGATATTAATAAAGTGGAGTTAAACTTTTGTACCATTAAGATAATGGGTGGGACTTGGAAGTACTATTATATTATTCATGTGAAGAAGAAATACTGAGGTGGAATTTTTCCTAATGTTTATTGGTAATTTAGAAGGATATTTTATGATTATTTAGTTCCATTTGAATGATTAGAAACTGTTTTGAATGGTTCATTAGTGTTCACACTTGATAGATTTAACGAGGGACCATTCCACTGATATCCTTCATCTACCCAGATCCAAGTTTAGAAATAATACTAATATTTAAGACCTATTGGACATGATCATTTAATCTTTTCACTCCATCCTATGCGAATATAACCTATCTTTTTAATTTTATAAAGAATTGATGCTTAAATTGTTTAAGAAGAAAACTGGAAAGATAATCAAATTTTTAAATTTGGAAGTACTAATAGGATGAAATGAAGATTCCATAGGATATTATAATTTTTCAATAGTGTTTCAAGTAGTTTCCATTTCTTTCTTGGGGACATTTACATGTTTAGGGGAGCACATTCTTTTACAAGATCTTTTCTCGGGTCTCCTAAGGGGAATATTCCAAAGTTTTCCTACATGTGGGGGAAGTGTATTTAGTTTGGAAGGATTAAATTGATCCATAAATGAAGGATATAGTCTAAAATTAAGGTATCATATGGAATCCAGGGAGATATTTTATGGAGGTATGACCATGAGCTCAAGGTAGGGAACGATGCACATAGTATTATTAAGAGGAGTATCATCAAACAATTGGGGGAGATACAGAATTCTAGAGAACTTCTTGAGATTTATGATTGATCAATGGGAGTATAACTGATTGAAGTGAGAAGGGAGTAGGAGGGGGATATACTCAATAATATAATTTTTCTTTCTCTCTTCTTCTCCTTTTTTCTAATTTTCATAGATTATATTCGATTAAAATTATTAATTCTTTTGGAGTTGAACTTGATCATCAGCTAGATTCTTTATTGGGAATAATATTGTGTTGGTAATCTATTGACTTCATTCATGTAAAACTTTTAATCATAAACTCTCCTAATATTAAATTTTATATTATGTTTTTTTAAAGAAAAATATTGATCTATGTTATGACTGATCTTGATCAAAATTTATTTAACTGCTTATTTTTCTGGGATTCATCTTTCAAGTGAACAGCTCTTGATAGTTTCACCTAAGAATCAAGGAAATTTTGATTCTTATGGTAATTATATCATCTTCAGTGGATAGATGAATTATAAATTTGTAAAATAGTAAGAATAAATTACTCATAGGTTGATCAACATACATAGTTGGTTACCACATTTAAATCAATTACAATGATTTTTGTGCATGAATGAAGGAAAATACTTATTAAACTAGACAATAAAAATTACACAGTCAATAATATTATTGTTCTTTATTACTCTTTGATTTTTTTTTCACTTTTTTTATGGATTCCTTACATCCACACTTCTTCACAAACATCAACATAGTTTTCTTTCATCAATACATCACCACTTCACCATTGTTTTTGTTTTTGAGTTTTTTTATCTTCCCTAGTCACACACACACTCACAAGATTCCTTCTGATGGATTGATCCCTTATCACCACTAAAATATTTCTAAGTGGTTTTATAAAGAATTAATTTTACTTGAACATATTCAAAAACCTAGGATCAAAATCATATTTTAGCATCATTAACAAGGAAGTCATGCGAAACCAAGGAAATTCAAAAATTAAAAAAAACAAATCAAAATAATTTTCAAAAAAACCATTGAATCAGTGTGTTTATGTATACAATATCTACTATAAATAATTTTAATCCTAGTCTATCCAAAATCATCAACAATTTATGTGCTATCAAATTGAAAAATAAAACTGAAATTTATGATTTATGGGAAAATTAAAATAATCAACAAGATAAAAACATAAATCCACCTCCACCTAGAAATGAAATTATATAGAGGACTAGCCTTATAGAATTCATGTTGAATATGGTTTATAACCACCCATTCTATATTATTCTTACACAATGATCTATAAACTATAAAATAAAAAACCAATGTTGTCCATGTTTTTAGTATTCAATGGAATTCCCAATCTAGACACACTTGAAATTATTAAGGACATGTACTATCTCATTTAGTAGCTACCACAAATAATACTTAGTGAGGAAGAACTTAAACTAAGAGTGTTCTGTTTTATATCAAGGGAAAATTTATAACTTTGTTTAAATAATTATATTAATATATATTTGAAACTTTGGAATAGTTTAATAATGAAATTACCCTGAAATTATATAATATAAGGATAAACATCGAAACTAGGCACAAAATCACTAGTTTTTTTCAAGATGAGGGAGATCAATTCCACAAAAAGTGTGATAGATTTGGAGGTTTACTCAGGTAGTGTTGGTGTCACCAATTCACTCCAAATATTATTATAAAAACATTCTATAATAGCCTCATGTCATATCACTAAACACTTTTTGACCAATCTTTAGGAAGATATTTTAGTGATAGAAATTTTGAGGATCTAAAACAAATTTTCAAAACATTTGATGAAATATAAAACATAAGTTCTCTAAAAGAATAAATAATATTAGAAAGGAAAATAGAACTATTCACCAAATTAAGTCCAAACTACTCAATTTTATCATGAAAACAATCAAAATACCATAAGGGGGAAATTCCACCATAAAGGCCTCTTAGGGAATTCAAATTAATGTTGCCTAAAATTTTTATTCCATTTAAATATGTTCAGATTGGAAATTTTGATGGATATGGACAAATGAATAAAACTATGGATGGACCATTGTAAAAAAATATAATCATGCCTATCAGTGTCATCAAAATTTATCATGGATAGAGTATGGAGTTCTATGACCTACTACTCTCTAGGATATTCACAAAACCATATGAAATAATTCCAAACTCATATAAAAGATAAATCTTATAATTCCAAAGGTAATTTATATGGATAAGTATCTTTTGATCTGGATCATAATTTTAAGTAAAATAGACTCCAAATATAAAATTCCTGAGGCTCAACTTGGTAAACCAAAATCCCAATATGATGAAAATAGAGCTTTTAATGATACTAGGATAAAAAACCTGGAATCCTAAATGGAATAGCTCGGTAGTGGAAATTACTTAATGTAAAAGTAATGTTTCCATGAACCACTGATGTTAATACTAGGTATAATATAATGAATATTACAATTAGGACTGGTCTACAAGCCTTCTAAGAATCTAGATATGTCCTAAACCTTCTAAATATGGGAAACTAGATGAAAATGAGAACCAAAATCACGAAATCATTGAAACTAAAAATCAGTATAGCCCTAAATAAGTCACCTTAAACTCTAATGATATTGATAAAAATAATATGAAAATGGATTGGAAAACAAAAACAATAAGGTGGAGAAAAATATTGATGATTATAATAAAGGAATTCTAACTATAATAAATTATTTCTCCCAAATAATTCATTTCCATAAAAGTTTAAAGAAAAATAAACTTGAACTTGATCTACTGACCTTTCTAAGTCCTCTTAAGAAACTTTAAATTGCCACACATTTTATTGGGGATTTACTTTAAAATGTATCTTATCTCAAATCATTGAAGAAACCGTTTTCAAATAAGAACACATTGTAATAAGTTTGCACCTATAATCTCTTTGTGGAGTGTTGTGTTGTCTTGAAAAATGTGATGCCTCCCAAAATTCAATATCCATGGATTTTTTCAGTGCATAAAGTTTAGGTTATAGTGGCATGTATAACTCCTTTTGTAACCATGGTGAAAGAATCAATTTGATACCACTTCCACTATTCTATAACTTTGGATTAGGATTTATATAACCCACAGTTATTGTTCTACTACTAGAATAATAACCCATTACCCACAAAATAGAAAGATCTTATGATTTTTTTAGTAGGTGTAATGAAGCTTTACCTTTCTTGTTTTATCATACATGACATAGAGTGTGACAATAAAGTATCAATCATCCTTGGTAGGCCCTTCCTTGCCATAGGAAGAGCTATTATAGACATTTGAAAAGAAAAATTGATCTTCAAATAAGGATATAAAAATCATGAGTTTCATGTTTTCAAAAGAACATATGATCCGCCAACAACTCAAATGTGTCCATGTGATGAGAATCAAGTGATTAAAAAAATTTAATTGAGAAATAGGAAATGATTTAAATAATTATTGATAAAATAAATAGTAGGAAGAAGTATATATTGAAACAATCATAGGTATTTTCCCAATCAAATAGAAAGACATTGTTGATGTATTTTTGGGAGATCTTACATAATACTTAACTGAATTTTACTTAGAAAACATTTTGAACACAGTTAGAGAATCTATATGTGAGGAGAAAATTTCTGGGAATAATAGTGATGAATAAGATTACTTCTCCATGCCCTTCTTTAAGAGGAAGACTCAATAACTTAGGACCCATTAGTAATAAAATCTCCAATCAAGACAACAAGAACCATAGATGGAACTCAAACCCCTTCCTAATAATTTGAAATAATCATTCATTGGTGAGTTCTGAACATTGCTTATTATACTCACATGTAAGTTAGAAGTGTCCCAAGAGGAGAGTTCATTGTCTATTTTGATGAAATTAAAATAATTCATTGGTTGGTCCATATTTTAAAGAAGGGAATAATTATTTCAAACTAAATTAACAATATTACCATTGATACAGACCACAGAATGAGATTGGAGAGGAATAGAAGGCAAAATCTTAACATGACAAAAGTTATTTTAAAGGAATTGATCAGATTACTAGATTTTGGGATCATTTACCCCATTATAAATATTTTATGGGTGATCCATTTCCATGGTTTTCTAGGAATGGGGTTTCACTACTATGACTAATGAGAAGAATGAAGAAAGTTATTTTAGGAAAGCAATAAAGTGGACGGTATACATATATTATAATAAACTCAATCCTACCACTACAAAATACCTCTTACAAATTCCTTTTTTTACCAAATATTATATACCTATTATAGAAATGAGTAATTTTTTATTTATGGTTATTCAGGTTACAACAATATTTCCATAGCTTTTAAGGAAAAAGATAATATCACTTTCACAAGTTTCATTTGCCAATCGATGAATTCTTTTGGATTTTCTGGTGATCCCAACACTTTTCAAATATGTATGATATAAATTTTCTTTTATATGTTTAAAATAATAATTATGACATTAAAGGATAGGTTAATCATTTTTTGAAGAAATTTTTTAAAAAAATAAATAAAATTTAGAAGCTAATTCAGAAAGTTTTGAAGAAAAAAAATCATGTTTTGAACTTGGAAAAGTATCAATTTAACGTCACAGAATGAATTTTATTTGGACATAATGTTTCAAAGATGGGAATTTAAGTTAATGATTCTAAAATTGATGTTTTTTGAAAACTATCATCACCTAAAAATGTTAATGTAATTAGGATTTTCTTAGTCCATGTCGATTTATTTAAGAGATTCATCAATGAAATTTCCAAAATCACCAGGCCTTTATACTCCCTTATTTGTAAGGATTCACCCTTTTAATTTGATAATAAGTGTTTATATCCATTTAATCTCCTTAATTATAAGTTCACATCTTCACCAGTGATTACTACACCAGACAACAAGATACATTTCTAAGTGATATTTGGTGCAAGTGATGTAGTGGTGGGTGTTTTTTTCAGGTAAAGGTAAGATAAGAGGTTGTATATAATTTACTATTCTATTAAGTTCTTGTATGATACCCAAAACTATCACAATACCAATAAAAATAGTTGGATTATGTTAGGTTTTATATTAACAAGTTTAGTCAATATTTTATTGGTTCTAATGTTATCACTTTCAAAGAACACTGTCCTCTCAAATATCTTCTGGCTAAAAAATAAAAAATGTGGCTTCTGAGATAGAACCTTCAGGTATAGGAATTAAAATTAGAAATATAGGATTAAAATGGGATTAAATATAGTTATTAAACACTTATATAGGTTTCCCAATTCTCAATATGAGGAACCAAACAAAATAAATACCTTCTTTTACTATTGATTAACTATTTTCATCTTCAGTTAAGAAATAATCTTGGTTTGAAAATTATTAAAACATTTATTCTATAGTAGTAATTCCCGAGGAACATTTATAAAACCATAACAACAAATTATTTTTTGATTTAAAATATTTCTTTTGGGGTGATATTTAACTATTTAGAAGATGTGATGATATCATCATAAGGTGATGTGTGGATAATGAGTAAATGCTACCCATTCCTGAGAGATTTAATTTTCCACCATGGTATGGACATAATGGGGGAGATAAAACTACTTATAATGTCATAAAAACATGTTTCTACTAGCCAAATTTATTCAAAGATTCTTAGAGTCTTATGATAGGTTCTGAATAGTTTCAAAAGATGAGAAATTTTGGCAGCAAATATGAGCTTCCCCAAAAGAGGATTCTTGAGTTGAATTTAATGATTTGTGGGACCTATCCATCATAAGGAAATTTCCCATAATCTAATGGGAATGAATAAAAACTTGTTTCTATGAATTATTCATCCTAATGGGTTAAGGATGTTAGACTTCCAAATAATATTACTGCTAGTGTTATCAAATTCATCAAGAATAATATTTTCTCAATATTTATAATTCATAAGGAATTAATCAAAGATAATAGAAGTCCTTAAAATATTTATAAGTTAAAATATTTAATGGATAAAAATGGGTTTTCTCACAATTCTAGAATAACTTATTACCCATAGTCTAATGGACAGGATAAAATTTCAAATATAGAGCTCAAAAATGGATTGGATGCAATCTAAAGGTGTTGGTAAATGGTTTTATTGAGCTGGTTGGAAAAAGAACTGACCATTTCTCATCAATTCTCATAGAATTTAATATTTATTTGAGTAAAATCTTAATGGATTGGATATCATCACCTTTCATGAAACATGATCCATCACTAATGTTAACTTAGGATTATAACTTCAATGTTTCATGGTAACTAACACATATTTTTGTTGTTATTTTCTCTTTTACTCTTTGTTTTAATAATGATAACTCCTGTTTATATTCTCTTAGCACTTGAAAAAAATTGAAAGTATACTACAGTAAAATCTAATGTTTAAAGAAACTAGAAATTCACCCTTGTTTTGGAGTGACTACAAGAAGTATTTTCCTCTTGGAACATTCCAAACAAAATTTAACTAAATAAAACATTGGTTTCTATTCACTTTTATATTTCATACCTGGCCAAGTTCAATTTTGGGCTATCTGGGATGTCATGGACCTTTGATTTCCTTCAAGGAGGCCAGTGAACATCTCTGTTTTATTGATGAAATTATGGATGAGGGTCAAAGGGATAATTTTGATGATATTATTTTATATTCTGATATGGATAGGTGTGTGTTTTCTTCTTCTAATACAGGGGGATTTTTTTTAAATAACTTAAACCAGATTTTGACTCATTAAGGGAAGCATGATATAAGGAATAAAAAGGTATGGTGTAATTGTATTCATTATAAGTTCAACTTTCATGTATAGCGGATAAGAATCTAGTATATTCCTACATATGAGAATGTGGGGAAGATAGGAATTAACATGACTTCTAAATGTCATTGGTGGAAGTTATACAGGGAGTAAGACACTAATCATCTTTTCTTTGAGAGTCATTGGGACAGAGCAGTATGGAGATTCATTCGAGTATTTACTGGTATTTTTTCCCTTGATCTTTCTCAAAATTATTTTATGGAAAGATGGTTCCATGGTATTAAAGGTGAGGGACCAAAAAAATTAAAAGATTTTTAATCTTAGGTGCAGGTTGTTGGTGCATCTAGTGGGCAAGGAACAAGGCCATGTTTGAAGGTATTATTGCCACGGAATGGTCAATTTTTATGGGGACAAAATCACTGCTTATTGATCTGGTTAGTGGTTTTAATAAATGGAATGATGGTACTTCATTGAGATCATTGCAAGGGAATGATTCTTTGATTCAACAGCATGTTCATGCGATGATAGGGAATTGGGTCAAGTGGGTGGCTCCAAACACAGGTTTGAAGTTGAATTTTGATGGTTCATTCTTGATAGGTATTATACGAGGATGAGGGGTGGTTCATGATGCTTGGGGGAGTGTCATGCTTTCCTTTTCGGCATATTTTGGGAGGGGAATTTCGGTTCAAGAAGAAGACAAAGCTATGAAGATGGGTCCTGTTTTGTGCGCCCAAAAAAATATTATGCTCATCCAGGTTGAAACTGATTCATTAATTTTTCATGATGCAATTCATGGTAAAATTCCAACTCCTTGGTTAATAGCTTGTTCTATAAGGAATTGAAAATTTATCCTCAACAACACCAACATTTGGATTTCTCATGTGTGGTGGGAGGGAAACAAAGAGGATGATTATCTTCCTTCATTGGCGGTGGCGGATCAAGGTAATCATGTATTTTTTTTATCCATCTCTTTATAGTTTTATTCAGAGGGGGTTTATTTGATTAGGGGGGGTCAATTAGGTCTCCATTATTTTATCCCCCCTAGCTAGTTCTTCTTTGTAATATTCATTATTGTAGTTTTTATTTATCTGAAAAAAAATGCAATGTTGACTCTGTAGGTACTTGAATATAGTAAGTAAAGGGACTTATCAATTATATAAAGGAGAATATATCTATATAATCTCTAATGATAAAATATTCCACTTTTATGGGAGTGTTGTTTTAAACTATGAATTTAATTCTTTTATTGTATGGTGTTGGGAATCAAGTGTGTGGGAATCCATCTTACTATTTAGAACCAATATAACTGAATCTTCTTATATTAAGATGGTTTCTTGGATTTTTGATAACTATGATGTTGAATTTCATTTGGAACCATATTTAAAACTTTTTTTCACTCATTAAAATATCTTTCATTCAACTGCTGTTGTAAATGATTTTCATCCTGGTATATTTTGATAAAAATTGTAACTTGTTGTGTTAGATATTATAAATAAAATAATGATATTTTTTATTTATGTTCTGGTTAGTCTAGTTAATGAGGAAAACATTATGTGAAGATTCTTGTACCCCTTCAATCATACTATGAATTACTACATTGTCAATTTGTTTTGAATAAAAATTTTATTTTTATTTGGATTTAACATTGGGGATAATGTTATGTTTTAGGTGAGTGGGATAGGGATCATTCAATTTTCTTAATTTTACATTAATGATTTATTTTTGTCAAAAAATGAACCAAAAAAATCAAAAAATACAAATACTTTCAAAAATAAGGTTCCTTGAGCTATAAATTGCCTAAAACTACTATCTTGTATATTAAAAAATCACTTTCTGGTTACTGAGGTTTATCTTGAGTCTATAATTATTGGACTTGCATGATGACTGAGTGATTTTAACCACTTTTTTTGTAGAAATTAATTCTTAGAATAGGGAAAGGGTTTGTTTTCGTATATATCCTTACGGAGTAGGATTTAGAATAGGAGGAAAGTAAATCTTTGATCTTGAGCCTATGGGACTAAACCTTTGTGAAATATAACACCATAAGGATAAAACTCAATATATGGTCATATAAGCCCTTTGAATCTAGAGTAAAATGGGAAATTTGTATCCCATAGAGAATCTATGGGATATTAGGTAATAAAAACAACAACAAAAATCCACATGTACATTCAATAAGTATTTTGGGCATTCATGGCTACAAAAAAATCAATAAAGTGCCTAATTGTCAAAAATTAGTTCCTTAAGGTGAGGATAATATTGAAGCCAAATGAAGAATGGGCAAATTGACTTATAATATAATCATTATAGTTGAATAAGTTAAGTAAAAAATGTATATTTGATTTTTAGAACCTATGAGAGAGTGACAATTAATGGTTCCTCTTATTAAGGTTTTAATTTCACTTAAATCTACCTTGTCTACATTTCTAGAACTGGAAGTTGAATTAGAATTGAAGTATTTTAGTGGTTTATTTCATATATGACACATAAAATTTTCAAGGATTAATGAGAATTTACTTTCTTCTCTTATGGTGTGTATTTGAATCTAGGTGGGACTTATTCTGAAGATTTCAGGAAAATCTAAGCCCACCTCAAAATCATGTTCCTTATAAATCAATGTTTCATCCTGATTCATTTTAATCTAATAAATGAAATATTTTTTTCTATTTAAATACTTAAATCATGTATTGTTTGAGTAAAAACAAATAGTTATGTACAGGAGAATTTTATGCGGTGTTTATTTAATATATTTTTTCTTATCTATTTCATGTTTTTATTGAGGTTTTGATTGATAAATTATTTTGATAATGGTAAATTATATAATTATGGGTAATTTGATGTTGAACATATTATTAATTGAACATTATTTCAAATTTTTTGTTCTTGGTGTTCAGGATAAGAATTATTCTTGAGTTTAATTTTCTATATATTTTAATGGAAAACCATTATTGTGATTTTGTGGTAAATATTTAATGAAAATATATTTATCAAGTTATTTTTATGAGGTTTTGATTTTTAAAATGATTCTATCATAATTACATATTTTATATTAAACAAAAATTGGAGAATTCATCTTATATCGAAATTCATTGATTTTTTATTATTTATTTTTATTTGGTATTAAAATAGATCATTTAGTATAGATTCATTGGGGTCTCCAATGGGGAAGATTATAGAGTATTCCTACATGTGATAGGGAAGTGAATTATTTTTGGAGGCCTTAGCTTAGATCATTGACAAGGGATATGGTTTACAGTGAAGGTTACACATGGAAGTCCTGGAGATTTTTTTAAAGGAATGAACATGATCTCAAGGTAGGGATTTGAAAGCTTATTTTTATTAAAAGAGAAATTATAATATGATTAGGGGAGATATAATATTCGAATGGAATTCAAGAGACATCTGATCGGGGAATGGGAGAAGAACTTATTGGTGTGAGATGTGAGAAGGATGGGATCTACTCAACAAAATAATATTCCTTTCTCTCTTATTCTTTTTTCACTCATTTTAATGGATCAAATTGTAGTGAAATTTTTAATTCTTTGTTGATTGAACATTATCATTAGCTAGACATTTTAGGGGAATAATATTGTGTTTGAAATCCATTTAATTTATTCAGGAGCAATTTTTTCTAGTCACTTCTTCCAATCTTGAGTTTCATAAGCTATTTATCTTCAAAGAAAAACAACATGTTATATGATGACTCATATTGATCAAAATTTATTTAACTACTTATTTCTCGTATATTATTCTAGAAATTAAATGACTATAGGGAGTTCCACCCAAAAATAGAGGAAATGTTTTTGGTGATAAATCAATCATAATTAGTGAATGAATACATTCTCTAAATAGAAAATCATAAGAATCAATCACTCATATGTTAATTCGCTGACATAGTTGGTTATCCACATTTAATTTATATTTATTGATTTTAATTCATGAATAAGGAGAAAACCATATAAAACCAGCTAATCAAAATTTCCTAATCAACCATCTGATTATTCTTAAATTATTTTTGATCTACTTTTTCTATCTTTATTCCTACCTATCATCCACACTACATCTTCACCACTAACATATTTTTCATTCATCACTACATCGCCATTTTTTCATTATTTAATGTGTGTAATTTCTATCTTCCTTACTCACATAGACACTCACAAGTTTCCTTACCCATTAATTAAACCTAACTCCCCACTAAAATTGTTTTATGCATGGTTATAAATAACTAATTTGAACTAGGAATAATAATAAAAAACTAGGATCCTATTAATAAGTCATGAAAAAACCATGCATTCAAATGTTCCAAAATTATGCATCACATCTAACTGTATTGTTTTGATCCCTCGTGGTTTTGGATTAATTGAAAATTGGTTCCCACTTATTTGAGATAATTTCAAGGTAAAATTGATATCTTTTTTTAGTATCATAAAATTAAAATTGTTCAGAGTTTGGTATGATGATTTTTATTCCATATATTTCTTAATGTTTGTTAAACCATTTGGGTGAAAAGGCAAATTGTACAAAGAATTTGGTTTCAAAACTAGATTGACTCTATGTCTTTTTGAAATGATTTTCATCTTTTATATGAGACATTTAGTAGTGTATATGATTTTGTAATGGTATCCAAGGAAATTTTTTTGAAATTTAAGTTTAAATTTATGTAAATATATTGAAATAAATATCATAAATTTATATATGATTTCTAATTGTAATAAATTGAAAATTGGTTTTTTTTTGAAATTTTTGACTTGTAATAAAGTTATATAATAGTTCATATAGTATTTAAATGAAATAAAATGTTTCTAATGTTTTATTATTTTAAATTAAGGGTGATCTATTTTTTAAGTGTATGAATTGGAAAAATAAAATTTTAACTCATGCTGGAAATCAATTCTTGTCAAGAAAATAATATTTTATAATGAGTGAATGGTGTGTTTTAATTTGATAAAATTATATTTTTGGGATTTTTCACATGGTTTTTAATGGGGAATATATTGTTTAAAAGGTTTTATATGACATTAATAAATTCATGTCTAGTGATATTTCAAATATTTCTACAAGAATAGAAAAGAAATAAAGTATATGGCTTGGATCTATGAATGGTTCTCTCAATGAGTCCTTTTTATCCCCCAAAAGAAGTTTCTTTTGTTCTACACTCTACCTAGGATCTGAAGGGAGTGATAGATTTGGGAATTTCTCTACTCTTATATCATGTCTTTGTTTTGATAATTGGGTCAACATTATGGATTTTGGATTTTAATTTGTTTTGGGTTTATAAAGTGTATTGGAATTTAGTTAACGAGTGGTAATATTCTTATATCATGTTTATTTTTAGTGATTCTTGAATTTTTCATGGGACAATTATTATTTATGGTTATTTTTTTCAATGAATTAAATTCTATTCCTTGGGGAAAATTTTGTTTTAAAGGTTATCCATTTGTGGGGCTATTTATTTTAGTTTCAGTTTTGGTAATTTTGAGGATGATTTTGGATGGGTTGAATAGCAATGAAAGTTGGGCCCATTATCAAGTAATTAGGACTGAGGTTTCTTTTTTATGATCACATGAGGATTTTGATTTTGTTTTATGGGTTCTACATGAGATAATGTCCCATGGTTGAATTTCTAGTTTACCTATATTGAGTGATGGCCTCTGGTGAGTGGCCATGTTGTTTCTTATTATGGATTGGTTTTGAGTGTTTTCTTGGATTGTTTTGGAAGGGAATGAATTTAATGAATCCTTTTTTATGAGATAATTTGGGGTAGTTTGGATGATTTTATGGGTGTTATATCTATTGTATTTTGATCAATTTCCTTATATTGGTTAGTTATGTTATGTGTGGGGGGCTTGTTTTTTGGTGACAGAATTCTCTTAACAATGATTCCTTTTATTTCACCACGCTAAAAATATCTAAATTCTGGTGAGACGTTGATGGGTCTCTATCCCCTTGGATATTATATTTTTATGGTTATGGTTGGATCAATTTTGGAGGTTTCTTGGTGCAGTTTAAATATTTTAATCCCATTCTTTGACGATTTTGGTTGGATAATCTTGAGATTTTGGACCATGTTTAGTTGTTTTCACCTTGTTTGGTATATGTTTCGTGCTTAATACCATTTTTAGCACTGTATTTTGGGGGTTAAAAAGAATTATATTGGGGATATTTTAAAACCCTTTTTGTTTTATTTATTTAATGAAATATTAGGGTAAAGAAAAAATTTGTATGTTTTAGGATTGAATTTTAAAATTTGGTGTAATTTTTCCTATGTACATAGTTTAAGCATGGTCACTGCATGGTTTTGTAAAATATACAAATGACCCTTCCATGTGGGAATATTCTCTACATGTTTTAGTGCACACAGTTTAGTCTAAACTGTGTAGGTACCCTTTAGTAAATGGGTCCTTGGTTTTTGAGAATGCATGATTAACATACATGTGTAATACATAATTAAGGTGAGTCCTAGGGTAATCCACACATATTAACATTATGTGTGACTTTCCATGAGGGTGGTTGCAAGTGATTTGTGAATGGTTAGTAAAAATCATGTGAGTTAACTATATGCCAAGTCATAACTTGGAAATATTCATCTGTATGGTTTATAAAAATTCATGGCCAATCCATGCAGGAAATCCAAATATCATTTAAAGGTTAATTTACCTATGTTAATTTATATTTTTTAACAACATTTATTCTCTCCTCCTACCTTACTCATTTAGACGAATCTAAGGGTATCAAGGGGTGATCAAAATTTATTCTCATTCAATTCTTGGTGTCTTCTAAATTTTAAGTGGTTTTCAAGGTAATTACTCATTTTTCTCCCATTTCCTCTTCTCTCATCTTCCTTATTCCATTTCCCCTTCTATTTCCTTATCCATTGGAACCCTAATTTATGTATAGTTTGAATTAGGGGTTTGGGTTTTCTAATGTTGAGGTTTTGGTTATTTAGGGCATGTAAAGGTTGATTCATGGCTCGTTTGGGCATTCACTATAGAAGGTGATGTGTTAAGACATTATACTAATAATTTTGAGGTAGTTATTTTAATTTAATTACTTTATTATGCATTTCATTGACTTTATTATGCATTTCATAGATGATTGAGTGTTAGAAATTCATTTTTAAATCAAGGAATATTTTTATTATGATTTTTTAAATGTAAATATAAATTGTTTCTTTGAAATTGTGGCTTGACATAAAAGGTAATTTCCTATGGAATTATATATTATTTTATAATTGAATATTTTAAATGTGCCAAGTGTTTATAAAATTTTATAATGGTTTAATTAAAATGGTTTTGATAAAAATATTCCTTGATCTTTGTTTTAGATTTTAAATGGTTTCATGTTTTTAAAGAAAATTTTTTGTTTAAAAAAGAAATTGTGTCTTGAGTTATAAAAATTATTTTGAATGGATGAAATTTTGATAAAAAGGAAAGGACTCAGCATTCCAAGTTATTTTTCACATAAAGGCTCATCTAACACATTATAAGAGGTTAATTCCCTATGATACCCTCTTGGATTTCCACTATTTTTATTTCACCCTATGTGGGGTTTTTATTATTGTATGGTGATATGATGAATGATGTGAATGGGGTTATTCTATGAAAGGGTACTAGTGGTGATGTTTGAGATTTATTTTTTCTTTATCATGTTAATTATCCAGATTTCTTTCTCAACTCCAAGATAGTTTGTTCATCGGAATGATAGGTAACTTATCAGATAACTGGTTTAGTGAAAACCCCTTGTTTATATTATTCTCTTTCTATGGGGTCATTTCACAAAGAAGAAGTGTGATCCGGGGGGATTTTCTTTTTTGTATACCCTCATTCTTTCATTAATTTTGGAAACTCCAATGTTATTATTTATTTTCATTTTATTATTGATCTGTTGGTTCAGTTTTTATTATGATCATTCATCCATGGGTATGTATACACATGAAAAGGTTTTAAAGGTTGGATTTAAAAAAAAATTAAAAAATAGAAACTTTTGATTGTTTTTTTTCAAAGAAGGGTTTTATAATGGAATTAAAAAGGAATTTTTTATGACTTTCATGAAAGAAAAAATGATTTTTTTTCTTTAAGATTTTAATCAAGATAGATTCAAAATATGAAAATTGTTTAGATTATTAAAATAAGTATTTTTTATTGTAATCATTATGGGTTAAAAAAGGGTAAAAACATTACTTTATTTATTATATTTAAAAATATCATTAATGTCATGTTTAATTATTGGAATTACATAGACTCCTTGGAAATATCCTAATGATATTGTCATCTCACATCCTACATACACACCTCTATGTGTGTATGAAACTCTAATTTATTATATTGGATTTTGGTTCCGTTTCATCTTGGTTATTTTTTATTTTGGTATATCTATATTGAGTTGTGTGGTGGAGGGAAACCATAGGCTTCATTTAGGTACATGGTATTTTGGTTTGAGTTATGTCATTATTTTTATATATTGATGTATTGGCCAAGATGGCCTTCCCTTTTTACTTTTACCTAGTTTATTTTTTTTATTCTAGTTTTATTTTTATTCTTTGATGATATAAGTATATTGATACAAATGGGTTGAATCATTATTACTAATGATGACTCTTTTGGTTTTATTTTCTATTTGGTTATTTTTATTTGTTCTTGTATGGACATATAATGTACGGATCGTCCATGATGGATTTTTGGAAAAAATATGTATCATGTGTTAACACTAATTAAAGAATGAAATTGTTTCCAACTGTGCTACCTTGATGCTCAGGCACTAGTTTCCATCCTGTAAGAATCAAGAATTCCCATCAGGACTTGTGACGGGTCAATTTAGGTGATGTATCAAGTCAGCCCAAGTTAATTAAATACAAAATTCTATTATATCCTATGATCTTGTTAAGGTCCTATATGTTCTTCGGGATTATCTATTTTTAATTGGTTTAGGTCATAGTAGTTTGTAGATAGGGACATCACACCTTAGGAGGAAGGTATGGGGGGATCCTTGTGATCACCTTCTCATTAAAAACCTCATGTTACCATGGGTATTCATGTTTAGGACTTATATTTTGATTTTTTTTATTAACAAGTTAATGTATTTTTATATGAGGGTATGATATTTGAATACTCGATGAGCTTTTCAAATTTTTTTAGGCTTTCCCTACTCATTTTAAGATAAAAGAGAGATAGAACTAGGCCAACACAATTATCCTACATAGTCGTTAAACCATGTGGATACCTTGTAAATGGTTTTATAAGCTTCTCATAGGATGTCACATGGTTAGAAAATTGTAATGATCCAAAATACTATAAATTAAATTCAATTATTAATGAATATATGCCTTATTTTAGTAATTTAGTCATATAAAACACATGCACAATATTTCATTTGTTATTTTAGACAATTATAAAATATGGCAAATATTGTAAGTTCGACTTTGAATACTGTAAAGAATCATAACCATTGATAACATTCATTCTACAGTGACCATTAATATTAGTATATCTAAAGGGTTATAATAAAATCAAATTGATATATAAGGAAGAAGTTATGGACTCAACCAGTAGAATCATACCTTATGAAGAACATTTTTTAGATCTTCTAAGGGAGATGGAATCACTAGTATTTTCACTTGACTAATCCCAAGATAGTAATCAATAACTAAACACAAATGAAACCAATTATGGTATAAGATCAAGATTATATATATCACTAACCAAACCATGTTCATCAAACAACCCCAAGAAAGTACTACCATCACACACCTTATTCTTACGAAATATGATGGTGTAATAAAGGGTTATGTATCTATACCCTATTAGTATGAATCTATATATTTTATTTCAATTAAATAATTATTATATTGATCCATTTTAATTGTTACTTTAAACATGATTACATAATGAGTTTGATAAAATTTTGATTTGATTAAAGGTAACCAAAATTTCATTTTGGGGAAATATATAGTTTCAATTAAACCACAATTTTAAAAAAATCCATAAGTTTTAGAATAAATGTAATTTTTATAAAATGTTATTAGTAATTAATATTTAATTTAATATAAATGGTAATATATTTTAATTAAGTCCCATTTAATTTTTATAAGGTTCAAAATGTTGTTTGTGTCGTAAAAACTTGTATTTTTTATAATTAAGGATTTTTATTTAAGATAAAAATATATATTTATAAATTTTTTTGGTAAAATAAATATCATTTTTGAAATGATTATTTCAAAATTAGTTAATTGTGGATGTTTCAAAATTTTCAAATATGGTTGAAATTTTGGGTGAAAATTAAATATGGTATAAATAAGTTGTTTGCATTATGACATCATAGTGGCCTAAAAGTGAACTAATCAACACTATAAAAGGAATATATGAAAAAATAGGTTTTTAGTTTAAATTGATTTATTTTTTATGAAATTTAATTCATTTTACAAACCTATTATGAATCCTCCAAAACCTATATTATATTTTAAAGGTTTAAAAAAATTAATTATGAGCATGACTCACTCCCACCTCATGAATGGTATTATTTTAATCAGTTTGGTTATTAACCAAATTAAATATTTTAATCCTACCCACTTAGAAGAAACCATGTGATAAAACCAAGGTAAGAATTGTGTTTTTTTGTTATTTTATTCCAAAGATTCCAAAACCTATGTTTAGAAATTAATTAATAATTCATCACTTTTGTTATAAATCTCACCCAACCTCACATTAATATTCACCCAAAACCCATTAAGAATTATCTTCCTATATATATCCCTCTCTAAATCCCTCCCAATGTATCCATGTGATCATAAAAATCACCTTTAAATCTTTTATAATAACCCTCTCAAGGTAAGGAATTCTCTTATTCTTCATCTTTATTCAACTACATTCTTTGTTTCAGTCCTATTTATTTCCAATTGTTCATATTTTCATGTATTTTTACACATGCCTACACTTTCATTATGATTCCTAGGTAATTAGAGACCATTTTTTCTGTCATTAATCCCTTCCATGAACCTTTATGTACACCCATTATGTTGTTGAAATTATTCCATGATTTTCCATGCCTAACTTTTAGGTTGGGAATACCCATACCCATTTCCAATAAAATTGTATTCACCTAGTTGTACCTATCCTTAATTGATTACAAATTTATAGGCGTGAAATCCACACTCTTTAATCATGGAATTAAAATATATGAAATATTTTTTTATGTCGTATGGTATATGTGGCACAAAAAGTCATGTACATGAAATAAATATGATGCATGAGACCAGAATTATATAACACTCCAATGCTTTGGGTAACATTTTTGTCTCATGAGATACCATGTATAGTTAATTGGAAGTCAGCCTAAGAACACTATGTTATGATGTCTCAATGGTGGACCTTGACTTATACTTATGATGTTTTGTTTTATTTTTTTTACACATTATTATGATTCAATGATGTTATCATATTATTCAATACTTCAACAACAATTATCATGATTATCACCTTTTAATGACACCATTTTATTCCCCTTGACTCACATTTACTACCTTACTTAATATTATTCTTTGATTATTACCTTATAAAGCTTTATAGTTCATCCATTTATTATGTACATCCATGGTTTATACCATGCAGTATTAGGAGGTCAATATATTTTAACAGCATGTTATGGAGTTTTTAAATAATTTCTCTGTATCCCTTTTTCAATCTATTGTGTTGCGTAACTAATTTTTTGAATACACTAGGCCTCTCGATCTCTGGGATTTTATTAAGTGTATATTTATATAATAAATCATTAAATAAAGTGTATAAGAAGTATGGGTTATCTTAGTTGGTATCAGAGAAAGGTATAGTTATTTTTTGGATTGGTATTAGAAAAACATAGTGAAAATCATAATGATAAGGATAAATCTGTGAAAATATCCCTAAATTTTTGTATGCATAGATTTATTGGTTTTTTGAAAATAAAAATCCCTTTCTGAATAAAATAAATTGGATATGGATATAGAATATATGTACCTATGGGTAATAACTTTGAAAGGAATCAATTGGCAATAACCAAACTTATACCCGGTACATGAAACATAGTCGTAAGACTACACACCTCTCCAAAAACTCCTGAGCGATATGTTTTTATTATTCATGTGTTTTTTATAAACCATTATAAAGGGAATAAATTTTTTTATGAAATTAAATTTCAATAAATAAGTTGTGGATAAATAAGATTGAAACCTAGAAAATTATAGGTTAAGCAATACATGTCATTGATAGATTATCCCTTCATCATTCCTAATTTCAATTTTATATGTTTAATGTTTTTAAAATTCTCATAATTAATCTTCTTTTTCTTTAATCAGTATCTAGAAATAGAAGGAACTGAGTCAACAACCAACGATAAGGGGAATTTTATGACTACCCAAATGAAAATCCCAACCCAATATGAGAAATAATTAAGAATTTTATGAAAATAATTAGCCAATTAAATAATTTTTTGAAGAGAAAAAAATGATATGGAACACCCACATCCCCCTAATAAAGAGAAAATTTAAATTTAAGACTTTATGTGATAAAGGCCACTGACATTTAGTGGTACTTATGATCCCTTAATCACAGAACAGTGGATCATCTTCATTAAAAATATCTTCTCTATCATTAAATGATTCAGACAAGAGATTGTAATGCTAGATATTTATAATTTAAATGGGGAAGCTAATAAATGTTTTACATTTTTCAAGAATATGAATCCTAAGGAAAAAATCAAAATGATAGAGTGAAATGCATTAAAGAAAATGTTTCTCAATAAATATTTTTTTGTCACTCTCTAAAATAAAGAATATAGGGGGTTACTTTACCTCAAGAAAAAGGAGGATGAATCTATCAGGGTGTATGCATAAAACATCAAAAGTCATTCATGATACACCTTTTGATTTTTCATTGACCATGAAAGTAAATTTTAAATATTCTTTAGTGTTTTAAATCCAAATCTATGAAAAGAATTTACAATTTGATACTATGATAGCTATGAATAAATTTTATAATATTCCCTCAAACTAAAATAGATATAGGATATTCGCATGGGTCTCATGGGACTAGAGATAGAAAGTAGAGAATATAGTTTAATTCTAGGGGATCTATGTAAAAATATCATGGTGGTAAGAAATTCCAACTTCCTACTTGTCAAATTTTTAGGAATAATCATATTGAAATTTTCTTGAAGGGAATAATGAAATTCTTTAGGTGTGGTAAGGATCGGCACCAAGCTAGAAAATTTCAATGGGATAAACCCTCTAATGTGATAGAAGAAAGTAATTATCTAGTAAATACATATCCTATAATCTAATGTTTCAACTACAAAGAATGAGGACACTATGAGAACCAATATACTAAGCCAATGGTTATCGAAGATAACTGATGACAACAACCTTTAATGCCTAGAAAGAAGGGTGAGTATATTCCATCACAATTGATGAGGTGGATCTAGACAATGAACTAGTGAGGGGTAAATTTTTTATTCATTTAACAATATTGAATGTACTATTTTATTCTGGTTTTATGCATTTTATCATATCATGAAAGTTTAGTAAAACTATTCAAACACCACCTCAATATATGGTATTAGAGTTATAGATGAAAACAATAAATTGGAAAATTATATTATTCTAAGTATATAACTTCTACCTTATCTATATTTGTTGGATGAATTTCCTATAGAACCTTTTGATACTTCCCTTAGTGGAATTTGATTATTTTCTGAGTATGGATTATATTTCCTTTTATCAATCCAATATAAATTTTTGGGATAAAAAATCACCCTATGTATTTTGAATCAACCTATGGTTGAATAAGATAGTAAGGGGGGTGATGAATCTCCATTGGAATCATCTTTTCAAGGGAGGATATTATTTTTTTTATGAGAAACTGTATCTATCTCAAATGATTGAGATTCAGGAAATGATCATCCCTGATGAGATCCCCATTGTATGAGAATATGTTGATATGTTTCCAAAATAATTTCCTAGTCTTCTTCCCAGTTGATAGGTTGAGTTCTAGATCAAAATTATACATGGATATTTTCCAATATCCAAGTCTCCATAAAGAATGGTAAATTTGGAAATTGATAACCTAAAGAAGTGGCCATAATAGAGTCTAAATAAAGGGTTTATATTCCCTTGTGATTCATAGTGGGGTGCACCAGTCCTTTTAATCAAGAATAATGATGTTACAATGAACTTATGCATTGATTATTGTGAGCTCAACAAGGTCATGATAAAGAAAATGTACCCACTACCAAGGATTGTTGACATGTTTGGTCAGTTACATGGACCCCATTAAATCTAGAAGGTGGATCGTTGGTCGGGATATTTTCAAATAAAGGTAAAAAGGGATGATAACCCCAAAAATAATTTTCATAATAGATATGGGAACTACGAGTTCATAATGATTCTATTTGGACTCACTAATTCTCCAACTATCTTCATGGACATAAAGAATTAAATATTTAGGGATTAGTGAGATAAATTTTTGGTAGTATTTACTTATAATATTATTATCTACTCCAAAATCAAGGAGGAACATGAGGATGATTTGACAATTATGTTGAATAAAATGTCAAAGGAAGATTTATATGCTAAGTAGAATAAATGTGAGTTTTTTATAGAGTAAGTAAAATTCTTAGGGTGTGTTATCACCATAAATGGTATATATATATATATATCCTTTGAAAATAGAGGTAATTAAAGTATATCATATACCAATAATTTTTATATATATCCCAATATTCCTTGGATTATCTGGGTATTATCATCGATTTGGGAGAAAATTTTCATGATTTTCAGAACCACTACCAATAAAACTCAAAAGTAATTTATGTTTGTCTAGACTAACAAATATAATGAGATCTTTAAAGATTCAAATAAGAGTTTAATCACTATTCCTATACTAAAATTTCCCACCACTGGGGAAGGATTTATGATCTCCTATGATATTTCCAGAAAGGGATTAGGTTTTTTACTAATAAAAATCAAAATGTAATAGCTTATTCCTCCATCCAATTAAATATACATGACCAGAATTGTCCGATGTATTATTTGGAATTAGTTGCAGTGTTATGCACATTTAATATTTATAAAATTATCTCTATTGGTATAAGCATGACATATATACATATTATAAGATCCTCAAGTATATATTCACACAAAAGGATAATAATATGCTTCAATGAAGGTGTTTAGACCTAATCAAGGATTATGGTTGTTTAATCTATTAACGTCCTAGGAAGGAAAATAAAGTGGTAAATTCTAGGAGTAAATATAATACCACAACACTATACATGATGAGGATTTAAATGGGATCTAATATTATTGGACATGAGAAGTATGGAATTGGGAATCATAAAATGAATGTCATCCTACCTTCCTCTAATAACCACTCAACCATCCATTCTTGATAGAATCAAGGAGTACCAAAAAGATGATGGGGATCTATAGATAAATGTGGACAATATTCTGAATTTCAACTTTACTAAAGATGGAGTTAAAAGGTTTGGAACCCAGATATGCATCCCATGAAAACAAAAACTAAATAAGGAACTTATGGATGATTTTAATAGCTGATACTTCTATACTCATCTAGGAATTATTAAATTATATAGATATTTAAAGCCAAAATCTTAATGGGACAACATGAATATAGAGATTGTAGAATTTTTATCCTAATTCTTGGTATTCCAAAAATTCAAGGATGAATGAAAATAGTATAATGGTATCATTCAACCATTTACCATAATAATATGGAAATGGGAAAACATAATCATGGATTTCATCATAGGACTCCCCAGGACATCTAAAGACAATAGAGTCATTTGGGTGGTAGTTGGTCGCCTTACAAATTTAATGCATTTCATTACTATCAATGATTATTTATCTACTGAACAAATCACTATGATATACATAATATAGGAGGTAAGACTAAATGGTGTAACACTCTCCATTGTATTTGATCAAGATCCATGGTTTACCTTTAGGTTCTAGAGAATATTTCACATCATTAGATATAGAGATGAGTTTCAATATTTTTCCCCCTCATATGGATAGTTATTCTAATAGAAAAATTAAAACTCTAGAGGATATATTTACATCGTGTTAAATGGATGTACAAGTTTATTGGGATTATCACTTTCATGTTGTGGATTTCTCAAATAACCATAGTTTCTATTCTACAATTCAAATGGATCATTATGAGGCTATGTATGGGAATAGGTGTCAGAATTGAACATGTTGGGATAAAGTTATAGACTGGAAGATAATGATACATGGTCATATATAATAGATGATAGAAAAGTTTCAAAATATTTAGTTTCAAATAAAATATTTGAAATGTAGATAGAAAATCAGTGTAGACAATCATTGTTGAGACCATGTTTTTAAGGTCAAATATAAGCTATTCTTTCTTATATCACAATTAAATAAAGTCATGAGGTTTAGAAAAAAGAAAAAAATTATTACTAGACACATCATCCCCTTTGAGGTCCTTGATCACATCAGAGTTGTGTCCAATTGACAAGCACCCCACCTAACCCATCTCAAGTACATTATGTGTTCCATATATCCCTCTTAAATAAGTACATATCAGACCCCACGCATGTATTGAATCTTGAGGTGGTACTTTGGGGAATGATATTTCATATGAGTAGTAGACATTGAATATCTTAGATCATAGAGACAAAGTTAAATGAAATAAGACAACTCTCCATGTTAGATTAATATGGTGGAAGAACTAATTTGAATAGGCAACATAGGAACCAGAAGAGATAGTGAAAAGGAAGTATCCTGATCTATTTTAGTGTATGAATTTAAATTTTAAGGGTGATATTTCTGAAGGATATAAATATTTAATGACCCAAAATTTTATAAATAAAGTTCCCTTCAAAATTAATATATTCCTTATAAAGTAATATAGTTAAAAAATACACTTTAATTATATTTAATTTGATATTTTGGTCTATTATAAAATGTAGACATAATTTTTTTCTTTTAAAAGAACATTAAAAATCATAACCATTGTAAAAAATAGTAATTATATAATGGATGTTAATATGATTATATATTAAGGATTATAAAAAATCTACTTGACACAGAAAGAAGAAGAGATGGCTTCAACCAGTAGAATTATACCCTATAAAGACTATTTTTTGAGTTTATGAGAGATATGGAATCATTAATATTTTCCCTTCACTAAGCCCAATTAGATATTCAATAGTTGAAACTCAAGGCATCCCGTTTATGGGATAATTTCAAGCATTTAGAGATCATTTCCCAAAACAAGTTCATCAAACCACCCTAAGAATGTACTATCATTTCTCACCTTACCCTTAGGGTGTATACTAGTGTAATTAGCTGTTATGTATCAAGACCCTAGTAGTATGGAATTTTATTTTTTAATTTAATAAAATAATAATTGTATTTATCACCTTTCAATTTTAATTTATACATGATTAATGAGTTTGATTAAAATTATATTTTTGTAAAAATTTACCAAAATTTTATTTTAGGGAAATATATAGTTTCAAAACAAAACCCTATTTTTTATAAATCCAATTAATTTGGAATAAATATTTTCTCACAAAATAGTATTATTAAACAATATTAATTTAAATATAATTGGTAATATAAATTAATGAACTCACATATAATTTTTGTAAGGGTCAAAAAGTTATTCATGCCACAAAGACAACTATTTTTCAATAAATAAGAATTTTTATTTAAAATTGGAAATTTATATATTTTTAAAATTATTTTATTAAAATAAATATTATTTATGAAATTAGTAAATCCAAATTAGTCAATGGTGTATTTTTTTTAATTTTCTAAGATAGATGTATTTTTGCGTAAAAATTAAATACATTATAAATATATAGTTTGTATTATGACATCATAATGGACCAAATTTGATGTAATAAATTATATATAAGAAATAAATGACCGAAAAAGTTTTTTACCTTTAAAATAATGTGTTTTTGAAGTAATTTAATTAATTTTAATAATCTATAATGAATCCCCCAAATCCTATATTATAATTTAATGTTTTAAAAACAATTATTTATGAACATGAATCACATCCACATCATGAATGGTGTTATTTTCATAGATTTTAGTTCATAACCAAATAAAATATTGGGAACCAATAATATTTTGAAAAACCCATGGTAAAAAAAATGGGTTGGTTTTTAGTTTTGGTTATTTTATTACTTAGAGTCAAAAACATAAGTTTAGAAATTAAAAAAGAATTCTTATCACTTTTTCTATAAATACCCACCCATACTCCCTTTACTCCTCACTCAAAACCTATTAAACATTAATTTACTCTATGTATCTCTCTTTAAATATCTCCAAAGGGGTCCCCAATATCTTATGAAGATCCTCTCAAGCTTCTAGAAGCACCATATCAAGGTAAGAGATTCTCTTCATCTTCATGCTTATTCAAGTACTTTATTTGGGTTAATCCATTTGATTTCAATTTTTTCATTTGGATAATTATTTTTAAACATAAATTTACTATTATTATTATTCCAAAGTAATTAAATACCACCTTTAACTCCAATTAATCCCCTCCATGAACATTTATGTACACCCATTTTACTACTAAAATTATTTTGTTATTTTCCAAGAAAAACATTTCTTTTATGAATACCTATCCCCATATAATTTCAAGGGTATTCACAATATTTTACCTATCCTTAATTTATTGTGAACTTTCATGTCTTTAACCCAAACTCATGAATTAGGGGATTAAAAGTTATAAAACATTTTCTCATGTTGTGTGATGTACATGGAACACAATTTCATTTACATAAATGATTATGACCAGTGGTCCCATAATTGTATCACCCTCCAATACATTTGGAAATGTTTTTATCTCATGAGATTACTTGAGTGGTTCAAGATCAGTTAGCCTAATCACACCATTTTATGATTTCTCGTCAGTTATCCTTGAATTATTATTACGATATCAACTTTTATTTTGTTTCCATATTCCTATAATGTCGTGATGTTATCATCTTATGACATTCTTCGATGTATATGATTAAGATTATCACATTTTTAACTCTATATTTTATTCCTAACTTACTTCATATTGTGGTTTGATTATTACCTTATTGGTATTTATATATCATCCCTTTCTTATGTGCATCCTTGGGTTATCTCATGCAGTATTATAAGATCAATGGATTTTAAGGTCGTGTAATGGATTTTTTAAATAATTTCATTGTATCCCTATTTAAATATATTGTGTTATGTACTTGATTTCTAAAATAAACTAGGAATATCATTATTTGGGATATTATTATGTTTATATTTATATAATAAATTATGAAATAAATTGTATAAATGATATGGGTTTTCTTATAAATGTCCTGAAAACACATATGTCCAAACTATGCATCACATTGAATCCCTTCAAACTATGTTTTTTTCATCTTGGTTTTTTATTACTCCGAAATTGGTTCCCAAATATTGGAGACAAATTAGAGAGTTTCTTGATGGTGTTTTCAGTTTCTTAGAATGGATTTGGTTTGGGGTTTGGTGTGATATTTTATTATGTCATGTCTGTGTTTAATGTATTAATGTCTCATTTACATGAAAAAAGAAATTTTATAGAGCATTTGGTTTTAAAACCAGTTTGGGTGTTTTTCATTTTTAAATGATTCCATTCTTTTAAATTAAACATTTTATAATGTGGTTGAGTTTATTATGGTATCTGTGGAAAATTTTGTGAAATTTATTTGAACATTTTCAAAACTTTTTTGAAAAACTTTTTTTCAATGGAGAGACAATTTTAAATTATAATAAAGTGAAAAATAATTTTCATGGGAAATTTGTATTATAATAATGTAATAAAATGGATCATTTAGTTCTTAAATGAAATAAGATGTTTCTAATAGTAACCTATTTTAAAATAATAGTGGTAGATTATACAATGTTATGTGTAGGAAAAATTAAATTTTTTACTAATGTTAGAAATCAATTATTTTAAAGAAAATAAATTGGTGTTATTACTGGAAGGTTCATTTTGATTTTGTGATTTTAGGTTTTTTATATTTCTCCTTTTTTTGTAAGGGGGTTGTATTTTAAAAAAATTGGGACAAGAATTTAATATATTAATGTCCTATGTTATTTAAAATATGCCACTTAAAATGGTTAATAATTAAATTACGGGGCATATTTCTAAAGATGATCATCTTGATTATCCCTTTTTACCCTATAAATGGATTTTTTTTCATTTCTAACTCTACTTAGACTCTAAATGGAGTGGTGGATTTATAACTTTTTCTACACTAATATCAATCCCTTTTTAGGACATTGGCATAATACATGGAATTGTGGCATACACATAAGAATAGAAAATCATTTCCTTAGTAGTCAAGGATCTTTTCCATGAAATATAAACACTTTTATAATAAGTTTAAATTTATTATAATTCCAAAAATTGTCATTTTTATACCTATAGTATCATATATTATCCCTTTATAACATTTTAACACCCCTTTATCAATAATTCCTTAAAATCATCATTTTAATGTGTTGACTTTTCTTTATCTTGAGTATTTCAGTTCAGTGGTTCTGTTCCATGTATATTGATCATAGTTAAATAATAATAAACTTGTTCATAATTATATTAATATAATATATATATATATATTCATTATATGAATATTTATAGAGATCCACAAATTTTAGAGATTTAAAAATAAAATACACCGTTCATGGAGACGGTAGGCCATATGCACACATGAATTTTGTTTTAATTTTTCAACGGATAGAACTAAATAATGGTAAATATTAATTAAACTTTATAATATCATTATTATATCATATATATTCATCAAAATCATCCCCATTACCATCAATGTAAAATATAAATGAAAAAAGAATCACATCGCTTTGTGAAGGTGGCAATCCACATGTACGCACGAACAAGGTTATCATTTTCGAAAGGAATTGATGGTAATAAGGATGAAATGATATTCACATAAAAAGGTATCATTTTTTATAAATATCATATATAATCATTAAACCCATCATAATACTCATCCATAAAAGAAAGCATTGATAAATGAATAGTCTCTCTATGTGAAGATGGTACATCCTATGTATGCACGAGTGATACTTTCACTTTTCATTTTATGGTAAAGAGGTGGTATAATAGTGTTTTCATAATAATAATAAAATTTATGTATATTTAGGATTATTAATTTATTATTTTATAACAAATACCGCATATTTAGATGAGGTATAATATAGTAGAAAATAAAGTGCTCAGTTAAGGTGATTACCTCTTCTTTGAAACGGCTCCATTATATCGTAGTTAAAGGAATCAAGTGTTTGTTTTTGGGAAGAAAAAAACTTATATAATCTTTATAGGGACTTTTATAATGAAAATTAGTAGATATTTTTTAGATAGAATGATCAATTTTGTGTAAATAATTGAGGGAGGAGGTTCCCTTTTATAATTGTAGTGAGAGGCACTTTTAGAATTTCTCAAATGATTAAATTATAAAAAAAATAATTATCAAGAAAAATGAATCTGAAGGGATATATATTTATAGATAAGGTAGGATAGGGTTTTAATCCCATAAAACATTAGAATTTATATATGTTTTTATGTCAGTTTAAACCTTATCATTTTGATTAACCCTTAGTTAACCAATTTTAATTTTAACTACTGTAACAAATATTTAATATTAAAGGGTTGTAATCTTTATATAAAAGGTTAAAATTGGCCCATAATTGTAACTGTTGTAAAATTTTCAACTATATCATATCAATATTTAATTATTTAATGTTTTATATTATTTTTAAATAACTTAGTAAAATAATATTTGGATAAAATATCATTATTATGAATTTTTACAATTTTCATTTAATTTGACTTAAAAGAAATAAAGAAAAAGTTATAATTAGAATAAAACATTTAAACATAACACTCATATGTCATATTAACCTATAAATTTCATTTAAAACTATAACTTATTAAAATTATATATGTTTTATATTTTTAAAATTATTTATCTTATTTTTCAATTAATTGAATAAATATTATTTTAGCATTGTGTAAGAATTTAAGGTAATTATATAATACCTAAAAATTATAAATAAATTTCCATAATGAATATAATTTCATTATTCACAAAATTAATATTAATATTCATTCATAATAAGTTTTTGTACCTATGGGAAAACAAAACGAATATTTAAAACTAAGACGGTGACATTTTGAAACTTTATTTCATTTGAATAATATATCAGTAATTTTCATGGAAAAGTTTCCATTAAAATAATAAAATTAAAGATTAACGTGATAATTGTTGAATTAAATTCATCAAATTATTATTATTATGAAAAATTATGGCCTTATCACTTATTTTTAATCTCTATTTACCTGATTTACCCCATAATGAGGTGATAAATCTTACCACGATTACAATTCATATTAACTAAAAATAAAAGGCTCCTATTTACCAAATTTTATCCTAATGATTATAATTATATAATTTATTTTCAATAATTAAATACCTATAAATGAAAGAAATTATTTTTAACTTAAGTGTGAAAATGGAACAAAAACTTCTTTTTATAAAAAAATATTTTTAAGCATAAAAATATATTTATTATTATATTATTCCAATAAGATATATATTAAATATTTAAAACATTTTTTCAAGTAAATAATATATATAATTTCATTAAAATAATTCACTAATAGTGATTAATATAAATTATTGATAAAAATAAATTGTAAGCATAAAAAAAAAATTCATAAAAACATCACTTTTATTTTCAAATAATTTTTTTTCAGTTCTAACCATTTAATAATAGATGAATTAATTTTATAAATATGTAGACTATATAATTGTCATACTTATTTGTTAATATTCATACCCACTAATCCAACAACTAGGTGGTAAAAAATATATAATATTTTAATAATGTTATGTGGTTCGTTTAAAGTCGGTGTTGTGTGTAATGAAAGATACCGGAGAAATGAAATTATTTAAAGAGAAAGTTTTCATAAAATTATCTGGATTTCTACTTCCCTTAAAATTAATTTATCCCTCTAAATTTTTCACTCTGATATAAAAATATGAGGATCATTTTTCATTATTACATCCTCAGGTTCCCACATAGATTACTCAAATTGATGGGTTCACCACAAAACATTAACTTGATGAGTGGTCTTGTTTTATAGAACATTCTCTATATGATCCAGAAAATATGTTGGTTATTCTCAAAAACTACTGATATGTTAACCGTGGTTTGAACCAATACTAGTCTTGATAATATATAGTGGAAATTTAAACTACAGCTAAATTTTTTTGACTACATATAACAGTTATTTAAACCGACATTAAAAAAATTTACCAAATATTGTGGCAGTTTAAACAACCAATCATATATCCTTGATTCTATTCTATAGACTCAGTAGTAGGATTATGATTTAAGAAAAATTTGAGAAACCCTTTATGGTGGGGAGACCATTTCTAGTTGGTCTCTCTCTTTAGATGGTATTCTATGTTTTTGGAATTCGTTTTTCATACCAAAATCTATAATGAGATTAGTTTTACTCAACTGTCATAGTTCAACATGGTGCATTCTCCCAGGTACTATGAAGATGTATTACGACATTATATGGAGATTCTGTTGGCCATTTATAAATCATGACATTGCAGATTATGTGTCCCATAGTTACTCATTCCAACAAATAAAGGCATAGTGTTAGAAACCTTTTGGTTTCCTCTAGCCTCTTCTGATTCTAGTTTGGAAATTGGACAAGGTATCCATGGATTTTTTTTATTATATTTCCATGGATTCCCTAGGGTATTAATTCTATCAAGGTGGTGATTTATTTTTTGAAAAATTCATCTCACTTCATTCTAATAAAGGACACCACTATAGTTCAATATATGGGTAAGATGTATGTGTAAGACATCATAAGGTTATATGGGGTTACTTCTACAATTGTTTCAGATAGGGATCCTAGGTTTACATAAAGGTTATGGAGGAGTCTCTGAGATGTTATGGGAACTTGGGTTAGGTTGATTACAACTTATCATCCACAGAAAAATGGACAAAAGGACCATGCTATTCATATCATGGAGGATATGCTCTGTGCCTATGTCTTGGATTTCAATGGATCTTGGGATAGCTTTATGGGACTAGTTGAGTTTTCTTATAACAAGATTTATATGTCATCAATTATAATATCTCCCTTTGAGGCTTTATATGGTCACCCGTAGATGCCACCCATCTGTTGGGTAGAGGTGGGTGAAGCATATTTGATTGGATCAAGTCTTGTTCAGGAGTCATTATTTGGGATTTAGGATATAAGTTGAAATTTGGTTTTGGATTAGACTCATTATTAATAATATGTGGATTGTCAACATCATCCTTAAGAGTTTTCTATTGGTGGATGGGTTTTCAGGAAAATTTCTCCTTGATTGGTTAATCATCATATTGGAAAATAAGGAAATTTGGATCTGAAATATGATGGATCATTTGAGGTCACTGAATGACTGGTGAGGGTTGCTTATTGGTTTATAATTTTTTGTTTTTTTATGAGTATTCATGATATTTTTCACATATCGCAGCTTAGGAAATACCCTCTTGATCCCTCTCAAATTTTGAGTTAGGAAGAGAATGAGTTAGTGTCAGACATTTCTATTGTGGAGCATCCATTAGATACCATTAACTATCAAGTGATGTTATTGTATGGGAAGTCAATTCTTTTGGTTATAGTTTTATGATGACACAAATTATATTCTCATGAGACTTGGTAGTGTGAGTTGTTGATGAGGGAGAAGTGGAATCATCTCTTTTACAAATGTCATTCTTTCATAAGTTTTCCTAGGGAGGGAAAATATTATGTTAGAGTGTTCTTAAATTCTTGTTACCCACGTTTAGGTATTTATCTACATACTTTTTTTTCCCTCTTTATATGGGTGCATATTAAGACTTTTGATGATGGAGAAAATTTTTTGTCGAAAATGACCTAATGTTCAGGGATGTATGTTTTTTTGAATTAAAGGAGTTTGGGTAAGAATGTTTTAAAGGTTTTTCAAGGTTATCCTAGATTTTTGAGAACAATAGAGTTGATTTGGGTCTTTCAAGAGAAATAAGTATTTTCACTTTCTTCAGGATAAATACATATTTTGTAAATTTTTTCCATGTTATGTATTGTCACCAGACGGATGTTGTGAGTTTGGTTTAGAGCATGAACCTCTTACATGTCATGAGAAGTTTACACATTGTGTAAAGTTTTTATATGTCATGTGTTGGGTTCTAGGTAAGTAAAAGGTGTGAATATTACACATCATGAATATATTACACACCTTGTGTTGGAAAATCAGGACTTTTTTACCCGAGGTGATAGGTTTTTTAGCATATTTGGGTTTTTTGGATTACACAACATGAAAAGGGATTACACATCATGTAATCCTTGTGATTTTTATTTTTAGGGAACTACCGAACTGAGATTTTTTCATTCAGACATAGGCTTATTCCCTCTTGACCTAGGATCTCTATATTTCAATTTTGGAGACCTCTTATCCTTTCCAATTGTTTCATTCAGCGATTAGTCATCATTTCAGTTACGCTACATTTCAATAGGTGAGTAATCCTTCTAATACATAATTTTCATTGATCATCGTAGCACTTTGGTGTTGCATTATTGGATCTGTTGATTTATGATGATAGCCTTATTTATCCATTTTATATCCATTTCATGATCTTCCTCCATAGGCTAACCCTTGTGTTGGTTGTGGTGTAGCGTACGTGGTTCTTTAAGGTATTTTGGGATGTGTCATCATCGATAACCCCTTTTCCTTGTTCAATTGATTCTAATATATGAGGATTAATTATAGGACCTCCATTTTTGAATTATTATTATTCCTTGTTGGTGGATCACGTTATAGGCTTGGGAGAACTAAGTTTGAGGAAGGTGGTTCTATATTTATCCTATATTTGATTAATCTTATTGATCTAGTTTTTATAAATTGTTTTAAAAAGGAAATGGCATGATTGATTGAGGGATTTTTGTGTGTGGAATGGGTTTTAGATAAAATGTAATTTTTCCTTATTTTGGTAAAATAAAATGTATTTTCAAATAATTGTGAAATGGATTTATGAAATGGTTTTCAAAGAATGGTTTTGATGAAATGGTTTAGAAACTATGGCACATGGGAAGCCTTGGGTACTTAGGTGGAAGATGTAACTTAGGGACATCGCCTATGTATTGTTATGGGTTTACTCATGAGGTGTACCTATTCTCCCTAGGACCATTTTTCTGGGGAATTGATTGACATTTTTGGGATTCACTCATGGGGTTATCCTCTGGTCCCTAGGCCTATTGTTTTATGGACCTGATTGTTATTTTTTGGAATTCACTCATAGGGTGTTCCTTGGTTTTTAGGCTTGTGTTCTGAGGACTTGAATGCGCATTGGTCATTGATTTTGGTGTGATTAGTCTGATAGCCGAACCTATAGTGATATTTTTCATGATGTTACCTATTTTGATATACATTAGATTTAATATGATATGTGATGCATAAATTGATTATATTTTAATTCATTAATGTATATGAAATGATCTGAAACTACTTCACTTGTATTATTTTGGAAATGTGGAAAATGGTAAAATTAAATATTTTCCATGCTTTGGATATAAAAACTATTAAATTGTTTATTATTACTTTTTTCTTTAAATTTGAGCATTTTCAGATTATTTTACAAACACTTTTTCTGGAATATCAAGGTGGGATCTTACTGAGCGTGTTAGCTCACACACTATGAACCCCTTTGGTAGTGCATAGACCTTTTTATGTATTTAAATGCAGGGAAATAAAATATGTTGTAATGTGATGATGAGATTTTTTTCAGCTGACTTTGTGTAGCTGGTGGTGATATGGTGGGAGTTTCCCATTCTATCACATGGAGTAGTTGGTTTCTATTTTATTTGTCCTTTGACATTGGATGTTTACCTTGGAATGTTCTGGAATGCTTTTGAGTTGTTTCATTTCATCTGTATTCTTTTCATTATGGAATATTTTTATCTCTTATTTTTTTCTCTCTGTTATATAAATATTCCATATTGTTACTTTGGGTTGGGTGAAATCATTCCATCTGGTTGTTGTTGACACTTGGGTTCTAGTCGCCAGCCCGTGGGGATTGAGAATTCCCTTAAAGAATGTGGTAATTCAGGTCGGGTACTAATTTGAGAGATTATCTAGCTCATGTTAATAATAGAATACTTTCATGGTATGTTAATAAAAAATAATACTATATACAAGGAAAACTTGTTCAAAAAATATAACATATCTCAAAGAGTCAGGATTTATACTAAGAAACCCTCGCATCATTGTTATCTTCTGAATTGTAAAACCATTAAAGGGTAAACATGAATTGGATTTTTAATTCACTTATATTGAAATAAAAATTGTGATAAAATAAATTCATGGCCAAAAATATATAACACATAAATGAAACAAGTGGTGAATAAGCATCATATCGTAATGAAGCAGAATTAAGATGAAAATACCCTTACATTGGTTCCTGGTTCATTATGCGTGTGCACCTAACTTCCTAAAAATTTAAATTAAATTTATTAAAAACTTTCTTAAGGACCTTTTTAATATATATTTCATTTTATAAGGTATATTTATTATCACGTGTTATTCATTTACTAAATTATTTTTTATTATGTTGGTTACTTTGTGTGGTCTGGTCAATTTCTCTAAAATATCCTTGGTATATTGATCATGGTAAAATTTATTGTAAATTAGCTTTATAATAACCAAAATTATAGAGTTGTACATATTTTATTATTTCATTAGCACAAAATTAATATGGTTTCTTAGGTTTTCCCAAAATGAACTAAAAGTAAGAAAGGTGCCTTGAAATGTTCATTTTAAGGCAATTAAGTTTACTATGATCTTTTATTCTCAATATCCCTTATATAATGTCTAATATTATATTTATAAAATATTAATATTGTCATAAATAAAATTTTTATACATTAAATACATTTTTAAATTCAACCATGCTAGGAAATAATGGAAAACAAAACATGTTATTCCATGGAGGCAGTATTCCGCATGTACACATAGATGATGCCCACTTTTTATAGTAGGGAGGGAGGTAGAAATTAAAATAATATATCATTACATAATGTTAATGTTACAAATAATATAATACATCATTCATGGAGGTAGTATTCCACACATAAGAATTTGGACCTTTTAATTTTTCCAATGGTTTTGGGGAAAGGTAAAAAGAGTGATATTCTGTTAGTATAATTACACTTCATAATATTAATAATACTGATTTTATCAAAAATTCATGTCATAGAAAATATTATAGGGGTAGAAAAAGAAACAATTAAGCGATCTCGGTTGAGAAAATTACCTCTCCTTTTGGATGTTCTTCTTTAGTTAACACATTAAGTCTCCTTGGTTTGGTATTTGGGAAAAACCAAGTCTTCTAGGATGTTGGTAGGCAGTTGAGGAGAAACAAGGGCAGAGTTTTGGTTAATCTAAATCTTTGTAATAGGTGGAGAAATTTGGTGGAAGTGATCTCCTTTTATAAGTGAGGGAAATGGTATTTTTGTAAATACCCATTAATTTTTCAACAATATGCAACACTATTCACGGGTCAATTTATCTAAAAGTGGGAAATAATGAATTTTGGGGTGAGATAAGGTCCATAAAGCCTCAACAATTCATTTTCACGCATTTTTTAAACATGTTTCAAGTCTTATTTCACAAGATTTTTATATTTTACCATATTTGTTTATACCTTGGTGATAAGATTTTATCTAAGTAATTTACTTTTAATGACTAAAAATAAAAAGGGAATTATTACAAAATTTTAACCTACTAATTCAAAATGTGAAACACATTTTATTAAATAAAATTTCTATGCATAAGAAAATTTTATTTTAACAATATTGTATATAACACGTAAACATATATTTTTAGAGAAGGTGTATTTTTAATATAAATTGTATGTGTATGATATAATTATAATTGTTTTTATTTTTTATAATATAAATTAGTTTTTTATAAAATAAATAAAATTCATTTAGATTTAAAAAAATACAAAACCAAAATTTTCCTAATTAATATTTAATTAAAATAAAATACATAAAATATTTTCTTTTATTGGAAAATATTAGTTAAGTTCATAAAATATTTAAAACAAGTTTTATAAATTAAGAGTAGTACTTCAAAATGTATAGTTTTACTCCTTAAATACATATTTCATCAATTAAATTAATTCTTCATCTTCCCTCACCAATTAGTTTCTTTATGTCCTCCTTTCCCAAACATAAAAAATCTTTCAATTCCTGGAAGAAGTTTCCCTAGGTGTTTTTTCCCACATTCATGATATGTAAGAAATTTAGTATTCTTTCCATCATCATATTTTTCACATGAATATACATGAGGAATAATCATTCTATTATTTGGTTTGTTTGGAAACTTAACTAATTTCATGTGGTTGATCATAATTATTAATATTTATTTTGGAATAATCTCTAAGTTTCTCACTCCAACTCATCTCCTATTTAGCAGCTTATTGGGACAATCACTATATTGTCCATGGATTACATTGTCAACTTGGTTCATTTAGGATTCATATATTACTTGATTTAAGGAATATTATCGATAAGAATACTTAATTTTATAATATTATAAAAAGTAAAACTATTAACATAAAAGGAATAGATCATAAATGAAATATGCCCCCTAACCTATAAATTTCTAGGTTTCAATATAGGCTATTCATTGTCAATATCCTATTAGGTTCCCCATACATACCATAAATATATGATCAAATCCTTCATAATGTTTTATAAATATCATATTACCAACCAGAGAATATCATCTAGGAGTGTCTAGAAAGGTGTGTATTATTAGTCCCACCCATCATGCACCATGTAAAGATCGAGTTAATACTCAACCAACCTTTTTAAGGGTAATTACCCCTAGGTGAATCGGTGCCACAACCACATCAACTTTATTGTAACTAGATAGTGATGTAATTTCTTAGAGAACCACATAATATTTCATTTACAATAATATAATATTTTTTCTTATATTTAGACTCAATACTAAGATTTTCTCTATATGTCTCTCATCATATTCCCCAAAAAATATAAAATATTCAATATTACCTCAACTAACCTAAATGGTTACCCATAACTTTTAAATTATGATCAACCATAACTTTTTAACCCTTTATTAAATTTATATCTCTTAAATTATCCTCATCCAATAACATCTTAATCTCTAAAGTTATCAAAACCCTTCTCTGGTACCAACTGTAGCAGCCTTAATGTAACTATCTCATAAATACATGATTTATACCAAATATTTAATTATATACATTTCCCATGACCTTTTAGGTTTAAAGATATAGAGAATTATGAAAAATAATTAAATAATAAAGATCATGTATTTCTTAATTAATGGACATTTTTCCACTATATATGAATCAACATAATCCATAATAAGTCTTCAATATCTCCCACAAGTTATCTGCAGATGTTATTCTTATAGATATACCATGTGTAATAATTTTATTCATATCCTAGGGAAATACAAACATAATAAGGGTGAGATAAAATGCTCAGTAACATAAATCATATATGAGAATCTATCATAGAATAAACAATGTATAAATAATATGGTAGGAAATAAATGATAATTAAATAATTCAAAATAATTGATAACATGAGCTTGAAAAAAAATCATGGATGAGAAAACAATATAAACAATCTCATGGATAACAACAACCAATTTTATAATTATTGAATGAATTATGTCGTACATGTTAAGGCCTTATTTCAAGACATTTCATATCATCCGGGTCTTGTTCCAATACATCTACTTTCTTTCAAGACCACAGCAAAGGCATCAAAAAAATGGGTATGCATACACAAAATACCCTAACTAGTTTCTTTCATGAGATCTACAGATGCATTGAGGGGATATTACATGTCCCATTCAATGAAATAATGTAGATATATAGGTGAATATACAGTAATATTAATATTCACAATATAATTAATTGTACACTTATCAAAGGAATGATAACAAGGTAGTAGTGAGGAGTACATTCATAGAATAGGGATATGAATAGGAAATGATCCATGAAAAAAATAATTAGGATAAAATTTAAATACATATAAATTGAATTGGAAAGACAATTTTATATAATCATTAGTTAAAATAATTCAACTTAGTATAATAGTGTTCAACAATAATCATTATAACTCAAATAAAGGAAATAGAGTTATGAAAACCCCTTACAAACATTGTATTTTGAAGGAAGAATCATTGTAAAGGGGTTTTATAATAAGGAAATGTAAATGTACTATAAAATAATAGAAAATAGATCATAATATAGTCATGGGTCAGAACATACCCAACTTATAAAAATAAATTTTAAAATGAACAATCATAACTCAATGACTGAAATTTAAGTTAACAATAACCCTTACAGTTTAGGTAACACTTGAATTGAAAGACGAATAAATAAAGGAACAAGATTTATATTTTTATATTTTATGAATTAAATGAAAAATATAGTATAATAATTTCATTATTATTAAATCAAAAGAACAACATATACAAGGAAAAATGGTTCACCAATTATGATATGTCTCAAAGAGTCGTAATTGTGACCAAGAAAATTTTACATTGTCATTATCTTTTAAATTTTAAACCCATGAAAGGAAAAGAATTATTTGGGTTTGTAAATAACTTATATTTAATAAAAAATTATATTAAAATAAATCAATGTCCAATATATATATCAAAAAAGGAAATGAGGGATGAGTATGTATTATATCTCAATAAAGGAAATATTGAGATGAAAAAACAATTACCCTAGGTCCTGATTTATTATGTGTGCGCAACTAATTTCCTAAAAAATTAAATTAAATTTTTAAACATAACTATTAAGAAACTTCTTCAACTATATTTATTTTTCTCAGGTTTATTTATTATCATGTGTTATCTATTTATTAATTTTTTTCACTTATGTCGGTTACATGAGGTGGTTAGGTTAATTTCTATAAAACATCCTTGGTATATTGACCATGGTAAAATGTTTTGGTAAAATAGATTTATAATATCTATAATTTTATATTTGAAATTATTTTATTATAATAAGTTCATAAAATTTATATAGTTTCTTAGGTTATTCCAAAATGGAATCAAATTAAGAAAGATTTCATGATATGTTCATTTAAGGTGGTTAAGTTAGCTATGATCATTTATTGTTAATATCACTTATATAATTAAAATATTATCTTTAATAAATTTTAATATTTTCATAAATTAAAAAATTATACTTTAAATACATTTTTAAATTTTCCATGTTATCCGTAAATGGAAAACAAAACACATCATGCAGTGGAGGCGATTGTCTGCACGTACACACGGACGACATTCACTTTTTTCATAGTATGTGAGGGAGGTAGAAGATAAAACAATTTATCATTTAATAATATTATTAATGTTATCAATATTATATTTTTTAATTAAATAATTATTTTTAACAATCCATGTAATGTGGTTATATATAATAGACAACATAATTCATAGTGGCAGTTGTCTGCACATACACATGATGATGTCTTCATTTTTTGAATGGTTTTATAGGATGGTTAAAAAAGTGATATTAAATTAGTATAATAACATTTCATAATATTAAAAATACTTATTTTATCATAATTTCATGTATTAAAAACTATTTTAGTGGGTAGAATAAGAAAGAATTAAGGGATCTCTGTTGAGAACATTACCTCTCCTTTTGAATGTTCTCCTTTGGGTAACACCTTAAGTGTAACACCCCAGTAATTTGTTTTATAATTTTAAATACATTAAATTGTGAAAAATAATAATTTAAAATTCAGTGTTTATATTAATAATTATAATTATAAATAATTATAATTTATATATTTCAAATTAATTGATTAATGTTCAAAAAAATTATAATTTTAAACTATTATTTTGTGAAAAAGTATATTTTATTATGAATATATATATTTTATCAGTAGATTATTTAATTAAATATTTTAAAAAATAATATATTACAACTATTATAATTATTTTGATAAATTCTAAATTATTTTGTGATTATATTCACCATTAATATGACACCCCAAAATTTTATTGTATATTTCTTCTTAAATAATTTCAATTCATTAGATATCTTATAATGCATGAAATGCCAAGTCTCTGTGAAAAAACACATTTTTATAGTTATATCCAAGCCATTAAACTTAAATTTTCCACTTTTTATTTTGAATCTCAAAAAAAGGACATACATGGTTGTGTTCATTAAGTTATTTAGTGTCTTATTGGGTCAACTTAATTTTTGGTGAATAGTAACTTACCTTATGAATAGTAACTTACCCTCATGAATAGTAATATACCCTTATGAATAGTAATATGTCCCTTACTAATAGTATCCTCACCCATGAAAGTATAAATAAAATTTAGGCACCTAATAAATGATGGTTAATATTTTAAAAATTAAAAACTAAATGTTGGTATTTTTGTGAGAAATAAATACTTAATTTTAATTTTATAATTAAAAAATTTATTTAAAAGAAAATTAATTTTCATAAAATTTTTTCCTAAATAAATATTTTTCTGTCATATGGTTTTAGGAAAATCTAATGAGACCTTAGATAATTTTTTGGGGTATTATTAAATCAGTTATAATTGTAAAAACTTATTTTTTGACCAATGGTGATTTTAATTAAAACTTAAATTTATCATATTTACAAAATTGTATTTATAAAATGGGATCCATTTTTGAATTCTACAAGCCAAAAAATGGTTGGGGTAAATTTTGGAGTTTTTTATGAAATACTTGAATTTTGTGAATAGTGAAATTCAATAATTTACGAAATATGCTAAATAAATGAATTTTTGCATCATGTTTGTGTCATGAATGATGTAAATGTCCATTCATTCAAAATCACATGCACTTATTACTATTTTTAGTCATAATAATCAAGACTATTCATAGTCTTGATCCAAAATAATAAAATAATGATTAAAATAATTGAAAAGCCCTCCTCTCCTCCACTATAAAAAACACCCCTCACTCCATCTTCTCTTCAATCCTCTAATCCATGATGAGTCTCAATGTTCTGAACAAATACTCTTCATTATCCCCTCCCCATGTCTAGGATCCCTTGTTTTTTCCAAAATACCAAAACCCCTTCCCTTAAGGAGGTTCTCATGGAGGACATTTCAAGAGGTAAACCCTCTCCCTTTTTCTTTTAATTTCATTTTCAATTTGTTTTATATTATTATTTTCTCCTAAACTCATATATTCAAATGATCATGATAACTCCAGTATCATCTATATAATGTAATTTTATCATGTAAATTTAATAACCATTATCAGTATCCTTACTCACCCTATTTTATTTAATAATTTAAATCATCATCTGGGAGGTGCCAATTTACAACCTTCAAGGAGGAAGAAGTTTCATTCTTCAAATTATTCTTCAAATATATTCATGAAACCATTTTAATGGTTAAGAAAGATTTTAAAATTTATAATATAACCCTTTTTATGTTCTATATTTGACATATTTACATAATACTAATCTAAGAAACAAAATCAGTTCGTTATGATCAATAACTGTCGTAATAATTTAAACAATTGTCACTAAATGAATTATCTATTGATTCATCCTTATAGCATGTAAAAATGATATAAATAACAATTTAAAATTATATATTTTCATTAATAATATATTAATTCAATTCTGGATAGTTATATCTATTCCACGTGAACTTTTATTATCATACACAAGTATACTAATCGTCAAAACCAAGGAAACAAATGCTCTCGAGTGATAAATTTGTATATTATAACTCATACAAACAACCATAAATGAAATTATGATAAATTAAATACATATAGATAAGGTTCTAAATTATTTAATTAATCTATTTAATATAATTATTGAGGACATTAATATCATGTGAAGAACACATTCGGGTATAAGGTAAGGTGTTTCTCATCTCACTTTTACTTCCATGAGATTTTCCTTATTCGCCACATATTTCTTGTATGTGGTGTATGTATACTAACATTTTGTATCAAATATCATGATTATATTTATATTTATAGTATTAAATGATTCTTTTATGATTATTAATTTTTGGACATATGATTCGATTGATTACAATGTGGTAAGGGAATTTGTCTCAATTTCCATTTCATTGATACTTACTTAGTATTGTGCACGTAATCATTATTATTTGGTGTATCTAATACCCATTTAAGATCATTTTTTATTTGAAATTATAATTATATTAAATATTCATATTCTTGTTTCATGGATATGATTATTGTCTTAGCCATATACCATTTTACATACGGTGTTTATTTTTATTTCTATTTAACTAAGGAAATATTGGTGAATTTGTATCCTCTACTCAATATGACTATTGAAAAGAAATATTGTTATTGTATTAAATATATGTATAAATAATTATTTGTACTTTTAATGATGGTAGGGGCCTGCTATATCCCCTTGATGTATCGATATATCTCATGAGACAAAATAGTTGGTGACAAACCCATCGAGTTTATTTCAAAAACATAATCAGATGGGTTTCTACCCACATACTTAAATTGTCTCAACCTTTTGATGGTTCATGTTCCAGATAAATGACATCCAAATAATAAGAATTATCTTTATTCATAATTCAGTTATTACTTTCTATGAGTTTTTCACTGTGACAAAATCTATGGATGCATTGTCATTCTCAGTTTATTGATGGTGTGTGTTTTTATTATTCACCACGATATATTGATTTTGTATAATTGATTATGATGAAATTATTATAATTTCTTAATTCCACTATATGTAACCCTTACTGATCATTTTATGTCACCCCTTTAATTTTTTCCCTTCCCCGTGTTATGAAGAAGGGATCATTTATTTGGTTTTCAAGGATACAGTTTATTAGATTTTTTGATGTATTATATGTTGTTTTCTTCTCCCAATATAAAATGGGTTCCATGTATGTATCTGGTTTCTTCAATATTACTAAATTTATCAGTCCTTAAGGATTTTATTCCTTATAATCATACCAAATGTAATAAAATAATGCATTGAATCTGGGTTTCTAGGGTGGGTCATTACATTAAGTATCCTTAGATTGATATTTTAAAAAGAATATGAAATTTTGGGAATGAGTAGAGGGTTTATAAGAGACAAGGGATGAGTTTTGGTAGATCAAAACATTTTTAATTGGTATATAAATGATGTGTAAAAGATCTCTTCTTATAAGTCTAGATTAAAAAAAATTGTGAACACCCATTACTTTTGCAATGATGGAATGAAACTATTCAGTGGTAAATGGATCAAAAATGTTTTAAATAATGAATTTTTGGTTTATATAAGGTCAAAAAAGATTCTAAAAATCATTTTCATGAACATTTAAACAAGTTTAAATTATTTTACAACTATATTTTTACATTTTACTATTTTAGATTTTACCATGGTAAGTATTTTTTCCCTAAATAATTTAATTTAAATGGATAAAAATGGAAGGAGAATTATTAAATAATTTATAAGTAATGATTCCAAATTTTAAACCCATTTTATCAAATAAAATTATCCTGTGTAAGAAAAAATAATTTTAACAATAGCGCATGTAACGCATAAAATCCAATTTTTAACAAAAGTGAATTTTAAAGATTAAAATTTATATGTATGATAAAATTATCATTTTTTTATTTTCATGATATAAGTTTGTTTATTATAAAACAATTTGATGTTACATACATTTCAAAACAAAATTTCATTTTACCCAAATAATATTTAAATAAAATAAAAGACCAAGAATAGTTTTATTTATTATAAGTATTACTTTAGTTCATAAAATGATAAATAGAGGTATTATAAATTCAATATATTATTTAAAAATGTATATTTTTACACCTTATATATCTATTTGATCATTTAAAAGGATTTATGAACTTCTAGTCCTTGCTTCAATAATGATTAAATAATAAAATTTACATTTTTGGTAAAAACTGTGTTTATATTATTCAACTAGAAATCCAAAATTTCAGAAAAAAAATAATCTTAATCTAATATTGACATGGTTATTTTAAAAAAATTAAATTTTTCCAATTAAAACTATAAAATTTCGGAATTTCAAATTTAAATAGAAACATGAATATATAATGAATAACTTCTTTAAGTGTTCTTATTCTTATTTCCTAAAAATTACTAATTAGATTGGTGTGAATATATTATCCCTGTCAAAATATATTTAATAAACAATAATCATAATGATTTTATTTTCTTAAATTATAATTACATATCACCTGAAAAAGAAAATTTTCAGGAAAAATATTTTTACCATAAAATGATCTTATAAATAATTTTCTATAATATTTGAGTTTATCGTTGAATTTGTGTTTAAATAACACTTTATTTTTCTTTCTAAATAGATTTCAAAAATAATATTACTTAAAGTTATACCCTCCAATTCAAGGGATACATTTTAATGGTCTCATTTAATACTTTTAATATTATCTTCATAAAAGGTATCACACTTTCATTTCAGTTCGATGTTGTATGTGGACAAGATATTAAACAAAATATTTGTTTAAAATAAAATTACATATTGGAATCTCAATGTGTTATAGAACTGAAAAAGTTTATGATTGTAAACATACTTCTGGTGATTCATTTTTCATTGGTGTAAGGTGTATATTTTTTCATCATAATAAATATAATTAGTCACTTTGACTATTAGGATGAAAATTATTTTTAAGCCTCTCATGCTAAAACAAATTATGTGGATGATGCCCCAACTTGAGGATATGTTATTGATGGTGTATTTTCTATTAGGAATTGGGTTTTATAAACAATGTTTTATCAATATATCAAATAATTCAATGCAACACTCAAGGTTGAAATACATCAACAAAAAATATGAATTTATCAAGGAGAAAGTATAGCATAGAGAACTAAAAATAGAGTTTGTTTTAATAAAGGAACAAGTCACTAAAATCTCAATGAAATCAAGGTCCAATGAAAATTTTTAGAAATGTTTATTAATTTTGGGAGTGTTACCTCTCATAAAAGAATTATAGGTATATTATTTATGGTTCACTCTTTCATTGGATTGATTTTTTTAAAAAGGGGGATAAAATCCATGAACCCATCCATTGTAACATGTGATGGGGAGATTTTATTAAAACAGTAAGTGTGTGTAAGCTAAAAAATCATGAATTTATTTCCATTAGAAATAGGTATGAGTGGATTCTATTATATCATTTCATGGAATTAGAAGAAATTAATTTTGGGGAGTTTTTTAAAAATGAAAAGAGTATTGATAGAATTTTTTGTGGAGGAATTTATTTTTATTGGTTTTTTATTGTAATTTTGTAAACAAATCCAAATGGGGGATTGAAATACGAAGGTGAGAACCAATGAAGCATTATGATGGTGACTTAGTGTTTAACACCAAGATATGGAATTCTCTCACCATTTTCACTCTATCCTATGATAATTTTTGAACATTATCTCTCATGAATATCGAACATTAGAATGTATTGATCTAAGGGATGTTTTATAAAAAAAATTTTGAATTTTTATATTTTATAATTTGATATTATGTTTCATACTATATTTGTTGTAAAAATGAAAACTATAATTGTTAGAGGGAATTTAAGAAGGTTTAAATAAATTTTTAGGATCATTTGATCCAATTTAGGTATGTTTATAAGCTATTTAATTTAGGAACGAGAAAGAGAGGATGAAATATGTATTGAACACCAAATTAAAAAACATGTTATTTATCAACTATAAACCCATTTTTGTCAATTTTTCACTAAATAATGATTTGTATTGTGATTATTATATTTTTACATGATTATGTATAACTTTGAGAATCATTGGATCATTTTTTGAGTGATTTAGAGACATGATAAGTTAGTATATTGATGAATAGGTCAACATAAAATGTCTATTCAACTAAAGGATTTGAAATATGTTTTGTCCAGTACAACCCACTTTTTAGTAGTGTTGAATCATAAAATAGTTATTTATAGGTCTTAAAATATCTATTAAATTTTTTTATAAATTTAATGAAAATTTGGAGTACAATTGGAGGTTGTTTGGTTGAGTTGAAATAAAATTTCAAAACACTCAAGATGTTGTCAAACTAGTTCTAGACAACTTATAGAAAATTTGTTTTTTAAACAATTTTACCCTACAAATAGAAGATTCAGGTGATCATGTGATCTAATTAATATTAATTCATGACTTAATATTCATATTTATATTTTAATCACCTCAATTAGTGGTTTATAAAAATAATTATATCTTTCAAAAATTGAAAGTTTTTATCAATTAAACAACATATTACAATTTGTATGAGGTTGATTAAATGAGTATTTGGTCCATGGTAGAGATTTATTTCATCAAGTAAAAAAGATTAAATTTGTTTATATAAAGGAAAAAATGTGAGTTAAATTTTCTTTTTGATTATATATGGATATTATTTTAATTATCAATAATGACATCCAAACATTCTAGTATATAAACTATTAGTGAGGAAAATATTTCTCATTCAAATATATGGGGGAAATAACCAAAAATCCTGGAATGAGTATATATAAATATATAGATATAGGTTTCTTTAGTACAATTAAAAATATAAATATATATTGGTAATTTAATAGCAAGTTTATCATAAAAAATTCCAAGAAGATAACTTTACTAGTTTTTCATGGTAAGAGTCTTATAATTTCTCAGTACCTTTCTATATATTTAGAGAGGGAACATGAGAATAATATTATATTATTTAATTATATGATATATCATGTATGTTTTATTGTTTTATTAACTTAATTTATCTATTATTCTCGAATAGTAATGAGAAAATAAAATTTTAACCCTGATGGGGATCACTGAGTGGATATCAATAATATAATAAGTTATATTACAGGATTAATTTTGTATTCATAGTATTGGTGGGATTTTGTATTGGGTTTAATGGGGATAACACTTATTCAAAATCAATGAGAACATACATCAAAACCAATACATAAGATCTAACTAAGTCCATTTGAATTGATATATATAAATTTAATGAACATGTAAAGAATTTAATAGTTAAAAAACTCAACTTTTTGACTTTGTTTCCAATAAATAAAAGTATTGATACAAAATCTTGATGGAGATATCTTAGTGGTAGTTTAATGGATATCACCTCCAAATATATCCATGGGTTGGGTTAATTTCCAATAATACTTCTTTCTTGAATTCTCCTTAACTCCATAACCTACTAGGTTCTCTATAAAATGGGGATACGAATGAATGATTTTGTTTCTAAGGATTTTTTTGGTTCAAAAGATGTCCACACATCCATGGTGTTTTCATTAGTTTTATAATAATCATGTATACTCCTTGAAATCCCCTTAATGATATTGAACATTTCATAAATTTTTAATTTGTGATATGTTTCATCATTCCACTCATTTCTCAAACCTTTGAATTATGAACCGCATTGATAACACTTTATAACATTATCCAAACATGAATTATACGTTTAGCAATTAAAAGTTTAACTAAACTCATTTGAATATCATTAATGTATATTATAACTAAAAAATGATACCTTACAATGGAATAAGCATAATTATTGGATGAAATATTGAATATTTCATATTATTTTATAGATAGGGACATGGATACTATATTATTCATGTCACCAAATACCACACAAATTGTCTTAATATAATAATATTGTTTATATTATGATATAAGCTCCAAAAAGATAGTTTTATGTACATAAAATTTCCTATGTGATGTTATTTATTGTAAAAGGTCCATAAATATCCCACTTTCACTAAAATGTCATGAATTTTATACACATTTCATCTTATACTGATTCATATATAACAACTTGTAAAATTATATGCAAAATTACTTTTAGTATCCTCCCAAACTTCTAGTGGATAATTTATTAAAAGGATCTCATAATTTCATAGAAATATTTTTTTTAAAAAAATAATCATCATAAATGAAATCACTTTTTATGACCACATGTTCCTTAATAGAATTATTAATAATTATGAATTCTATAATCCAAAATTATAAGGAGTTAACAATAGTGAAGCAATAGTACGACTCAAGCTACAATGGTAACTGATGTGATCTCTAACAAACACACATATATTCACACTTTTATCTACTAGATATATCTCATATATCATACATAATCCTATAATCACTTATTCTAATACATTTAATGACCATAAAATAGGTTTTATGTCAATATCATATAGAGATACTAAAACGTTATCAATTATTTAAGTAATCATTTAATAAAATGTATTGAAAAAACTTATTTCATTCATCCATGTAAATGAGTACATCACATGTTACTCACTAAAATAGACAAGTACATCACATGTCCCTTATCTATGTATATAATTTTTTATTATTTCTCAATCAAGGTTCTTGATTTCATACCCATAATATAGGAGGAAAAATCATATCATGATTAATAAAAACCTACCACATGATTAGAAACATACTCAGCCCAATGGATTCACCGGTCATTAAGATTTCATTCCCAAAAAACCAATTTATAAAAGAATTTAGTTTTTCACACACCCAATTAGAAATTCTAAAAAATATAATATCATAAGAAAGTAAATAAAGAGGTATTGTATTAATCAAAATATCCCTACCAATCTTAGGTAATATATTCCCATTTACCTATAAATATGTCCCAAAATTCATTGCTTTATAGCAGAAATTTATTATATAAGGGACCAACCCACAATTAGTGGAAATCCAAGGTACCTAACATAGTTTTTAAAATAACTATCCTCAAAGACATTTTTTGGTAAAGACTTCGTCCCTAGTAGCTTGGAGTCGACGTCTTAATTTATTACATTGGTACTGTGAACAAGAAATCGCATCCCAAAGGAATGAATAGTTTAGTAGATTTGGAAATATAGATACAAACATAAGTATTAAATTAAAAATTAAAATGAAATAAAACATAGAAACTACATTGGAAACACCCATAAACTCCTAGATTATCCCTACAATTCATTTATAATATACATCTTTTCATCTTGGGGAACAAAAAAACTTAATAAAGGGGTGATCTTAGATGCTCAGTAAGGGTAAGAAATATAGTAGAATCTATAACAAATATTCATAAACATTAAATAAAGGTGAGTAACTAAAATCACATTCCATTAAAAAATAATCTCAAGCATAATATGGCCGGAATAATAGCTGATTAAATAATGCCATATAAATAATCACATGAGTATGAAACTTAAACATTGATATTATACTAGTTGAATAATCACATGGATATTCAATTACTAGTATCATAATGAGAGAATACATAATTTTGGACATCAGAAACATACCATAAAGTCTTCATCCAAGACACCCTATATAAATGGGTAAAAACCTAGTCTAGTATTTCTCATGAGAACTACCGATGCATCGGGGCCCCACCCATTATGTTCTAAGTCCAATGAATTCCTCATATTTTGAATAACAGATTTAAAAAAGATATATTTAAATCAAATTTTCACATATTAATTTTAAAAACTTGATTGATAATCATAGATGAAAATACTATAAAATAATTGATAAATTCTTGAGATAAATACCCTTTAACTTTGGAAAAAAGAGTTATTTTGGAAAATAATTTGAATTTGTCATAAAATTAAATTTTAAACATGAATATTAATAAAATGTAATGAAAATGAAATTATATTTCAGTCATAAATGAATTCCAACATGTAAAATTAGTTTTTAAGAAACTTTATAATTGGCCCATTTTAGTGCGGTTTAAGAGAAAATATAAAAGAGTCTTTAAAATAGAAAATACATAATTGTTTGTATAAAACCAGAAATAAAAAAATATTTTTTTCATGAAAAAAAGGAGTTATTTTTGAAAAAAAATGGTTTCTTAAAATAGAGTATTTATAGTACTTGAAAATGGGTAAGAATTTGGGAAGTTCCCTTTAATTGGGTTTGCTTAACGAGAATGATTGAAAATGGGACCTTATAAAATATGTATTTACCAACTAAAAAAAGATAAACTAATCTGGATACATGATTTTTGAAAAGATACATATAATTTAGATGAATTATATAAAAATAAATCAGAATTACATTCGGTTAAATAGATAGAAATCATAACCTAAATAAAAAATGGAGGTTTGGGAAGAAACCATTACCACTGTGTAAACAGTCGAACCTATGATCCATAAAATCAATAATCCTCATATTAAATATTTAATTCCATGAATATAAATATATTCATGATATTATACATCAAATTATATTATAAATTCACCACAAACAAGAAATATAGGTGAACAAGGCATATCTCAGAGAAATAAAAATGAGATCAAAAAACCCTTACCTTATGTCCGAAAGTGTTCTACACTTGCACTTAATGTCCCAAATAATGAAATTATGTTAATTAATAATTTAATTCAGAACCTATTCAACATATTTTTTTATTATTAAAATTTTATTTAGTTCATTTATGACATTTTTTATGAGTTATAAGATTTAATTTTTTCATTTGGGAGTGTTCATTTCCTTCATTTTCATGATCGGTTCACTTGTATACATGTACGAAAGATCTTAGGAAATGGGAATAGTTATCAAAAATTGAAATTATCTATTATAAATGAACTTATAGGAGATTAAATGGACTTATATAACATTTTTTATGTATATATGAGGAGGATTCATTAGATAAAGCATTAATGATAACCGTTTGGATTATTTTGGTATTTTTTCGATCATTGCGAACTAGTATTGTCTTATGAATTAATATTATGTAAATATACTAGTTATATAGTATTAAATAAGTTCGATTACATATATTAAAATATTTTTTATCCATAAAAATTTTTTTTTGACCTGCCTTTAAGACGGAATTGAGAAACAAAAAATCTTCATCCACAAAGATGGTAAATCTGCACCTCACAGACGATGTTTTAATTTTTTGAATAAAAAGGGGGAGAGAAGAGAATTGAGGGTTGATATAACATAATCATAATAAAATTATAGTATATATAAGATAATAGATATATCATTAATTTTTGGATAGTTTAGGTAAGTAAATGATAAGAAAATAAAACAAATTGAAATAAAATTAAATGAATGAAATGGGATTTTTCCTCTTGAATTCCCCTCCATAAGAACCTCTTTAAGAAACATTGAAATGGTATTTTAGCTAAGACCAAAATGACCAAAACGTAGGGGATATATTTGGGAGAGTTATTGGGCAGAAATTGGACAAGATTCATGGCTTTGGAGGTGTGACAAGAATGGGTGGTGAGGACTGGTATTTATAGTGGAGGAGGGGGTGTTTTTTGAATATTTTATTCATTTTATTTATTTTGGCACAAAATTATGAATAGTTTGAGAATTGTAACTAAATATATAAAAATAATGAATGAGATTTCATGATTATTGTTATTACATCATCAATGAATCAAGTAATAGTCTATTTATCTTATAATGTATATATACTGTAAATTACTGTATTTTACTATTCACAAAAAATTCATGTATTTTTTAAAAATACTAAAAATTCCCCATAAACATTTTTCAACATGTATAATTAATAAAATTAACTCCATTTTTTGAAAATAATTTTTTAAATATGAGAAATTTATTTTTTTATTAAAATTATCATTTATTCAAAAAAAATACAGATTTTAAAATTGTAACTGATTTTATGACACTTTGAAAAATTAATTAATACCTCATAAAATTAACATATAATCATAAGGAAACAAAATATTAATTTATGAAACTATTTTATGATAATAAATATCCTTTGAAATCATCATATTAATTGAAAATTGTAAATAAATATTTACATTTCAAAAAAATACAAATACTTAATTTATCATTTTTAATACATTTATTTACTTATTCCATGATATAAATATATCATATTTTCATTTATGTGATTTGAAAATTTTATTTATGATTTCATAAGTGAGATCAAATTAAAATCATAAATAGACTTCTAATATAATGAAATTTATAGTTTTATAAAAAATGGGATTTTTCAGTATTCAATGCAAAATAAATATTTTTCAAAAAATACAAATTTTTCACCCAAATATAATTTTGTCATTACAATTTTGAAAATAATGTTTATTTTTTTTAATCTAATTTATAAAAGTTTAAAATTTTAGTTTTAAAACAATTTCTCCATTAAAAGAGAGTAAAACTAACTTCAGAAATTATAGTCTTTTATGTGTAAAATTGTATTTATTCTTACATTAAACCTATAAAATTTGTTATTTAAATTTAAAAAAAATTGATTGAATATTTAACATATAAGTTTCATTAACATCTTTCAATAATAGTGTTTAATTTATTTTTTTAATATAGAATTCCATTGTTGCAATAAAAATAGTTTTTTATAAAAACACATCTTTTAGGTTCAATTGATTTTTATTTCCATTTCTAATTAATTGGTAACCAAAGAATTAATTTTATAAATATGTTTAACCTATATTTTCAAAATTTTCATTATCAATTTGATTCCCTCGATTCCAATGGCTTGGTGATAACTATTGAGTCAATAATGATATCTTATGACTTCTCCATTCCTTATGGTTTTATGTTTTGAAAATAACAAACACTTTTTCTAAGTTCTGAATATATTTTTTATGTTTTTTATTTTACTTAAGATCCGTAATTGTCATTTTGTTAGACTTTCAGATCTATCGTTCTAATTTTCCATTCTTTTATACTTACAGATCTGTCATTACGATTTGTCATTCAATTTTTATGATCCCAATCCCGGTGTATATATGATGTCGATCTTCAATAGCGATTCCGGTGTATATATGATGCCGATCTTCAATACTGATTCCAGTGTATATATAATTCAGTTTTATGATTCTGAATCTGGTGTATATATGATTCAGTTTTATGATTCTGAATCTGGTGTATATATGATTCAGTTTTATGATTCCGAATCCGGTGTATATGTGATTCAGTTTTATAATTCCAAATCTAGTGTATATGTGATTCAGTTTATGATTCCGAATCTGGTGTATATATGATTCATTTTTTATGATTCTAAATTCGTTGTATATGTGATTTAGTTTTTATGATTCTCAATCCGGTGTATATGTGATTCAGTTTTTATGATTCTGATTCTGGTGTAAATGTGATTCCGATTTTGTGATTCCGATTCTGGAACAAATGAGATACCTATTTCAATCCGATTTACTTTTCCTTATGAATCAGTTTTCTTGATAATGTTAGAGTTGTTTAAATGTATCATTCCAATGATATCGGATTCTAAGTTTTCTTATACTTAACATTAATCTTTAACTTAACATCATTTCTGTTACTTGAAATGATGTTGTACAATCTGTTATAAGCAAATCATTTTATGTTTTCCACGTGTCCAGGTCCCTTCGAAATTTAAGGAAAAATATGACCATTGGAGCGGAGCTGACTGTTGGGAAATTTTTCATATAAATACAAGCCCATTTGAATGAGAAAAGGACTTTAACTTCGACAACTGACTTTGACGAGAAAAAATTGTGAAGTGATTTCTAGAGAGAGAGGCTCTTACAACTCTCAGTGCTTCATGAAGATGTTTTGAACAACTTGTTCAGGCATGAATAACTTGTTCATAATTTCTTTGTGTAGAATCTGATCGTGATGATCATGGGCTTCCGGGTTTGGAAGACATTCGGATTTCCTTTTAAATCGAGGGCTTGCAGGGATAGCAAGACAGATACTGATCTTTGGATTGAGGGCTTACCTGGGTTTGGGTAAGACAAACTTTTATGAAAGTATAAATCAAGGAACCTTTTTCCAAGGTTTTTGGATACCCTTATCTTTGGGTTAAAAGAATATTATTATTACTTGTTTACTATTACAAGTTGTTTTAATTCCATTGTTGTATGTTAACATTGTTAAAGTTAGAAAGTATAACCTTCTTATACTTTGTAATTTCGTTACTCTGATTATATTACAGATTCTATACGATTTAAGGTAGAATCTTTATTTTAAGAAAATATAAAAGGTTTCTTTAAGAGTTCTTGTGAATGTTTGTTTAACCTTGTTAAACATAACTTTAAAGGTTCCAAAGGAATTTTTAAAGTATAAAATTTACCCTCACCCCCCCCCCCCCCTCTTGTATTTGAGCATCTCATTTTTACATATTCGATCCTACAATTGGTATCAGAGGAGGTCTCTGAAATATTTATATTCACATATAAGTTTTCTTTCTCAAATTTTTATTTTCTTAAATCCTTCATATTTGTTTTTAAACTTTTACTTCTAAAAAGTTTTGTGGAAAGAAATATCTTTTTAGTATGGCATGCATTCGTGTTGGATCCTTAGATAATCTCAATCCTACTAGACCACCGATCATCAATGGAAATGAATATGAGTACTAGAGAGATAGAATTAAGACCTTTGTGATAAACATAGGTGTAGACAACTACATTATGTTAGCTGTAGATTATAAGATTCTGTATAAGGAACTTAGAACCTTTACTAATACGGAAAAGGTGGAATATCAGCTGAAATTTAAGGTACGTAATACTTTGCTACATTCCCTGACTAGATATATTTATAGACAGGTTTCATCCTATGAAGCTACAAATAGTATATAGAAGAATCTTGAAGTAACTCACTTTGGAACTTCCAAAGTTATTGAAACAAGAAGAGCTATGCTCAGGGCTGAGTATCATGGTTTCTACTTTCCTTATGGAGAACCTATATGTAAGGTACAAAAAAGATTCATGACTATTTTCAATATCTTACAATCCATGGGTGAGAAAGGTTTAGATGATGAAGCTCTTGTAGAAAATATTTTAGACGTCAAGCCTAACGAATGGGAATCCAAGAGAACCTCTATAGATGAGAATAGGAAAGTTACTCAAATTTCCCTTGATGAACTGTTTGGAACTCTTCTTCAACATAAAACCAGAATGAAGAGATATGTTGATAATATTAAGAAAAATAATGGAAATGGAGGTGTTGCTTTTACAACTACTTCAAATCATATGAAATCCAAGACTCCTAAGAGAATCTCAAGATCTAAAGCTAAGAATGTTGTTGTTCAATCTGAATCTAGTGAAAATGAAACTTTATAAAATGATTTATCCAATCTTACTTGGAGGATGAACAAGATTGTTGGACAGAAGAACTTTCAATATAGATACAAGAAGAAAGATGGAAAAGATGAGAAATATGGAGAAGTGACTTGATATGAATGTAGAATAACTGGTCATATCAGACCTAATTGTCCATTGCTTAAAAATAGAGACAAGAAAGATAGGAATTCTGAAAGAAACAAGAAGAAGTTCTACAGATCAAATCATAAGAAAGTCCTGAAAGCCAATGACACTTGGAGTGCCAGTGGTGGAGATTCTTCTGATGAATCTTCAGAATATGAATCTTTTGGGAAAAATAATATTGGTCTAATATCCAGAGCTTCATTTCAAAATCATTGTCTTATGGCTAACATATGAACTACTGAATATTTAACCAATATGTCTTTAAGTGAAAATTTTCCAGATATAGGTTTTTCTTCTAATGAAGACTCTTCTTAATCAGATAATGATAATGATTTTCCTTCCTATGAGGAAGTATCTAAATTTTCAAACTTGTTAGAAAAGAGAAATTGTAACTTTTCTAAGAAACTTGATAAAACAAACTCTAGAGAATCAATTTTAAAAAAAGAAATTTTGGATCTTTCCAAATATCTTGATGATAAAAATTTTTCTTTAAAAAATCCTTCTATGAAACTTGAGGAAGTTCATTCTGAGAAGGATAAACTTTCAAAGGATCTTAAAAATCTGTTTTTAGAAAAATATGTTTTAGAGGATAAAATTAACTCAAAATCTATTATTCTTGAGGATAATAATTTAGTCCTGATACTAATATCTAAAATATTTTCCTTGAAGAAACTTCTTGAAAATTTTACTTCTGGTAAGGAAAATTTTTACAAGATTTATTCTCAGATCTGACCTCATGGTAATAGTCAGGGATTAGGTTATTCTCATGAAAAAACTATTTTTAAAAATAATTATTTTGTTCCTTATAGATCCCCTTTTGTACTAAATTCCAAATATGTGGGCATTTGAAGAAAAATTGTTCTCTAAATAAATCGCAATCCCTTGGGTTTCATAAAGATTATTTTTCTGAACAAATATGGTTACCCAATCTTTTATTATCAAATAGTTCCAGATCCAAGAAAATTTTGCTTCTGAAATCCTAAATCATTCTTTTTCAAGAAAATTAAGGAAGTACCAACAACCTATAGTACATGGATAGTGGATTTTCCTGGAACATGGCTGGTAATAAAGACTATTTCAAGAAGATTTTTAAAAAAAGGTGGAAAGGTAACTTTTAGTGATAAATCTCAAGGAGAAATTGTTACTATAGGTAACATTATTCTTCTTGGTAAAGCTGTTATTTCAAATGTTATTTTTTTAAAATGCCTTAGGCACAACCTCATAAGCATAATTCAATTATGTAATGATGGTTACCTTGTGAATTTTAGAAATGATAAATTTTTAGTTCACAATTCCAAGGATGAGTTTATTTTCTCTACCCTTTGGCATGAGAATGTGTACACCTTAAACCTAGAAGTCCTTAGAAGTCAAGATTTACCTTGCCTTAGTGCATTAGAAGATAAATCGTGGCTTTCTAATAGGAGACTAGGACACTATAACTTAAGGAATCTTAGTAATCTTTCTTATAAAGAACTTGTTCAGGATCTACCGGAACTTAAGTTTGATTCTTCAAAGGTCTGTGATCCTTGTCGATATGGAAAGAAACATAAATCTAGCTTTAAATCTCTAATTGAATTTTCCACTTCTAATGCCTTACAGTTAGTACACATGGATTTATTTGGTCCAACACAAAATGGGAGTGTTGGAGTCAAATACTATGTGTTTTCCCTAGTTGATGACTACACTAGATTTACTTGGGTCTATTTTGTCAAAAAAAATCTAAAGCTTTTTCTCATTTAAAAATATTTATAGATCAAGTTAAAAATGATAAAAACATACCGTTGATAACTATTCATAATGATCATGGTGGAGAATTTAAAAATTCTGATTTTGAAACATTTTATAGTAAAAAAGGTATTACTCACAACTTCTCATATCCAGGAACTCCTCAACAAAATGGTGTTGTCGAAAGAAGAAATTTCATTCTTCGAGAGATGACAAGAACCATGTTGAGTGAATATTCTATAGCTAAACATTTTTGGGCTGAATCTGTAAGTACGTCTTTTTATACTATAAATCGAGTGTTAATAAGACTATTTCTTAATAAAACACCTTATGAGTTGTGGACTGGATGAAAACCAAAAGTTTCTTACTTTAAAGTTTTTGGTTGCAATGATTTTATCTTGAATACCAAGGATAAGATACATATATTTTCACCCAAATCCAATGAAGGAATTTTCTTAGGTTACTCTACTAAATATAAGTCATATAGAGTTTTTAATAAAAACACTTGCACTGTGGAAGAAACAATACATGTTAATTTTGATGAAAATTATCCTTTTGTTTTCAAACTACCCAAATCTTTTCCTGATATATTTTCTAAAACTGATCACCAACCTTAGATAGAAGATATTTTAGACAAGGATAATGTTCAAGAAAATGTTTCTGAAACATTTACTCCTGAAGATTTTCTACCTTATGTTGATGAACAGGTTTTTCAAAATCCAAGTCAGTTGTTAATTAGGAATCATCCTAGTGATAATATCATTGGAAATGTTAATCAACAAGTAATAACTAGAAGTTATTTAAGAAATGAAGTTGAACATATTGTATTTATTTCCCAATATGAACCAAAGACTCCTGAAGAAGCCTTGGGTGATGAAGATTGGATAATGTCTATGCAAGATGAACTCAATGAATTCGTAAGAAATCAAGTTTGGACCTTGGTTGAGAAACCTAAGGAAACTTTTGTTATTGGAGTAAAATGGTTTTATAGAAACAAATGTGATGAAAATGGGGATATTTTTATAAATAAAGAATGATTGGTTGCAAAAGGATATAACCAACAAGAAGGCATAGACTATGAAGAAACCTATGCTCCTATAGAAAGACTTGAAGCTATTCGCATTCTTCTATCCTTTGCAGCATTCTTTAATTTTAAACTCTATCAAATGGATGTTAGGTGTGCTTTTCTTAACGGTCATGTACAGGAGGAATTCTATGTAGATAAACCCCCTGGATTTGAAGATACAAAATATCCTAATCATGTTTATAAACTTACCAATGATTTATATGGATTTAAACAAGCCCCTAGATTTTGGTATGATGGACTTTCAAGATTTTTTCTTCAAAATAACTATTTTAAGGGAACTTCTGATCCAACCCTTTTCATTAAGAAAAATAAAAAAGATTTTTTTATTGTTCAAATTTATGTTTATGACATCATCTTCAGATCAACTCAGCGATCGTTAACTGATTCCTATGTAAATATTATGAAATCTGAGTTTGAGATGAGTATGATGGGTGAGTTAGCATTTTTTCTTGGTTTTTAAATTTCACAAAAACCAGAGGGAACTTAGATATCTCAACATAAGTATATCAAATATCTTCTAAATAAGTTCAGATATGACAACACTAAGAGTATAAGTACTCCTATTGTAACCTCTAATACTCTTGATATTGATAAATTAGGGAAACCTATAGATCAAACATTTTATAGAGGGGTGATAAGAAGTTTACTGTACTTAATAGCTAGTCGACCTGACTTAATGTTCTCAGTATGCTTATTTTCAAGATTTCAAGAAAATCCTAAAGAATCCCATTTAAAATCTGTAAAAGGAATTTTCTAGTATTTAAAGGGAACATTATATTTGGGACTATTTTATTCCTCTGGAAATGATTTTGAACTTAAAAGTTTTTCGGATGATGACTTTGGTGGTTGTAAAATGGATAGAAAAAGTACATCTAGAACTTGTCATTTCTTAAGAGATTCCTTAGTGTCTTGGTCTTTCAAGAAATAACATTCTATATCACTTTCCACTGCTAAAGCTGAATATGTAGCAGCTAGAAGTTTTTGTGCTCAAGTTTTTTGGATGCAACACACACTCACAGACTATGAAATGAGTTTTACTAAGACTCAAATTATGTGTGATAACACGTATTCCATTTCCCTAAGTAAAAACCCTATACATCACTCTCATGAAAAGCACATAGATATTAGACATCACTTTCTTAGGGATCACACACTTAAAGTAGATATTAATATTCAATTCATCAAAACTCAAGAGCAACTTGCTGATATTTTTACAAAACCTCTACCTTCTGATAGATTTTAATACATTAAACAGAAGCTAGGAATGATTTCTGTAAGGTAGTCATTCATATCTACTTCTTGTTTAAATCATTTCCTAACATTAAACTAATCCTTATTTCAGTGGGAGTACATATGTTTGTTTATTTTATTTCTTTAAATTATTTTTCTTTCCTTAAGAAATTTTTTTCATATTTGAAAATTTCAGATTTGAAAATTTTAGATTTGAAAATTTTGGATTTGAAAATTTTGGATTTGAAAATTTCAGATTTTAAAATTTCAGATTTTAAAACTCCCAAGAAAAATTCTTATAATACCGATAAATCTCTCAGAGTACTCCAAAAGTTAATCTTTCTTACTCTTTATCTTAAGTTTTAGTTGTTGGTATTTCAAAATTTATTAAATTCCGGTTTACCTTACTTCAAAAGATTGGAATTCATATTTTCTATATCCATTCTCAACCATCAGATCAGATCGTGTTTTTTGTTAGCCATCTGATTCTCTTATGGAAGTTGAAAATTCATAGCTATGTCTATATAACGGGTGCCTCATTTTCAAGTATCGCATCATTCTTACTGGTCCCAGTGTTGAAGTTATGTGGTCGTCAAAGATTTTGTTCCGGAGTTCTCTATCACCCTGAATGAATCCGGAATCCTCAGCAGATCAGATGTCGGTTAGTAAGGAGATTAAGGACTAGTCAATCTTTAGGTAAAGGTTAGTGTGCCTTAATTTCTTTGAAATATATGAGTCCCTTATTTCTGAGGTGATAAGATCTAATGGATGGGAAAGTGTCTGTGTGGATAAGGAGAAATCTCACGATCTGGTTTATCCTGACCTCCTGATTCAATTATATAAATCGGTTATGTTCTTTTAAAAGAATGGTAAGGATCTGTTTCAGTTCAAATGCTATGATAAATCATATATAGTCCCCTTCATGAAGGAAGCAAATGTTCTTAACATACCGTATGATGGGGAGGGTATTCGTTGCTCTCAGAAACTCCCTATGAAATAAGGATCTTTTGACAAAGTCAAGGCTTTGGATTTTCTCGGTCATAAGTATGTTAAGAATCCAAAGATTACAAATCTTACAACAAACCACAAGATGGTGGCTCTCTGGATGCAATGATTTCTTATTCCAAGAAAGGGAGATAAGGATTCTCTAAAGATATGTGATATCTTTCTTTTAGATTTTCTTGTCATCTTAAGGAAGATCAACTTGGTGAAGTACATCGTTCTCACTATTCAAGAAATAAAAGGCGGAACCATTAGATCTCAGATCCTTATGTATCCAACAACTATTTCAAGGATAATTGCTATGTGTCTTCAAGAACTGAATGTTCCATGCTGATCATTCTCAAAGCCTTTCAAGATTTGGCTGCTTAGTGACGACACTCTAAGAAGGATTAAAGTAGAGTTTATTCCAAAATCAAAAAACTTTAAATAAATGTTTGTCCATAACAAGGGTGATGCTACAGAATCTTAAAAGTCAGTTCCTAAGAAAATGAAACCTGATGAACCGAGCATGCCAGTACCAGTTCCTTCTGTTTCAGTTTCAGCACCTCCTCCTGCAAAGAAACCAAAAGCTTATTCAGAAGCAACAGTGGCAAAGTGGAGAGAAATGGCAGCTACTAGAAAGGAAGGATATCCTTCTTTTGATCTAAATCTTACATAGGCTAAGCCTCTAAAAATTAAGCAAGCTGAAAATCTTGAGAAATAAATGAAGGAGAATAAGTTAAAGAAGACATCTTTGGAAGATCAAGTTTGTCAGTCTCTTCTAAAATCTGTAGAAAAGAAATCTCACGAAGTAGCCGAATCTCAAGATGTTCATAAGAAACCGGTGGTCACTCCAGAAATCCAAAAATCTAATAAAGTGATAGCTTTATCAAAACCAGTTCAAGAAATGGAAGATCAGATAATCCAAGATGATGATGATGATTTTTTAAGGGAAGTGGAAGATTATGTTGGAACTCCTTCGAGTTCAGTTTCCAAATCTGTTTCAGTAGAACAAGTAGAAGAACAAGTTGAAGAAGAACTTGAGGAAGAAATAGAAGTTGAGAAGGAGGCTGAAATTTAAGATGAAGAAGAAGTATAGAAAGAACAGGTTGAACAAAAAAATTAAGAAGAGGAAGAATTTCAAGAAGAAGAGGGACAAGGAGGATCTCATCATCATGAGTTTGAAAAAGAATAATATGAACAGGGAGATCTAATTTTTTTTCAAGTTTCATATGAAAAATCTCCAATTCGAGCCCCTCTTAAAGGAGAGAATGTTTTGATTGCTAAATCTGATAAGGAAACGCCTCAGAAGTCCTCTAAGAGAATAGAGAGAAAATATTCCTTAACTCTAATAGGTGTTGATAAAGGAAAAGATTTTTCAGGATGTGAATCCTCTTCATCTGTCGAAAATGATTTTGTTAAGTTATCTTTAAGAAACTTATTCAGCACCATTCCGGTTCTTGCAAAAATAGATGCCCAGAGTCAAATGATGCATGAAGCCCTGAATCAGGAGACGGAATTGACCAATATGCTTATGGACATGGTTTTAAAGCAAGAAGCAAACTTCAGTAATCTCTTGATTGACTAAAAAGCACATAAGGTGACTTGTAAGAAGGTCTTTAACCATACCAGAACTATCAATGAAGATCTAAGATAGTTCGATGACTTCATGGATTCAACCAAAGGAGCTTTTAATACTTGTGAAACTAATTTCAACAAGTCCAAGACATCAATATCTAAGAAATATAGTCAACTCAATTCTGTTGCTCGATCTGTTAGCAGTGAGAAGGAAGTTAGAGCCGAATCAGAAAGAAAGGTGTCTTATCAAGAATAAAGGATCTTGTATTTAGAGAGAAGAATCAGGATTAGGATATCATATTGAAAAAGTTTGAAGAAGATTGTAAGGAAGTAAAGAAACTCGAATCCCAGATAAAGAAGATGTTGTCTGAGTAGAAGAAGAATGGATGAATTTTCTTTACATTTCGATGTTTTTTTGTAATATAAACCTTATTTCTAAAATTTTCTTAAGAAATTTCTTTCATATCTTTCTTTTCTTCAAATGTATGCTTGCTTAACCTTATAGGTACATCTTATAATTCTCCATTCTTTTCCCTCTTTTTGAAAATCACAAAGGGGGAGAATTTATTTAAAGGAAGAATTTAATCTCTAAGAAGGAGAATCTAGTAAGGGAGAGTATGGAAAGAAATGATAATTTCCATGTAAGGGAGAGTTTTCTTTTAAGAAGAAATTTTTATCTAAGGGGTAGATATTCCCTTAAAAAGCACGACTTCAAAGATCAAGAATACAATCATTAGAAAACATAACAAAGGGCGAGTTAGTCGTATTCTTCCAAAATCTTATTCAAAAGGGGAGATAAGTTTTTTATACTTGTTTATCTAAGTCAATATATTCTTCCTTAGAAAAGTTGTTTGTGCTTTCCAAAATGGGGGAGATTGTTGAGTCAATAAGTGTATCTTATGACTTCTCCATTTCTTATGGTTTTATGTTTTGAAAATCACAAACACTTTTTCTAAGTTCTGAATATATTTTTTAAGTTATGTATTTTTCTTAAGATCAGGAATTGACATTTTGTTAGAATCATAGATCTGTCATTTTGATTTTACATTATGTTATACTTACAGATCTGTCATTATGATTTTTCATTCAGTTTTTATGATTCCAATTCCGGTGTATATATGATGTCGATCTTCAATACCGATTCTAATGTATATATGATGCCGATATTCAAAAACAATTCCGGTGTATATATGATTCAGTTTTATGATTCTGAATCCGGTGTAGATATGATTAAGTTTTATGATTCAGAATCTAGTGTATATCTGATTCAGTTTTATGATTCTGAATCCGGTGTATATGTGATTTAGTTTTATGATTCCAAATCTGGTGTATATGTGATTCAGTTTTATAATTCCAAATCCGGTGTATATATGATTCAGTTTTTATGATTCTGAATCTGGTGTATATGTGATTCAGTTTTTATGATTATGAATCGGGTGTATATGTGATTCAGTTTTTATGATTCTGATTCCGGTGTATATGTGATTCTGATTTTGTGATTCCGATTCTGGAACAAATGAGATAACTATTTCAATCTGATTTAATTTTCCTTATGAATATATTTTCTTGATAATGTTATATTTATTTAAATGTATCATTCCAATGATATCAGATTCTAATTTTTCTTATACTTAACATTTATCTTTAACTTAACATCGTTTCTGTTAGTTGAAATGATGTCGTACAATCTGTTATAAACTAACTGTTGTATGTTTTCCATGTGTCCAGGTCCCACCAAAATTTAAGGGAAAATATGATCGTTGGAGAGGAGTCAACTGTTGGGAAATTTTTCCTATAAATACAAGCCCATTTGAATGAGAAAAGGACTTCATCTTCGACAACAAACATTGAAGAGAAAAATATGTGAATTGATTTCTAGAGAGAGGCTCTTACAACTCTCAGTTCTTCGTGCAGATGTTGTGAACAACTTGTTTAGGTGTGAACAACCTTTTCAGACATGCTTTGTGTAGACTCTGATCGTGCTGATCGTGGGCTTCCGGGTTTGGAAGACAGAGGTTCTGATTTCCTTCTAAATCGAGGGCTTGCGGGGATAGCAAGACAGATACCAATCTTTGGATTGAGGGATTACCTGGGTATGGGAAAGACAGACTTTCTTGAATGTATAAATCAAGTAACCTTTATCCAAGGTTGTTGGATACCCTTCTCTTTGGGTTAAAATAATATTATTGTTACTTGTTTACTATTACAAGTTGTTTTAATTCCGTTGTTGTATGTTATCTTTGTTAAAGTTATAAAGTATAACCTTCTTATACTTTGTAATTTTGTTACTCTGATTATATTATAGATTCTATACGCTTTAAGGTAGAATATTTCTTTTTAGAAAATAGAAATGGTTTCTTTAAGAGGTCTTGTGAATGTTTGTTTATCCTTGTTAAACATAACATTAAAGGTTCCAAAGGAATTTTTAAAGTATACAATTCATCCCCCTCTTGTATTTGAGCATCTCATTTTTACATATTCGATCCTACAATAACAATCACAATAATTTTTAATCATTTATTTAAGTTTTATGTTCTTTATAATGTACACTATCGAAGAAGATAAATTTAAAAAGTGAATTACCATAAAATCTTTGGATGTTATATTCTCCCCTCCTTCTATAAATTGTGTCCTTGCAATTTAAAATCACACTTCACAAAAATAATGTCTCAATCTTGAAAATTTATTTGTGGAAATTCCACATCCTGAAAAGGGTTTATAAAACTTCCTCTTAAAAATAGTTAAAGAGAAATTTGAAGGTCACCACAGAACTAAGATTTTGAACTAGAAGAAAATTCATTAAAATATGGTGATGGAAGAGAAATCCAAATATCATGTTCTAATAGAGAGTAATATAGAACATGGCCTTTAGAATATCTACCATCACAAACTTGTACATTTTTGATTGGTTCAAAGACCATTTATTTTTCAGACATAAAATTAAAGAGATGAAGTTTTTGTTCTAATTTTGTTTTCCAGGAGTTGAGTGATTATTTTAATATTCAGATAATCACTTTAGAATGTGAGCTTAGTTTATTAATTTCTATGTCAAAATTATAATATCATCCTTTGGTTGTGATACGATCTATTCTCAGTTCATCCCTCATACTTGGAAATGAAAATTCAAAATCAATTTTTTACACCTAAAGCACTTTCATGAATCATAGGATCCACCAGTCATTCCTTATGCCTTTAAATATTTACTAAAACCAAAATTATTTGCATAAATTATACAATAAAACATACTTTAACCTCACATAATAATATCCAATGTTCAACTAAATCAATTAAAACCTTAAGACTCATCCAAAATACATCTATCCAAATTCACATTCAAAAAAGGTATCTAAATTTACATGATATGCTAACCATTTTCATAAATAACCTAAATCACTATAAATCCACAATAAAAACATATTTGACTCCAAAATACAATTCAACTTGTATTCCTTAAAATATTCTATGTCTGCAGAAATATCATTAATCAATTAATTACCAAATCATTTTCCAATACCAAGGTTATATATTTGATAAAACAAATGTCCCTAAAATAAAAATAACCTTTATCTATAAGATATAAAAAATATGATAATTGGGACTTCGTGTTGGCTTGTGATAGGTGTTGCACCATTTTGTCCCTTAGGATGTTGGTTCAAACCCTGCAGCCTTTCCGAACATGATGAGATGTCACCCAACCTATGGGTTTCCTTTTTTCTAAAACTATATTAATATAACTTCCAAAATAGATATGAAGGACATTACTAAAATAAGTTTAATCACTAATCTCATCAACAAAACCCCAATACATTAATTTCCACATAGTCCTTTACTTGGTATTTATATTATCCTATAGAATAGGTAATTGACTTTGGTAATGAAAATATTCTCCATATTTAAGGAAATGAACTACAAATGGATTCTTAGGATGTGGTTTATTTCCTTCCTTCATACTCTTCAATTTTCCTCAGTAATTATTTGATTTATTTCATTATTTCCCACACATAAAGCATGTATCAATTCCATTAAGACATGTTCTGAGGTTTATCCTTCCACATTCCCTGCATGATGGAAATCCAAATTTCTTTTCTCCATGGTCTCCACCACCGGAGCTCTTAGAAAACTCCATCCTTCTCTTCTTTGGTGATTTTGGGAGTTGGTTAAGGTATATGTTGTTAATATTATTATGTTAAAACTAGTTATCCCTAAACATGATATCTTTCACTTCTATCAACCTCCCATTTGGGTTATAATCTACACATCCATGTCTATCATGTTCAATGTTAACATGACTCCATTGGGTTTTACCCATTGACTAAAACTAGAAAGCATTGTGTGAATAACAATATTCATAGTGAGAAAAATATGTAATCATTTATAGGATATCATGACACCTTATTTTTTAACCTAAAATACCTTCTATTTGACCTAGGTTATTTATATTCATTATATATTCAAATCCTTCATTATATTTTGTAAATAAAATGTGAATTATCCTAAGAATACCCCTGAGAGTGTCAAACTAGCTGCACAGTAAGGCTCATTTTCAAGTACCAATTTACACCGAGTCATGCCTAATGCACCATATTGGTGTTGTCACCCCTGGATACATTTTTTCTAGAACCACATCCACTTGTAGTATCCAGAAAATGATGTATTTCTAGGAATACCCACATAATCTCTACCTTACCAAAATCCTAGGATATTAATCTATGTTTATCTTTAAATCCTATCTTAGGGTTGTCTTCTCTAATCTAGTATTCCCTAAAGAAAGTTTCCAATGTATCTACTAAAATTTCTCTGATACCAAATGTAAATACCCCGACCCCAATAGCCTAGATTCAGTGTCTTACTTTATTATATTTTTACTACGAACAAGCGTTCACATCCCAAATGACTGAATAGTTTAGTATCTTGGAAAGATACATAGAAACATAAGTATTACATTAAAACTTGAAATGAAATACAACATAGAAACTCCATTGGAAACGCCCATAAACTCTTAGATTACCCTTTCAAGTCATTCAATATATAAATCCTCACATCCTGGGGAAATATAAAACATAATAAAGGGGTGATCTCATATGCTTATTAAAGGTATGAAATACAATAGATGATATCATAAATAATCATAAACAATAATTCAAGGTGAATAACTAAAAATACAATCCATTAAAACATAATCTTGAGCATAATATAGAAAGAATAATAGCTGAGTAAATAATTCCATATAAATAATCACATGAGTATGAAACCTAATGATGGATATTCTACTAGTAGAATAATCACATGTATTTTAAATTACTTTTATCACAATGAGGGAATGAATAATTTTAAATATAATAGACATTCCTTCAAGTATTCATCCAAGACACTGTATATAAAAGGGTAAAAACATGGTCTGGTTTGTCTCATGAGTCCTACCGATGCATCAAGAGGTAATAGTGGGCCTCGCTCGTCACTTTCTGAGTCCAATGCATTCCTCATATTTTGAATAACTAATTTAAAAGAAATATTTAAATCAAAGTTTCACATACCACCTTTAAATATTTGAATCACAATCATAGATGAAAATACTCAAAATAATTGATAAATTATTGAGAGAAATATCGTTTTACTTTGGAAAAAAGAGTTCGTCTGGAAAATCATTTGTATTTTTTATAAAATAATATTGTAAACATGAATATCCTAGAAAATGAATGGTAGTGGAGATGAAATTATTTTTGAGGTATAAATTTTTTCTAACAAGTAAAAAGAGGTTTTAAGAAACATTATAATTGGGCCAATTTAGTGTTCTTTAAGAGAAAATATAAAAGAGTCTTCAAAATGAAAAATTCATAATTGTCTATAAAAAACCAAAAAATAAAAAATATAGTTTTTATAAAAAATATCGTTATATTGGAAAAATAATGGTTTTTTAAAACAGATTATGGATGGTACTTGAAAATGGGTAAGAAATTGGGATGTTCTCTTCAATCGGGCTTTCTTAACATAAATAATTGAAAAGGGAACCTTAGAAAATATGTATTTCCCCATCAAAGAAAGATGAAATAATCTGGATAAATGAGTTTATAAAATATAATTTTTTTAAAAAATGATTGAGGCAGTGCCACTTTATTGAAATTACAAAAAAGGAGTAACCAAGGAGGGGGAAGGGGAACATGGAAAACCCATAGAAAAATAAACTATTTACCGAACCTTTTCAGTAGTCGCTCAGTTATCCTTTGTTCTTCATCTCTAATTGCATCCAGCTCTAATCTTCCACACACATGGCCTCGACCTCTAGATCTCCCTCTGAACACATTTTCCCTATTTGAGATCTCTCGAAGCCTTTCTTGAAGTGTTTCACCATTAGTGCTCTCCAAATCTGAGATATCCTCAGACTCCTCCTTACATTTTCCAAGAGAAACATATTTTGAAACTGGTGCCACCATTTCTTCTACAATAGGCCGCTCAACCACCATTGGGGCAACAACCGAGGGCAGTTTATTTTTGTAAGAAACAATCTGGAAGCCATCATCATCCAAAAATGGCTTCGCGGTAGAGTGACAAGCCTTAGAGATGACTGAGGAGTCGGAATCTAAGGTTTGTTTACCATTTTGAATTACTGAGGGAACAATGATTTCCTGAGATTACGCTTCTTCTTCTCTAACTTGCTCTTGAACATTTCCTTCTTTCGAGAAAATATCAACCCAGGATTTCTTGATTACAGGAGAGGGAGAACATACCTTGGGTGAGTCCAGGCAGGAGCCTTTTATATCAACTTTAGTTGCTTCTTCATGAGCGGTATTTTGCGCTTCTCCCTTAGCAGGATTAGTATAAGTGTTCAAATCATCCAGACCCTTGCCCAAGACTTTTTCATCCTCCTATGGGTTTGATTTCAAAGTAGAGGAAGTTTTTCACTTCTTGAGATAGTTGTTCACATTATGACCACGCAAAGCACAGAAGCTGCAAACTAAAGACTGTCGACAAGAAGAAGAGTCATGACCAATAACACTGAAATCTTTGCAGAATTTAGGCATTTTTTCATAAACAATATTCAGCTCAATTATTTCATCCTCAGTAGCAAGCATCGCCTTATCAACAAGTGTCGACCCCATCTCAACCTCAACCATAAACATAGAAAAGTGGCCAAAACGAGCAACCTTCATTTCCTTATCAATTTTGATTGGAATACCAATGGATAAGGCAATATCATACAATATTTTGGGATGCCAGAGTATCCAGTTTAGCCCATAAACTCTAACCCAAATTTGGGTAGTAGTGTTACCAACCTCCCAAGGATTAAACATTTTATCCCATTCACGCAAGTGAATAATTCCTGGTTTGAGGGCAATCGATCCAAAGCCCCATGCTTGAGTTTTCAATTCATCCGTGGGGAAGAGCATATGAAAATATCCTCGACCAAGCGAGACACATTTCCATGATGAGAAACCCCAAATCAATGATACGCGATCCTTGAGTTCATCAATTTTCAAGGGCTACACACCTTTAGGAAGGAAAAGGCGAGCAATTATTGAGAACTCACCCATCTTGAGTCATTCATAGACTGCATCAGGATCCTCTTTGATGTGCACAATGTTCCCTTTTCTTCGGATGGAAGGTTCAAGTCTTCCTTTGAGACAAGTAAAGGTGTGAACACCCCTGCCCTCTTGGATATCTGCATTGGAGGAATCCAAAAATGGATCAAGGTTACCTGAGAAAATTGATCCATCCCGAATTGCAGTCAAAGGTACCGATGAGTCCTTTCCAATAGTCCCTACTGAGGTCACTCCCAAAGGAGGCGCAACCCCAATCTGGTATGCAGTAGAGAAAGAAACCTTCGACTTCGGAGGTGTGCCTCCCAAACCCGATCCCTGACCCGCGACTTTGGAATTCGAAGCCTCTTTATGATTCACCTATGCCCTTGAAGGAAAGAATATCGAGGTCCGTCCGCCCTCAGAATCCACAAGCGGCATCGTCCTTCTCATCTCCCCAGACGGCACGACCACGGTGCCTACGCCAGCCACAACCACCAAGCCTTTTCCGTCGGGAGAAACATGAACCTCCATCTCCTTACACACATCCAGGTCGACAAACCTACTTGCCGGAGAAGAACGGTAGCAATAAAACCTACCTTGAGGAAAGAGATCTGAAGCAGCCATCATCTTCGACAGAATGACGTTGAAACCCTAGCTGAAATGAAATGTAGAGAGAGAGGAAGCCGCATCTCTCATCCCTACTTACCATCATTCACCAGTTTTGAAAATATACATGGAATTTAGTGTAATTTTATAAAAATAAACAAGAATTACATTAGAGTAAAGCAAGAGTAAACATAACCCGAATGAAAAATGGAGATTCGGGAAGAAACCCTTACCACTATGAAAACAATTGAACCGTATGCACCATAAAATCAATAATCATCAGATGAAACATTTAATAACATTAATATAAATATATTTATGATATGATACATCAAAGGTTAGTATACATACACTAGACACCAAAAATAGTGGTCAATAAGGCATATCTCATGGAAATAAAAGTGATATTGGAAAACTCTTACCTAATGTCTGAAAGTGTTCTTTATATGCACTTAATGTCTTGAAAAATGAAATTAGATTCATTAATAATTTAATTCATAACCTATTAACCATGTATTTTATTTATTTTAATTTTACTAAGTTCATTTATGGTTTTTTTATGAGTTATAAGATTCAATTTCATCATTTGGGAGTGTTTATTTCTTTTGTTTTCATGATCGGTTCACTTGTATACATGTATGAAAGATCATGTGAAAGGGTAATAGTAATCTAGAGTTGAAATTGTTTATTATTAATGATCTTTCAGGAGATATAATGGTCATATATATCATTTTTTATAGACATGAGGATGATTCATTGGATAAATCGTTAATGATAACTGCTTGGATTATTTGGGCATTTTTTCGATCACCATGAACTAGTTTTTTCTTATGAATTAATATTTTGTATATATAATGGTTACAGAACATTAAATAAGTTTTATTACATATATTAAAGTCTGGTTTAACCATAAATTTTTTTTATGACCAGACAAGAAGGTGGAATTGAAAAACTAAAACTCATCATCCCCGAAGGCGATAAATCGGCACCCCACAGACGATGTTTTCATTTTTAGAATAAAAATGGGAAGAGAAGAAAATAAATTGTTGAAATATCATAATAATAATAAAATTATATTACATATAAGATAATGGAGTTATCATGCATATTTAGATATTTTAGGTAAGGAAATGATAATAAAATAAAATCAAATGAAAGAAAATTAAATAAATGAAATGGTATTTTACCTCTTTAATTCCTCTCCTTTAGAACCTCCGTAAGGAACATTGAAATTGTCTTTTGGGTGAGACCAGAAAGACCATAATGTGGGGGAGAGTTTTGGGATAGGTATTGGTCATAAATTGGAAAAGCTTATAGGCTTTGGGGGTATGAGGAGAACGGGTGATGAGGGTGGTATTTATAGTTGAGGATAGAGGTGTTTTTTGAATATTTTATTAATTTGTTTATTATTTTGGCTCAATACTATGAATAGTTTGATCATTATCACTAAATATATTAAAATAATTAAGGGTAGTTCAAGTTTATGGCTATTAAATCAGAAATTACTTATGGAATAGTGTATATAACTTATAATGTATATATTTTGTAAATTATCATATTTTACTATTCACAAAAAAAAATCAAGTATTTTAGAAAAATCCCAAAAATTACCCCTAACCATTTTTCAATGTGTATAATTCAAAAATGAAATAAATTTTTTAAAAATAATTTTCTAAATTTGAGAAGAGGGAATTGACTCGAGTAACGGCCAGATTCCCTATATTTAAGTCAATGAACTACAAATGGATTCTTAGGATGTGTTTTATTTCCTTCTATAATACTATTCATTTTTCTTAGTAATTATTTTATTTATGTCCTTATTTCCCACAAATAAATCATTTCCCTATTTTTTCAAGGCATGTTCCTAAATGTCTCCTTCCACATTTGTTGCATGATGGAAATTAATCATTCTATTCTCCCTAGTCTCCACCAATGGAGCTCTTAGAAAACTCCATCATCCTCTTCTTTGGTGAGTTCAGGAGTTGGTTAAGGTATATGTTGTTACTAATATTTTAGGAAAACTAATTAGGCATGAACATGATACCTTTAACTTCTATCAACATTCAATTTGGTTTTTAATCACCACCACCTTGTCCATCATTTTGAATGTTAACATGACTCCTTTGGGTTCCATCAATTGACTAAAACCAGAAAGCATAGTCTGAGTAACCAAATTCATAGTGAGAAAAACAAATAATAATTTATAGGATATCATGAAACATTATTTTAAACCTAAAACACCCTAGGTTTAACATACTTTATTCATTTACATTATATATTCAAATCCTTCATAATTTTTTATAAATAAAATGTGAATTAACCTAAGCATATCCCATGGAAGTGTCAAACTAGGTGTAGAATAAGGCCCAATGTCATGTACCTGGTTATATAGAGTTAGGCCCAATGCACCATGTTAGAGTTGTTGCCCCTCGGTACATCAGTGTCAAAACCAAATCTACTTTTAGTATCTAGATAGGGATTTATTTCTAAGAAGACCCACATAATATCTACCCTACCAAAAATCTGGGATGTTATTTTATGCTTATCCTCAAAGTATATCTTAGGGTTTTGTTATCTAATCTAGTATTTCCTAAACCTAGTTTCCAAATTCTCTACTAAACTTTCTATGATACCAAATATAAAGATCCCGACCCCAATAGTCTAGAGTTGGTACCTTACTTTATTACATTTTTACTATGAATAAGTGTTGACATCCCAAAGGACCAAATATTTTAGAAGCTTTGGAAAGATAGATACAAAAATAAGTGTTACATTACAACTTAAAATGAAATAAAACATAGAAAATCCATTAGAAATACCCATAAAATCCTAGATTATCCTTTCAAGTAATTCATAATATATATCTTCGCATCCTGGGTGAGAATAAAATATAAGAAATGGGTCAGATCAAATGCTTAGTAAGGGTAAGAAATACATAGGAAGCTAACATTAATAATCATAGACAATAATGAAAGGTGAATAATAAAAAACACAATCCATTAAAACATAATCTTGAGTATAATATGGAAAGGATAATATAAGATTAAATAATAACATATAAATAATCACATTAGTGTCAAACTTAGCCATGGATATTCTACTAGTCAAATAATCACATTGATTTTAAGTTACTAGTGTCATAACAAGAGAATACATAATGTTTTACATCATAAACATAACCTCAAGGCTTCATCAAAGACATTATACATAAATGGGTAAAAACCCTATCTAGTTTGTCTCTTGAGACCTACTAATGAACATAGGGGCTATAGTAGGCATCACCCATCACTTAATAAATCCAATGCATTCCTCATATGTCGAATAATCAATTTAATAATATATATTTGAATAAAATTTTCCCATACCACTTTTAAATATTTGAATCATAATCATAGATGAAAATAAACTAAAATAATTGATAAATTCTTGATAGAAATACCCTTTCACTTTGGAAAAATGAGTTCTTTTGGAAAATAATTTTTATTTTTCATAACAATTTTTTTAAAGATGAGTATCCCAGAAAATAAAAGGTTAATACAATGAAATTATGTTTGATCCATAAATTATTTCCAACATGTAAAAAGAGTTTTTAAGAAACTTTAGAATTGGGCCACTCTAGTGTAGTTTAAAAGAAAATATAAAGAGTTATTAAAACAGAAAAGTAGTAATTATTTGTATAAAACCAGAAATGAAAAAAGCTAGTGTTTTATGACAAAAAATTGTGATTTTCTTAAATAATTGTGTCTTAAAAATTATTATGGATGGTACTTAAAAATGGACAAGAAATTTGGAGGTTCCCTTTAATCAGGCTTTCTTAAAGGGGAAGAATTGAATAGGGAACCTGATAAAATATGTATTTACCCATTAAATAAAGATGAATTGATCTGGATACATGATTTTGAAACATACACATATAATTTATAAGAATTAAATAAAAATAAATAGTAATTTCATTGGGGTAAATAGAGATAAATCATAACCCAGATCAAAAATGGAGGTTTGGGAAGAAACTCTTACCCTTGTGCAAACAGTCGAATCGTATTCCCTATAAAATCAATAATAAATAGTTGAAACATTTAATACCATGAATATAAATATATTAATTATATGATAAATCAATGGTTATTATACGTACACCACACACAATAAATAGTGGTGAATAAGGAATATCTAAGGGAAATAAAAGTGAGATGAGAAAACTCTTACCTTATGTCTAAAAGTGTTCTGCACTTGCACTTAATATCCTGGATAATGAAATTAGATTCATTAATTATTTAATTCGGACCATATTAAACATTTATTTTATTTATTAAAATTTTATTTAGTTCATTAATTTCCTTTTTTATGACTTTTAATGTTCAATTTTACCATTTGGGAGTGCTTGTTTCCTTGGTTTTCATGACAGGTTCACTTGTATATATATATGAAAGATTTTGTAAAATGGGAATACTTGTCCAAAATTGAAATTTTTTATTATTAATGAACTTATAGAAAATTTAATGGTATTATATGTCATTTTATTTCTGTACATGAGGATGATTCATTAGATAAAGCATTAATGATAACCGTTTGGATTATTTTGGTGTTTTTTCGATCACCACGAACTAGTTTTATATTATCTATTAATATTATGTATATATACTTTTTATAGAATATTAAATAAGTTTTATTACATATATTAAATATTTTTTTACCATAAAATTTTTTTATGTCCATCCTTGATGGTGGAATTGAAAAACGAAAACTCATCGTCCACCAAGGCGGTAAATCTGCACCTCACAGATGATGTTTTTATTTTTAGAATTAAAAGGGTAAGAGAAGACAATTGATGTTTGATATGACATAATCATAAGAAAATCCCATTACATATAAGATATTGTATTTTTCATTCATTTTTAGATAGTAGAGTTAAGGAAATTAATAGAAAAGAAAATAAATTGAATGAAAATTAAATAAACAAAAGGGGATTTTACCTCTTGAATTCCTCTCCTTGAGAACCTCATCAAAGAACATTGAAATGGTATTTTGGGTGAGACCAGAAATACCAAAACGTGGGGAACAGGTTTTTGAGAGGTAATTGGTAGAAATTGGACAATCTTCAATGCTTTTGAGGTGTGATGAAAAAGGGTAGTATTTATAGTGGAGGCGAGGGGTGTTTTTTTAATATTTCATTCATTTGTTTATTATTTTGGATCAATACTACAAGTTGTTTCAGAATTATCACTAAATATATTAATATAATGAAGTTGAGGTTGATATTATTGTTATTTCATAAGCAACGACTCAAGTAATAGTGTATTTATCTTATAATGTATATATACTATTAATTATCGTATCTTACTATTTTCTAGGGATTCAAGTACTTTAGAAAAATCAGAAAAATTAATTCTAACAATATTGTAATCTGTACAATTAAAAAATGAAATCCATTTTTTGAAAATAATTTTTTAAATATGGGAAATTCAATTTTTAATTAAAATCATCATTTATTCGAAAAATACAGATTCTAAAATTATAAATTATTTTTTGACACTTTGAAAAATTTATTATGGTCTCATAAAATTATATTATAATAATAAGATAACAAAATATTAATTTATAAATTTATTTTATGCAAATAAATAATCTTTTAAGTCATTAAATTAATTATAAAATTTTAAATAAATATTTACATTTCCCATTAATACTAATACTTAATTTATTATTTTTAATACATTTATTTACTTATTCCATGATATAAATATATCATATTTTAATTTATGATATTAAAAAAATTATTTATACTTTCATAGGTGAGATAAAATTCAAATCATAAATAGACTTCTAATATAAGGAAATTTTTATTTTAATAAATATGGGGATTTTCACTATTCACTGTATAATAAATATTTTTAGAAAAATACCAAAATTTCACCCTAATATAATTTTGACACTAATATTTTAAAATTAAAGTTTTTTTGTTCAATAGAATTTATAAAAGTGTAAAATTTTAATTTTAAAACAAGTTCACCATTAAAAGGCGGTAAAAAAACCTTTAAAAAATATAGTCTTTTATGCGTAAAATTGAATTTATTCTTATATTAAGCATATCATACTTGTTAGTTGAATTTAAAAACACTTTATTGAATATGTAACATATATGTTTCATTAATATATTTCAATAAGAGTGTTTAATTCAATTCATTATTATTGAATGCCATTATGGTCATAAAAATAGTTTTTTTTAACACATCTTTTATGTCCAATTGATTTTTATTTTCATTTCTAATTAATTGGTAACCAAAGAATTAATTTTATAAATATTTGTAAAATATATTTTTTAAATTTAAATAATCCATTTCATTCCCTCCATTCCAATGGCTAGGTGATAACTATCACAATAGTATTTAATCATTTGTTTAATATTAGTGTTCTATGTAATGAACACTATCAAAGAAGACAAATTTAAAAAGTGAAATACCATAAAATATTATGGTGTTGAATTTTTAATATTCTATTTAACCTCCATGAATTTAATTGGACAAAAAAGGAGTTCAAAATTTTGAAAATTTACTCTTTTCCTAGAGACACTCATATAGATTAAGAACATCAAAAACTTTAACACACTCACGCATTAAAGCATGAATAAAAATGAGAAGCATAATCATATTAGAATATAGAGAATATTTAAGGACTAACTTGTCACACCCCATGTTTTTAAAAGATTAATATATGTTTCATAGTGTATGTGATACGCAACGTCGAACTCAAACAAACAATGATTATTTAAATATGAATTATTTAACCATTCCATTAAATTGGATTATATGAGTAGGATTAAATAATTTATTGAATATATATATATATATATATATATATTATAATAATAAATTTATTGATAAATTATTAATAAATAATAACTCATTTTTTTGGTAATGTCATTTTGTTCTTCAAAATATGTTTTCTTCAAACATAATTTTTATTTCTTTTTGCTAAAAACATTATAATTATTTTCTAGAAAATTTATAAAATTTATTTTATAAAATGAGATATATATTATATATCATCATATCAAAATTAAATAAGGATTAAATTTTGGTATTTTACATAAAATATAGATTTTGCGGTGAATAGTGTATATTTTATGTTCTTAGGTAAAATTGTCATAATTTTGATGATTAAGTAATATAAAAGTCCCATTATTATTTTAATTTGATTTCAGGGTAAAATAATTATTATTTAGTTATATTAAATCCATTTAATTACATTTAAGTCATCTTTACACTGGATTTTAGAATAAGTTTATTTTTAGGCTTAAAAAGCATTTTTCTAAGATCTGTTTTAAAATGCATAAAGTTTTTCCGTTATAATTAATTAAAATAACCCCTAATGAGAAATAATTTTAATGAAATTTTTAGTTTATATTTTTATATTTATTAATTTAAATTCATATAATGATGATTAGTAGTTACATAGTTAAAGTTAAATCATATTTCCCTTGCAAAATCCATTTTTCAGAAAACTTCTTTTCACCATGCTTATGGGATTTATTTTAAATTAAATTATTCCAACTCTATGAATTAATTTTGATGAAATTGATTCCATATTTTTAATCATCATAATTAATATTAATTAATATGGTTAACATAATTTTTTGACAATATTAATAGTAATCATAGTAAATATTTAATACAATAGTAAAAGTAAAAAATAGGTTAATTAAGGGTAAAAATAATTTAACAAGTTATAGGAATAAAGTTACCATAATAGTGTGAATATATATATTTTAATTTCAATATAATAATGACAATATTTTTTTGGTAACTTTTTAAATCATTAAATAATGATTTTGATAAAAAAAATACATTTTTAATATGTTAAAACATAAATTGTATTTGCAGAAAAATATAGTTTCAATATAGAAAAATATTATTTTATTAATTAAATAACTTTTTAAATAATTTATATTTTGATAAAATTTTATTATTACATATTATATATAAAATATAAAATATAATATAATATTACGAAGTAAAAAAGAAATTTTTATAAGGATTAGAAAACAATAAATGTCAAAAAAATAGAATTTTTTCAAGACATATGGATTTTAATTTAAAAGATAAATATCTCATATTTAGATAATTATTTTGATAAAATAAAATTCATTTTTGGAATCATCACATCAAAATTATTAAACTCTTATTTTTTCATAATTTTCAGAGATAGCCAGATTTTCAGGTAAAAATTAAATATGGTATAAGTATATGGTGTGTATTATGACATCATAATGACCCAAAAGAGATGTAATATATTCCATATAATTTATCTGAGACCAAATCATTGTTTCCCCTTTAATGTAATATATTTTAGGTTATTTGATTATTTTTATAAAGCCTTTATGAACCCTCCCAAACCTATATTATATTTTAAGGATTTCAAATCATTTATTTGTAAACATGACTCCCTTTCACATCACAAAGGGTAATTTGTTTATTATTTAGGCCCTTGGACTTAATATATAATGAAAACCACTTCTATTTTTAATAAAACATGGTCAAAATCCATGGGAAGGATTATATTTTTGATTGTTTTATTATATAGATTCCAAAATATAATTTTGGGAAATAATAAATAACTCCCCTGTCTTTTCCTATATAGACCCACCCAATCTCCCAAGGTACCCCCAATCACTCAAAAAGATCCTCCCAATATTTTTGGATTCATGCCCTCGAGGTAAGGGATCTCCCTCTCTTATTTTTATATGAGCATTTATTTTATGTTGTTCCTCTTAATTTTCAATTGTTCTTATTTGGGTTTGTTTTTATACATCCCTCTTATTTAAATTTATATGTACATGTGATGAGATACCCAATTCACTCTCATTAATCCCTCCCATGAACAGTTATGTAGACCCATTATTCTTCCTAAATCATCATATGACAACCCTGCTTTTTATTACAACTTAAACATGATTTATTACATAAAACATCACTTGATACAACAAAGAAGAATGAGAGGTTTAGTGTATATGGGGCTTAGGATCATTACATAAAAACTTGAAACATGAAATACAACATCTTTATTGAAAACTTCCTTTACATGACCACTACATTCCCTCGTACTTAGCATTGCATGGGATAACCTGGAGACATGCATAATAAAAGGGTGAGCTATAAAGCCCGGTAAGGGAATACACATGGAATAAAACGAGGAGTACAATACATGTTAGGAATTAGGAATATCAATAGAGCTCAATAGAGACATGAACATAAAGGCATGATAAATCATGATAATCATAACATGGAAATGTGGCAACAACACTTAACATGGAATTAGCATGAGCCAAGGCTCATTGCACATAGAGCATGAGTAAATCCTAATTGCACATGAATCATGAGTAAACCCTCGTTTCAATTGAATTAGTATGAGTCAAAACTCATTGCACATGACGTATCATGATACTATACTTTACCTAATGCATTAGAGCGCTATAAGGGTGCACCCTTCTTAAACTTTTCATTTCATGCATAAGTGTGCCACATGGATCATAAAACATGGATTCATTAAACATAATCATTTATTCCACGATAAAGGAATGTGTAATTAATACATGAAACTTTATAATCAATAAGTAAATGTGCATAAAGTTGAATACCCTTGATGGAGAAATGGGCATGGTATTCACTACACAATGGCATTGGCTTAGAAAATTGGTGCAATTTCAACAGCATAACGGCGTGATGTAAGAATTCATAAAAATGGTTGATGATAGAGAAAGGGGTTACTCATAATATTTACATGTAATAGACAGTAAGGAGGTCATATAGATACATGTCCCAATAATTGTAATAGAATTTAGGTTCATGATACAAAAGTATTGCTTGAATGTAAATGAGGAGGGAGAAGTTCCTTTCGGAATTTCGGCATAGTAACGGGTGTACATAGGAGGCATTTAATGAGAGAGAAAGGGGTCTATCATCATTAAAACATAAATAGGTCAGTATGATGGAGGTGTGAAACCATACCCCAATATTCATAATTGAAATTAAAAGGGCAAAACAACTTAAAGAAAATTGGAAAAAAAATGAGAAAGGATGAAACACTTACTTGGAAGTGTGCTTCCAAAGGCTTGAGAGAGGCTTGAGAGAGGCTTCTTGGGAGATAGGGGAAACTTGGGAGGATTCTAGAGATAGTAGGGTAGAGGTTGGATGAACTCCAAAGGATTTGAGTGAGGAGTAATGGGATCTTGGGTGGGTTTATATAAGAAAGGTGAAGGAATTCTTTATTATTTAGGTTTGGGACCCCTTATATTAAATTTATCCAAACCACAAACCATCTCATGGTTTTTTCCCATGGTTTTTGGAAAAGGTAATAGGAAAGCAATATTTTATAATTCCAAAGTCCTAACTTCTTAAAATAATATGGTTGCTTATGTGGAGGTCGGTCACACTCCCATGGAAATTAATTTAAAAAGACAAGGTGATTAATAAGTCTTGAGGGGTCCATTAATGCTTTGAAAAGTATGTCAAACAAACCCAAAATCACATTTTTTTAATGGTAAAACATATATTGGCCGAGAATAAAGATTATAGTATTTTATTACATCACTATTGGGTCATTATGATTTCATAAACCACATTATATATTTAAACAGTATTTAATTTTTACTCAAAAATTTGACTGTCTCAGAAAATTATGAAAAATTCACCGTTGGATAATTTCGACATCCTGATTACAAATTTAACATTTATTTTATATAAATAATTTTCTAAATATTTTAATTTTATGTTTTAAAATAAAAACCAACATTTATCCAAAATTCATGGGTTTTGACAAAAATGGATTTCAAACCTTAATAAAAATTATAATTGCATTCATAAAATTATATGATCATTTATATATAATAATATTAATCTAATAATAATAATAATATTTTATTAAAATATTATTTAATTCAAAAATCCCTTAATTTAATAAAATATAATTCTTAATTAAATAATAACTAAAAATACTATTTGTACTTTAAAAACTATTTACAATGTATCAAAAATGACAAGGAGGTATATTCATTATTATATAGAAAAATAATATACATGAACATAGTACTAGCAATTTGTTACATAACCCCTTAAAACAGCCTCATAAGACCTAAGGGTAAGGTGTGTGATGGTGACAGACTCTTGGGGTGGCTCGGATAACATCGCTCGAGTGGTAATCTCTATCAACTTCCACTTTTCCCGTAGACGGTCCCGTTCGAGCTTGACATGGTGAATCTTAGCTTGGGCTTGGTCAAGAGCGAAGCCCAAGGATTCCACCTCTTTTCCGAGCTCCAGAAAATGGGCTTCGTATGGAGAAATTATACTGGATGAGGCTATCGCTTCTTTTGTTTGAGTAAAATGGATTTGTTAAAGTCCTATATTTATACTAATCATGTGATCACTTTTCATCAGCTATATTAGAAACGGTCAAAATTCTTAACATAAAACCAAAGAAGTTGATATTTTATATAAACATAAAGAGACATTTAATTAGATCAAGAGGGATTTCCATTAATGAAACTTTGGGTCTTTACAATATTCCCCCCTTAAGAAATTTCACCCTCAAAATTTTCCTTTTCCCACACTAAAACAGATGTGGGTAACTCAGCTTCATCATTTCCTCCAATTCCCATGTCGCTTCTTCAAACTTGTGGTTTCTCCACAACACCTTGATGATGTTCATTGTCTTTTTTCATAGAACTTTTTCACTATGATCTAAGATCTTCACTGGTTTCTCCTCATAAGAAATATCATCTTCCAATTTCACCACCTCAGAAGAGAGTACATGTGAAGGGTCTGGTATGTAATTCCTTATGAGGGATACATGAAAGACATCATGTACTTTGTCCATGGTAGGTGGAAGTGTTAGTTGATAGGCTATAGCCCCAACACGGTCAAGAATCACGAAGGGGATGATGTACCTTGGACTTAACTTCCCTTTCTTTCCAAACCTCATGACCTTCTTCCACGGAGATATGCGTAGAAAAACCATGTCTCCATATTTAACTCAACATCTCGTCCACGGTTATCTGCATAACTCTTCTGTCGACTCTGGGCTACCTTGATATGCTACTAAATGGTTTTCACCTTCTCCACCATTTTTTGACCATTTTTGGTCCAAGCAGCTTACATTCACCGACCTCATCCCCACATGCTGGTGTTCTGCACCTTTTCCCATACAGGGCTTCATATGGTTCCATTTGGATGCTCGATTGGAAACTGTTATTATAAGAGAACTCAACCAGAGGAATATGTTGATCCCATCCTCATTTAAAGTCCATTGAGCATGATCTCAACATGTCCTCAAGTGTTTATATAGTCCTCTTGGATTGTCCATTAGTTTAAGGATGATAGGTCGTACTGAAGTTCAGTTCAGTATTCAGAGCATGTTGAAGAATCTTCCAAAACTTAGAGGTGAATCTTGGATCTCAGTCAGACACAATAGATAGTGGTACCCCATGAAACCTTACCACTTCCCTGATATATATCTGTGCCACTTGATCCAATGAGAAATCCTCCCAAATAGCAATGAATTGTGCAGTCTTTGTAAGATGATCCACAACAACCCAGATTTCATTATTTCCTTTGGATGTCCATGGAAGTCCGGTGAAAAAGTCCATGGTGATGTTCTCCCATTTCCAATCGTGTATGGGCAATGGTTGCATCATCCCCGTATACTTATGCCTCTCTGCCTTCACTTGCTAATACACCAGGCACTTTGATGTATATTCAGCGATCTCCTTCTTCATATTATCCCACCAAAAGTTTTCTCAGAGATCTCGATACATCTTTGTGCTCCCTGGGTGAATAGAGAAATTTGAACTATGTGCATCATCCAAAAGTTCCTTCTTCAACTCCGGACTTGATGGAACACATAGTCTTTTCCCAAACCGCACAATTCCTTCTTCATTAACATTAAACTCCGAGGATTTCCCCTTTTTGATAGCTTCCACTTTTTCTTGAATTCCTACATCATCCTTTTGAGCACCCTTTAACCTTTACAAAAGAAATGGTTGAGCAATCATTTATAAAAGGATTGATGATGTTCCCTTCTTTATGATTACCATGTCCATCTGCATCAAGTCTAAGAAGATTGGATCCTTATCAATTCTCATCATTGATAGAATCTTTGGGTCCTTTCTACTTAGGGAATCGCCACCTTGTTCGCTTTCCTAGGGTGGTAATGTATTGAGAAGTCATAATCCTTGATGATCTCTATCCATATTCTCTGGTGCATATTAAGCTCTTTCTATGTGAATATATATTTAAGACTCTTTTGGTAAGTATATATCTCACATTTCTCTCCATAGAGATAATGCCGCCATATTTTCAAGGAAAAGATCACAGCCACCAACTCCAGATCATGCATTGGATAGTTTCGCTCATGGATTTTCAACTGCCTTGAGGCATAAGATATCACTTTATCATTCTGCATTAGCACACAGCCTAATCCCTTCTTCGAAGCATCACTGAATACCACAAAAAGTTCCCCACTTGTGGGTAAAGTGAGCACAGGTGTAGTGATAAGCCTCCTTTTCAACTCCTTGAATCTTTCTTCGCATTCATCACTCAAAGAAAACTTTACTCCCTTTTTAGTTAGCTTGGTAAGGGGGTTGGACAATCGTGAGAAATTTCTCACAAATCATCGATAATATCCAGATAACCTCAAGAAGCTTCGGATATCTGTTACCGATGTTGGCCTCGGCCATCCCTCAATTGCATCTGTTTTGGATGGGTCCACAGATATCCCATTTCTTGTGATGATATGACCCAAGAATGAGACCTCCTTCCACCAAAACTCACACTTTCTATACTTTGCATAGAGCTTCTCCTTGCGCAAAGTCTCTAGTACAGTTCTTAAATGCTCCTCATGATCCTCCTTGGTTTTAGAGTATATTAGAATATCATCTATAAAGACTACCACAATTTTTTCTAGGTAATATCTAAAGACTCTATACATTAATTCCATGAATATTGCTAGAGCATTGGTGAGTCTTAAAGGCATTACTATGAATTCATAGTTCCCGTATCTTGTGCGAAACGTATTCTTGGGGATATCTTCCTTCTTCACCATTACTTGATAATATCCCGACCGCAAGTCCACCTTGGAGAAGTATTGTGCTCCACGCATCTGATCGAACAATTCATCAATTCATGGGAGAGGATACTTATTCTTTATCGTGATTTTTTTAAGTTCATGATAATCGATGCAAAGCCGCATTGACCCATCCTTCTTCTTGACGAAGATGAATGGTGCACCCCATGGTGAAGCACTTGGGCGTATAAACCCTTTATCCAGATTCTCCTGTAGTTGTTTCTTCAGCTCTTCATGCTCTACAACAGCCATTCTATATGGAGTCTTGGATATTGGTAAAGCCCCAGGTATAAGTTCAATTGAGAATTTAATATCTCTTCTAGGAGGAAGACAAGGCAGTTCCTCGATGAACACTTCAGCGAATTCCCTCACAATAGGCATTTCTTCAAGGATGGTTTCTTCCTTGGACTCAATCATCTGATCCAGATACGTGTGCTCATAGGGCAGTAATATCTATTCTTGAGATGATGGAGCTAAAGAAGATTTATTTTCCTCCTTACACTTGTAAAGAATTGGGGGTCGATTCTCCATATGGAGTGTGATTTCCCTCTCCCGACAATTTATGTTGGTTCTATATTAGGAAATCCAATCCATGCCAAGAATTGCATCAAATTCCACCAAAGGGAGTATGACAAGGTTCTCCAGGAAATTCAATCCACATATTACAATAGGGGAGGACTTATATTCATGGGATACAATGATTTCCCCATTTTCCGTACTCACCAACATCTTCACTTCCATGATTTGTGGTGGTGCTGGGATTTTTCTACTAAACATTCAAGATATAAAAGAATGCGTAGAACCTGAATCACAAAGTACGTTTTCTATTCTTGAATGAATAACTAGCATACCTATCAGCACTTTATTGTCGGTGTTCACTATGGTAGAAGTGATGGCAAAAGCTATTCCTTGCTACCTTGGAGGTTGTTGTTTGCCTCCGAAAACCCTTAGATTAGGGCACTGATTTGCAAAATGCTCTGGTTCTTTTCATTTGTATCATTGAACAACGAGTTGAGGTTCGAACGGAGCGTTTCTCTCCTCTATCACAGCCCCAGGTCTTTCTTGCTGACCGTTAACAGCTAGGTGCCCTTCTCTTCCACACCTGAAGCATTTCCTCTTCCCCTTAAGGCAATTTCCAGGGTGCTTCTTTCCGCACTTTTGGAAAGAGGGGTGCTGGATCTTCTTAGCACTGTTGGATTTATCCATCGGACCACCAGCATTGAATTCCACCTTACGCTTCTTATCCCCATGATACCCCTGTGATTCTTCGATCTCCATTTGGACCTTGAGGGCACTTCAGACAATTTTCTCATAGTTGTCGAAGTAACGAATTTTTAATGCTTTCTGTAGGCTAGGCTTTAACCCACCAATGAAGCGGTCAACTTTGTATTCTGGGGTAACGACAAAGCCGAAAGCGTATCGTGTAAGCCTTGTGAATTTTTCCTCGTATGCTCCAACAGATTCTTCATATTTTTTCTTGAGGGAAAGGAATTCCCTTTCCATCTTAATCCGGAGGGTGCGCGGAAAATATTTATTGAAAAAAATCTTCTGGAAATCCTTCCATTCCAACGCCTCGATATCCTCCTCGGGCTTCGTATTTTTTATCAACGTCCATCATTTATTAGCTTCACCCTCCATACGATAAGCCACCAGGATAACCTTCTCTTGTTCATAACATTAAAGAATGGAGAAGATCTTCTCAATGGAGTTGATCCGTTGTTCAGCGATCGTGGGATCGGATGATCCACTAAAAGTAGGAGGCCTTTGTCTCATAAAGCTCTCGATAGTGACTTTTTCATTCTTAGGGGGGGTTGAACGTTCCTCTTGACCCATGTTTCTATTCAAAACTTGAGTTATCTGAGAGAGAAGTGTGACAATGTTTGTGATTCCCGCTCCCATTGGATTGGGCATCTCATTAGTACAGTCATCACACGGATCTTCACAATGGTTGTTAACTTGAGTCCTCCTATTTTCAGCCATTGGCTGGAATAAAAGGAAAGTTTGGGGTAACACATAAAGGGTAATCCAAAGACAAAAGTTTATGATTTATAAATAAACTTTTATTTCCTTAACTCATGAGTCTATAGGCTTCAATCTACGCTTTTCATGATCTACTTTCTAACATATATTCTTAGAGGCATTTTTTTAATTCCCTTAATAAGGGTTCATACTAAGCTTTTAAATTTATCAAAACATATCCCCCGGGAGTGTCATAACCAAGAGTGCAGCAAGGCCCATTGTTATGCACTAGTTCCCGTTCGAGTCTGGCTCAAAGCGGTGTTTTCGGGTTTTACCCCTAGGATACATCTATGCTAGAGCCACCTCTACCTGCTCGTATCCAGATAGGGATGTGTTTGTTTGATAAACCACTTACTCAGTACTTACCAAAACATAGGGATGTTTTTATTATACATAGTCTCGTCTCTAAGGCTTTTCTAAGGTTTTCTAATCCTAATCCCAAAAATAACTAAACTTATCCTTTGATACCAACTATGACAACCCTGCTTTTTATTAAAACTTAAACATGATTTATTACATAAAACTTCACTTGATACAACAAAGAAGATCGATAGGTTTAGTGTCTTTGGGGATTAGGATCATTACATAAAAACTTGAAACATGAAATACAACATCTTTATTGAAAACTTCCTTTACATTACCACTACATTCCCTCGTACTGAGCATTTCATGGGATAACCTGAGGACATGTATATGAAAAGGGTGAGCTATAAAGCCCAGTAAGGGAATACACATGGAATAACATGAGGAGTACAATACATGTTAGACATTAGGAATATCAATAGAGCACAAGAGAAACATGAACATAAAGGCATGATAAAGCATGATAATCATAACATGGAAATGTGGCATCAACACTTAACATGGAATTAGCATGAGCCAAGGCTCATTGCACATAGAGCATGAGTAAATACTCATTGCACATGAAGCACGAGTAAACCCTCATTTCACTTGAATTAGCATGATTCAACACTCATTGCACATGACGTATCATGATACTATACTTTAACCAATGAATTGGAGCACTATAAGGGCACACCCTTCTTAAACTTTTCATTTCATGCATAAGTGTGCCACATGGATCATAAAACATGGATTCATTAAACATAATCATTTATTACATGATAAAGGAATTTGGAATTAATACATGAAACTTTATAATCAATAACTGAATGTGCATAAAGTTGAATACCCATGATGGAGAAATGGGCATGGTATTCACTACACAATGGCATTGCCTTAGAAAATCTGTGTCATTTCGGCAGCGTAACGGCGTGACGTAAGAATTCATAAAAAAGGTTGATGAGAGAGAAAGGGTTCCTCATCATATTTACATGTAATGGACAGTAAGGAGGTCATATAGATACATGTAACAACAATTTTAATGGAATTTAGGTTCATGATACAAAAGTATTGCTTAATGTAAATGAGGAGGGAGAAGTTCCATTCGGAATTTCGGCATAGTAACGGGTGTACATGGGAGGCATTTATTAAGAGAGAAAGGGGTCTCCCATCATTAAAACATAAATAGGGAAGTATGAGTGAGGTGAAAAACCATACCCCAACTTTCATAATTGAAATTAAAAGGGCAAAACAACTTAAAGAAAATTGGACAAAAATTAGAAAGGAAGAAAAAACCCTTACTTGGAAGTGTGCTTCCAAAGGCTTGGGAGAGGCTTGAGAGAGGATTCATGGGAGCTTGGGGAACCTTGGGAGGATTATAGAGAGATTATGGTAGAGGTCGGACGAACTCCAAAGGCTTTGAGTGAGGATCAATGGGATCTTGGGTGGGTTTATATAGGAAAGGTGAAAAAACTCTTTATTATTTAGGTTTGGGACCCCTTATATTAAATTAATCCAAATACCAAACCAGCCCATGGTTTTTTCCCATGTTTTTTGGAAAAGGGAATAGGAAAAAAATATTTTATAAGGATAAAGTCCAAACTTCTTAAAATAATAGGGTTGCTTATGTGGAGGTGAGTCACACTCCCATGGAAATTAATTTAAAAAGACAAGGTGTTTAATAAGTATTGTGGGGTCCATTAGTGCTTTGAATAGTAAGACAAAAAACCCAAAATCAAATTATTTTAATGGTAAAACATATATTGGCCAAAAATAATTATTATAGTATTTTATTACATCACTACTGGGTCATTATAATGTCATAAACCAAATTATATATTTAAACGGTATTTAATTTTTACTCAAACATTTAACTGTCTCCGAAAATTATGAAAAAATAACTGTTTGATAATTTCGACATCTTGATTCCAAAAATAAAATTTATTTTATATAAATAATTTTCTAAATATGTAAATTTTCACTTTTAAAATAAAAACAGGCATTTATCGAAAATTCACGGGTTTTGAAAAAAATGGCTTTCATACCTTAATAAAAATTATAATTGCATTCGTACAATTATATGATCATTTATATATAATAAAATTAATATAATAATAATAATAATAATTTATTAAAATATTATTTAATTCAAAAATCCATTAATTTAGTAAAATAGAATTCTTAATTAAATAATAACTAAAAACACTATTTGTACTTTAAAAACTATTTACAATGTATCAAAATGATGAGGTATATTCATTATTATATAAAAAAATAATATACATGAACATAGTACTAGAGATTTGTTACATAACCCCTTAAAACAGCCGCATAATACCTAAGGGTAAGGTGTGCGATGGTGACAGACTCTTGGGGTGGCTTAGATAACATCGCTCGAGTGGAAATCTCTATCAACTTACACGTTTCCCGTAGACGGTCCCGTTCGATCTTGACATGGTGAAGCTCATCTTGGGCTTGGTCAAGATTGAAGCCCAAGGACGCCACCTCTTTTCCAAGCTCTGACAAATGGGCTTCGTATGGAGCAATTCTACTGGATGAGGCCATCGCTTCATTTTTCTGAGTAAATTGGATTTGTTAAAATCCTATATTTATACTAATCATGTGATCACTGTTCAACGACTATATTAGCAATGGTAAAAATTCTTAACATAAAACCAAAGAATTTTATATTTTATATAAACATAAAGAGAAATTTAATTAGATCAATAGGGATTTCCATTAATGAAACTTTGGGTCGTTACACTTCCAACAATTTTTCATACCGAAAGTAAGGGACCACTCTCTTTTATTTTCAATTCAAGCACCTTATTTGTGACTAACCTTTTTAATATCAATTTTTTATGTTTTAATGACCTTATAAAGATATATATAATTTAAAAATTACTTCATAATAATGAGATATCATTTCTCCCCTCTCATTATAATTTACCTAAGTCTTAATCATTCTGAAATTTAATAAGGGGCCCTTTCTTTATCCTCTTTATACAAGCATCTTGTTCATTTTATACCATTAATTTCCAATTTCTAATGATGGGATATATTTTAACACATCCATATTAATGTATATTTTATTTAAAAATGATGATAGACCTCTTTCTCTCTCACTAAACCATTTTATGAATCTTTAAGTACTGTCGTTATGTTGCTGAAATTTCACTGTGATTTTTTCATGCAAAATTTTTGTATTGTGAATACTATCTTTATTTCAACTCAATGGTATTCACCTATACATACCTATAATTTTTTTATTTGGGTCTTCCATTTATTTATTCCAAACTCTTTAATCATGAAATTAAATGTGATGAAATATAATCCAATATTGAATGATCTATGTGGAACACTTATGCATGTACATGATATTAATGTAACGGTGTGCCCAAAATTATATAGTGCTCTAATGCATTGGGTAATTTTTTAGTCTCATGATACATCATACAAGGTATAATTTAGTGAACCTAATCTATCATGGTACTTTTTCCATCATGTTATGATGTCTTAAAATTTATCCTTGACCTATGTTTATGATTTTATGTTTAAATTTGTTCCCACATTTCCCATGTTTCCTTTATGTTACCATGAAATATCATGCCTCATTATTCATAATTATGATTATCACACCTAATATTATCCATTTAAGTGACCATTTGCTACCATGTAATACTTTATTCATGTTATCTATATTTAATTTTCCCTTACTGGGCTTTATAGAACACCATTTTCTTATGTACGTCCCCAAGTTATCCCATATAGTTTTAGAGGACTGGTGACTTCTAAGATCATTTAATTAAAGTTTTCAATAATGTAATTTTATCTCATTTTCAAGATTTTATTATTTTTACCTAATTCCTAAATACAATATACTTATCCATCTTATGGGTTGTATTTTATGTATTCTTGTGAAATAAATCATGAATTAATGTATAATAAAGACACGGGATGTCATATTCCTATAAAAATTTTAAATTAAACCACCAACATTTCCCATATATATCTATCTAATAAGGACTATAATGACCCAAAATTTTTAAAATGAAACTCCCTATTTGAAAAAATAAATTTCTTATCAGGTAATTTAATCATAGAAAATACATGCACTACTTTGGTAATTATATAGTATTTCAAATTTCAAAAATCATTAAGCATCATAACCACTGATAATATAATAGTTTAATGGTTATTTTATAAGTAGTATATATAAAGTGTTATGATAAGGTCCAATTGACATAGATGGAAGAAGTGGTGGTCTCGGCCAGTAGGATTATACCCCATGAAGCCCATTTATCAGAGCTTCCAAGGGAGATGGCATCAATGGTATTTTCCCTTGACCAATCCCATGTTGATATTAAACAATTTAGTCACAAATTCAACCATTTATGGTATAATTTCATGTTCATTGAGATCACGGTGCAAACTATGTTTTCCGAACCACCCCATGAAAATATTACTATAGCACACCTTACCCTTAAGAAATTCTCTATTGTAATAAAAGACTATGTATCTAGACCCTAACAGTATGACTTTGTGTATTTTTATTTTTAATAAAATACTGATTATATTTATCCCTTTTTCATGTTACTTTTTAAATGATTAAATAATGATTTTGATAAAAAAAATAGATTTTGATACGATGAAACACAAATTGTATTTTGGGAAAATATTTACCATCAATCATGAAACTCTTTTGTTGAATTCAAGAATTTTTTGAATAATTATATTTTTATAAAATATTATTATTAAATAATATTTATTTATATAAATGATAATATAATATTATGAAGTTAAATGTGATTTTTTATAAGGGTTAGAAAACTGTTATTTAAAAAAACCGGTATGTTTCAATAAATGGAGATTTTTTATTTAAAATTATTAATTATAATATTTATAGAATTAATTTTATAAAAAATTATTATTATTTAAATCAAATAATATAAATTATCCAATGGTTAATTTTATATTATTTTTTGAGAATGTAGAATTTTTGGGTAAAAATTAAATAATGTATAAGTATACGATATGTATTATGAAATCATAAAAGCCTAAAAGTGATGTGATAAATACTCTAAAGATTATCCATGAAAAAATAATGTTTCCCCTTTAAAATAATGTGTTTTTAAGAGATTATATATTTTTTATAAACCCTTAATAAATCCTCCAAAACCTATATTATATTTTATGGTTTTAAAATTAATTCTTTAAAAAAATGACTCACTTCCACATCACCAAGGGAATTACTTTAATTATTTTAATTATTATAATTATAATATATTGAGAATAACTCCTCTTTGGTATAAACAATGGTAAAAACAACGGTAAGGTTTGTCGTATTTATTATTTTATTATATAGAGTCCAAAACCTATGTTTCGAAATTAATAAAGAATTATCCTCTCTTTTTCTATATAAAACCACTCAAAATCCAATTTCTATTCACTCAAAAATAATTTTGAATGAATTTACTCTATCATTACCTTTATATATCCCTCCCATGGTACCCTAAATCTCATAATAATCTCCTTCCAATCTTTTAGAAGTACCCTCCCAAGGTAAGGGATCCTCGCCTTCTCCTCTTTCTTCAAGCAACTTCTTTATATTATGCCTTTTGATTTCCTATTTTTCATGTTGGCATATGTTTTTATACATAACTTTTACTATACTTATGATTCAAAATTGATTATAGACCCCCTTAATTCTCATTCACCCCTTCTATAATCCTTTATGTACACCAGTTATAGTGCTGAAGTTAACTTACGATTTTCTATGCCAAATATGTGTGTAGTGAATACCCATATCTATTTCCACTCAAGGGAATTCACCTAGTTATATGTATCCTTAATTTATTTGGGATTCACATGTATGTAACCCATACTCCTTATTCATGGGTTTAAAATTGATGAAAATATCCTTATATTGTATGACTATGTGGAACACTTATGCGCGTACATGCTATAAAAGTGACGGGTGGTCCCAGAATTTTATAGCCCTCCAATTAATTGGGTAATGTTTTCATGTCATAATAATTCATGTATTGTGAACAGGAGGATATCCTAATAACACTATATTATGTTGTCTTGGAGGTTATCCTTGACTTATTTTTTTGTTGTCTTGTTTTATGTTGTATCCACATTACTATGTTGCCTTTATATTATCATGTTATATCATGCCCTATTGTTCAATATTATTATCATCACCCCAGTTATGTTACATTGATATGTATTTTGGATAAAATTTAATACTTTACCTTATTCTATGTTTTTTTATTCCTTTAATGGGCTTTATAGCTCACCCTTTTCTTACGTATGTTCTCCTGTTATCCCATGCAGTTTTAGAAGATCTAAGGAATATAAGGGAATGTTTGAGAGTTTTAAAATAATAATGTTAAACCTATGTTTCAAGTTAATGTTATATATACCTGAGTTCATAAATACATGAGGCCTTTTGATCATCTAGGATTTTATTAAGTGTACCTTTGTGTAATAATTCATGAATTAAGTGTTGACAAAATATGGGATGCTTAGTATCAAAGAAAAGTCTAGTTATTTTTAGGAGTTAGTATTATAAAACTTTAATGAAAGAATTAGGGATAATAATAAACATAGGAAAACATCCCTAAATTTTTATAATGTATAGATTAAGTTTTTTCAAAGAAAATACATCCATGTATGGATATTACAAGTTGATTTGTCTCTAGCGCATTTGTACCTAGGGGTAGTAACCTGGAAAAAGATGCATAGAGTTGGACTCAACCATCACCTGGTACATAAAAATGGGCCTTGATAAACACATGGTTTATCACTCTTGGGGGATTTTCTTTGGAAAATTCATATGATATTTACAAACCATTATTTAGGGAAAATAATTTCCAAAAGATTTTATATTAGGAAATAAATTGTGGATCAATTAGTTTGAATCCAATAAATTAATAGGTTAAAGAATATATGTCATTGATGAGTTATCCATTTAATATTCATGTTTTCTCATTTATGTTATTAATATTTTAAATATACCCGTCCCTAATTTGTCCTTTATTTTTACTCAATGGATGTAAATAGGATAAAATAAATCAACAACCAATGTTAGGGGAAATGTGATGACTTCCCAAATGGTATTTTGAACCCGATGGGAGATGGAGTCTGGAACTTCATGATAATAATTTATCAATTACCTCAAGTTTTTAACTGAAACCAGAATCATGAGGAATTCCCAAATACCACTAAAAAGGGTAAGTTTCAATTGAGAACATTATGAAACCGGATTATAAATTTTAGTGGATATTTTATTCCCTTAATCACAGAGTAATGGATCAACTCCATTGAAAAGATATTCTCCATCCTTCAATGCTCTAAGAAAGATAATTTCATGTTGGTTGTTTATCATATGGTATGACAAGCATATTAATGGGGGACATTTGTCAAAAATATGAAGCCCGAGGAGGATTTTGAAGTAATGGAGTGAAAGGAATTTCATAAAAGGAAATTCAATTAATATTTTCCTGTCACTATCCACCTTAAAATAGAGAGGGATATCCTTAGCCTTGATAAAAAGGATGAAAAATACATCAGGGTGTACGAGGAAAATGTTACAATAATTTCATGATATGCCTCCAACTTTTTTATCACGCCTAAAAGTAAATTTTCCTGCTTCTTTCGTACTATAAATCCAAATTTATGAATAGAACTGGTTATTCCAGACATTGAAAGCTATGAAAAAATTGTATAATGTGCCTTAAAATTTGAAATTGAGATTGGAAAATCTTAAGGGTCTCTTGGGACTAGTGACCTGTACTGTCGTTGAAGTCGGTCAAAGTTTAAAATTTATATTCCTACTAACTACTGTATATGTGAAAAGTAGGGTCGAACCCACAGGGAAGGCTATTTTGACCACTAGTCTTCTAAAAACTAACTAAAGATCCCACTATTTTCAGAAGTGGAATAGATTTTCTATTTCTTTTAAAATTTTTTAAAATTTTTTAAAAAATTGTACACTAATGAAACACTACAGTCTTTATGAGTTTTTGTACTAAACTATTATGAAACAAGAACAGACTAAGAACGGTGAGAAACAGAGATAATAAATTCTGATAAATGAACAATCAATAAACATTCTCAGGGAAAAGTCTTCATTCTACTGGTTTTATAAGTATTCTGATTCACTTTAAAGTTACTGTTTGCACCCCCCATAAAGAGAGTGACTTATCTCCCTCGCGAAGAGTTAAGTCACACAGGCTGATTGATTTCGGAGTTCGCCACTCCAAAACAAATCAACTGTCAAAAGTTCAAAAAGATAATGACAACAGGACAAACGTTCCGTAAGTCCTGAAGTAATTGTGATTTGATTATTTTTAAAAGATGCTTCCATGATCAATATCACCGATTTGATACTGGAGTTTTGAAAATTATGTTCTAGTGGTGAAAAGCAATTGAATGAACTCAACATCAATCTCGCCGATTGATATTGAACACATTAATGTATGAAGCAGAAAGGAAGAAAAGTAACCATTAGAATTTATAATTCCCCGAGCTCAATGGTTTAGCCGATTAATTTGTTCATTATCAATATAGGAAATGAAGTCATACTAGAACAGAGTACAAGAATTCCAACTCTAAGGAAGAAGAACTCCCCTAATACTACTCTGCACTCGGGCTCCAAGGCCTCCAGCTCATCTCCAGTGTTGCCCTGCTCTCACGTCTCGTGTGTTTTTCGAATGAATGAGAGTTCCTCATTCTGCTGCTTGCTCTGCTTTATATATCAACTATCATCTGCTGCTTGTCACTGGTCGGTTCCACTGACTCCCAAAAAGTCCTTCACTTTAGCACTGCACATGTGCATTTTATCCGCGATAGGCACATCACACTCGTTTTTCCCTCGTAACTAACTCCGGATGAGTTAGTTGGAAGCACTTGGACGTGCTTCCGCCTCTTGAATGAACCTGCACATATTAAAAACAAAATGAAATAATTAAAACTCAGCAAAATTAAATTAATATGTTACAGTTACTATTTTATGTTTACCATTATAATACTTATTAAAAAGTAATTAAAGTTAAATAATAAATATCTTAAAAGGATAATTTTTATCTACTTTTATATTACTTATAAAATTATTCATTTAATATTACAATGGTAATACATAAATTAATTAATAAGTTGTTAATTTAATTAAGTTAATAAAAACTAAAAAATTTTAATTTAACATTTTTAACTAATTTATTAAAAATTGACAACATGAATAAATAAGTAATTAAGATAATATTTTAGATTGTATTAATAATTTTATTATTACTATTTAAGAAATTAAATTGCTCGATTAATTCATTAATTAGTTTATCTTAATTAAATAATTAGAATTAATACTTTAATTTTAAATATTTTTAAATTATTAAGTATATTTCATAGTTTATTCATAATTATTATTAATTATATAATTTATACTATAATCAGTATATTAATTTATTATTAAAACTTATTATTAATTTAGTTTTATATTTTAATTTATAATTTATCTTTTCATTAATATCATAATTGTTTTAAATTTATAACGTGTATAAATTAGTTTATATTTATTTGAATTAGTAAAGTTGAGTTTTATGTAAAGTTAACTTTACTTTAACTTTACTTTGCTTTTAATATTTTATCTTATTTTTGTTTTACTTTGTTTTTATTATTGTTTTTATTATGATTTATTATTATTTTTATCGATCTTTCTTCTTCCCTCCCCCAAATCGGCGCAGCAGGGGGGTAGGGCTTCGGTGCTGCAACCAGCTTCTTCTTCCTCTGGAGGCACGACGCAGCAGCCTCTTCACACAGCAGCGCGGACCTCGGGCTCGATCTCCCTCCAACAGCACGGTGATGCGATTCCCCCGACGACGCCTCACGTCGACCCGGCTCCTTGGCTTATCTCAACGACAGTCTTCCAGCAGCGGCGGCCTTCCACACAGCGGCAGTCCAGCAGGTGCAACGGGTTCAGCTCCTCAACTCCAATAGTGCACAGCGGTGGCTCTCGGTCCAGCTAGCTCCATCACTTCAACACAGCCTCCAGCTTCAGTGGCGTCGACCTCGGCTCCCCTCCAAAGCGACAAAGCCACAGTTCCTTCCGCAAGAAACCACAACGGATGCGAGCTCCATCAGACGCGGTGGCTCGGTCACAGATCCAGATACCGTGGTGGGTTCTGCTCCAACTTGTAGCGACTGTTCAGAAGCAACAGGTTTCAAGCTCTCCAAACCGGTGGCGGACTTCCACTCGGATCAACAACATGCGGCGGGAGTGAGGATAAAGGAACGGTGAGAGGGAGTAAAACGGTGAGGTTGTAAAATGGAAAAAAGGGGTTGTAATGGTGAGGTAGAGATATCGGTGAGGAAAGATTATCGGTGAGGTTGAGAGTACGGGTAGCTATGAAGGTCACAACACACCGGTCAAATAAATTAAATGGTCACTGATACTAAAATAGTTACCGTTACATAAAATGAAGAAAAAAAAGAAACTGCATGCGAGAGTCACCAGTACACAGTGAGGTGCGGGGGTCACGGGTACAATTTACTAACGTTGACCCTTTTAAAAAGAAACATTAAAAATTAAAACTTAAGTTATTTTTTTAAAAAAGGATTTAAAAATAATAATTACAAGAAAGATAAACACCATTAATTTAAAACAGAACTTTAATTAACCTTTAAAACATTAAAATTTTTAATTGAAAACACTAAAATTAAAAACTGAATAATTGTTAAACTAAATTAATAAAACACTTAAATTAAATTAACTAAACAAATTAATTACAAAGAAGCAGCGAATAGAATTGAAGAGAAACAGTGACCCAAATAAGTTAATCAGTAAGTTTGGGGTTGAAAATTAGAGTTACTGGTAAGAAAAGATAATGGTGACAAAGGTCACTGGTAAAAGCAAGGTCACCGTTACATCTCAAAACTAGTTACCGCTAGAGAAAAAAAGAAATAAAGTCACCATTAGTCAGTAACGGTAACCTGGTTACCGCTAGTTATAGTCTACCTCACCAGTAGGCTAAAACCAAAAGAAAATGAATTAATAATTAAACTTCATACATAAAATAATATAACTAATGTCTAAAAACTATTAATTAATTAATTAACTATTTTAACACATAAAATTAAAAGAAAACTACTTAATTTAATTAGAAACACAAATTATTTACTAAAATGATTTGCAGGATGTCTAAAAAAATTAATTAATAAAGGTAACCTATTCTAATGTAACTAAATTAAAAAAAAAGTATTAAAATAAAGACTAACATAATTAAATATAATAACAACAATTAAATAATTATTTTATAAAAATGTAGGTTTATTAAAAAGTCAGGCATACTTAAATTAACCAAACTAAATAAGACATAATTAAAGTTGATTAGTTTAATAAGATTAAAATTATTATTTTGAATACTAAAAATACATAATTAGTTATAAAAATTTATTAATAAATAAAATTAATTATAAAAGTACAAAAGTACAATTATATAGTAAAAAGTGATTAAATAATTAATTTAATCAATAAAAACTAAGTAAAATGATGTGGCAAAACTATGTAAAAATAGAGGCACATCAACTGGAGACAAGAAGTAAAGAATGGATTTTAATCCTGGTGGTGCGATGGAAAAATCTCTTGGTTGTAAGAAATTGTATCATCTCACTTATCAAAATTGTGGGAAGAAGCATCGTAGAAATTTCCAGATGGGGAAAAGGAAGTGTTTTAGGTGTAGGAATGAAGGACACCTAGCTATCGATTGATGATGATAGAAACCCGCCAATTTGATGGAATAAAGGAATTCTCTAGTCAACCCTTATCTTATAGTATAATGTTTCAACTGGAAGGAACAAGGACACTATGTGAATCAATGACCTAACCAAATGGTTGTTGATATCCACCAAAATAATCAACCTCCAATGCCTAGAGATCAAGGAAAAGCTTATTCCATCACAACTACTGAGGTGGATCCTAACAATGAAGAGGTAATGTGTATTCTAGTTATTCATTCAAGGGTGGAAAATGTATTATTTGATTTTGGTTCTATGCATTCTTTCATATCACCCAAGTTTAGTAGAAATATTCAAATTCCACCTCAAAACATGGAAGTCAAGTTATCAGTAAAGATATAAAATGGTTCAATTATTGCATACCAAGGATATAACTCATCCCCTGTCCAAATTTGTGGGATGAATTTCCCAAAAAACCTTGTGATACTACCCTTGGTGGAATTTGATGCTATTATGGGCATGGAATGGATTTCCTTGTATATATCCAACATAAATTTTAGAGAGAATGAAATCACCCTCCATATTGAAAATATCCCTCCGATTATATACAAGTGAAAAGAGGAGGATGAATATTATTTGGTACCATCACATCAAGAATGGATATTGTTAACTTGTGGGAAAGATTTTCTAGCTCAAATGATTGAGACTAAAGAAAATATTATCCTTGATTTCCTTCCCATTATAAGGGAATTCATGGATGTGTTTCATAAATAATTGTCAAGTATTCCACCTATCCATGAGGTTTTGTTATCAGTCAATCTCATACCTGGAGTTTTTTCTGTATCCAAAACTCCATATGGAATGGTCACCGTTGAACTTAAGCAGGTAAATAAGTAGCTGAAGGAGAATCTGGATAAATGGATTATATCCCCAAGTGTTTCACTATGGGGTACACCAGTCCACTTCATCAAGAAGAAGTATGGTCCAATGTGCATCTACATTGATTATCGTGGTCTCAATAAGATCATGATAAAAGACAAGTATCCTCGTCCAAGGATTGATGACTTGTTCGATAAACTATGTGGATCCCAATAATTATCTAAGGTGAATATTTGGTTGGTATATTATCAAGAGACTATGAAGGAGGATATACCAAATAATATTTTATTCATACAATGTATTGGAACTATAAGGCCAAAATTATGTCAATTACACTCACTAATGCTCCAACAATATTCATGGACTTAATGAATTGATTCATTGGGGAGTACCTCAAAAAAAATTTGTTAGTCTTCATAGATGGTATACATATCTACTCTAAATGTAAGGAGGAATATGAGGTTCATTTAAATACTATACTGTAGACCATGTGGAAGGAAAATTTATATGATAAGTATAGTAAATTTGATTTTTGGTCGGAGAAAGTAACTTTATTGGGGCATGTTATCACCAATAATGGGATATTTTGGATATATCAAAAGAAAAGGAATTGAATAATAGACTAGGCCATAATATATGATAGAAATGTCTAGTTTCCGTAAATTAGTTGGGTAATATCTTTGATTTTTAGAAACATATATGATTTTCAAGCCTATTAACCATTATTACTTGGAAGGGATTCAAGTTTTTCTGGACTTATTAATGAGAATAAAGCTTTAAATAGATAATTAAGAGGCTAATAACTACTCCTATGATCACTTTACCCACCAGTGGGGAAGGATTTGTGAGTTATAGTGATTCATCAAAAAATGTCTTGGGTTGTGTACTAATTCAATATGAAAAAGTGATAACCTATTACTCCCACAAAATAAAGATCCATGAGAAGAATTTAATGTATTAGATTTTCCATGTATTATTATTTTTAAATATTATATGGAATTATTTCAAGACCGGGCGTGAAAATGGAACATCATTTCGAGGCCCGGTGAGCCCGAAACGGTGGTTTGCACTTTTTAAGTTAAGTGAGTTGGCACTTATGCGCAGTTGTGGCAGTTTCCAAACGGGTGACCGGATTAAAAATCGGAGGGCACCGTTGCATCCGGGATGATGACTTTACTTAAGAATGAGTCTAACCTTGACCGATGCTGGTCGAGGAAAAAAGTATATTTTCGGATGTTTTTAGTAAAATAAAAATAAAATAAATTGTTAAATGTTTATTTTATTTTATGGAAACATCCGCTGCAGCGCAGCAACTAGACATCTCTTTCCTTATTTAATTACGGGTCATAATGACTCAAGAATGGCAATATGTAGTCTTTAATAACACATCGTATCTTAAATTCCAATCATGTTTCCCTTTTTAATGGGTTAAGCGATTGGTGGTCGTTGACGAAATTTTGGGAGAAATCACTGGAGGATCCGCGGAGTGCTGGAGCGAACCCTCAACAGGGAACGACGATTGATCGGAGTTGAGAATCGTTGCGCCAATGACGTTAAAGGATCTTGACGCCAGCGACAACGTGACACCTTATTCAGCGATCGATCAGAGTTGAGGTAGGGGTTTGTTTTTTAATTTCCACTTTCCCCGTTCTTGATTTAAAACGACGAATGTGGATCAACTACGAACAAGTTAATCCGCGGATTCATACGTTCTTGCAGGAGAGATTTTTCTTTGGAATGATCTCGGGGAGTTGATCCATGTTTTGTTTTATTGTTTGATCCTGCTCCGTTTAAGCCTACTGACGGGAGCGGATCAATGTCGTGATGAACGACGGCGGAGGTTCGTTCCTCATGTTGTTTTATTGAATTTCTTTCCCCCTTTTTCTTTTCTCACGCGTTCTTCGTGTTCTTCGCGGGGCGACGAACAACGGATCGTTGTGCATCCGTTCTATGATGAAACAATCCCAAATCAATGTTTCGGCACCGCAACGACCCTGTAGAGGTGGGACGACAATGGCGGACGACGAATCGGACCGAATCGGGAAGGACCGTTCTTCGATCGTTCTTCATGCGGGTAGATCAAAACATGTTATCGAATCCAATCGAAGGCCCGAAAACACCGGAAGCAGCTTCGTGGTGTCGGGGAGACCAAGACATGAAGGTTTCTTGGAGATCAAATAGTCGGATGAATGATCGAAGTAGCTCGGGAGGCGTGCCAGCGAAGAGCGTTTTTTCTGGAAATTTCCAGAACACACGGCGTCTACTTCCGAGGAACACGCCGTATAGTACTGACGGTGGCAGTTAGGGTTCGGGGGTCAGAGTGAAATCACACGGTGTGTGACCTTGGTCACATGGCATGTCGGACTTTCCCCGAATCTCGGCATGTATTTTTGGGAAATACACAGACACAGGATGATCTACACGGCTCCAGGAGACACGGCGTGTACAGCATGGTAGAGGCGGCTACGTGGAACTCGGCATGTATCCAGGGGGTACACGGACACGGGTTGTAGTACACGGGTTGATGACCGTGTCCGGACCCATGGTCAGTGACACGGGGCCAACACTAGTCACTTGGAAATGGTGTGTACATCGTACTACACGCCGTGTACCAAGTTTTTCTACATGACCAGCCTTACGACATGGGCCGTTGTACACGGGCAGAACCCAGGGTCAAACAACACGACGTGTAACTTTTCTATATGCCATGTACTTTTTGGAAAATGGAATGGTTCTCTTATTCACAGTATCTTGGACATCTTTCGTTTGGGTTAGTGCCCCTTCTTCTCGTTCCCCTGAAGGTCAGACATCATTTCCTTACACAGGAGTATGATCCCTTCAGCAGGACTTTCTGTGATAGAGTCAGGCATCCATCTAAGAGGCATGGATCGAGATCCTATATCCATTCCGGACCCTAGGTAGAGTCAGGCATCGACGTGACCAACTCTATCGAGCATTGATCCTCTTCCTAGCTGGTGTATCACCTAACTGGTGAATCTGGATGAGTCGCGGTATCCGCCATGGCCCTGGAAGTGATCATCATTTGTGTATCATGATCTTTCCCACTCAGGAGTGTGTCTCCTGTAATGAGTGCTTCTATTTATCGTAAATCTTCCCACTCAGGAGTGTGTCTCCCATAATGAGTGTGACTACCTCTCTTGATGGTTCTCGGTGAACAGTACTTCTCGGACGGACGTCATCAGATTTGTAAGACTCATGGAGTGTGTTCTCCCGGGACGAGTGCTTCGTGGAATCTTCGAACTGAATCCCTAACGGGGGTATGCGGTTGTGTGACTTGTCTCTAGACTATGGGTCTGGTTTTTTAGTATATCTGGTTTGTTCTATATGTTCTGGAGACATACACTGTGCATAGCTGATTGTACCTTTACTTTGTGTACTATTTTGTTGTTTTCGGGGTCCTCTACTTAGTATTGTTATACTCACCCTGGCACGGGCTTTGCCCGCACGTCTTCTGTTTTGTACAGACGAGCAGACTTTTGACAGAGTCCAGGGTGGACTAGGACAGGACCGAGCTTTCTAAGTTCCCTATAGGCCGAGGCGTTCCAACAGCTACGAGCAGCAGTCCCAATACCTTTTGTGTTTAAAGGTTGGACTTTGAAGTTTTTAGACTCTTGTTTTTGTTGGGCTTGTGTCCTGGCCTAGTTTACTTTTTAGTACTCTACCTTTCATCATACTCTGTTGGTTGGGTTTAGTTGTATGCATGCAGTTTTTCTCCTTAGTGGTTTTTAAATTTCAGCATTATGGTCTTGGAGATGTGTGTGTGTGTGTAAAGGTACATAGGCAATGCCTCCCATGTTAGTAATATGCCTACTCGGTGCTAGTCACCAGCCCCTGGCCTATTGGAGGCAGGCCTGGGGAGTCACGGTGTGGGCCCCACTAGGATGGGTCATGACAGAGTGGTATCATAGGTGGTCAGTTCTACCTTAGGACCAAGAGTCTGTGAGTTTGGTTTGGGGCAACAGTGTTGAGTGTTTCAGGTTTGGCTTTCAGGCCAGAGACTCCAGTGTTGGTGTGGTGGCCGACGTATCCATACACCAGGACTCTGATAACCTGCTTTTCGACTCGGTACACGAAAACATGGGTTGCGGGGGAATAAAAGTTACATGCATCATATAGGAATGGTTTGTGTTTTCCATGTCCTTTGTGTCAGCTATCTAGATATACTCTTTGACCATGATACATCTTGTTTCCTTACAGGATGCCTCCATGACGCATACCTGCTAGGATTCAGTAGCACGATCACGAGGATGACCCCCTCAGTGAAAAGGCATCGATACAGGGACCAGTTCCCCAGGTGTTGCCACCAGGTGGTGCACCAGTTATCCCACCACCAGTGGAGAAGCCAGTGGTACCTGTAGTACCGACCGGCGAGGAGCACATGCTTAACGCGCTCCCTGAGTTCAAGAGATAGAGACCCCTCAGGTTCCGAGGTGATCCCGACCCTCAGGCAGCTGAGGACTATCTTGAGGCAGTGACTAGAGTTTTCCATCTAGTGAGGACACCAGCAGACCAAATGGTGATCCTAAGAGCGAGCCTTCTTCCGGGTTCGGCGGGACGATGGTGGATTCTAACCACACAGACTCACGATGAGGAGACTCTTTCATGGACGGAGTTTGAGCGACTCTTCAGGGAGTAGTTCTCTCCGTTTATGCTGAGAGTTGTTCATATCCAGGAGCTTCTTCAGCTCCAGTAGGGCAGTATGACAATAGATGACTATTCATTGAGGTTCACCAACCTCGCCAGGTACTCAATGGATATGGTTAGGGATCAGTACTTCAGAGCTCGGACCTTCGAGTGATTTCTACGACGAGACATCCGACTTAGTGTCGTACCTCTATGCATATCGACTTATGCTGGAGTGCTCGAGTGGGCCTTGGTGATCGAGATCTTCTTGGCGGAGCAGAGACAGCCACTGGTAGTCAGCAGCAAGCAGACAGGTGTAGAGACCCCGGCAGTAGGGAGCCGGCGTCAGGCACAGGGACCTGGATATGGGAAACGTCATAGGAGGACCCAGGACAGGGGATCGATAGTCCAGGGCTCTCAGGCTGGATCCAGCCAGCCTAGGGAGAAGTGATGTTATGCATGCGACGGTAGGGGACATCTCGCTAGAGATTCCCCGACCTGTCGAGCTGCTGACAGGGAAGTGGTGGATGGACCACCGAGGCAGAGGTAGAGAACGTAACAGTCGGAACCTCCAGGCAGTGGATGTGGTAGAGGAGCAGGGAGAGCCGCAGGTGGTGGCAGACGCTTCAACTTACTTCCACCACCACCCCCATAAGGTCCACACCAGGATTAGGGAGCTGGGGGATAGGGGAGTGGACAACTGCATGCAGTCGAGGCATACGACCCAGGGACTCCACGGATGATTCGAGGTACGATCTGTGTCTTCTCTACCTTATCTTTCATGCTTATAGACACAGGTTTCAGTCATTCCTTCATATCCACATGTCTTGCATGAAACCTCGAGATTTCAGTAGAATCGTTGACTCGATCCTTACATTTGGAGACACCTATGGGAGGAGACTCGATGATCACGCACCTTTGAAGACAGTGTGATCTTACCCTTGGAGGTGAGAGTTTCTGTTAGAACCTCTTGGTGGTAGCGTTGAGGCCTTATGATGTCATTCTCAGTATGGATTGGGTATATGCGGTCCATGCCCAGATTGATTGTTTTAGGTGAAGAGTGTGGTGTGTCCGTCGTGATGGAATGAGGTTTTCCTTTGTCGGAGAAAAGGAAACCCAGGCAGCAGAGAATGGACTTATGCACAGGAGGGTGCATCCAATCTCTCATGAGTTGGCTAGCCTTTCCCTCAGATCAGTGGATGTTGTGAGCTCCCAGTTCCGAGCAGTAGTGGCGGAGTACAAGGACGTCTTTCCCGAAGATGTTCCAGGATTACCTCCCCACCGGGAGATCTACTTCTGCATCGACTTACACCCTGGGACGACACCGATTTCCTTATCGTCATATTGGATGGCTCCTGCAGAGCTTCACGAGCTGAGGGTTTAGTTGGAGGATTTGCAGAGCAAGGGTTTCGTGAGTCCCAGCGTCTCACCCTTGGCATCCCTCGTCTTGTTTGCCAAGAAGGTAGATGGGAGTCTGAGGTTGTGCATGGATTACCGGCTCCTGAACTAGGTGACGGTGAAGAAAAAGTATCCACTGCTGCAAATTGATGACCTATTCGATCATCTAAGAGGGTCACAATGGTTCTCGAAGGTTGACCTTCGATTAGGCTATCACAAACTACGAGTGCGGGACGAGGATATACCGAAGATGGCTTTCAGATGCCGCTACGGTCACTATGAGTACTTGGTGATGCTTTTTGGCATGATGAATGCCCCCGTAGTGTTCATGGTAATGATGAATCGGATCTTCCAGCCATACTTGGACCGGTTCATAGTGGTCTTCATCGATGACATCCTTGTGTACTCGGCGTCAGAGGAGGAGCACGCGAGACACTTGCGGATGGTTTTGGACATGCTCCGGGAGCACCAGCTTTATGGGAAGCTCTCGAAGTGCCAGTTTTGGATTCAGGAGGTCCACTTTCTAGGACATGTCATCTCAGAAGATGGAGTAGCTGTGGACCTAGCCAAGGTGGAAGTTGTGTTAGCATGGGAGCCACCTCGGAGCGTAACGGAGGTGCGGAGCTTCCTTGGGTTGGCAGGATTTTACCGGAGATTCATTCTTGATTTCTCTCGGATATCAGCACCATTGAAGGCCTTGACCAAGAAGGGGAAACCCTTCATATGGACGGAGAAGTGCCTGCAAGATTTTGAGTAGCTGAGACAGAGTTTGATGAGCACCCCAGTCTTGAGATTGCCGAAGGAGGGTGTCGAGTACGTAGTTTTCTGCGACGCATCAGGGACTGGTCTCGGCTGTGTCCTGATGCAGTGGCATGTAGTGATTGCTTATGGTTCACACCAACTTAGGCCACATGAGCAGACCTATGCGACCCATGATCTTGAGTTCGCAGCGGTGGTCTTTTCATTGAAGATGTGGCGACACTACCTGATGGGCGAGTGGTTTATCGTCTACTCTGACCACAAGAGACTCAGGTACATCTTTTCGCAGAAAGATCTGAATCTGTAGTAGAGACGATTGATAGAGTTCCTCCAGGACTATTATTTCGAGATCATCTATACTCCTGGAAAGGGGGACAAGGTGGCGGATGATCTTAGCATAAGGTTGAGCTCATAGCTGTTGAGGGAGGTGACACAACAGTTAGCCACGTTGCAGTTATCCTTCGTGGATGGAGAAGATATAGCTTACCAGTAGTCGATGGTTGTCACCCCTCCACTCTTACAGCGAGTTAGGGAGGTATAGCTTGGGGATATCGACTGTGTGGCTTTACGTGCTCAGTTATCCACAGGACATGCTCCTGATGGATATTCACAAGGTGGGGAGCACGTACTTCTTTTCAGATGACGCACTATTGTACAAGTGGCATTGTGGGAGGATGTCCTGAGGTAGTTCCATACATCCCCTTTGTTGGTACATCCTGGGGTGGAAAAGATGTAATAGGATCTTCGATGATAGTTCTGGTGGTCAGGAATGAAGAAAGCAGTAACGAAGTTCGTTTCTCGATGTCTCACATGCTAGCAGGTGAAGGCTGAGCACCAAGTTCCAGTGGGATTAGCTCACCCCCTAGAATTTCCATAGTGGAAGTGGGATGGAATATCGATGGGCTTCATGATAGGCTTACCATGGACATCCATGGGGCATGATTCCATCTGGGTGATTATTGACTGACTCACCAAGTCGGCCAACATCCTATCTATCAGGTAGCAGAGTTCTGTAGAGAGCTTGGGATGCCTCTACATGTAGGAGATAGTTCGACTTCATGGCGTCCCCTCAACTATAGTCTCAGATCGAGATGCCTGAATCACATCTCGGTTGTGGAAGGTATTTTAGGAGGCTTTTGGGACTCATCTATGCTTGAGCACAACATTTCATCCCCAGACTGATAGTCAGATGGAGAGGACCATTCAGGTTCTGGAGGATATGTTGTGAGCTTGTATCTTGGACATTGGTCACAGCTAGGAGGAACACCTACCACTGGTGGAGTTTGCGTACAACAACAGCTACCACTCCACCATTGTTATGGAACCGTTCTAGGCCTTGTACGGGAGACCCTGCCGGTCACCGCTTTGCTGGACCGACCCCAGAGAATCAGCACTCATGGGTCTAGAGTTGGTGCGAGCTACCATAGAAAAGGTGCAGATCATCTGAGAGTGGATGAAGACTACACAGATCTGGCAGAAGTTCTATGATGACCAACGACGGAGGCCTATGGAATGCGAAGAGGGAGACCACGTCTTTCTTCGGGTCTCACCTCGACGAGGGTTACAGAGATTTGGCCGAGGCAGAAAGCTATCTCCGAGGTTCATCTGACCCTTCCAGATACTGTGCAGAGTTGTTGAGGTGGCGTACCGCCTAGCTCTACCACCACAGTTCCATCGGGTACATGATGTCTTCCACATGTCACAGCTGAGGAGGTATGTGCACGACTCGTCACACGTCATCGACTGGGAGAAGCTGGACATCGGGATGGAGTGATATTTGCTGAGTACTAGGTGGAGATCGAGGATCGGTAGGAGATGATCCTTTGTGGGAAATCAATTCCCTTGGTGTGCATCCAGTGGCATCACGAGAATCTTCAGGAGAGCACATGTGAGCGGGAGTCCCAGATCCGTGCCCAGTACCCTCATCTTTTTGGGTATCCATTGTTTTGGCTTTTCGGGGACGTAAATCCCCAAGGTGGGGAGAATGTAATGTCTTGGACTTTCCATGTATTATTATTTTTAAATATTATATGTAATTATTTCGAGATCGGGTGTGAAAATGGAACATCATTCTGAGGCCCGGTGAGCCCGCAACGGTGGTTTGTACTTTTTAAGTTAAGTGAGTCATCACTTGTGCGCGGTTGTGGCAGTTTCCAAACAGGTGCCCGGATTAAAAATCGGAGGGCACCGTTGCGTCCGAGATGATGAATTTACATAAAATTGAGTCTAACCTCGACCAACGTAGGTTGAGGGAAAAAGTTTATTTTCATACATTTTTAGTAAAATAAAAATAAAATAAATTGCTAAATGTTTATTTTATTTTATGGAAACATCCGCTGCAGCGCAGTGACGGAACATTTGTTTCCTTATTTGATGGCGCTCCATAATGACTCAAGAATGGAAATATGCAGTCATTAATACCAGAGAATATCTTAAATACCAATCATCTTTCCCTTTTTAATGGGTTAAGCGATTGGTGGTCGTTGATGAACTTTTGGGAGAAATCCCTGGAGGATCCCTGGAGCGCTGAGCGAACCCTCAATGGCGAATGATGACAGATCGGAGTTGAGAATCGTTGCGCCAAAGACGTTGAAGGAGCTCGATGGCGGCGGTAGCGCGACACCTTCGTCAGTGATCGATCACAGTTGAGGTAGGGGTTTGTTATTTAATTTACTCTTTCCCCATTCTTGATTTATAACAACGAACGAGGATCAACCACGAACAAGTTGATCTGTGGATTCGTACGTTCTTGTGGGAGGGATTTTTCTTTGGGATGATCTCAGGTATTTGATCCATGTTTTGTTTTATTGTTTGATCTTGCTCCGTTTAAGCCTACTGACGGGAGAAGATCAATGCCATGATGAATGACGTCGGATTTCCGTTCCTCATATTGTTTTATTGGATTTATTTTCCCCTTTTTCTTTTCTCGTACATTCTTCGTGTTCTTCACGGGGCGATGAAAAAAGGATCATTTCAAATCTGTTCTGCAATGCAACGATCCCAAATCGAAGGTTCGGAACTGCAACGACCTTGCAAAGGTGTGACGACAATGGCGGACGATGAATCAGACCGAATCGGGAAGGACCGTTCTTCGAGCGTTCTTCGAGCGAGAAGATCAAAACATGTTTTCGGAGCCAATCGGAGGCCCAAAAACACTGAAAGAGGCTTTTTGGTGTCGGGGCGACCAAAACCTGATGGTTTCATGGCAATCAGATGGCTAGATCAATGATCAAAGCAGCTCGGGAGGCGCGCCGGTGAAGAGCGTCATTTCTGGAAATTTCAAGAATACACGGTGTGTACTTCCGAGGAACATGCCATGTAGTACTGACGGTGGCGGTTACGGTTTGGGGGTCAGAGAGGAATCACATGGCGTGTGACCCTGGTCAAAGGATGTGTCGGACTTTCCCTGAAGCTCAGTGTGTATTTTGGGAAATACACGGACACGGGATGATCTACATGTCTTCAGACGACACAGAGTGTATAGCATGGCAGAGGCGACTACGTGGAACTCGGCGTGTATCCAGGGGGTACACGGACACAGGTTGTACTACACGAGTTGATAACCGTGTACGACCCCATGGTCAGTGACACGGGGCCAACCCCAGTCACTCGGACACGGTGTGTACATCGTACTACATGTCGTGTACCCAGTTTTTCTACACGACCATCCTTACAACACTTGCTTTTGTACACGAGAAGTGCCCGAGGTTAGACAACACGGCGTGTAACTTTTCTCCACACCGTTTACTTTTTGGAAAATGGCATGGTCCTCTTGTTCACCATATCTTGGACATATTTCATTTGGGTTAGTGCCCCTTCTTCTCATTCCCCTAAAGGTCAAGTATTATTTCCTCACACTGGAGTATGATCCCTTCAGCAGGAATTTCTATGATAGAGTCAAGAATCCATCTGAGAGGCTTGGATCGAGATCCTCTATCCATTCCTAACCCTAGGTAGAGTCAGGCCTCAATGTGACCAATTTTACCAGGCGTTGATCCTCTACCTAAATGGTGTATCACCTAACTGTTGAATCTGGATGAGTCACGGTATCCGCCATGGCCCTGGCAGTGATCCTCATCTGTGTATCGTGATCTTTCCCACTCAGGAGTGTGTCTCCCGTAATGAGTGCTTCTATCTATCGTAAATCTTCCCACTCCAGAGTGTGTCTCCCGTAATGAGTGTGACTACCACTCTTGACGGTTCCTGATGAATGATACTTATCATATGGATGTCATCAGAGATGTAAGACTCGTAGAGTGTGTTCTCCCGGGATGAGTGCTTCGCAGAATCTTCAAACTGAATCCCTAACAGGGGTATGTGGTTGTGCGACTTGTCTCTAGACTAAGGGTCTGGGTTTTTAGTATATATGGTTTGTTCTATATGTTCTGCAGACATACATTGTGCATAGCTGACTGTGCATTTACTTTGTGTATTGTTTTGTGGTTTTCGGTGTCCTCTACTGAGTATTGTTATACTCACCCTTGCACGGGCTTTGCCCACACGTCTGGTGTCTTGTATAGATGAGCAGCCTTTTGAAAGAGTCTAGGGAGGACCTGGATAGGACCAAGCTTTCTGAGTTCCCTACAGGCCGAGGCGTTTCTATGGCTACAAGTAGCAGTCCCAGTACCTTTTGTGTTTACAGGTTGGACTTTGCAGTTTTAAGACTCTTGTTTTTGGTGGGCTTGTATCCTGGCCCAGTTTACTTTTTAGTACTCTACCTTTCTCCATACTCTGTTGGTTGGGTTTAGTTGTATGCATGCATTTTTTTTCCTTAGTAGTTTTTACATTTCAGCATTGTGGGATTGGAGATGTGTGCATGTGTACAGGTACATAGGCAATGCCTCCCATGTTAGTAATATGCTTACTCGGTGCTAGTCACCAGCCCCTGGCCTATTGGAGGTGGGCTTGGGGAGTCACAGTGCGGGCCCCACTGAGATGGGTCATGACATAGAACTACACAATGTATGATCTATAATTGGTAGCAATGATCTTCATGTTAAATATTTGGAGACATTATTTCTATGGATATAAGTGTGACATATATATTGATCATAAAAGCCTCAAGTATATATTCACAAAAAATAATCTTAATATGCACCATAAAAGGTGGTTAGACATGGTCAAGGATTATGGTTATTCAATCCATTACCATCCCGGAAAAGTTAACAAAGTGGAAGATACTCTAAGTAGAATGGATCCTACAACCATATCCACTATAAGGATTACAAGGTATCCAATATTCTTAGGCATGAAAAGTCTTGACATGGGAATAATAAAAGGATATTAATCTTACCTTTATCAAATAACTACACAAACTTGAATTCTTGAGAAGGTCAAGGAGGCCCAAAAAGATGATGAGGTTCTAAAAAATATGGTAGTGAATATTCCACAGTTTAACATTGTGGAATATGTTTTTATAAGGTTTCGAACCCCAATATATGTCCCCTAAAAACTATAGTTTAATAAGGAACTTATGGATGGTGTTCATATCTCATCCTTCTCTATTCATCCAGGAAGCACTAAGATGTATACGGATTTGAAGAAAAACATCAAGTGGGATAACATGAATATGGATATTGTGGAGTTTGTATCTCAATGTTTGGTATGCCAACAAGTCAAGGAAGAATGATAGAAGTATAAGGGTATAATGCAACTATTTCTTATACTATTATGGAAATATGAAAACATAACAATGGGTTTTTTTATAGGAAACCTACAGGTAATAATGGAATCTTAGTGGTAATCGATCACCTTAAAAATTAATCATATTTCATTTCTATCAATGAATATTTATCTCTTGACCAAATCACCATGATATACATAAGGGAAGTGGTAATACTACATGGAGTTACACTCTCTATTATATATGTTCGTGATCGAAGGTTTACCTAGGGGTTTTGGATAAACCATCAGTAAGTGTTTGACAGAGAAATTAGCTTCAACACTTTTTATCAGCCTTGGATAAATGGTTGGTCTGAAAGGACCATTAAAACTCTAGAGGATATGCTAAGATTGTTTTCAATGTATTTCCAAGGATGTTGGGACCATCACCTTCCTCTAGTGGAATTATCATATAATAATATTTTCTATTATAGCATTAAATTGGAACCTTATGAGGCTCTGTATAGGAAGAGGTTTCATAATATAAAATGATTGGATAATGTTAGAGGGAGGAAGCAGATGGGGCCTAATATTATCCAATGGATTATAGAGAATGTTCCAACTATTCAGAATCATAAGAAATCCTCAAAAATTCGACAGAAAATATACATAAAAAATCATTGATGGAACTTGGAGTTTAAGGTCAGAGATAAAGTGTTACTTTTTATATCACCATGGAAGAAATAAATGAGGTTATGGAAGAATGGAAAGCTTTTCCAAGATACATCAGTCTCATTGAGATCCATGGTTTCATCGAATCAATGACCTATTGACTAGCACTGCCACATAACCTATCTTAAGTACATGATATGTTCCATTTATCTTTATTAAAGAAGTAAATACCATACCCCTCATATTTAATAAATTTAGAGGTGGTATTATTGGATAATAATATTTTGTATGAGGTGAAGCTGATGAAGATCTTAAATCACAGAGACAAAGTTCTACAAAACAAGATAACTCACCTGGTCAAAGTGTTGTGACAGAACCACAAGGTTAAGGAAGAGAAATTGCAACCATAATAGGTGATGAAATATAAGTTCCATCATCTATTTTAGTTTATGAAATGAAAATTTTTACAGTGAAATCTCTTAAGGGGGAATAATGTAATGACCTAAAATATTATAAATAAACTCTTTTTTGAATGAATAAATTCCTTAATAAGTAATTTAGTTATAGAAAATGCATGCACTAATTTTGTTATTATATAGTTTGTCAGATTTAAAAGACTAGTAAGCATCATAACCATTGATAATATAGTTATTTTATAATGATTGTATGAGTATTATATATTAAGTGTTATTGTAAAGTCTAATTGACATAGACAGAAAAAGTGATGGTCTCGACTAGTAGGATCGTACCCTATAAATCCCATTTATCAGAGCTTCCAAGGGAGATAAAATCACTAACTTTTTCCTTCACTAATCTAAAGATGAGATTCATCAACTAAATAACAAGAGAAACTGTTTATGGTAGAAAACTAATATTAACAAGAACACGGGCCAAACTATGTTTGTCTAACCACCCCATAAAAATCTCACCATCACTCACCTTACCCTTATGGCATTCTCTGATGTACTAAAGGGATATGTATATATACCCTAACAATATGAATTTTTTTAATAAAATAATGGTTATATTTAACCCTTTTTAGTATTAATTTTTTAATGATTAAACCATGAGTTTGATAAAAAATAGATTTTATTACGGTGAACCACAAATTGTATTTTGGTAAATATATACTTTCAATCAAAAAAATCTTTTGATGACTTAAATAATTTTTGAAATAAAATATATTTTAATAAAATATTATTATTATTAAATAATATTTATTAAATATAAATGATAATAAAATTTTACAAAGTCAAATGTAATTTTTTATTTAGGTCGGAAAATTTTTATTGTAAAAAAAACAAATATTTTTCAATAAGTATAGATTTTTTATTTAACAGTGAAAATTATCCTATTTAAACATTTTTTATATAAAATAAATATTATATTTAAAAATCAAAACATCAAAATTATACAATAGTGGATTTTTCATAATTTTCTAAGACAGTCAAATTTTTGGGAAAAAATTAAATATGACATAATTATATGTGTAAAGACACGGAAATTTCAAGGAAATATTTTTTCTTAAACATCTTGGAATTTTACGAGTTTGTGGCTTCTAACGGCACTTGATTCCGAGGCCCGGTGTGCCCGTAATCAAATTCTGAAGTTTAGCATAGGTATGTTCAGTGAACAAACGAGCGGGTTTTTCTATCTTTTGAACCGGTGATCGGAATTGAAATCTGAGGGCACCGATGAATCCGCAGCCCCGGTAATTTCTTAAGGGAACCTTTACCGCGGTTGCGTTTGCACGGGAGGAGAAGTTAAAATTTTTGTATTAAATGAGAAGTGAATAAAATTGTGGAACAATTTTATTTTTATATCTAAAGTGGTAATATCCTACATGGGGGAGTTGGGGTGGGACCCAAAAGCTTCTAAGTACCCATGTAAGGATATTTTTGAGGTGGGGCCCACACGAGCCCTAACCTTTCACATTCCCATAACTCTCTTTTAACTCTCATAAACTCCCCCTTTAAACTTGACAACTCCTCTAAATTAATGAGGACTCTTCCTCTCCCTCTCTCACTCCAATAAAACTTTCCAACCTATCACTTAATTAATTAAACAAATCTTGATTTAATTACTTAAGTGAAATGGATTTTGAATTTTGAAATGCATGGAAAGTAAAATTAAAATAAGGGGTGGCCTTATTTTAATTGTTTTTGGCTTGTTGTGTGGGGGGGATTTTTGGGAGAGAACTCTTGTGAAGAAGAGGAGGATTTCTCCTTTGTTAAAGAACGTCAACTCTCCGACGAAGAACATCAAATTGGTGACCACGGTTCTTCATCCTCTTCTTCCTCCGCAGCAAGGGAGGAGACACTGATGCGGGAAATCACTAGTTATGGCACGTCTTCAATTCTTCTCTCCATGAAAAAAGAGGAGACGTCTCTTCCTCAGGTGCACACCGACGACGACAGAAACGGCACCGTCATCCACGATGCTTGTTAACCGCGAACCTTAATCGAGGTAGGGGGTTTAATTTGAGAATTTTAATACTCCCATGATTGTTCCCTTCTAAAAAAAGAACGCAGATCAACTCAATATCATGTTGATTCGTGAATGTTTTTATTTACGGGTTGGGAATAATTATTTGTGGGGGAATTTTTTGGAATTAAGTTCAATTTTAATTGATTAAAATTTTGCCTCGTTTGTCGTTGAACATCATTGTTGTTCGATCTTTTTCTATCAACTAATGCGGGGGGCACGGGCCGAACAAACACGGTCTGACAACCCTTTGTAGATTGTTTGTCTGTACGCAGATTGGAGAGCGACGACGAAATGGGACGCAATGGCGATTTAAAGCCACCGTAGTGAAGAGCAGGTCCCGGGAGAGTCGTTGGCGCAGACGGTGGGCAAAACGGACCACCGGAGTGCGTCCGGTGGTCCGCAGAAGGCGGCACCGGCGACCGGAGGCGGCGGCCGGAGCCGTCCGGCCGCTTGGAGGCAGCGGTGCCCTAGCGCACCACCGAAGAAGAACCATTGCGGCTGTGCCGTGGATGTGACGCGGTGGATCCCGCACGGCCGCAGGATCTTGGACGACCCGAGGCGGCGCTTTGCGTCGTCCGTACCAATTAGTGCCCCCCCCTCCCCCCTGCTCTACGTACCCTCTTGGCCTGGCCAGTCGGGCCGCGCTGCGCCGGCTGGGCTGGGCCGAACCCAGACCCTGGTCAGGTCGACCTGGTTCGGGCCGACCCAAGGGGTGTTGGGCCAGGTCGGACCGGGCCCAGACCCCCTATTTTCGGACCGTTTTCGGTTAAACGGACATATCTTGAGTTGGGGATCTCCGATCGACGCACCGTTAGTTGTGTAGGATTCCTCGGATTGATACAGTCATTTCGGTATATTACAATTAAGGTTTCGGCAAAGTTTGGATATGACCGGGTTGGTTTGAAATCAAAACCAACCGGGCCCCCGGAGCAGAAACGCTTAAAACATGAGCTCCGAACGTCCGAATGACGCGCTGTCGACTTTGTTGAATTCCTATTGATGAGAAGGTTATTTTGGAATACTTCACCTAATATTTGTACGTAGTTGGAGTATGGCCAGGTTGGATTGTACCTGAAATCCAACCGGGCCCCTGGAACGGAAAAGGCAATAACTCACAGACCAGGCGTCCGATTGACGCGCCGTCTGTTGCGTTGAGACCCCTATGATGAGGCGGTCCTTTGAGATACTTCCACGTGAGATTACATGAAACTTGTAAGTATTGACCAGTAGCTCGTTGAGCGGACCCTTCCGGAGACGACCGTACGAAGTACGGAGACCTTGTAGCTGGCTGAGACCTCATGACTGGTCTTCTGATTCGAGTCAGAGTGACTTGACTAGCCCAGTGGGGAGCACTATTGTGTTTGGGTGGCAGACCCACAATGGGGAGCACTACTGTGTTTGGTTGGCAGACCCACATTACTCGATAGAAGGAGTACCTCTGTAGGCTATTAGTGGGAGCACTACTGTGTTTGGGTGGCAGACCCACGCTGGGGAGCACTACTGTGTTTGGGTGGCAGACTCGCGGTACTTGATAGGAGGAGTACCTCATCACTCTATGGTTAGTGAGCAGCGCCTCGGAGTTGTGATAGGATCACTGTATTCTTCATAGGAGGATCTCTTCAGCAGTTGTGGTTTCAATATTATTAATGAAAATCTGGGTTTTAGCTGAGTCAATGACCTTTGTGTTTACCTCATGATTGAGATGGGTCACTTGATAACTTAGTTATATGTATGGGCATATACCTAAGTAGTGGTTGTCCATTGATTTCATAACCTTTGTGTTTCCTCATGTTTGAGATGAGTTGCTTGATAACTTAGGTATAAGTATGGGCTTATACCTAAGTAAGGGTTATCTGTTGAGATCCTTCTTGTGGTCATCCTTGTTGGATTTAGTGAGACCTTAAGGGTCTCGGGGTCCCTACTGAGTATCATTATACTCACCCCTGCACGGGCTATGCCCGCACTTCATTGTGTTGGATGCAGAAGACAGACAACACTGACAGAGACCGAGTGTACGAGGACTAGACGGTACCTGAAGGTGGACCTTACGACGAATCAGTACCTGGAGGTGGACCTCATGACAAGTTAGTACCCAGAGGTGGACTTCACAACGAGACGGTACTCGGAGGAGGTTGGCGGGCGAGAGCGTTGAGGAGGCTATCTGTACCTACCCTTCAGGTAGGATCTGATGTGGACGACCCAGGAGTTGCTTCTATCTTCCAGCTGTTTGTCTTTTCTGTTGTACTTTCATTCAGTTGTAGTAGTACTTTTCAGTTGGGTTTGTATTCTGGCCCATTTACTTTTCAGCACTTTCTTTTGTACTTAGTGTATTACTTCCTCTTGTACTCTGGTTGGATGTGTTTATCTTTTATAAAGTCAATGCCTTCCCTTTTTATTTGGATTTACGTCTTTGGTGCTAGTCGCCAGCCCCTGGCCTATGGAAGGCGCGCTTGGGGTAGTCACGGCACGGGCCTCGAGGACGGGTCGTGAAAAATTGGTATCAGAGGAGTCGGTTCTACCGAAGAACTTATAACATTGATATTCTCTTTCTGTGAAGCAATAATGTTAAGGGTAACGAGTGTGGTTTTCATTTCAGGGAGTCCAGTGTTGGTGCGGCAGCCGACGTATCCATACACCAGGACCCTGACTACTGATTTCTGACTCAGTGCACGAAAACACTGATTGCGTGTGTGTTTTCAAAAGTTTTCTTTAAGTCAGCTCAAACCAGGTCATCTCACTCGGTTTAAATCGTTTGACCGTATCGCATCTGTTCAGGATGTCTCCACGCAGATAGTCAGTTGGAGTTCTGAGAGAGTACTCGATGACGGCCCATCGAGCGACGAGGCTCTGGTGCAGGGCCATCTTTCTATGTTGGAACCTTCGGGTGGTGTACCAGCAGCAGCACCACCCGTTAGGTAGCAGATGCCACCATCCATATTAGTGGATGGTGCACGCTAACAGAGCACATTTCACGAGTTCCAGCAGCAGAGGCCTCAAAGGATACAAGGCGAGGCAGATTCCCAGGTAGCAGTGGATTGGCTGGAAGCGATTTCTATAGTTCTGCACCTAGTTTATACTCTAGTAGAGCAGATGGTGATCCTAGCTACTAGTGTTTCCCATTGAGTGACCATGATGTTGGTCTGCATAGTGATGAGGCTTTGGTATGTGGACTGATGCCTGAGATAGTACCTTCGGATAGTGTGCCAGCTATATCACTACCTGTTGGTTGGCATTTTCAACAGGTGGTACTGGTAGATGCCACTTGTAGGCTTAGTGCCTTAAACGTGTTTCAGCATCAGATACCCCTCAGGTTCCGAGGCAGGCCCGACTCACAGGAGGCTGAGGACTGGCTTGAGGAGGTGGCTGAGAGTTTTCTAGAGCTTATACAGCTTCGGTAGGACGACATGTCAGTAGTTGAGTATTCATCGAGGAATACCGATCATTCATGGAACTTGATGACTAAGATATGAACTGTTCTTTAGAGCTCAGACCTTAGAGCGAGGTCTGTCTAAAGGACATCCTAGCCAGCACTTTTCCTCTATGTATTCCTACTTATGCTAGGGTTCTAGAGAGAACCTTTGTGGTTGAATGTTATTTGGCTGAATGGATACAGCCTGTGAATGTTAGCAGTGGGAAAATAGGAAACTGGCACCAGTCTTAGAGACTTGGGCATGTAAAATGTTTCAATAAGAGGAAATGTTAAGGATAGATGAATCTGTAGAGCAGCAGATGTGGAAGCAGAGTAGGGAGAGCAGCATGAGGTGGTGTACTTTTTGACATGTTACAACCACCCGCCTTTGTAGTCCCCGCCAGGCTCAGTGAGCAGGAGGGTAGGGGAAGAGAGTAGCTACATGCGATCAAGGAGTGTGACTCAAGGGCTCTGAGAATGATTTGAGGTACGTTCTGTGTCTACTACTAGCTGTCGTAACAACAGACATTGATACGAATCATTCATTCCTTCTACGAATCTTTTCCTAGACCTAGAGTTTCCAGCTAAGATGTTGACTTGACCCTCACGTCTGGAGATACCTTTAGGAGGAGAATACATAATCACACTTACGCCGATGGTGTGATCTGACCCTTGAGGAAAGAGTTTCGGTTGGAACCTCTTGGTGGTAGCATCGATGCCTTACGACGTTAGTTTGGGTATGGACTGGGAAACCACAGTTCATACACAGATTGACATTATTAGGAAAAAATGTTGTGGTTTACCTACAATGTTGGGATGGGTTTTCCTTGGTCGGAGAAAAGGAAACCCCAGGTAGCACATTATGGAATAATTCATAAGTGGATGCAGTCGATCACTCATGGGTCGGCCATACTTTGATTTGAGCCAGACTTCTCCAGAGGTGTTGCACTACTTTTAGCATTGATGAAGAAGGGGAAAACCCTTCGTGTGATCAGGGATATGCCGGCAGATCTTTTCAGGAGTTGAGGCAGAGGTTGAGTAGTGCGCCCATTTTAAGGCAATGTCGGTGAAGGTGCAGATCGTCCAGGAGCAGATGAAGACTGCATAGAGCAGGCAGAAATCCTATGTTGATAGGAGACGGGACCACTGGAGTTCGAGGATGGCGACCACGTTTTCTTACGGGTCTCACCTCGATGAGGTCTACGGAGATGTGGCCGAAGCGGCAAGTTATCTCCAAGGTTCATCGGACCCTTCTAGGTCCCTAGCAGGGTAGGCGAGGTCGCTTACCATCTGGCCCTTCCACTTTAGTTGCACCAGGTGCACGATGTCATCCACGCATCTCAGCTGAGGAGATGTGTTCACGACCTATCCGTCATCATTGACCATGGAGATCTGGATATCGATGACAGGGGCGACTTTCATGGGGTTCTAGTTAAGGCTGAGGATCGACAAAAGCGGGTCCTATGAGGATGGTCGATTCCTCTTGTGTGCTTTTGTTGGCAGCACGGGATCCTCCAAGAGAGCACATGGAGCGGGAAGCTCAGATGCGTGCTTGGTACCTCCTTTAGTTTCCCTAGTTTGTGTTATAGCTTTACGGGGACGTAAAGATCTGAGGTGGGAGTAATGTAAAGACCCGGAAATTTAAAGGAATTTTTTTTCATAAATACCTTGGAATTTTACGAGTCTGTGGATTCTGACGGCACTTGATTCTGAGGCCCGATGTGCCCAGAATCAAATTCCGAAGTTTAGCTCGGGTACGTTCAGTGAACGAATGAGCAAGTTTTTTTATCTTTTGAACCGGTGCACAAAATTGAAATCTGAGGGCACCGATGAATCCTCAGCCCTGGTAATTGTTTAAGGGGACCTTTACCATGATTTCGTTTGCACGGGAAGAGAAGTTAAAATTTGTGGATTAAATGAGAAGTGAATAAAATTGTGGAACAATTTTATTTTTATATCTAAAATGGTAATATCCTACATGGGGGAGTTGGGGTGGGACCCACAAGCTTCTAACTACCCATGTTAGGATATTTGTGATGTGGGGCCCACACGAGACCCAACCTTTCACATTCCTATAACTCTCTTTTAACTCTCATAAACTCCCCTTTTAAACTTGACAACTCCTCTAAATTAATGAGGACTCTTCATCTCCCTCTCTCACTCCATTAAAACTTACCAACCTATCACTTAATTAATAAAACAACTCTTGATTTAATTACTTAATTGAAATGGATTTTGAATTTTGAAATGCATGGAAAGTTAAAATAAGGGGTGGCTTTATTTTAATTGTTTTTGGCTTGTTGTGTGGGGGGAATTTTTGGGAGAGAACTCTTGTGAAGAAGTGGCGGATTTATCCTTTGTTGAAGAATGCCAACTCACCACTGAAGAACATCAACTCGGCAACCACGGTTCTTTATCCTCTTCTTCCTCTGTGGCAAGGGAGGAGACACCGATGCAGGAACTCGCTAGCGACGGTGCATCTTCTATTCTTCTCTCTGTGAAAAAAGAGGAGACGTCTCTTCCTCGGGTGCACACCGACGACGACGGAAAAGGCACCGTCATCCACGATGCTTGTCAACCGCGAACCTTAATCGTGGTAGGGGTTTAATTTGAGAATGTTAATACTCCCATGATTGTTCCCTTCTAAAACAAAGAACGCAGATCAACTCATTATCAAGTTGATCCGCGAATGTTTTTATTTACGGGTTGGGAATAATTATTTTCAAGGGAATTGTTGGGAATTAAGTTCAATTTTCATTGATTAAAATTGTGCCTCGTTTGTCGTTGAACATCATTGTTGTTCGATATTTTTCTATCGAATAATGCGGATGGCGCGGGTCGTACAAACACGGCCCGACGACCCTCCGCAGGTTGTTTGTCTGTGAGTGGATTTGAGAGCGATGATGAAACGGGCCGCAGTGGCGATTTAAATCCGTCTTAGTGAAGAGCATGTCCCGGGAGAGCCGATGGCACAGACGGTGGGCAAAACAGACCACCGGAGTGCGTCCGGTGGTCCGCAGAAGGTGGCAGCGGCATGCACCGCTAGGGCGGCGGTGTCGGCGACCGGAGGCGGTGGCCGGAGCCGTCCGACCGCTTGGAGGTTGCGGCGCCCCAGCGTGCCACCGGAGAAGAACCGTTGTGGCCGTGCCGCGGCGGCGACGTGGTAGATCCCGCGCAGCCGCGGGATATGGGATGACCCAGGGCGGTGCTTTGCGCCGCCGGTACCAATTAGCGCCCCCCCCCCCCGCTCCGCGTACCTGCTCGGTCGGGCTGGCCGAGCCGCGGCCGCGCTGGTCGGGTCGGACCCGGACCGAGGTCGGGTCGACCTGGTTCGGGCTGACCCAGGGGGTGTTGGGCCGGGTCGGACTGGGCCCAGACCCCCTATTTTCCGACCGTTTTCGGATAAACGGGCATATCTTGAGTTGTGGACCTCCGATAGATGCACCTTTAGTTGCGTAGGATTCCTCGGATTGAGACGGTCATTTTGGTATACTACACTCAAGGTTTTGGTCAAGTTTGGATATGAACGGGTTGGTTTGAACTTGAAACCAACCGGGCCCTCGGGTCGGAAATGCTTATAACTTGAGCTCCAGACGTCCGAATGACGTGTCGTCGACTTTGTTGAATTCCTCTTCATGAGGCAGTTCTTTTTCAATAATTCACCTAAGGTTTGGATGCAGTTGGAGTATGGCCGAGTTGGATTGTACCCAAAATCCAACAGGGCCCCTGGAACGGAAAAGTCAATAACTCACAGACCGGGCATCCGATTGACGTGCCGTCTGTTGTGTTGAGACCCCTATGACGAGGTGGTCCTTTGAGATACATCCAGGTGAGATTACATGACACTTATAAGTATCAACCAGTAGCTCGTGGAGCGGACCCTCTCAGAGACGAGCGTACGGAGTATGGAGACCTTGTAGTTGGCTGAGACCTGATGACTGTTTGTCTGATTCGAGTCGAAGTGAATTGACTAGCCCAGTGGGGAGCACTACTGTGTTTGGGTGGAAGACCCACGACAGGGAGCACTACTGTGTTTGGGTGGCAGACCCGCGGTACTCGACAGAAGGATTACCTCTGTAGGCTATTAGGGGGAGCACTACTGTGTTTGAGTGGTAGACCCATGGCGGGGAGCACTACTGTGTTTGGGTGGCAGACCTGCGGTACTCGACAGAAGGAGTACCTCAGCAGTCTAAGGTTAGTGAGCAGCACCTCGGAGTTGTGACAGGATCACTGTACTCGTCAGAGGAGGAGATCTTCAGCAATTTTGGTTTCGATATCATTAATGAAAATCCCGGTTTGAGCTGAGCAATGACCTTTGGGTTTACCTCATGATTCAGATGGGTCACTTGATAACTTAGGTATATGTATGGGCATATACATAAGTAGAGGTTATCTGTTTATTTCATAACCTTTGTGTTTCCTCATGTTTGAGATGAGTTACTTGATAACTTAGGTATAAGTATGGGCTTATACCTAAGTAAGGGTTATCTGTTGAGATCCTTCTTGTGGTCATCCTTGTTGGATTTAGTGATACCTTGAGGGTCTCGGGGTCCCTAATGAGTATCATTATACTCACCCCTACACGGTTTATGCCCGCACCTCGTTGTGTTGGATGCAGACGACGGACAGCGCTGACAGAGACCGAGTGCACGAGGACTGGACGGTACCTGGAGGTGGACCTTACGACGAGTCAGTACCTGGAGGTGGACCTCATGACGAGTTGGTACCCAGAGGTGGACTTCACAACGAGACGGTACTCGGAGGAGGTTGGAGGGCGAGAGCGTGGAGGAGGCTATTTGTACCTACCCTTCAGGTAGGATCCGAGGTGGATGACCCAGGAGCTGCTTCTATCTTCCAGCTGTTTGTCTTTTCTGTTGTACTTTCGTTTAGTTATAGTTGTACTTTTCAGTTGGGTTTGTATTCTGGCCCATTTACTTTTCAGCACTTTCTTTTGTACTTAGTGAATTACTTCCTCATGTACTCTGGTTGGATGTTTTTATCTTTTATAAAGGAAATTCCCTCCCTTTTTATTGGGATTTACGCCTTTGGTGCTAGTCGCCAGCCCCTGGCCTATGGAAGGAGGGCTTGGGGTAGTCACAGCACGGGCCCTGAGGACGGGTCGTGACAATATGGTATGTATTATAACATCATAAATTACAAAATGTGATTTAATAAATACTGTAAAGAATATACATAACCAAAATTATGTTTCCCTTTTAAAATAATTTGTTTTCAAATTTATTTCATTAATTTCATAAAACCTTAATGAATCCTTCAAAACCTATATTATATTTTCAGGTTTTAAAATTAATTCTTTTTAAACATGACTCACTTCCACATCACCAAGGTAATTATTTTAATGATTTAGGTTCATGGACTTATAAAATATTTAAAATCAATCTTTTTGGGTAGAAACAATGGTAAATATCCATGGTAAGGTTTGTGGTTTTGATTATTTTATTATATAGAGTCCAAAATCTAAGTTTAGAAATTAATAATTATTAATCCTCTCTTTTTCTATATAATGCCACCCAAACTCTCATTCCTCTTCACTAAAAATCCTAAAATCATGAATTTAATCTTTAATTATTTCTTGATATCCCTCCCAAGGTTCCCACAATCTCTTAATAAACTCCTTCCATTCTTTCAGAAGTTCCCTCTCAAGGTAAGGGATCCCTTCCTTCTCCTCTTTATTCAGGAATATCCTTTATATTATCCCATTTTTTTCTCAAATTGTTCATGTTGGTATATATTTTTACACATCCCTATTACTATCCAAATTATTCCAAAGTAATTATAGAACCCTTTATCTCTCATTAACCCCTTTTATAATGATTTATGTACACCTGTTTTGCTGCTGAATTTGTCCTCTGATTTTCCATGTCAAACATTTGTAAAGTGAATTCCCATCTCCATTTCCACTCAAGGGTATTCACCTAGTTGTACTTATCCTTCATTTTTTGGGATTTAGATTTATATAACCTTCACTCCTTAATTATGGGGTTAAAATTTATGAAACGTATCATTATATTGTATCATCTATGTGGCACACTTATGCATATACATGATATGAAAGTGACAAGTGGGCCCATAATTATATAGCCCTCCAATTCATTGGGTAATGTTTTTATCTCCTAATATAACATGTATGGTGTAAAAGTGGTTATCCTAATAACACTATGTTATATTTTCATGGTGGTTATCCTTGACTTATGTTTATTATGTCATGTTTTATGTTGTTTCCACATTCCTATATTGCCTTTATGTTATCATGTTATATCATGCCTCAATGTTAAATATTATGATCTTCACCCTTATTATGTAACCTTGATATGACTATAAGATCATATATATTGCTTTAAATTTTTATATGCTTTTTTATTCCCCTATTAGGCTTTATATCTCACCCTTTTCTTATGTACATCCCCAGGTTATCACATGCAGTTTTAAAATATCCAAGGAATATAAGGGAATGTTTCAGAGTTTTTAAACAATAATGTTGTATCCATGTTTCAATTTAATGTTCTATGTACATAATTTCAAAAATAAACTAGGACTCATGATCTTTTGGGGTTATCTTAAGAGTATATTTATATAATAAATCATGAATTAAGGTGTAATAAAATGTGGGATATCATATAGATACCAACACCTCTAAGCAAAGAAAAAAAGGTGTCGAGATAATAGATATCCCTACATCAACCCTCTAAAAGATCACATAAATTCCCTTTTATCTCTATTTATAAAAAATAATATGAAACTGAAGAAACACAATTAATAATTAGATTTATAAATATAGGATCAAAACTAAGATGATAACCGTAGTAAGAAAAGATAATTTAACATGGTCAAAGCATTTACTCATATATAATTAAATCATCATTTTGTAACATCCTTACCCTCACCATTGGATTGGAATGAACCGAAGTGAAATGAACCATAAGTGACATCCCCAAGACACAAAAGGTTGGAAATAAATGTAAATACCTTGCTAAAATGTTTGGGGAATTTTTTTCCTTTTGAACAACCAAAACCTATAAATAAAATATGAAAACAACTAAACCAAAATGTATGATTCATGAAGTATAAACAATAAAACACAAATGGAATGCCAATAAAACAACATTATCATAGTAGAACCAAAAAAGTTTGAACAAGTAAACCTAATAAAAATGATATTTTTTAAGAATAAAATAGATTAAAAATTCAATTTTTGTATGCTATCAATTCTTGTTGCATGATTAGGTTGCATGCGTTAACAAACCTTATGCCAACTGTGAGAGTGCTACTAGACAACACCCATGGGTCTCATATCTGTGTCACATGGTTAGACAAAATGTACACAAACTATATGATACTAGTGTCCCAAAACTCACAATTTGCATGGTTAGTCACATGGTTTGGCCAAAAACTGGCCTAAACATGTGCCTTCCAAAAATATCTTGAATTCCTATACACTATTTCTTGGAGAAGTTGTACAATTTACACTAACTATTATCAAATTGTGAACCCTTAAAAAATATCCCAAAACACACTAAAACCAACCAAAATATCCTAAAACTCAAACCATACATTATATAACATCAAAATAATAAAAGTATAAAGTATATAAAACTGAGGGTGTTACATCCCAAAAAATTCCTTTTTAATCGGTTTTGAACCAAAAAACTATCATTTTTCTTCTATTAGCCTAAACTCTCAAACTAGAGGACTCTTGTAGGTTTTTTTGGATAATCCTCTCCCTGTAGAACACATTTTCAATGGATATAATTTCATTGGATCTCCAAAATATATGGTTAGTCTATGTTTTATATCTTTCTCTCCAGATCTCTTCATCTACCCTCACATGAAATGTTATATTTGATCAATTATGGGTTGATATATGGTCTATAATGTGTTTTTGATTAGTTCTTGATTAGATCCATTAAAGGAAAGAAGTTTCAATCCTAGATATAGTGGTTTCATTATTTCGTTCTTCAGTTTCATCAACCATTACGAGGTGGGTGGCTTCTCACTTTTCTCCACTTATTCTATAACTAGAAGGCTTATATTTTCTTAAATGAATTTCATTGATTTGAACATGATAATTTGGATGATTTATTTAAGGAAAACTCTTTTGGTTTTTTATTTGAAAAAAACTATTTGGAGTTTGGATGGTTTTTGGAAAACCCCTTTGATGTAATATTTAAAATTATGGTTTTGGTTAACATAAGCAAGATGTTTGATTAAATTTTTTAAAAGGGAGAATTAATTTATTTGAAATTATTAGATGTGATAACTTGTAATATATAGAAAAGTGTGTGTTAATTTTCAATGGATATAGACATTTAATAGTGTGTAGTGATAAATTGGAGGCATCGAAAGGATTATCATCTATGAACTACTTGGTTGATGGATTATTTACCACTCATGGGTATTGGGGCTATTATGGAATGTATGTGTGTCTACCTGTGTGAATATAAAATGGATATTTAAATTGGAATAAATGTATGAAACTATTTTTTTTTCTTTTAATTTAAATTAATTTAAATTGGTAAAATATCTTTATATATATATATCTCTCTCTCTCTCTTGTTTTAGATTATATTTTGAATTGTATGCTAACGTAATATTGTCCTAAAGGCATGAGTTGGGAAGTATTTTGGGTAAATCCTTTTGGGTATGATTACACACCCTTTTCATATGTACATTAGTGTGTATAAAAATGTTTTTCTTTATTCCATGGGTAAAGGAAAGGTTTATTACTTATCTAGTGGTGCATCGTGATTCTATTTTCTGGGGATGGTGATTCAATCTTAGAGTTATCTTATGGAGTGGTTGGAGAGATTCCACATCAGTGTTTTTGTGTTGGGATGTCATTTAGTTTTATTGGGTATACTTGTTATACCTTTCTATTGATACTATGATATTGGTGTTTTATTGGTAATTCATTTAACTTGAATTATTTATACATTATGAATCATATAGTTTGGTTTGGTTGTTTTTATTATTGTATTTTTTTGTGGTTTTATTTAATATAAAAATCATCCCCCAACATTTTAATAATCCCTTTTCATTTATTTCTATCCTTTAGTGTCTTGGGGGTTAGTGTCACCTTATCTCATTCCAATTCAATGGTTAAGGTTGACATATTACACATACACCCCACAAGACCACTCCTATGATTTTTTTATATAATGAAGATTCTCTAAAGAAAAAAAATATTATTGGAAATCAACCTACCTAGAATAAAATCACTCTATAGAGGATAAATGATATGAGGAAACACCTAAAAACGATTTTCATAAATCTTAGCTAGGATTTTATAAATCAAATTACACACACTAATTGGGAAAAAATCATTATCCTAAAAAGGATTCCTAACCTTGGTAACTAACATAGTATGCATAAAATTAATACTTGAATGCATAAAAACGGAATAAAAGAATGAAAACACATAATTAGTGAAATATTTCCTAAAAATATAGTAGAATTGTTTTTTGGGGGGGCGATTCACACCATTAAGACTATATACTTTATCTGGACCCATTTGATAAAGATCCATGCTAACCTCCTTGATGGAATAACAATCTACGATCTAATAATTCATAGCACAAGACACTTTTATTTCCAAAAACATTAAATCATGATCAAAATAAATAAGAAAATTAAAAGTAAAAACCTCAGTATACTAATTATAAAAAATACGAATTTCAATCTCATTAACCACCCAAGACCCCATTTCAATATGTATACTATGAATAAATTTTTTTTTTCCTTTGAGATGTTGTGGTATGGAAACACTGAGTATTTCCATCACCATATTTCAACCAAAAAGTTGGCGATCATTTCACCTAAATCTATTCCTCCCATTGCAGGTACTCATTCATCTCAAAAGAAAACTACATATAACAACCTAAAAATGTTCTTATTTAAATAATGGATCTCACCCTTATTATTAATTTTTATAATGTTTTACAATAGGATCACATAGAAAGAAATTTAATTTTCTTAAGAACATAGAATATCATGTGTTGTTATAATCTAGTACAACTATGATGTATAAAGGAATAAAAAAATACTATAAAGAAGAAACACTTTATTTCATTATATAGAAATGTTATATTCGGTCTAAAAAAATACCCAATATCATAAAAAATATTACAATGGGAAGACAAATAGATTATAAATAAAGTGAAATCTAGAAATCTAGACTGATTCGATCCCCTAGAATCATTTCACCCACAAAAATCACTATAATAGAGGAATAAAGAGTTAGTGAAATTCCAAAGAATCAAATAACAACTGAGAAGGGGTTGAATCAGTTGTTGCCTTTTTACAATTTTCAACTTTAGGGAACTTAACCCCTGAAACCTGTTATATTTCATTCCTTATCAAATTTTATAAAATTCAAATGCATGCATAAATAGAAAAGTAAACATGGTACACATGATTTACAAGGTTTTTCCTCAATGTGAGAACCTATATCCTTGCCATAGATACTCCCATGGGTCTATGGAAATTCACTATAACAAATAAGTGAATACAACCTGTGTAAACTCTCATTAGATACCTTTTATCTCTAGATAGGAATTGTTATACTAACTACCTTTATTTTACAAGCTTTTTCTTACAAAAAATTTGAGAAACAAAAAAATGAAACAGAGAAACTTTTTCCTCCACAAGAATCTATACGAAAACTCAATCTGATGTAGCTGGGTCTAATGACCCTTGATCCGATGAACCCAAATCTGATACTAATTTTTCAATTTGTGCCTATATAACAAAATAGTGCACCTTAAAAACTTACCAAATCTTAGAATGATATCCTTAGTTTGATTCCATTTGTCCAGTAAACTGAACTTTCCTTAATCTGATGTTCTAATTAGAATACTCTATATGGAAACTCTTCTTCAACTTGAAACAAATTTGGTTAGAAAACTCACTTCTGACACCAATTCTATAAAGTATCAAATTTTTCATACAACTGAATAGTGTACAGTACCACTATACTTTCCTAATCTATTTATTGGGGGCCATAAATATTTAAGGTGGGAAACTAAAATAATTTTACTACTCAATGAAATTCACATATCACTTAATTTTACTCACATTTGAACTTCATATTTGACCACTTCAAACCTTCTCATCTCTCCTGGTGTCTTCTCGAAACTTCTTGAATTCTCAAGAAGATCTTAATTCTCAACATTACTTGAATGAGAACTTTTCAAAAGATTTTTTTGGAAATTAATAATCTAGAACATCTCAGGCTGGAACTCTATTCATCATTTTAATTATTTTGACCCCAAACAAAAAAAACAAATATGATTTATTTCATTGACACTCTAGGCCAATGGAAAAAAAAGTTTACAATATGGTTGAAACTTATAAAGACTTTAGAAACCTTCAACCACTTTCAAGTATAAATTTCACTACATCTTGTGAAACTTTGTCTTTCTTAAACTTCCTCATTCTAATAGAACTTCTCAGTTATATAGAACTTCTCATTATGATAAAACTTCTCATTGTAATAGAACTTCTCAGTCTAATGGACCTTTTGATAGTGCTTCTATAAAACGTCAATTTTTGGAAACTCTGTTAAATTTTCACTTCTCTTTTCTTCTTCTAACTCCAACTCATATCATGAATTCTTCGTGATTTTTAGTAACATAAAATTACATAAAATCATTATATGACTTGGATATGGAAAGTTATTATCTTTCCAACTTTCAAAACATTATGACATAACAAAATATCTTTATCTTCACTAAACAAATTTTATTCAAAAAACAGCCTTTCTTTATCTCAACAAACAAATTTTTTATCATCTGAATAAAAAAAATTCTCTAGCTCTGTAAACAACTTCTCTTAAAAAACTACTTTTCTTCATCTCACTAAACAACTTCATTTCAATAACTTCTTGCATTCTTCATTTTAACATGTTCTAACTCAATATATTATTTGTATGATGTATTTCATCTTCCAAAACACTCAGACTTTATCACATCTAATGAGATGAGTATGATATGGTGTGTTTGATCACCAACTTTTCAAAACACATAATTTATCCTAATTCACAACTTCTCAACAAAAAAACTACAAACATTCAACAACACAACTTTCACCTGATTTAAAAAAACATTATTTTTTAAAAAGATAGTTGTCAATAGAAAAAAACATTATTAAAACAAAAAAATCACAAAGGATCTTCAATATCCCTCTTTATATTTATTGAAAAATCCCATTACTATCATTAATAACTTTTTCAACTCGTCATTTTTCAACTCAGTCTTTTTCTCAACTCATATTTGTGAACAAATCATGAGTTTTTTAATTTTACAAAAACATGGCCTTTCTCAAAAGATAGTGTCGTCACACAACACTACTGGATAAAGTAATTTTTTTTCAAGGAATTTCATCGCTCAATGGAAAGCATATTTTTATCCATGTAAAGATAAAATTCCCATCTCTTTTATCTTTTCCACTCGCTTTTTTCTCCCCAATTTTATGTTAACCAGAGCTTTAGATTCATTTAAAAAAGAAAATTGCTTCTCTATCCCTTATAGGATAATGTTATAAAAATTATCCATCTTTTAAACATAATACAAATCACATTTATGGACTTCCTTAATTTTTCTAGTAAGTCGTTGGAAGAGGCTAAACCTGAGGTTGTAGCCTCAATTCCACAAATCACTCTTTTGGCATTGCTTTTGTGAATATATCGGTAATATGATATTTTGTTAAAATGTATTCCAACAAAACATCACCACCCGTAACCTTTTATTTTATAAAGTTAAACTTGATATTAATATGTTTTGAACTTTATTGTTGGACAAGATTTTTAGAATGATCAATTTCACACTGATTATCACAAAATTCTTCAATGTTTTGCAAAATTCAACATTTAAATATTACAGATAAACTTTTATCCACAACATTTGGGTACACACCAGTATAGTAGCAACATATTCTTATTATACTATTCTCAAAGTTACTGAACTCTATTTCTTACTATTCCAACTCACAGAGCATTCTCCTAAGAAAAATGTTCCTCTAAAAGTTTATTTTATATCATTGTAATCTCTAGGCCAATCGATATTAATATATCCAGGAAATATTATTTCAAAACTACTTTTTTTTATAATAGCCCATTTAAATTTTTTTCCTTTAACATGTCTCATAATTCTCTTTGTTGACAACATATTAGATTCTTTCAAATTAATTTGAAAACTGGCACACAAATTCAAAGCATAAACAATATTAGGTTTTGAGGTTGTGAGATAAAGAAAACATTATATCAGCTTCCAAAAATATTTCTGATTCACACTTTTTCCAATTTCATATTTACTCAAATTTTTGAACACTGAAATGGGAGTTGAAAATTATTTTTATTATTCCATACCAAATTTTTTTCACAATTCCCTAAAATAATTTTCTTGAGATAAAAAAATTTATTTTTCCTTTTGTTAAACTTGTAAATCTAGGTGGAAATTTAATTCTACCAACATTGAAATCTAAAAATTCATATTCATTTATTTCTAAAATTCTTTACAATTTTTTTATCCCAATAAAAAATTATATCATCCACATAAACAACTACAATTAGGGTGTTGAAGTTAACATCTTTCAAATATAAGTTGTTATATACTTTTCCATTAGAAAAATTCCGAATTCTCAAACAATTGTCACGTTTTGAATACCGAGAATTTGGGGCTTGTTTTAACCCATACAATGATTTATGAAATTTACAAACCTTGCTTCCATCATTGTCAAGTAAAAATCCACAATGTTGATTAATATAAACTTTTTTTTGATCTCACCATTTAGAAAAGATGACGTTACATCTATCTGATAAAATTTGTAATTTCATTGTGCATTCACTACTAGCAACATTCTAATAATTTCTAATCTTGAAACTGGGGTAATGGTTTCTTAAAAATTAACACCTTCCACCTGTGCATATCCTTTTTAAACAGGCCTTTTTTTTATTTCTTGAAACTTCCCCATGTTCATTTAACTTGTTTTTTAGAACCCATTTCGTTCCAATAACATTTTAATTTATATACATGGAATAAGTTACCAAGTTTTTTTTTCAATATGATCGTACTATTCATTCATTTGATCAACCCATTCTTTATGTTTAACTACTTTTGAAACTAATTCTAGTTCAACTTGTGAAATGAGTGATGTCTGATTTTATAATCTCATTCTTCTTCTTTTCTAAACCTGAACTTTTTGATTCCAAATAATATTTTTAGTTTCAATATATTTTTGTAAAGTAGAAAATTTAAAAGTTTCACTTCTAACATCTCTTTCCTTATTATGGGATTATATGAATATTGAAACTTTTGTTTTGACTCACATTCACTTTCATTGGAAATTTTCAATTTTTCTTCCTCGTCATTTTCATAATTCCTTATTAGGGAATTCAGGTTTTCGATAACTTTCACATCATACGAATCCAATAAATTTTGAAAACACTTGTTCCAAAATTTATAACTACTTTCATTAGGTGAATATCCCATGAAAATTTATTCTTTGTAAAAAATTTCAAGATCTTGATTTTTTTAGTAAACATGGACTTCTAAAAAATTGAAGTGTTTCAATGAGGTTTTTTTGTTATACCACATTTCATAGAAATTCATATTAGATTATGACCTCAACAAAAATATGTTTTGAACATTTTTAGTAGTATTAATTGCTTCTCTCTAGTTGAACATTGAAAGTTTGTATTCTACTAACATGATTCTTACCATTTGCACAGAATTTCTATTTTTCCTTTCATCCAACCATCCAACGGCCCGAAGGCCTTCAAATTTTTATTTTAATAATAATAAATCCCCCTTTTAATGGAAGAAGGGGGAACCCAAATAAAATTAACTGAATTAAGACATATCACGACCTAGAGGACACATAGAGTAAACCATACTAACAACATAGAGAAGCCCCAACCCAACATTTTTTCCTTTTAGCTACGTTATTTTTTTGTGAATTATAGGGAGAACTATAATGATGTTTGATTATATTATTTCTTAAATATGATTCAAAATCATTACATATGAATTCTGTATCATTATTTATTCTCAAATTCAGTATATAAACCCTCATTTCTCTATCAACATCTTTTATGGAGAATCTGAACATCTCTATATCCTCTTACATGTGTTTAATAAGCATGATGTTGGTCGTTTGAGTGAAATAATCAATAAAAATGATAAATTACAAATAAATGTTTTTTTTATGTCTCATAAGAACACTAAATCAGAATGAATAATTTTAAGTGGTATGTTATACTGAATCTCAACTTTCTTATGGCTTTTATTAGTTATTTTCCCTTTCTGAGAAGTTATAAAAACATCTTCTTCTCTTCTCTTTGATTATGGAAAATTTTGATCATCATCAAATTTAGAATTTTTTTACATAACTTTATTCCAAAGGTGACTAAGTCTATGATTCACTAACTTATTCTCATCCTTATCACTTACATAACATGAGTTATCAGGTTCTCTCATTTGAAAAACTTTTCCACTAGGTCTTTCTCCTCTTGTAAACAATTTTCCAACTTCCACACTATTGGTGATACAGTAATATTTTCTTAATATCACTTCTTTTCCATCATCACAAAGTTTACTTACACTAATTAAGTTATGTTTTATCGCATAAATAAATAGAACATCCTTATATTTCAATTTTTCCTAATCAATAAAATTGATTCTGATTTATATAATTTTTAAGGAACTATCATTTCTCAAGGTAAAGCTCATCCATCATTATTTTCAACATCTTTTAAGAGTTTGAAATCACCTGTCATATTTTATGAACAACCACTATCAATTTTCCATGGTTTTTTATTTTTACTCGATTTCAAATATGTCTCAATAACAAAATCTCTTTCCTCAACTTTCTTATTTCTAGATTCCTATTCTTTTATACTATAATAAAATTATTACAAAAGTAGTGTCATATATTTTTTCAAAAAATTGACCTGGTTGATCACATCTTCCATAAACTCCTCTAGAAAATCAAACTGAATTTTTTTAGAATGTTTCTAACATATTTAAATTTCACTTTTCTTACTCCCTATGATTTAGGAAAGTTTTCCATTCTACGTCCACCATTTATTTCACTCAGTTTAATCAACTTTCTTGGAAAATACATGTTATGTCAATAGTTGTAAATCTAAGACCATAAATTCAATGCGACCAAAAAAACAATCAAATCATGGTTTTCTATGGAATAATGATCTTTCCATGTAATAATATTGTTGAGGATCAAAAAATATCTCACCTTCAGTTACTCCTTAGCATGTGACAACTTTTCTTTGGGATTAATTTTCAATTTTTGTAGATGTGATAGGTTTTCATGTCCCTCATCAACCTAGGATTTCCCAACACTTTTCAATACATCTAAAATATTAGAAAAATCAGATGAAATTTTTAGTTTAGTGGGTGTATATTTCACCTGATTATTGGAGTAAGGTTTTTCTTTAGCTTTAGATGATTCAACATTTACTTCTGAAGCCTTGCTGAAATTCTCATTCAACTTTATTAAAGAATTTTTAGCCTCATTAAATTTTTATTGTTACTTGTTAACATCCTATTCCTTAGCTTCCAACTTCTTACTCAAATCTTAAAACATCTTTCCTTGTTCATAAATTTTAATTTTGTAACTTAAGAACTCCCCGATATATTATTTTTCTTTTTTGAAAATATATTTTCTGACTTCAATAACTTTTCCTCTACCTTTATTCATAATTAAAATTTCTTTCTTGAGGGTTATATCATTCTCAAGACATGAAATAAGATCTGATATGAGCTGATACTATCTATAAGAATTCTTAACCTCCTTCATCTTCTTCACTATCTGAGGAATATTTTGTTTTCTCAACTTTTTCAATGAAGGTTCTGAACTTTTCTAAACATTCATCTCTTGAAGAGTTGTTGTTAGTTGAGTCTGATTCAAATTTCGTACTCAACATACTTTTATTGTTTCTATTAAAATTATTCTTATATTTGTTGGATGACATTTTTTATTTATAAATTTTTTTTGCATCTTCCATTGGTTTTTTTTCATCAGAATCATCTTGATATTCTATAACTTTCTTCTTGGGGAAATTCATAGTGAAGTTTCTGATTCCAACACACTCAAAACATTTGAGATCAATTTTTATTCCATACTTTCCTCTTCATATTCTATCATTCTTATTGATAAGAGAGATGATTTTATTATTCAACTCATCATCCTCCATATCTTTGAAATCACATGGATCTTTATTTTCAATATCTTAAGTTTTTATTTTTTTTTCATAGCTTCAAAATCCATTTCATCTTTCATATTTTTTTTGAAAACTATAGATTTTCTCATTTTAGAAGCAATAAGAAATTTATTCAATTCATTTAAAGATAAATCATTTTTATCTTCTAAAAAAATATTTCAGAATCAAACCTATCCAAAAAGATTATCATGAGTTTCTTTACAATTATAGAATCTTCCATGACATCTCCAAATCCTCTGATGTTACAAACAACTTCATTTACTATGGTGAAGTACTCATCAATTGTTTCTTCATCTATCATTCTGATATCTTCAAACTTTCTTCTCCATATTTATAGCTTTGCTTCCAATATTTTAGTATTCCCTTTGAAAATACTTTAGAGATTTTCCCACATACTCTGATGTTTTGAGACCAATCACCTTCATATAAACATTTTATAATAGTGACATAAGAATGTCATTTCTATATTTTCCATTATCTTCAATATTTATATTTTTAGAAAAAAAATCAAGGGAGAATATTTAAAAATCTGTGGAAACCCAATTGTAGTAGTATCAATAACTTCTTACCTAAGAGATAGGAGATATGGAATCATCCTATTTTTTCAACCATAATAAGTTTTTTCCATTAAAATTATAAATTCATCTACTTTTAATAGAATTGAGATTATCAATGATAAGGATTTAACAAGTGAACCTCCCTTTGATACTAATTGAAGTTCCAAAGGATCAAAGAACAAATGAGAAGGGGGGATTAAATCAATTGTTTCCTTTTAAAAAATTTAAACTTGAGGAAAGTTAACCCCGGAATATTGTTAAATTTTATTCCTTATAAACTTTTAGAAAACTCAAATTCCTAAAAAAATAGAAAAGTAAACATTGAACAGAAGATTTACAAGGTTTTTCCTCAATGTGAGAACCTACATCCTTGTCATAGACACTTCTATGGGTCTATAAAAATACACTATAATGAATAAGTGAATAAAAATTCATTAAAATCTCATTAGACACCTTCTATCTCTAAATAAGAATGGTTATACAGACTCACATCGATTTAAAAGTTTTTGTTACAAAAAAATTTGATCCACAACCAAATTGAATCAAAAAAACTTTCAACTCCATAAAAATATGTTTGAAATCTCTATCCGAAGTTGCTATGTCGAATGGACCTCAGTCTAATGAACCCAATTTTGATACACCATTTTCAATCTACACCTTTATAACAAAACAACTCTCCTCAAACTACTTCTCAAATATCAGACTGATATCCTATATCTGATTCTCTATTTATATTAACTAAACTTACCTCAATCTGGTGTTCTGATCAGAATACTCGGACTAGAAACTCTTCTTTAACTTGAAACAACTTCAGTTTGAAAAATCACTTCTGACTCTAATTCTACAAAGTATCAACTTTTTTTCATGGGTAAACAGTGTATAGTACCGCTGTAATTTACACCTATATTTATAGGTGGTCTAAAAATAATAAAGGTAATAAGCTGAAATTATTTTCCCGCTCAACCAAATTCACATATCTCCAAATTTTAGCCACATTTGAAATTCATCTTTGACTGATTCAAACATTCCCGTATCTTTTGGTGTCTTCATCAAACATCTTGAATTCTACATAATATCTATATTCTCAAAATTACATGAATGATAACATTTCAAAATATTTTTCCAAAAACTGATTTTTTGGAACAACTCAGTATGGAACTTTGTTCATCATTTCAATTTTATTAATCCAAAATAAAAGAAAACACATATGATTTCTTGCTTCGATGCTCTAGGCCAACAGAAAAAAAAGTTTACATCATGGTTGCAACTTCTAAGGACTTTAGAAACCTTGAACCACTATCAAGTAGAAATTCCACTATATCTTGTGAAAATTCATCTTTATTCCAAATTCTCAGTCTGATAGAACTTATCAGTATGATATAACATATCAATCCAATAAAACTTCTTGGTCCAATAGAACTTCTCAGTTCGATGGACATTTTGGTGCTGCTTTTGGAAAACATCAATTTTTTGAAACTTAGAAAAAATTACAATTATCTTTTCTTCTTCTAACTCCAAATAATATCATGGATTATTTATGATTTTTAATGACATGAAATTATATAAAATAATCATCGGACTTTTATTTGGAAAGTTCTTATCTTTCCAACTTTCAAATATTTCTCACATAAAAAATTTTCTTCATCTTCACCAAACAAATTTTATTCTAAAATTAGTTTTTCTTCATCTTAGTAAACAATTTAATTTAAAAAAAATATGCATTTATTCATTTTAACAAGTTTTTATTCAATATATTCTTTGTCTGATGCATTTCATCTGCGTACAAACTCAGACTTAATCACAGTAGCTAAGCTGAGTCTGATCCGGTGTGTCTGATCACTAGTTTTGCAAACACTTACTTTATCCATATTCATAGAAAATTCTTAACAAAAAAAGTTAAAAAATTTGATCAATAAATCTTTCACCTGATTTTAAAAATCATTATTTTATAAAAAGTTAGTTTTCAACAAAAAAAACTTTTCTAAAACAAAAACATCATAAAGGGTCTTTCTTTAGTAATACAATATTCATTTTGGAAATGATAATGAAACATGATAGAATCGAAGTGAATGATGAATTATAATAATATTGGTGTATTTATAGGTAAATATAACCATTTAGAATGAGATATATTGGCTGGTACCACTGTTGTGCATTATGACCATTAATCAACAAGACGTTTGGTCATTTTTATTGTTATTGGCGCAATAAATTGACTGTTGGTATTATTTTATAAATGGATTTTTCTAAACAATATAAATATATTATTAAAGGTATGTTTTATGATAAGTTTATATGTTTTAAATAAATTTCATTTTCATGAAATTTTCTTACAAAACACTTTTATATGATCATATAAATTAGCGAAGTCCTATGTAAGTTTTGTAATAGTCAAAAAGTTCGTTATGTCTTAAAAATGATTAATATTCAATAAATTAAGATTTTTTTTAAAATAAATAATTATCATATTTAGAGTTTTATTTTGATAAAAAAAATTCACTTTTGGTTTCTTCAAATCAAAATTATCTTATGGTAAATATTTAGTAATTTTCTAAAAAATTATTTTTTGGGGCAAAAAGTGAAAATAAAATTTTGACGAAAAATCATAATTATTATGAAATAATCATTATATGATCATGATTTAAAATTTATTTAAACTTATTATTAATAAAAATTTATTTATGGAATGGTATAATTCATAAGGTGTTACACTTAGAAACACATGCTTAGCATTTTGAAAACCAAGATTTTACCTTTTCTAAAAAAACTGTTTTTATGAGTTATACACGCATCACATTAGAGTTCATTGTTTACACTTTTATAAATTTAATAAAGTAAAATGGATTGAATATTTTTAATAATAAGGTCCAAATTAGTTAATGATTTCATTTTCATTTTTATAAATAAAAATGATACTTTGGTAAAAAAAAGAGTTATCGCGGTATAGGTAAAATAATGTAAAGGGTTAAAATTAAAAGGTAAAGACATAATCCAGATAAAAATGAAAACATTAAATGGGTGGTTTAGGTTTTTTTCCTTAAAAAAATTTACAACTTTAATTTTCATCCAAATTTATTGAAATTAATTCCACCCAAAAGTGGTTAGCTTTAAATACAAAATAATCATTATTTAATCACTTAAAAAACCCCTCCTCAAGTATAAATACCCCACATTACCTCCTCACCTTCCACAAAAAATACATTGAGAACGAATAATATCTCAATTAATTTTCCAATAGTATCTCTAAAGTGGTTCCAATGTTCAAAGGAGTCCCTTTCTATCTTTAAGAATCATCTTCCCAAGGTAAGGGGTCTCTCGCTCTATTTTCTTTTCCATTCAAGAATCTTCTTTGTATTTAGCCTTTTGAATATAAATTGGTTATGTTTCTAAACCTTCATAAATTTACATTTACTATCCAATTTATTTTTTTATAATTATAGATCATTTATCCCCTCTTGTTATAACCTTTACCTAATTCATTACTATGCCAAAATTTATTAAGGGATCCTATCCTTCTCCTCTTTATTCAAGAACATTCTTTATGTAATTACTATTTTATTTAAATTAATATTGATTGGATGTGATTTTACACATACTTATTATTACCCTTATGATTTAAAAGTAATGAGAGACCCATTTCACTCTCATCAATTCATCCCATGAACTTTTATGTTCCCCTGTTATGCTGTTGAAATTAACCTGCAATGTTTTCATACAAAACCTTTGTATTGTGAATACCATTTCCATTTACACTCAAGGGTACTCAACTAGACATACTTATCCTTAATTTATTGGGGAAATCCCTTTATTTATTATACACTCCTTAATCATGGGATTTAATATGATGAAATATGTTCTTATGTTATATGATCTATGTGAAACACTTATTCATTACATGATATGATTATGATGGGTATGCCCAGATAGCACTCCAATGCATTGGGTAATATTTTAGTCTCATGAGATTCCATTTATGGTGCACATGAGGTTATCATAATCACATTATGTTATGATTCCTTGGTGTTTAATCTTGACTTATGATGTCATGTTTAATGTTGTTAACACATTTTCATGTTACCTTTATGCTATCATGTTATACCAAACCTCACTGTTCATGACTATTATTCTCACCTCTTATGTTACATCGTTATGCCTCTTTAACAACATTTATTTATTTATCATAATTCATACTTTATTTTTCCCTTACTAGTCTTTATATGTCACCCCATTCATTTGTTTGTCCCCAGGTTATCCTATGTAGTTTTAAATGAGCTGTGGAATATTAAAATCACGTTATGGATGTTTTCAATAATGTTGTTTTAACCATGTAAGAAGTTGATATTCCATGTTCCTAGTCTTATAAAATATACTGGGCTTACAATACTATGCATCCACGGGAATACCTAGCCGAACAGCCATGCAGAGGTGGAGAGCTGATTGCATGATGAAGATGCTGGGGAGGAGCAGTTCCAAGTAGTTATTCTGGGTTGTATGTAATGTTTGAAGCCCACAGGCAATGAATTCCTCTAAGGTCTATGGTCCATGTAATACTTATTCCTACTGGCCTTATAAGGGTTCCACATCACCCCTTGAAAGGTGGATTATCAAAATTAATAAAAAATGAAGGCCTTCGGGCCGTTGGAGGAGGAATGTGTAATAAAGGAAAGGGTAATCATGCTACCTTTCATTGTGACCGACATTAGATGAGAAATTCCATTAACTGATAGATTTATATATTTCCATGTTTTGTTTATAAATCATTGAAACAATTATAATTTTTTCACTATTCAATAGTAGAAGTCCCAATTTTTTATTATATATATGAGAACAAATTCCCTTAAATCCATAATCCCTAACCTCATGATTCCAAGATGTAACGACCCAAAATTTTATCAATGGAATTTCTTTGTTATAATTATGTCATACATCACATAGTGAACCCAATAAAACATTATTCTCATAAATTAATAATGATACATTAGTCAACAAATAAACCAATAAGAATGCAAAATATTACAAAAGGATAATAAATAGAAAATAAGATAATAAGAATGGGAAAAAATGGATCTGCTCAATTCACTAGAATTACAGCACTCACAAACAAATTTTTTGACATAAAACATAATATTAACAATATAATATTTATTTTTACGGTAAAATTATATATAACCTTCATATAAAATAGAAGTGAATGAAGAATGAATGAAATGAGTGTAATTTACAGAAATTAAGAAACCTATATCCTTGGAATAGTAACCTAATCATTGGAATTGTAATGTAACTATTAGGAATAGAAATATATTCATTGGAATAGTAACATAAACTATGAAAGTATCAATAAAATTTAGGTATCTTATAATTGAAAATATGATATATTTATACCACGGTATAAGTAAATAAATGTTTTCAAAATGATAAATTAAGTGTTGGTATTTTTGTAAAACATAAATATTTATTTACAATTTTATGATTAATATAATGATTTAAAAGAAAATTTACCTTCATAAAATAGATTCATAATTTAATATTTTGTTTAATTATAATTATAAGATAATTTTATGTGACTTTAAATAATTTTTCAAAGTGTCACAAAATCGATTGTAATATTAAAAATGATATTTTTTGAATAAATGATGATTTTAATTAAAAATTAAATTTCTCATTTTTAGAAAATTATTTTCATAAAATGGATTCCATTTTTTAAATCGACATATAAAAAAAATTTAGGGTGAATTTTTGAGATTTTTCTAAAATAGTTGAATTTTTAGTGAATAGTGAAGTACAATAATTTACGGTATTTAACATTATAAGCCAAATACATGAATTTTTGAGTCATGGATGATGTAATAATAATTTAATAACCCATTATACCAAATTCTAATTCACTAATTATTGTACATAGCCATAGAAATCAACATTATTGGTAGTATTAAGCCAAAATAATAAACTAAGGAATATAATAATAAAAAACACATCTCACCCCATCTAGATACCACCCCTTATCATCACACATTCTAATACTTTAAAATTGTTAATATTATGACCAATTACCTTAAAAATCCTCTTACCCATGTCCAATAGCTGTTGGTATCCAAAAAATACCAATTCCAAGTGCCATAATGGGGTTCTTAAGGAGATGATATTCAAGTGGTAAAATCCTCCTCCTTTCTCTTTTAAATTCTTTCTTTCTTCTACCTTATCATCACCCCCCCATATCCAAAGTGACATGATAAATCCAGTATTATATATATAATTTAATTTTATTGTGTTAATGTAATATAATTCATCAAATCCCTTCTTCCTTTCTAATATTTTAAAAAAGAAAACATCGTTTGTGGGATGTCGGTTCACCACCTTCATGGATGACGAGTTTCATTTTCCATTACTGCCTTCAAGGATGGTCATAAAACCATTATTATGGTTAAAATATATTTTAAAATGTATATTATAACTTTTTTATTGTTTTGTAACTAATTTATAGATATAATATTAAATAAAATGGAACTAGTTTGTGATGTTCGTAAAAAAACAACCAAAATAAAATAAACAATTATTATTAATGTTTTTTCAAATGAATCATCCTTATACTAGGAAAAAAAGGATATATTAGACCATTTAAACTTATATAAGTTCATTAATACTAAATAATTTCAATTCTCTATAATTTTCTCTATTTGACAAGAACTTCCATAATTTTACACAAGTAAACTGACCATGAAACCATGAAAACAAGCACTCCCAGAATAACGAAATTATAACTTATAAATCATCAAAATGTCTATAAATGAACTTAATAAAATTATAATATATCAAATACATATTAGTAAATTTATAAATTATTTAATTAATGGATATAATTTGATTATCCATGACATTAAGTGCAAGTGCAGAACATATTCGGACATAAGGTAATGGATCTCTCTAAACCTCCATTTTTCCTTTTGGTTATAGTCTCTCTCCCTTTACCCAAATTTATTTATTAATTATTCTTATATAATTATTATAAATTATGTTTATATGTTCAAAAAATATATATTCTGTTCAATTCATCCTTATTTGATGGGGAAATACATTTTTAAAAGGTTCTCTTTCTCAATTCCTCTTAATAAGCAAACCCAGTTAAAGGTAACTTCTCCATTTCTTACCCAATTTCAAGTACACTATATAAAATATTTTAAGAAATCATTATTTTTATAAAATAAATAATTTTATAATTGAAAACTATATTAGTTAATTTTTTTAAAGAAATAATTATTCCTTTTTCCACTTTAAAAAATCTTTAATATTTTCCCTTAAACAACAATAAAGTGACTCATTTCTAAAGATTCTTAAACACTTTTATCAGGTATTCGCATCCGTTAGACATCATTATCATGATTTATTCTTATTTTATGATTTTATATAAATGATTTAATCTCTTTTTTCATGGATATAATTATGATACACCCTTTGGTTATTCCTTATGACATGATTGTGATGCCCATTTCTTTCCATGAGTAACCCTTATGCTTATTCCTTATGTTTAATTCTTTATGTGACACAAATATGCATGAACTTATTATGATTGGTTTTCCCATATATTTATCCAATTAATTAGGTAATTTTTAGTCTCATGAGAAGTCATGTATGGTATTATAGAGTAAACCTAATCCATTATGGGGATTTTCCACCATGTCATATAGTCTCAGAAGTTATACTTGACTCATGTTTATGTCATGTAATATGTTGTTGCCACATACCAATATTTACATGATCATATGATTCCATGTTATATATATTATGATTACACATGTTTATTCATTAGTCATGCCTTTTATTTTATCATGGTATGACTTCTAAAACATGTGTTATGCTTTATTCCTATGTTTATTCCTTTACTGGTATTTTTAGCTCATCTATTCATTTATATATTTCCCCAAGTTATCCTATGTGGTTATTAGAGCTCAAATAGGGTTAGGATCGCATAATAGAGATTATATAAAATATGTTTTTAAATTTTAGTTTCATATTTTATAATTATGTACCTAGTATTCCAAATACAACAGACTGTTCAATCCTTGGTTTGTATTTTATGGATAACTATGCTTAAAATCATGTAATAATATTTGTAAAAGTCTAGGGTATCTATAGTTGGTATCACACACTAGTAGAAAAATCATTTTTAACGTCGTCAATTTGATGTAGGTTTCTTATAAACCGGCGTAAAAAAAAAATTCAGAGACTTTATGGCATCGGTTTTTTAAAAATCAATGCCAAAAACTAAAAAATATAGTTTTGGCGCCAGTTTTTTTAAAAACCGACGTGAAAAAATAAAAAAAAAGTGATGACATAGGTTTTTATGAAAAAAGACGCCAAAAATGTAAAAAAAAATTTACAGTCCTATAGATAATTCCCTAAGATTTTATTTGACTGTTCATGGAACAAAAACAGAGTTACGGATTAAAAGTTATGGATGTGGGAAGTTGATCTTCTCTAAAAGAAGTCTTAATTAAGTCCAACTTTCAAAGGCCATAACTTTTAATCCATAACTCCGTTTTAGCTCCACGACCAGTCAAATCGAAGCTTAAGGAATTCTCTGAAACTTGGTAAATTTTTTTTTAATTTTTGGCGTCGTTTTTCATAAAAAGAGACGCCAAAAAAATTGATTTTCGGGTCGGTTTTTATAAAAAACGACGCCAAAAATAATATTTTTTTACTTTTTGCGTCGGTTTCCATAAAAGCCGATGCCAAAACTATTTTTTTATTTTTACATTGTTTTTTTAGAAACCAATGCGAAAAAAAATTTATTTTCACTTTTCGAGTCGGTTTTAAAAAAACCGACGCGAAACGTATTTTTTTTATCTTTTTAGCATCGGTTTATTTAAAAACTGACGCCAAAAATGATATCGATTGGAATTTTTGGCATTGGTTTTCTTAAAAAATCGACGCCAAAAGACCAAAATATATCCTCTTTTGCGTCGGTTTCAAACAAAACTGAAACCAAATAGTATTAAACAATACGTGGGATCATAATTTCAATTTTTTTACAACGCGCGTTTAACTTTTTAAAATCCCGCCTATATTTTCATACAACACTATCAAAAATATTTTCATTTACTATATATAAATCTATTTCTCCTTCGTTCATCATTTTCATCCTCTTCAATTCAATCAATTTATCAACGCGGCATCAATCATTAATTTGAATACGGTACGTATTCTATTAATTTATTTTATTTATTATTAATGTCCTTCATTTATAAGCAACTCAATTAGATTTCATATAATGATGATTTACTTTTATTATCGAGTTAAAAATATAAAATATTCGGATGAGATTTACCAAGCTTAGTGTATGTTTAATTATCAATCATCGTTTTCATTATCACATGAGTTCTACACTAAATATAAGAGATATGATGATAAACAACATATCATTTCAATGTAAGATCCAAAAACAATAGAAATTTGTTTGAAGTATTATCTATATTTTATATCATTTGGTGTATGTGATTTTAAATCGTGTTTATCCTGTTTTCTTTAAAACAGGTTGTATCAATCGAAACTTTGACATGTTCAACTTCCAACGGCCATAACTTTTGATCTGTAACTCCGTTTTAGCTCCACGACCAGTCAAATCGAAGATTAGGAAATTCTCTAAAACATTGAAGAATAGAAAATTACTTTTCGACGTTGGTTTTCGTAAAAACTGACGCCAAAAATAAGTTTTTTCCATTTATGGCGTCGGTTTTTTTCAAGAACCGACGCCGAAACTATTTTTTCAACTTTTTGGCGTTGGTTTTTAAGGAAACCGAATCCAAAAATGACGTGGATGAGTTTATTTGGCCTTGGTTATTTACAAAACCGACACTAAAAAGCAAATGAAATTTTTTTTGGCGTCGGTTTACAAAAATGGACGTAAAAAGTCATATTTTTTACGTCGGCGACTTCAACATCAGTTAAAAACCGACGTAAAAAATAAAAAAAACTAGCGTTAAAGACCTTTTTTATACTAGTGACAGTACAATATATTTATTTTTGGGGATTATGACTAGAAAAATTTAGTAATAACCCTAGGGATAATTCTATCACCATGGATAACATTGATTGAAACTTAGGGAATCATAAGTTAGGATATAATTTTCATTTATATGTTATTCCTTATATGTTCAATGTTTTTTTATATGCATATTATCTAACTATTTGAGCCCCCTAATTATATTTTACTTCTTTTTTTAGTTAATGTTTGTAAATAGTAGAACTCATTCCAACAACCAATGTTATATGTAATGTGAGGATTACCCTAATGAGATTCTAAACCTGATGGGAATGGGAGCCCTTAACTTCATGATAGTACTGGCTCAACCAGATCTAGTTATGAATAATAACTTGAATTGTGTATAAATCCCTCCTCCTAAGAAATAACAAGTTTTAGTCAAATCTTGTATGCGACAAAGGCTACCTATATTTAGTGGATCTTATGATCCCCTAATCATGGAACAGTGGATTAACTCCATTTAGAAGATATTATATGTACTTAAATGCACAAAAGAATATAAATTCGTACTTGTGGTCTATAATTTTTGATGGGTAAGATGATAAGTGGTGGACACTGATCAAAAAAACAATGTCTAAGGAGGAAATTGATCCCATGGATTTGGAAGGATTCAAAAAAATATTTTTCAATAAATATTTTTTGTGAACTCTCCATATTAAGATGGAGAGGGAGTTCCTCGGACTGAAGAAAAAGGAAGATGAATCTATTAGGGCATATGAGGAAAATATTACAAGGCTTTCACAATATGCCTCCAGATTTTTCATGAATACTTAAAGAAAATTGGATCTCTTCTTTATTGGATTAAATCCATTTGATAACTATAATAAGATTTCCTAATGTTCCATAAAGTTTGAGATGGAGATTGGTGACTCTCAATGGTCTCATGGGATCAAAGATAAAAATAGGAAAATGGAGTTTAATATGCAAGGATCAACAGATAAATCCCATTAGGTGAAGAAAACCCAACATGCCTCATGTAAATATTTTGGGAAGAAGAATCCTGAGAATTGTCTAAAGGGAACTAGGTGATAATACAAATGTGGAAGAGAGGGGCATCAGGCTAATTTTTTCCTAAGGGATATGAAAAAGCCTACAAATGTAGAATAATAATGAAAGGTTCAAATAAACTCACAGCCTATAGTGTAGTGCTTCAATAGAAATTAACATGGTAATTATGTGATTTAATGCCCTGAGATAAGGGTTTTCTAAGGAAATTAACAACAACAACCTCCAAGGTAGCAGGGAAGGGAATATTATATCACTAATGTCGATGTGGATACCTACAATGATGTGGTGATAGGTGCACTAGTTATTCATTCAATAATAATGAATGTACTATTTGATTCTGGTTCTACACATTATTTAATATCTTTCAAGTTTAGTAGAACTATTCAAACACTGTATCAAAATAGGAAGGTTCAGTCATCTCTGAGAACAGTGAATGGGAAAATTATTATATCTAAAGTATATAACTCTACATAGGTCAATATTTTTGTACTAAACCTTCCCTAAAATCATTTTTTACTTTTTCCTTTGTGGATTTTGCTGCTATATTGGGCATGGATTGGCTATTTTTTTATAAACTTAACATCAACTATCAATAACTAGGGATCACTCTTCACATACCGAGGTATCCTCCAATTCTATACAAGTGTAAGGAGGAGGATTAATCTCCTTAAAAATCATTATCTCGATTGTGGATATTATTTTCCTATGTGCATACATATAAAGCTCAAATGATTGATAAAAATGATAGGATCATGCTCGAAAACATGCCCATTGTGAGGGGATACGAAGATGTGTTCCCTTAAGAATTTTTTGGTCTTCCTCCTAATCGAGAGGTTAAATTATCAATTGATCATATACATGGAACACTTTACATATCAAATACTCGTTATACAATGTTCATTACTGATTTGGAAGAACTAAAGAAGCAGTTACAAGAGAATCTGGACAAGTGTTTTATATGCCTGAGTGCTTCATTGTGGGGTGTGCCAGTCTTCTTCATCAAGAAGAAGGATGGATCAATGTGCCTCTACATTGATTATCATGAGTTCAAAAAAATAATAATAAAGAAAAATTATCCCCTACCATGGATAGGTGAGTTGTTTGATCAATTGCATTAGGCTGATTATTTCTCTATGGTGGACCTTTGGTCAGGATATCACCAATTAAAGGTGAGGAAAGAAGATATTCCCAAGACTGCATTTTGAATGATGTATGGAAACTATGAGTTCATAGTTATGCCCTTAAAACTCACTAATAATCCATAAATATTCATGGACTTAATGGATAGATTCTTTATATATTACCTCGACAAATTTGTGGTAGTATTTATAGTTGATATTTTGATATACTCCAAGAGCAAGGAGGAACATAGGGAGAATTTAAATACTTTTCTAAAGGCTTTACAGAGGGAAAAACTTTATGAAAAGTACAGTAAATGTGAGTTCTGAATGGAGGAAGTATCATTCTTATGTTGTGTTATCACCAGTAGAGGAATATCTATGGACCCTTCTAAAATAAAGGTAATTGAGGAGAGGCCAAGACCAATATCTGTAATAGAGATCTGTAGTTTCCTTAGTCTAGATGGGTATTACCAATGATTTTTGACGAAATTCTCACAATTTTCATGCCCACTAACCAAGATGACTCAGAAGAGAGTAAATTTTTTCTTGGATGGTGAATGTGAAGACTACTTCAAAGAGATGAAAAGGAGTCTTATCACTGCACCAGTACTTACACTACTGAAAAGTGGAGAAATATTTATAGTATATAGAAATGCTTAAAATAAGGGATTAGGCTATGTACTAATGAAAAATGATAAATTGATAATCTATGCCTCAAGGCAGTTGAAATTGCATGAGAAAAACTATCTCATGTATGATCTAGAATTGGCAGGTGTGATCTTCACATTGAAAATATGGTGACATAATCTCTATGGGGAGAAGTGTGAGATATATATCGATCATAAGAGCCTCAGATATATATTCACATATAAGGAGTTTAATATGAACCAGTGAATATGGTTAAATGTCATCAAGGATTATGACTTCTCAATTCACTACCATCCTGGTAAATCAAATAAAGTGGAAGATTCTCTAAGTAGAAAGGATCTCGTAACATTATCAGTGATGAGAATTGAGAATAATTCAATCTTATTATACTTTCAAAGGATGGAAATGGGAATCATAATTCAAGAAACATCATCATTAATTTCATAAATGATTAATCAACTATTCATTTTATAGAAGATAAAGCATTCTCAAAGTGGTGATGTGGAAATTTAGAAGAAGTTGGAGGCTATCAATAATGGGAAATCCTCAGAATTCAAAATTTATGAGGAAGGAGTTGTAAGATTTTGTTCATGACTATGTGTACCATAAAATCCTAAGATAAAGAAAGAGTTTTTAAATGATGGACATAAATTGACCTTCTCCATTCACCCAGGGATAATAAAGATGTATCGAGGTCTTCGAGATCACCATTGGTGGGACAATATGAAGAAGGATATTGTTGAATACACATCAAGGTGCCTAGTATGTCATCATGTGAAGTTTTAAAAACAAAATTCTAAGGGAATGATGAAACCATTACCCATACCTACATGGAAATGGAAAAAATAACCATGGACATTGCCACTAGAATTTTAAAGACATCCAAATAAAATAATGATATATGGGTCATTATGGATCATCTTATAAAAATTGATCACTTTATTATGATTCGAGAGGACTTCACACTATACCAAATGGCATGGATATATATCAAAGAAGTTGTGAGGCAACATAGGGTAACATTATCAATTATATCTGATCATGAGTCGAGATTTACCTCCATGTTTTAGAAAATTTTCAAAGATTCTATGAATAATGAGTTGAAATTCAGTATGGATTATCATCCTCAAACAGATGTCCAATCTGAATGGACTATTCATACATTGGAAGACATGTTGAGATCATGCTCAATGGACTTCCAAGGAGGATGGGATCATCATCTTCCACTGGTTGAGTTCTCTTACAATAATAGTTTCCACTCAAGAATCCAAAATGTCTCCATATGAATCCCTTTATGGGAAAAGATGTAGAACACTTGCATGTTGGGATGAGGTTGGTGAATTTAAACTATCGGGACCTGAAATGGTTGGGGATATAGACGAAAAAGTGAAGACCATCCAACTGCATATTTGGACTTCCCAAATTCAATAGAAGAGTTATGCAGATAATTGTTGATAGGATATAGAGTTTGAGGTTGGAGACATGGTATTCCTCTGTATATCTTCATGGAATAGGGTCATGAGATTTGAGAAGTAAAACTAAGTCCCAAGTACATCGTCCCCTTTGAGATTCTTGATCATGTCGGAGTCATGGCCTATGGACTAGCACTTCCAGGAACTATGTCTCAAGTACATGATATATTCCACATATCCCTATTGAAGAAGTATATACTAGATCACTCATAGGTACTAGATTCAGAGGTGGTACAGTTGGAAAATGGTCTCTCTTATGAGGAGCAGTCAGTAAAGATCTTGGACTATAGAGATAAAGTTCTGCGCAACAAGACTACTCACCTGGTTAAAGTACTATAGAGGTACCATAAATATGAGGAGGTGATATGGAAATCAGAGTAATTGATGAAGAATAAGTACCCTCACCTTTTTTCACCTTAGTATTTAAAATTAAATTTTACAGGTGAAATTTCATAAGGGGGAATAATGTAAAAAACCCATAATTTTATCAATGGAATTTCCTTCTTATAATTATTCCATACATCACATAGAGAACCAAATAAAAAAATTATTCTCATAAATGAAGAATGATTCATTAGTCAGTAAATAAACCAATAGGAAAGCCAAATATTATAGTGGGATAATAAATAGAAAATAAGATAATAAGAATGGAAAATTTTGGATATGCTCGATCCACTGGAATGACTGCACTCACGAAAAAATTTGTAGAAATATAACATAAGGTTAATAATATAATATTCATTTTGAAGATTAAATTATATATATCCTTGAGATAAAATAGACATGGATGAATAATGAATAAAATAAATGGTATTTATAAATGTTAAGGAACCTATACCATTGGAATTGGTATCTGACCATTGGAATAGTAATATCACCATTAGTAATAGTAATATAGCCGTTAGAATAGTAAACTTACCTATTAAATTATAAATAAAATTCGGGTATCTTATAAATTAAAATATGATATATTTATATCATTTTATAAGAAATTAAATGTTTTAAAAATGATGAACTAAGTGTTGGTATTTTTGTAAAATGTAAATGTTTATTTGAAATTTTATAATTAATACAATTTTTTAAAAGAAAAATTATTTTCATAAATTAATATTTTATTGTATTATAATTATTAGATAATTTTATGAGACCTTAATTAATTTTTTAAAGTTCCATAAAATCCATTTTAATATTAAAAATGGTATTTCTCAAATAAATGATGATTTTAATTAAAAAATAAATTTATCAAGTTTATAAAATTATTTTCATAAAATTGAGTCTATTATTAAAATCTACACATCGAAAAATGGTCAGGGTGAATTTTTGGGATTTTTCTAAAATAGTTGAATTTTTGGTGAATAGTGAAAAATGTTAATTTATGATATTTAACATTATAAGCCAAATACATGAACTTTGAGTCATGGATGATGTAATAATAATTTAAGAACCTGTTATATCAAAAACACCTTCACTAATTACTATAATTGGTCATAAGAATCAATATTATTGGCAGTCTTTGTCACGACCCATCCTCCGGGGCCTGTGCCGTTACTACCCCAAGCCTGCCTCCCTTAGGCCAGGGGCTGCCGAGTAGCACCACAAAGGAATATCCCTATAACAGTAAGGCATTACCTTTAATCCTTTACAAAAACACAATCCAAGAACATAATAAGAAGCAACCATGAAGTAAACTGTTGTAGTAAAAAGTGTACTGAAAGTAAACGGGGCAGGAATATGAGCCCAACTGAAATGTAAAAGTACAACTAAAAATAGAAAATAGCTCCTAGATCATCCACCAAGGATACTATTTGAAGGGTAGGTATAGATCATCTCCACAACACTCCACGTCAGCCTATCTCCTCCATGTACCACCTGGTCTTGGCTCCCTTAAGTCTCAACCTAGTTGCTTGTCATCTGCACAAGACACAACAAGGTGTGGGTGAAACCCGTGCAGGGGTGAGTATAACAATACTCAGTAGGGACCCTGAGACCCCCAAAGGTCTCCTAGAGTTCCACAAAAGATAAACCACAAATCAATACCTCAACCACAAAGCATGAAGCAGTCAACAACTCTACTTAGTATATGCCTATACATATACCAAAGTTATAAAGATATACTCATCTCACACGTGAGGGAAGAATAACACAAAGGTAACACCACAAAGGTGAAAGTACCACACAGGCAACACCACAAAGATAACATCATGAAGGTGAATGTAACACAAAGGTGACACCACGAAGGTAAAAGACTCAACTCACACCAGGTATATAATTAAATCACAAAAGTATAGATGATTAGTTGAGAAGCAAGACCATCTTATTATATCGAGAGGAACTACTGCTGACTATACTGAGTCTGGCTCACACAGAATCTATATGGATTAACCCCCATTGACCCACACAGAATCTGACCCACATAGGATCGGTATGCGCTGACCCAAACAGGATCGTTGAGCGCTGACCCACACAGGATCTGACCCACACAAGATCGGTATGCGCTGACCCACACAGGATCACTGAGTGACGACCCACATAGGATCTGACCCACACAAGATTGGTAAGTGATGACACACATAGGATTTATTGGTACTAACCTCCGTATGATCTATCTCCAACCTCCGCCTCACTGTCATCCACTGGATTCCTGCACTAATCACGCTTGATTCTGGGAGGATTCACACCTCAATCCATCGGTTTCACCTCAACCGCCACGAAGCTCCACGAAGAATTATTCCAAAGGACCGCCATTGTAAGGTTTCCAACTCAATATAAAATGCGTAGATCAGACGCACGGTCTATGATTTATAAGCATTTTAGTTCCGAGCGCCTAGTTGGATTCGGGTTTGATCCAACCTGGTTGTACTCCATCTTTCTCTAAAACTCAAGTGGAGTATACCAAAATGACTACATCATCCTACAAGTTCTAGCACCACAGACGATTCATCAAAAGGACGCTTGGTCTTCTAGTTACACCTCTTTCTGTGAAATGGGGGTGATCACACCTTGGTCTACCGGGCTTGATCAGGCCTGCCAGTATATTCCAAAGGGACCACATCCCAAAATGGATCCCAACGCCACTGATGGCGTGTCGAACGGATAGCCTGTTCATCAGTTACAGGTGTTTCTTTATTCGGGGACTGGTTGGGTCTGGGCCTGGTCCAACTCGGTCAGGCCAGCCTAACGCAACGGGTCTCAGGGTCTACCTGACCTCGATCAGGTCCGGCCCGCTAAGGTTCGGCCTGGTTTACTGGGTTCGGCCCATCCGGGTCAGCCTGGTTCGGTTCGCAGGCCCGGTCTGCAGTTGGCCTGACCCGTTAGGTGGGACTCGGCCCACCCGTGTTGGCCCACTGGGCCATGGGTCTGGGCCAACCTGTTGGGCGGGTTCGGTCTGCTCGACCAGCCCGCATCCTCTAGAAGGAAGACCGGTCTTCCCAGCTGGCCCCACAGGGGAGGTGTCGTTTCAGCCAGCCGGTGTAGCGCTCCCCCCCCACGGAATGGTCGGCCGTTTTGGCTGACCGGGGGTCTGCCAACTCGAAGCGGTGTGGGGCTGCACCGCTCTCCACCTTCCGCAGTACACTGGTCGTGGCTATAGCCACCGGTAGTGAATACGGGCGTTGGACCTTGTCCCGCGCGGAAGGCTCGCACCGGCCACCTCAAGTCAATACGGCGCGCCGTCGTGCGCCTCCCTCCACCACCTGTGGCCAGTTGTTGTGGGTCTCCTCCGGTCACCGCCAGCCACCCTTGGCCACCACTGACTTGGCACGCCGGTGGTTCGACGGTTTCTTCCGTGTTGTCATCGTCTTCTTGCTGCCATCACCCTGTGGAAAACGTCCCTGAATAACCCAACTTAAACAGAGCGGCGTGAGTTCTGGGCCTTTTTCGTTTGGCTTGCACCCTCCTCGTTAATATGATAATGAACAGAAGAATGTAAAATATCAAATATTAACTTTAAACAAACCCCCTACCTCAAGATCGTTGGAGAACTCCCACAATTGAGGAAGAGTCGGTGTTCGCCATCCCCGCAACAAGTCTCCAATGTTTCTGCTCTAACGTTATCCTTTGGTTCATGTTTCGTTGTTGCTTATCACCGCCTGCTGGAACCTGCTCCATCATCCAAGTGATTGGAGTCATGGGACTTTATAAGAACTCTGTCTCTTGGTGAAGCTGTGCCAATACCTCTCCCCAAGCTCCATATAAATAGGAGAAGGGGAGGGTGAGTAAAACCCGTGGAATTAATGGGGGTTCATTTAATAGGAACCTTCCTAATTCCAACAACACTTTTACAAAGGATTTCAGGACTGGATCCATTTAATGGCTTGACGTGTCGTTGGTCCCGCCACTTTCACTTGTCCATTGGAGGAAAAGAAATAATGAAATAAAATAACAAAGTTATTTTATTATTCTTTTAAAAAATCCCAAATCTATATTTTTCTCCAAACGTACTATGGTCTAAGTGAATCCTCCTTTAAGCGAATCCCAGTGATGCAGATTCAACGGTGACCTCATATTTTCAATCCTAGCACTGGTTCAAAATATAGAAAATGCCACCCTCACGTTTACTAAACGTACCTTACAAAAATTCAGAAATTGTTTTCGGGCACAGAGGCCCTCGGAATTATGAACCGTCAATTTTCACAGAATCGTAATTGTTCCATATAAATAAATAAATAAAAATACATGGAAATCTGGGTCTTTACATTCTCCTCACCTTAGGGATTTTCTTCCCCAAAAGACATAATATAAACTAAGGAAACAGATGGGGGTACTGAGCACGAATCTGAGCCTCCTGCTCCCGTGTTTTCTCTTGGTGGTTTACGTGCTGCCAGTGAACACACACCCGAGGTATCGATAATCCATGAAGGACCCACTCCTATGAATCCTCAATCTCCACTAGAACCTCCGTAAACATCACCCCTTAATCAATGTTCAGCTCGTCATGGTTGATGACGTGAGATGGGTCAGGCACGTATCTCCTCAGTTGGGATACATGGAAGATGTCGTGAACCCCCTCCAACAACGGTGGCAGTACCAAGTGGTATTCCACCCCACTAATCCTTCAAAGTATTATAAATCATCCAATAATCCTCTGTGATAACTTGTCACCCTGGAAAAATATCTGTAAACCTCGTCGAGGTGAGACCCGTAGGAAGACATGGTCTCCCTCCATGAACTCCAAAGGTCTTCGTCTCCTATCAGCATAAGACTCATGTCTGCTCTGTGAAGTCTTCATCTACTCCTGTATGATATGAACCTTCTCAGTGGTAGCCCATACCATCTCTGGACCCATAAGTGTTGTCTCCCCTGGGTCTGTCCAGCATAGAGGTGATCTGCAAGGTTGATCGTACAAGGCCTTGAATGGTTCCATACCGATGGTTGTGTGGTAGCTGTTTTTGTACGCAAACTCAACCGAGGGAAATTGATCCTCCCAATAATGGCCAAAATCTAGGATGGAAGCAAGAATCATGTCCTCTAGTGTCTGAATGGTCCACTCCGCCTGACCATCTGTATGAGGATGAAAGGCGGTGCTCAAATGTAGTTGATTCCCAAATGCCTCCTGCAATACCTTCCACAACTGGGATGTTAAACGTGTTTCATGGTCAGAGATGATCATCGATGTAACCCCATGAAGTCATATAATCTCCTATGCATAGAGGCGTCCCAAGCCCTCTACTGATCCCTACTCTCGGATAGTTAGGAAGTTGGCCGACTTGGTGAGTCAGTCAATGATCAACGAGATGGAATCATGTCCCCCAGACGTACGTCGAATCCCTGCCACAACATCCATGGAGATACCATCCCACTTCCACTTTGGTACCTCTAGTGCTTGTACTAATCCTTTTGAAACCTGATGCTCGGCCTTCACTTTCTGGAAAGTGAGGCATCATGAAACAAGCTCTTCTACTGCCTTCTTAATCCCGGGCGACCAGTACTGGTGCCAGATGTCTTGGTACATCTTCACCACACCAGGATGTACCGCTAGAGGGGACATATGGAACTCCCTAAAACCCCCTCTCATAGCTCCACTGGTACCATGGTGTGTCCTCTAAAGAGGATAACGTTCTTCCCACCTTCAGAAAATCCATCAGGTGTATGTCTTGAGGATATCTGAGTACTTGAGCCTCACAGTCAATGTCCCCAAGTTTTGCCTCCCGAACACGCTAAAGAAGTTGGGGAGTGACAGTCATAGACTGGAGGAGAGCTGCTGAATATCCATCCACAAATTATATCTGCAACGATTCTAGCTGCTATGTCGCCTCACTCAGCAACTATAGACCAGACCTCCTACTGAGTGCATTTGCTACCATTTTCCCCTTCCCAGGATTGTAGACTATCTCAAAGTCATAGTCCTAGAGGAACTATAGCCATCGTCGTTGTCTCGGGTTCATGTCCTTCTATGAGAAGATATACCTGAGACTCTTGTGATCAGAGTAAACAGTAAAGTGGTTGCCCGTAAAGTAGTGTCACCACATCATCAAGGAGAAGACTGATGATGCAGGCTCCAGGTCATGGGTGTTGTAGTTTTTCTCATGTTTTCTCAACTATCATGAACCATAAGAGATCACTACTCGGTTCTGCATCAGGACACATCTAAGTTTGGTCCCTGACCCTTCATAGTAGACTACATACCCAACACCCTCTTCTGGTAGCCTCAAGATGAGTACACTCATCAGTATTTTCCTCATCTCCTGAAAACTCTACTAGAATCTCTTCATCCATACGAAGGGATGTCCCTTATTTTTAAATGCTGATAAGGTTGTAAAAACTCTGGAAAAGTCGGGTATGAATCTCTGGTAGTACCCAGCCAATATCAAGAAACTCTGCACCTCGGTCACACTCCTGGGTGGCTCCCAAGAAAGTAGTGGCCCTATCTTCACCGGATCTACCACAACTCCATACTACTTGATATCGTGTCCTAGAAAGTGGACCTCTTGTATCTAGAACTAGAACTTCGAGAGATTACCATAAATCTAGTGCTCTCAGAGTGTATCTAGAACTATCTGTAGATGATAGGGATGCTCCTCCTCCATCACTGAGTACACCAAGATGTCTTCGATGAAGACAACCACAAAGCGATCGAGGTATGGCTGGAATATCATGTTCATGAGTCCCATGAACATTGTAGGGGAATTGGACATGCTGAATGGCATAACCAAGAACACATAGTGGCCATACTAACATCTAAAATCCGTCTTCTGCACATCCTCATCTTGTACCCTGAGCTGATGATAGCCTGATCTGAGGTCTATCTTAGAAAACCAACAAGCTCCTTTCAACTGATCGAAAGGATAATCAATCCTCAGAATTGGATACTTGTTCTTCACAGTCACCTGGTTCAGGCATATATAGTCCACACGGAGTCTCAAACTCCCATATTCCTTCTTGGAAAACAAAATTGGGGCTGGCCATGGAGAAACACTGGGCCTTATGAACCCCTTCCTCTGCAAGTCCTCCAGTTGTACCTGTAACTCACGAAGCTCTACGGGAGCCATCTGATATGTTGGTGTAGATATTGGTGTAGTCATAAGGTACAGATCGATGTAAAAGTCCACCTCTCCGGGAGGAGGTAGTCTCGGAACCTCATCATGGAAGACATTGGCATACTGGTCCACTACTATAGGATAACTCGGATTCTAAAAATCAAATGCACTGAGGGTGAGGATAGCCAATTGATTAGTGATTGGTTTCACCCTCCTCTAAGTTAGTCCATCCTATGCTGCAAAGGTTCCCCTCTCGTCGGTGAAGGAAAACATGGTCCCATCCTCGCAGACACACCGCACTTTACTCTTAATACAGTCAATCTGAACATGGACTATGGATAACCGGTCCATACCTAAGATGACGTCGTAAGGCCGCGACGCCGCTGCTAGAATATCCTAGCCGAAGCGCTCGCCTCCTAGAGTAAGCTCACACTTCCGGCACCAGTGAGAAATCATCGAATCCCATCCTGTAAGAGTCTCTAGCCGTAAGGATCGAGCTAACGGATCCATCGGAATCTCCAAGCCCCGAACGAGGGTTGTGGCAATAAAAGAGTGACTGGAACCTATGTCTATAAGTACTTCAGCTAGGGTCGAGTACACACAGATCATACCTATAATCATATCTGGAATGTCTTGGTCATATGCCTAAGCTACTTGGAGATGAGCCCATCCCTTTCCTCCAACTCCCTATGGGTCGGGGTGGACCACCTGGAGGTGGTGGCGGCAGAACCTCAAATCGTCTCCCACCACCTGCTGCACGACCAGCTCCTCTACCACATTCGCCGCCCTACAGACCTCCTCGCTTGAACCTCTGCCTCTAACTAGGTGGTCCCTCGACTTTCTTCTGGTCGTCTGTATGTCGGGTCAGGAAATCATGAGCCATGTGACCCTACCCGCTGCACGAGTAGCACTGCCTGATCCTCAATTTTCCTCCTCTATCCCGTGATCCCCTAACCACCGACCCTGTATCCTGAGGTCATACACTAGAAGATCTGGCCTTCTTGGGCCCCTACATCATCTTTCTACTACCTACTATGGATGAATCTGCTACCTAAAATCCGGTGGTGTCTCTCTTTGTAGGGTTATTCTAATCTAGGAAGATCTCTACCAAAAGTGCTCGCTCTAGCACCCCAACCCGTGTCGGAATGATGAGCGATATCATCGATGCTCTGATCTACCATCGGGGGTGATCGCACCTTGGTCTGTCCTAGCTCAGTCGGGCCTTCCGGTATATGCCAAAGGGATAGCTTCCCAAAAGGGATCCTGACGCCACTAACAGCATGTCGAACAAACACCCGGTTCGTCAGTTACGGGCGTTTCTTTATTCGGGGACTGGTTGGGTCTCAGCTCAGTCTGACTCAGTCAGGCCGGCCCGACGCAATGGGTCCTGGGGTCTACCTGACCCCGCTCAAGTCTGGCCTATAACTCCCCGACCCCAGAAGCCCAGAGTCAGTGCATTATCACATATCATCGGCATGATCACAAAATATCAAGTCTCGAAAGACCAATTAGTTTAGTAGCCTTTGAAGTACTAGATACATTCATAAGGTTTACATTACATCATAAAATGGAACACTACAACAACATTGTTTCCATAGACAACACTGATATCCCATATACTATCTCTGCAGGTCATTCATAATATACTTCTTCGCATCCTAGGAAAAATAAAACATAGAAAGGGGTGATCTCAGATACTCAGTAAGGATAACAATATTGAGGAAACATTCATAAATAAGCATAATCGTTTAAGGTAATGTATAAGACTAAAACAAAATCATTTTAAACTTGAAAATAAGCATAATATGGAAAAGATAAAATCAAATAATTCCATTTACTTATTCACATGGATATTCTACTAGTCAAATAATCATATGCAATATCAATAGCCACTTTCATAATGATAAAATGCATAATGCCAGACATCATAACCACATAGTCAAGGCCTTATTCCAAGACTACAAATAAGATTTTGTCAAGGCCTTATGACAAGACACTAGTTTGTCTCATGAGACCTACCGATGCATCTAGGATCTATAGCATGCTCCACCTGTCACTTACTAAGTCCAATTCATTCCTCATATGAAAAGGTTAAAAATAAAATAAACATTAATATTAAAACTAGCATACGAAATGTCAATAATTTATCCATATAACATGAATGGTGTAAAAATAAAACATCCACAGTCAAACATATCACAAAACCTTCAATACGATATGGATGTTTTGTATCATAATAAATCAACTTCAAATAAACTTAAAATCTATTAAAGGATGTTGACATAGATGAAATCAAAACCTTTTTTAGAGAAATATCTCTTTCTATTTTGAAATAATTTAAGAGTCACATAATTATAAAGAAAACATTTATTTTGAAAATATTCTAATAAACTTGTAAGGGAAGCTTTGATGATGTTATAAAGGTAGAAAATAGTTTCACCCACCGTATAAGTTAAAAAATCATTCTTAAATTAATTTTTCCGAAAAGGTCATAAAGTACCTTGTTTGGAAAATGACGGAAAGATTCATTTCAAAACATATAAGGTCCATTAAGGGTATAAATGACTTTAACCCATTGTCTAGTGAATAGTAAAAATGTTTTGAAATACATTTTTAAGAATCATGGATGTGGATGATAAAGAGGTCCGAGTAGATAATTACGTATAAAAAACCTCGGATAATGAAGAGATTGTGAAATTAACCCTTACCTTGTACTTTTCCTTGGTCGAGGGTATGTTAACCTCCAGTATAATGGTGAAGTCATTATTATTAAATTATAAAAGAACCATATATATAAATATGATATCATATAGGATCTTTTAATAATGCTTTGTTAATAATATTTTAGTATTATCGTTGTTTCAGGTGTTAACTGATTTGTTTTCCTTTATATTATTTGTTATGTGAGACATATTTGTTATTGATGGGATGTATCTTATTCATATCCAGAATGATATCAAGTCTTTAAAAATTATTTTTAATCATCAAATGAAAATTAGTCTTGAATGGATACGATGGGGAATGAATCTCATCGCGTTAGTGGAGACGGTAATCCGTACGTACGCACGAGTGAAAATATCATTCTTTTGATATTTAAATCATATATAATTGGATGTTATATCATATATAAAGAATCATTATCATGTTATATTTATTATTTAAATATATTATACATCATTATTATACTCATCTAAATAATAATGTATGGAATAACAACTACACCACGACATGGATACGGTAAGCCGTACGTATGCATGTATGGTGACATGTCATTCAAAGGATGGATAGAATAATGAATATGGTTGTACCATATTTATAATAACATAAAAGTATATAGATGATACTGGAGTTATTATTTTATAATGAAAACAACAAGGAGAGAAGAAGTGGAAGAAGAAAAAACACGAAAGAGGTGGTGAGATATTTACCTCTTCTTCGGGTTCTTCTTTTTGATTTGATCAAAAGGGCTCCATAGGTTGGATTTCTGACTAAAGTAAGGCCTCTAGGATGAAGGTAGGACTTTTGGGAGGGTATTTGGGCAGGGTTTGGCTGAGCCAATTGGCTTTGAAGGTGTGAATTAGAGAGAAGGGGAAGTGCCCTTTTATAAGAGGGGTGAGGGGCACCTTAGGAAAAGCTAGAAATATTATTTTATAATAAAATAATTTTCGGTTTCTAATTGCTCAAAAATAAATTATTTAAAGGCTAAGGTGGGGATGGGTAGAAAACCTTTCAACCAATAGCGTTTAGATAGGTTTGGTTCACTGTATTAACCATGTCTTTTATATTTAACTCTAAGTTAAATAGTTTGACATTTACCATGTCTCTTTGTATTTTTATATTATATGGTTAATAAACAAACTATAAACTTCCAAGAGAACCCCAAGTGGTTAATTAATGACAAAACTATCATTATATAAGTCTTTTTTTTTGAACCTTATATTTTTAGGATTATTATATCAACCAATAATATTGTATTTTTTTAAAAACTCATTTATGTCAATTTTGACATTATTTAATAATTGAGTTTTGTTAAAGTCTTAAAAACTTTATTACTTAGAAATAAATAATTTTAATCAACCCTAACATGTCATATTAACCAATTCAATTATTATAATTCATTATAAGTATCAAATTAGATTTATTTGGATATTTATAATATCAATTATTTTAATCTTTCATTAATACGGTAATTACTGCATCATAATTGTGTCATAAATAAATTTAATTATTCAATGTCTAAAAATTATACAAAAAATATTATTATGTAGTAAATCCTTTCATATTTCTAATTAATATTTATAGACGAATTTATATTGTGTTTAACCCTATTTTAAAAATGGTTTAGTTATTAAACATTGAATTTAACTTTTTTAACTTTTCTTTAAATACAATAATAATAAATGTCCTAATCTAATCCAAGTGGACCTAAACAATAATATTTTATTCCTAAGATTTTTTTTGGTCGAATTAAACTTATTAAATAGAATTAGAACATGTGTTAGGGTAATAATAATATCATTTTTGCCTTTAATTACCCTATTTACTTTTAACCGTGGTAAATAAAAGTCAAAAGTTACTATTTACCAAAACATATTTTCATCTCATTGAACCAAATTTTACTTACTGATATCAACCATGTCTCTCATATTTTTGAAATTCAACTCACAAAAGTCGTAAAATTAAGTTTTATGTTAATTTACAAATGCACTTAGGAGGACGGTAAAAAGTTCAATAAAATATTTATATATATAAAATTATTATAAACTGACTCTAATGAATTACATTGAAATTATATAGGTATTATGTATCTATTTTTACCTAAAATAAATTTAAATAAAATAAATGATTATTTAAATAAAAATTTGGTTTTAAACTATAACTCAGTGTTTTTCACTATTCAACAAAAATTGAATGTTTTCATAAAAATGCCAAAATTTCACCCTAAGCTAATTTTGATATTCCGAAACCAAAAATGAAGTCAATTTTGAAAGATAAAATTTATAAAATTTTAAAAAAGTGGGTATTACTATTCATAACTCCTAGTTTGATTGGTTGTGGTTTGTTTGAACTCAAAGTTGCATATAACACAAGCTACTATATTATTCAAAGAGAAACATATCGTGGAAGCTTGGGGTGTTACATTATCCTCTCCTTCAAATAATTTTTTCATTGAAATTTCTAGAATATTACTGCATAAAAAGATTCGGGTGGTTCTTCATCATAAGTGTCTCGGGTTCCCAGATTTCCTCTTCCATCTTATGGTTTCTCCATAGAACTTTTACCAGACGAGTCGTCCGGTTTCTCAACACTTGTTCTCTTGTATCAAGAACATTGAAAGGCTCTTCGCAATAAGATAGATCGGGTGCCAGTTATAATTCCTCATAGGTGAGTACATGATTTGGGTCCGGCATGTATTTTCTCAACAGTGATACGTGGAACACATCGTGAACTTTGAAGAGACTTCGCAGCACTTCCAAATAGTAATCTATAACCCCAATTCGTTCTAGAATTTCGAAAGGTACAATGTACCTGGGACTCAATTTACCCTTCTTTCTGAATCGTATAATTCCATTCCATGGCGATACCTTTAAGAAAACATGATCTCCTACCTGAAATTCCAAATCCTTCCTTCGGTTATCAGCATAGATCCTCTTCCTACTTTGAGCTACTTTGATGTGGGTTTGGATTACCTTCACCTTTTCCATAATTTCCTCCACAAGTTCTGGGCCTACGAGTTTTCTTTCACCAAAATCATCCCAACAGGTTGGTGTGCGATATCTCTTTCTGTATAACGCTTCATATGGTGTCATCTGAATACTTGAATGAAAGCTATTGTTATAAGAAAATTCTTCCAGAGATAAATATTGATCCCACATACCTTGAAAGTCAAGTGAGCATGATCTCAACATGTCTTCTAAGGTTTGAATAGTCCATTCTTATTTTCCATCAGTTTGGGGGTGGTAGGCGGTGCTCAAACGAAGATCAGTATCCAGGGCTTTCTAAATAATTTTATAGAATCTTGATTTAAAACGGGGATCACGATCAAAAACAATCGATAGGGGTGCTCCATGAAGTCTTACAACTTCAATAATATAGAGTCTTGATAAATTTTCAAGTGGTAAATCTTCTCTTATAGCAAGAAAATGTGCTGACTTGGTAAGATGATCAATAATGACCCATATTGCATCATTCCTTCTAGGAGTCTTTAGTAGTCCCAAGAAAAAGTCCATCATAATATTATCACATTCCCACTCAGGTATGGGAAGAGGTTTCATGACTCCTCTAGGTTGTTGCCTTCCTGCTTTCACTTGTTGAGAAACCATACATCTTGACAAAAAATCAGAAATCTACCTCTTCATGTTGTCCCACCAAAAATGTTCCTTCAAATTTCTATACATCTTAGTGCTACCAGAGTGTACAGAGAAATTGGAACTAGGAGCATCATCCAACAATTCCCTATTTAGATCAGGTATATCGAGAACACAAAGTCTCTTCCTAAATTTTAAAATTCCATCTTCATACAAAAAGTCACTCAATCTCCCATCATTCATAGCTTTAATCTTCTTTTGAAACTCTTCATCATCGTTATGAGAACTCTTTATCCTTTCTAGTAAAGATGGTTTGTCAACCATTTGAAAAAGTATTGATGTTTCACCTTCCATGGTTATCCCTGTGTCAAACTTTACTAGATCCTTGTATATATTATCCTTTTCAACTCTCATCATGTTCAGAACTCCATGATCCTTTCTGCTCCAAGCATCTACCACCTTATTTTCCTTCCCCGAGTGGTAGAGTATACTGAAATAATAATCCTTGATTAGTTCAAGCCATTGCCTTTTCCTCATGTTGAGTTCTTTCTGTGAGAAAATATACTTCAAACTCTTGTGATTGGTATATATCTCATATTTTTCACCATAGAGATAATGTCTCCATATCATCAAAGCAAATATTACAGCTGCTAACTCAAGATCATGAGTAGTATAGTTTTCCTCATGAATTTTTAGCTGTCGTGATGAATAGTCAATAACCCTATCATTATGCATAAGGACATAACCAAGTTCTTTCTTTGATGCATCTCTATAAATAACAAACCCATCATTCCCCGATGGTAGAGTCAAGATAGGAGAATTGAATAATATTCTTTTCAATTCTTCAAAACATTCTTCACACTCTTTTGTCCAAAAAAATTTAACCCCTTTTCGTGTGAGCTTTGTTAAGGGGTTATCCAACCGAGAAAAATTCTGGACGAAACGTCAATAATAACCTGCTAAACCAATAAAACTGCATACCTCAGTTATACTCATTGGTGTTGTCCATTATTGGATTGCTCTTGTCTTATAAGGATCAACATAGATTCCATCCTTATAGACAATGTGGCCAAGAAAAGAAATCTCCTAAATCCAGAATTCACACTTGAAAAACATCCCATATAATTCATGTATTCTAAGAGTCTTTAGAATAATGCGCAAGTGATTTTTATGATCTTCGTAGATTTTGGAGTATACCAAGATATCATCAATAAATACCACTACAAATTCATCAATATATTCTTTGAAAACTCTATTAATTAGATCCATAAAGACATAGGGTGCATTAGTCAACCCAAAAGGCATTATTGTAAACTCTTAATACCCGTACCTGGTTTGAAATGATGTTTTCGGAATGTCTTCCTTCTTCACACACAACTGATGATATCTAGATCGAAGGTAAATCTTTGAAAAGTATTGAGCTCTATGATGTTGGTAGAATAAATCATCAATGTGAGGTAGGGGATACTTGTTCATTATTGTTATATCATTGATCTCCGTGTAGTCAATGCACAACCTCAAAGATCCATCTTTCTTCTTAACAAAAAGAACAGGGGCTCCCCAAGAAGAAACACTAGGGAGAATAAATCCCTTGTTACTCAATTCCTCTAGTTTTTTATTTAGTTCCACTAATTCCACAGTGGTCATTCTATAAGGAGTCTTCAATATGGGACTTGAACTGGGAATTAAGTCAATGGAAAACTCAATTTATTGTTCTGGAGGATGTCCAGGTAAATCCTCTAGAAACACATCAACATATTCTTGCACAATAGGTACATCCTCTATTTGAACATTCCTTTCCTCACCCATAGTTATTTTAGCCTCTTCCTCCCCAGTAATTGAATTTAGTTGAGCTATTGGGGGTGGATCTAGATAAGAATTAGGTGGTGATGTTTCTGCTCTAAAGATAAGGTAATCCTTATCATCATCAAAAATTGTAACCTCCTTCTTCTTATAATAAATTTTCGCATCATGGTCCAAAATCCAATCCATACCGAGGATTATATCAAATTCAATAATGAGTATGACGATGAGATCAACAGATAAATAATGTTTATATGCCTTAATGGGAACTGATTTACAAAACATTGTTTCAATGATACTTTACTTAGGAGTTTTGAATGAAAAATCCCTTATTAAATCAAATTGGAAATATCTAATTTTCTTAGCAAACTGGGTAGATATAAAACAATGTGATGATCTAGAATCAAATAAAGAATTGGAAAAACTTGAGGAAACCATTAAATTACCTACCACTATGTCTTTTGGAGCTTCAACCTCATAAATATTGATAACATAATCTTGGTCTTGATCCCATGGCCTTATATGAGGTAAGTTCCTCTGACGCTTGGGACATTCATTCATATAATGCCCCCTTTCTCTACAATTGTAGTATTCAACATCGACAACCTCTTTATTCCCCTTGCAATCACAAGCTTGGTGTCCTTTTTCACCACACTTGTAACAGACTCACATTCCCTTCAGGTAAGTACTAGGGTGTTTTTCCCACATTTATTTCAGGATGGATATTCAACTTTTCCATTCTTCCCCTTATTTCCATTTCCAGAGTGTCCGGCGGATCTCTTCTTCTCTTTCTTTGCTTTAAAGTCGTAAGACTTAGAGAATTACTTTACTGTCTTGATAGAACTTGAGACAATGTCTTCATATGACGAGAAGGATTGTGAGACTAATGCTCGATGGAGAAATGGTTTTAACCCATCAAAGAAACAATCAATCTTACTTATTGGGTTACATATTTAATTTGCATCATGCCTCGCTAATCTTGTAAATTTAGCTTCATACTTTGCGACATTGTCATCCTCCTTTTGCCACAGAGTAAGAAATGGTCTTTCCATATCCTCTCGATGGTCATGAGGAATGTATTTCTCTAATAAAATCTCTTTAAACTCCCTCCATTCCATATTTTATACTTCATCATCTTCCTTTGTGTTTTGAATCAATGACCACCATTGATCAGCATCTCCATTGAGGCGGTAAACTGCCATGACAACTTTTTCCCTTTCGCTACTCCCCAAGGTGTGGAATATTTCCTCTAAGAAATTTATCCATTTCTCAACTACTAATGGGTTTGTTCTCCCATTGAATGTTGGTGGTTTTTGCCTCATAAAGTGATATAACTTTTATCCTCCATGCTACGGATCAGGGTGCTCCATATGGGTAAGGTTATTATTCATAACCTAAGTGAGTTGTCCCAATATAGTGATAAGCTGATCAGCACTAGTTGTATCACCATCTCTACTATAATTATATTGAGTATTAGGGAAATCCCTACATGGAGTGTGTGCATTGATATGGTTTCTATTCCTTCCACTAGGATCCATTTCTAAACAATGGCATAAACTAGATTAGTTTATAAATCGCAATACATAAATCCAAACTTGTAAAACACTTAACATAAATTGAACAGTTTATGGATATAATCCATAATCATAAAAATGTTTTCTTTGAGGAAGTATATACTCATAAACCCTTCCTAATGTTTTGTAAAGAAAATGAGGTTTATCCTAAGCATATCCCCCGGGAGTGTCATAACCAAGAGTGCAGCAAAGCCCATTGTCGTGAACCAGTTCCCATTCGAGACTGGCTCAAAGTGGTGTTTTTGGGTTTTACCCCTAGGTACATCTATGCCAAAGCCACCTCTACCTGCTCATATCTAGATAGGGATTTATTTCTTCGAAAACTCACAAAATCTCTACAATACCAAAATTCTAGGAATTTCTTCTATACTAATCCTCAAAGTCTATCTTAGGGTAATGTACTCTAATCAGAGTTTATGTAAATCTAGATTCCAAGGTTTGTACTAAACTTCCTCTGATACCAACTGTAATGTCCCGACCCCAAAAGCCCAGAGTCGGTGAATTATCACGTATCATCGGCATGATCACAAAAGATCAAGTCTCGAAAGACCAATTAGTTTAGTATCCTTGGAAGTACTAGATACATTCATAAGGTTTACATTACATCATAAAATGGAAAACTACAACAATTATGTTTCCATAGACAACATTGAGATCCCATAGACTATCCCTGCATGTCAGTCATAATATACTTCTTCGCATCCTGGGAAAAATAAAACATAGAAAGGGGTGCGCCCAGATACTCAATAAGGATAAAAATATAGCGGAAACTTTCATAAATAAGCATACACATTTAAGGAAATGTATAAGACTAAAACAAAAGCCTTGTAAAATTTAACTTCAGAATAATATGGCAAAGATAAAATCAAATAATTCCATTTACTTATTCACATGGATATTCTACTAGGTGAATAATCACATGCAATATCAATAGTCACTTTCATAATGATGGAATGCATAATGCCAGACTTAATAACCACATAGTCAAGGCCTTGTGCCAAGAATAAAAATAAGATTTTGTCAAGGCCTTGTTCCAAGACACTAATTTGTCTCATGAGACCTACCGATGCATAAAGGAGTTATAGCGGGCTCCACCCGTCACTTACTAAGTCCAATGAAATCCTCATATGAAATCCTCATATGAAATGGTTTAAACATAACATAAACATTCGTATTAAAACTATCATATGAAATGTAAATACTTTATCCATAAACCATTAATGGTGTAAAAATAACACATCTACATTCAAACATATCACAAAACTTTCAATACGATATGGAAGTTTTGTATCATAATAAATCAACTTCAAATAAGCTTAAAATCCATTAAAGGATGTTGACATAGATGAAATAAAAACCTTTTTTAGAGAAATATCTCTTTCTATTTTGGAATAATTTAAGAGTCACATAATTATAAAGAAAAAATTTATTTTGAAAATATTCTTATAATCTTGTAAGGGAAGCTTTGACGATGTTATAACGGCAGAAAATAACTGCACCCGCCGTATAAGTTAAAAAAACATTTTTACCTTAATTTTGTTGAAAAGGTCATAAAGTACCTTGTTTGGAAAATGATGGAAAGATTCATTTCAAAACATATAAGGTCAAATAAGGGTATAAATGAATTTAAACCATTTTCTAGTGAATAGTAAAAATGTTTTTAAATACATTTTTAATAAGCATGTATGTGGATGATAAAGAGGTCTCAGTAGATAATTACGTATAAACAACCTCAGATAATGAAGAGATTGTAAAATTAACCCTTAACTTGTACTTTTACTTGGTCGAGGGCAGGTTAACCTCCTATATAATGGAAAAATAATTTTTATTAAATTATATGAGAACCATATACATAAATATGATATCATATAGGATCTTCTAATATTGACTTGTTAATAATATTTTAGTGTTATCGGTGTTTCGGGTGTTAACTGATTCATTTTACTTTATATTATTTGTTATGTGAGTCATATTTTTTATATATGGGATGTATCTTATTAATATCTATAATTATGTCAAGTATCTAAAAATTATTTTTAATCATCAAATAAAAATTATACTTGAATGGATACGATGGGGAATGAATCTCATTGCGTTTGCGGAGACGGTAATCCGTACGTACGTACGAGCGACAATATCATTCTTCTGATATTAAAATCATATATAATTGGATCGTATATCATATATACAGAATCATTATCATGTTATATTTATTATTTACATCAATTATACATCATTATTATACTCATCCAAATAATAATGTATTGAATAACAACTACACCACGATGTGGAGACGGTAAGCCGTACGTATGCATGTATGGTAACATGTCATTAAAAGGATGGATAGAATAATGAATATGGTTGTAACATATTTATAATAACATCACAGTATATATAATATAATGGAGTTATTATTTTATAATGGAAACAACAAGGAAATAATAAGTGGAAGAAAAAAAACATGAAAGAGGTGGTGAGATATTTACCTCTTCTTCAGGTTCTTCCTTTTGATTTGATCAAATTGGCTCCATAGGATGGATTTCTGACTAAAGGAAGGCCTCTAGGATTATGGTAGGATAGTTGAGATGGTATTTGGGTAGAGTTTGGCCGATCCAAATGGGTTTGAAGGTGTGAATTATATAGAAGAGGAAGTTCCCTTTTATAAGAGGGTGAGGGGCACCTTAGGAAAAGCAAGAAATATTATATTATAATAAAAGCATTTTCAGTTTATAATGACTCAAAAATGAATTATTTAAAGTCTAAGGTGTGTATGGGTCGAAAAACTCTCAACCAATAGGTTTTATACAGGTTTGGTTCACTATATTAACCTTATATTTTAGATTTAACTTTTAGTTAAATAGTTTGACATTTACCATGTATCTTTATATTTTTATATTATATGGTTAATAGACTTAGTATCAATGACCAAGAGAACCCCAAGTGGTTCATTAATTATACACCTATTATTATATAAGTCTTTTGGTCGAACCATAGATTTTTAGGATTATTATATCAACCAATAATATTGTATTTTTTTTTAAAACTCATTTAAGTCAATTTTGACATTATTTAATAATTGATTTTTGTTAAAGTCCTAAAAACTTTATTACTTAAAACTAAATAAATTTAATCAACCCTAACATGTCATATTAACCAATAAAATTAGTTTAATTAATTTAGAGTCTCAAATTAATTTTATTTGAATATTTATAATATCAATTATTTTAATCATTCATTAATACGGTAATTACTACATCAACATTGTGTCATAAATAAATCTAATTATTTAATGTATAAAAATTATAAATAAAATACCATTATGTAGGAAATATTTTTATATTTATAATGAATATTTATAGTCGAATTTATATTGTGTGTAACCCTATATTAAAAATGGTTTAGTTATTAAACTTTGAATTTAACTCTTTTAAATCTTCTTTAAATAAAATAATAATAAATGTCCTAATCTAATCCAAGTGGACCTAAAGGATCATATTTTATTCCTAAGGTTGTTTTTGGTCTAATTACACTTATCCAATAGAATTAGGACATGTGTTAGGGTAAATATAATATCATTTTTACCTTTAATTACCCTATTTACTTGTAACTGTGGTAAATAAAAGTCAAAAGATACTTTTCACTAAAAATTATTTTTATCTCATTGAACTGAATTTTACTAACTGATATCAACCGTGTCTCTTGGATTTTCGAAATTCAACTCACAGAAGTAGTAAAATTAAGTTTTATGTAAATTTGCAAATGCTCCTAGGAGGATGGTAAAAAGTTCAATAAAATTTTTATATATCTAAAATTATTATAAATTGACTCCAATGAATTACATTGAACTTATATAGGTATTATGTATATATTTTGTCCTAAAATAAATTTAAATAAATTAATGATTATTTAAATAAAAAATCGATTTTAAACTATAACTCAGTGTTTTTCACTATTCATCATAAATTGAAAGTTTTTAGAAAAATACCAAAATTTAACCCTACATAATTTTGATATTCTAAATTCAAAAATGAAGTCCATTTTGAATGATAAAATTTATAAAATTTCAAAAAGTGGGTATTACTATTCATAACGGCTAGTTTGATTGGTTGTGGTGGGTTTGAACTCGAAGTTGCGTACAACACAAGCTGCTGTATTATTCAAAGGGAAACATATCGTGGAAGTTTGGGGTGTTACACGGCCCACTAAGGGTCAGCCCGGTTCACTGGGTTCGGCACGTCCGGGTCGGCTTGTAGAGACCAAAATCTTGACGTACATGGACATTACATTAATTTTGCGGAATACTTAATACATAATGAAAATAGACACACAAGGACCATAATAGTTTATTGTCTTTGGAAACTCAGAAAATAATCTTCTAATCGTGGTGAAAGATCTTCAACATCTCCCATAAAGATCTTCCCCTTTTGTTTTCTTACCTAAAACCTTTATTTAAATCCTGGGGAAAAGAAAATATATAAAGGGTGAACTCAAATGCTCAGTAAGGGTAAGCATAGAGAACATAAAACAATCCATAAACATTTGAATGCAAAAACTTGAACATAAAATCTAAACATCAAAATCATGAGCAACGACATAAATTTTGGAAGTACAAAAGGCATAGATCATAAATGAACATTAATCATGATAAAATAGCATGGGAATAAAACATGAAATTGTGGCATCCATTAAGCACATGTTATGATTTCCATAGTAGCCAAGGCATTGCTGCCAAGACCATCTTAGTGGACAAAGTCCCTTTCTGAATCGAGTTCACTCCTCGTTCCAGTCCTGTAACACTGAACCAGATTAACTTACAATTCCATCCATGTCTATCTCATGAGATAGAAATCTTTACCCAATTAATTTGAGTGAGATATAGGTCCCACCCATATCATAATGAAATCATTCTTACGTGTGCCACAACATAAACATAAATCATTCATCATAACCCAAAGAATAAAATGGGTTTCATAAACATCATCCCATCATAACATAATCTATATAAAACAAATGGATATCATTTCATCATACGAAAATTGAAACCATGTAAATCATAGAGACATTATACTTGAAACATAATCAAACTAAATATTGTCATCTTAGATGGAAAATAGTTTTGACAAAACACTTGAAATGAATTCTTGAGGAAAATATCCTTTCTTTTTCAAAATCATTTTCTTTTCACAAAATGAAATTAAATATTAAAAGAAAAGTATTTTGTTGAAAATAATCGTGAAATATTTTATAGGAAGCTTAATGAAAATAAGGCTTTATGAAACCGTAAAAATCTGTTCATGCTGTATAAGTTAAAAAAACATTCTTTTGGTACTTTTGCCGAAAAAGTCAAAAAGTACCTCGTATGGTAAACAAAATAAGATTCCTTACATACCATGTAGTAAAAGTGAAAAATGTGTCAAAAGGACTTTAAAAATACATGATACCATTTTTAGAAAACAGGGACATGGATGATAAATATAACCCCAGTAAATACTTACGAATAAACAATCTCGGATAAAAACGATATTGGAAAAGTTATCCCTTGCCTTATGTCCGATATGCTTCGTATGTATCCAAATATCCTCTATAATGATTTAAATAATGTCATTGACTTATTACAGAATCATATTAATTGTTATTATATCATATATGGTTCACTTCGGTATTTATATTACCCGTTCATTTGTCAATTCCATGTTAAAGTAGCGTTTTGGGTAAAATCGTTTCATTTATCGTACGTGTTTGGAATTGTTGTTATTGATATTATTATTACTTATATCATGATTTACTTACTTCCAGAATGTAAAAAATGATTTATATATCATATATATTCAGTATATATATATATATGATAGATAGATAAATGAAATGAAACACACCGTTCATGGAGACGGTAGGCCGTACGTACGCATGAACGCTGTTTTCCTTTCCTTATCGACTTGAATGGAAGTAATTAGATGAAATAAACATATATATACATAAATCTAGTAGCTTTATAATGTCATATATTTCATTATTATTCATTATATATACTTTATAATCATTCTTGAATGGTTAACATGGAGAATGAATCTCATCACATCGTGGAGACGGTAATCCATACGTACGCACGAGCGATGATATCGTTCCCATAATTATTGAATTGAATTGGAGTGGATGATATAATATCTCATAATAAGTATGATTTTATAATAACAATATATAGTTATTCTTTACACCATTATACCTATCCATGTAAGGTGGTGTTGGAAAAACATATTACACCACGGCGTGGAGACCGTATTCCGTACGTACGCACGCGCGGTGATTTCGTTTTCCATAGGATGGATAAAAGGTAAAATGGGGTTGTTTCATATTTATAATAACATATCAGTATATTAGTGATACTGATTTTATTAATTTATAATTAAACAACTAAAGAGGAATAAGTTTAAGAAGAAAGAAAGTTGAATGAATCGGTAGAAGAGATTACCTCTTCTTCGACGCACCTCCTTTAAACTTCTTCTTAGGGAACTGGGGTTCGTCTTTTGAGAAGACCAGAACCTATATTATAAAACTAGAGAGGTTTATAAGATTAATTGGAAGGGTTTTTTCGAGATTCAAGGCTCAAAAGGGTGTGAAGAGAAGTGGGAAGGGGTTCCCTTTTTATAAGGGAGGATTGGGGCACCTTTGGAAATCTTAAAAATATTAATTTATAATAAATATAACCCCACTAAAAAACCACCAAAAATGACTCATATTCAAAGATTAGATGATATAGGGTTGTAATATCATCAACCAATAAAATTTTGACATGTTGTTAATTTATTTTAAACCTTATCAACTTGATTTATCCTCATTTAATCTATTTAATTTTATTTGTGGTAATAAGAATCTAAATTTTAAATTGTTATAAATAATTATTTATGTGTTGTGAATTTTTCATAATTGGATACTTTATGACATTTTAGACCATATAAATTTTAATTTATAATTTTTTAAATATTTTTGTGATTTTTAAATAGTTTTATATTATGTTATTTTTATAAAATAACAATAGTGTCAATTTTGAAACTATTCATTTATTTGAATTTAAATAAACTATAAACAGAAGATATGTTCGAACTAAAAGATTTAATAGATTGATAACATGTCATATTTATCTAGAAAATTAGTGTATCACATTAAATAGTTCATATAATATTTATTTTAATATTTTTAAAATCATTTATTTGATATAAAATAATTTCAACATCACTATTGTGTCACCTTTAATGATAATTATTTAATCCCTAAAATTTATAAATAAATTCACATGATGTAGATAATTTTATTAGATTTTCTGAGACTATTCATGTTCGAAGTTTCATGAAGTTTATCACTAAATTAAAATTATTATACTTATAAGATTTAAGAGAGTGACATGTTATCACTTTCTTTGGTTTTAATAATAATTAAATTATTTTCATGGTCAAAAGTCCATAAAATGAATCTAATCCGACCCTTAGGTGATATGGGTCTACTTTTAGTCATCTAATAGCATTTTGGTAGGTGTTTGGGTAATTATATAATCTTATTTTGACCCTTAATTACCCGATTTACTTTTAACTGTAGTAAATAAAAATTACCGTAGTTACTATTCATAATTTCAAAAAAAATAAAAGTAACCTATTAACATAATTTGTACCCACATAATTCAAATATGGAATCTATTTTTCAAAATTCAAAACAAAAAAGTTGCAGTAATTAATTTAAAATTAATCCTGTTGTTAAGAAAACAGGTTTTAAAAGTTAAAACATTGCCAAAGATTGAAATGATTTTGCCTATGAATTCAATGTAAAATCAATGCTAATGACATAAATTATATTAAATGGTAAAAATATATTCTAATTATACTTTAAAACTATTCAATATTATAATTTAACCATATAAAATATTACGATGAAAAAAGTTGTTTTTAATTAAAATATAGCGTGTTTTTACTATTCATTAAAATATAAATGTTATCAAAATAATATGAAAAATTTATCCAAAGTAAGTTTTTATATTCTGATTCTAAAGAAGAATTTTATTTTGTCAAATTGAACTTATAAATATGTCAAAAACTAGATTTAAAGTGGGTGCACCATCAAAAGGCATTAAAACTGCATTTTTTGAAAAATACTTATTTTACCCGAAAATTTTATTTTATTCTCATACCATGTTCTAGAAAATGATTAAGATGAATAATAATGTTATAAAATTTAAAATGTAGTTAATAATTTTCATAACGGCTAGTTTGTGATAATATTATAACCATATATCATTGTTTAGTGAAACCCAGTATTGCGTATAACACACGCTATCGAGGAAGGTCGTAATTGCGTGTAATGCAAGCCAAGTCAGGGTTACATGTAGTAAAAGACTCCTTTGTTATTGCGTATAACAGAATCCAACCATATTTCATTTATACATTGAATATATAAATATATATATACACTCAATGTTGCGTATACTGCAAGCTAATACGATGTTGCGTATAGCACAAGCTAATTTTGGTGTAGCGTACAACACAAGACATCAATGAAATTAAAAGAATATTTTTCATAAAATCTCGGGGTGTTACACGGCCCGGTTCGGTTCGCGGGCCCGGGCCGTGGTTGTCTCGGCTCGTCAAGTGGGGCTCGGCCCACCCTCATTGGCCTACTGGGCCGCGGGTTCGGCCCGGCCCGCTGGCAGGTCCGGCCCGGTCCTCTAGAAGGCGGTCCAGTCTTCCCAACTGGCCCTGCGGGTGCGGGGTCATTTCGGCCAGCTGGTGGGGTGCTGCCCCACCACGTATTGGTCGACCGTTTTGGCCGAACAGGGGTCCTCCAACCTAGAGCGACGCGGTGTCGCGCCGATCTCCACCTTTTGGAGCCCGCTGGTCGCGGCTGTAGCCATCGGCGGCGCCTGCGGACATTACCCCTTGTCTTGCGCGACCGGCTCGAGTCGGTCACCTCCGGCCTCCACATCACGTCATCGCGTGCCACCCTACACCACCCATTTCTGGTTTCCACGTGTCTCCCACGGCCCCCGCCGACATGACGCGTCGGCGGTTCGGCAATTTCTTTCGTGCTCCCGTCGTCTTCTCGATGCCTTCATCCTGAGGAAAACGTCCCCGAAGAATGAAACTTAAATGAAGCGGAAGGGGGTCTGGGCCTTGTTTGTTTGTCCCGCACCCTCCACATTAATAAGATTACGAACGAAAGTAAGAAAAAGATCAAATACGAACTTTAAACAAACCCCATACCACAAGATCGTTGGAGAACACTTGCGATTGAGGAAGAGTCGGTGTTCATTGTCTCTGCAACAAGCTGCCAACATTGTCGTTCAAATTCCATCCTTCGGTTTGTGATTCGGTGTCACTCGTCACTACCTGCTGGAACCAGCTCCGTCCTCTAAGTGATTGGCATCGCAACACTTTATTGGAACTTCGTCGTTTGGTGATGTTGTATCAATACCTCTCCCCAAGCTCCATATAAATAGGAGAGGGGGAGGGTGAGTAATGCCTGTGGAATTAATGGGGGTTAATTTAATAGAAACCTTTCTAATTCCAATAGGTTTGTTTCAAATGATTTGATGAGTCAATCCATTTAATGGATTTACGTGTCATTGGTCCCACCACTACCACTTGTCCGTTGGCAGAAAAGAAAGAAATAAATAAAATAACAAAGTTATTTTATTATTATTTTAAAAAGCCCAAAATCTAACCTTTTCTCTAGACTTACTGCGGTCGAAGTGAAGCCTCCCTTAATTGAATCCTGGCACAGCGGATTCAACGGTGCCCTTGGATTTTCAATCCGAGCACCGGTTCAAAAGATAGAAAATGCAGCCCACGCATTTACTGAATATACCTTAATAAAAGTTCATAAATTCATTTCAGGCACACCAAGCCTCAGAATCATGTTCCATTAATTTTTGCAGACTCTTAATCATTCTATATAAATAAATAAAATACATGGAAATCCGAGTCTTTAGAGTCTTGAGCCAAAATAATAAACTAATGAATATAATAATCAAAAACACCCCTCTCCTCCCCCTATAAATACCACCCTTCAAAACCCCTTCTTCTCACACCATATAAGACTTGTATCATGTCAATATTCTTCCCAATTCCCTTCCCAAGACTCTTTCCCATATCTAGGAGCTACTAGTCTCAACAAAATACTAATTCCAAGTGCCTAAAGGAGGTTCTAAAGGAGACGATATTCAAGAGGTAAAATCTTCCTTCATTATATTTTAAATTATTTATTTATTCTACCTTATCCTCACCCATATCCAAAGTGACATGATAAATCCAGTATCATATATATACTGGAATGTTATTGTGTTAATGAAATATCCATCATCAAATCTCTTCTTTCTTTATTTTATTGTAAAATGAAAACATCATCCGTGGTAAGTCGGTTCACCGCCTTCATGGACGACAAGTTTCGTTTTCTATTACTGCATTCAAGAATGGTCATAAAAACATTATTATGGTTAAATAAGATTTTAATATGTATATTATACCTTGTTTCATTTTTGGAAACTACTTTATAGATATAATATTAAATAAAATGAAAAATAGTTTGTGATGATCGTAAAAAACTGTCAAAATAAACTAAACAATTGTCATTAATGTTTTATCAAATGAATTATCCTCAAACCAGTAAATTAAAAGATATATTGGACCATTTAAAAATATTTATGTTCATTAATACCATATAATTCCACTTCTGGATAATTATTTTCATTTGACAAGAACTTCCATAATTGACACAAGTAAACCGACCATTAAACCATGAAAATGAGCACTATCGAAACGACGATATTAAACCTTACAACTCATCTAAGTGGTCTTAAATGAACTTAATAAAATTATAATAAAAAATATTGATTCAAATTTCATAAATTATTTAATTAATGGATTTAATTTGATTATTCAAGACATTAAGTGAAAGTGTAGAACACATTCAGACATAAGGTAACAGATCTCTTTGAACCTCCATTTTCCCTTTTGGTTATGCTCTCTCTCCCTTAACCCAAATGCATTTCTTCATTATTCTTATATAATTTTTCTATATTCTCTATATATGTTCTATAAATATGTATCCATTTCAATTCATCCTTATTTTCTGGGGAAAACATGTTTTAAAAGGTTCCCTTTTCAATTTCTTCCTGATAAGCAAGCCTCATTAAAGGGAACTTCTTCATTTCTTAACCATTTTCATGTACACTCCATAAATTATTTTAATCCACCATTATTTTTATAAAATCATTCATTTTATCATGAAAAAACTATCTTAGTTCATTTTGGGTTTTATACAAAAAATTATGCTTTTGTCCTCTAAAAAGACTCTTTAATATTTTCCCTTAAATCGCACTAAAGTGGCTCATTTATAAGGTATTTTAAATGATCTTTTTTATATATTCACTTTAGTCAGAAAACATTATTCAAGATCTATTCTTATTTTATAATTGTCCAAAAATTATTTAATCCCTTATTTCAGGAATACCATTATGATACACCCTTTGGTTATACCTTATTATATGATTATAATACCCATTTCTTTCCACGAGTAACCTTTATATTTATTCCTTATGTTTGATTCTTTATGTGGAACACATATTGTAAGGTCTATAAGGATAAATAACCAAAGATGGGGGTGAATCAGGGTATGAATAATTTAAAATTAAAGCCCGTTCTGATCTTGTTTCGCTGTTAAGAAAAACACTCTTCTCTCTCTTTCCTCTTGCACAATATAAACAGAAAGTAAAGCATGCACAGGACACAAAAATTTTACTTGGTTCACCGCTACGGGATATGTCTAAGGAGCATACACCGACAAGTTTTCGGTCGTACCAAATTCCACTAAACTTCACTAGCTGTGGATTACAAGGTTCGGGCAGGTGGAGAGGATCACCTTCTTCCTCTTCCTTTTCTCACTGCTCTGGAAGGAATCCACTCACAGTTTATAGACCTGTAGGTCTCTTCATTATCATGAAGGAATACATCCTCTGTTGTATGTGGATGCTAAGTTGAAGTCCAATCTTTCACCCGTAGATGAATTTCTCTTTGCACCGAAGGTATCGGGCAAACTTAAAGCTTTCACACAGCTGGAAAACACTGTCAGGGAAACAACCTTACTTGGCGCGCAAGTCTAAGTCGGCGCGCAAGTATCGGCGCACAAGTCACAACTCGCACGCAGGTCCACCTCAACTACCTGTGCGACAAAAACCTCTGTTCCTCCAAACCTGCGTGACTCAATCCCTTTTACGCCCAACCCAATATTGGCGCACAACTACCAATCAACGCGCAACTTCAAACACTGGCGCGCAAGTCCACTTGTGCGACCACACACCACTTGCGCGACTTCCACACCTGCGCAACGGGAGCTCTAATTTTTCTAAGTGTTGAACTCTGTCAAAAATGAGGAGGGGTGGTCCAGTATTTATAGGCAATTTTACCACCCTGCACGATAGCGCGCAAGTCTCCCTTCGGTGCACAGGTCTCAGCATGCAGGTATCTGCCCCTACAAGTCACTTGCGTGACCCACTTCCAAACTTGCGCGAACCTCTTTACTTTGCCAAATTTTGAAGTTCTGATCTTGAAAAACAAAAGGCGTGCAAGTTTCCAATCTTCCTAGGCACCAGCGCGCAAGTCCTTTCTCTTGGCATGCAGGTCACCTGCACGACCAACTCAATACTTGCGCGACCCTTATCCCTTTGCTATATTTTAATGATCTGATCTTGAAAAACATATGTCGCTCAAGTTTCCAAGCCTTCAAGAACATGGCGCACAAGTCCCTTTTCCAAAAACCACTTTTCTTCATTTGTCGATTTTCAGGCCCAAACATTTGGAAAACACTGGAAAACAGCGCCACCTTGTATTTGTTCTTTTTGTACCGCCTCCAGATCATCAATTCCTTCATCGACGTTCTTGAATGAAACATGTATCGTTGACCATGGCTCTTGAACTCGACATTCCAATATTAAATCTCCTTTGTCAACAAAATTGTATATCATGGTTTGCTTTGTCAACAATCACAGCACAGATGTCCACTTTTTCAACAAACACAATCACCTCAAAAATGCTTCAATGATACCTTGAGGAATTTTTTCCCAATAATCTCCCCCTTTGGGTTTGTTGACAACTCTTCCATAAAAAGATACATCATTAACTCTTCAGCCACCATTCGCCTATTGCGATTCTGATAGCGATCAAAGATTCACTCAACACATACTTTAAGCCCACATGAGCAATGATCTTCATGAGAAACAAGAGTAAATGAAAATTTCATCAATTAATCACTTCAACTATGACACCAATCATTGACACCAAACTTATAACAATTTGTTGGAAAAATTCTTACCGCATTCCAACACCACTCTTCTGCTTTTATCATGATCCTTAGTTGTCGTGATATCTGTTCTTTGACCAATCACTTCTATCATCGTCAAATTTAATACACTCCCCCTTTCTCATTGCTCCCCCTATCTCGCTGCTTCACTTGCCATCTTCTCCCCATATCTATCATGATTTTGCAAATAGCCACACTGTCTCCCCCTTGAACAATAACTATTTTCTCCCCCTATGTCAACGAACCCAAAGGTCACTCCTTTACAGTCTGTAACATAGTATAGAACACATATCAACACATTTGGGAAAAACACATCATACCTCGGGGAGAGGGGGGTTCCACATCCACACTCTTTTAAGTACAGGGAGTTGACTGAACTCCTAGATCTAGTCGATGCCTTTCAAACACTTCCTTAGGTAGTGTAACATCCCAAGTAAGTAATTAATAATAGATATTTTTATCTATATCTATTTATGAATTAGATAGTTTTTAGAGGCTTAAAATGAGAATAAATCCAATCTTAAGCATGGAATACACTAATATTTTTAAAAGATTGTTTTACTGCCTTTTGATGGAAAACCATTTTTTAAATCAACCTTTTGACAATTTTATAAGCTCTATTTGTCAAAATAAACATATTTTTTATGATTGGGACATTGAAATTTACATTGGATAAATTTTTGGTATTTTTCTAACAATGTTCATTTTTTAATGAATAGTGAAAAAATACTGCATTTTACATCAAAACTGTTTTTTCATCTAATTTAATTATATGGTTATATTATCTTTTTAATTTGTCTTAAAGTGTAATTTGAATATATTTTTACCATTTAATACAATTGTGGTCATTAGGATTAATTTCACATTGGAATTGGGCATAAACATATGCCAAACCTTTCATAGATATTGTTTCAAAAAAACCCGCTATTTGTTTTGACAACGGGATTTATTTTTAAATTAATTATTGTAATTTCTGTGTTTGTAATTTGGTAAAATGGATTACATATTTGGAATCAGAAGGTAAAAATTATGTAATCAAGACTCTTTTGTTTTTGGACATTATGAATAGTAACGACAGTAATTATCTCTAATTAATGAGTAATCGGGTAGTTAAGGATAATAAAATAATATCATAATAATAAAAAATGACCCCAAAATGTGTCCTAATGCCATGTTTTGTCTCATGTACGACCATGGGATTCCTTGTTCCAATCTTGGGGACCCCATGAAATCTCTTTTGTGTGAAAGTGACTTTTTATCTTTTTATTTTTTAAAGAAAGTAAATATAAGAAAGAATGTATCACCTGAGTAAAACATATTTAATTTTGTCTACATAGATGATATTATGGAATATAAATATTAATTGTAAATCTAAAAATATTTCCTACATCATATTATTTTTTCATAATTTTTAGAAATTAAATAAATTAAATTATTTATGACATCATGATGATGCAACGATTACCTCATTAATAAAGGATTTAAATAAAATGAAAAGATAATGTTAAAGCTATAACTTACACTTGTCAAAGACCTATTGGATGAGTATATTTCGAACCCTTATCACATTAGCCTCGAAATACATCAATGTGGGACCTTTAAAATCTGAAACTCATTTGAAAATAAAGTAACATTTTGTAACTTTCCAAGAGTGCCCCTCCTCTCCTCTTATAAAAGGCCCCCACCTCTACCTACTTACCCACACTTCCAAAGCCTTTAGCTCAGCCAAACCCTGCCCATTTTGTCTCTACACAACCCTCTCTAACTCTTATAATCCTCACTTTGGGCAGAAGTCTTCCCAAGGAAGCCTTTGAGCTCAAATCAAAAAGAGTTACCCATTTTAAAGGTAGTGTCTTCTCTTGTGTTCTTATGTTTTATTTTGCTTCTCCAACCCCCTAAACTCTTTTTATTCATTTATTTTGTAACAACATAAGTATCTTCCATATACTAGGATGTTTTTATAATAAGTATTCGAGCTACACTTACACACACCTACATCTAATGGTTAAAGAACATACTGTTTACGTGGATGGTGAATTTCTGCCTCACGAAACGATGATTGTTCAATATTCTTTTAACACCTTCAAAGGTGTCCATTATGATGACACTATATTTATATATGATATATAATATGTTTATGTTTTACTTAAGATTATTTATTTTTAATTTATGACATACCTTTATGGTTTCCATTATGGGTAAACGTGATATCTTCATTTTAGGAAGTACGGACTACCGCCCCCTCAAAGTGATTTGATTCGTTAATGCCATATGTGGGACGTATAAAGGATGTAATTAATGATATTATATATGATATTATACTGGAATTATAATATATCTTTATATCATCATGATTCCATTCCGTAAAATACGAAATAGAAATTAAAGTAGCGTTCATGCGTACATACGGCTTACCGTCTCCATGAACGGTGCATTTCATTTCTTACCTCTAAACGTTATGTAATATTATAAATGCATGTATATACTGGATATATATGATATATATGATATCTACATCATGAGTATAACTCTGGATATAATGGATACATGAACAACTTGTTATTATAAAGAGTTTATTTTTGACTCAAGTACCAATGATCGTTAAAACGACCGTTATTAACTTAAATAATTACACAATGTTCATGACATGGTAATAAGTGATATAAAAGGAATAATGAACTTGAAAAAGGTTCTTAAGCAAGTAGAAATTAACTCAAGTTTATTATTCAGGAGATTAAAGAACGATCAAGTCAAGTCGGACACGAGGTATGGGACTTCGTCTCAATCTCCATTCATTGAGGCATATTTTGTTTTATACACAACCTTCTTTTATACGTTGTATAAACCCCTTTGACTTTTACGCTTATCCAAAAGGAATATTTTTTATACAAAGCATTTTACGAAATGAAAAAAGGGAATGTTTTTGTCGTACGTATGTGGCGACAACGACTTCTCCGTCGTCGTGACCATTATTTGAGTTTTGGATTCCTCTACAAGCCATACATTTTTTTTAAAGAAAAATAAATACCATGTTTTACTTTTCTTTTATTTTGGTATTGAAAATGGTTTTCATAATGTTTTTATATCAACGTTTTGTATTGATATCTTGTTATTGAAAGGTGGAATTGTTATGTTTCCTTTATGCATGTTTTATGTGATACGATTATGTTGTGGTTCTTGGGCATTGTTATGAAGACGGGTGGTTCTGTGATAAACTAAGGGCCGGTGAGCCCGATATAGCTCTCCAATGTATTGGGTAACGCGAAGGAGTTAAACTTTAAGGTTTCTCCGAAAAGATTTAGGGAATATACTTTGATGGGTATTCTAAACGTAACCAAGAGGGTTACTTCCTACGTAAGAATGTTATGAATGCCTCAAGTTACCTTTATGTCTTATGATTTCTATGATTTATTCATGATTTAATGAGGTATGTTAAAGTGCTTATGTTTTATGAGTAAAGTATGATTTCATTGATTCTTATGTATACATTTACTCATGTTTCCTTTCCATATTTTTATATCCCTTACTGTTCTTTTTATGCTCATCCCAAGTTTTTGAAATGTTTTTCATAGGTCAAGGGAAGGGTACATGATATGATGATAGTGTCAAGGAAGTTTCAAGAAAGAATCCATGTTTTATTTTAAATATGTTTCCGTTGATGGGAAAAAATGAATATTATCTTTTATTGTAACCACTTTGTTTAAATGTGGGATGTAATGCATATTTTATGATCTAATTCTCTAAAACTCTAAACCTGAAAAGATCCTCAAGGTGTATTCTTGAAATATCTCAAGATTAAGTAATGTTTAAGGTTGGGGCCTTATAGTTGGTATCAGAGGTCGTTTTAGATAACATTAGGAGTTAGAATTCTATTAAATGATTATCCAAAAATATTTTTTTGAAATGATATAGCATTTGAAGATTACCATGTTGCTTCATCTAAGACATGTTTGTTCAGAATGGTTTTCCGTAGAGGAAACAGTGAAGCAGTGCTAGGAAGGCATACAGAAAAAAATAACCTTCCGAATCAGCATCCTGAGATGGTCGGAATTGGAACTGAACAATTTGTTGCAGTAATGACACAGTTGACTCAAGCGATAAATGTTGGTGGTATCCATGCACGAGATCAGCCAGATCAACCACAAAGGAACATGTCAGTGGTGGAACATTTCATGAGGCAACATCCCCCATAATTCATAGGATCATCTGACCCTGTTCTAGATGAAGGGTGGATTAAAGAACTGGAGAAGATTTTAGATGTCATGGGGTGTTCATACAATCAAAATGTTAGTCTTGCTATTTACCGTTTGGAGGGTGAAGCAGATCAGTGGTGGTCAATGGTTAAAAATATCAGGGATGCTGATTAGATTGATGCTCTCGACTGGGATGAATTCAAAGGTATGGTTCTTGAGAAGTATTTTCCTAAGGCTGTTCGACTTAGTATGGAAAAACAATTCTTGGAATTGAGGCAAGAGGAAGACTCAGTGGCTGCCTATGAAGAAAGGTTCACTCTATTGGTAAGGTATGCTCCAAATTTTATCCGAGACCTTGATAGTAAAATCAATCATTTTTACTCAGGATTAAATCCAAAATATCGAAGAGCATTGGCATATCGTGAGTTAAAAAGTTATGAAAATCTTGTTCGATGTGCTGAGAAGGTGGAAATGGAGTTTTTCGATGATCAAGTGTTCTATAACAACCAGTAGAAGAAGGGACCAAGGTGGAAGGAGAAAGGAAAGGATTCTTCAAAAAGGTCTGAAGGTAAGAAAACTAAGTTTCCAGTTTGTGATAAATGTGGTAAAAGGCATGCTGGGGAATGTCTTCTGAATTCTGGAAAGTGATACTGATGCGGTAAGATGGGACATAAGGCTCGTGATTGCACTGAAGAAGATCAGGGTGATGGTAAGACCAAATTTAATTTACAGTTAGTGAAATTTTTTAAGTGAAATGAGATGGGTCACTATGCAAACAAGTGTTCGACAAAGAGCTTGAGTGATGGGAAGCAGTTAGACTACAAGCAGAAAGGGGTGGTGAAATCTTTTGCAACTACTTCAGCAGATGTCGGGCCATAAAATGAAGTTGTATCAGGTACTTTGTTTGTTTTTTCAGATTATGCCAGTGTGTTGTTTGATTCGGGGTCTACACATTCTTTCATCTCTGAAAACTTTTCTATTAAAATGGGAATACCATCTCAAGAAATGACTCCTAAACTTTTGGTTAAAACACATGGGGGAAATGTTGAGGCAAAAAGAATTTATAAGAATATTCATATCCTTATCTGTGGAAAGAACCTACTTTCGAACCTTATTGTTTTACCTCTAGTAGAGTTTGATGTTATCCTGGGTATGGATTGGCTCTCTATTTACCATGCTAATATTGATTGTAGAGCTAAAGAAGTTTCTTTTCAGAAAGACTTTCAGTTTGTGTACAAGAATGAACCATTACTGTTGATAACATATCAAGAGGCTGAGAAACTTGTAAAAGATGGAAATGAATGTTACCTTTCACATATTATTCAAAACAAGGGAACTGTTCAGATTAATGATGTGCCAGTTGTAAATGAGTATCCTGATGTTTTTTCTGATGAGTTGCCTGGAATAATACCAGATCGAGACGTTGAGTTTACTGTAGACTTAGTTCCTGATGCTAAGCCAATTTCAAAACCCCCTTATCGAATGGCTCAAATTGAACTTTTAGAGTTGAAGGAGAAATTGAAAGATTTATTAGAGAAAGGTTTCATTTGACCTAGCACATCACCATGGGGTGCTCCTGTTTTATTTGTTAAAAAGAAATATGGTTCTATGAGACTTTGCATTGATTATAGAGCCTTGAATAACATCATTGTTAAGAAAAAATATCCTTTGCCTCATATCGATGATTTGTTTGATCAGCTCCAGGGAGCTCAGTATTTTTCAAAGATTGACCTGAGATCGGGGTACCATCATTTGAAGGTAAATGAAGTAGATATTCCGAAGACCTCGTTTCGTACAAGATATGGCCATTATGAATTTTTAGTAATGAATTTTGGGCTAACCAATGCACCTGGTTTATTCATGGACTTAATGAATAGAATTTTCCATGAGTTCTTGTATAAGTTTGTGGTTGTTTTCATTGATGATATTTGGGTTTCTAAAAGTAAAGAGGAGTATGAAAGACATTTAAGGGTTATTTTTCAAACCTTAAAAAAATAAATTGTATGGGAAATTCAGAAAGTGTGAGTTTTGGTTGCAACAAATTTCTTTCCTTGGACATATTGTTTCTAAAGATGCGATAACTGTTGATCCTGCAAAAACAAAGGTTGTTGAAGAATGGCCATGACCCACAAATGTAACTGAGATTCGTAGCTTCCTTGGTTTGGAAGGCTATTACCAAAGTTTTGTTAGAAATTTTTCATGGTTATCTAGTCCATTGATGAAGCTAACTCGGAAGGGTGTTAAGTTTATCTGGACAAAAGAATGTGATGATTGTTTTCAGGAACTGAAAAGAAGATTGGTGAATGCTCCAGTTTTGGCACTACCTTCCAGGAATGGTGAGTTTGTTATATACAGTGATGCTTCATTGAAAGGACTTGGTTGCATCCTAATGCAGAATGATCAAGTAATTGCTTATGCTTAACGACAGTTGAAAACTCATGAGGTAAATTACCCTACACATGATTTGGAATTAGCTGCTATTGTTTTCGCTTTAAAAATTTGGAGGCATCATTTGTATGGAGTAAAGTGTGAAATATATACTGATCACAAAAGTTTAAAGTATATATTCACTCAGAAATAATTGAACATGAGACAGAGGAGATGTCTAGAATTAATAAAGGATTATGATTGTACAATTCATTACCACCCGGGAAAAGCAAATAAAGTGGCTGATGCTTTGAGTTGAAAAAGTAATGCTTCATTAACAATGTTGTGTTTGGAACGTGATCCTTTGGTTAAGGATTTGATGAAATTTGGCATTGAAGTTTTTGGTGCAGGATTTTCTTCTATTTTGTTTCAGGTATCAGTGAAATCTTCTCTATCAGACAGAATCAATCAAGCACAGAAGCAAGACAGCAAGTTTCAGAAAAAGGTAGAGCTGGTTCAAAAGGGTAAGTTTCCTGAATTCAACATTGATAATGATTTTTTTTTTGAGATTTGGGAAGATATTGTGTGTGCCTTGTGATTCATAGTTGAATAGAGAGTTGTTATGTGAAGCTCATAGTTCTCCGTTTTCAGTTCATCCTGGCAGTACTAAGATGTACAGAGATCTGTGGGAGAATTATTGGTGGGATGGAATGAAAGGAGATATTGCTGATTTTACTGTGAAGTGTTTGACTTGTCAACAGGTTAAAGCAGAGAGGCAGTTACCGAAAGGGATGCTTCAGCCTTTACCAGTGCCAGAGTGGAAATGGGAGAATATATCCATGGACTTCGTTTTGGGATTGCCGAAGACACCCCGAGGTAATAATGCAATCTGGGTTATTGTTGATCGCTTGACCAAATATGCTCATTTCCTCGCTATACGAGATAATTTTTCCTTCAATAAACTTTCCCTTTTGTATCTTAAAGAGATAGTCAGGTTACATGGAGTTCCTCTCTCCATTGTATCTGACCGTGATCCCAGGTTCACTTCTAACTTTTGGAAAGGCCTTCAGAAGTTGTTGGGTACTGAATTAAATTTTAGTACAGCTTTTCATCCTCAATTAGATGGGCAGTCAAAACGAACAATTCAGACTTTGGAGGATATGCTACGTGCTTGTTCGATGGATTATCAGGGAATTTGGGACCAACATCTTTCTTTGGTTGAATTTTTATATAATAACAGTTTTCATTCCAGTATACAGATTGCACCATTTGAGGCGTTATATGGGAAGCGGTGTCGAACTCCAACTTTCTGGGATGAAATGGGTGAAAGGAAGCTGATGGGACTAGAATTGGTAGAAGAGTTGGCAGAAAAAGTTCAGCTAATACAGAAACACATGAGAACAGCTCAGAGTAGGCAGAAGAGTTATGCGGACAACAGGAGGAAGGATCTCTCTTTTGAGGTAAGTGATCATGTTTTTCTCAAAGTCTCACCATGGAAAAGTGGGATGCAATTTGGTAAGAAAGGAAAGATGAGTCCAAGGTTCATTGGACCATATGAAATTCTAGAGAGAGTTGGATCAGTTGCTTACCAAGTGGATTTACCTCTGAGTTTATCTCAGGTACATAATGTTTTTCATGTTTCAATGTTAAGGAAGTACATGCCAGATCCATCTCATGTTTTGAGTCCAGAGGTAGTTCAGCTGGAAGAGAACCTATCTTATGAGGAACAACCAGTCCAGATTCTTGACCATAGGGAGCAAGTGTTACAGAATAAGGTGATTCATAAGGTAAAGGTTTTGTGGAAAAACCACATGATTGAAGAGGCAACATGGGAATCTGAAAATGCAATGAGGGCTAAATACCCCCACTTATTCAACAAGTAAATAAATTGCGGGGACACAATTTTATAAAGGGGGGAACGATGTAACATCCCAAGTAAGTAATGAATAATAGATATTTTTATCTATGTCTATTTATGAATTAGATAGTGTTTAGAGGCTTAAAATGAGAATAAATCCAATCTTAAGCATGGAATACACTAATATTTTTAAAAGATTGTTTTACTGCCTTTTGATGGCAAACCATTTTTTGAATCAGACTTTTGACAATTTTATAATCTCTATTTGTCAAAATAAACATATTCTTAATGATTGGGACATTGAAATTTACATTGGATAAATTTTTGGTGTTTTTCTGACAATGTTCATTTTTTAATGAATAGTGAAAAAATACGGCATTTTACATCAAAACTGCTTTTTCATCTAATTTAATTATATGGTTAGATTATCTTTTTAATTGGTCTTAAAGTGTAATTTTAATATATTTTTACCATTTAATCCAATGGTGGTCATTAGGATTAATTTCACTTTGGAATTGGGCATAAACTAATTCCAAACATTTCATAGACATTGTTTCAAAAAAACCCGCTATTTGTTATGACAACGGGAATTATTTTTAAATTAATTATTTCAATTTCTGTGTTTGGAATTTGGTAAAATGGATTACATATTTTTAATCATAAGGTCCAAATTATTTAATCAATACTCTTCTTTTTTGGACATTATGAATAGTAATGACGGTAATTATCTTTAATTAATGAGTAATCGGGTAGTTAAGGATAATAAAATAATATCATAATAATAAAAAATGACACCAACATGTGTCCTAATTCTATTGGTTGTCTCATGGCCGACCATGGGATGCCTTGTGACAATCCTGGGGACCCCATGGAATCACTTTTGTGTGAAAGTGACTTTTTATCTTTTTATTTTTTAAAGAAAGTAAATATAACAAAGAATGTATCACCTGAGTAAAACATTTTTAATTTTGTCTACATAGATGATATTATGGACTATAAATATTAATTCGAAAGATAAAAATATTTCCTACATCATAGTAGTTTTTCATAATTTTTAGACATTAAATAAATTAAATTATTTATGACATCATGATGATGCAACGATTACCTCATTAATAACGGATTTAAATAAAATGAAAAGATAATGTTAAATCTATAACTTACACTTGTCAAAGACCTATTGGATGAGTATATTTAGAACCCTTATCACCTTATCCTAGAAATACATCAATTTGGGACCTTTAAAATCCGAAACTCATTTGAAAATAAAGTAACATTTTGTAACTTTCCAAGAGTGCCCCTCCTCTCCTCTTATAAAAGGCCCCCTCCTCTACCTCCTTAACCACACTTCCAAAGCCTTTGTCTCGGCCAACCCCTGTCCATTTTGTCTCTCCACATCCCTCTATAACTCTTAGAAGCCTCACTTTGGGCAGAAGTCTTCCCAAAGAAGCCTTTGAGCTCAAATCAAAAAGAGTTACCTGTTTTAAAGGTAGTGTCTTCTCTTGTGTTCTTATGTTTTATTTTGCTTCTCCAACCCCCTAAACTCTTTTTATTCATTTATTTTGTAACAACAACAGTATCTTCCATATACTAGGATTTTTTTATAAGAAGGATTCGAGATACACTTACACACACCTACATCTAATGGTTAAAGAACATACTGTTTTCGTGGATGGCGAATTTCTGTCTCACGAAACGATGATTGCTCAATATTCTTTTAACACCTTCAAAGGTGGCCATTATGATGAAACTATATTTATATATGATATATAATATGTTTATGTTTTACATAATCTTCTGTATTTTTCATTTATGTCATACCTTTATGGTTTCCATTATGGGTAAACGCGATATCTTCATTTTAGGAAGTGCGGACTACTGCCCACTCAAAGTGATTTGATTCGTTAATGGCATATGTGGGACGTATAAAGGATGTAATTAATGATATTATATATTATATTATACTGGAATTATAATATACCTTTATATCATTATGATTCCATTCCATAAAATACTAAATAGAAATGAAAGTAGCGTTCATGCGTACGTACGACTTACCGTCTCCATGAACGGTGCATTTCATTTCTTACCTCTAAACGTTATGTAATATTATAAATGCATGTATATACTGGATATATATGATATATATGATATATAAATCATGAGTATAACTCTGGATATAATGGATACATGAACAACTTGTAATTATAAAGAGTTTATTTTTGACTCAAGTACCAATGATTGTTAAAACGACCGTTATTAACTTAAATAATTACATAGTGTTCATGACATGGTAATAAGTGATATAAAAGGAATAATGAACTTGAAAAATGTTCTTAAGAAAGTATAAATTAACTTCAAGTTTTTTATTCAGGAGATTGAAGAACGATCGAGTCAAGTCGGACACGAGGTATGGGACTTCGTATCAATCTCAGTTCATTGAGGAATATTTTGTTTTATACACAACCTTCTTTTATACGGTGTATAAACCCCTTTGATTTTTACGCTTATCCAAAAGGAATGTTTTTTATATGAATCGTTTTACTAAATGACAAAAGGGAATTTTTTTTGTCGTACATATGCGGCGACAACGACTTCTCCACCGCCGTGACCATTATTTGAGTTTCGGCTTCCTCTACAAGCCATACCTTTTTTTTAAATAAAAATAAATACCATGTTTTAATTTTCTTTTATTTTGGTATTGAAAATGGTTTTCATAATGTTTTTATATCGATGTGTTGTATTGATATCTTGTGATTGAAAGATGGAAATATTATGTTTCCTTTATGCATGTTTTATGTGATACAATTATGTTGTGGTTCTTGGGCATTGTTATGAAGAAGGGTGGTTCCGTGATAAACTAAGGGCGGGTGAGCCCGATATAGCTCTCCAATGCATTGGGTAACGCGAAGGAGTTAAACATTAAGGTTTCTCCGAAGAGATTTAGGGAATATACTGTGATGGGTATTCCAAACGTAACCAAGAAGGTTACTCCCTACGTAAGAATGTTATGAATGCCTCAAGTTACCTTGGTGTCTTATGATTTCCTTGATTTATTCATGATTTGATGAGGTATGTTAAAGTGCTTATGTTTTATGAGTAAAGTATGATTTCATTTATTCTTATGTATACATGTACTCATGTTTCCTTTCCATATTTTTATATCCCTTGCTGAGCTTTTTATGCTAATCCCAAGTTTTTGAAATGTTTTTCACAGTTCAAGGGAAGGGTATATGATATGATGATAGTGTCAAGGAAGTGTCAAGAAAGAATCCATGTTTTATTTTAAATATGTTTCCGTTGATGGGAAAAAATGAATACTATCTTTTATTGTAACCACTTTGTTTAAATGTGGGATGTAATGCATGTTTTATGATCTAATTCTCTAAAACTATAAACCTGAAAAGATCCTCGAGGTGTATTCTTGAAATATCTCAAGATTAAGTAATGTTTAAGGCTGGGGACTTATAGGTAGGGCCTTTGTCAGAATGTCTGCAACCTATAGTTCTGTAGGCACATACTCCAATTTCACAATTCCTTGCTCAAACTTCTCCTTGATGAAATTATATTTAATCTCAATGTGCTTGGTCCTTGAGTGATGTATGAGATTTTTTCTAATATTGATAGCACTTGAGTTATCGCACTGGATTCTGATCGGAGACTTCACTTCAACTCTCATATCTTCAAGCTGCTGCTTCATCCACAATAATTGTGTGCATGCTTGAGTGGCCGCAATATATTCTGCATCTACGGTGCTCAATGAAATGCAATATTTCTTCTTACTTATCCAAGAAATACAAAATCCACCAAGATATAATGCACCTCCTGACGTTGATTTTCTGTCATTTTCTGAGCCGGCCCAATCTGCATCTGTGTAACCCAATAACACTGATTGAGATTTGTCATTATACATCAGACCAAAGTCCATCGTGCCTTTTATTTACTAAATTATTCTTTTCACTGCAAGCATGTGGCTTTCATTGGGATTACTCTTATATCTCACTACTTTGCATGTGGAGAAAACAATATCAGGCCTTGTTGAGATCAAGTACAACAAACTTCCAATGATTTGTCTATATTCTGTGATATGAACTGCCTTGTCATCCTCATCTTTTGATAACTTCATCCTGGTAGCAACCGGAGTCTTCATCTCCTCATAATTCTCCATTAAAAACATTCTTAGAACCTCCTTAGCATATTTGGATTGAGAAATGAAAGTTCCATTACTTCCTTGTGTCACCTGTAAACCAAGGAAAAATGTTAGCTCTCCAATCATTGACATTTCAAACTCATTTTTTCATGAATTCAGAAAACTGTCTACACTGAGCTTCATCTGATCCACCAAATATTATGTCATCGACATAAACCAACACCATCATCCATTGATTACTATTGTTGCTGAAATAGAGATTGTAATCAACTCCCCCACGCTGGAAACCAAGTTTCTTCAAGTACTGATCAAGCCTTGAGTACCATGCTCTTGGTGCTTGTTTCAGCCCATACAACGCCTCCTTCAGCCTAAAAACATTGTTCTCATACTGATGAATGAGAAAACCATCTGGATTCTAAATATCACCTTTTCTTCCAGAACACCATTCAAGAATGCAGATTTAACATCCATCTGGAACACTTTGAACTTTCTTTGCACTGATATGGCCAAAAATAATCTGATTGTCTCCAGCCTTGCAACCGGTGAAAATGTCTCATCAACATCTATTCCCTCTATCTGAGAATATCCCTTTCACACTAGTCGTTCTTTGTTCTGAATCACTATGACATCTTCATTCATCTTGTTGCGATAGACCCATTTAGTCCTGATGACATTCTTATCTGCTGGCCTCGAAAAAATCTCCCAGCTCTAGTTCTTCTTAATCTGATCAAGCTCTTCATTCATAGCCTGAACCCAGTTTTCATCTTTAGTTGCATCGGAAAAACATTTCGGCTCTACTTGAGATAAGAACGATGTTTTCTGTAATGATTTCATTCTTCGAGTCTAAACTGGAGCTATCTGATTACCAATGATATTCTGCCTATCAATTTCAGCTCAACTCTTTGGCTTCCTTATAGACACAGACTTGACACTTTCTTGTTCATCATCAGTATCTTCTTCTGATTCATCCTCTGCCACTTCTGCTCCCCCTGTGTTGCTTACCTCATCATCACTTTCATCCAGAAACTGTTCACTGGGTCGTTGAGTATTCTGTTCATTTTCAACTATAGTGAAATCATTGCTCTCAACAATTTTTCCCAGCCTTTTGTTGAAGAATTTATATGCTTTGATTTTCCCTGAGTATCCAAGGAATATCCCCTCATCAACTCGTGACTCAATCTTCCTGTGATTTTATTTATTGAGAATGAAGCACTTACTCCCAAAGATTCAAAAATATTTCAGCATTGGCTTCTTTCTGTACCACATTTCATATGGAGTCTTCCCTTCCTTCGGACACAATAGAGACCTGTTCAAAATATAAATTGATGTGAAAACTGATTCCTTCCAAAATTTCTCTGGTAGGTCCTTTTCAATAAGCATCATTTTGTCCATGTTGTTGATGATCCGATTTCTTCTCTCAACCACTTTATTCTTTTGGGGAGTTCTCACTGATGAAACTTGATTCCTTATTCCGTGTTTCTTGAGATAGTCTTCAACTTGACTGTTTGTGAATTCTGTATTGTTATCAGTACGAAATTTCAGAATTTTCTGCCCAAGCATTCTTTCTGATTCCCTCCTATACTGCTTTATGCAACTGAACACCTCTGTCTTATGGGTAATGACAAATACCTAGTCCATTCTGCTATAATTATCAATGAAAAGAACATCGTACCTTTTCCCATTTATAGCTCATGGTGAGATAGGTCCACATACATTAGCATGCACCAATTCGAGCACTCTAGTTGATTTCTGTTCCTTTGGCATGTATGTCTTTCTGATGATCTTCCCTTATTTGCAAGCATCACACATATGAGTGCGATCACATGATAGTTTGGGAAGGTCTCTATCAGCATCATACTTTACCAGATCTTCCATTGATGGTTGGCATATATGACCAAGTCGCTTATGCCACAGCTGGTTTTCTTCCTCTCTGGATAAAAAGAATGTATCTTCTTCCCCACCTATAAGGTAAATATTTCCCTTTGTCCTTTTTCCCTGTAGAATTAATGCTCCGTCTTTTCCTTTCACAACACACATCTTCTTGGTAAATTAGATAGAGTTCCCAGAGTCACATAGTTGACTGACACTGAGCAAGTTCTGATTGAGACCCTCTACTACCAAGACATCAGCACGTCTCATTTCTTTGCCCCCAAACTTGGCTTTTCCTAAGCCAACAATCTTCAGGCCTTCATCATTTCCAAATTTGAGAACTCCTTATTTGTCATATTTTATGCCTATAACAAGAACCTTATTACCTGTCATGTGAGATGTGCAACCACTATCAAGGATCCATACACCAGAGTGATCTGATTCCTTAAGGGCAATTTCTGCCACCACAGCCTTCTCATTTTTCTTCTTCTTGGTCCATACGTTTTCCTTCACACTTGGCATGGATTTAGACTTCTGTTCTTTCTCAAATTATGATGGACCAGCTTCATCTTGCAGAGCCGCAAATCTATTCTGCATTTCTAACTCACCTGTTGGTTTATTGATCTTCTGCTTGCGAACGTTTTGATTCAGCCTTTTCACATTTCTCTTTATAGTTGAAGTGTAGTACCTATCCATGTTCCCAAATCCTCCGCACCAAAAACATCATCCTTCGAAATATGTTCTGTAAAACCGCTCTCTGTTTGGATTCCACCTCTGTTCTTGTTCCCTTTTTATATCTCTTGTCTATGGAACACACATACTGTGAATATCCCATCTTGCCACAAAAATAACACCTAATATAAGTTGCATTCCTTCGTGTTACTTTATCACTAAAAGTTTCCCCTTAGGATCTCTGAATATTCTGATTCTACTTTGTGCCCAAATCAACCTTCAATTTCAGGACGGGTGCTTGCGGTCTAACTTCAATTGCCACAGATTTTTTATTCTGATTAAGCCCTGAATCAGCCTTAACATTTGAGCTCAATTGCTGCTTCTTTACTGCTAAACTACTAGGCTCCTCTTTCATCTTTTCAGTCTTCTGAATGACTTGCTTTCCCAAAAATGTATTGGGAATCAAGGGTTTTTCCTGGTCTTTAACTTTTCTCCACAGACCGACAACTTCTTCTTCAAGCTCTTCAATATGCTTGACGTGATCTTTCACTTTTATGTTCAAGCCATTGATCTCCTTTTTCTATTCTTCAATCTTGAGCTTATACTCACTAATTGATTCTGAGTTATCTGGTGTTGATAAATTGAGTTTTTCAATTTCTTCCATCACCTCAGACTTCTCTTCTTCATGCTGCAGCATATAGAGTTTTCCCTCACGAACAACTTTATTGGATTTCTTCATTTTGTCTCTCCAAACATCTATCTCCTCAAGAGATGCTTCCAATTCGGCTTCCATATCAACTCTTCCTTTAACTTATTCTTCTTCTTCTCCAGCTTTAGTTTCTTCCTTTTCCTGAGAACTATCGACGACCGCCACCATAGTATTTTCTCCTCGATATTTGCAGTTCTCTATTTCCTCAACCTCTTCAACCTCAGACTCATCTGAACTGTCTATTTCTTATGAAAGAAGATTCTTCTTCTTGAAGAAATTTCTCTTGAACTTCTTCTTCCCTTTCACATAGGCTGAAGATTTCTTCTTTGGAATTTCAACATCATCTTCATCATTTTCTTGTTGAAACTTTTTGGGGCACCTTGTAGCAAGATGAACAACTTTTCCACATCTAAAGCAAGAAAGTAGAAGTTTCCCTTTGAACTTTCCTTTTCCTCTTTGCAGATTTGAAGAAAAGAATGACATCACCTCATCTGTCTCTTCTTCCTCTTGAGAATCTTCAATGGTGAGCTTCTTCATGGCCTTAAATTCCACATCTTTAGATTTCCCCTTTTCCACAGCATCGTTATCATCATTTCTCATTTCATATGCAAAAAGTGTGTTGTGCAGGTTATCCAAAGTTAGCTCTTTCGGGTCTTTATCTTCCAAAACAGAAACTTTCGAATTGAACCGAGGTGAAATTTTTCTCAAGATGCGCTTCACAATTTTTATGTCTTCGATAATTTCTCCAAAACCTCTCATGTCTTCTACCACAACATTTACCCTGTCAAAGAACGCATCAATAGACTCATTCAGGTTCATTCTCAGATCTTCATACTTGTTCCACAATACTTGCAGCTTTGCTTCTATGACCTTTGTATCTCCTTTATATATATTCAAAATATTTTCCCACATGGAACATGATGTTTTGCATGACATCACCTTTGTATAGATGAGATTGGAAAGGGCTCCCCCTAAGGCATTGATTTCTTTGGAATCAGCATCCAACTCTCTATGCTCAGCTTCTGATAATGCACCACTATTAATATCAGTTGTGATACCATGCATAGCTACTGAAAACACATCCATTCCCAAGGATCAGAAATATTGTTGCATTTGATTCTTCCATATCTGAAAATTAAATCCGTCGAATATTGGAATCCCTTTATGATTAGTGACCTCCATTGAGAGAAGAACAAATATCAACCTTCCCTCTGATACCAATTGTTAGGTCCACAAGGCTGAATACCCTGAGAGGGGGGTGAATCAGGGTATGACTAATTTAAAATTAAAGCCCGTTCTGATCTTGTTTCGCTATTAAGAAAATCACTCTTCTCCCTCTTTCATGTTGCACAATATAAACAAAAAGTAAACCATGCACATGACACAACAATTTTACTTGGTTCACCGCTAAGGGCTATGTCCAAGGAGCATACGCCGACAAGTTTTCAGTCGTACCAAATTCCACTAAACTTCACTAGCTGTGGATTACAAGGTTCGGACATAGTCACTTTTTCCCAGGCTCACTTCCTTTACAAGGTTTAGGGTTAGATCACTGCCTTCCCAAGGGTCACTCCCTATTTCTCTCTCTCTGGCTCACTACCAGTGGAGAGGATCACCTTCGTCCTCTTCCTTTGCTCACTGCTCTAGAAGAAATCCACTCACAGTTTATAGACCTATAGGTCTCTTCATTATCATGAAGGAATACATCCTTTGTTGTATGTGGATGCTCAGTTGAAGTCAAATCTTTCACCCGTAGATGAATTTCTCTTTTCACCGAAGGTATCGGGCAAACTTCCAGCTTTCACGCAGCCCGAAAACACTGTCAGGGAAACAACCTTACTTGGCGCGCAAGTCTAAGCTGGTGCGCACGAAAGTCAAAACTGGCACGCAGGTCCACCTCAACTACCTACGCGACACAAACCTCTGTTCCTCCAAACCTACGTGACTCAATCCCTTTAACGCCCAAACCAATATTGACGCGCAACTTCAAGAACTGGCGAGCAAGTCCACTTGTGCGACCACACACCACTTTCACGACTTCCACACCTACGTGACGGGAGCTCTGATTTTTCTAAGTGTTTAACTCTGTCAAAAATGAGGAGGGGTGGTCCATTATTTATAGGAAATTTGACAACCCTGCGTGACGGCGCGCAAGTCTCCCTTCGGCGCGCAGGTCTCATCGCGTAGGTCTCTTCCCCTGCAAGTCACTTGCACGACCCACTTCTAAACTTGCTCGAACCTCTTTCCTTTGACAAATATTGAAGTTATGATCTTGAAAAACAACAGGCGCGCAGGTTTCAAATCTTCCTAGGCACCGGCGTGCAAGTCCTTTCTCTTGGCGCGTAGGTCACCTGCGCGACCAACTCAATACCTATGTGACCCTTATCCCTTTTCCATATTTTGATGATCTGATCTTGAAAAACATATGTCGTGTAAGTTTCCAAGCCTTCAAGAGCGCGACGCGCAAGTCCCTATTCCAAAAACCACTTTTCTTCATTTGTTGATTTTCAGGCCCAACAATTTGGCAAACACTGGAAAACAGCGCCACCTTGTATCTGTTCTTTTTTGTACCGCCTCCAGATCATCAATTCCTTTGTCGACATTCTTGAATGAAACATGGATCGTTGACCATGGCTCTTGAACTCGACATTACATTATTAAATCTCCTTTGTCAACAAAATTGTATATCATGGTTTGCTTTTTCAATGATCACAGCACAGATTTCCACTTTGTCAACAAACACAATCACCTCAAAAATGCTTCAATGAAACCTTGAGGGATTTTTTCCCAACACATATTCATGAATATCTCATGATGGGTGCACCTATATTGTAAAGACCCAGAAATCCTGTGGAAATTTTTTTCTTAAATACATGGGAATTTTACGAGTCCGCAGTTTCTGACGGCGCTTGATTTCGAGGCCCAGTGTTCCCGGAATCAATTTCTGAAGTTTTGTTCTGGTATGTTCAGTAAACGTACATGCGGTATTTTATAACTTTTGAACCGGAGCTCCGAATTGAAATCTGAAGACACCGATGAACTCGCAGCACCGATATTCTCTTAAGGATACCTTTACCGTAGTTGCGTTTTGTCAAGGATGGAAGTTAGTTTTTGGGGATTCTTAAGAAATTAAATAAAAATTATGTGTGACATAATTTTATTGAAGTGGTGGTTAAATCCTCCAAGGGGAAGTTGGAGGTGGGTCCCACCCCCACATAACCTCCCATGTGAGGATATTTTGTGGTGGGGCCCACACGAGAATCAAACTCCTCAACTCCCCTTGAACCCCCTTTAAATCTTGGAAATCCCCATAAATGTTTGGGAGCCTCTTCACTTTCCACCTTTTCTCTTTATGGTGCCATCACACGAAATTAATTAATGCCAATTAATTAATTTGAAAAGGTTTGAATTATTTTTGCATGGCAACAAATAAAATAATGGAGTAGCCATTATTTTATTTTTGGCTTGGCGATTAATCTTTGGGGGAGGTTGGGAGAACTCTTGGAAGAACACCATCCTGTCGATGAAGAATGCTCCACGTCTTCGAAGAACGTGAAGCAACACCTTTTACCTTCTTCAACCGGAGTAAGGAAGGGAAGCACCGCCACCCAAGAAGTACACCATTGGTGTCGAATTGACATGAATTCACCGAGCTCTACCTCCTCCGATGTTGACGGAACGACGTCCGTCTTCCTCGACGTCCATCTTTCACAACTCGTCAACGTTCAACGACAAATATGAGGTAGGGGTTTTGATTATTTTAATGTATAAAATGTACCCTCATTCCTCGTTGATTGTTTGGGATCGATGATGGCCACTTTTTATCACCTAATGTGGAGGGTGTGGGCTAAACCAACACGGCCCGATGCCCCTCTGTTGGTTTTTGTTGATTGACGTCGGTGGCGAAGCCGAAAGGGCACGGTGTCGTTGCACCGCGCCGGAGAAGAACCATGGGGTGGAAGAGGCGGCGGCATCGGCGACCAGAGGAAGTGGTGGTAGCGACGGCCGTGCGCCGGCTGCATGGAGGGAGATCGGCGACCGCTCGGGCCGCCCGGACTGCGGAACAACCAGCCGGTCGATCCGACTGGTCCGTGTGTAGGAGCTGTGGCACACGAAGGCGCTGCTCGGAGGAGGACATGGTCGGAATCTGCGGGCCGCTCAGCTGGGCGAACTAACCGGCTGCCTGCCAGCCAGGCTGGAGAACCACGGCGCCTACAGGCGCCGCGCGAAGGAGGACGCGGCCTGCATCCGCGGGCCGCTCGGCTGGGAGAACCGGTCGGGCAGGAGAACCGCGGTGCCCACAGGCGCTGTTTGGGGAGAACCACGGCCCGCAGCGCGGGCCGCTTGCGCCGGGCCGAACTGGTCGGCTACGGTCGGGCGGGCAGAGGAGGAGGCGGCGCCTCTTGGCACCGCCGAGCGAACCAGATCGGCCCGCAGCACGGGCCGGGTCCGCAGGTGGGCAGCGCCCCACCAGGCCGAGCTGACCCCAACCGGTATGGACCCGCCGAGTCAGGTCGGGCTGACCCGCCAGCCCACTGGGTTTGACGGGTCGGGCCCGTCATCGCTTAAATGCGAATAACTTCAAGACCACGTGTCCGATCAACGCGCCATCTGCGGCACTAGGACCCTCGTGACAAGGAGGTCCTTATTCAATACAATAAGTGAGTCTCGGACAAATTTTGGAAAATTATCAGGTTGGATCGAACGTAAAATCCAACCAGGCCCCTGGAATGGAAATGTCAATAACTCTCAGACCGGGCGTCCGATTGACACGGCGTCTGTCACGTTGGGTTCTTTTTAATGAGACAGAACTACGGGATACATCAACTCGAGACTTATTGATAGTTTATGTATTGACACTTGGCTCGAGTAGCGGAATTGAGCATTCTGTGTGCGGGAACCCTAGTGTTGGCTGCGACGACTACAGTACCGGAATCCTACGTGGGTTCGACAGTGATGACTACTGTACCGGAATCCTACGTGGGTTCAACAACGATAACTACTGAACCGGAATCCTCTGTGGGTTTGACAGCAATGAATACTGTACCGGGATCCTCCATGGGCCCGACAGTTCTGACTTCTGTTCCTATATCTTGTGTGGGTCGGATAGAGTAGCTGGTCTTGTATCCTGTGTAGGTCCGACAACTTAGCTGGTCCTATATCCTGTGTGGGTACGACAGCTTAGATGAATCAGTGACTACATCTGATCATCTCTATCACTCTATGAAAGATGTATACCTGTGTGAGATGAGTCATGTATTTCAACCATTATCATTTTGGTGATTGACTTTACTTCCTGCGAGAACTGGTTTGTGCTTGGGCTCGAGAGTTGGAGTCGGACTATGATTGATAACTTAGGTATATGTATGCGAATATACCTAAGTAGGGTTGGTTGATACTTCGTGATTGTATCTTTCTTCTGTGGTTTATCCTTTGTGGATTATGGGAGACCTTCAGGGGTCTTGGGTTCCCCCACTGAGTATCTTTATACTCACCCCTGCACGGGCTTCTCCCGCACCTTATTGTGTTCTGTGCAGATGAAGGACAACAGTGATCGAGGCTGAGGGTGACAGATGGAGGCTGCTCGGATCTGGACTAGACGGGGCATACCATAGGGACGAGTTGTTCGATTTCTATACCTACCCTTCAGGTAGGATTTCCCAGCGAACGATCCAAGAGCTATTTTTTCCTTTTTACTTGTACTTGTTTTTCATTTGGGTTTATATACTGGCCCACTTACTTTCAGCACACCTTACTTTTTCTATTTTAGTACTTGTTTCCTCTACTCCTTGTGTTTAGACTGTGTGTGTGATACAGGTTAAAAGGCAATGCCTTCCCTTTTTAACGGGATTATGGCTTTGGTGCTAGTCACCAGCCCCTAGCCTATGGAAGGCGGGTTTGGGGTAGTCACGACACGGGCCCCGAGGACGGGTCGTGACAAATTGGTATCAGAGGAGTCGGTTCTACCACAGAACTTAGACTCTGATTCTTTTAACGATAAGAGTGTTAAATGTTTTGGGTGTGGTTATCAGTTTAAGGAAACCTGTGTTGGTGCAGCGGCCGACGTATCCATACACTAGGACTCTGACTTCTGATCTCCGACTCAGTTCACGAAAACACTGATTGCATGTGTGTTTCCTTTGAAAAAAATTTCTTCGTGATTACTTTGTGTCAGCTCACCAGGTAAACTATTTTAACCAAGGCGCACCTGTTTCTTTTCAGGGTGGCCCCACGAAGGCAGCAAGCTAGGGTTATGAGTTTTGTACGATATGGTATCCCACTGAGCGACGAGGCCTCGATGCAGGGCCCCATCACAGCGGAGGTACCAGCGGTACCACTACCCGCTGGGCCACCAATACCACCAGCTCCAGCAGTAGAGAGTGCACACAACTTGAGTAAGTTGCACGAGTTCTAGCGCCAGAGGCCACCCAGGTCCCGGGAAGAGACGGACCCACAGGCAGCTGAGGATTGGCTGGAGGTTGTCGTGAGAGATTTCAGATTGGTAGGGACACCCGCTGACCTCATGGTGATCCTTGCCGTGAGTCTCTTGCATGCGGCTGCAGGTAGATGGTAGAGCCTGAGGCTCCAGGTGCATGACGAGGCATCATTACTCTGGACAGACTTCGAGATTCTCTTTCACTCAGAGTTTGTTCCAGCCACCCTTCGTGTGGTGCGGATTTAGGAGTTACTTCATCTGCAGTAGGGAAGCATGACAGTATCTTAGTACTCAGCGAGGTTCACCGATATCTCGCGCTACTCCACGAATATGGTACAAGACTTGTTCTTTAGGGCCCAGACCTTTGAGCAGGGGCTCAGGCATGAGATCGGGGCTTCGATGATTCCCCTCAGCATCCTGACGCAGGCGGGGATGTTGGAGCGAGCCCTTCTAGTGGAGAGTTTTCTTGCTGAGCATTCACTAGTAGCAAGACCCACCTCAGGACGACACGTATTGGAGTCTTCTGCAGCCAGCAGTAGACAGATGACGCATAGGTCCAAGAAGACCAGTCCATCAGGTGGGCGACCTCAATATACAGGTTCGGTTGTGTGGGGCACACGAGATAGAGCCAACTATACGAGGAGCAGGCAGTGCTATACATGCGGTGGGCATGGCCACATGGCTCGTGACTGCCTGACCCGCCATGCAGATGAGTATAAGATAGTAGAGATACCTCCCAAGCAGAGGCAGAGGTTCGACCATGATGGTCCACTGGGAGCAGGCGGACATGGCAGAGGAGCTGGCCGAGTAGCGGGTGGTGGACGACGTTTCGAGGATCTACCACCACCACCACCAGGAGGTCCACCCCGACCACAGGGAGCTGGTGGAAAGAGGCATGCTCAGCTCCAGGTAGTCGAGGCCTATGAACACGTTGCACCTGTGATGATTAGAGGTACTATCTGTGTCTACTCCACCCTTGCTGCAGTTCTTATAGACACAGGTGTAAGTCATTATTTTATTTCCACTGCCCTTGTTCGAAGCTCGGAGATTCTGACGGAGCTGTTGGCTTGATCCTTATGGCTATATACTCCTACGGGAGCAGACTCGATGATTACGCATTGGTGCCGACAGTGTCAGATTAATCTAAGAGGCGAGAGCTTCTGCTGGGATCTTCTTGTAGCGGCGTCGAGGCCTTACGATGTCATCTTGGGTATGGACTGGTTATCCACAGTTCATGCTCAGATTGACTGTATTAGGCTCAAAGTGTGGTGTATCTGCATGGATGGGGCTAGGTTCACCTTCACCAGTGAGAAGGGAGCCTTTACAGCACAGGATGGACTTACACAGAGGAGGGGGCAGCCGATCACACATCAGTTGGCTAGTATCATCCTCGGAGCAGTTGATGTGCAGAGTCTGATTTTTCCTGTTGTGGTGGATCAATACGTGGATGTTTTCCCTGAAGACATTCCAGGACTACCTCCTCGTAGAGAGGTAGACTTCTACATTGACCTGTACCCTGGGAAAACACTGATATCTACTCCAGCATATCGGATGGCTCCCACTGAGCTTCGTGGGCTGCGGGTACAACTGGAGGACTTACAGGGGAAATTATTTATCCGACCTAGTGTTTCATCTTGGGCATCACTGATTTTGTTCGCCAAGAAGGTGGATGTGAGCTTGCAGCTGTGTGTTGACTACCGTCGCCTGAATCAGTTGACCGTGAAGAACAAGTACTCACTCCCGAGGATTGAAGACCTCTTTGATCAGCTCAAGGGAGCATGATGGTTCTCAAAGATAGACCTTAGGTCAGGCCATCACCAGCTCAGAGTTCGAGACGAGGATGTGCAGAAGATGGCCTTTAGGTGTCAGTATGGCCATTACGAGTTCTTGGTTATGCCCTTCGGCGTAACCAACACTCCGACAGTGTTCATGAGTCTCATGAACAGGATATTCCATCCTTACCTAGATTGCTTTGTCGTAGTCTTCATCGACGACATACTGATCTACTCGACTAATGAGGAGGAGCATACCTACCATTTGCAGGTAGTACTGGACACACTCTGAGAGCACCAGCTTTATGGTAAGCTCTCAAAGTGCCAGTTTTGGATTTGAGAGGTTCACTTCTTGGGACACGTCATCTCCGAGGCTGGAGTTCATGTGGATCCAGTAAAGATCGAGGCAGTACTTTCTTGGGGGTCACCTAGGAGTGTAACAGAGGTGCGGAGTTTCCTGGGACTGGCTGGGTACTATCGTAGATTTGTGCCAGACTTCTCCAGAGTTGCAGCACCACTTTCATCATTAATGAAGAAGGGGCAACCCTTCGTGTGGTCAGATAGATTCCAGCAGAGCTTTCAAGAGCTGAGGTAGAGGTTGAATAGTGCACCCATCTTAAGGCTATCGGAGGAGGGCGTAGGGTACGTAGTTTACTACGACGCATCAGGGACCGGACTTGGGCGTGTCCGGATGTAGGAGTGAGTAGTGATCACGTATGGTTCACAGAAATTGAGACAGCATGATCAGAACTATGCTACCCTTGAACTGGAGTTAGCATTAGTGGTCTTCTCCTTAAAGATGTGGCGGCACTATCTGATGGGCGAGCGTTTTACAGTCTACTCTGACCACCAGAGTCTCAGGTACATCTTCTAGCAGAAGGACCTGAACCTGAGATAGCAATGATGGATTGAGTTTCTCCAGGACTATGACTTCGAGATAGTCTATACTCCTGGAAAGGGGAACATTATAGCAGATGCTCTCAGCAGGAGATCAGGCATTCAGCTGCTAGGAGAGGCGAGAGAGCAGCTGTCCGCGTTGCAGATATCCTTTGTAGATAGAGATGGAGCAGCCTTTCTACAGTCTCTCACATTCACTCTTCCACATCTTTAGTGAGTTAGAGAGGCACGGCGTGGGGACGTTGACTGTGAGACGCGACGTGCTCAGATATCCTTAGGACAGACACCTGATGGGTTTTCTGAAGGTGGAGAGCATGTCATCCTCTTCAGAAGACGTATCATGGTACTAGTTTTACTACAATAGGAGGTGTTGAGGGAGTTCCACACTTCCCCTCTAGCAGTACATCCAGGATTGGCGAAGATGTATCAGGACCTCAGACGACAGCACTGGTGGCCAGGTATGAAGCAGGTAATAGTAGAGTTTGTCTCGTGATGCCACACTTGTCAGAAAGTGAAGGTGGGGCACCAGGTTCCAGAAGTCTTGGTTCAGCCCTTAGAGGTCCCAGAGTGGAAGTGGTATGGGATATCTATGGATTTCGTGACGGGACTTCCACGTACATCTAGAGGAAACAACTCTATCTGGGAGATTGTCGACCGAATCACCAAGTCGGCCCACTTCCTACCGATCAGAGAGCAGGGCTTGTTAGAGAGATTGGGATGCCTCTATGTATAGAAGATTGTACGGCTTCATGGTGTTCCATTGACGATCGTCTCCGATCGAGATGCTCGATTCAATTACCGGCTATGGAAGGGGTTGAAGGAAGCTTTTGGGATGCAGCTTCGCTTGAGCACCGCCTTCCATCCTCACATGGATGTCCAGACAAAGAGGACCATTCAGACCCTCGATGACATGCTCTATGCAATCGTCCTCGACTTCAGTCGCAGCTGGAAGGATAACTTACCCTTGGTAGAGTTTTCTTATAACAACAGCTACCACTATACCATAGGGATGACACCTTATGAGGCATTGTACGGCCGACCTTGCAGATCGCCTCTATGCTGGACTGACCTAGGAGAGTCAGCACTTGTTGGACCAGAGATGGTCCAGGCTACGACATAGAAGGTGCAGATCATCCAGGATCGGATGAAGACTGCACAGAGTAGGCAAAAGTCCTATGCTGATAGGAGACGGAGACCACTGGATTTCGAGGATGGAAACCACGTTTTTCTATGGGTCTCACCTCGACGAGGTCTACGGAGATTTGGCCGAGGCGGAAAGTTATCTCCGCGATTCATCGGACCGTTCCAGGTCCTCAGCAGAGTAGGCGAGGTGGATTACCACCTATCTCTTCCACTTCAGTTGCACCGTGTGCACGACGTCTTCCATGTATCTCAGATAAGGAGATACGTGCACGACCCGTCCCACATCATCGACCATGGTGAGATGGACATCGATGACGGGGCGACATTCATGGAGGTTTCGATGGAGATTGAGGATCGACAGGAGAAAGTCCTACGTGGACGGTCAATTCCTTTGGTGCGCATTCGCTGGCAGCATGGGAACCACCAGGAGAGTACATGGGAGTGGGAGGCTCAGATGCATGCTCAGTACCCCCATTTGTTTCCCTAGTGTGTGTAGTAGTTTACGTGGACGTAAATCCCTAATGTGGGGAGAATGTAAAGACCCAGAAATCTTTTGAAATTTTATTTCTTAAATACATGGGAATTTTACGAATCCGCAGTTTCTGACGGCGCTTGATTCTGAGGCCCGGTGTGCCCAGAATCAATTTCTGAAGTTTTGTTCGGGTACTTTCAGTAAACGTACGTGCGAGATTTTATAACTTTTGAACCGGTGCTCGGAATTGAAATCTGAGGACACCAATGAACTCGCATCACTAGTATTCGCTTAAGGATACATTTACCGCAGTTGCATTTTTTCAAGGATGGAAGTTAATTTTTGGGGATTCTTAAGAAATTAAATAAAAATTATGTGTGACATAATTTTATTTAAGTGGTGGTAAAATCATCCAAGGGGAAGTTGGAGGTGGGGCCCACCCCCACATAACCTCCCATGGGAGGATATTATGTGGTGGGGCCTACATGAGCATCAAACTCCTCAACTCCCCTTAAACCCCCTTTAACTCTTGGAACTCTATGTTTGGGAGCCTCTTCACTTTCCACCTTCCCTCTTTATGGTGCCATCACCCCAAATTAATTAATGCCAATTAAATAATTTGAAAAAGTTTGAATTCTTTTTGCATGGAAACATATAAAATGATGGAGTAGCCATTATTTTATTTTTTCCTTGGCGATTAATCTTTGGGGAAGCTTGGGAGAACTCTTGGAAGAACACCATCCTCTCGATGAAGAACACTCCACATCTTTGAAGAACGTGAAGCAACACCTTCTACCTTCTTCAACCGGAGCAAGCAAGGGAAGCATCGCCGCCCACGAAGTACACCATCGGTGTCGACTCGACTCGACCTCACCGAGCTCTACCTCCTCCGACGTTGACGGAACGACGTCCGTCTTCCGCGAGTCATCAACGTTCAACGACAAATACGAGGTAGGGGTTTTGATTATTTTAATGTATAAATTGTACGCTCGTTCCTCATTGATTGTTTGGAATCGATGATGGTCACTTGTTATCACCTAATGTGGAAGGTGCGGTCCAAACCAACCTGGCCCGACGCCCCTCTGTTAGTTTTTGTTGATTTATGTCGAAGGCGAAGCTGAAAGGGCATGCTGTTGTTGCACCGTGCCGGAGAAGAAACACAGGATGGAAGAGGCGGTGGTGGCGACCGGAGGCGGCGGTGGTAGAGGGGGTCGTGCGCCGGCCGCATGGAGGGAGACCGGCGGCCGCTCGGGCCGCCCGGACCGCGGAACAACCGGTTGGACAATCCAGCCGGTTCGCGTGTAGGAACTGCGGCGCACGAAGGCACCGCGCGGAGGAAGACGGGGCCCGCATTCAGGGGCAGCTCGGCTGGGTGAACCGGTCGGCCGCCTGTCGGCCAGGCTGGAGAACCGCGGCACCCGCAGGCGCCACGCGGAGGAGGACACGGCCCGCATCCGCGGGCCGCTCTGATAGGCGAACTGGCTGGGCTGGAGAACCGCAGCGCCCGCCGACGCCGCATGGGGAGAACCGCAGCCCACAGCACGGGCCGCATACGCCGGGCCAAACCGGCCGGCGACGGCGGGCCGGGCAGAGGAAGAAGCGGCACCGCTTGGCACTGCCGGGCGAACCGGACCGACCCGCAGTGTGGGCCGGGTCCGCCGGTGGGCCACGCCGCACTAGGCCGGGCCGACCCCAGCCAGGTCAGACCTGGAAAGCCGGGTCGGGCCGACCCGCCGTCCCACTAGGTTTGACGGGTCGGGCCCATCTTCGCTTAAATGAGAATAACTTCAAGATTGTGTGTCGGATCGATGTGTCGTCTGCGGCACTCGGACCCTCACGACAAGGTGGTCCTTTTGAGATACTATAAGTGAGTCTTGGACAAATTTTGGAAAACGACCAGGTTGGATTGAACATAAAATCCAACCGGGCCCCTGGGATGAAAATGTCAATAACTCTCAGACCGGGCGTCCGATTGACGCGTCACCTATCACGTTGGGTTACTTTTGATGAGACGGAACTACAGGATACATCATATCGAGACTTCGTGATAGTTGATGTATCAACACTTGGCTCGAGGAGCAGACCCTCCCGGAATCAAGCGTGCTGTGTGCGGGAACCCTAGAGCTGGCTGTGATGACTACTGTACCGGAATCCTATCTGGGTTCGACAGCAATGAATACTGTACTGGAATTATATGTGGGTTCGACAATGATTACTACTAAATCGGAATCCTCTGTGGGTTCGACAACGATGACTACTGTACCGGGATCCTCCGTGGGTCCGACAGTTCTGACTTCTATTCCTGTATCCTGTGTGGGTCCGACAGAGTAGCTGGTCCTGTGTCTTATGTGGGTCCAACAGCTTAGCTGGTCCTGTATCCTGTGTGGGTCCGATAGCTTAGATGAATCAGTGACTACATCTGATCATCTCTATCACTCTACGAAATATGTATACCTGTGTGAGCTGAGTCATGTCTTTCAACCATTATCATCGTGGTGATTGACTTTACTTCCTGTGTGGACTGGTTTGTGCTTGGGCTCGAGAGTTAGAGTCGTACTGTGATTGATAACTTAGGTATATGTATGGGAATATACCTAAGTAGGGTTGTTTGATACTTCTTGATTGTATCTTTCTTCTATGGTTTATCCTTTGTGGATTCTGGGAGACCTTCGGGGGTCTTGGGGTCCCATACTGAGTATTTTTATACTCACCCCTGCACGGTCTTCGCCCGCACCTTGTTGTGTTCTGTGCAGATGACGGACATTAGTGATCGAGGCTGAGGGTGATGGACGGAGGTTGCTCGGAGCTGGACTAGATGGGACGTACCGCAGGTACGAGTTGTTCAAGTTCTGTACCTACCCTTCTGGTAGGATTTCCCGGTGGACGATCCGCGATCTGTTTTTCCCTTTTTACTTGAACTTGTTGTTCAGTTGGGTTTGTATACTGGCCCACTTACTTTCAGCACACCTTAATTTTCTATTTTAGTACTTGTTGCCTCTACTGCTTGTTTTCATACTGTGTGTGTGATACATGTTAAAAGGCAATTCCTTCCCTTTTTATCGGGATTATGCCTTTGGTGCTAGTCGCCATCCCCTGGCCTATAGAAGGTGGGCTTGGGGTAGTCACGGCACGGGCCCCAAGGAAGGGTTGTGACATAGATAGTTCTCCAATGAATTGGTTAATTTTTAGTCTCATGATACGTTATGTATGGGATTAAGGAGTAAACCTAATCCATTCTGGGAATTTTTCCACCATGTGATATAGTCTTGGCAGTTAGCCTTGACTCATGTTTATGTCATGTTATATGTTACTACCACATTCCAATTTTTTAATGATCATATTATTCCATGTTCTATATGTTATTCTTCCCCATGTTTATTCATAATCCATGCCTTTTATGTTATCATGGTATGCCTTCTAACTCATGTGATATTCTTTATTCCCATGTTTATTCCCTTATTGGGCTTTTTAGCTCATCTCTTCCTTTATGTATTTCCCAAGGTTATCCTATAAATTTTTAGGAGCTCAAAGGGAGTTATGATCTCATAACATAGATTTTATAAAAGATATTTTTAAATTTTAGTTTCATGTTTTCTAATTATGTACCTATCCCTCCAAAGACACAAGAATTTTGTATCCCTAGTCTATATTTTATGGATAATTATGCTTAAAATAATGGAATAATATGTGTAAAATGATAGTGTCACTATACAATACCTCTTCCAAATATACAATCCATTTTTTCTTTAAATCCCAATTTTTTCAAATTTGAACCTTCCTGAGAAATGAAGCCAAGTAATTTAAAGAACCACCACTAAAATATAAAGGTTGTTTAAATAGGAACATTTTTTAGGCCATCTAAATAAGAACATGGATTATGAGTGATGACTAAATTAGGAAACATTTTTAAACATCCGGATGTAAAAACACCTTGATCAATTCTACCAATAACTCTATTATCTCTACCACAAAAATTAGTCTATGTAAAACATACACCCATATATCCAATATCCTAAAAACCAAAAAACTCTAATTCTTCTTGGAGACTAGACATCTAGATCCACAAAAGAACCCATCCACCCAATTTACATGAGTTTCTAACAATCTCATTAAAATATTCAAAACATAACCATGGTAAATCAAAAACATCCCTCAAATATCACATCAAATTCCAAGACTCTTGAAAATTTACATATTGGTTCCATGTGAAGCGGAAGTGTGCGGGGGTGGGTGATATTAGTGGTGATCCATATGTACTCCTATGATCTTCAAGCAACAGCACTCAATCTTTGGGTGCTAGCGCAGTGAGTCTAATGTCTTCCATTGTTCGTTCTTGATTGATCATTCTTCGATCTTGAAGAAATATCTCTTGCACTTATCATTATTGAGAGGGAGAGAGAGGGAGGAGTTGAGGGAGAATTTGTTGTGCGCAACAATTCTCTGTTCACAATTTTGGATACTCTACACAATAGACATAGTCATCTTTTTATAGAGTTAAAATTTAAGTTAAAATATAATTTAATTGCATAGTGGCCATTAAATAACATTGATTACGTTTAATAAACCCCATGAAACATAATAATAATTATATTATTATTATTTTGTGGCGATCACCGACTTGTGCAAAAAAAAATATTATGTAATGGTCTTGTTAATTTATATTTTTCACCAGACTCAGACTTGGTCCGTTCGAACTCCTCTATCATTTATTGAACTACCAAATAAATATTTTTTTCATAAATAAATATTTTATTCACAATCTTGAGAATAAATATTTATTAAAATATTCGATAAATAAAATAAATATTTTATTCAAATGTCGGAGAATAAATATTTATATAATTCTTGTGATCAATATAACATGAAAAAAATTATTCCTCAGACTTGAGAAAAATATTTATTCCATTAAATAAACTGAAATAGAATTTAATCGGGGTCAACTAAAGCACTTAGTGTGGGACCCTTTAGGATTCTTTCTCGATGGAATTAGGGAAGCTTTCCTAAAGTCCAATGCTATTTTATAACAATGGGTCAAGGTTCCCAAGAGAAATAACTTAATGTCACAACTTTGACAACCACATATGAATGATCATTGTGTAATATAATCTCTTTGTCACAATATCTCATCAAGCAGGTTGCATAACTATGTCACCAACCTATATGATAGATATATATATCATTAACTATCTTAAATAAACATATTTTTACCCCATGGCCATGGAATTTAATGTGATGTTTCTATTCCAATCGAATGGAAGAGATATCAACTTATATAAAGATGGAAGTGAAAAATCCTTCCTTGACTTATTCATTAATGACTCGTCACTCGTGACGCACCCAACATATTCAAATTCTCCATGAACTGTTATCATCCTAGTTTACGAAATAAATCTTAGTGCACGAGTTGTAACATTAATTAATAATCATCTTAAAATCTAAGGACCGTCACACAAGCTTGTAGATATGAGTATCTGATAACACCAAAACATGCGGAACTACTACTAGTGCGTCTGTTCTCATAATCTATCATATTGGAGATTACGAAGTGAAATCATCATGAGAAGAAGCCTAATCTTCTTACGATTACTCGCACCTGACAGTCTATGTACTATGTGTCCCATCATAGCATGTTATCTGTAATGGCCCAGGGTTTTTGGAGTCCATTACTTGGTAAATATCTGACGTTTGAGGTGTTATGGGTGGTCTGGAAGGCCATCCCAGCTTCTCGGTGACTCCTAGCGGTAGCCTCGGCCTACCGGTAGACTTAGCCTACCGGTGACCTTGGAGTACCGGTAGCTCTCAGCAACAGGTAGCTCTCGCCTACCCCCACGGGTTTTCCAGTAGCGCCTCCTTTTTGCGTAAATTGGTTTTTAAACCATGTTTTGACGCCTTTAAGCCTGTTTTAAATCCCATTAATGATGATTAATTAAATAATTGATGAGTTACCATCCTTAAATGAAAAACCATGTGGTGTGCGTCTGTTTTAACTGCCCCGAAAGGTGGGGACCCTTTAAGTTGGACGTGTGGGGTGTCCCAGCCGCGTGGTCAATCCACAATTCTGTTTCTTACGTGGTTTCGAGTTTTTCACTCTGTATATTAACCGTCCTGGGAATGGTGTATCTCATCCTTTATAACCTAAAGCTTCTCCTTGAGTTTTTTTTTCTACCACCGTGCGCTCGGAGTACCCTCCCTTCTGAAGAGTTATACCCCGATGTTTTCCTTGATCGTGTTCTATGGAGTTCCTGCTACTCCTGTTTTCCCAGTCTCCATGCGAGGACGTAATGTTGATCCTTGATCAATCAAGTAGGTATTCTTCTCCTTAGTCTCTCCTTTCTGTGTATCATGTGGGGTGGGCATGCTTTTGTCTCTGTGGAAATTGACGATGTAACGACCCAAAGTTTCATTAATGTAAATCCCTCTTGATATAATTAAATGCCTCTTTATCTTTATATAAAATGTCAACTTCTTTGGTTTTATGTTAAGAATTTTTTACCGTTTCTAATATAGCCGTTGAACAGTGATCACATGATTAGTATAAATATAGTACTTTAACAAATCCAATTTACTCAGACAAAGGAAGTGATGGCCTCATCCAGTAGAATTGCCCCATACGAAGCCCATTTGTCAGATTTTAGAAAAGAGGTGGCATCTTTGGGCTTCACCCTTGACCAAACCCAAGCTGAGCTTCATCATGTCAAGCTCAAACGTGACCGTCTATGGGAAAAGTGGAAGTTGATTGAAATTACCATTTGAGCGATGTTATCCGAGCCACCCCAAGAGTCTATCACCATCACACTCCTTACCCTTAGGTCTTATGTGGCTGTTTTAAGGGGTTATGTAACAAATAAGTAGTACTATGTTCATGTACATTATTTTTGTATATAATAATGAATATAATTTCTAGTCATTTTTGATACATAGTAAATAGTTTTTAAAGTACAAATGGTGTTTTTATTTATTATTTAATTACGAAATATATTTTATTAAATTAAGATATTTTTGAATTAAATAAAATTTTAATAAAATAATATTATTATTATTAAATTAATTTTTATTAAATATAAATGATTTTATAATTTTATGAATGCAATTAAAATTTTTATTAAGGTTTGAAATCCATTTCTGTCAAAACCCGTGAATTTTCGATAAATGTCGGTTTTTATTTTAAAAGTGATTATTAAAATATTTAGAAAATTATTTGGATAAAATAAATGTTATTTCTGGAATCAGGATGTTGAAATTATCCAACGGTGAATTTTTCATAATTTTCTGAGACAGTCAAATATTTGGGTAAAAATTAAATACCGTTTAAATATATAATGTGTTTTATGACATCATAATGACCCAATAGTGATGTAATAAAATACTATAATCTTTATGTTCTGCCTATATATGTTTTACCATTAAAATAATGTGACTTTTGGTTTGTTTGACTTACTTTTCAAAGCATTTATGGACCCCTCAAGACATATTTAACACCTTGCCTTTTTAAATTAATTTCCATGGGAGTGTGACTCACCTCCACATAAGCAACCCTAATATTTTAAGAAGTTAAGACCTTGGCCTTATAAAATATTATTTTCCTCTTCCCTTTTCCAAAAACCATGGGAAAAAACCATTGGATGGTTTGTGTTTTGGATTAATTTAATATAAGTGGTCCCAAACCTAAATAATAAATAATTCCCTCACATTTCCTATATAAACTCACCCAAGATCCCACTTCCTCCCCACTCAAATCCTTTTAAGTTCGTCCAAACTCTTCCCTACTCTCTCTAGATTCCTCCCAAGGTTCCCCAAGCTCCCAAGAAGCCTCTCACAAGCCTCTCTCTAGACTTTGGAAGCACACTTCCAAGTAAGGGTTTTTTCTTCCTTTCTCATTTTTGTCCAATTTTATTTAAGTTGTTTTTCCCTTTTAATTTCAATTATAAATGTTGGGGTATGTTTTCTCACCTCCATCATACTTTCCTATTTATGTTTGAATTATGGGAGACCCTTTCTCTCTCATTAAATGTCTCTCATGTACACCCGTTACTATGCCGAAATTCCGAAAGGAACTTCTCTCTCCTCTTTTACATTCAACCAATACTTTTATATCATGAATCTAAATTCCATTACAATTGTTGGGACATGTATCTATATGACCTCCCTACTGTCCATTACATGTAAATATGATGAGGAACCCCTTTCTCTCTCATCAACCATTTTTATGAATTCTTATGTCACGCCGTTACGCTGCCGAAATCGCACCGATTTTCTAAGCCAATGTCATTGTGTTGTGAATACCATGCCCATTTCTCCATCAAGGGTATTCACCTTTATGCACATTTACTTATTGAATGTAAAGTTTCATGTATGAATTCCACATTCCTTTATCGTGGCATAAATGATTATGTTTTATGAATCCAAGTTTTATGATCCATGTGGCACACTTATGCATGAAATGAAATGTTTAAGAAGGGTGCGCCCTTATAGCGCTCCAATGCATTTGGTAAAGTATAGTATCATGATACGTCATGTGCAATGATTGTTGATTCATGCTAATTGAAGTGCAACGAGGGTTTACTCATGCTTTATGTGCAATGAGTATTTACTCATGATCCATGTGCAATGAGTCTTGGCTCATGCTAATTCCATGTTAAGTGTTGTTGCCACATTTCCATGTTATGATTATCATGATTTATCATGCCTTTATGTTCATATTTCTCTTTTTCTCTATTGATATTCCTAATGTCTAACATGTATTTTAATCCTCATGTTATTCTATGTGTATTCCCTTACTGGGCTTTATAGCTCACCCTTTTCTTATGCATGTCCTCGGGTTATCCCATGAAATGCTAAGTACGAGGGAATGTAGTGGTCATGTAAAGGAAGTTTTCAATAAAGATGTTGTATTTCATGTTTTAAGTTTTTATGTAATGATCCTAATCCCCAAAGACACTAAACCTCTCGATCTTCTTTGTTGTATCAAGTGAATTTTTATATAATAAATCATGTTTAAGTTGTAATGAAAAGTAGGGTTGTCATAGTTGGTATTAGAGGATAGGTTTAGTTATTTTTGGGATTAGGAAACCCTAGTAAAGCCTTAGAGACAAGACTTAGTATAATAAAAACATCCCTAAGTTTTGGTAAGTACTGAGTAAGTGGTTTATCAGACAAATAAATCCCTGTCTGGATACGAGTAGGTAGAGGCGGCTCTGGCATAGATGTATCCTAGGGGTAAAACCCAAAAACACCGCTTTGAGCTAGACTCGAACAGGAACTGATGCATGACAACTGGCCTTGCTGCACTCTTGGTTACGACACTCCCGGGGGATATGTTTTGATAAATTCACAAGCTTAGTATGAACCCTTATTAATGGAATTAAAAAAATTACCCTAAGGATATATGTTAGAAAGTAGATCATGAAAAGCCTAGATTGAAGCCTATAGACTCATGAGTTAAGGAAATGAAAGATTATTTATAAGTCATCAACTTTTGTCTTTGGATTACCCTTTATGTGTTACCCCTAACTTTACTTTTATTCCAGCCAATGGCCAGTAATAGGAGGACTCGGGCTAACAACCGTTTTGAAGATCAGTGTGATGACTGTACTAATGAGGTGTCAAATCCAATGGGAGCGGGAATCACGAACTTTGTCATGCTTCTCTCTCAGCTAACTCAAGTTTTGAATAGAAACATGGGTCAATAGGAACGTTCAACCCCCCCTAAGAAAGAACAAGTCGCTATCGAGAGCTTCATGAGACAAAGGCCTCCTACTTTTAGTGGATCATCTGATCCCACAATCGCTGAACAATGGATCAACTCCATTGAAAAGATCTTCTCCATCCGTCAATGTTCTGAACAAGATAAGGTTCTCATGGAGGCTTATCGTATGGAGGGTGAAGCTGATCAATGGTGGACGTTGATCAAAAATACGAATCCTGAGGAGGAGATCGAGGCGTTGGAATGGAAGGCTTTCCGGAATATGTTTTTCGATAAATATTTTCCACGCACCCTCCGGCTTAAGATGGAAAGGGACTTCCTTTCCCTCAAGAAAAAAGATGAAGAATTTGTTGGAGCGTACGAGGAAAACTTCACAAGGCTTGCATGATACGTTTCCGTCTTAGTCGTTACCCTCAAATGCAAGGTTGACCGCTTCTTTGGTGGGCTGAAGCCTAGCTTGCAGAAAGAATTAGCGATCCGTGACTACGAAAGTTATGAGGAAATTGTCTGATGTGCCCTCAAGGTCGAAATGGAGATCGAGGAATCACAAGGGTATCATGGGGACAAGAATCGTAAGGTAGACTTCAATGCTGGTGGTCTGATGGATAAATCCAACAGTGCTAAGAAGATCCATCACGCCACTTCCAAAAGTGCAGAAAGAAGAACCCTGGATATTGCCTTAAGGGGACGAGAAAATGCTTCAGGTGTGGAAGAGAAGGGCACCTAGCTGTTAACTGTCGGCAAGAAAGACCCACGGCTGCGACAGAGGAGAGGAACGCTCCGTTCGAACCTCAAGGCATTGTTCAATGCTAAAAATGCAAAGAATCGGGTCATTTTGCAAATTAGTTCCCTATTCCAAGGGTTTTCGGAGACAACCAACAACCTCCAAGGGAGCAAGGAAGAGCTTTTTCCATCACTTCTGCCAAAGTGAACCCCGACAACGAAGTGGTGACAGGTACGCTAGTTATTCATTCAAGAATAGCGAACGTACTTTTTGATTTAGGTTCTACGCATTCTTTTATATCTCGAAAGTTTAGTAGAACAATCCCAGCACCACCACAAGTCATGGAAGTAAAGATGTTGGTGAGTACAGAAAATGGGGCAATCATTGCATCCCTTGAATATAAGTCCTCCCCTGTTATAGTCTGTGGATTGAATTTCCCAGAGAACCTCATCATACTCCCTCTGGTGGAATTTGATGCAATTATTGGCATGGATTGGCTTTCCTTATATAGAGCCAACATAAATTGTCGGGAGAGGGAAATTACACTTCATATGGAGAATCGACCACCAATTCTTTACAAGTGTCAGGCGGAAGATGAATCTCCTTTAGCTCCATCATCTCAAACATGGATATTACTACTCTATGAGCACGTGTATCTAGCTCAGATGATTGAGTCCAAGGAAGAAACCATCCTTGAAGAAATGTCTATTGTGAGGGAATTCACGGAAGTGTTTCCCGAGGAACTGCCTGGTCTTCCTCCTAGAAGAGATGTTGAGTTCTCAATTGAAATTATACTCGGGGCTTTACCAATATCCAATACTCCATATAGAATGGCTGTTGTAGAGCTTGAAGAGCTGAAGAAACAACTAGAGGAGAATCTGGATAAAGGGTTTATACACCCAAGTGCTTCACCATGGGGTGCACCAGTCCTCTTCGTCAAGAAGAAGGATGGGTCAATGCGGCTTTGCGTCGATTATCGTGAACTTAAAAAAATAACGATAAAGAACAAGTATCCTCTCCCAAGAATCGATGACTTGTTTGATCAGTTTTGTGGAGCACAATACTTCTCCAAGGTGGATTTGCGGTCGGGATATTATCAAGTAAGGGTGAAGAATGAAGATGTCCCCAAGACTGCTTTTCGTACAAGATACGGGCACTATGAATTCATAGTAATGCCTTTCGGACTCACCAATTCTCCAGCAATATTCATGGACTTGATGAATAGAGTCTTTAGAGATTACCTTGACAAATTTGCGGTAGTCTTTATAGATGATATTCTAATATACTCCAAAACCAAGGAGGATCATGAGGAGCATTTAAAAACTATACTAGAGACTTTGCGCAAGGATAAGCTCTATGAAAAGTACAGCAAGTGTGAGTTCTGGTTAAAGGAGGTATCATTCTTGGGCTATATCATTACAAGTAATGGGATATCTGTGGACCCCTCCAAAACAGATGCAATTGAGGGATGGATGAGGCCAACATCGATAACGGATATCCGTAGCTTCATGGGGTTAGCTAGATATTATCGACGATTTGTGAGAAATTTCTCACGATTTTCTAACCCTCTTACCAAGCTAACTCGAAATGGAGTAAAGTTTTCTTGGAGTGATGAATGCGAAGAAATATTCAAGGAGTTGAAAAGGAGGCTTATCACTGCGCCCGTGCTCACTTTACCCACAAGTGGGGAACTTTTTGTGGTATTCAGTGATGCTTCAAAGAAGGGATTAGGTTGTGTGCTGATGCAAAATGATAAAGTTATATCCTATGCCTCAAGGTAGTTGAAAATTCATGAGAAAAACTATCCAACGCATGATCTGGAGTTGGCAGTGGTGATCTTTGCATTGAAAATCTAGCGGCATTACCTCTATGGAGAGAAATGTGAGATATATACTGACCACAAGAGTCTTAAATATATATTCACACAGAAAGAGCTTAATATGCGCCAGAGAATATGGATAGATCTCATCAAGGATTATGACTGTTCAATACATTACCACCCTGGGAAAGCGAACAAGGTGGCAGATGCCTTAAGTAGAAAGGACCCAGCAATTCTATCAATGATGAGAATTGAGAAGGATCCAATATTCTTAGACTTGATGAAGATGGATGTGGGAATCATAAAGGAGGGAACATCATCAATCCTTTCACAAATGATTGCTTAACCATCTCTTTTGTAAAGGTTAAAGGATGCTCAAAAGGATGATATGGGAATTCAAGAAAAAGTGGACGCTATCAAAAAGAGGAAATCCTTGGAGTTTAATGTTAATGAAGAAGGAATTGTGCGGTTTGGGAAAAGACTATGTGTTCCATCAAGTACGGAGCTGAAGAAGGAACTTTTGGATGATTCACATAGTTTAAATTTCTCTATTAACCTAGGGAGCACAAAGATGTATCGAGATCTCCGAGAAAACTTTTGGTGGGATAATATGAAGAAGGAGATTGTTGAATATACATCAAAGTTCCTAGTGTGTCAGCAAGTGAAGGCAGAGAGGCAGAAGTCTAAGGGGATGATGCAACCATTGCCCATACCAGAATGGAAATGGTAGAACATCACCATGGACTTTGTCATCGGACTTCCAAGGACATCCAAATGCAACAATGCAATCTGGGTTGTTGTGGATTGTCTTACAAAGACTGCACACTTTATTGCTATTCGGGAGAATTTCTCATTGGATCAACTGGCACAGATATATATCAGGGAATTGGTAAGGTTGCATGGAGTACCACTATCTATTTTGACTGACCGAGATCTAATATTCACCTCTAAGTTTTGGAAGAGTCTTCAACATGCTCTGAATACTGAACTGAACTTCAGTACGTCCTATCATCCTCAAACTGATGGCCAATCCGAGCGGACTATCCAAACACTTGAGGATATGTTGAGAGTGTGCTCAATGGACTTTAAAGGAGGATGGTATCAATATCTTCCTCTGGTTGAGTTCTCTTATAATAACAGTTTCCACTCGAGCATCCAAATGGCACCATATGAAGCCCTGTATAGGAAAAGGTGCAGAACACCGGCATGTTGGGATGAGGTCGGTGAACGTAAGCTGCTTGGACCAGAAATGGTTGAAGAAATGGTGGAGAAGGTGAAAACCATTCAGTAGCATATCAAGGCAGCCCAGAGCCGATAGAAGAGTTATGCAGATAATCATCAATGAGACCTTGAGTTTAAGTTGTAGACATGGTGTTTCTACGCATATCTCCATGGAAGAAGGTCATGAGGTTTGGAAGGAAAGGGAAGTTAAGTCCAAGGTACATCGGCCCCTTTGAGATTCTTGATCTTGTCGGGGTTGTGGCCTATCGACTAGCACTTCCACCTACCATGGCCAAAGTACATTATGTCTTTCATGTATCCCTCTTAAGGAAGTACATATCGGACCCTTCACATGTACTCTCTTCTGAGGTGGTACAATTGGAAGATGATCTTTCTTATGAGGAGCAACCAATGAAGATCTTAGATCGTAGAGAAAAAGTTCTACGAAATAAGACAATGCCCCTCGTTAAGGTGTTGTGGAGAAACCCCAAGTTTGAAGAAGTGACTTGGGAATCGGAGGATATGATGAAGCTGAGTTACCCATATTTGTTTTAGTGTGGAAAAAGGAAAATTTCGAGGGAAAAATTTCTTAAGGGGGAATATTGTAACGACCCAAAGTTTCATTAATGGAAATCCCTCTTGATCTAATTAAATGTCTCTTTATGTTTATATAAAATGTCAACTTCTTTGGTTTTATGTTAAGAATTTTTTACCATTGCTAATATAGTCGTTGAACAGTGATCACATGATTAGTATAAATATAGGACTTTAACAAATTCAATTTACTCAGACAAAGGAAGTGATGGCCTCATCCAGTATAATTGCCCCATATGAAGCCCATTTGTCAGAGCTCGGAATGAGGTGGCGTCTTTGGGATTCTCCCTTGACCAAGCCCAAGATGATTTTCATCATGTCAATCTCGAACGTGACTGTCTACGGGAAAATTGGAAGTTGATTGAAATTACCACTCGAGCGATGTTATCCAAGCCACCCCAAGAGTCTGTCACCATCGCACACCTTACCCTTAGGTCTTATAAAGCTGTTTTAAGGGGTTATGTAACAAATAAGTAGTACTATGTTCATGTACATTATTTTTTATATAATAATGAATATAATTTCTAGTCATTTTTGATACATTCTAAATGGTTTTTAAAGTACAAATGGTGTTTTTAGTTATTATTTAATTAAGAAATCTATTTTATTAAATTAAGGGATTTTTGAATTAAATAAAATTTTAATAAAATAATAATATTATTATTAAATTAATTTTTATTAAATATAAATTATTTTATAATTTTATGAATGCAATTAAAATTTGTATTAAGGTTTGAAATCCATTTCTGTCAAAACCCATGAATTTTCGATAAATGTCGGTTTTTATTTTAAAAGTAAAAATTAACATATTTAGAAAACTATTTAGATAAAATAAATGTTATTTATGGAATCAGGACGTCAAAATTATCCAACGGTGATTTTTTCATAATTTTCTGAGAGTCAAATTTTTGGGTAAAAATTAAATATCATTTAAATATATAATGTGTTTTATGACATCATAATGACCCAATAGTGATGTAATAAAATACTATAATATTTATATTCGTCCAATATATGTTTTACCATTAAAATAATGTGATTTTGGGTCTGTTTGACTAACATTTCAAAGCATTAATGGACCCCTCAAGACATATTCAACACCTTGCCTTTTTAAATTAATTTCCATGGGAGTGTGACTCACCTCCACATAAGCAACCCTAATATTATAAGAAGTTCAGAACTTTTCCTTATAAAATATTATTTTCCTATTCCCTTTTCCAAAAACCATGGGCAAAAACCATGGTATGGTTTGTGGTTTGGATTAATTTAATATAAGGGGTCCCAAACCTAAATAATAAAGAATTTCCTCACCTTTCCTATATAAATCCACCCAATATCCCACTTCCTCCTCACTCAAAGCCTTTGAAGTTCATCCAACCTCTTCCCTACTCTCTCTAGAATCCTCCCAAGGTTCCCCAAGCTCCCAATAAGCCTCTCAGAAGCCTCTCTCTAGCCTTTGGAAGCACACTTCCAAGTAAGGGTTTTTTCTTCCTTTCTCATTTTTGTCCAATTTTATTTAAGTTGTTTTTCCCTTTTAATTTCAATTATAAATGTTGGGGTATGGTTTTTCACCTCCCTAATACTTCCCTATTTATGTTTTAATGATGGGAGACCCTTTCTCTCTCATTAAATTCTTCCCATGTACACCCGTTACTATGCCGAAATTCTGAAAAGAACTTCTCTCTCCTCTTTTACATTCAAACAATACTTTTGTATCATGAATCTAAATTCCATTACAATTGTTTGGACATGTATCTATATTACCTCCTTACTATCCATTACATGTAAATATGATGAGGAACCCCTTTCTCTCTCATCAACCATTTTTATGAATTCTTATGTCACGCTGTTACGCTGCTGAAATCGCACTGATTTTCTAAGCCAATGTCATTGTGTAGTGAATACCATGCCCATTTCTCCATCAAGGGTATTCAACTTTATTCACATTTACTTATTGACTGTAAAGTTTCATGTATGAATTCCACATTCTGTTATTGTGGAATAAATGATTATATTTTATGAATCCAAGTTTTATGATCCATGTGGCACACTTATGCATGAAATGAAATGTTTAAGAAGGGTACGCCCTTATAGTGCTCCAATGCATTGGGTAAAGTATAGTATCATGATACGTTATGTGCAATGAGTGTTGACTCATGCTAATTAAAGCGCAACGAGGGTTTACTCGTGCTTTATGTGCAATGAGGATTTACTCATGCTCCATGTGCAATGAGCCTTGGCTCATGCTAATTCCATGTTAAGTATTGTTGTCACATTTCCATGTTATGATTATCATGCTTTATCATGCCTTTATGTTCATGTTTATCTTGTTCTCTATTGATATGCCGAATGTCTAACATGTAATTTAATCCTCATGTTATTCCATGTGTATTACCTTACTGGGCTTTATAGCTCACCCTTTTCTTATGCATGTCCTCAGGTTATCCCATGGAATGCTAAGTACGAGGGAATGTAGTGGTCATGTAAAGGAATTTTTCAATAAAGATGTTGTATTTCATGTTTTAATTTTTTATGTAATGATCTTAATCCCCAAAGATACTAAACCTCTCGATCTTATTTGTTGTATCAAGTGAATTTTTATGTAATAAATCATGTTTAAGTTGTAATAAAAAGCAGGGTTGTCATAGGCGAAACCCAACTTAATGAAGATAATGAACGGACCTTTGAAGAATGAAAGGGGTGGGGGTTGATCGATCCTGCTGTGCTCTTTTATTGTTGATGTGTGCTGTGAATTATACGGGCCTATGCTCACTGAAAATCATGTTCGTTGGTGGTCTTTCTCTGTGCACTAATGAACCTAGGTGTTCCTGGATGTGTAAATAATTTGTAACATAGAATTGGTTAATTACATATACTCGGTTAAATAAATTGAAGGCACCAGGATTAACCCTTTTCTGGTATAACCCCGGTTAAAGAAAAGTGGAATTGAAACCATGGAGTGTGTTAAATCTTTTAAATCTGAAAATACCTGTGTGGGACTACCTTGTGTTGGTGGTAGTGGGTTGGTTGTTTTTCCTTCATGGGCTGATTACGGGTGACTTTATTTATTTCTTGGATGGGATCCCCTGTTGTTATACTTTCGCTAGTTATGAATCTGAGGCTGTGGGGGTGACTCTGTTTATATCAAGAATTGGGGTGGAATCCTCTTTTGTTGAGGAACCATTGGCTTCTGGAGTTTGGGGACATGTGGCTGTGTCTCAGGTTGTTTTGTTTCCAGTACTTTGAGGAATCTCACTTGATCCCTAGTTGTTGTGACTTCACAAGAGAACTGGGTGTGAATGCTTAAATTACCTTATTTTTTTTCCTTCTAACTATTTTTTTAATCTGTGAATGTGCCTGTTAGTTGCCTAGTAGTAAAGGGATTAACTCATACTAAATTGTTATGAATGATAACTTGAATAGGGGAACTGGGAATTTTTTTTTGTGTGCCTATTTTCTGAGGCAGTAGTGCTTGTGTGCCTGCTTGTATCTGTTTGAGGAGCCGTAGGTTGGGCTGTGTGTTGGTATATATATATATATATATATATAATTGTATGTTTTATGTTTAGTCGCACCCCACCCGCATTGGGTACTTAGTTTCGGACACCCCATTTCTTGGGGAAGGGTGTTTCCCCCCTAGTTACTCTCCTTCATGCTCCCTCTTCCCTCTAATGTGATGGCTGGAGGTGACCTTACACCCAAGACTCTTCGGGTAGGTTTCGATTGGTGTGTTGTTAGCCCAGGACTCTTCGTGCAGGTTTTTTTCCCAAGAATCTTAGGGATAAGGCCCAGGTGTGTGTGGGCAGGGATGGATGGTTGTGAGGCCCAGGTGTGTGCGGGCAGGAAGAGCGTGGTAGAGTCAGGACGTTTGCCGTTAGGGATGAGCAGCTAGCTAGTGGGGGAAATGGTGGTGCGGGGTACCCAAATGTTTTGTTCTTAACTATTACCTTATTGCTTGTGTTATTTGGTGAGCATGGCCGGTGAGGTGGGATGGATAGACTCCTTGATAGATGTTGGTTTCTCTGCTTCTCATGGGACATTAGTATGTATCCCCACTTGTGCACGAGAGATATAGGTTTTTATACTGAGTATGCTTTTTATGCTCGCCCTACGTTTACTTTTAGGTTTTCAGGAGGACTTCAGAGGCTATGCGGGACCTTACTAGTCTGGATGTTGGAGTTTCTGTTGGCCGCTGTTGTTTTCTACTTCGCCTTTTCTTTTCCTGTTGGTTTGTACATTGGAGTTCTTGTACCTTGTTCAGTTTTCTTATTAAAACATGTATGTAGTATGGTTTTATTTGAGTTTTCTTTACTTGGTGGTGTTTAGTATTGACTCATTATTTCTCCCAATCCTGGTTAACTAAAAAGGGTAATGCCTCCCATATTGTAAAAATGTCATACCCTTGGTGATAGTCTCCACTCTGGGGCCTACTGGAGGCGGGACTCGGGGGTCATTATCTCTTCTTTGACTTGAGGAAGGAAGGGCGGGGACCTTTTCTGCCCCTTCCATCGTCTTGCCGAAGGCGGGTCATGACAAAATGGTATCAAAGGGAAGAGGTTTGAAGGATAGGATGGAGTCTAGAGTTAGGCGCAATGAGTATTGCATGGGATGGTAAGGCAACAGTGTTAGGTGATCTTAGTTCGTGAAATAGACCAAGGAGGACCGGCTAGGACATAGGATTTTAGGGCCCCCCATGATCCGATGCAAGGACTCTGAGCCTATCAAACGACCAAGTGAGGCTACATTGATTACGGGGTAGAGACCCTAGGGAAGGTACATGCATCATGTTGTTTGTGTTTTTACTATATTTGTTGCATCTTGGGGAGAAGAAAAACTTAATAATAATACTAAGGAAAATAATATTAATAATAATAATAATTATAATAATAATAAGAAGAAGAAGAAGAAGAATTTCCCTTGCTACTCGGGCTTAGGCATTCTTTGTTTAACTTGCAGCTATGGCACCCAGACGTTATCCATGAGTGACTCGGATGGTTGAGGCCCAGTGGATCGAGGTAGTTGACCAGCAGAGGGTTGACCGAGATAAGGAGGACGACTTGTGGCAGAGGACTCTGCGCTCCCTCCAACGACAAACCCTCGAGAAGTACGAGGGCAGCGTTTCTGACTTGTTGACGGAGGGATGGCTCGAAAAGCTAGCCATCACCTTCTCGTTGATCCGTTCTCTGAGGGAGTACTAGGTTCCATTGGCCGTAAGTCAGATGAGAGGAGTAGCGCGTCAGTGGTGGATGCTTTTCCTGGGAGAGAAGACAGAGGCAGAGGTTTCATGGGCCGGTTTCAAGAAGGAATTTCATGAGGAGTTCCTCTCCTCTACGGAGAAGGCTGAGAAGAGACAGGATTTTATATCCCTTTAGTAGGAAAGCATGTCAGTTATGGAGATGGGGATCAAGTTCAAGGATCTCTTTCACTTTGACCCAGATCTCTTTCTGGATGAGGAGTCTCGGGAAAGACGGTTAGAGGAGGCGCATTGTCCTTCTCTTCAGTACGCTGTCACTCCCTTCACTCTTCTGACGTACCTAGCAGTACAGAAGAAGGTTGAGATAGTAGAGAGGATGCACTCTAAGGGAGGCACACCACGAGAGGGGAACCAGCTGGGTTCATCAAAGGGGAAGGTGGTCAGCAGCAGGTCTCTAGTGACAGGGCCTTCCAGGTTTCAACCAGCGGGGAGTAGGCCTCATTAGTTCCAGTTTTGAGCTTCTGTCCCTCACCCCTTTTCCACAGGGCTAAAACCAAAGTGTTTCTCTTGTAGAGTTTTCGGTCACATCTAGAGTAGGTATCCGACTCGAGCTCCACATGGTGGAGGAGGGTAGTTTCAGCAGCCACCTCTTCAGCATCTATTGCCGACGAGGCCTTTCCAGCATCAACAGCAGGCCCTTGGCCCTCCGAGGGATGACCTTGCAAGAGGATATCAACACCAGGGTGAACCTCAGGGACCACGACCCGGGCATGGTTGGGGAGGTGGTCGACAACAGTGAGGCAGAGGAGCTGGGCAAGGACAGTTGCACGCCGCAGAGTTAGTAGCTCGGACGGGACCAGAGGTCGTTCGAGGTACGATCAGTTTATTCAGAACTCTTGTTTATTCCTTGTTTGATTCGGGAGCTTCGCACTTCTTTGTTACGCCTGAGTTAGCCCATGATCTGGGTCTGGATGCCAAGAGACTTTCTAGGCCCCTAGTGTTGAGAGCACCGATTGGGGGTCAGACCAGTGTGTCTTACTATTTTCGAGGATGTAGACTGATGATTGGACCGCATCAGTCCAGTGGAGACCTTCTTTCACTGCAGATGCAGCAATACGATGTCATTCTAGGCATCGACTGGTTATTCTCCATGCACGCCATCGTCGACTGCTATCAGAGGAGGGTTGAATTCTCCAACGAGGATTGATGGCGTGTGGCTTTTGTTGGGGAGCGGAGTTATCAGAAGGGGAGTCGACACGTGGAGTCTCTCTTTTCTATGCTGAACGGGATGTCAGTAGAATCAGAAGACGCAGGAATGATGGATGTCCCAGAGGTCGTAAGATAATTCCCTGATGTCTTTCCTGATGAGGTTGTGACTCTACCCCCTTGATGTGATGTTGAGTTTAGGATATACTTACAGCCTGGTGCCCGCCCGATCTCGATGGCTCCTTATCGGATGGCACCTTCCGAGTTGCGGATTTAGATTGACGATCTGATGCAGAAGGGCTTTGTTCGACCCAGCGTGTCACCGTGGGGTGCTCTAGTTTTGTTTGTAAAGAAGTCAGATGGTGGTCTACGACTATGCATAGACTATAGGAGGTTGAATCAGGTGACGATCAAGAATCGTTACCCCCTCCTGAGGATAGATGATCACTTCGACCAGCTAAGGGAAGCAGGTTGGTTCTCTAAGATCGATCTGTGGTCTAGATACCACCAATTGAGAGTAAAGGAAAGTGATATCTCGAAGACGGATTTCAGGTGCCGATATGGCCACTTCGAGTTCGTGGTCATGTCGTTTGGCGTTTCAAACGCTCCATCCGTGTTCATGGTACTCATGAACTCCATTTTCCAGGAATACCTAGATCGGTTCGTATTCGTGTTCATTGACGAAATCCTGATCTACTCAAGATCAGAGGAGGACCACGTTGAGCACCTGGGGACAGTTTTGGAGGTCCTCCAACAGCACCAACTTTATGGGAAGTTGTCGAAGTGCAGGTTCTGGAAGCGAGAAGTGCAATTCCTTGGGCACGTTGTTTCCGAGCAGGGAGTAGCAGTAGATCCGTCGAAGGTCAGGGCAGTCGTTTCATGGGAAGCACCCAAGAACGTGGCGGAAGTTTGTAGTTTCCTAGGTTTGGCAGGCTATTACAGGAGGTTTGTGCCCGACTTCTCTCGAGTTGCAACTTCGTTGACAGCTTTGACTAGGAAAGACCAGGCCTTCATGTGGAGCGACCAGTGCCAGACATCTTTTGGATACCTAACGGAGAATCTGTTTAGTGCTCTAGTACTCAGATTACCAGAGGAAGGGGTGTTGTTTGAATTGTTTTGTGATGTTTCTGGCCTTGGGTTGGGATGTGTGCTTATGTAGCAGTGAAGAGTGATCTCTTATGGATCTAGGTAGTTACGTCCTCGTGAACGTAACTATGACATCCATGATCTGAAGCTTGCGGACATGGTGTTCGCATTGAAGTTGTGGCGGCATTATCTCATCGGAGAGTGCTTTGTGGTCTTCTCAGATCACAAGAGCTTGTGTTATATCTTTTCCCAACGAGATCTGAACTTGCGGCAGTGGAGATGGGTTGAGTTCCTCCAAGATTACGACTTCGAGATCTCTTATACTGAGGGAAAGGGAAATATTGTTGCTAATTCCCTAAGCAGTAAATCACGGAAGGAAGTAGTTCAGGAATCTGCAGATGCTTGGAGAGCGATGGAAGAGTTAGCAGCCTTGCATTTGGATGCAAGGGTGGAAGGTGGAAGAGGTTTTCTGTTTTAGATGACTGTAGTTCCCTCCTTAGTGGTGCAGGTGGAAGAGTCTCAGTGGGGGGACTCATAGGTGGAAGTGATGCGGGATCATGTTTATCAGGGAAACGCTCCTGAGGGATGGTCGGAGGATGCCCAGCATCAGATTCTTTTTCGTGGAAGGCTTTTCGTTCTGGAGATGATGCGTAAAGGTGTTCTCCGTGAGTTCAATGGCTCGGCTTTAGAGGTACATCTTGGGGTCTCAAAATTTACCAAGGCCTGAGGGGATAGTTTGGGTGGCCCGGGGAAAAGCAGGTAGTGGTAGAGTTTGTGGCTAAGTGCCTAGTGTGTCAGCAAGTGAAGGCTGAACACTATTTTCCTGGAGGGTTGTTGCAGCCTTTAGATGTTCCCGAGTGGAAGTGGGATTAAATCTCAATGGACATCATCACAGGGCTACCCAGGGCTCAGGGTGGCTAAAATTCCATCTGGTTAGTGTTGGATCGGTTGACAAAATCAGCTCACTTATTGGCGATTAAGGAGTCGAGCCCAGTGAGAACCTTAGCCTAGAGGTATATCGATGAGGTGGTGCGGTTGCACGGTATCCTGAGATATATTGTATCTGATCGAGACACTCGGTTTACCTCACGAGTCTGGAGGGGATTACAGCATGCCTTTGGCACCCATCTACGCCTTAGTACTTCTTTCCACCCTTAGACAGATGGGCAGACAAAACGGACGATCCAGACATTCGAAGACATGCTGCGGGCATGTGTTCTAGATTTTGGGGGATCATGGGTACAACACTTTCTTCTAGTGGAGTTTTCTTATAACAATAGATTCCACTCCACTATTTTTATGAAACCATTTGAGGCCTTGTATGGGAGGTCGTGTCGTTCACCCGTTTGCTGGACAGAGTTTGGGGAAGCAGCTATTCTTGGTCCAGAAGTGGTGTAGGGCACCACTGAGAAGGTTTAACTCGTGCGTGAGAGGATGAAGGCAGCCCAGGACTGGCAGAAGTCTTATGATGATCATAGGAGGAGGCCCTTGGAGTTTGAGGTTGGGAATCATGTGTTCTTGAAGGTTTCACCTCGACGTGGGAAGCGAAGGTTTGGGAAGGGGAGTAAGCTCTCCCGGATGTGAGATGCACGGGGTGGCCCGATCTTCACGGCATAGGGCGGCGGATGTAAGATGCGGTTTGGGGCTAAGTGGCGGATGATGGTTATGGATAGTGGATGCAAGTAGTCAATCAATGCTATAAGGAGCGTGACCTACTACTTAGACAACACACTCAAGGGAGGGATGTGATAGCCAATCCACACAAAAACTCACTTGGGTTGAGGCACGGAATTGGGGGCTTTGTGATCTTGGATCACCAATATAACTTGTAGATTGACAAGGCAATAATGCACAAGAGAAGAGGGGAACTCGGAACAATTCTCACACAATGGAGAGAAACAAAGCATAAGCTCTCAATTAATTCTTGAATGAAAATACAATGCCATGGGGTGGCTATTTATAGCCAAGGGGGAGATACAATGGTCAAGGGTCTAATACCCTAAAGTCATAAAGTCTAAAAATACCTTGTCCCCTTAAAAGTCAAAAAGATAAAAGCCAACAAATACTTTTGGAAAATTAGCACACAACTTTCCAACATAGACCACCGGATTTGACTTTGAGTGCATAGCCCACCGGATTTGACTTTGGTATCCAAAGATGCCATTTCTAGAATCCTCCATGTGGGTAAGGCATCCAAATTCGTGCAACCATGTGGTCCAAGCTTTAAACATCAATTTTGGGCTTGAATAATTGATATTATAGGCCCATTTTCTCCATCCATGAAAGGAAAGATCATTGGGCCTTTAATGAAGCGAGATGGGCGCCCATTGTTGCATTCAGCCTCTTTAATCTCCCACACGTCATCGGGCCTTGAAAATACAACTCCTCCACTTGGGTAATTGGCCCAGTGCCTTCAACATGGTTCGCATCAACATGGTTCTCATCATCCTCCCCCTCTTGAAAAGGAGTCGTCCTCGACTCTTCATCCTCTACACCCAAAAAAGGATAAAGATCAGAAACATTGAAAGTGGCACTTACACCATACTCACCTGGCAAAGCTATCTTGTAAGCATTGTTGTTAATATTCTCAAGCACTCGGAAAGGTCCATCGCCACGTGGCATGAGTTTTTATTTCCGCTTGTCGGGAAATCTTTCCTACCGCATATGAACCCAGACTAGGTCACCGGGCTCGAACAACATTTGCTTGCAACCCTTATTTTCACGATCAATGTATTTCTGGGTCATTCGCTCGATATTTATCTTTGCCTTTTCATTGATTTTCTTGATGAATTCTACACTCCCTTTTTCATCCATATTGACTTCTTCCTGTAAAGGCAAAGGAACTTGATCAATAGGGGAAAGGGGGTTAAAGCCGTAAACAATTTCAAATGGAGAATATTGAGTAGTGGAATGCTTGGACCTGTTATATGCGAATTCCATATGTGGTAGGCACTCCTCCCAATTCTTTATGTTCTTCTTCACAATGGTTCTCAAAAGGGACGATAGTGTCCGATTCACCACCTTGGTTTGTCCATTGGTTTGCGGATGACAAGTAGTGTAAAATAGTAACTTCGTTCCAAGTTTGCTCCATAATGTCTTCCAAAAGTAGCTGAGGAATTTTGTGTCTTGATCCGACACAATCATCCTTGGCATTCCCTGAATCTTGACTACTTCCTGAAAGAAAAGTGTTGCAATGTTAGTGGCATCATTAGTTTTGTGACAAGGAATAAAATGTGCCATTTTTTAAAACTGATCCACCACAATGAAAATGGAATCTCTCCCCATCTTGGTCCGTGGTAACCCCACAATAAAGTCCATTGATATGTCCTCCCAAGGGGTGTTGGAGATTGGGAGAGGAAGATATAGTCCGTGTGGGTTCAGTTTTCATTTGGCTTTATGGAAAACAATGCACTTTCCCACAAATTTCTCAACATATCTAGATATCTTAGGCCAATAAAAATGCTCATTAAGAATACTTAGAGTTTTCGCAACACCAAAATGTCCCATTAACCCACCCAAATGTGATTCCTTCACTAAAAGTAAACGAATAGAGCAATTGGGAATGAAAATCTTATCAATCTGGAATAAGAATCCATCATGTAAATAGAACTTTTCCCAACTAACTCCATTTTTACAATGTTCATAAGGTTGTCTAAAATCACTATCAGTGGTATATAAATCCTTAATGTATTCAAAACTAAGGAGTTTTGAATCCAACAAGGATAAAAGAGAATATCTACGTGAAAGTGCATCAGCCACAATATTTTCTTTACCCTTTTTATGCTTGATGACATATGGAAATGATTCAATGAATTCCAACCATCTAGCATGTCTCCTATTTAGTTTATGTTTGCTTATAAGGTATTTAAGAGCCTCGTGATCAGAATGGATCACAAATTCTTTAGTCCAAAGATAGTGTTTCCATGTCTCTAGTACTCTAAACAATGCATACAACTCTTTATCATATGTAGCATAGTTCAGAGTTGGGACATTTAACTTCTCACTAAAATAAGCAATATACTTACCTTCCTGCATGATTACTCCTCCTATGCTAATCCCGCTTGCATCACATTCAATTTCAAAGGTCTTACTGAAGTCCAGAAGTGAAAGTAGAGGGGCATGGGTGAGTCTTTCCATAAGATCATGGAAGGCCTTCTCTTGAGTTGTCCCCCATTCGAAAGGAACATTCTTCTTTGTCAACTCGTTCAATGGTGTTGCTATTGTGTTGAAGTCCTTCACAAATCTCCTGTAAAAACTAGCAAGCCCATGAAAACTTCTTACCTATTAAACAGAGGTTGGAGTTGGTCATTCTTGTATTTCTTTGATCTTCTCGTTATCCACTTCAACTCCATTGCCGCTCACAACAAATCCAAGGAAAACAATCTTATAGAGACAAAATTCACACTTATTTATGTTTCCAAATAGATTTTATTTCCTTAACACCTCTAGGACTTTTCTTAAGTGATCTACATGTTCATGAAAAGTCCTACTATACACCAGAATATCATCAAAGTAAACTACCCCAAATTTTCTAATATATGCACGTAAGACATGATTCATTAACCTCATAAATGTGTTAGGTGCATTGGTGAGACCAAAGGGCATGACTAACCATTCATAAAGTCCATGTTTTGGCTTAAATGTAGTTTTCCACTCATCTCCTTCTTTCATCCTAATTTGATGGTAGCCACTTCTTAAATCAATTTTTGAGAAAATAGTTGAACCATTTAATTCATCTAGCATATCATCTAACCTAGGGATAGGATGACGATACCTGACCGTGATGTTGTTAATGGCTCTGCAGTCAATGCACATTCTCCATGTTCCATCCTTCATTGGTACTAGAAGCACCGGTACCGCACAAGGACTAAGGATCTCTCTCACATACCCCACATTCAATAACTCTTGAACTTGCCTTTGAATTTCTTTTGTCTCCTCCGGGTTGGTGCGATATGCTGGGCGGTTCGATAGTGATGCTCTAGGTATGAGTTCAATTTGATGCTCAATACCTCTAATGGGTGGCAAATCAGGTGGCACCTCTTCGGGAAACACGTCTTCAAATTCCTGCAACAAAGACTCAACAACATGTAGCAAAGAAGATGCTAAGTCGTTAGTGTTCAACATCACCTCTTTGTACATAAGTACTAAGAGATTTTGTCGAGAAATCAAAGCTTCCTTAACCTCACTCTTTTTTCCAACATCACATTTTTCTCTCCTCTTAAATCGTTTTCCCCTCTTGATTTTTCTTTGCTCTCCATTTCTTTTCTTCTCTCGTTTTCTATTTTTCCCTCATTCTCTCCTTTTTCATTTTCTCTCTTTTTTCCCTCATCACTCTTTTTTTTCTTTTCTCTCAAAATGTTATCTTCCTGAATTTTCTTGGAGGACATGGGGTTGAGGGTTATAGGTTCCCCTCGGAGTAAAAAAGAGTGACGGATCAAGAAACCATCATGAGTAACACACTGATCATACTGCCATGGTCGACCCAATAGCAAGTGGCACACCTTCATAGGAACAATGTCGCACAATACCTCATCCTTGTATTTGCCAATGGAGAACAATGCCTTCACCTATTTGGTAACCTTCATATCTCCACAATCATTCAACCATTGAAGTCGATATGTATGTTGATGCTTCAAAGTAGGAAGTATCAACTTCTCTACTAACTCAGTGCTAGTAACATTACTACAGATTCCTCCATCAATAATAACACTACATACCTTTCCATGGATCTTACACCGTGTATGGAAAAGGTTCTACCGCTGCTCCTTCTCTCCCACGGTCATTTGTGCACTTAGAACTCTCCTAGTGAAAATAATCTCACCATCTTCTGCACACTCTCCACTATCAATTTCTGGAGATTCTTCCTCCTCTTCCGAGCTCTCTCCATCGGTCTCCCATTCTCCATACCTGTTGATGGTCATGGTGCGCCGGTTTGGGCACTCACTAGCAATGTGACCCCTTCCTTGACATTTGAAACACTGAATATCCTGATTCCTAGTTTGGTTAGCCTCAAAAGTAGTTTTCTTAGGTGGAAGAATTACCTTGTAACTTTTACGATCAACCACCTCTTTTGCCTTTGATGGTTCTCCAATCTCCTTCCTCGGATTTCTCCACGGTGTGAAAGTGGTAGTGGGTTTCCTCATGTTTCTCCTCCTTTTGATTTGTTGTTCAATCTTGGTGGCTTGGTAGATCATATCTTTTATCTCTACATGGTGGTACATCTCCACTTGATCCGCAATCTCCCGATTGATCCCATGTAAAAACCATGCCATGGTTGCCTCTGGATCTTCCTCAATATTTTCCTGAATCATGGAAATTTGCATCTCCTTGTAGTATTCTTCTACACTCTTACTCCCTTGGGTAAGGCGTTGAAGTTTTTTGTGGAGATCTCTATGGTAATGTGTGGGAACAAACCGCTTCTGCATGGCGAACTTCATGTCTTCCCAAGTGTTGATGGGACGTCCACCATATCTAGCCCTATCTTTTTGAACTTGATCCCACCAAATTAAAGCATAATCAGAAAATTCAATGGAAGAAATTTTGATATTTTTCTCCTCGGAATATGAATTGCATGAAAAGACCTGCTCGATCCGCATCTCCCACTCCAAGTATGCTTCCGGATTGCTTTTCCCTTGAAAAGAAGGGACCTTCACATTGATCCCGTCCAGTAGGTCATCATCATGTTGTCTCCTTTTTCCTCCTCTCAGTTGTTGGTACAACCTCATCCTTTTTGGAAATCATCAAGATCATCGTCAAAGTTCACCATCTCCTCCTCCATGATGTGGGGATGACGTGGTGCCGGAGCGCATCGTGGGTTATCATGGAACATCCTTGGGCTTGGTTTATTCTCCAATTCATCAATACTATCATGTAACACCTCCAACTTCTGATCAAGAAGCTTCTCGAAGTGGCTCACCAAAGCTTGCATTTGGAATTGCGTAGCTTCGGGTGCAGGAGATCTACTTCGACTTCCTTCATCGCTAACATGTGCAATTTTCTTCCCACGATCTTCTACCATGATATGTTATGCAAACACCAACACACACAGGGGGGAAACACAGACAATGATACACACTCACTCACACACGCGAGATGTACACACACACACACAAGATGTACACACTCACACACACAAGGATATACACTCATGCATACAAGATATACACACTCACACACAAAAGATTTACACTCACACACACACAACAAGATGCACACACTCACACACACAAGATTTTTTTTTTGCTTATTTCTCTCCACTCTAAACACTCAATTATAATTCCAAGCTCTTATGAAATATAATACCTTGGTTTGTATGATCACTTGCCACCAATATTTCCCCAATAAAGATTGTGTTGGGGGCTGGTTTAACACAACCCGCTTGAGTGGTAAAGGGTAAAGGGTGAAAAGAGGGTAGAAAATGGATAAAGGGTGGGTGGAAAAAGGGGGTAGAAAGGTGGTATTTGGGTTTTGCCCGATTCTGCAAGATAAGATAAATGAATAAAAATATGAGCCAAATACAAAAAGTGGATGAAGTAAAATGATGGAAAAAAGTGATATATGGAAATGGATAGTGCTAATAAGGTAAAGCACAAAGGAGTAATTGTATCTGCTTTTTTTTGCTCTTTTTTTTGTCAAATCTCCCCAAAAAGGGTTGTGCTTGGAGTTTTAAAGAACAAGATGATTGAATGGAGAGTAAGACAATTTTTTTTTCTTTTTTTTCAAAATCTCTCAAATAAAGGATGTGCTTAATTTTGAAAAGCACAAAATGATGAGTTTAGGGAATTTTTTTTTGATGGATACAAATCACATATAGAGAATTAAATGCGGAAAGAATATGAATGAAAATTTGGCTCAATTTATAATAATCCAAGCTTGCACAAACTAGGACAATTCGGGAGGCTTTCAAGAAAATGGATTTTTTTTGTTGAATGGGTGAATAATGTGGATAGATAAGGAGGGTAATGGACAAAATTAAAGTAAATGAAGGGATAGACGCCTACCATGTCAACCTGGCTCTGATACCAACTAATGTGAGATGTACGGGGTTTCCCGATCTTCACGGCATAGGGCGGCGGATATAAGATGCGGTTTGGGGCTAAGTGGCGAATGATGGGTATGGATAGCGGATGCAAGTAGTCAATAAACGCTATAAGGAGCACGACCTACTACTTAGACAACACACTCAAGGGAGGGATGTGATAGCCAATCCACAGAACAATGCACTTGGGTTGAGGCACGGAATTGGGGGCTTTGTGATCTTGGATCACCAATCTAACTTGTAGATTGACAAGGAAAGAATGCACAAGATCAAGGGGGAACTCGGAACAATTCTCACACAACGGAGAGAAACAAAGCATAAGCTCTAAATTAATTCTTGAATGAAAATACAATGCCATGGGGTGGCTATTTATAGCCAAGGGGGTGATACAATGGTCAAGGGTCTAATACCCTAAAGTCATAAATTCTAAACCTACCTTGTCCCTTTAAAAGTCAAAAAGATAAAATCCAACAATGACTTTTGGAAAAGCAGCACACAACTTTCCAACATATTCCACCGGATTTTACTTTGAGTGCATAGCCCACCGAATTTGACTTTGGTGTCCAAAGATTCCATTTCTAGAATCCTCCATGTGGGCAAGGCATCCAAATTCGTGCAACCATGTGGGCCAAGCTTTAAACATCAATTTTGGGCTTGAATAAGTGATATTATGGGCCCATTTTCTCCATCCATACAAGGAAAGATCCATTGGGCCTTTAATGAAGCGAGATGGGCGCCCATTATTGCATTCAGCCTCTTTAATCTCCCGTGCGTCATCGGGCCTTGAAAATCCAACTCCTCCACTTGGGTAATTGGCCCAGTGCCTTCAACATAGTTCGCATCAACATGGTTTGCATCACTCCCCTGGGTTCATCGGACCTTTCGAGGTGTTGGGATGAGTTGGTGAGTTATCGTATCAGCAGGTGTTGCCACCTCAGTTGGAGAAAGTTCACAATGTCTTTCACATCTCGCAGCTTCATTGATATCTACACGACGACTCCCACATCATCGATTGGGGAGAGTTGGATGTCGAAGACGATGCGACCTTCATAGAACGACCAATCAAGATCAGGGATCTTAAAGAGAAAGTGCTTCGTGGATGAACCATCCCCTTGGTTCTTGTGTTGTGGAGGCATGGTGTCCTGGAAGAGATCACTTGGGAGCGGGAGGCCTAGTTACGCGTTCAGTACCCAGAGATGTTCTGACTTCATTGTTGTTTTTGTTCTGACCCTTGTTGAGATGTTTTACCTTGTGCTTTAATATATGAAATGCTTGTTTTTCTTAGCTATTAGATGATATGTTCCATGTCCTATGTGTGTGTGTCCGAATGTGTGATGATGGGAAAACCTGACTGCTAATCAGGACGCATTAATGTGGATGCGATTAAACCCATGTGGGCAAGTAGTGCTGCCCAAAGCGGATAATATCCTGACATGTAGGAGGGGACTCCCTAACTCATGTGTTGGACAGTGTGATCCTTGTGCTTGTTGTGGATGTAAGGGGGGGGGGGGGTTCTGCTCTAGCTTTCAAATAACTCAGGGGTTTACCCCTGAGAAGTATCTTTAGAGGGTGGTTGTTTAGACCCCTCTTTTATCCTTTATGGTTTGTTCTTATATTCTCGGGGACGAGAATAGTTTGAGAAGTATCTGATGTAATGGCCCGGGGTTTTGGGGTCAATTACTTGGTAAAAATCTGATGTTTGAGGTGTTCTGGGTGGTCTGGAAGGCCATCCTAGCTTCTCAGTGACTCCTAGCAGTAGCCTCGGCCTACCGGTTGTAACGCCCCGACCCCAGTTACCCAGAGTCGGTTCATTATTGCGTAACATTGGCATGATCATAAAAGATCAAGTCTCGAAAGACCGAATAGTTTAGTAGCCTTGGAAACACTAGATAAATTCATAGATGTTACATTACATCATAAAGTGAAAAACTACAATAACATAGTCTCCATAGTCCACACCCATATCCCCTTCAGACTATCCCTGCAGGTCAGTCATAAAATATTTCTTCCCATCCTGAGAAAAATAAAACATTGAAAGGGGTGAGCTCAGATGCTCAGTAAGGATAACAATTTAGCGGAAGCTTTTATAAATAAAAAAACCATTTAAGGCAATGTATAACTAAAACAAAAGCCTTTTAAACTTGAACTTCAACATAATATGGAAAAATTAAAATGAGATAATGCCATTTACTTATTCACATGGATATTCTACTAGTCGAATAATCACATGCAATATCAATGACCACTTTCATAATGATGGAATGCATAATGTCATACTATCATAACCACGTAGCCAAGGCCTCGTGCCAAGACTAAAAATAAGATTTTTTCAAGGCCTCGTGCCAAGACACTAGTTTGTCTCATGAGACCTACCGATGCATCGAGGAGCTATAGCGGGCTCCACCCGTCACTTATTAAGTCCAATGCATTCCTCATTTGAATAGGTTTATACATATCATAAACCATTACGTAATCGTATCACAAAAAACATGCATAAAGTAAACATAACACTTCTACATTTCAATCACAAGATATCAATAAAACACATTGATGTAATAAAAACACTTTCAAAACCATTTTCAATTTTAAAATAAAAGAAAATTAAAACTTGGTATCTATTTTTCATTTAAAAAAAGTTATGGCTTGTAGAGGAAGCTGAAACTCAAATAATGGTCACGGTGGTGGAGAAGTCATTGTCGCCGCATACGTACGACAAAAAACATTCCCTTTTGTCATTTAGTAAAACGTTTCGTATAAAAATATTCCTTTTGAATAAAAGTAAAAGTCAAAGGGGTTTATACACCATATAAAATAAAGTCTTGTATTAAAACAAAATATGCCTCAATGAAAGAAGATTGAGACGAAGTCCCTTACAAAGATCATTTTTTAAATAAAACAGATCTATTATGTGTATTCACTATATGTACACATAAAGAAAGTACAAATACAAGATATGACATAATAATATCATGACATAATTTGAAAGTAGGAGATTAACCCAAAGAATGGAAATTGGGTTAAGAAGTTCCCTTACCTCGTGTCCGACTTGACTCAATTGTTCTTTAATCTCCTGAATAATAAACTAGAGTTAATTTTTACTTGCTTAAGAACCCTTTTCATGTTAATTATTACTTTTATATTATGTAATTATTTAAGTTGATAACGGCCGTTTTTTCGATCTTTGGTACTTGAGTCAAAAATAAACTTCTTATAATTACAAGTTGTTCATGTGGTGAAATATCCATTATATCCAGAATTATATTTATGTTTTATATATCATATATATCATATATATCCATTATATACTTGTATTTATAATATTACATAACATTTAGATGTAAGAAATGAAATGCACCGTTCATGAAGACGGTAAGCCGTACGTACGCATGAACGCTACTTTCATTTCTATTTCATATTTAAGGGAATGAAATAATAATGATATAAAGGTGTATTATAATTCTAGTATAATATAATATATAATATCAGTTACTCCATCCTTTATACATCCCAAATATGGCATTAACGATTCAAATCACTTTGAGGGGGCGGTAGTCCGCACTTCCTAAAATGAAATTATCGTGTTTACCCATAATGGAAATCATAAAGGTGTGCCATAAATTAGAAATACATAAGAATAAGGAAAACATAAACATAATATATTTCATATATATAAATAGTTTCATCATAATTTCCACCATTAGAGGTGTTAAAAGAATATTGAACAATCATCGTTTCGTGAGGCAGTATTTCGCCACCCGCAGAAACAGTATGTTTTTTAACCATTAGACGAAGGTGTGTGTGAGTGTAAATCAAATACTTCTCATATAAACATCCTAGTATATTTAAGATACTGGTGTTGTTACAAAATAAAGGAATAAAAATATATTAAGGTGTTGGAGAAACAAAATAAAACAAAATAACATAAGAGAAGACATTACCTTAAAATCAGGTAACTCTTTTTGATTTGAGCCAAAGGCTTCCTTGGGAAGACTTCTGCCCAAAGTGAGGGTTCTAGAAGTAAGATAGGGAAGTTGGGAGAGTATTTGGGCAGATTTTGGCCGAGCCAAATGGCTTTGATGGTGTGAATAAGGTGGTAGAGGTGGGGGCCTTTTATAAGAGGAGAGGAGGGGCACTTTTGGAAAGATTGACATGTTACATTATTATGAAGTGATTTTCGGATTTCAAAGGTCCAACAATTATATATTTAGAGGATAAGGTGATAAGGGTTCTAAATCTACTCATACAATAGGTTTTTGACAAGTGAAAGTCTTAGATTTTACATTATCTTTTCATTTTATTTAAATCGTTAATTAATGAGGTAATCGTTGCATCATCATGGTTTCATAAATAATTTAATTTATTTAATGTCTAAAAATTATTAAAAAAACTTTAATGATGTAGGAAATCTATTTAGCTTTCCAATTAATATTTATAGTCGAAAAGTTAACTTATATAACCCCATGTAATAATTGTTTTAGTAAAACAACACATGTTTGTGACAATTTTAATTTTACTTTAAAAAAAAGTTATTAATGTCATTTTCTTACCCAAGTGGATCCATGGGGTCCCCAAGGTGACCCATGGATTGTCTTGGTCGGCCATGACCCATCCAATAATGGTAGGACAAGTGTAAAGGTATTTTCATATTTTTATAATATCATTTTTACCTTAAATTTCACTAATTACCTTTAATCGCAATTAATTAAACTTAAAAGTTACTATTCACCAAAAAATTATTTTAATCCCATTGAACCACATTTTACTTCCTAATGACAGCCATGTATGTCGGATTTTTGAAAATCAAATCACAGAAGTGGTAATGTTTAATTTAAACGAAAAATCAGTTTTTTAACCACCACTTAGTGGTTTCACTATTCATCAAAAATTGAAGTTTTTCAGAACAATGCCAAAATTTCACCCTAAGCTATAATTGATATTCCAAATTCAAAAATGATGTATATTTTACAAAATTCCAAACATATAAGTTTCATTAATTAATTTTATAATTAATTCCCGGTTTCACAACAAATAGCGTGTTTTTAAGAAACAATATATATCAAAAGATTGACAATTGTTTATATCCAATTTCAAAGTAAAATTAATTCTAATGACCACCATTGTATAAAATGGTAAAAATATATTCTAATTATACTTTAAAACCACTCAATAGTGTAATTTATCACTATATATTATTCTGATTAAAAAAGTTGTTTTTAAGTATTTTTCAATATTCATAAAAAAATTGGAAGATCTCAGAAAATTACAAAAAATTAAACTTAGGATAATTTTGATATTACGAATACAAAAATGAAGTCCATTTTGAAATATAAAATTTATATAATTTCAAAAAGTGTGTATTATTATTCATAACAGCTACTTTGATTGGTAGCGGTGTGTTAGAATCTCGAACTTGCGTATAATGCAAGCTATTGCATTATTGAAAGAGAGGCGTACCATGGAAGATCAGGGTGTTACATTCTACCCTCCTTCAATAAATTGCGTCCTCACAATTTTGAAATTTCTCTTTGAAAATAAAAGGTTGAAAATAGAAAACACCTGTGTGAAAACCCACATAGGAAATAAGGTTAATAAAATTTAGTCTTAATAAGAGGGAAAGGGAAATGAAGAAGTCACCACCAAATTATGATCTCGATAAGGAAAATATTGGTGGAAATTAGAGAAATATAATTAGAGGGAAAACGTAAATATTAGTAGGGAGTGATTGAGTCATCAATCACAAACAAGTGTAAAATTGAGATCCTCAAAGCCTTCAATCTATGGTGATTTAAAATATCATCAGTTCAACATAAGGTATTAGGATAACACATTTTTTTAATATCCCTTTCCTAAAGTTTAAGAATTAATTTATTCATAGAATAAGAGAGAGGTATATATATATATATATATATATATACTTGACAAGTAGAGTTTCAACCTTCAACTAATTTCTACCACAAACTCATCTTTCACTCAAAAAGATAATAGAACTCCAAAATATTGTATTTATCCTAATTGTACAAGGTTCCAAATATTAACACATACCATGAAAAAAATATTTTGTAATAACCAGGAACTTCCTGTAGACTAGTGGTATTTAATAAAGGCCTGTCGCACTATGGTTGTGGTTTCGATTCCTGCAGCTTTGTCTGACGTGACGAGTTATCCCCCCAACCTGCAGGTTGTCCTTTTCCTAAAACTATAGTATTATAATATTCCAAAAATAATCTTCAGAAATTTTTTAACCTTAAAAAATACTATCCAAAGTTCAACTTAATCCATTCCAACCTTTATTGTTATCCAAAATACCTATGTCCAGACTTTCTCTAAAAGGTCTCTAAATTCCAAAATCAATTGTAACATTAGATTCCCCAAACAAAGTAAAGTTTCTCTTATTGTCACATACTAAAAATATAATTACCTTCATCATATTAAAACCTTAATGAAAAAAACAAGTAATACAGTACAATATATCACATTATTCTTATAACCAGAATATAATCCTTGAGTCCAAAAGCACTAATACATTAATTATTACTCTTCAACTGTAGTAACAGCATAAGATTGGCCATGATCCCTTGGCCTTTTCTGAGGTAAGTTTCCTTGGTGCTTAGGAAATTCATTTGCATAATGCCCCATTTCTCTACAATTGTAGCATTCAACATTGATAGCCTCTATCTTTCCTTTGCAATCACGAGCCTAGTGACCTTTTTCTGCACATTTATAACAAACTCTCATTCCTTTTAGGCAAGTACCGGGGTTATTCTTCCCACAATTATCACATAATATAAAATCTGTCTTTCCCCTTTTCCCTTTACCTGTCTCTTGTTCCACTGTTCTCTTCTTCTCTTGCTTTACTTTCTTATCATAAGACATAGATAATTCCTTTTCTATCTTGATAGCACATGAGACGATATCTTCATACGTTGAGAAATATTTTGATACTAAAGCTCGATGGAGAAATGGTTTTAACCCATCAAAGAAACGGTCAATCTTACTTCTTGGGTTACTTATATAATCTGCAGCATGCCTCGCTAACCTTGTAAAGTTCGCCTCATACTTTGCGACATTCTCATCCTCCTTTTTCCTTAAACTCATAAATTGTCTTTCCATATCTGCTCGATGGTCACGGGGAAAGTATTTTTCTAAGAAAAACTCTTTGAACTCCCTCCATTCCATATTAGATACTTCTTCATCTTCTTTTGTGTTTTGAATCAGCGACCACCATTGATCGACATCTCCAGTGAGCCGGTAAACTGCCCTGACAACCTTCTCCCTTTCGCTACTACCCAAGGTGTGGAATATTTTCTCTAAGGAGTTTATCCATTGCTCAGATACTAATGGGTTTGTACCCCCATTAAATGTTGGCGGTTTTTGCCTCATGAAGCGGTCTAACATTGATCCTCCACGTTGCGGATCAGGGTGCTCCATACGAGTAAGGTTATTATTCATATCCTGAGTGAGTTGTCTCAGTATGGTGATAAGTTGATCAACACCAGTTGTATCTCCAGCTCCACAATAATTATCTTGAGCAGGATGGAAATACCTACATGGAGTGTGTGCATTTATACGGTTTTCATTCCTCCCACTAGGTGCCATTTCTAAACAATGTCAAAAACTAGATTAATTTATGAATCAAAATACATAATTCCATACTTGTAAAACACTTAAAATAAATTGAACTATTTATGGATATAATCCATAATCATAAAAAGAAATGTTTTCTTTGAGGAAGTATATACTCATAAACCCTTCATAATGGTTTTTAAAGAAAATGAGAATTATCTTAAGCATATCCCCCGGGAGTGTCGTAACCAAGAGTGCAGTAAGGCCCGTTGTCGTGCACCAGTTCCCGTTCGAGTCTAGCTCAAAGCAGTGTTTTCGGGTTTTACCCCTAGGTACATCTGTGCCAGATCCGCCTCTACCTGCTCGTATCCAGACATGGATGTATTGCTCGGAAAACTCATAAAATCTCTATAATACCAAAATTCTAGGAAGTTCTTCTATACTAATCCTAAAAAAGTCTATCTTAGGGCTATGTGCTCTAATCAGAGTTTATCAAAATCTAGCTTCCAAGGTTAGTACTAAACTGCCTCTGATACCAACTGTAATGCCCCGACCCCAGTTACCCAGAGTCGGTGAATTATTGCGTAACAGTGGCATGATCACAAAAGATCAAGTCTTAAAAGACCGAATAGTTTAGTATCCTTGAAACACTAGATACATTCATAAATGTTACATTACATCATAAAGTGAAAACTACAATAACATAGTCTCCATAGTCCACACCCATATCCCCTTCAGACTATCCCTTCAGGTCAGTCATAAAATATTTCTTCACATCCTGAGAAAAATAAAACATTGAAAGGGGTGAGCTCAGATGCTCAGTAAGGATAACAATTTAGCGGAAGCTTTCATAAATAAACAAAAACATTTAAGGCAATGTATAACTAAAATAAAAGCCTTTTAAACTTAAACTTCAACATAATATGGCAAAATTAAAATGTGATAGTGTCATTTACTTATTCACATGGATATTCTACTGGTCGAATAATCACATGCAATATCAATGACCGCTTTCATAATGATGGAATGCATAATTCCAGACTATCATAACCACATAGCCAAGGCCTCGTGCCAAGACAACAAATAAGATTTTGTCAAGGCCTCGTGCCAAGACACTAGTTTGTCTCATGAGACCTACCGATGCATCGAGGAGCTATAGTGGGCTCCACCCGTCACTTATTAAGTCCAATGCATTCCTCATATGAATAGGTTTAAACATATCATAAACCATTACGTAATCGTATCACATAAAACATGCATAAAGGAAACATAAAATTTCCACATTTCAATCACAAGATATCAATAAAACACATTGATCTAATAAAAACACTTTCAAAACCATTTTCAATACCAAAATAAAAGAAAATTAAAACTTGGTATCTATTTTTCATTTAAAAAAATTTATGGCTTGTAGAGGAAGCCGAAACTCAAATAATGGTCACGATGGTGGAGAAGTCATTGCCGCTGCATACGTACTACAAAAAAATATTCCCTTTTGTCATTTAGTAAAACGTTTCGTATAAAAAGATTCCTTTTGAATAAAATTAAAAGTCAAAGGGGTTTATACATCGTATAAAAGAAAGTCTTATATTAAAACAAAATATGCCTCAATGAAATAAGATTGAGACGAAGTCCCTTACAAAGATCATTTTTTAAATAAAACAGATCTATTATGTTTATTCACTATAATTACACATAAAGAAAGTACAAATATAAGATATGACATAATAATATCATGACATAATTTGAAAGTATGAGATTAACCCAAAGAATGGAAATTGGGTTAAGAAGTTCCCTTACCTCATGTCCGACTTGACTAGATTGTTCTTTAATCTCCTGAATAATAAACTAGAGTTAATTTCTACTTGCTTAAGAACCTTTTTTATGTTCATTATTACTTTTATATTATTTAATTTTTTAAGTTAATAACAGTCGTTTTGTCGATCTTTGGTACTTGAGTCAAAAATAAACTTCTTATAATTACAAGTTGTCCATGTGGTGAAATATCCATTATATCCAGAATTATATTTATGTTGTAGATATCATATATATTATATATATTTAGTATATACATGCATTTATAATATTACATAACATTTAGATGTAATAAATGAAATGCACCGTTCATGGAGACGGTAATCCATACGTACGCATGAACGCTACTTTCATTTCTATTTCGTATTTAATGGAATTAAATAATAATGATATAAAGGTGTATTATAATTCCACTATAATATAATATATAATATCAGTTACTCCATCCTTTATACATCCCACATATGGCATTAACGATTCAAATCACTTTGAGGGGGCGGTAGTCCGCACTTCCTAAAATGAAATTATCGCGTTTACCCATAATGGAAATCATAAAGGTATGCCATAAATGAGAAATATAGAAGCATAAGGAAAACATAAACATAATATATATCATATATATAAATATTTTCATCATAATGGCCACCATTATAGGTGTTAAAAGAATATTGAACAATCATCGTTTCGTGAGGCAGTATTTCGTCACCCACAGAAACAGTATGTTCTTTAACCATTAGACGAAGGTGTGTGTAAGTTTAAATCAAATAAATCTCATAACAACATCCTAGTATATTTAATATACTGTTGTTGTTACAAAATAAAGTAATAAAAAGATTTTAAGGGGTTGGAGAATCAAAATAAAACAAAATAACATAAGAGAAGACATTACCTTAAAATCGGGTAACTCTTTTTGATTTGAGCCAAAGGATTCCTTGGGAAGACTTCTGCCCAATGTGAGGCTTCTAGGAGTAAGATAGGGAAGTTGAGAGAGTATTTGGGCAGAGTTTGGCCGAGCCAAATGGCTTTGATGGTGTGAATAAGGTGGTAGAGGTGGGGGCCTTTTATAAGAGGAGAGGAGGGGCACTTTTGGAAAGATTGAAATGTTACATTATTATGAAGTGATTTTCGGATTTCAAAGGTCCCAAAATTATATATTTCTAGGATAAGGTGATAAGGGTTCTAAATATACTCATCCAATAGGTTTTTGACAAGTGCAAGTCTTATATTTTACATTATCTTTTCATTTTATTTAAATCGTTAATTAATGAGGTAATCGCTGCATCATCATGGTGTCATAAATAATTTAATTTATTTAATGTCTAAAAATTATAAAAAAAATATCATGATGTAGGAAATCTTTTTATATTTCCAATGAATATTTATAGTAGAAAATTAAACTTATATAACCCCATGTAATAATTGTTTTAGTAAAACAACACATGTTTGTGACAATTTTATTTTTACTTTAAATAAAAAGTTATTAATGTCATTTTCTTTCCAAAGTGGCTCCATGGGGTCCCCAAGTTGACCCATGGATTTTCTTGGTCGTCCATGACTCATCCAATAAGGGTAGGACAAGTGTAAAGGTATTTTCATATTTTTATAATATCATTTTTACCTTAAATTTCACTAATTACCTTTAATCGCGATTAATTAAACTTAAAAGTTACTATTCACCAGAAAAATATTTTAATCCCATTGAACCACATTTTACTTACTAATTAAAACCATGTATGTCGGATTTTTGAAAATAAAATCACAGAAGTGGTAATGTTTCATTTAAACGAAAAATCAGTTTTTTAACTACCACTTAGTGGTTTCACTATTCATCAAAAATTGAAGTTTTTCAGAACAATGCCAAAATTTCACCCTAAGCTATAATTGATATTCCAAATTAAAAAATTATGTCTATTTTACAAAATTCCAAACATATAAGTTGCATAAATTAATTTTATAATTAATTCCCGATGTCACAACAAATAGCGTGTTTTTAAGAAACAATATATATCAAAAGATTGACAATTGTTTATGTCCAATTTCAAAGTAAAATTAATTCTAATGACCACCATTGTATAAAATGGTAAAAATATATTCTAATTATACTTTAAAACCACTCAATAGTATAATTTATCACTATATATTATTTTGATTAAAAAAGTTGTTTTTAAGTATTTTTCACTATTCATAAAAAAATTGGAAGTTCTCGGAAAATTACAAAAAATTCAACTTAGGATAATTTTGATATTCTGAAAACAAAAATGAAGTCCATTTTGAAATATAAAATTTATATAATTTCAAAAGGTGGGTATTACTATTCATAACGGCTACTTTGATTGGTCGCGGTGTGTTAGAATATCAAACTTGCGTACAATGCAAGCTATTGCATTATTGAAAGAGAGGCGTACCATGGAAGCTCGGGGTGTTACACCGGTAGACTTAGCGTACCGGTGACCTTGGGGTACCAGTAGCTCTCGGCTACCGGTAGCTCTTTCCTACCCCCACGGGTTTTCCAGTAGCGCCTCCTTTTTGCGTAAATTGGTTTTTAAACCATGTTTTGACGCCTTTACGCCTCTTTTAAAGCCCATTAATGACGATTAATTAAATAATTGATGAGGTACCCTCCTTAAATGAAAAACCATGAGGTGTACGTCTGTTTTAACCACCCCGAAAGGCGGGGACCCTTTAAGTTGGACGTGTGGGGTGTCCCAACCATGTGGTCAACCCATGATTCCGCTTCTTACACGGTTTCGAGTTTTTCTCTCCATCTCTTAACCGTCCCAGGAATGGTGTATCTCAGCCTTTATAACCTAAAGCTGCTCCCTGAGTTTTTTTCAACCACCATGCGCTCGGAGTACCCTCCCTTCCGACGAGTTGTACCCTGAAGTTTTCCTTGATCGCGTTCCATGGAGTTCCTACTACTCCTGTTTTCCCAGTCTCCACATGAGGACGTAACGTCGATCCTTGATCAATCAATTAGGGATTTTTCTCCTTCGTCTCTCCTTTATGTGTATCATGTGGGGTGGGCATGCTTTTGTCTCTGTGGAAATTGATGAAACCCAACTTAATGAAGATAATGAACGGACCTTTAAAGAATGAAAGGGGGGTGTGATCGATCCTGCTGTGCTCTTTTATTATTGATGTGTGTTTTTGAATTATACGGGCCTATGATCACTGAAAATCATGGTCGTTGGTGGTCTTTATCTGTGCACTAATGAACCTCGGTGTTCCTGGATGTGTAAATAACCGTAACATGGAATTGGTTAATTATGTATACTCGGTTAAATAAATTAAAGGCACCAGGATTAACCCTTTTCTGTGATAACCCCGGTTAAAGCACAATGGAATTGAAACCATGGAGTGTGTTAAATATTTTAAATCTGAAAATACCTACATGGGCCTACCTTGTGTTGGTGGTTTTGGTTTGGTTGTTTTTTCTTCACGGGCCGATTACGGGTGACTTTATGTTTTTCTTGGATGGGATCCCCTGTTGTTATACTTTTGCTGGTTTTGAATCTGAAGCTATGGGGGTGACTCTATTTATATCACGAATTGTGGTGGAGTCCTCTGTTGTTGAGGAACCATTGGCTTTTGGAGTTTGGGGACATGGGGCTGTGTTCAGACTGTGTGTGTGATATAAACAGAGTCACCCCCACAGCTTCAGATTCACAACCAGCGAAAGTATAACAACATGGGATACAGGTTAAAAGGTAATGCCTTCCCTTTTTATCGGGATTACGCCTTTGGTGCTAGTCGTCATCCCCTGGCCTATAGAAGGTGGGCTTGGGGTAGTCACGACACGGGCCCTGAGGACGGGTCGTGACATAGATAGTGCTCCAATGAATTGGTTAATTTTTAGTCTCATGATACATCATGTGTGGGATTAAGGAGTAAACCTGATCCGTTCAGGGAATTTGTCCACCATGTGATATAGTCTTGGCAGTTAGTCTTGACTCATGTTTATGTCATGTTATATGTTACTACCACATTACAATTTTTTAATGATCATATTATTCCATGTTCTATATGTTATTCTTCCACATGTTTATTCATAATCCATGCCTTTTATGTTATCATGGTATGCCTTCTAACTCATGTGATATGATTTATTCCCATGTTTATTCCCTTATTGGGATTTTTAGCTCATCTCTTCTTTTATGTATTTCCCCAGGTTATCCTATAAATTTATAGGAGCTCAAAGGGATTTAGGATCTCATAAAGGAGATTATATAAAAGATATTTTTAAATTTTAGTTTCATGTTTTCTAATTATGTACCTAGTCCTCCAAAGACACTAGAATTTTTGATCCCTGGTATTTATTTTATGGATAATTATGCTTAAAATAATGGAATAATATGTGTAAAAGGATAGGGTCACTATACAATACCTCTTCCAAATATACAATCCATTTTTTCTTTAAATCCCATTTTTTTCAAATTTGAACCTTCCTGAGAAATGAAGCCAAGGAATTTGAAGAACCACCACTAAAATATAAAGGTTGTCTAAATAGGAATATTTTCTAGGCCATCTAAATAAGAACATGGATTACGAGTGATGACTAAATTAGGAAACATTTTTAAACATCCGGATGTAAAAACACCTTGATCAATTCTACCAATAACTCTATTATCTCTGCCACAAAAATTAGTCTATGTAAAACATACACCCTTATATCCAATATCCTAAAAAAACACTAATTCTTCTTGGAAACTAGACATCTAGCTCCACAAAAGAACTCATCCACCCAATTTACATGAGTTTCTAACAATCTCATTGAAATATTCAAAACATAACCATGGTAAATCAAAAACATCCCTCAGATATCACATCAAATTCCAAGACTCTTGAAAATTTATATATTGGTTCCATGTGCAGCGGAAGCATGCTGGGGTGGGTGAAATTAGTGGTGATCCACATGTACTCCTATGATCGTCAAGCAATAGCACTCGATCTCCAGGTGCTAGTGCAGTGAGTTGAATTTATTCCATTGTTCGTTCTTGATTTCTCGTTCTTCGATCTTGAAGAAATATTTCTTGCACTTATCATTATTGACAGGGAGAGAGAAGGAGGAGTTGAGGGAGAATTTGTTGTGCGCAACAATTGTCTATTCACAATTTTGGATACTCTACAAAATAGACATAGTCATCTTTTTATATAGTTAATATTTAAGTTAAAATATAATTTAAGTGCATAGTGGCCATTAAATAACATTGATTACATTTAATAAACCCCATGACACATAATAATAATTATATTATTATTATTTTGAGGCAAGCACAACTTGTGGAAAAAAATATATTATGTAACGGTCTTGTTAATTTATATTTTTCACCATACTCAAACTTGGTCCGTTCGAACTCCTCAATCATTTATTGAACTGCCAAATAAATTTTTTTTTTCATAAATAAATATTTTATTCACAATCTTGAGAATAAATATTTTTTAAAATATTCGATAAATAAAATTAATATTTTATTCAAATGTCAGAGAATAAATATTTATATAATTCTTGTGATCAATATAACATGAATAAAATTATTCCTCAGACTTGATAAAAATATTTATTCCATTAAATAAACTCAAATAGAATTTAATCAGGGTCAACGAAAGCACTTAGTGTGGGACCCTTTAGGATTCTTTCTCGTTGGCATTAGGGAAGCTTTCATAAAGTCCAATATTATTGTATAACAATGGTTCAAGGTTCCCAAGAGAAATAACTTAATGTCGCAACTTCGACAACCACATATGAATGATCATTGTGTAATATAATCTTTTTGTCGCAATATCTCATCAAGCAGGTTGCATAACTATGTCACCAACCTATATGCTAGATATATATTTCATTAACTATCTGAAATAAAAATATTATTACACCATGGCCATGGAATTTAATGTGATGTTTCTATTCCAATCAAATGGAAGATATATCAGCTTCTATAAAGATGGAAGTGAAAAATCCTTCCTTGAATTATTCATTAATGACATGTCACTCATGACGCACCCAACATATTCAAATTCTCCATGAACTATTATCATCATAGTTTACGAAATACATCTTAGTACACGAGTTGTAACATTAATTAATAATCATCTTAAAATCTAAGGACCGTCACACATGCTCGTAGATATGAGTATCTGATAACACCAAAACATGCAGAACTACTACTAGTGGGTCTGTTCTCATAATCTATCATATTGGAGATTACGAAGTGAAATCATCATGAGAAGAAGCCTAATCTTCTTACGAGTACTCGCACCTGACAGATTATGTACTATGTGTCCCATCATAGCACGTTATCTAACCACAAAACATTATTTGAGAATATCATTATAGAACATCAAGGTTCTCATCATAGCGGGGAACTGTTATGACTTTATCAATACGACGTATACTCTAGAAAATTATTAAATTGGATTCATTCATAACAAAAAACAATATATAATAGGAAGTTTTATTCATATTCATTTTCTTCTTAAGAAAGGGAATTCTCAAGTGTGGACTTTTCGAACCCTCCACACCAGGAAACCCCCCTCCCACGAAGGAATCACCCTGAAGAGGCCATAGTTGGGAAAGAGCCGATGCCAACCTAGATGACATAGCATCCTTGAGGATTATGGCCCGATAGGAGATGGTTCGACATATAAATCTGTCAGTATAAGTGGGTGGTGCCTCACATCCACCTGGTTAGAGACTGGGTGACCTGAAAAGACAGATGGATCCTTGGGGAGAGGCTCGCCCTGAAAGAAGACTCCTACGATTCGAACCCTAAACCTCACAAATAAATGTCGATTTAGGTAACTCACCATCACCACTGCGCCACCTCCAAAGAAGAAAGTTTTATTAATATTCAATACATCAAATATTCATGTAATCAAAGTACAAATAGTTGGTCCTAGGACACCAAATGGGGGTATTGAGCAGCTGGCCATGTTGCAGATATCCTTTGTGGATAGAGATGGAGCAGCCTTTCTACAGTCTCTCACATTCACTCCTCCACTTCTTCAGCGCGTCAGAGAGGCACAGCGTGGGGACGTTGACTATGAGATGCGACGTGCTCAGATATCCTTAGGGCAGACACCTGATGGGTTTTCTGAAGGTGGAGAGCATGTCATCCTCTTCAGAGGATGTACCATGGTACCAGTTGCACTATAATAGGAGGTGTTGAGGGAGTTCCTCACTTCCCCTCTAGCGGTGCATCCAGGAGTGGCGAAGATGTATCAGGACCTCAGATGATAGCACTGGTGGCCAGGTATGAAGAAGGCAGTAGCAGAGTTTGTCTCATGATGCCTCACTTGTCAGAAGGTGAAGGTGGAGCACCAGGTTCTAGCAGGTTTGGTTCAGCCCTTAGAGGTCCCAGAGTGGAAGTGGTACGGGATATCTTTGGATTTCGTGATGGTACTTCCATGTACATCCAGAGGGCACGACTCTATTTGGGTGATTATCGACCGACTCACCAAGTCGGCCCACTTCCTACTGATCAAAGAGTAGGGCTCAGTAGAGAGCTTGGGATGCCTCTACGTACAGTAGATTGTACGGATTCATGGTGTTCCATCGATGATCATCTCCTATCGAGATGCCTGATTCACTTCCCGGCTATGGAAGGGGTTGCAGGAGGATTTTGGGATGTAGCTTCGCTTGAGCACCGCCTTCTATCCTCAGACGGATAGTCAGACTAAGAGGACCATTCAGACTCTCGAGGACATGCTCCGTGCATGCGTCCTCAACTTTTGTCGCAGCTGGGAGGATCACTTACCCTTGGTAGAGTTTTCTTATAACAACAACGACCACTCTATCATAGGGATGACACCTTACGAGGCACTGTACAGCCGACCTTGTAGATCGCCTCTGTGCTGGACTGACCCAGGAGAGTCAGCACTTATAGAACCAGAGATGGACCAGGTTACGACAGAGAAGGTGCAGATCATCCAGGAGCGGATGAATACTGCACAGAGTAGGTAGAAGTCCTATGATGATAGGAGACGGAGACCACTGTAGTTCGAGGATGGCGACCACATTTTTCTACGGGTCTCACCTCGACGAGGTCTACAAAGATTTGGACAAGGTGGAAAGTTATCTCAGCAATTCATCGAACCGTTTCAGGTCCTCAGCAGAGTAGGCGAGGTGGATTACCACCTATCTCTTCCACTTCAGTTGCACGGGGTGCACGACGTCTTCCATGTATCTCAGCTAAGGAGATACATGCATGACCTGTCCCACATCATCGACCATGGAGAGATGGACATCGATGATGGGGCGACATTCATGGAGGTTCCAGTGGAGATTGAGGATCGACAGGAGCAGGTCCTACATAGATGGTTGATTCCTTTGGTGCGCATTCGCTGACAGCACGGGAACCACCAGGAGAGTACATGGGAGAGGGAGTCTCATATGCGTGCTCAATACCCCCATTTGTTTCCCTAGTGTGTGTAGTAGTTTAAGAGGTCGTAAAGACCTGAGGTGGGGAGAATTTAAAGATCTAGGAATCTTATGAATTTTTTTTTCTAAAATACATGGGAATTTTACGAGTCCGTAGTTTCTGACGGCGCTTGATTCCGAGGCCCGGTGTGCCCAGAATCAATTTCTGAAGTTTTGTTCGGGTACGTTCAGTAAACATACATGCAAGATTTTATATTTTTTAAACCGATGCTTGGAATTGAAATCGGAGGACACTGATGAACTCGCAGCGCCTGTATTCTCTTAAGGATACCTTTACCGCATTTGCATTTTTTCAAGGATGGAAGTTAATTTTTGGGGATTCTTAATAAATTAAATAAAAATTATGTGTGACATAATTTTATTTAAGTGGTGGTTAAATCCTCCAAGGGGAAGTTGGAGGTGGGACCCACCCCCACATAACCTCCCATGGGAGGATATTATGTGGTGGGGCCCACACAATCATCAAACTCCTCAACTCCCCTTGAACCCCCTTTAACTCTTGGAACTCCCCATAAATGTTTGGGAGCCTCTCCACTTTCCACCTTCCCTCTTTATGGTGCCATCACACCAAATTAATTAATGCCAATTAATTAATTTGAAAAAGTTTGAATTCTTTTTTCATGGAAACAAATAAAATAATGGAGTTGTCGTTATTTTATTTTTGGCTTGGCGATTAATCTTTGGGGAATCTTGGGAGAACTCTTGGAAGAACACCATCCTCTCGATGAAGAACGCTCCACATCTTCGAAGAACGTGAAGCAACACCTTCTACCTTCTTCAACCGGAGCAAGGAAGGGAAGCACCGCCGCCCACGAAGTACACCATCGGTGTCGACTCGACTCGACTTCACCGAGCTCTACCTCCTGCGACATTGACGGAACGGCGTCCGTCTTCCACGATGTCCGTCTTCCGAGACTCTTCAACGTTCAACGACAAATACGAGGTAGGGGTTTTGATTATTTTAATGTATATATTGTACCCTCATTCCTCATTGATTGTTTGGAATCGATGATGGCCACTTGTTATCGCCTAATGCGGAAGGTGAGGGACAAACCAACATGGCCTCACTCACCTCCGTTGGTTTTTGTTGATTGACGTCGGAGGCGAAGCTAAAAGGGCGCGGTGCCATTGCACTATGCCGGAGAAGAACCACGGGACGGAAGAGGCGGCGGCGGCGACTGGAGGCGGCAATGGCAGCGGTGGCTGTGCACCGACCGCGTGGAGGGAGACTGGCGGCCACTCGGGCCGCCCGAACCACGAAATAACCGGTCGGACAATCTAGTCGGTCCGCGTGTAGGAGCCGCGGCGCACGAAGGCACCGTGCGGAGGAAGACGAGGCCTGCATTTGCGGGCCGCTCGGCTGGGTGAACTAGTCGGCCGGGCTGGAGAACCGCAGCGCCCGCTGGCGCCGCGTGGAGGAGGACGCGGCCCATATCTGTGGGCCGCTCGGATGGGTGAACCGGCCGTGCTGGAGAACCGCAGCGCCCGCAGACGCTGCGTGGGGAAAACTGCGGCCCGCAACGCGGGCTGCGTGCGCCGGGACGAACCGGCCGGCGAAGACCGGCCGGGCAGAGGAAGAGGCGACGCCGCCGGGCGAACCGGACCGGCCCACAGCGCGGGCCGGGTCCGTTGGTGGGTTGCACCCCACCAGGCTGGGCCGACCCCAGTTGGTTCGGACCTGCCAAGCCGGGTCGGGCCGACCCGCCAGCCCACTGGGTTTGACGGGTCGGGCCCGTCTTCGCTTAAATGCGAATAACTTCAAGATTACGCGTCTGATCGACGCGCTGTCTACGGAACTGGGACCCTCATGACAAGGAGGTCCTTTTGAGATACTCTAAGTGAGTCTCGGAAAATTTTTGGAAAACGGCCATGTTGGATCAAACATAAAATTCAACCGGGCCCCTGGATTGGAAAGGCCAGTATCTCTCAGACCGGGCGTCCGATTGACGTTTCGTCTATCGTGTTGGGTTATTTTTGATGAGACGGAACTATGGGATACATCAACTCGAGACTTCGTGATAGTTGATGTATCGACACTTAGCTCGAGGAGCGAACCCTCCCGGAATTGAGCGTGTTGTGTGCGGCAACCCTAGAGCTAGCTGTGACGACTTCTGTGCCAGAATCCTATGTGGGTTCAACAGTGATGACTACTGAACCGGAATCCTCTGTGGTTTCGACAATGATTACTACTGTACCGGGATCCTCAGTGGGTCCGACATTTCTGACTTCTGTTCCTGTATCCTGTGTGGGTCCAACAGAGTAGCTGGTCCTGTGTCCTGTGTGGGTCCGACAGCTTAGCTGGTCCTGTATCCTGTGTGGATCTGACAGCATAGATGAATCAGTGACTACATCTTATCATCTCTATCACTATACGAAAGATGTATACCTGTATGAGATTAGTCATTTCTTTCAACCATTATCATCGTGGTGATTGACTTTCCTTCTTGTGTGGAATGGTTTGTGCTTGGGATCGAGAGTTGGAGTCGGACTGTGATTGATAACTTAGGTATATGTATAGGCATATACCTAAGTAGGGTTGGTTGATACTTCTTGATTGTATCTTTCTTCTGTGGTTTATCTTTTGTGGATTCTGGGAGACCTTCGGGGGTCTCAGGGTCCCCTACTGAGTATTGTTATACTCACTCATGCACGGTCTTCGCCCGCACCTTATTGTGTTCTGTGCAGACGACGAACAGTAGTGATCGAGGCTGAGGGTGACGGACAGAGGCTGCTCGGAGCTAGACTAGATGGGACGTACCGCAGATACGAGTTGTTCGAGTTCTGTACCTACCCTTCAGGTAGGATTTCCCGGTGGATGGTCCAAGAGCAGTTTTTCCTTTTTACTTGTACTTGTTGTTCAGTTGGGTTTGTATACTGGCCAACTTACTTTCAGCACACCTTACTTTTCTATTTTAGTACTTGTTGCCTCTACTACTTGTGTTCAGACTGTGTATGTGATACAGGTTAAAAGGTAATGTCTTCCCTTTTTATCGGGATTATGCCTTTGGTACTAGTCGTGATCCCCTGGCCTACAGAAGGTGGGCTTGGGGTAGTCACGACACGGGCCCTGAGGACGGGTCGTGACATAGATGTGCTCTAATGAATTGGTTAATTTTTAGTCTCATGATACGCCATGTATGGGATTAAGGAGTAAACCTGATCCATTCTGGGACTTTGTCCACCATGTGATATAGTATTGGCAGTTAGCCTTGACTCATGTTTATGTCATGTTATATGTTACTACCACATTACAATTTTTTAATGATCATATTATTCCAGGTTCTATATGTTATTCTTCCACATGTTTATTCATAATCCATGCCTTTTATGTTATCATGGTATGCCTTCTAACTCATGTGATATGCTTTATTCCCATGTTTATTCCCTTATTGGGCTTTTTCGCTCATCTCTTCCTTTATGTATTTCCCCAGGTTATCCTATAAATTTATAGGAGCTCAAAGGGAGTTAGGATCTCATAAAGGAGATTATATAAAAGATATTTTTAAATTTTAGTTTCATGTTTTCTAATTATGTACCTAGTCCTCCAAAGACACTAGAATTTTTTATCCCTGGTCTATATTTTATGGATAATTATGCTTAAAATAATGGAATAATATGTGTAAAAGGATAGGGTCACTATACAATACCTCTTCCAAATATACAATCCATTTTTTCTTTAAATTCCAATTTTTTCAAATTTGAACCTTCCTGAGAAATGAAGCCAAGGAATTTAAAGAACCACCACTAAAATATAAAGGTTGTCTAAATAGGAACATTTTTTAGTCCATCTAAATAAGAACATGGATTATGAGTGATGACTAAATTAGGAAACATTTTTAAACATCTGGATGTAAAAACACCTTGATCAATTCTACCAATAACTCTATTATCTCTACCACAAAAATTAGTCTATGTAAAACATACACCCATATATTCAATATCCTAAAAAACAAAAAACACTAATTCTTCTTGGAAACTAGACATCTAGCTCCACAAAAGAACTCATCCACCCAATTTACATGAGTTTCTAACAATCTCATTGATATATTCAAAACATAACCATGGTAAATCAAAAACATCCCTCAGATATCACATCAAATTCCAAGACTCTTGAAAATTTACATATTGGATCCATGTGCAGTGGAAGCATGCGGGGGTGGGTGAAATTAGTGGTGATCCACATGTACTCCTATGATCTTAAAGCAATAGCACTCGATCTCCAGGTGCTAGTGCAGTGAGTTGAATTTATTCCATTGTTCGTTCTTGATTTCTCGTTCTTCGATCTTGAAGAAATATCTCTTGCACTTATCATTATTGAGAGGGAGAGAGAAGGAGGAGTTGAGGGAGAATTTGTTGTGCACAACAATTGTCTATTCACAATTTTGGATACTCTACACAATAGACATAGTCATATTTTTATAGAGTTAAGATTTAAGTTAAAATATAATTTAAGTGCATAGTGGCCATTAAATAACATTGATTACATTTAATAAACCCCATGACACATAATAATAATTATATTATTATTATTTTGTGGCGAGCACCAACTTGTGCAAAAAAATATATTATGTAACGGTCTTGTTAATTTATATTTTTCACCAGACTCAGACTTGGTCCGTTTGAACTCCCCAATCATTTATTGAAATGCCAAATAAATATTTTTTTCATAAATAAATATGTTATTCACAATCTTGAGAATAAATATTTATTAAAATATTAGATAAATAAAATAAATATTTTATTCAAATGTTGGAGAATAAATATTTATATAATTTTTGTGATCAATATAACATGAATAAAATTATTCCTCAGACTTGAGAAAAATATTTATTCCATTAAATAAACTCAAATAGAATTTAATTGGGGTCAACGAAAGCACTTAGTGTGGGACCCTTTAGGATTCTTTCCCATTGGCATTAGGGAAGCTTTCCAAAAGTCCAATATTATTGTATAACAATGGGTCAAGGTGCCCAAGAGAAATAACTTAATGTCGCAACTTCAACAACCACATATGAATGATCATTGTGTAATATAATCTCTTTGTCACAATATCTCATCAAGCAAGTTACATAACTATGTCACCAACCTATATGCTAGATATATATTTCATTAACTATTTGAAATAAACATATTGTTACACCATGGCCATGAAATTTAATGTGATGTTTCTATTCCAATCAAATGGAAGATATATCAGCTTTTATAAAGATGGAAGTGAAAAATACTTCCTTGAATTATTCATTAATGACATGTCACTCGTGATTCACCCAACATATTCAAATTCTCCATGAACTGTTATCATCATAGTTTACGAAATACATCTTAGTACACGAGTTGTAACATTAATTAATAATCATCTTAAAATCTAAGGACCGTCACACATGCTCGTAGATATGAGTATCTGATAACACCAAAACATGCGGAACTACTACTAGTGGGCCTGTTCTCATAATCTATCATATTGGAGATTACGAAGTGAAATCATCATGATAGGAAGCCTAATCTTCTTACGAGTACTCGCACCTGACAGTCTATGTACTATGTGTCCCATCATAGCACGTTATCTAACCACAAAACATTATTTGAGAATATCGTCATAGAACATCAAGGTTCTCATCATAGCGGGGAACTGTTATGACTTTATCAATACGACGTATACTCTAGAAAATTATTAAATTGGATTCATTCATAACAAAAAACAATATATAATAGGACGTTTTATTCATATTCATTTTATTCTTAAGAAAGGGAATTCTCAAGTGTGGCCTTTTCAAACCCTCCACACTAGGAAACCCCCCTCCCGGCGAAGGAATCACCCTGAAGAGGCCATAGTTGGGAAGGAGCCGATTCCAACCTAGATGACATAGCATCCTCGAGGTTTATGGCCTGATAGGAGATGGTTCGACATAGAAATCTGTCAGTATAAGTGGGTGGTGCCTCACATCCACCTGGTTAGAGACTGGGTGACCTGAAAAGACAGATGGATCCTTGGGGAGAGGCTCACCCTGAAAGCAGACTCCTACGATTCGAACCCTAAACCTCACAAATAAATTTCGATTTAGATAACTCACCATCACCACTGCGCCACCGCCAAAGAAGAAAGTTTTATTAATATTCAATACATCAAATATTCATGTAATCAAAGTACAAATAGTTGGTCCTAGGACACCAACTCCAAAAAACTACCACTTGGACTACAACCAACTACCTACAACCTTTAGTCTACTAGACCTCACATGATAGTCCAATTTCTGCTGAGTCAAAGCTTTATTCAAGGGGTTCACCACATTGTCTTCCTTGTAAATACTACTCACTACAACTTCACCTCACTGAGAAAATCCCTAAAGAGATGATACTTTCGAAGTATGGGCTTTGTCCGCTGATGTGATATTGTCTCTTTTGTAAGAGCCACCACTACAGTATTATCACAATAGAGTGTGGTATGATCTTTACTATTAGGTTCTACATCAAGCTCTTGGGTGAAACTGCACATCCATACTATTTATTTATCTATTTTAGAAGCTGCAATATACTCGGACTCTACTGTAGAATCATCAACCGTGACCTGTTTTGAGCTCTTTTAGCTCACAACACCTCCATTAAAAGGGAAGATGTCTCCCATTTGTGACTTCATGGCATCTTGATCAGTTTGGAAACTAGAATCTTCATGTCCTATGATGATTAGTTTGTCATCTTCTCTATAAACCAATAACATATCTTTAGTACACCTCAGATACTTAAGGATAGTCTTGACTGCCAACCAAAAGCGTTCAGCTAGATCAGCTCGATATCTTCCTACCACACTTAATGTATATGAGACATTCTGCCTAGTACGTATTAGAACATAAATGAATGAACTAATCTCTGATTTGTATGGAATCCTTATCATTCTATTTATTTCCTCATGTGTCTGAGGACACATTTTCCTAGAAAGGTGAATGCTATGTGACACTGGAAACAACCCCCTCTTGGATTGTTTTATACTAAATCTCTTTAGCGTCTTATCAATTTATGTAATTTGAATTAGTCTGAGCAACCTATTGGATCTATCATGATGGATCTTGATCCCATGAATATATGTTGTCTCTCCCAATTCCTTCATATAGAAGCATTTATTTAACCGTTCCTTGATAGATTGTAAGACTGATATTTCGTTTCCAATGAGTAATATGTCATCAACATATAATATTAAAAAAATGAATTCATTCCAACTAAATCATGTATAGACACAGAGCTCGCATTTGTTCTTTATGAAACAAAATTCTGTTACGGCCTCATCAAAATGAATATTCTGGGACCTATATGCTTGCTTTAATCCCTAAATGGGTCTTTGTAACCTTCATACCTTGTTGGCATCTTTTGGAGTCACAAACCCTTCTGGTGTGTCATATAGACATCTTCTTAAAGGTTCATGTTAAGGAAGGTTATTTGGACATCCATTTTCCAAATCTCATAATCATGGAAAGATGCAATGGAAAGTAGAATTTTGATGTCTTTCAGCATTGAAACTGGTGAAAAGGTTTCATCATAGTTAATTTCATAATGTTGTTTAAACCCCTTTTCAACCAATCACGCCTTATAGGTACTGACTTGTCCTTCCATGTCTAGTTTCTTCTTGAATACCCATTTGCAACTATTGTGATTTACATCTACTAGAGGGTCTACCAAAATATAGACTTGGTTTTGGTACATAGAATCCATTTCAGAATTCACAGCTTCTTGTCACATTGCAACATCTGTTCCACTTTGTGTTTCCCTGTGGTCAGAGGATCATCATTATCAACTAATAACGAGTCACCATAATCGATGAATATGAAACCATACCGTTCTGGTTCTCTAACCTCTCTAGTACCCCTATGCAGTAATTGTGTCTTTGGAACAATTTCTTCTCCTAGAGGGCTTTGTGGAATTTGCTCCTAAGGCAACTCTTGTATATCTTGAGCCATGAATTCATTGAATTCTATCTCACTCATGCTATCTCTTTTAGAGACAAGATCCTCCTCAGGAAATGTGGGACATCTATCAAACACAACCTTTTTGTCTGACGAATTGTATATATAGTATCCCTTCGTTTCTTTGGGATATCCTTTAATGATACACTTTGTGCCTTGGGATGAAAGCTTGTAACCTGAAGAGGCCTTCATAAATGCTTCATAACCCCACACATGTAAGTAAGACAACATGAGTTTCTTTCCATTCCATAATTGGTATGGTATATCGTATGTTTCTTTAGTTGGCACTTAGTTTAGTACGTAGGTCGTTATTTGTAATGTGTATCCCCAAAATGATAATGGAAGACTCGCATGAATTGTCATTGATCTCACACACATCGATATGAATTAATTCAAGAGGCTCTTTAGCCCTTTCACGTTTCCCACTAAATAGGACAATGGTTACTTTTTCTTATAAACATGTGTGACATACACCAAGTGGTTTTAGTTCAAAATAATATAAATATCTATACTGATGTAATTTAGAAAAGCGTTTTTTATTTATATGACCCAGCAGGTGATGTCAAAGTTGGGTGTGTTATGAGTTGTGTGAAAAAACATTGTTATCGATTGCCATTATTTGGTTTGTGTAATCCAACACATAAAGGCCGTTATTTAAATGTGTCTTACCATAAATAATTATATCTTTATAAAAGGAGAAAAGTTTATTCCCAAATTTGAAAATAAATCCATCTATATCAAGTCTGGATACAGAAATAATGTTTTTGGTAACTTAAGGCACAAAATAAAAACCCTTTCAAACCAAGATTATTCCAGTTGACAATGTGAGGTGGTGTTCTCCGATAGCTACAACAACAAGTTTAGTTTTGTTGGCTGGTCGAAAATCTAGCTCTCCTCGGTCAATCTTTCTGAATATACTTGGTTCTTGTATTTGAATACATATGTGAGCAACACAAGCTGTATCTAATACCCAATTTGTAGAAACAGATAAATTGCACTTGATAACAAATGCACCTGAAGATTCCCCTTACTTCTTTAGTTGAGTGCAGGTTTTCTTCCAGTGGCCCTTCAGGACACATGTGAAACAGATAACATCATGTTCCCTTACTTTCTCCTTGATCTTCCTCTTCTCGGAAGGGCATGAAGAATCTTTGGACTTAAAGATATTCACTTTCGCTTTCCGTTTGTTCACCATAAGGATGAAAGGTTTTTCATACTTTGTATGCTTATGTACTTCGTCATTAACTGTTATTATCATGGTTTATGAAATACATTTAAGTACATGAGTTTTAACATTCATTAATGATAATATTAAAGTCTAAGAACTATCACACACACTCATAGATAAGAATATCCGATTGCACCAAATACCCTAAGTTAAAATCCCATGCTCATCAATCTCACTACTAAAACAGAAAGGGGGAAATAAGTTTAAACGGGGCATTGACATATCATAGTGATGCCTCACATTCCAAACTGTACACAACATACCCAGCATTGCAGTTTCTTGCAACGTGTGTGATGTGTCGTTGATAGTCGTACCTAATATAAACATATAGAGAAACAGCACGAGTCACGTCCTCATCAAGCCAAACATGATTCCCCGTCACAAGAAAGCATCCGAGTTTTAATTGATCGACTAATTGAACTAAAAATGTAAATAAAAAAGGAGCTTTCAGTTTGTGGGAGTGGTTTTTGGAATTTTTTATTCCAATTAGACAGCAAGAAAGATTGGCACATTATAAATATTATAAGTTAAAGTGACTTGGGTTGTGAAATAATAATTTATCGGTAATCAGTAATTATCATGTGAAATCGTGTGCCGTTGACAGGACGTGTTCGGAAGGCTGCATTAAATTCGCAGACACACCACCGCGGGCCTGCTTTTATTTACCCTTGACAGGACGTGTCCGGCGTCGTCTCATCAGCTCCGCAGCACAGAGAGAGTCGAGGTCTTAAATTCCCTTCGTGAGTGGTTTGTTT